>OX382376.1:10102815-11397505 GCA_947508005.1 Amphipoea lucens | reverse complement strand
GAATATGGTTATCGAAATGTGTCATGTTCAATATGATAGCCTGTCGGATAGCTGTGAATATCTTTGCAGACTTACTTTGCTCTAACCTAAAAGGCCAACAGCACACCTAACCTTTGTTGATTTAGGTCCAATATGAGACGGCACGTACCCATTATTGTTTATCGAAGAAAATTACAACGACGTCTTTATGGAAACATTTGAGAATTCGGTAACGCAACCCCACTCAAGGGATAAGGATATGGAAACACACTAGAGAAATCCATTATGACCACATAAATAGTCCTCCAAATCGAATATCTCAACAAAGACAAGCCTTCGGCGCGGGAGATAGCACAAGTAAGTGCGCGGACTCCGGTGCAGAGTGCACCTGAGTCCTCTTCTCTCACTCTCGTAGTCCAATACGACCGGAAAGAAATCTGTAAGCTTATTCCCGTATTTAAAAACGTTCAAAATCTAGTCGCAATCTCATGTCAGCGACAATGAATGTCAAAAACTTGTCAGAAATATAGGGAAATTAAAGGTATTTTTGACAGATTGAGACTGACATCAGACTGTGAACTTAAAACTACGAGAATTGCTCCTCAGGTGCAGGGGCAACAGCTTAACGTGCTTTCTGAGACACGGGGGTAGCACACCGCCAACTTCCAAACTCCGGGCTGTTAGGTACTAACAAATTACATTGTATGAATGATGACCACATACGTGAGTATATCTAACAGAAATACTACTTCTAATCAAACGATAGTACTGAAAAATCCAATAAAAATCCTCATTATTATCTTAGTTACGAGCGGACATAAACCGCCTATAAACTCGGTCTGTCTAGGAAAACCTAACTTTTTACGACAAAGTAAAAGCCACTTTATCACCCCGATATAAGACTTAAAGCTACAACAAAATAATTATGTACATCTGTAGGATATAAGATGACGTCATAAACCCGAAACAATCTCGTAAAGAAGAAACATTATACCTAAATGTACACAGTTTTTATAACGTTACGAATAAAATTTGCCCTTCAAAAGGTTGTTCAGGTGATTATTCAAAGTTATGAGGTTTTAAATCTTTTGTTTCTCAACCAACTGGGGGCTGAAAAACAAAAGCAATGACATTAAGTAATTAAGCTACCGTACATTTAATGTGTAGTCCCTTATTAACTTTAATAAATTGGTGTTTTGCCCGAAAATTGTAGAACGGATGTAGGTAATACCAGTATGTTTATTTATTTATTAAGCTAGGCACACCAACGATATATTTACAAGGGTAGAACAACAGGTAATCACGGGTCTTCAATCCTGTGTAAATACATCACTTATAGACATGCACAACATTCACATTAAAAGGTTAACAGTTCATTAAATTATTCGAATATTATCAAAACATATTTATACATAATATTTAAGATTAGATTTCAAAATAAAGTAAAAAATAATACACTTAGTCACAATGCACTAAAACAATACAACCATACAAAATCATAATAAAATAATTGCACATAAGGTAAGAAAATAATGAAAAGACGAAAAAATTAAATGACGTGATTAAAATTAAAAGAGAAAAATAATATCGAATATCGTAAGTTTAATAGTAAATAATTCAAATGAAATGATTATTAAATTTGATGAAATTATTAAAAAAATATATTAAAATTACATTATTACTATTCAATTTGTATAAGAAAAAGTAAAAGTAGGCAGTTGATTACAGGACAATTTTATTTGTTACCTACATTCAGGCAATTCTTTTTTCAGGTAAATCAAAACGTCCTTTAGAATAGAAAACTTTTCTTCAGACAGTAGTCCATAGGGTTAGCAACAATTTAACTTAACTTCTAGTGTAAGTAGATTACAGACACACATACACAATTGAAATTCAACGTGGAGCTACATCCACCTCCCACACCTCCCATATCTGGGAAACCCAACGATCTGCGAATCGTTGAAAATACCTACTGTTGGAGCTGCCGCGGACACACATATTCAGGCAGAATGCTTATGTGAATCCCGCACCCCCGGCCATAGGTAGAGGTGGAACACCGCGGTGGTTTTAGCCAGTAAGAGTCCGGCACGCCCTCTGTCACCCCCACGATAGAGGAAGTCCATGAGGATTTCCACAGAGAAAAAAAAAAGGTATGCTTATCTATCCTACTTCCTATTTACCCCCTTACGCCCGTGCCGTGACGAGCCGTAAAAAATCCACGTCATGAAAATCCACGTCACGACAACCCAACGTGCTACGGTATTGAAGCCGCCGATGGCGCATTTGTATAATTGCCGCAGTTAATTTCGAGAAATGGACTGCATTAGACGTGTTCTCCTCCTGCTAATATTGAGAAGACGGATATAGAAGAAACAGATACAACGAAAATACTGGATCTATCCATATCTTTCAGGCATGAATAACGGTAGTCACTTCGAGAAGAAGTATAAGGAGTGCACCGTGAGATTTTACGTCACGACGACGTACCGTGCAACGTGGCACGTTGCGTTGTCGTAACGTGATTATTTACGTTGCTCGACGTCGATTTCCACGTCACAGCACCATGACGTGGATTTTCACGTCACGTCACCGTGCCGTGACACGTTGCGTCGTCGTAACGTGTTTATGTGTGGCCGTAGTGAATTAGGGCCCTGAACGACCAACTGCGGCAACCACACCCTCTAACATAGAACAAAAGAGACCAAATGACCTCTGCATTTATTTCGGAATCAGCCAGCTATGAAATGCCGGCCCCTTCTAGTTTTAAAATATTGACATGTAAAAGTGTCCTAAAATATACAATATGTAACATAATTAACGCAAGACCTTAGAGTACTCAGTTAAAAGCATAAAACAATGACCAAAACTTATTTTTTTAAAGCTATCTTTTTGTATATTAAGAAAACCGTGTCTGCCTTAGTATTACTTATTGCATTTAAAATTGAACCTTATTGCGTTGAAATAAGATTTAATTTTCTTTGGCTCAATCGGCAGACTGGCAAAAAACATAATTATTGAAAAAAATACCTAGGTACTTATATTAAAAGTTACTGAAATCGATTCAGTAGTCAATTATGAACAAACTTTTTTTTCAGGACTTGCGTTTATTCTCTTACACCTTGTACACATACAGAAAAAATAAATAAACGGGTACTTGTCGACGCCGATTACCAGTTTTCTACGTGAATATACCCTAAAGACCCTCGATATTTCATATTTACGCCGGGTACTTCAAACGAAAATGTCTGCCAACATTTTAGAGTCCTCAAAGTTTTGGGTAGCAATAAATTCTCAGCACGTCTCTGAATGTTTCGCATGGTAAATTGGCAGACTGTGTTTTGAAGCTAAAGGGCATTGAGGCGTAGCTTTAAATGCGATCAATTCAATTTTACGCCAGTTTAGTTCAGTGATCGCACGCTTCGTAAGTGGTTTTTATCGTGGATTGAATGGCTTAGCTTTATTGACAATAATAATCACTTAGCTTTTGATACACAACTTTTGTAATCTATTATTATTTTGTTTGATTTTAAACATCTCGAGACCATGGGGTGCCGGTCCTTTGGAAGGCGTCCGAGGGGCCGAAACCAACTCGCAGAGGCCCCTTAGGAAATTTTAATGAAATGTGGCACCAACTGACGATTATCCCTGTATGCACTATGCAAGTGCACCCAAGGATAACCCCCGGTTCGTGTAGGACTATTGCAGGATATAGAAAAATAAAAAGTTGGACTATGGGTTTGGGTGGCTAACGTGGATTGGTTACTAAGAACTATGGAAGAACCCCTGCCTGGTCAATGTTTTATATATAAGGTGTAAAAAAATTAACTGCAAGAACTTTAAGAGGTGCTTTAGACCATCGAACTGAACAACTTTCACTATGGGACCAACTCCGAAATCACGAAAAAAAAATCAGCTGTTTCATACAAAAGTTCAATACCTACTCGGCCAAAATGTATGAAACAGCTCATTTTTTTTTTTTGAAGCTACACTTGCTGAGGTCGTTCCGTGGACGGGTAAACATCCATTACCTACATATCGAGATTGCTATTTAGGTATAGATCTTTGACAGTCGTTACGGGTAGTTAGAATCCCTTTCAGTCCCACCAAGGGGTATCGTATTATCCCAATGAATTATCCAGTAACTGGGTTTTAGAAGCCGACCCCAACCAAGTTGGGAAAAGGCTTGGCTGATGATGAAAAAGAGGCTTAACGAAATCGAGACACACATTTTTCCCGTTATTGCGTTTTTTTTTGTATTGAACCATGTCTGGGTACATTTGACATTTTTTTACAAAAACAGAATACACCCACGACCCCTGTACCGTTGCATGCAACCATAAGCACAATGTTTTGCGTAAGTTACATTGCGTCTTTCCTAAACAGCGATTTTTCACACCAAAAGTAAAAGTAGTTTCCCAGCAATTATTTTTGTTCAATGCCGTACATATCGAATGCGTAGACAACGACTCGGTATGTGATGGGTCTTATTACATCCTGTAGGTGCATATTTTTAAAGCCACGGTGATAATAGATACATATCGTCGACCGTAGGTTCAATTGAGGTACCTAAGGGACAAAATACGATTTTTCAGGAGAGGCCGACAAAGTTTTTTTCGGACGTTATTATGGGGCTGATTCGAAATTTGGATCCAAAAATCATTAGGGTAAGGGACATTTTCTTAAGCTAGAACTTTTGCATATTCACCATTCGATAGAGCGAAAAATTCTGAACAAAACTGTATACTCAACTCATTTTGGATATTTTGTCCCTTACCTCAATTGAACCTACGGTCGACGATATATCTAAATCTAAATATTTTTACGTATCCATAACATCACTGATCTTATACCCTTCAAGAATACTGCAATGCTGCTTTAGTAGTTGGGGACAGAAATAGGAAAATTGGCAATATTTTGCGGACCAACATTTAACAAGGCGCTGCACGAATGCCATAATTTAGTTAGCTTTCGTTCGTTAGTTACATGTTCGTACAAGATAAATATCAGAACACATCTCTTAAATGTTTGTTTAACAACCGACTTCAAAAAAAAAACACTGCAAAGTGATAAATAACTTTAATTTCGGAAGTCGGTGTCGTTGGTTCCGCATTTTCGTTTTTGACACCGACTTCCGAAATTAAAGTTATTTATCACTTTGCAGGGTTTTTTTTTGAAGTCGGTTGTTTTTTTTTTTTTTGTAAAAATGTTTTTATTTTTCACTTTTTAGTTGTACCTACCCCGCACAAGTTCAATTAACACTAGTGAATTGAAGAATTGAAGACACCGACTAGAAGAATCATCAAAATTCGCATAGAAATGCCGGCGATGCAGTACATTACTACATATAACTTCGTACATAAGAATAATTACCTAATGTATTATATACTAAAACCTTACTGAAAGTATATAGATCACATTAATGAAAAAATTATCAAAATCGAATCATTAGTTTTTGAGAAAATTGCGGACATATAAACATACATACATACATATATACATACGGGTCGAATACAGAACCTCCTTTTTTGAGGTCGGTTAAAAAATAAACCACAACACACAACTCAAGATTGTAGGGACTAACAATTATGTAACGTCGACTTCTAGCGAGTTTTCTAATGACCGCTTTTTCGAACTGAAAACTCTTTTTAACACAAGTTTACAACTACTTCAGGAGCTAACGCTTGAAATTGTAAGTTGAACAAGAATATAAAAGTTTAATACCAACAAACATTTTCAATAGAAATATCTATTTGGTCATGATTTTCACAACTTGCTGTCGGTAACTAGTCACATGTTATTTCTGTGTATCAGAGTCTGCCAATATCATACCAATATGAGATTTTAATTTCCAAAAATTTCTGAGCTCACTTTTTTTAATGATAACACAACATCTACAATAGACATTTCATAAGTATACAAAGTGTAACCGAATTAATGCACATTATGAAAGTAGTATGTTCAGAATCGTTTTCTGTCATTTTAATAACACTAACTAACACACACACACACTACCTTGACACTAACTTGTTTAAAATTAGTTTAAGTATTATTTTATTTTGTACGTGTACTATTTTGCTTTAGCTTTTAATTTTGTTTTTTTTTTTCTATAATTTTCGTGTATTGTATTGTGATTTATTTTAATGTGTTCGTCCTTGTCAAACTTATACCTAGATGTTAAGTGAAAGATGTGGTCGCCTATAATTGGAGGCGCACACTTTTATTTTTCCCTCTTCATGTTGCTATGAATGTGACTGTGTAGCCTCTGTTGGCGATCCAAATAAATAATAAATAAATATACGATTTTATATCCCAAAAATAATTAATACCATGTAAATGACAGTTACACTTCATCTGTACAGTCAAAACAAACCAAAATGGAAATACTGTGCGACTGTGTACGAGCGTGTAAGTATTTGTAATGTGACCACAATTTTCTTCCACAATCAGAATAACTAGTTTAATTAATAAACAATGTTTTATTTTTTACACACAAAAGTCAAAATTCAGTGTATGCATTATGATTACCTATAACATAATATTCTAATTGGGGTGTTTGGTAGTGTGCGGTAATGGGGACATGTTGTAAGTATAGTAAAATAAATATCTCCTTTTCTACAAACAACAACGAATAATCTATACCTAAAGATTATACAAAAGCTGGTCTCTAATAATTTATATTACACAATACAAGGACATAATATTTAAGACGGCTTCCGAATTAAAGCCGAAACCATAATAATACCCAATCCTTCGATTCCCTACAGATTCCATTCGAAATTATATTATTCGATTAATCGTAATGTATTGTTCGATTATTCGGAAGGCCCAACGTAATCCGTGGCTGAGAACCAGCTGTAATGCCATCACGAAATAATAGAATTGCATGATATTATCAAGATTTGCATTTTAACATTGTGTTTGTCGTGCTCAAATCCAGTGCCAAGCCAACGAAGACCAATCAAAAAGAAAGCCTATCAAAATGGTGAAGAAAACTGACATGGCACCAAAAATTCGAAGACATGAATGTGACATCTACCAACCCGCTCAGGGCTCACGTGCTGGACTACAGCCCCACTCCCTCTCACAGAGAGGAGGTCTTGCACTGGACCCCCGTTTCACAGCCCCACTCCCTCTCACAGAGAGGAGGTCCGGCACTGGGCCCCCGCGGTACAGCCCCACTCCCTCTCACAGAGAGGAGGTCTAGCACTGGACCCCCGTTTCACAGCCCCACTCCCTCTCACAGAGAGGAGGTCCGGTACTGGGCCCCCGCGGTACAGCCCCACTCCCTCTCACAGAGAGGAGGTCTAGCACTGGACCCCCGTTTCACAGCCCCACTCCCTCTCACAGAGAGGAGGTCCGGCACTGGGCCCCCGCGGTACAGCCCCACTCCCTCTCACAGAGAGGAGGTCTAGCACTGGACCCCCGTTTCACAGCCCCACTCCCTCTCACAGAGAGGAGGTCCGGCACTGGGCCCCCGCGGTACAGCTCCACTCCCTCTCGCAGAGAGGTGTGCGGCCCAGCAGTATGAAAAGCCAGATATTTACTTATAAAAAGCTAGGCTTGTGATTTTAGTCGAAATAGAAAAATCTATTACCTAAGTAGGTACTGGGTATAAACGAAACTATAATTTTTTTTCTTGTATGTGCTGAATATAAATCTGTTAGCTTTGCAAAACGATTTCGTAATAACATACGCACAATAAATGGATTTTCTCTATAAAAGCTTTGCCAAAAAAAATTACTTAAATATTTTTCTTACAAAAATTCCGGGTAAAAAAATAATTTTATATTTTTCATTTACATCTCCAGTGTACACATGGGTCCCTCCCTACCTTCAAAATATTATGTAACGTGTGGCTCTCCGGGCTATTACAACTTTGCACATTTTTTTTGTGAGACTTCATACATTTGGGTCACCGAATAAGATAAGAGGTAACAAGGGTAGCCTTCAAAGTAATGATCCATTAATTAAATTTATTTACAAAGTGAACTTTACGCGTAAAAAGTGTGTAGGTACAGTTATATTTTATTAATAGAAAACAAACAGCTCTTTTATCAAATTAAATTTCAGTCGACAACATCCATCGGTTTCTTACTAAACTTCAACTATATCCGACGATCTTGCATACTTATCTCTTTTGTTGACTGTAAATTTTTTATCGGAAAATAAACATGTCTTTCTTCCGAACTGAAAATGATTAATACTGGGTTAAAACGTTAGTTTAAAATCGCTGTGTTCCTCATATAACCATTCTTATATGTGTGGTTTTTTCCTCAAAAGACCATTTTAGACACTAATCTACAGGGTCCTCACACGATCTGACCAATATTATGTCTGGACTTTAAAAAAGACTGTGAGTTTGTTTCGGTCTTTCTTCTCAGAGTAGTCAGATAGGAAACGCCGACCTCATCTTTAAAACATAATTTATTTTTGACGTGTAAAAATATTTGAACAAATCTACTTTCAATTTAATTCTCAAGATGTTATAATCCTTCGAGCATTGAAGCAAGAATTTGTTAGAATCGACGGTTTCCAATTAATCGGTGGCCTGTTTTATGCAAATCTATTATGTAAATAGGGAACTTTTGTTTACCTTTACAGATACTAACTCTTGTTAAAACTTATAAGTAGCTTAACAAAAGACGATAAACAAAAGTTGTGTTGAGACGGAAGTTCCATCATCAAATTAACGTTAAAATGTAAGTAATAGAATCTTGACTGACAAATAGAAAATATTTAATGCTTTTCTATCAGAAGTTTCTCAGTAGTAGCCAGGCGTTAGATATGTTCCCGATTAATGGCAACATAATGGAGTTCAGATAGGCAGTCGCTCCATGTAAAATCCTGTCGGAAGCCCAAAAGTCTGACCACCAGTCTTACCAACGGGTATGTTTTACTTACCTAGTTACTGGGTTGTGGAGGTCAGTTAGGCAGTCGCTCCATGTAAAATACTGGTATTCAGCTGCACCCGGTAAGACTGGAGCCCCATAATAGTGGGAAAATGGCTAGGCAGCTACGCACTATGGTCCATTTGAAGGACTAAGTGCGGAAACCAAACTCCTAACATAGAACATAGAAAGCTAGGCAGATTGAATTAGGCTCACCACCTATTTCGTGGGACTTACAACATGAAACTGACACCTGCCTATCTCATCGACGAATACAAGCGTGGTGTTATGTTATATCGCTCTCACATCAGAATAATTTCATCGTGTAGACTCTTTAATACAGGGTATGGCAGGGACATCGAAGCGCAACCTATTGTCTATCCATATACCATGTATTCTGAACGAACCCGTGGTGAAATTTTACGTCGGTTATTAAAAAAAAATTAGCTGTTCAGTAGGTACTACATTTTGACCGCGTAAGTATTGTACTTTTTTATGAAACAGCTTTTTTTTTTATAACTGATTAAACGTTTCTACGCCAGGAGGTCTAGAATCATGTACTGAATCCATGGTTACAGTTTTCGCGTCGATTTCCATGCTACCCTGTATTTTATTTTATGTTTCTCACAAACAATCTTAACTCCTGCATCAACAAAGAAATCTTATTTTTTATTTATTTAGGTAACCAACAGCGATACATAAAATATTAGGTCCTTACATATGAAATTGGCGTTTTTCGTACTGGCCACTTTAATCACGAATTTCTCCTCTTTGGTAAGGAATTCCAAATTCAAATTTGTACAGCTATTTACTCATGTATTTGTGCTTCGATGACCGTCATTCATTTGTTTTTTTTCTTCTGTTTTTTCTGTTTGCGTCACTCATTTTACAAAAAGGAAAATTAAAAATATCGCATTATTTACGAGTACGAGTTCCGCCGTGGCACTAGTGCTGCGGAAACGACTCGAAGGGTGAATGATGTGTATGGCGGTCATGTTGCAAAAGAAAACACAGTTCGTTTTTGGTTCCAACGTTTTCGTTCTGGAAATTTCGACCTGCAGAACAAGCCCCGTGGACGGCCTGAGACCCAAGTTGATAATGGAGAATTGAAGGCTATTGTGGAAGCGGACCCATCGCAAACCACGTCCGAGTTAGCTGCAGGCTTCGATGTTAGTGATAAAACTGTTTTAATTCACTTGAAGCAAATTGGGAAGATTAAAAAGCTTGAAAGGTGGGTACTTACCTCACGAATTGACTGAAGCAAACCGGCAAACGCGCGTCGACTGCTGCGTTACATTACTGAACCGGCACAACAATGAAGGTATTTTAAACCGAATCATTACCTGTGATGAAAAATGGATTCTTTACGATAATCGGAAGCGCTCAGCGCAATGGTTGGATCCTGGCCAGCCAGCCAAATCCTGCCCCAAGCGAAAATTAACCCCAAAAAAGTTACTTGTAAGCGTTTGGTGGACTAGTGCCGGTATTGTTCATTACTGTTTTCTCAAATCTGGCCAGACTATTACAGCTGATGTCTATTGTCAGCAATTACAAACCATGATGGAAAAGCTAGCGGCTAAACAACCAAGGCTGGTCAATCGCTCCACGCCACTGCTGCTTCACGACAACGCCAGACCACACACTGCGCAACAGACGGCTACCAAATTAGAAGAGCTTGAATTGGAATGTCTTAGACATCCTCCGTACTCCCCGGACCTTGCTCCAACAGATTACCATTTTTTTCGCAATTTTGATAACTTTTTGCAAGGGAAAAAATTCAACTCCGATGGGGCAGTCCAAATCGCCTTCAAAGATTTTATTGATTCCCGTCCGACTGGTTTTTTTAGTAAAGGGATCAATGAACTACCTATAAGATGGCAAAAGTGCATTGAAAACAATGGTTCATACTTTGATTAATTAAATATATTATATTAAAAAATATTCGACTTTTTGTTCCTTCCATACAAAACGCCAATTTCATATGTAAGGACCTAATATTTTACAAAATATGCGTGTTACAGTTATTATGGCCAATTATAGGTTTCCCTGTATAACTGGGATATCTTCACAGACATTCATCACAACAAAACTTAAGAGAAAATGCGGTCGGAGAGACTTTTGGAAAAGTTAATTCTCTTTGGGAAAAGCCTAAGTAAAAAGTCATAATTCGAGGTTTGGTTCGCGCCTATTTCCTTCTCCAATATTGGAACAATTTAAAAGATATTTCATAAAATGTATAAGAAGGATATATACTCATATACTGTGTCCCTATGTTTTTCTTTTTTCATTAGTAGTTGTCAATTTTGTACACTAGGCTTCTGTTGACAGCGGTTTAAATCAGCATTTTTTGAGGGTTCTAGAGCTTATAAAAATAATGTATCATCAAAAAGGGAAAACATAGGGACATACAAGTAGTTAGTATTTATTATTCTGTTAAAAATCATTGTTTTATGGTCATTAACCAGAAAGAAAACAGGCGAGAGCGGGTCTATAGAGAGACGACCACCCGCATTTCCTCTTAAAGGTATCTCTAGCAAGTCCTTGAGGTATACTTAAATAGACAAAGATGGATGATCCGCTGAATAGAATTAATGAGGTTTCCGAGATAGAAACGGTAGAATTCTTCATGTCCCCGCGGGAGGTAGACAAGAATCACCACAAACCAGCTAGATATAATACGTTCATTTACAAAATGAGAAAATTGTTACGAAGATAGTCTCAAATTGGCTGCATCTGGCAGAATAAGAAAGCCTAAAAGTGCTAAAAAGAGCTGGAATAATGCTGTGTTGTAAAAGTATTGGTAAACTTACGGGGTCGTGTTATTCGGTGTTACACTTTTCTTAGTCAGGTAACACACTCATGCACCCCCTAGCATAATGAGCAATTTACCCTGTTAGCTTTCCAATGCATGGCAAACTGTCCACCAAAATGAAAAACTGTTTTTCTAACACTGTCTAACCAGAAGGTCAATTCCCGTATTTTTAAAGGGATTGCAGGACCTAAACGCAAAAAACGCAAGTTTTAGAAGCACTATAAGTATATGATCGACTACAGTAAACAAAATCAGAAAAGTATATGATTTTATTCAGGATATATGCTAGGTAGATGGTGTATGGAAAAAATAATAATACAAATAATTTGATACGATAGAAAAAAATCATGAAGATTATCTCTAAAAACTTTCTTTTTACAATAAAAACCATACGTATACATATACATACAATCATTCTGATTTTTTGTCAGATTATTCTACAAGCCAACAAACAACAAGTATTTTAATTTTTTAGTCCAAAAAATAGATTTTTTGTAAATAGATAATTGCTTCATATTCTGCAATAAATTACCAGGGTTGTGTCATCGCGCTTCTCTTTCTTTTCTATGCAGTCCAACAGTGACCGCGCTTTAGGTCGAGTAGTTCCCTTATGAACGAGACATACATTTTTGACAAAATTTTGACATTGATTGACGCTATAACGAGATTACAGCTATTGAAATTGTTTAATTACAGGAATGGGCCTTCAGATTCTTGATCGAAGAACTGTCATCTGTCGGCTTCAATAACCTAATAGCTACTGTGACAATACTGACATCACAGACATTTGGGCTTTTGAAAACCCAAAATAATCAAAATCATACACATTTAAATGTTTGACAACTGGGATCATTACTTATGAGATCAACGTTTACTTGCTCCACTAGGCAGGAAGAGATCTCGAGAATGTAATAATAGTCACTCATTTAAATCCATGCAAAACGCACGAATAAGTTGGTAGCGTGTTACGCGCTTTCAGGGTACCGGGAAGAATCAATGAAACCACGATTCATTGCATCATCATCATCTCATCATCTGCCTAGCCTTTTCCCAACTATGTTGGGGTCGGCTTCCAGTCTAACCGGATGCATCTGAGTTCCAGTACATAGCAGTATGATGTACCAGTGTATTGTGTTTATTAGTTATAAATTATTCCTAGATATCGTTCTACGTGTTTTACATTCCTTTTCTTCTCTTCTCAGCCAAATCTGACGCCTACTGTTTTCTTTTCTCAATTCGTATCGGCGTTTATCTTATAATGTCATGCCATTATCTTAAAATTACCAAAAAGGTTGCATGACACAGACCATGCAGATCATAATCTCTACAGTACCAATATTACGTCGCTTTATCACGGTCAGTGTTAAAAAAAAAAAGTGCGCCGTGCTTCACACCCCTGCCCTATTTCAAGTTAAACAAATATCAACTTTATTTCAGTGATTATTAAGTTGATTTCAGATTGACTGACAAAGTTATAAAAATGTTTGAAATTGTAGCGTAAACTGAACTTTATTTTGTAGTAATTAAAGTTATTTTTCCATTAATTCGTATTTGTTTACATTTTTGGCAAATAAATAGCGAATGCACGGTACCTGCTAGCATGCTACAATACAACTACAGCATCATTCATGTGAACTCGTCTAGAACTAACTCCTATTGTTTCAGATGTGAGCCACCCTTTGTACTAGGTTTCATTGTGTCTCCCCCTTTTAGTACAAAACTATGCATACACGTGTAACCTTGGTTACTTATTTCATAACCCTTTGAAATACAAAACAAGATATGAGATTGAAACTTTGATGAAAAATTCACTAGCGGGGTAATTACGTAACAAAGTAACAGTAGGAATGACTTTCATTTTGACAGTCCAAATTCATTGCGTTATTAATGTTGTTGAGCGAATTTTTCGAACATATGAAGCAATGAATTAGCAATATCCTTCAAAATTATTCAGATTATGATTGACAGTGTGTTACGAAATTAGGGTGCTGGGCTATTAATTTCGATAAAATCGAGAACATTATAAACGGTAATGTTAAATGTTCAACCATTAAACATCAGAGATAACCTTCAGAAACAGTTACGGACTGGCTATAACTGGCATAACGAAGTTACCACAAATTGACAGATCAGTAGTAGCCGCGCCCGCGCCGGTAACTAAGTTAACTGCTTGCTCGATAACTTGACAAGTCCAGTAATAATTGTGTTTAACTTGATAGAGACGTGTGGACATTTCCGTGTTAAGTGGCAAGTATATGTGTTTCGATTAAATTAAAGAATGAAAGAAAAAGAATATTTATATATGTATGTATGTTGTACCGTTTTCCTTCGAAGAATACACGATTAATGTTGTGTTAGCAACCATACCTCGGTGTTAAAACCTTTATTCCAATGTAAAACGTTGTAACGTGATATTAATTAATTATAACCACACTCTTAGAAGGACCAACCCTCTAAGGATCAGTTAATTATAGCACCCTTAGGTGTTACGAACCATAACATCCCTACAATATTTACTTACACACATTAGCTCACTCCATATTCCCATCAGGGGTTAGCAGAACCTAGAGAACCACTACGATCCTTACATACCACCATCACCAAAGTTGAGTTACACGAACACTAACAAATGCTTGCACTGACTAGACACGTCCTATCAAATCTGTGTGGTTCTTTGCTCAAAAGACTATTTCAGTAACTTTGTCTTCAAATGATTATACCAAGATTATGTCTGGACTTTAAAAACGGTGGAGGAAAACATCGTGAGATAACCGTCATGTCCAAGAACCAAAAATTCGAAGAGTATGTGACATCCACTAACTCTCACAGGGAGGAAGCATGTGTCCCAGCAGTGGAAACGTTGTAGGCTGATTAAGTATATCATTATATGTTTCATGCTACACCTCATTTACAATCCCACAAAAATATAAAATATAACCTAACCCATTTATCTTAATCAGCTACAGTAAGTACAGTAACTACATAAAATAACGTGTTTCTAAGATACACAGTACTTATAAACGTAATATATATACACGTAATAAAATAAAGAAATGTTCACAGTACTACAGTTAATATCCTCGCATTTACCCACAGACGTTGAAATGGACAGCTATAAAGAAACAAGCGTACCGCGGAGGCAGCGCATTAGTTGCTTATAAAGAATTCAGGACATGTGTGCATTGCTCAGAACGGAGTGACATGCGTGTGTTGCACTTATGTTCTTAGCTGTTTATGTGATCCTAGTACTTCTTGGCGTATATATATATTATAATATATAATCTAAACTAATATTATAAAGAGGTAAAATTGAGTTTTATATTTTTTTATTGCAGTATGGGACTGCTCTTGACGTTGATCTCGCCTGGTGGAAAGCGATGGATGGCGAGTTCTATGATGGAATAAGCGTACCTAGAAAATGCCTATTCACTTTTGCTTTGAAGGCTGACGGGTTACACGTGAAAGGGAACACAGACGCTGGCAGAGAGTTCCACACTTTTGGTCATATCTATACTTATAATAAATCTGTAGAAGTGAAAATTCTGTACATTGAAAATAGCAAAAAAATAAATGGCAGAAGGTGTTACTAGACCGACACCGAACCCAAAAGTGTGATTAAAAAAATTTGTGTCTGTCTGTCTGTCTGTTTGTTCAGGCATCACGCAAAAACTACCGGTTCGATTACGATGAAGCTTGGTATAATTATTCTTTAATATCCTGGGCACCACACTGGGTACTTTTTATCCCGGAAAAGTATATACAATAAAAAACAAACTTAATTTTGCAGTTCGATCCCTAGACCCGATTACTGTACCAACCGCAAATAATAAGTTTGTCGTAGGTTACGTGGAGGGTGTGTTCTTTGTGAAGAGTAGGTATCCACTAAGAAAGTGTTTTTCGAAATTCCAACCCTAAGAGGGTGAATGGAGGGAGGGTAAAATTTCACGCGGACGAAGTCGCGGGCAGAAGCTAGTAAGTAATAAATGTGGTTTATATGTTTGTAAAAGATAATCTCTGAAAGTCCTTATCAGATTACAAAAATTCTTTCACTGATAGAAAGCGAATATTGGCGAATGTTATAGGATATCATTTATGTTAAAACAATAAATTTCACGCTGTCGAAGTCGCAAGCGTAAGCTAGTCTACTATGTAAAACATTATAATTAAGTATTTTTCGTGTTAAAAACTATTTCACCCGCATTTCGTCAGTAATAATTTGCTCGAACTGGGAATCGACCCTGTTCCCCACACTGAGCAGTCGCGAATCAAATAACGATGTTGGTACTTACAATTATTACTTAACATTTCTCACAGGAGCTTTCATCAAAGAACTAAAGAAAATCTTATCCATTTTCATGATACCTCACACAATTGTTGCAAAATATTGCCAAGGAATGAATAAATGGAGGACTATCATTCATTTAAATTAATATCATTAGCAAAGCGCGTTGCGTTGCGGCAGATAACACGGGTACGTAGGGCTGTCACGTCACTGAGGATAGAACCAAGGTAATAAATACTTACTTTGTTGTTCTCAACGACGATTTTGACTTACTTGCACAAATTGCGTAATATCATAAATCAAGCTTTCACATTTACACTGACACATCAGCACACCTCACCATACCACACGCATACACACACACACCCTCACACCATCCACACTCACCATTCTAAAGTCACGACATTCACGTTGACACGATCATCTTATAATGTTCCCCGTTTGAGGACCGACTCCCTAGATACAAGCCCTGGCTTAGTTTGGGTATCAGATTCAGTAACTTAAGTAAGAACATTAAATAAAATATTGCATCTATGTACCAAATTCCTGTGAATGCTTCTTGTGACAAATAAACTTTTTACATCTACTTTCTTACTTTACGACGCAGGTAAATTGGTAAGCTTTGTTTATAGGAAAAGAACCAAGCATTAGCATTGGATGCTACATGTAGATCCGTTAATGCTTAAAGTATTCCAATCATATCCAAACAATAATTTAATAACTTATTTTCATTCCCTCTGGCAGCCCTAACACTAAGCCAGGAAATATAATCGTGACGGATTTTTCCGAGCGCCAAGCCTCGTCCTCCCGGCGACAATTTAATTCTCCTTAATTCTTCCTGATCTGAGCCGAACGTCAAATATAATCGAATAAACATTATTATAATATTAAACATGGAAGACTGTTGTTTGTTTTGGACCCAATCAGCTGTTGTAGAGTAACCTAGATAAAGTGAATAAGGCAGAGATTAAAACAGAAGAAGAAGTAGCGGGGGATCCAGGGGGGAGGGGGGTCAGGGATCAGACCGCAATAAATCGTTTATTATTATAATTTGACAGGTGCTGTGATTGTTCCGGGGTTCTGTTTTTCTCGGATCTTAGAGAGATAAACAATAATTTGGGTGTTTGTTTTAAGAGAATCTGAGATAGATAGAGGTATAATCGAACTGATAGGACTAAAACATTTAAGGTCTTCCCACATTTATCGACGCGGAATCGGCTAACGTCGGTCAAAAAAGCCTTTATGTCTACGTAATAAGGGTGTTACTAATACCATTCACATCGGCTCGGCTCGGACGACGCGGCGCGACGCCGATCGACGGCGAAACGAGCCGTTTGCCTATTAGCTCAGCCATAAGTCGAGTAGTTTGGTGATACGCACTCGGCTTAAGCCGATTCCGCGTCGATAAATGTAGGTACACCCTTAGGGTTACTTTCTAAGTTACTGCTTCGTCGCATTAGTCTCGTGGTCGCAAGCGCGACTGCTAAGCCTGGTCCTGGTGGTTGGTCCTGGGTTCGTTTCCAAGGTGGGGCAAAGTGTTATCGGGTTTTTCCATTAGGAAATTTGTTTCAATGAAACATTGTATGGTCGTGAATCTTTGATACATTCAAGCAACCTGACTCTAGATATCGGTGCGCCTAACCGATAGGCTATATTTCCACACGTCGTAGGAAAAACGATCTCCCTACTAGAGCAGAAATCCAGGAAATAAAATATCATCTTACACAACGTTGCTAATTCTCGTGCAAAAGTACATTTGTGTAGTGCAAGCTCGTAGTTTTTATAATGTAATTAGTTAAACAGTTGCGAGTCAGCTTAACTTTAATCCACTGTACATGAATATGATTATAATTCTCTAAGGAATAAGCAAAGTTGCCAGCTGTTTGAACAACGCGTAATTAAAAACATGTCAAGTTGTCTTTGGAAAACATTTTCATAATATTTGCTTATTAACTGTGTGTGTAAGCAGTTTTACATGGCTATTAGGTGATCCCATGGGGAGGGGCAGTGGTGTCGCTCTTTGTACCACGAACAGCTGCGAGAACCATGCCACGCGTGCTGATGAAGTTAATATCCTTTTCGATCTTTATTGGGGATCTATGGCCGTTGGTCACGGCTGGCATTCGTGGATCTTTAACAGTCGTTACGGGTCGTCAGAAGAGAATCAGTCTTACCAAGTTGTTATTGACTTGTAGTGCGCCAGCAGGGCGGAGAAGTTTCTAGGTTTCAGAGGCGTTGGAATTAAAAAACGACGCTCTCGTTTTCACGGTTTTTTTAATGAGTGAACTAATTTCAATTTGAAGTTAACATAGATAATAAAATGTCATAGACAGAATCTACACATGATTGCTGTTTGTCAACTAACATGGAAAGTGGTGCCATCTAACCGAGACGACACATGCTAATAACATTTGTATTGGTTCCAACTAGCGATCGAACCATCTTCATGACTGGCTGTTGCAATGTCCACCAGTGGTCAAAGATGGCGCTGCGTTCACACAAGGGGTGTAGTATTACCCAGTACCTGGGTTGTGGAGGTCAGATAGGCAGTCTCTCCATGTAAAATACTGGTATTCAGCTGCATCCAGTGATTCAACGATGGTAGTTTTTACTCTTAGTTGATCTTTTTCTTCTTCGTGTCACTGGCACAGATTTTCTCAGATTTTGTTGACCCAAAACTTCACCACTTCTACAGCGATGTCGGTTGCAGCGCAGTGGTCACTTTGATTGTAAGTTTTGGAACACAGCGGGCAGGGCAGAGCATAGTTTGCAACGTAGCACCACATCCACTCTTTGATGATGATGCCAGTATACCTAGGAAGTCACCATACCAGAATGTGAAAAGCATTTTATCGAATTAACGTATACAACATAACATAATCAGCCTATAATGTTCCCACTGCTGGGACACAGGCCTCCTCTCGGTGAGAGGGAGTGCGCTGCAATCCAACGCGGGCCCAGGGCGGGTTGGTAGATGTCACATGTCTTCGAATTTTTGTTCTATTGCATGCCGGTTTCTTCAAGATGTTTTCCTTCACCATTTTCAAAGAATTTTTTCCTAAGAACACTTTAACTTTACGCCATTTTCCTTTTAAAATCAAGCCCGCGTGAGACAATCTCTACACGAAGTGCGAAAATTACTTCGTGCACAATCCTGTGTAAAACGTTCACGAACAAACTTTTCAATCTAGACTGGAAAACTAACCATGTTAAAACTTCGCACGTCCAACTCGTTCAGGTAATGTAGGTAGACTTCTAGAGTATTAGGAATACTAGGAGTACACAGAACTTTCTGCTAGTCTGCGTGAACACATACATACACAAGCTTTAAAAGTATACTAGCGGTATACCCCTACTTCGCGCGGATTTTACAACTTGACAAAACACGAGATTTGTTTACTAAATACACCGTGTTATTGAATTAACGCATAGTTTTTGTGTATAATGCACCAGAAACCAGAAGGCTAATTCTCGTAATTTAAAACGTTCAAAATCTAGTCGCAGTCTCATCTCGGCGACAAACAAATGTCAAAAACTTGTCAAAATGTATGGAAATTAGAGGTATTTTTGACAGATTGAGACTGAGATCAGACTGTGAACGTTCTTAAAATTACGAGAATGGCCTCTCTGTAATCGCGAAAAAATAATCAGCTGTTTCCTACAATTGTGTTCGCAAAACTCGTCAAAATGTAGGGAACAGCTGATTTTTTTTTTTGCAATTTCATGTTTGTTCCCATAATAAACGTTGTTCATAATGATGAGTACAGTAACCCCTTAAGAAGTTTTGCGTTAATTCAAAAACACCCTGTATATTGTATAAGTTTAATATTAATGCATTATACACATAATTTTTCCGGAAAAAAATCTATGAATTATGGTGAAAACAGCATCAAAATCCATTGTGTAGTTTAGAAGAACAGCGCGGTCACACAGCCATACACGAAAAGCGACTTTAATGTATAGTTTGTATAGAATTTAAGTGTGTGTGAGTTTGTCTACGAAGCTCTACGGCGTAGTCTCGTTAGTGAGCTACGAGTTTACGAGGCTACGATTGTTGTAGTTATAATGGCTACGTGGTTATACCTTTCAGAGAGTTGCTAGTGTTTTCTGTAGAATTTAATGAGATTGGAACGTGAACATCTATCTGGCTGGTTTTGTCTACGAAATGCTACGGCGTAGTCTCGTTAGTGGAAGCTACGAATGACATTGACAATAAAGGCTATAAAGTTGTACTTTTCAGGGACATCCTAAAGCTTTCAGTTGAATTTAGTAATGAGAAACATTAATCCGCCTTCTAACTCGTTTGTTCTTATGCTATACAAGGAAATGTGTCTTTGCTAAAAATGATATCTATACTTAATGTTATAAAGAGGTAAAAAAAAAATCAAAAAACCCGACTGCGGTAAAAAACTTAAGTTAAAAAAAACTGAAAAGCTAAAAACAAGCCCATTTTATATTAAATAAAAGTTGGAAGCAGGCGGGACCCATTTGAGTTTGAAAATAGAAAAATGGTATGGGTCCCGCCTGCTTCCAACTTTTATTTAATATAAAATGGGCTTGTTTTTAGCTTTTCAGTTTTTTTTAACTTAAGTTTTTTACCGCAGTCGGGTTTTTTGATTTTTTAAATTAAATTTTTTTATTTTATTCTTTTTAGTTATGAGTTGTAAATCCCACTGATAGTTTCCCTTTAAACTTCGTAATATATAGGTACTACTGCCGCGTTTAGTTGGTAGGGGGGGGGGGGACACTTGATTCTAACGAAAATTGGTACTTTAAAGCTTGATAAGTCACGAACGGTTTACTTAATCAAAAAACGGTCTTCCCAAACCACTGATATTTTTGAAAGACCTATCCAACGATACCCCACTTGACATAGTTTCTTGACTTTCATTTTTTTCATTTTCACAATATGGCGTCTAGTAGTCGCCATATTGAATTTTCATTAACGTCATGTCTTTAGTGACACTCGCCGGACTAATAGGAATCGATTGACGTGTGAATCATAAAAATCGGTCCAGGCGTTCGGTCTGTATAGTGCTTCAAAGGAACATACAAACATACATACATACATACATACATACTTACCTACATACATACATAGGCTGATAAACACATTACCACTCCTTTGCGTCGCGCAGTCGGGTAATTAGTTTATTTGTTTGTATGTGCAGGGTAATATCTGGAACTACGTCGGATTTGAAATAATATTATTGCACTAGCTTTTGCCCGCGACTTCGTCCGCGCGGAATGTTTGGTTCCCCCGACACATCGCATTGCATCGCCTGCCCGCGCTATTACTTCGTTTTCGCTTGGCGTTCTTTCTGACTTTTTTTTTCTTTCTGCTCGGCTCCGAAGAGTAAATAGGCTATATATAATAATAACTCCACTGCGGGTGACGTAACCTACGACAAACTTATTATTTGCGGTTGGTACAGTAATCGGGTCTAGGGATCGAACCGCAAAATTAAGTTTGTTTTTTATTGTATATACTTTTCCGGGATAAAAAGTACCCAGTGTGGTGCCCAGGATATTAAAGAATAATTATACCAAGTTTCATCGTAATCGAACCGGTAGGTTTTGCGTGATGCCTGAACAAACAGACAGACAGACAGACAAACATTTATTTTATCACATTTTTGGATTCGGTGTCGGTCTAGTAACACCCCTTGCCATTAATTTTTTTGATATTTTCAATGTACAGAATGTTCACTTCTACAGATTTATTATAAGTATAGATTTGATAGACTAATTCTTGAGGAAGGCTATAGGCTATTTAACATTACGCTAGTGTCCTGAGGAGTCTTAGAAAATAAAAAAAATCAGAATGAACAAATTCTATTGAAAGCTTGGTTTTGCCTATTTACGTAAGGTATTCAAACCAGTTGTCTAACAACGTCTTTGATGTAGTATACGGTTTAATAATGAAGGTAAATTTCATATTAAGTAATGTGTTCATGAATACATGATTGAATACGAGACTTGTCTTCGTTAGTAAACTATATTCAGACAGCACTTTTCTGTTTTTTTTTTTTTCACTTTTGAACAGGTAAGTGATCGATCAGTCAGAAAGATGAAGAACAGAATAGAATACTCTTTATTATGTACAGTCAACAAAAGAGATAAGTATGCAGGATCGTTGGATATATTTACTTGAAGTTTAGTAAGAAACCAATGGATGTTGTCGCCTGAAAAGACATGGACAAAAAAGTACATTCCAAGTACACATACATAGTAAATATTATTGTATATTAAAAATAGAAAAATGAATTAATACGTTGTTTTTAACCTCTCTGAACTCGTCAGTGTTTATTTCAAAATATTTAGTAATGCATGATGAATTCAAAGTACCGTTTGTCAACTTCCGCCATAGTGGACCATAGAGAAAGATAAATATATTAATGGGCGTTCCATACCATGCATACTACTTGTAGACATGTGACGTGGACGACAAAATGCTCATATTAGGAACATTTTATTCTTACGAAACTATCTTCATTGGTATTTGTTGCATTTAATAAAATTATCTTTTCATAATATTGATGCGTAAGATAGTTTTTTTTTTTATATTTCACACACAAAAAAAGTCTTAAAACGGAACGCGTTTACTTATTTGACAATGACAATGTGCGTTGTCTATGTCGAATGTCAATGTAATGAAATAATCACAAAGTACTTTTTGATTGGAATTAATGTTATTGCATATTCTTCATTGCGTACCTACTGTGTTTATGTTTTTGCGAATATTCCTATTTGTCCCCTGCTTATTCCTACGGACTGATACCTTCTACCACTCAATTACCTTGCTATTAACACTGGACTCTGATTTGCATTGCGTTTCGGATTTGTTTTGTGGATCAATATGAGGTGCATCAACTGCGGAATAGCCATGCAAAGGTTGCAGAGGCATCTCATATCCTCGCTTTCTGCACACCATCAAACAAGAGTTTCGCGTTGGATAACCAATGCTCAAACCGAGGAAGCTGTCTGTTGGAAGCTATTTTAGGGTACTATTGTAGTTGCCTTGTAGGAAACAGGACCGTTAGTTGTTGTTATGACAATTATCTGGTACCTTGGTTGAGCAAGACACCAAAACAATATCCAAGTTCCAGCTGGATTTTTAGACAACATATTATTAACAATTCAAGAATATTAAAACAATCTAACAAAAGGCTAATCTTTCTTGAAAACCATAATTACAATTGTAAAACAATAATATATAAATATGCTTATATTTTTTAACATGTCTGGTTATGTTTAAAGCAGCTATTTATGTAATTACTAAAGCCCTATACTTACACTTAATCCAGGTTACTGTATTTGTGAAATAAAAATTCTCTATTTTATACAAGCTGGTTGATTGACCTCACTCGGTATCTTCATTAACACTATCGCTGCAATTTATGTTAATTAGGTAGACATTTAAGATATAATAATTATAATATAGGTAGCAAAATATTTTTATTATTTTCTCTAATAAATAAATAATTATTTTTACTCTTTTGCTTTATTTTGTGCTTCTCTTTTTTATAGTATATTGAACTACCTATTTAAAAAAATATAAGGGTAATCTATAAAAATGTACTTTAAAGAAAATCAATAATTTCGAATATACTTTGTTAATTGTTATTATGACTGCCTCGTTGGTCTAGTGGTCGCAAACGCTACTGCTGAGCATGAGGTCCTGAGTTCGATTCCCAGGTCGAACAAAGAGATATAAACCCCATATCTCTCTCTTAATTTTTTCATCAGGAATTTCTTAGTAGTAGCCCGGAGTCTGGACTTGTGCGCTTAATGGCAATCAGCTCGCCCATGAGACTCAAAATAACTGGTGAAATGTGGTTGAACTACACCTCTGACCAACCCTTCGAGGAATATATAGGCGCGATGTTATGTTTGTTATTATTGTCACATTTTTTGAGACTATCACCCAGTTTCATAAAAATGTTAATCAATATGCAGTTTAAAATCCTTCATTTAGGTGGCCATCACTTTGTTTAATAATATTAAAACCATATCAGTTATACGTAATAACATAATTTACATCTGTTCGCTATTTTAAAGCGCCTTTAAGTGTTTTAATAGCAAAATTATAATCTATGCACCTTATTGCTAGCGATCTGATTAAAAGGTTTAATGAAACTGTTTTTTGTTTAGTTTGTTGTACTGACAAGTTCTCTGAGTTTTTTATTTGTAACAATTTAATGAGCAAATATTCACGAATATAAAACACCAAAAATCATAGGTGTACAATAAATTCGATAACTATGCCGACGTCCTTACAAAAACTGGCCATGTCCTGCTGTTTGTTTTCTATTAATAAAATTAAATTTTATTCGAGAACCTCCATCGGTTTCTTACTAAACTTCAACTATATCCGACGATCCTGCTTACTGTAGAGACCTCTTTGAAAGATTCTGACCTCCTTGCGAGACAGGCCGCTAATATTTGAAGGCATATTCCATTCGAACGTTTAAGCATGTGTCATGGAGAGTCGTAGGTTTGACGTATAAGATATAAGATGAAATGATTATATAAATTATGAAAAGACTCCTGAATAATATCATATAAAGGTCTAAAGGGAGTTTAATTTAGTAGAATAGCTCCCATCTGTAGCTAACCCTAGTAGAGTCAGCAAGTGACTCTATAATACTTATCTCTTTTGTTGACTGTAGGTACACCACATAAATTACAGGTATAAATGTAGAAAATTTTACTAAATGTTATACAATAGGCGGTCTTATCGCGAAAGGCAACCTCCACTTTTAATGACGCAAGTTGCTCATTCCAAAGCTTACATAACATACATAATCAGCCTATAACGTTCCCACTGCTAAGACACAGGCCTCCTCTCTGTGAGAGGGAGTGGGCCGTAATCCACCACGCGGGCCCAGTGCGGGTTGGTGGATGTCACATGTCTTCGAATTTTTGGTTCTAGGACATGCCGGTTTCCTCACGACCAAAGCTTAGTTGGTTCTAACTACTAACTTACCTGGACGTAGGCGGGGACCCTGACAGCAAGGATCCTGAGCCTCTCTTGCACAGCGGAGGCCTGGGGACCGAGGGTCGTCGCTCCACTCCGGACGCAGAACGTGTGGCTGGGGCCCCTTCAGCCGCCAACACCCTCGCTGACACCAATGCTGCTTCGGGGCAGTGCTGCAAAAAGGTTTTTATATAAGTACAAGGTAAACAATCAGACTTGCAAATCTGCAATGGAAGATGAATGACTAACGAAATTATACAGTACATCATATAATTTTATTATTTATTTATTTCTGTAACTGCCCGTGACATCACAGCAGGCCCTCTCAGAATACCAGCGCTGTGACATTTATTTTTAAATGTTGCAGTATCATGCTGAGATAGGAGCCTTTTGGCCTCGTATAGGACTTTCTGTTCATTTTTCCTTTTATTACTTTTTTTATATAAATTCGTTTTTTTTTTACTGTGTTTAGATTGAGATCTTCCTATACGAGTTGCAATAAATGCTTTTTCTTTCTTTCTTTCTAATTCACCATATTCACCACATCGGCCATACCACAACGCTTAAAAAGCGTGATGGTATGGCCGATGTGCTACAAATTAGCACCCTTTATGATCTCGGCGCATAGCATAAATATCGGGAAATTGCGAAAGTATGTACCCCGTGTTGCTAAAGTTCCGAAGTTGGCTACGTAGAATTCATTTTGAAGAAAAGTTAGTTATGAAATATTGTTTTATTTATTTAGTTTTCGGTGAGACACGTGCTCTTTTCGCGTGGAAGACGAACAAAGGAAGATAAAAGATTTTGGGATGAAGGGTTAGCGGCTCATATGTGCGTATTACACTATACTGCTATTACCAAGCCATTTCTTAACCGGAGCGATTATTCATTATGGTATCTCACAATAACCGAGTGGATTCACATTGGTTTATCCGACTATGACAGGACACTGGAAGATTCGGACCTTAGAATAATAGAATTACGAAGCAAACAGCCAAGCTCACGCCCCGGACAATATGTGGGCCGCACAAATACTGACAGGCACGTTTGCTTTCGAGGTTGACAAAAAAACAATTTGGACAGTTGGAAATTAATTAAATGTCCATCAAAGCTAGCCAGCCAGCTTTATCAAAGCCGTGGTCGCTTAGTGATAACGCCACAGAATAATAGTACAAGCACAGAATAATAGTACAAGCACAGAATAATAGTACAAGCACAGAATAATAGTACAAGCTTCCAATCTTCGACGGGGTTCAATTTTAGGCCGTCAGGCAGACAACAGTCAGTTTATGCATCTTCTACAATTTACAAAGACTATTTCTCAGCTACAAGCCAATATCAGATGTCCCAACATCAATCAATCTGCTAGCCTTTTCCCAACTATTTTGGGCTTGGCTTCCAGTCTAACCGGATGCAGCTTAATATCAGTATTTTACATGGAGCGACTGCCTATCTGACCTCCACAACCTAGTTACGCGTAACACGATACCTCTTGGCAACTCATGGTTGTTAGACTTTCGGGCTTCGGATGACCCGTAACGACTATCAGAGATCCAAGAATGACAGCCAGGACCAAAGGCTTAACATGCTGTCCGAGGCATGGAGGGGTCTTGGTATATAGTAAAGATGGTCACCCATCCACAGACCGACCGCGGCAAGGGCAGCTTAACCTGATCGATTGGCCCGTGCGGCTGTTATTACTTAGCCACGAGCTCCTGATCAGACCTACCAACATAGTTTACAATATTGCGTCTCAAACAAAACGAAAAACAATGGAGAAATTTCAGAGCTTGTAGAATTCCGAATTAGGTACTTACAAACTAACAACAAGTCGTGTTTGGATTACCATAAAGATTTAGCTCGTCCAAGGTAATCAATATGCGCTTCTTTAATATGTAAAGCAATTCAACAACAAATGCTATTTATCAAACTATAATTACCTAATATAATTCCGCCAACAATTCGGAATGTTCACTTTCATATTTTCCTTACAACTTTTAAAAGGCGCGGCGCGACGCCGAGCAAAATCGCATAAAAGAATTTCTTTTAAAACTTTTTTTTTTACTTTTTTTAATGATTGCGTAAAAATGCCTTTCTTTGTAGCCAGTATTTTTATTCAAACTTTATGTAGCCAAAAATTCATAACTTTCGTAATTTGGAATTCTCCAAATTCGAATTCATTTAATCTTGTTCCTATTGACGCGTTCACAATTAAAACTTTTTCATTTGCGCTTCGTTCTTTTTTGTGAAACACGTTCGAAAACGATCAATACATTTTAATCTACTGGGACCTTAGACTGGGACCTTCACGAGACATTAAGCAGAATCGTTTAAACATCGTCTTGTAACAACAATCAATTTTCAACCAACAAAGTCCTAATCATTGCCTTTGAATTTTCTCTTTATCAAATAATCTGAAACCTCACCTTTCAGGATTAAAATCCAGTGCTTTGTTCCCTAGGCTTTCCGACAAGGGAATTTAAGGAAAATAACAATACCAAAATTAATGTACCTACCTTCTTTCGTACAACATTGTGCTCCTAGAGCTCGGAGGCATTGTCAACTAAAAACGACTTAAACAAAGGTAAACTTATGCTTTATTTCGAAGATGGTACTAGATTCGACCTTGTCATTTACAAATGAACAAAAACTAAGTAAATTATACGTAGTTTATTGGACGCCATTTTCCTGCGGCCTCGCTCCTTTGTGACAGTACCTACATGAGTGCCATCAGAATCCGGACAACAGTTCAGTTCTTTTGTTGTTGGTAAAGGGGCGGGCAAATAAAAAAAGGTCGGAGAAATGTACTTACTATATGAGCCATATAATGAACTTGCTTTAACTTTACTTCCTATTCTCTCGTACCGGCACGAACTACAGTAAATAGCTCATTATTTTATTAGTCAATCAGCAAGGTTTTAGTGAGATAGAATGCCTAATTTCGCAACTCTTGAGGTGTTGATAGAAAAAAAGGAAGAAATATATTTTATTCGGGACATGCACAGGATATAATTTTACATTTCTATGGAATATACAAAAAGTAAAAACAATAAAACAAACAAAAAAAAAAATAACAAATTGTTTTCTAATAAACAACACATAAAGACCTGAGCGAGGCCAAAAAGGCGCTAGCTCTAGGCATAGTACCGCGGTATTAAAAAAATAAATACTTTCTATGTCCTAATCCAGGTCATGGTCTACCCATGTGCCAAATTTCATTCAAATCCGTTATACCGTTTTAGCGTGACAGCGTAGCAAACAAACATACAAAAGTAAAATAATTTCTCTTTATAACATTAGTTTAGATGAGTAGACATACAATAACTACTATGGATCCTAAGATACTTATTACATACTCAGCCTAAAATGTTCCCACTGCTAGGACACAGGCCTCCTCTCTGTGAGAGGGAGTGGGCCGTAATCCACCACGCCGGCCCAGCGCGGGTTGGTAGATGTTACATACCTTCGAATTTTTGGTTCTAGGACATGCCGGTTTCCTCACGATGTTTTCCTTCACCGTTTTGAGAGCAGTGGTGATGATATAATTTACACAAAGTAAAGCGCTTGGCTGGGTTCGAACCTACGACTTACAACTCGTAAGTCGCGGCTGTTACCACTGGGTCACCACTGCTCTACTATTATAAGAGAAGATCCTTATGTAAAACGTTAATTAAAAACAAAACTTGAATAATAACAATGGCAATACAAAGAGGCGGTGCTCAAGGTCGAGTGCGTAGTACAGACGCCAGCACATCAAGCTATCCGAAACTGTCAAATTTTCCGAATCAACTTTGAACCTTATGCTTTAGTGATAAAGTTGAAAATCTATTACATAAATTTGACAGATAGTAGTAGCTTGATGTGCTAGCGTCTGTACAAGTATCGATTCGACTCAAACGTTTGTGTCAATACCTACTGTCGGGCTATCAAGCGAGATAAACAAACGATTCAATTGATACAAAATGTTTACATTTACAATACGTTTCGACAGTAGAGTTTAGTAAATTAATATCTTTTATTATGAATTTTGAACTTTGGTTTAAAACAATTCTTCCTTTTTTTTGGGTATCTACCCTATACTGTCCCACTGCTGGGCAAAGGCCTTCCCCAAGTCTTTCCAGGAACTCTTTTCTCGTGCTACCTCGGACCAGCCCTTACGCCCTACTATTAAACCTTTTAAAAAACCTTTTCAATTAAAAAATAAATTGAAATTACCTAAAGAAAACAGCACCCTAATTGCGTACAGTCACGTCTATAAGTATGTATACCCTTGGCTTTATTCAAAGGCGAATTTCTCCTTTATTTTTGAATGAAATTTTTTTGTTCTTACGAACATAGTATTTTCGAACCCATACGTTTATGTTAAGTGTCGTATTTCAACGTTGCATTCGTTATTTCACGAAAAAACCGCAATTGAAAATTGCCAAGTGTTGACATATTGGTGCTCGTGACTGTACCTAACACACTTTCAATCACAAGCTGAATCATTTTGAAGGATATTGCTAATCCATTACTTCAAATGTTCGAAAAATTTGTCTGCTCAACAACGTTAATAACGCAATGAATGTTGCAGAACTGAAAAAATCATTGCTACTGTTACTATGTTACGCAATCACTCCGCTGAGGTCTAAAATAAAAAGTTACTTAACTTAGGGGGACAAAATTACGTAATTTATGGAGCGAGCCTATTGACATCAAGCGGTCACAAATCCAGGCTCAGGGCTGCTACTGAGAAATCCCTGATGATTCACCAAACCAGCGGAGTACAAGTACCCGGCGATAAATATTGCACATCGACCTTTGGAAAGAAACAATCGGCTAATTTCGGCTTCGTAGTGCGTTATCTCTGTCGCACACTACCTATGTGACGTTAACTGACGTTTTGTCAGTCGTTGTTCAAGTGCGATAGAGTGCGGTCGCGTCCAGTTCAAAATATATATCTAGAGTTGTTAACACCCCCAAATTTAAATAATTTAAAGTTGTACTATGGCATCTTTAGGAAAAATAGGGGAACCTTTTTATTTTACCCCAACCTAAAGCAATCATTTATAGAAAAATTGGTGTATTTTATACAAAGAATAAAAAGAATTATCAAAAGAAGCAAATCATAATTGTTTTAACAGCTCCTAATAGATACCGGACTGTTTGTATTTCGTGCGACAGAGATAACGCTCTACGAAGCCGAAATTAGCCGATTGTCTCTTTCCAAAGATCGATGTGCAATATCTGTACGTAATTATTATTATTATTATCAGCCATTTCTGTCCCACTGCAGGGCAAAGGCCTCCCTTCCCTCCTTCCACTTATCCCTATCCAGTGCTGTTATACGCCAATTCTTGTGGAAAGAGTCGGGTGGAGTACGTAATTGCGTAACACAATTACAGTTGCAATACCTTTCATTATGACAACTTAACAACATTCGTTGTTATTTAAGCTGTTGAGAAAATATTTTTTTCAAACTTATGAAGCAATGGATTAGGAATTTCCTTGTGGGTGTGTGTGTGTTACGCAATTGGGGCGCAGGATAGCGAACCCAGGAGCCCATGCTCAGCACTAGCGCTCATAACTTGCAATTTAAACAAAACCTTTGCCGTTTCCGTTAACCTTTACATGTAATTAAAACAAATATTCACACAAAATAGTAAAATAAATATCTAAAGGTCATCGGTCAGCTTTCGAGCTTTAGTTTAATTAAGACCATATTAATTGCCCTCAGTTGTAGCCTGACATTCACACTCGGTGTTCCATACCAAGCAATCTCTGAGCTAACAGATTGGCTATTATAATATGCATGTCAACAGGAATATAAATTACTACTGCATAACGTAACTCACGCGTATATTCCCCATATGGGGTAAATTGAGATGTTTCTGTAGGTACACCACCATTATACCTATTCCAGGTTCTGGGCTAAGTAATTACATGCCGGAGATGCCTCACTGCGATACCTCGCGGTCGTGGTTTAGCTCGCTATTTCAATGTCATCTCCGTGTAAAACAATTGCATGCTAATATACACACACATGGCTGATTATACTACTGATAAATTCCCGACAGAAAAACCAAATACCCAATAACACTTTGATTGACCTTTGAGGACTAAACGCCCGATCTTATACTCAGAATTTGCGCTTGCAACAACACCCTAAACTTAAAAAAAAACTTTAGTAACTACAAAAAGCCACGCCTAGCAACCCTATTCAAGATTAAAATAAACAATTACTTAAGTAAACTGCAACACAGGCAGACTGGCCATCTGACAAAAGCGAAATCCTCTTTACAGCCAGCCAGGTAAATCCCTAGAGGTAAAGTGAACTCGTCTGGATGTAACGTTGGAAAATACCCCAGGAAAACAAGGTGAAAAATGCGGGGGATTCCCCTTTGTTGGATTAAAGAGTCAACGTACAGGTACGTGGTACGTGGATAAATAAATATTGTGCATAGAAATTTTAACAGGGGTTTTTGTTTGAACTATGAATGAATGAATGCCTTGCTTCCGGGTATTTTGTTTTTTATACAAAAAAAGTTGCCTATGTCCATCTCCAGGTCCCAGCTACATTTTTGTCTTTTACTCCTATTTGTCATTTTTATTTTTGGCGTGAAAAGGATACAGACAGAATTACTTGCGTTAGAGTTCGTTACGTAACGTTACAGCCGGATCTCATCCCACTGTAAGGCAAATGGCTCAAGTAAGTATCATTCAAAACGGGCATTGTTCACCACGTTTGTTCAATATTAATCTCGTAAAATTGTGTGTACAAACCTACATACAGAAATAAAATCATTAAATTTAACTTAAAAAATACCTGTACCATTTACCAACAGAAAAATTTTTATTTGTACATTCAACTATAACTTGACAGATTTTTTAAATCAAAACGGATCATCAAGAACGAAAAAATATGAGACAAAAAATATTGAAATAAGCAAAATATTTTTTGTCTCATATCGAATTTTATTCAATCACGTCCCTACGTAACTTAATAATAATTTATTTCCATATAACAAAACTTCATTGAAACACCCTCCCTTCTCGGAAATATGTAGATGTTTTGAAATGTATGCAAACTCATTTTACACGTAACTGTATTAAAAGACTTACACTTGTTATAGGCACTTGTAATAGTAACTTGATTTATTTACTATACAGACGCTATAGGTACAACGTTTATTAGTAAGGACTAATAAACGTTGTACCTATAGCGTCTGTATAATTAATTACACAACGCTTTGTCTTCTTTCGAAAGTCAAATTACTGACGACTGAAACAGAGAAATCGGTGTGTAACTATTCATCTGATATAATACGTTTATTAGTAAGGGGGCAAGTACACAATTCTGACAGAAATGAACGATGTGGTTCTACCTTACCTAGTCACCCCCCCCCCCCCTTACTAATGATTTACTGCTCGACCCACGTTCAGCGTGTACCTAAGCGTTTAGTGCTTAGATGAAGACAAATGAGCACTTACTCACAAGAGTGGTCCCACAATGGCGGACGAAGACGCACCTCAGAAATAACACGCTCGGTATCGATGTTCATTTTTGTTCGCGATATTGCGTATGCGACTACGGTCGGTCGCTTTGTCAGCGTTGCCAACATAGCGCGTCAGTCGACCGACGGTCCTCGTCAGCACGACGTAACTGCACGTACTTACATACGTAGCGATTCATCAGTGCTGCACTGTGTACATAAGTTTTCATTGATATAGCTACGTTCGGCCGATGTTAGCGCTATACTGACTGAGTCGCCCTTGCTTTTCTTCTCATTCATAATTCGTCTTGCACCAAAAACAATATCAGTTTGAAAACTTATTGAAATAAACGTAAGAGAGAATAAGCTTGAATATCTTTATATAATATAACCAAATTATTGAACGAAAAGGTTCTTTGTTTCGCCTACAAAATCCTATTTACATAAACAGATTGAATAAGAAAATGAAGAAGAAAACAATTTGATAAAACCGCGTGCGTGTCGACACACCTCGAAATACTCTATTAATATTCCTATTTCAAGACTTATTAATCCTGTCTGATCCCTGTAATCGCAGCACACTCGCTTGGAAGCTAATACGAAATTCGATAGCATCAAGTGGAATTTTCACGCAGCCGACGCGGATAATTTAACATTTTAATAAATTTATTATGCTCTGTTAATTTTCTACTAAATTTATGTTTCTCCAAAATTTTCATTACGCAGTATAAACAAGGCGTTATTATTGTTGAGGAAAATGTTTGATAAGAAGCTGATAAATACTCTAGAGAAACTGTGAGACTTTATAACAATACTAGCTGTTGTCTGCAGTTTCGCTCAGATACTTAGGAAACTGCTACCTACATGTAGGCGGATAAAAGCATCCTTTATGTTAATCCTCGCATAGACCACCTGTGAGCTAAATTCATTTAAACCTGCGGGGAAATTGTGTAACAAATTATCAGTAGGTATGGCTTACATTTTGACAGTTCAACAACATTCGTTGCGTTATTTACGTTTATGAGCAGACAAATTTTTCTAACATATGAAGCAATGGATTAGCAATATCCTTCAAAATGATTCAGATGGAGATTGATAGTGTGTAATGCAATTATGATGAAGTAACAAGCATACATACTTTCAAACGTACGAACATCTAAAGTTTCGCATTTATAAGTTGAAAATAGGATAGATTCGTGTCGGAATTACTTGCCTTGTTTAAACCACTGAAAACAGAAACACGATAGGATTCAATTCCTAAGGGATGAAGAAGCGCACTTTTGCTTGAAGAATGTTGGGAGTTTAATAGTGGCGCTCCTGGGTGTCAAAGTTTGTATGAGAAAATCAACTGAAAGCTTATATCTAAAATCAACGCACGTAAAGTCACTTTATATCTTTTATATCTGAAATCAAGGTGATGAGGTCGCTGGCAAAAGCATGTTGAAGATTTATAGCTTTAATAGAAGCGGTAAGTAAAGAAAAATTGTGATGGTAGGTAGAAGTACTGCTTCTTTTTAACCGACTTCAAAAAGGAAGAGGTTCTCAATTAGTCTGTTTTTTTTTTGTATATTTGTTACGCGATATTTCCGGCAATTGTAAATCAATTTAAAAAAATCTTTTTTAAATCGATAGGGTATACTTCAGGGGTGGTCCCATATAAATTTTATTAACTTTGCTTGGATAGTTTTTGAGTTAGCTTCAATAATACGTATTTTTGCCACTTAGTTTATATTGATGATGTTATACCTAATGACTTCCTTTCACTGATATTTACATTGCAAGTAGTGTTATACGAATTAGTGTGGGGTAAGTACAACTTAGAAGTGAAAAATAAAAACGTTTTACAAAAAAAAAAAAAAAACAACTGACTTCTAAAAAGACACTACAAAGTGAAAAATAACCGTCTTTAATTTAGGAAGTCAGTGGCATACAAACGAAAATACGAACCGGACGACACCGACTTCCGAAATTATTCGCTGTGCGCATAATACATGCGGAGGAGAAGCGCTGAGTACGACTAGTAGGGATGTCAGCTTTTAACATGCGGGGTTCTTCTCGTTCTAACTACAGTTATAACACCACTTTTAACTCGAAAATAACCCAAATCTGTAGTTACAAGAGACGAGAAATTATTCAAATGTACACGGTTTTCATATTTCCTTATTCATTTTCCTCTTCAAAATATATTCCATTCAACAATTTCAAAGCGCAATAAATAAATATTTTCCTTTCACTCAAGGATCATAACACTTGAAGCTCTCTCGCGGAGAAACACTCAAAGGCTTTTAAGTCTATAAAAAACACTTTGCTGAAGAAAAACGTGTGACCTTCGAGAGGACACCGGTACACTCGATAAAGTAAGTCCAGGTAGCAAGTGCGATTTTTTTTTTGCCCTCTTGATTTTTATTAACGCACTGGTTAGCCCCGAGACTTCCAAATCCAACAGTGTTTTTTTCACGAGCTGGGATGCGCGTTGTTGGATTCTCAATGCTCGATTCAATACCGAGAGTTGAAAATCCAATGTGCCATAAAAAATCGTCGAGTTAAAAAATCGTCTGTGCGAACTTCGATTAACGAGGGCCCTACAAAAGATTGGTAGCAATAATAATTTATCAAGGGACCAAAAGGTACCTTTTGGTAAACGAAATGGTAACAAACGAGCTGCCTTCAATCACTATAAAAGTAGGGTCGACAACTATCATCGATTTGATGTCGGTATGAAACCTATAAAGAAAAAAAGAAACTGGGATAGTACCTACTGATAGTAGGTACTTACCTACTATCCCAATTTTTTGCCACCTCTGTTTGCGGATATCTGTACCTCGAGTTTTTCGTTTTTCGGTTCCAACGGTTTTTATTTTATTTATTTTTTATTGCTGAATGGGCCTGCTCTTGACTTCGATCACGCCTGATGGAACGAGATTTGTAACATATTAAAGGGGGAGTATTTGGACATTTGTAAATGGTAGCAGTTTTAGGAAAGTACATTCTGCCAGCTTAATTCTAGTAGCTGACTTCAGTGTCATTAAGGGTAAATTTACTTTTATCAAGAGGTTTTTCAATTAGGTACGAATTCTTTTCATGATCTGTAAAAATAAACAAGAAGCTTGATAAAAATATTTTTAGAAAAAAACTTTCTTCAAAAATGAACGAGTATTTAGTAAACGGCCTTAAAAAATCTACAAAACCCATGTCAAATATAATAACGTCCATACGTTCCTAAACATACGTCAAAACATTGAAGAAAGTAATGGATATTGGACCCCTAAAAATTTTATTAGATAAAGATTTTATTATACAAATCCCAAAATAATTATTCTCGGACAATATTACTCTTGAAATATTTTATGAAAAGTATTTGTAATAAAGTTTGATAACTTGGGTATAAAAAAGAAGATAAAAGCCCTTTCAGACGCCTGTACATATTTTCGATTTCATTACATTTGGGATGGAGAGCCCGCGGCGACACAGTGCGGTCAAGGGCGTTTTACGGTCTGCGTGTAGATTTTAAAGCTTTTGGTGTATTCAAGCATAAACCAATCTTCATACAATTTTTACCCAATGATTATGAAACTATAGATATACTTAATTATGTTGTATCCATACTAATATTATAAATTCGAAAGTAACTCTGTCTGTCTGTCGGTCTGTCTGTCTGTCGGTCTGTCTGTCTGTCTGTGTGTTACCTTTTTACGCCGAAACCGCTGAACCGATTTAGATGAAATTTGGTATAGAGATAGTTTGAGTCCCGGGAAAGGACACAGGATACTTTTTATTCCGATATTCTCACGGGATCGAGACTTATGCGGGTAAAACCACGGGGCGCAGCTAGTTGTATATAACTCAGTTTTTTTTTGTAAGTTGACAAAAAAAGTCAATCGCAGCTGTCATTTTAATCTAGCCAGTGAAAAATCAGAGATTAGCCAAGTACTTAATTATTTCTGAATCAGCCACATCTTGATTTCTGAATTCTGATATGAGTGTGTGATCTTGTTTAAAAAAGTGATGAATTGCGTCTACCTTCAAGCCACTCTGTAATAGGTATACTTACAGAAACTTACTAAAAACTAGTAAACCAATCTCTTCGCATTCAGAAAATCGAATATCCACCACAAATCCTGCGGTTAAAATACAAAAGCTTAGTGTTAACATAAGCGAAAATCGAAGTTTCACATTACCGGATTGCCCGGCTTTGGAAGCTACACTCAGAGCTCTCTCGATACCCGAGCATTTGACCGGTATCGGTATCCGTACGATTCCTAATACATAGTAACATAAAGAAAATGAGAAACCTATAAATGGGTACGTGATGTATTAGGGAATTTTATAAAGAAGGTAATGTATTTCCCATCTAGTTTCGCAGCAAAAAAGGTTAGTGTCGAAAATAATATCTGTGGTAGCACCTACGAGTATATGTGTGTAAACTTCTACAAATAAGTATAGATACTACAACAACATACTACTAGTTGCGTATGTATTTATTATTTTTAATTACATTGTAATATTTATTTTAGAAGTATTTTTGTATGTATGTAAATCATAATTAATCAGCCTATAATGTTCCCACTCCTGGGACACAGGCCTCCTCGCCTGAAAGGGAGTGGGCCGTAATCCACTACGACCACGCGGGCCCAGGGCGGGTTTTTTAGATGTCACATGCCTGCGATTTATCGTTCTAGGACATGCCGGTTTCCTAACGATGTATGTAAGTATATTCTCATATACCTAATTTGTTTTATTTTAATAAATAAGTGAATTGTTTTTGTATTTTATTTTCTCTTTTACTTTCACACACGCTATCTTCATCTCTTTATTACCCGACTACAGCGAAGCAAAAAGGAGGGTTATGATCTACTTTCTTATCGCAGGTATGCTGGAAGACATTTCCTTAGAATAGGTAAGCATCACCTCACCTTTATACCTGATTCTCTGTTCTTTTCTTCTTGACTGTTTATAATGTGAGTACAGACGCCAGCACATCAAGCTACCCGAAACTGTCAAATTTACCCAATCAACTTTGAACCTTATAATTTAGCAATAAAGTTGAAAATCTATTAAAGAAATTTGACAGATTGCAGTAGCTTGATGTGCTATTAGCGTCTGCAAATAAATAGTGAATTAAATAAATAAATAGTTAAAATAACAACTACTTATTGGGATTTAATCTGGAGACGAACTGAAAAACGGTTATTAAACCACGTCGGTCTTCTTTAAAGAGCCAACCACTTAATTTAAAAGAATCTAAGTACCATCTGCAACGACCTCATTTCCTGTCACATTTCTTTGTTTCCCTGTTTGCTACCGCACCCGATTGCTCGGCAAACCCCATAAATTGCTTTGTCACGAGGGAAACATTTCAAAACAATGACAAGGAAACGGAAGAGACTTAAGAAAAATGAAGTCGGTAGTAAATAAATATACATTTGCCTTTATAATGGGGCAGGCACACCGCAGTTAATTTCTAAAGAGAAACTTTTTCAAATGTCGGAGGGCAACGTCTGAATACAGAATGTTATTTATATATTTTTAGTCTGATTATCTAGTTAACTAACTAACATTGCCCAAAATTTGATAACTTGCTATAACATTTAGGTTTGCTACAGGACAAAAATTACAAAAAAAAAAATACGTTCGACATCCCCACAGTAGAGAAACTATTATAGTTGCTGTGTTGTTTGCGCTAATTGATCCAAAAGCTCACTATAAGCATTTATAAACTCAAATTTAGCATTTATTTCAATTAAACCAATTACAGGCGCTTGTGAATTGTCAAGGGGTCGGTCAGTCAAAATGATGAAGCTAGAGGCCCATTCCAAAGCATAGTAAATTAATACAACGCTTTGGAACGGGCCACTTCTCTATTCTTCTATGGAGAAGAACGGTCAAGAAAGTTTAGTTTCTGGCGATACGGGGTCCATTTAACAAACATCATAAAGAAGCAATGTGTTATAGAAAGTTTCTCCATCGTACCTATATGTTGCAAAACGTTACTTTAAAAAAACTAGCCGCGGTGTGGATGCTCCTTTAGGTCTGAAAATATTCCCCGCCGAATTAACTAGGTAGACCTTGCTTCAAGTACTTAGCTTGCAAGCTTTGAAATATGATCGCAGCTAGATTATATTAATGTTGCAAGGATTTTGCACTTTATTTGCATCCTAGGGCCTGAAATTCAATTTGCAAGTCTAGTGGAAGGCGGAAGCATAATAAATGTTACATGCAAGCAGTGAATTGCGGGTAATAATACTAGTTTTGCATTGAAGATATTGATTTTAGAGGGTCTTGCTATAATACCACTATTAATGAAATTGAAATACAACATGGTAGTTTTTGACACTAGCTCACTGAAAAAGCAATCTGAAGTGGCAATGGGCCGGCCATATTAGCCGTAGAACCGATGACCGTTGGGGTAGACGTTCTTGAGTGGAGACTGCGGATCGGCAAACGTTAGGGCGTCCTTAAGTTGGCCTCAGGCTAGGTGGAGCGACGATCTTCGCAGAGTGGCTGATAGGAACTGAATGAGAGTAGCCGAGAATCGAACTAAATGGCGTGCGATTGGAGAGGCCTATATCCAGCAGTGGACTGCTGTAGGCTGATGATGATAGTAGATTTTATTAATTTGGAGTCAGAGTAGGACAGAGACAAATGCATGCGCTCGTGAAGCAGTAGACGAATGAAAGATCCGAGTCCCGAAATCAAACATCGTTGGACCAGTTCGTCAATTCATTCCTTTTTCACTTTTGATTAATTATGTGTGCAGACTTTCACTTCGAGTGAAATATGCCGATTGAAAGACAAGAATGAACAAAAAGCTAAGCGTCTATCTGCTTTTCCGGAGACGAAAACATGGTTTAGGCAATTATACCAAACTGAGTATGCTTGCTATGTTACAGTATTTTTATCTCACGAAGCGACACGCGTTTTACTTGTGGTTACCAAGTGTACGAACTCGCTGTCAATGTGTGTGCGCGCAGGAGCTCTCGGTACTGTCAACGAGACGGGCGAAGTCGGAAGTGTGTGTGTCCGTGTGTGTGTCCGTGTGCTTGTTTGTCTTATGTGCTGACGCAATTCCTCTTCACGCACACATTCACAGCGCGTTTGTCCACAAGTAAGACGCGCGTCGCTTCGTACGATAAAATACTGTAATAAAAGAGTCAAGCTCATAATACTCTAAAATAACGAGTAATGCTCAGTTTACAATGTACCTACACATTATAATTTATGTACAGAAGCTAGCACATAAAGCAACTACAATCTGTCAAATTTATTGAATAGATTTTCAACTTTATCGCTAAAGCAGAAGGTTCAAAGTGGATTGGGAAAATATGTACAGCAAACACTACACAGAAACAATGTTATAAACATTGTTTCTAAGCGTTACTAACAACAATATGAATCATTTGTGTTCGATTTAAATAAATAATAAAAAAAAAAAAATTGTGGCAAGTTTATGTTTGTGGATCAACACGCAAGTTTGTGCTTACTTCAATAAATAAACGTCGAACTGTATCGAACATTGAGTACCTACTCCACTCAGTCAATAGCAATCAACTGATTAAAATTAGGTACTTGTACCAAAGTACCTAATGGATTGATCACTGCAGGGCGATTGTCCGAAAGGGTTACCGCTACCCCAGAACATAAAGGGGGAAGGAACACGGATGGGTTTTAGTCAGTAAGAGTCTGACACTCCCTTCCGCTCCACCCAGAGCGGGAGGGGGGGTCATTTGATGATTTCCCATCCAAAAAAAATAAAATAAAGGGCGCGCATTTTGGACAGCTTTATCAGCATGTCATAATTCAAAAGATGATAACCACCTCTGACTTAGGTACTTTGAAAGCATTGTGAGGAGGACTTGACCAAATAGACGTTACTGCCAACAAAAAAATAAATTTTGTAAAGGGTTATTTTTGCCCTCGACATGCAAGGTAGGCGTCACAGACAGGCGCTTTACTTTGTGTAAAATTTTTCATCACCATTGCTTTCAAAACGGTGAAGGAAAACATCGTGAGGAAACCGGCTTGTCCTAGAACCAATAATTCAAAGACATGTGACATCTACCAACCAGCACCGGGCCCGCGCGTGGTGGATTACAGCCCACTCCCTCTCACTGAGAGGAGGCCTGTGTCCCAGCAGTGGGAACGTTATAGGCTGATTATGTTATGATTATGAGCGAGTCTTTGTAAACTCTTTACACTACACTTATAACTTTTAAAACTTATCATAATCCAGCCATAGAAAGTTAAAATGAAGATAAAGAAAACTTAACTCATTAACAGAGATACACTTAGCTAGTAATCTTTAGTTTAACTTGATACAGTGCATTTAACGGCTTTATAACTTTAACTTATAAATATACACTTACAAAACCCCTGGCTTCACTCGAGCAAAAACGTGTCATGTTTTACCTCATACTTTTATGTATTGTATCACGCATGATCGAATAAAAAACTCACACGTTATGTTATGTACCCACTTTTTAGGGTTCCGTGGTAAAACAAGGAACCCTTTTGGTGTCGCAGAGTTCTTCTGTCGGTCTGTCTGCGGTTTAACTTAGAGACTCTTGGTACTACAATTTTTTCGAACATTTCCTGTCGAACATGCTTGGGACATGTTACATCGCCGTGTAAAACTAAGGATCTGTGAAACCACAACAGTAGATGACCTCATAACGATTGCCATCGAAGAGTAGGAACACCTTCCTCAAGAAGGCTTGAATAACTTAATCAGTAGTATGAAAAACCGCATCAGTGTATGCATACAAGCCCGCGGAGGAATGACAAAGTACTGATTAAACCATACAAAGACATCATTACCTGTTAAATGTTAATTTGGGAAGTCATTGTTTTTCAAAATCACCTTAATTTTTCGATTTAACTCTTTTCAGACTAATAATCTGGCCTGGGAATAAACTTTATTTGAAAAAACATTGTTGTTTAATTAATATTAAACCACCAAAAACATTTTTTTTTTCAAGAAAAAATATATTTAATATTAGGTCCTTACATATGAAATTGGCGTTTTGTATGGAAGGAACAAAAAGTCGAATATTTTTTAATATAATATATTTAATTAATCAAAGTATGAACCATTGTTTTCAATGCACTTTTGCCATCTTATAGGTAGTTCATTGATCCCTTTACTAAAAAAACCAGTCGGACGGGAATCAATAAAATCTTTGAAGGCGATTTGGACTGCCCCATCGGAGTTGAATTTTTTCCCTTGCAAAAAGTTATCCAAATTGCGAAAAAAATGGTAATCTGTTGGAGCAAGGTCCGGGGAGTACGGAGGATGTCTAAGACATTCCAATTCAAGTAATGTAACGCAGCAGTCGACGCGCGTTTGCCGGTTTGCTTCAGTCAATTCGTGAGGTACCCACCTTTCAAGCTTTTTAATCTTCCCAATTTGCTTCAAGTGAATTAAAACAGTTTTATCACTAACATCGAAGCCTACAGCTAACTCGGACGTGGTTTGCGATGGGTCCGCTTCCACAATAGCCTTCAATTCTCCATTATCAACTTGGGTCTCAGGCCGTCCACGGGGCTTGTTCTGCAGGTCGAAATTTCCAGAACGAAAACGTTGGAACCAAAAACGAACTGTGTTTTCTTTTGCAACATGACCGCCATACACATCATTCACCCTTCGAGTCGTTTCCGCAGCACTAGTGCCACGGCGGAACTCGTACTCGTAAATAATGCGATATTTTAAATTTTCCATTTTGTAAAATGAGTGACGCAAACAGAAAAAACAGAAGAAAAAAAACAAATGAATGACGGTCATCGAAGCACAAATACATGAGTAAATAGCTGTACAAATTTGAATTTGGAATTCCTTACCAAAGAGGAGAAATTCGTGATTAAAGTGGCCAGTACGAAAAACGCCAATTTCATATGTAAGGACCTAATATTTAAACCACCAGACATTTTTTTTTTCGACAAAAAAATATATTTGTTATTAGTGGTGCAACACTTTTTTTGATTAGTGTATATCTAAGTAGTTAAATATCCTACCTACGAATCCTACGATATGAAACTTTTTATTTCAGACTTCAGAATGAAAATGGTGTCCTAGCAATGTATTTTATAAATACGACAGATGCCTTTTTCATATTGATATTCATGACCTTTTGAGTCACTTTTATACGACGTATCTCTGCATAATATTCAGAAGTAATATTCAATGTCTTATTCATTTTATTTACTGTCCGTTATTATGAAACACGTATTTCATTTCGGATCATATTCACATTAAGGCTCTCCCCCACAGGCGCGTTATTATCGGTCGATAATATCGGATGCGTTATTGCGATAATGCGTCCTGATTTCATGGCACACGGCTGCGTTTTTATCGTCCGATATTTCTAATGACTGCGTCTAACCAACACTACAGACCCCCGCCCGCACTACACGTTACTACGTTGTTAGATCTCATATCGCAAAATCGCAGGACGGAGAAAAGCAAGCGTCCTACTTCTATTGCGTCGTTATTATCTCAGCAATGTGTAACTTCGTGGCCATCCGAATACAAAATATTAGTTATAAATTTTTTTTTTTTCTTTCTGTTATTGCACCTACTTTTTTTTTTTTTATGGATGGGAAATCATCAAATGACCCCTCCCGCTCTGGGTGGAGCGAAGGGAGTGTCAGACTCTTACTGACTAAAACCCATCCGTGTTCCTTCCTTAGCCCTTTATGTTCCGGGGTAGCGGTAACCCTTTCGGACAATCCCGCACCCCCGGCAGGCTTCGGCCCTGGCAGGCCCCTTCTTTTATGCTGACATCTCTTTGAGGCGCGCGTGGAACACGTACGCGCCGTCCGGCACGGGCCTGGTCCTGATCGGACGGTGAGATACCCATTACTCTCCGTTCGCAGGCCCGCACCTACGGTGGCCGGGAGTCGTCACGCGGCTCCCGACGCCCGGAGCGTCTCCCGCGGCGGCTGGGGTGTGAGGCTCTCTCCCTCAGCCGTTCCGCCACCTCCTTCGCTAGCATGACTGCTTCGCAGAAGGAGGTGACCGCCTCCCACTCCCTCTCGCCCCGGACCATGGCTTGAACCAGGGCCGGACGCGAGAGGTCGCTGCCGCTGTCGATCGCCTCTACGAGGGCACGGCGGTGCTCCGCCCATGCGGGGCAGACCTCCACCGTACGCTCCACCGTGTCCTCTTGGTGATCCTCGCAGTGGTGACACCCGGGCGTCTCCTCCCGCCTGATGATGTGCAGGAACCTCCCAAAACATCCGTGTCCGGTGAGGACCTGCGTCAGGCGATAGGTGAGGACGCCGTGACGCCTCTCTAGCCACTCCTCAAAGAGGGGTCTTATCGCCACTATCGTGGCGTGCCCTGCGCTGGGTTGCGAAAGTCGCTCCTTCCATGCCACCATGAGATCGCTCCGGAGGTCTGTCCGCTCCGCCGCGATTTGCCGCGGAAGCGGAGTTTCCCCCCGGCTCAGTGCCTCCGCGCGCCACTCATACAGGCGCGCTAGGACTATCGCCTCCAGATCCCATGGCGGCAGTCCGGCAAGGAGGCTTGCCGCCTCGCCCGAGATCGTGCGGTACCCCCGGAGTTATTGCACCTACTGTGTATTGTCTCTGCGTCACCCTAAGGTAGACTGGTAGAAAATACCCAAGGCATGTCCGCCTTTGTACAGTTTTTACTTGTGCATAAAGTTTTAATAAATAAAAAAAATGTACTGAAAAGATATCGCAATAACGCATCCGATATTATCGACCGATAGGTAATAACGCGCCTGTGGGGGAGAGCCCTTAAAACTGTAGATATTGTGTTCAGCAAAAATAAGATCAACTAAATCTATTCCTATACCTATACCTATTGTGGCGTAATAAGTAGCAACTCCATAATCCCTTAAAGCGTATAAGTAAGGGATAATCTCACTTGTTACAAGTTGTGATTTAAGATAATCCTCACCCAAATGGTCGACTAGGTCTTGCTGTAGATTTGTCATAAAAATGAAACATACATAGTTGCATACATCAACTTACGCCTTTTCCCCATGGGGGTGGGTAGGTACTAACTAACTATAGGTACACAAACAATATACAAAAACAAAAGTAGTAGTCCACATCGCTGTCATCCGGAAACGTGCCCAGAAGACTGGCAGCATTGCCACGTTGAATGCTATTTCTTTGGGTAATTTTAAAATATACAGGGTCACTTGTAATTTGACGCATATCCGTCAGAAGCTGATAGGGAGGCCAAAATACAAAAATTTTAACCTCCCATATGCATGGCCGAAGTTCAATAGTTTTCTAGATATTTGAAACATTTTTGAAGCGTAGAATGAAAATATTGGTAAGATATAATTCTTAAATCGCTCATTATTTTAATTATTTTGTTGAATTAAGTACTTTTAATTATGTTCATAGCTTAATTGAAGTGCCAGCTTCAATATAACTTTTTAATGGTACACATTCAATATGTAGTTTTTTTTTTTATTTCGAAAATTATTGAAAAACCCTTAAAATTCAAATATCTCGAAAACTATTCAATTTTGGCCATACTTATAGGGGGTTCAATTTGTTGCATTTTGGCCCCCCTATCAGCTCCTGACGGATATACGACGAATCACAAATAACCCTGTACCTATGTATAGATATATCGCAGCCGCCTGGTTAATTAGCCGTTTAGTTAACCGCCTAGCCTTTTAACTAAACGGCGGCCGTTCAACTAACGACCTGAATGATATTCAATATTATAGTTTAGGTGGGAACTGTAAACAATCACGCGAGAGCCGAATTGGCCACAGTAACTAAGCCAGGGCACCCCGCCCAAATGGGTTAGGTTAGGTTAGAACTGTGATCAACCGCGTGCGAGCAAAGAGTGCGAAGCGAGGCGAGCACTACTTCCAAGGGCCAGGCGGTTAACTAAACGGCTAATTTAACCAGTAGGCTGCGACAGATACGTATAGAAACAAAGCATAACATAATATATAAGGATCGTAGCAGGTAGCAGGTGTGCTACATACTCCTTAACTCCTTATGCTTCTTTTACGTTGACACTTCTTTTCACGCACGCGCCTATTGCGAATACCTAGTAGGTACGCACTGGAACTTTCTAAAGTACGTCACTAACAAGGTCAGTATATGAAAATTCAAGTTTAATATTTAATCAGCCCATAATGTTCAAACGTCGGTGTTCAGATTCCTCTCTACGAGAAGTGGGCCGTAAATAAAGGTACTAATTATGCCATTTCAATCTTCGGAACCTATTCACCAGTGTGATTCATTTCAACGATTATATTTTCAAGCAATCCAGCCCTTTCCCTAGAATATGGACCTTCCTATGAACGACTGTAATAATTACAGCTTATGGTAAACCCGCATTGCCATAATCACGCCGCGTGCCAGCCGGATTGCCAATCACCATTACCACTCACTCATTGAGCTATAAAAACTAGACTTTACGAGTGTCAATCTTCTAAGTAAACCCTTGTTGCATTTTTTAACACGATGCCAATTTTAAGAAAGGATTAACACACCTACCCCATTCATGGTTTTTTAATTGTTTCTGTATTTACGGCATTTAATCGGTTAAATAAAATTGCTTACGGAATCTAAAGGGACCTTTTTTCTTTTTATTTTTAAACACTGGCAGAATAAAACACACAACAAATACTATTTCATTCACGTTTTACAAAATAGGAATATTTATTGTCATTAAATTCACAGACTGCAGACACATAATTAGACAAACCTACTCATGTGCTGCAGACTTCGAGTTATTTCGGTCTGATCCCCTGAACCCCCCCCCCCGAAACCCCCCTCGATCCCCTGCTAGTTCGTCTTCTGTTTTAAACTTTGTCTTATCCACTTCAGACAGACTTTTGTCTACCCAGGCATGTATGCACTTTGAATATACAGGATGTTACGGAAAGGGTATATCAATACAAACGGGTTGAATAGTTTATCTGCCCCCTTATTCACAAACACTCGATATGCTTCCGTATCGTATCGAACATTAATCATGTTATCGTAGGAGTCTTCTCGAAGCTGTTCACAAGTCCAAAACCCGAAAATTTTGTCAGTTTAAATCAAATAGACGCCCGCTATTCTTCCAACAGCTATTTGCTGTTGAGAGGAAGTCAAATCAGGTTATCGAAATGTCAGGTTTTCGATACGATAGCCTGTCGTATGGTTGTGAATCAGGGCTCTGGTCTAGAACCTCTGTACAAAATTTCAGCTCAAAAGCAGTAACTTTGAAAATGCTTAATATTTTTTTATTTCGATAGTTTATTAAATTGAAATCATAACAAACGTGTCACCCCACTACGAGGGTCATTATCCATTATCTGTAGTGTGTCTGTGCGCCTAGTACACGCACATCACGCCGCCGCGCGCCAGTGCAGCGCCGTGATGTCGAAATAAAAAAATATTAAGCATTTTCAAAGTTAATGCTTTTGAGCTGAAATTTTGTACAGAGATTCTAGACCAGATACACTCTTCAACCTGTTTGTATTGATATACCCTTTCCGTAACACCCTGTAGAGCGTCAAATGCTATGTTTGTTTTTCTTTTTTATTCCACTTTTTAAAACGGTTTTCCTTCGAGCGTGCTTTTGTGTTTCAAAAAGAGAATCCGTCATAAAGAGTTCGACATCATTCGCTAGACTATAAGCTTGAGTTTGATCAAAACATTGACAGCAAATAACATTGGATTTGGGCCAAAAAAATACTATACAATTTTCACACTGTCACCAACAGGAAATTGATTTAGTCAGAATAATAGTCTTTTGTCAAACTGACCTATAAGCTATAACACTGCTATTGAAAATAAAAACAAAATGAAATATCAAAAATAATTATCCCCTGTCACCAACACGGTAGGAAAATTCTATGAAACCCAAAATACAGTGGAAAAAAAGGCAAAAAATCCAATTAAGTGTGAAAGCATTTTCGACACCAGTATTTTGCACAAAGACCTAGGACGCAACAAAGGGATCTGGACGCTAACCAAAAACGTGGATGAAAACACAAAAGTGTTGATACGATTTCACGTGTTACGTATCAAATCGGGCAAACGAGATAACTGAATTCAAAAACAATGGGAACGCAGTCCATTGTTCGGGACGACTGAAGCTTTTAACACGCGCAAAACTAATTCATGTTAAAATTGTAGTGATGAGAACATAGAAATGATGAGAAATACGACTGTTTAGCACATAAATACACACTTCTGAAACACAGGACTTAAAATAGAGATTGTATTCATTTAGCGTTTTTCCATGTTTAATTAACCCTTCGTATCCGGAACGTGGATCCAGACCAACCACGCTGGCTTTTTAATTGTTTCTGTAATTACGGCATTCGACCGGTTAATTCTCATAATACTATGAGTATTTACTTTTTCTTTTCCCTCTTCTTAGTCATTTTATACACAACAACAAAAGGTGCGTCGAAGGAAATCGATAAGGAAAAGGGGTCGCATTTTATCTGGTGACACTACTCAACCCGAGCAACTGGCCGCCATTGCCGTTCACACAATAAGGCTAGCGTACACAGGCGTACGGCACGGTTTTCCGGTTTCTATTTATTTTTGACGTGTAAAAGTGTTTTGAAATAAAATCAATTATGCTTGAGCAGTTAGACCTTGGAATCGGACTATCGTGTAGAGTGCGCCAAAGTTGAAGAGTATTTTTTTAAGTTTTTGGATGGCATACAACCCCACGACCCATCTGATACCAAACTACTAATACCAGAGGGTTTGAAGATCCCAGACACAAAACTGCAATGTCCCGTGTGCCTGTAATTACACCAGCAACCACACACTTCAAACCAGATACAGAAAAGCTGCTTGGCATCAGAAATAACTATTGCGGCAATACCAACTTGGGCGAACTCCTACAAAAAAAAAACTCTACTAGTCTGGTTTTAATAGTAAAACCATCAAGATAATGCATTCTGTATTTCGATCAAATACAATAATATATTTAAGGAGGGGACCGTGGCTTAATAATAACAGCCGCACAGGTCGATCGATCATGTTAAGCTACGCTTGCCGCGGTTCGTCTGTGGATGAGCGACCATCTTTACATACCGAGACCCCTCCGTGCCTCGGAAAGCACAATAAGCCGTTGGTCCCAGCTGTCATTCATGGATCTTTGACAGTCGTTACGGGTAATCAGAAGCCTGACAACCAGTCTTGCCAAGGGATATCGTATTACCTAGTAACTGGGTTGTGGAGGTCAGATAGGCAGTCGCTCCATGTAAAGTAATGGTATTAATCCGGTTAGACTGGAAGCCGACTCCAATATAGTTGGGGAAAAGCTAGGCAGATGATGATAGCGATATCTTTAAGATAATATTCTTTGCCGTGCCGTCAGTGCCGTCCGCCGTTGTGCACGAGCCCTAACTCAGTAAAAGTTACCGTTTGATACCGGGCTTATGGAAACATTTCGATATTACCTTTTCTTTTACGGTTTAGTAAGTAGGTTAGTTGGTACCCCTTTATCTTTCAACTAGACTAGGTACATACAGCCTTCAAAGGAGTGTTCCACACATTACACAATGCTATTAGTTTTCAGTGAAGGTGAGTAAAATTATTTGACCATGTCATGCTGAGTTTATATTCCAAAAATAGGTGACAATTTTAGCGTTTAGGTTTTCGCGTTTATTTTTTTATTTATAAAGAAGATTATAAAAAATGGGGAGGCCTTTGCCCAGCCGTGGGACACAAAATAGGCTAATAAAAAAAAAGAAGTTTATAGTTTGTTTGTGGGGGGTCATATAATCTTCGGAACAACTGATCCGATTCCAAAAATTCATTCACTAATAGGAAACAACAGTATTACCGAGTGTCACAGGATTTCACACAATTTCATGCAGACGAAGTCGCGGGCAGAAACTAGTTTTGTATAAAACCAATTAGGTAATTCAAGGGCAATACAGTTGTGTATATTACAAGCAACGATTTCTGGATTCTGTATCACATCTCTTCCTCGTGAAACTTCTTAATTAAAAGCGGAAGCCATAGCAGGTCTCGTTAAGTGGTTCTCGTGATTAAGTAGACTCTAGAGCCAACACTATGCTATCCAATTGAACTGTAAAGGTGAGTGTAGACTAGAGCATTTACTTGTAACAGAACATCGAGCATTCGCCGAAGGTGCGGTTCGATAAAGTTATCGTACCGCACTTCGACCGCGACACTCAATGTTTTTTTTTTTTTATTGCTAAATGGGCGCGCTTTTGACCCCGATCACGCCTGATGGAAAGCGATAGATGAGGTCTATGATGGAACGAGCGTGCACAGAAGATGCCTGTTCACTCTTGATTTGAAGGCAGACGGGGTTAGTTACAATTACAACCTGATTTTAAAAACTAACGAGCGTATTGGAGTAACATTTTACCGAGCAAAGGACAAACGATCAAGAACGCATAATCATCAACAATGAACGCAGGGTGGAAAGAAATGTTACAGGTAAATGCTCACTCGCCGTGAGCATTACGCCGAACGCAGCGTCGAGCATTACGTCAAACGCAGCGTCGAGCATTACGTCAAATGCAGCGTCTAGCATTGCGTCGAACGCAACGTCAAGCATTCGCAGGAAAATGACATTACACGACAATGCTTTTGGAAATTGAGCTTCTATTTTACCATTCGTCCATTCGTAAGAACGCTACGTTTTAAGGAAATTATCGAGAAAATGTTCTAGTGTGTACTCATCTTAAACAACTTATTTTCATGCTGTTTTGCTGGTAAACAGCATGAAAATAAGTGCTTCAGTTGTAAAAGCACTGGCTTTTGTTGTTATGTTGGTAACCCTCAAAGTTTCGAGTTGCTGCCAACAGCATCGTGTAGTTTTTCTAGGTTGTTTTTGTTGTTTTTCTAGATAGTTATGAAATGTTGAACTATGTTGTAAACAAGTCAAGACCGGGTACGAAAAACCGTTTTGCTGCTGTAAATGTTATATGCAATCGTAAAAATAATACTACCTAAGTAAAAATCCCTTAAAAGGTTTAAAATAATTACAAATCTGTCTACCTACAAACAGACTGCAACCATTATTTTTACTTATAGACTAAAATAAATACTCTCGAAAAACATAACCCTCCTTCTGGCGCAGTCGGATAAAAATAAGAGAAAAACAACTCCACATAGCTCCTATGGATAATCATCTGCCTAGCCTTTTCCAAACTATGTTGGAGTCGGCTTCCAGTCTAACCGGATGCAGCAGAATACATGAAGTGACTAACTATCTGACCTCCAAAACCCAGTTACTGGTTAATACGATACCCCTTGGGCTCGGGCTTCTGTCGACTCGTAACGACTGTCAAAGATCCAAGAATGACAGCCGGGACCATCTGCACACGGGGGGTCTCGGTATGTAAAGATGGTCACCAATCCACGGACCGACCGCGGCAAGCGTAGCTTAACCTGATCGATCAACCCGTGCGGCAGTTATCACTTAGCCACGAGGGCACAAGACCCTCCATACCTCCTAAGGATATAGAAACAAAATATCTATCGTCTCTGAAGCAATACACTCAAATGACGTCACTACTAAACTGAGTGACTCGTAATGAACTAACGCAAATTCATCGCGAAATGTCAGTGCACTCCGAAAGAAATATGCCGGTCAATGACCCCGTTTACATAGGGGTGTTGTTATACGCACGATGTGTATACCTATATACCTACGTATGTATGTATACTATTTGGTAGTTACCTATATGTTATTCCTATCGTGTTTGAATATTATAGTAGTTTATTAATACTACAACAGTAATTTCAACTCTTTACTAGTGGTTGTAACGGCAACTGTGTCATTTGGTTTAAATAAGTTTTTGTATTTTATTTATCTTTTAGATTAGATAGATACTTGTATATTTTTTGAATTTGAGAATGTTGTAGGCCTTGTAGATTATAGATTTGTAGACCATTTTTTTTTAAATTAAGTACTTTGTACTTGTTGACAGGCCTACACTGTCTTCCCATAGGTTCCTATTAACACTATAATTTGAAAATATTGTAAAAGTCATTGTAATCTATACTATATTACTAATATGTTTGTAAGTTTGTATGTAGGGGGTAATCTCTGGAACTACCAGTCGGATATGAAAAATTCTTCTTGCATTTGATAGCCCAATTCTTGAGGAAGGCTATAGGCTGTTTAACGTCACGCTATGTCCCTTAGGAGCCGAGCAAAAGCGCTATGGGGAAACGAAGTGATAGAGCAGGAGACGCGGGCAGGTGATGCAATACGACGAGATGGGTCGAGGGAATAAGAAATTTCACGCGAACGAAGTCGCGGGCAGAAGCTAGTTCTTTATAAAGATTAACGCGACGCGAGTTTCTTGCCGGCTCTTCTCCATAAGAAACGACGAATTGGAACCGTGCACCTAGCTTCTGACGTTTCTTAGATGCCCATGTAGGTTTATGTGAAATAAAATATTTTGATTAATCAAGGCCTGCCGACCTATTCTGTGAAAATTTAAGTGAAATGAGCTGTCAAATGTCAATAGTGTCAAATCCTAGCGTCAGGTGCAATGACACTTTATTTCAAGCTTACTTCATCTAAGTTTTCACAGTGAGATTTTTACAAAATAGACCGGCTGTTTCTTCGTAAATTTTACTTTTCACTTCAGTAGAGCTACTACAATCTGTTAAAGAACAATGGGTAAAGTTGTATGGGCCCCGTACCCAAAAAAAAAGATGACTGTAGCATTATGAGCTATATCGGTATTCGTTGCCCTCATGAAGTAGTTTAATTAATCCTCAGACAGCATGTCTGAATTCACTTGGAGAAAAAAGATATTTAAGGAAGTTAAATTGGTTTTGAGAATACGGTACCCAGAGACAAGGTTAACTGTAGCTTTATGAACTATGTCGGTATTTGTTGACCTCAAGGAGTAGTTTAATTAATCCTAAGACAGCATGTCTGAATTCACTTGGAGAAAAAAGATATTTAAGGAAGTTAAATTGGTTTTGAGAAGACGGTACCTACCCAGAGACAAGGTTAATTGTAGCATTATGAAGTATGTCGGAATTTGTTGACCTCATGGAGTAGTTCAATTAATCCTAAGACAGCATGTCTGAATTCACTTGGAGAAAAAAGATATTTAAGGAAGTTAAATTGTTTTAATAAAATAATAGCAAAGTTCATTATCTTTATTCATTATTGTAATTACCATACTTATATTGGCTTTTATTCAATACTAGCTGACCCGGCAAACTTCGTACCGCCTTTAATTTTTCTTTTTTGTTAATTTTTCCATGTTTTAATAGCTATTCTGCTATTCGGGGAGAGATTATGAGCTATGTTGGTATTCGTTGCCCTCATGAAGTAGTTTAATTAATCCTTAGTCAGCATGTCTGCTGGCAACCGACAATGCAGCATAAAATTATATACAAAAAAAGAAATAAGAACAAAACAATACAAGTTCTAAATCAATTTTAATTAATTTTTAATCAAGTTCTGTTAATTTTCTAAATCGCTGGAGCCTTATTGAACACGTTCCGTGATCCATTGTAGAATAATCCATACGCTTACAACATTGTCGAAATAATAGTAGACAGAATTAACGTTTCCAACAGGTTTGATGACTAATATGTTGTGGACTGTAATATCAACCGCCAAAGGGTACGTTTCACAGCGATGGAAGAAAGCGATGTAAACCTCGCAAAATCATACGTGTCAAAGCATTTGCGAAGAGTTATGTAGGTACCCTATAGAGGTATGCGTAGAACCAAGTCCTAATATGAGATATGGCGCAAGTGATTGACTGTCGAGTAATTATTCTTTAGTAAGATTATTGTAAAAATGGAAAATTATACCTGTAACACCTGCTGGTGAAGTATGTTTAAATAGAAACATTTTCAAACGGTTGATTGATGTAGTTTTTTTGTGCATACCCTGTCTGAAATCTCTGTGCACGCCACTGCATGATTGCGACCCTCGTGTGTGCCGGGAAAGATAAACTTAACAACGAGGTTGTTAAACGTGGAATGTGGACTCAGCGATCATTGTGCCGATAGTCGTGACAGCCTGTGGCTTAATAGCCAAAAACGTCGACTAGCACCTGAGGAGGCTCTCGTTGGGCAGCTGGATCAAGGACTTGATTCAGAAAGCGGAACTTCTCGACACGACCCACATTATTAGGAGGTTCTTCTCTCCGGAGCCCTGATTGCCGATAGCTTGGACCTGTTCCCGATACCGGTGGGCTACAACTTTTTTATATTTTTAAATGTTTTTATGTTCTAATATTTAAAAATATAATTTGTATAAACATGCATAATGAAATAAAGAAGTTAAAATAATAATTAATGGGAATAAATAACGTTCTATTCTTTTATTTTATTCTATTTAATAAAACAACTTACCTTCCTTAAATATCTTTTTTTTTCAAAGTGAATTCAGACTTGCTGTCTTAGGATTAATTAAACTACTCTATGAGGTCAACAAATACCGACATATTTCATAATGCTTGCTACATTTAACTTTTTCTCTGGGTACGGTCTTCCCAAAAACAATTTTACTTCCTTAAATATCTTTTTTCTCCAAGTGAATTCAAACATGCTGTCGTAGGGTTAGTTAAACTAGTCCATGGGGTCAACAAATAGCGACATAGTTCATATTGCTACAATTAACTTTGTCTCTGGGTACGGTCTTCTCAAAAACAATTTAACTTCCTTAAATATCTTTTTTCTCCAAGTGAATTCAGACATGCTGTCTTAGGATTAATTAAACTACTCTATGAGTTCAACAAATACCGACATAGTTCATAATGCTACAATTAACCTTGTCTCTGGGTACCGTCTTCTCAAAACCAATTTAACTTCCTTAAATATCTTTTTTCTCCAAGTGAATTCAGACATGCTGTCTTAGAATTAATTAAACTACTCCATGAGGTCAACAAATACCGACATAGCTCATAATGCTACAATTAACCTTGTCTCTGGGTACCGTCTTCTCAAAACCAATTTAACTTCCTTAAATATCTTTTTTCTCCAAGTGAATTCAGACATGCTGTCTTAGGATTAATTAAACTACTCCACGAGGTCAACAAATACCGACATAGTCCATAATGCTACAATTAACTTTGTCTCTGGGTACGGTCTTACTCGTTCTCCTTTCTTTAATAGATTTTCAACTTTATTGCCAAACCTTAAGGTTCAAATTTTATTGGGAAAATTTGACAGTTTCGGGTAAATTGATAAGCTGGCGTCTTTACAACTATCACGGCCTATTTAATTAGAGAGAGAGGATTATAGAAGTTCTCGAAGAATTATGATTATACGACTACCTTTACCGTCAAATATAACCCAACCACGTATTATTGACTAGATTAAATCACACTCCAAATCATTTACGAATTCACAATTTAAGTAACGTTACCGAAGGCTTTCACGCGAAGGAAAATTCCGTGTGAAGTAGAGTGGAACCGACAAGGTTTGTGAAGCCTTGCGATCCAAGTGTGAAGTCTATAGCGAAACTTATTTGTGCTGTGTTATCTTTTGGATAAGTTACGCGAGAATTGGGTACGAGACAGTATGGAAGAAATCATTTCTTTAGAGGGATGGGCTAAGGTAGCCCGCGATACTCAACATTTTCTTACGTTTCTTGCAATTCGCAGGTCAATGTCATGTTGAGTGTTGATTAACCTTTTGAACGCCAGAGTATAAACGTATCGCCGTACCCCTGACGCCAGGCCACTTTAAGGCCGTACCCTGAGCAAATAACCTTGAGCATTTTGTTCCCTCTTCGCCGCACCCCACCTCTACAATACTTCGTAAAATACTACTAGCGCCATCTGGCGTACTATTTACGAATACAACTAAAATTTACAGACCTTAGAACTAACAGACATGGCATTCAATTAAAAAATATTTATTTTTATGAAATGTTTATTGGTGCGCCCAAATACTTTTGGTCGTTATGAATTCAGTGACCTATACTTACGTCGATGAATACTTTCAACTTTTACTCTGATACAAATGTTGATGGTACAGTCACGTCTAAAATATGTATACACTTGGCTTTATTCAAAGGCGATTTTCTCCTTTATTTTTTAATGAAATTTTATGTTATTACGAAAATAGTATTTTCGAACCCATAGGTTGATGTTAAGTGTCGTATTTCAACGTTGCATTCGTTATTTCACGAAAAAATCGCAATTGAAAATTGCCAAGTGTATACATACTTTTAGACGTGACTGTACTTTGTAATGAACATCACGCGGTGTTTAATTTTGAGATTGAAGGTTAGTGACTTGTTATTCAGATGGTGAAAATAGTGGAAAAATAAAATAACAAAGTAAATTTTATCATCATTTATTATTTTAAGGTCAGACTTATACAGGGTTAAATGAAATTACCAAGCGAAACTCTGCAGAAGTGATAGATATCAACATCTCAAAACGTTTTATTTCGGAAAGGAAGTGGCTGACATCAATAATCCTTCTGTTTATAATTTTTTCGTGAGTTTCTGCTTCCTCTTCATATGAAATTTGAAACTAAAAAAAAAAATGCTTTTATTAAGTACCCAAAAAAAACATACAATAATCAACTATCTGATTTTTTTTTTTACATCTGAAGTTGAAGCTGCTATTAATTTTCAAATACAAATGGTCGAAATCAAAACCAACTTTTATCCAAGCTCAAAACACACGTGGAAGGTATCAGAGACTTACCTCTTCAATGTTTTTATTGGTTTCTTCAGTGTTTTGAGTTTTCGTCAAGTTTGCTGTAAAATCCTCTCGTATACTGCAAAAGAAAAATACGTTGCATAAAGTAGATAGTTTTTTTAAGGTACAGGTGACTGTAGGGATTAGAGAGATTAGCGTACAGCGTATGTACCGATAACAATAGAATATCTATTGTGTCTGCTAATTGGACACGCGACAGGTTAATAGTATCACTGTAATAGCACATACTAACCAATAAACAAAGATTTACCCCGTAAACGTCCTTGACTGAGAAAAGGATTATAATAATATGTAATACTTACTCATTATTGCTTATTTCCATCGGTTGCATATTAGAAATTTCCATTAGAGGTGGTTGTGCATCAGTTTGGTTATCTGTGGACCTAAAAGGATAATTTATTTTAAAATACATTAAAAGCCAAATATTTACACACAAACATTGATACATGACAAGCACTGAACAACGTAAGTACTGAACCTATGTGATTGTTCATGTCTGTAGTTTCATAACTCTATGGCACACGTATGATAACGATCATTTTTATTGGTTGATAAAATATGTGATAATGATGAGATGTATCACTGCGCTAACTACTCACATGTTAGACCAGTACCACAAAATACAGATAGTACAGAAGGCAATCACATGTATGTACTTCACTTTTCATACCTACGCTCGGCGAGCGTACATTTGTCAATTTTCACTATCGAAAATCCCTAGTAACTTCAAAACGGTTTACCCTATTTACACAATTTATTTTGCCCTATCCGTTTTAGACCTAAACCTATCAAATGACACTAAAAACAACACAATATCTACACAAACAAAAAATCATGATTTCAAATTACGTAATAGTTGGTGGCGTGAATTTACTTTACAAAAAGTTACTTCGTTTATACTGATTCAAAATAGGAAACTATTATATAAATCGAGCTTAGATAGGCATTGTTTTGTTGCTCCATTTTTGCACTTCACAGACGCATGTCTCAAACGGATGGCACGGCCGGCGGCCGCGCTCCGCGCTCGCACAGTACTCACAACCACTCCGAGATAACGTGTCCGTGCGCGGTGTCTATGTGTGCGTTGCTCGAGCGCACTTTGTATGTAGATTGCCTTCTGTACTATCTGTATTTTTTGCCAGTACTTAGTACCTAGGTTTATAGTAAATAGGTAGGTATGTACATACGCGCTATCAACGTAATTTTCTGGAGAATCTGTAGATGTTGGTGTTTCTTCACTATTTTGTCCTGTTGTTTTAGCCCGGCTACAAAAAAAAATATTGATAAATAAATTGCATTGTTTATAATTATGTATATAATAATTAAAAAAAAATAATACACAAGTAGGTGTGTAATTATACCACATAGGTAAAAATAATTTCAGTCATTTAGCCCACCTTTGCACGTGCGATATTTTTCCCGCGACTATTTCGTTTTGTGCAATGGATTTTCAACGCTCTGCTTAGCGCGGAGAGTCGATATTCCAATATTGCGTTTATTCGTGCACAAGTGTTCAGAATCCATCAGATGCGGGATGCATCTGATGAATTCATCTTGGCTCAACACCGAGAATTGAAAATCCATTATGCGATAAAATCACTCCGCGATATTTTGTTCATCGTGCTAACATGGGCTAAGAACATAAATTAGTAGGTACGAGAGTGCTTACCGAGCTTCGTTCATCATTGCGACTTTTGCACGTCCTTGTCGCACAACTTTCTTGTACTTAGGCATTTTCTCTGTTTACACAACAATAGCGTCTTTTCGCAAAACTCAATAGGTACTTAGTCTTTTATACACAAAGCGTCCTTTCGCGGAAAAAATAAATAACTGATACAAAAAAACCAAACACCAAAACAAACGTCAATAACAAAAACACAAGTACACAACATAAACTAATATTATTATCTACTGATAATGTGACGTGAGCGAGCAAGTGCGTGAGCCGACGCGGCGCGGTGACAAACAACACGTGTTTCGCCCTCGAGACCTTGCGGCACACTGAATCGCAAGAGTATACAGTAGCGAATACGCTCAGATTTTAGAATAAAATCTTTATAAAATCTAATTTTGGTCTTTTGAAAAAAATATTTCTACCATAATGTTCATAATTAAATTGCCTATCCATTAGTGTAAGTGCAAAAATCAAAATAATGGTTAGTTTTCGAGGAGATGCATGGTTTCAATAATTATTTATCATTTCAGTGGTTTCGTTGTGAGGCGATTAATTAAACATTATACAAAGTAAAAAAAAAATAAAAACTACCATTTTGGAGCCAAGATTATGTAGAAATTTAATGTATTTTTTATTATTTGATATTTCTTTTGGATAAAGAGTATATAGCTCCAAAAAACTGCACAAAAAACGGCTGGCGCTGCGTTTTGCACGGGGACGGGCCTTAACAAAACAACACACACACACACTTAAAACAACAAATTTCTCGATATTGATGGTTTATTTATATTAGTTTTATACAATACAATATAGACGGAAACTTAAACTTTTAAATCTATATCTATACTAATATTATAAAGAGGTAAAATTTGTAAGTTTGTATGTTTGTAAGTTTGTATGTAGGGGGTAATCTCTGGAACTACCAGTCGGATTTGAAAAATTCTTCTTGCCTTTGATAGCCCAATTCTTGAGGACGGCTATAGGCTATGTAACATCACGCTATGACCCTTAGGAGCCGAGCAAAACGAAAAAAAGTCAAAAAGAACGTTAAGTGATAGCGCGGGCGGGTGATGCGATACGACGGGGTGGCTCGGGGGAAACAAGAAGTTTCACGCGAACGAAGTCGCGGGCTGAAGCTAGTTATATAAATAAAAACACACAAAAGTAATGATTAAATTGTTTATTTCGTAATATGGTGCGACCCGTGCGACGTGTAGGTATTTTGTCATATATTTGTGACGTTAGCGTTCAGGGTAAGATTTCGTTTGTCACATATATCTGACAATGGCGTTCAAAAGGTTAAAATATGATTAGCGAGCGTAAAAAGTATGTATTTACATAATAATAATCATTAAAATCATCAATACAACCCTCTTAATTCATATAATCGTATTCAATTACTTTTCATGAAATATCAACCAGTAGGATTATATTATTATGAATTTAGAGGGTTGTATAGACAACTTTAATTATTATAATTCCGTAAATACCTACGTACTTTTTACGGTCGCGAATCATATTTTGTTCAACATACAACCTGACACTGACCTGCAAATTGTAAAAACGTAAGAAAATTAGAATTTCGCGGGCTACCTAGCGCATCTTTTAACTTAAATCCTGGAAGCGTTATTTCTGAGAACTGGCTGATTTATGAAAAGCATGAAAAGGTCTGACGCTTTAAAACGATAGCGTGAGATCTTTTAATGTCATTTCCAAAAGGAGCAACTGTTTATGGTGAAATACTCTAAACAAGCTGAAAGTTATAATGAAAATAATGGTTAATTGAATACCTTCTCATTAATTACTTATTCTTACCTAACTACGGTTTGTTACTATTTCAACTCGTTAATAAGCTCACTCTCATGGTTAGAAACTGACTGCCGAGATGTCGATCAATAGAGAATGTATGGAAGAAAAAAAGACATGTTGCTCCGACCCCAAAATGATGACGATGACTTCCAATTGTACGCGTTAGTATTTTATATATACCAACTTAAAACAAGTAAATACAAAACATCTTCTTACATACAAAACATTCCACTGTACCTACTGCATAAGATTCCAGTAGCTACGCTGTAGGTAGTGGTAAATACGAATATTTGCAGAGCAGCGATGTCGGTCGCCCGCAGCGAGAACAGTCTGAATACTTCCACGGCTCAGTGTGATATCGAAAAATAGCATTTGCACACGAGCGATTTCAACGCGGCGTGGAACGCGACACGTAATATTAAGGCCTTTGTGGGTGTAATTTACTCGGTATACAGTATACCTATTGAAAGTTACATCAGTGTGAACAATACCTTTGACAGTGTGTGAGTTAATAATTAAAATGGCGATTTGAGAATCACAATTCTTGAGTGTAACATTATAATATTTCTGAAAATATCTATAGAGGGCTTGAAATACTTAGTTGTTTTTATATGTATAAGTACAGTGTTGAATATTCAACTCGTTTATCATGCGTTCACTGAAAAAAATGATCAACAAAACTAGTTTTGTTATCTGAAAGTTTCGTTGTAGGGAAATAAACTTTAGTTAAATTTAAACAATCTTTTCAGTAATCGATCCAAAACTAGTTTTGTAGATTTATATTTGGTATGTAGTAACCTTAATTTTTGTTAATATGAACTGAATTTACATAGACTAACTAGCGCAGTTGTAGCAACAAAACTAATTTCTACATACATCTAAACCTTGTGCCTATTATCAATCAATGTGTTTGATTATTTTTTACCAAATTAATATATTTACTAGTAACTATTCCACACGTATTAACAAAGTACAAATCTTTTGTTAAGTATTTAATAACCAGTTTTGTTACCTAATAACAATTCATTGATGATGATTCATCTATAAACAACAACAGTCTGTAAGTTCATTCCTGCCATTTTTATTCGTGTGAGAGCATTCATAAAACGGTTTGTGAGATTTCTTTGATTTTATGGTGTTTGTAAAAAAATTAGTGCGCCAAAGTGTGCAGATTTTTAATAACATGAGTGACTGACCAGGCGGCGGCACTGGCCGAGCCGGTCGACGGCGACAAAAGTAATTCAAGAGACCTTGAGGACTATCTAAGCTCTTGGGGTCTTGGAATGTACATTGAAAAGTTTAAAGGTATGTAAGTAACATATTCATAATTTACATAATATTACTCAGAACTATCAGAAAAAGATAAGGTAAACATCATGTATTGCGCGCGCATGGACGGTAGGTTAGGTTACATAACTTTGTTGTTCGAGATGTAGGTTTGGCCTAGAAGAGGTTACGTACTTAGAAATCAATCAAGCTTGCCAATGGTTCGCGAAGTAAGAAATAACTAAAATACCTACTACATCTACTTGTATTATCAAATTCCAGAACACAGTGTGGACTTAGACACATTGCAAATTTTATCATCAGAAGACCTTAAGGAATTGGTCCCAGTAATTGGTCACAGTGCCAAGCTAACCAGTCAAATTGCCATGCTAAAAGACATAGTAACAGACGCATTTTTTGACAAAAATACAGTGAGTATCTGCTTTACTTACCTACACCCTACCTACCCTTTTTGTTTTTTCTACTCTTGACTGAAATACTCCTCTACCTACTTTGCTAACGGTAATGCGTTATTTTCAGGCTGAAGTACAAACAAATACTACAAACCAAATAAATATATCTATTACTTAAAGGATTCAGATACAGTACTTGTGTTAGATGATGAACGAGTGGAGGATCAACCGACTTCTCTTTCAAATGACTATACAAGAGACCCCAGTGAGGGCTGTGTGAGTACATTTTAAATGTTTTCTTTTTTTTAACCGACTTAAAAAAAGGAGGAGGTTCTCAATTAGTCGGAATCTTTTTTTCTTTTTATGTATGTTCCCCGATTTCTCAGAGACGCCTGGACCGATCTCAAAAATTCTTCTTTTGATTGATAGAGTATACTTTCCAGTTGGTCCCATGATCATAAGGTCAGAATCTGATTATGGAATCCTGGAAAACTTGAAGGAACTCTTCAAATGTTATAGGCGTACTTGTAATAATTCTTTTTGCTTTAGATTCAGTATAGCTTCAAGGTGGTCCCATAAAATGATGGTAATGGTCTGATGAGGATCTTGGGAATGATGAGCAGAATTTTTCCTATACATTTGAAGTTAAATAAATTCTTTGTTTATTTATTGCGTTTAGTGTATTATAGCTTCGAGGTAGCCCCACGTAAAAGAAGGTGATGATCCGATGAAGAAAAAGTGCGGTACAACTAAAAAGTGAAGAATAAAATAACTTCTTACAAAAAAGAAAACCGACTTCCAAAACACACTACAAAGCATAAAATAACTTCACTTTCGGAAGTCGGTGTCTGTTTCTGTTTGGTTCTGTTTTTTCTGTTTCCCTTTTTAGACACCGACTTCCAAAAGTGAAGTTATTTTATGCTTTCTCACTTTTGCATCATATTTTATTTAAATAACGAAACGTTTTATTTATTTTCAGGGTTTGTAAAATTTATTAAGCTCTTGCAATGAAGGTAGAGGCCTTCTTCTTCAGTACCAAGAAAGTGGCCTATTGGAAAATTCAGCCAGGAGACGACTTTGTAATATCATTATTAGTAACGAGTTAAAGGATTATCTAGAAGAATGCATAACCAGCTCACGGTTGTATCAGCTGGCATATGCAATAACACAAGTTTTTAGAAAGGAAAGTGCATCTGTTTACTTTATTCCCTTTTCAAGCTTCAGTCCACAACAAAAAATATCTGCAAAAGGGAAATTATTAGACTGTTACCGTCAACGGCGAAGGACTTTTTTGAAATCTGGCATCATTAAAGGAAAAGAAAGAAATACAAATTCATCACCTGCAGGTAAAATAATATGTAAGCCCAAATAAATTATGGGCCGCGTCTATTTTAATATTTATTAGTTATTAATATTATATTTAGTTATTAATATTATATAATAATTGTGATATTATATTATTGTTAATTAAGTTTCATACTGAGTAAAATTCAAAGTGTTCATTGAAGTATTTTAATTATATGTTACTGAAATAAGAGTTGTTGATTTGTTTTAGTTAAAGAGATTGATACTTGTTTTGTTTAATAGGTATGTTTAGAAATTTGTTTAAAAACTTTAATAAAACTTTAATTCATTTTTCTCCATATTCTGTATTATTTCATATTTCTGTTACACCCTGTATACCTACCAAAACAGTAAAAATATCAGTAAAGTAATAAGTAACAAAAATACAGGGTGTAAGAAATGGATTGGCAAAAACTTTACAGATGTTATTAGGTCATAAAACTGTACAACTAACCCGAAGGAAAATATGACTGGAAACCGCAAATTTTACATTAATTGTAAACGTCTTTTTATATGGGTGGGTCAAAATTTTGGCTGTTTCCAGTCTTATGTTCCTTAGGGAAAGTTGTTCAGTTTCATAGCCTAATCGCGTCTGTAAAGTTTTTACCAAGCCATTTCTTACACCCTGTATTTTTGTTACTAATAACTCGACTGATATTGGCTACTAATAACAAAACTGTTTTGTTATATACTATAAAACCGAACCTGTAACCTGTAAGCATACTGTAAAGTAAAATTTACTTAACAGGTTGGTTACCAGCAAGCAAATAGTACAGATATCTGTAACAAAACCTTTTAATTAGTTACAGCAAAACCCCTTGTCTACTTTTTAACAAATAGAATTGTTATTTTTAAAACAACTAGTAAGATTAAAAGAAGTCAAATTGTTAGGTTAAATTAAACGAAAAAAGTTAGGCTTCAGGTTACACAACACAGTTAAACGAACCTCATTTTGTTATTGATAACAAGTAGTTCGCAAGTCCCTAGATTAGGGCCTACTGGTAGCCAAACTTTGGTTACTATTAACCTATCATTTTTTTCAGTGTTCAGTAGTAGAAATTGGGGCCAACGTGCCTGCTTTCCTTACGGAAACTGGTCAATGATACAGAGACGATCCATCTGATTTCTTTGAGCCTGTGAGTGTTTATACTTTTACAACAGTCTTAAAAACTTGGCTTAAACAGTTTACTAACATCATATGTAGGTGCGACGAGACACTAGTAAAACAATTTCTATAAAAACTTCGTGGAATTTGTTCTAATAGTGTCGTGTCGCCCCTGTCTGCGGGAGCTCTTATGAAGATTGCACGACACATTTTTCAGAGGTCCCAAAAAATACAGTAAATATAATCGATGAACAGTTTTACGAGTGTGTGTTGCGTATGCGGTTTTGTCCATCAAAAGCAATCAATCAGTTGATGAAAACACACAAAACCTTTCAGACAACAATTATTATCATGACCAATACATTACAACCACACTAATTATTATAAAGGCGAAAGTTTGTGAGTGTGTGTGTGTGTGTGTTTATATGTTTATTACTTATTCACGCTCAAACGGCTGGATCAATTTTCATAAAATTTTATATGGAGGTAGCTTACACCCTGGATTAATATATAGGCTACTTTTTATCCTGATATTCCCAGGGATCGACATTTACGCGGGTGAAACCGCGGGGCGCAGCTAGTATCTATACTAATAGTAAAGCTGAAGACTTTGTTTGTTTATTTAAACGCGATAACCTCTGGAACTACCAGTTGGATTCGAAATGTTATTTTTGTATTTGATAGCCCAATCCTTGAGGAAGGATAAAAGCTGCTTAACATCAAGCTAGGACGCTCAGGGGCCGAGCAAAAAGAAAAAGGTCTGAAAAAATGTTAAGCGACAACGAAGGAATAACGTGGGCAGCCGATGCGATACGATGGGGTGGTTCGGAGGAACAAGAAATTTCACGCGGACGAAGTCGTGGGCAGAAGCTAGTGTATAATACAATCGTAGCGAAATCAAAACAGCACCTACATTGGATTTTTTTTAAGTTATTGCTGCGAGGTCTGGAAACGATTCTAATGCCGTAAAATATTGTTTTAACTCATGCATTCATTAATTCACTAAAACAGATAAACTTCACAAGCAATGGGGACCTGCTAGTGAAGACTGCGGGTGTCGACCTCAGGACGAGCTGCTCTCACACGGACAACGGTCTATTCTGTAAAAAATCTCACCGTGATAACTTACATAGGTGAAGTGGAGCTGTATTCCACCTGATGCTATTGAATGACACTATTGACAGCTCACATCAAGCTAACTTCACCTCAGTCTTCATGATGAGATTTTGCAGAATACATCGGCTGTAAGTTGCTTGATCTGGCGTCAACAGTCCTGACTCTCTATACATATATTTTGGCAGCCGAGACCAAAACTACAAACGTAGTATATAAGGAACTTTTATAAAATGTGGCCATTTTTTAGTTTATTATGGTGTTTTACGACTTCCACGCGAACGAAGTCGCGGGCAGAAGCTAGTAAGCAATAAATCGCTTTGAATCTACCAACATCATCATCATCAGCCTACAGCAGTGGACTGCTGGGCGTGGGCCTCTCCAATTACACGCCATTTAACTCGATTCTCGGCAACTCTCATCCAGCTGCTACCAGCCATCCTGCGAAGATCGTCGCTCGAACTAGCCTGAGGGCGCCCTACCTTACGTTTACCGATTCGCGGTCTCCACTCAATAACGTCTAGTCCAACAAATACGAACCTACCGTTGCGAAGAAATCAATAGCGTGTCGCCCATACCGTCTTTTACAAAGAACTTTCATGACTATAAAATATTAAAAACATATTCTGTGCTACAATATACCTTTGACATTTCGCTGCGAGAGGACGCAAACGATTGCCTCGATGGCTTGTTAAGTCGACTGAGTAGCGGAGAGTAAATAAATTGCCTTTCCTTTTGAGTCTGAAGAAGTGCTACTGTTACTTCTAACATGATTTTTATTGACAAGTAGGTATACCTACGTCTATCTCTACAGGGTGAAATTGAATTCATGGGCATCCTTTTAAGGGGTCATTGTACTCATCATTATGTACAACTTTTACTACGGGACAAGCCTGAAACCGCGAAAAAAAAATTAGCTCTTCCCTACATTTTGACGAGTTATGCGAACATAAATGCAAGGAACAGCTAATATTTTTTTCGCGATTTTAGGTTTAGTCCCATAGTAAAAGTTGTTCATAACGATGAGTACAATGACCTCTTAAAAGGATGCCCATGAATTTAATTTCGCCCTGTATATTTCTATTGAATTTCTAATCATTGACTTGAAGACTACAGCTTGACCTTTAAGGCTCAATCTATAAACGTTACTTAGCACGTGTTTAGTTTTGGACATGATCACGTCTCAATCATGCAGCGTCGGGGACAGGAATAACGCTCAACCAAAGTACGGACTAAGTAACGTTTATAGATCTCGTCCTTTAAGTTAAGCTTCACTGTATCGAGCCTTAAGGCCCGATCACACATTGATTATTATAATTCTGTAAAGCCATACATGTTACGCATGCGCGGTCCGAGGGGGGGGGGGGGGGTCGTGGGGGTCATGACCCCCCCAAAATCATTCAAGCTGTCGAGAGTCTGAATGATTTACTTGCCTTACTAACTTAAAACTGTACTTGAGCCACGAAAACCCCGATTGGCATATTCAAAAACATTAAGAACATCGGCAGACATGGGGACTGCCGACTGAAGTAAAAACTTAAAGCCATAAAATGACAGTGGGTTTTTTAACGCGCCTTATAAATATTTTCCTTTAAAAAGCATGTTATAAAAATATAGAATCCAGGATTCAAGAGCGAGCGAAGCAAACTCCCGATATTGGGCACCCCGCTCGTACGTAAGGTTGAAAGGCTTAGGTAAGGCTAGATTCGAAAACCTAAACTGCTGTAAAACGTGTGTAAGCTTTTCGTCATAATTCGACAAAGTAAGCTCTCTTTTTGTATGATGGGTAAAAGAAAACCGAGACTATTCAAGGTGGGGTGCTAAAATTTTCAGGCTCGCTACGCTCGTTGTTGCAATTTACATTGGTTCTTGAGCTTTTCTTCAAAAGTCGACAAAGCAAGTAATTCCTAGTCCTTTTGGAATGATCGAAAGAAAATCGAACCTATCCGAGAGTGTGCAAAATTTTCGAGCTCGCTTCGCTCGCTCTTGCATTTTAAATTCAGATAGCTGCTTGAGCTTGCCTGCATAAGTCGACAATGTAACTCCTATTTTTACTTGAAAATATAAAACAAAACATCTAATCAACAGAGGCGGATTCTTAAAATTTTCGAGCTCGCTTCGCTCGCTCTCCCCACCCTACACAATCTACCGTTCTAAAAAATACGACCAATTTGGCAGCATTTAAGTAACACCCCCCTATGTAAAAGCTGCGTCCCTGAATAGCATATTAAGTAATGTGGAGCTGGAGATGTACATGAACCTTAACATATCATCACGCCTTTAATCCCCAAAGGGTTGGGCAGGGGTGTACCTTCATATAGTACTTACACCCACATTTCGCCAGTTATTAAGTGAAATGTCATAGAGGGCGAGCCTACTGCCGCCAACCGGGCACAAATCCAGACTCCAAGCTGCTTCTGAGAAATTTCTGATGGAAAAACCCTTTAACTGTACCCGACCTAGGAATCGAACCCAGCTAGGCCCTCATTCTCAGCAGTAACGCTTGCGACCACTAGACCAACGAGAAGATGTACCTCCCTTAAAATATTCCTCGGCACCCATGATGACCCCCCCCCCAAAATCTTGGGCTGCGACCGCGCCTGATGTTACGGTCGCGAATCATATATTATATTAATCAACATACAGCCTGACACTGACCTGCAAATTGCAAAAAACGTAAGTAAATTATCAATTTTGCGGGCTACTTTAGCGCTTCCCCTTTAACTATAAAATACGATAGGTAACAAATAAACTGCCAAGCCATCTCTTCCGGCCAACCAACTAACCTATATCATGACATGCACGTAGGCGGACACAGTAGGCAGCTCGTAACCGATACCAACTATTTGTATCTCTACAATTTTATCTAATGGAACACTTTTATTCGAAAGAACACTAGTTTGTGCTGTTAACCCTATTCTAAATGTGAGAAACCTCAGGGTAGATCATGAAGCCTTATTAGTCTAAACCTGTATAGGTAATAATTGCCCACGCATTGTCACGTCGTGCCCTTTTTTTTGTAGGAACAAAATTAGGTGCATAGTTAGCGCTAGTTTAACGCGGTGCCAACTTGCTTCATGTTGTAAACTCAGCGATGAATGGATTGCTTATCGGGGCGCGCTAGAATTGATACTTTAATTTTCTTATTAGTTTTCATAATTTTGAAAAAAAAAACTCGGACGGCTATAATTCGTGTCTCTATTTGAAGGCAATAACTTAGTTTGCTCTATCTAAGGCGATAATTACACTTTTTTTTTTCAAGAATTTAGATTTGGGGAATGTCAATAATTTATAATGATTATGTAACAGTTACCGCACCTCTTATTTCGATTTGTCGCAAGTTTTCAATTTCAACCTGTATAATATACATACTAATCATTAATTGGTACGAGTCCTTGAAACCCAATTGATGTTTCGAACGCTGTATGCATAATGCCTAGGAATTAATACAACTAAGGGCTGATTTTACCAACGCCAGATAATTTTATCCGAGAAATAATTTTAAATTTTTGACAGTTCTTCCATACAAAATCGGTCAAAGGTCAATTTTATTCGACGAATAAAAATTATCTGTCGATTGAAAATCAGCCCTAAAGTAGTTTTATTTTCCACCACCTGTGTCCTTGCTAAACAAAACAATAAAAATGGCGTTGACTTATAGCAAGTACTTTAAGTATTCTGTGCTTATAGTGCAAATGTTTTCGAAAATAAAGATGAAAACAAGTGCGTGCCGCAAGAAACAAGTTATTTTAAAGACGTTTATAATATTATAGCGTGCACTACGTTATTTGTGTGAGTTAGTCTGCCGTTTCTAAAGATCGAAGGTTCCGTAGGTAATCTATTACCTCTTTTTCCTTGTAATGTGCTATGAAGACTTTCAAAACTGTTTTTTTGAAAATAAATGCTTTCAAGTTGTCTGGGACGATTATCTTTGATCTCTCATGAGACCTCCATTAAAAGGGTTGGTTAACCGCTGAAGGATCGAGGAGGGGGGAGGGGGTGGAAAGGGGCTCAGGGGATCAGACCAGCACCCTAATTGCGTAACACACTATCAATCGGAATCAGAATCATTTCGAAGCCAATTGCTAATCCATTGCTTCATAAGTTAGAAAATTTTGTTTGCTCAACACGTAAATAACGCAATGAATTTTGTTGAACTGTCAAAATGAAACCGATTCCGATTGATAAAGTGTTACGCAATTGCCCCGCGGAATAAATCTAAAAGAATCTTTCGAAAGCTCCTATTTGAAAAATATGAAGCAGAATATTTAATAAGCTTAACGTAGGAATTTGATTATAAATTAGCTAGGTAGTGTAAAAAAGGCTAGAGAGTCGACAATATGGAATCAACCTCTTGCTATGATCGTCATACTTGCAACATAGAAGTACCGATCGTAATCAATAGAGGAGCCTTTGAAATCTCTTTGATACTGTTTTGTGTAATAAGATAAAAGTTAGTTGATTTCAACGTAGTTATTCTTAGCTAGCTTAGGGAAAATGAAATCACTGAAAAAAGGGCCATTGAATTTAAAATTACAACCTACTGTAAGCAATGGTGGCTCAGTGGTATCGGCCTCGACTTACGAGTTGTAGGTCGTGAGTTCGAACCCAGGCAGGCACGTCACTTAGATTATTTAATTTTATCACCACTAAACAATGAAGGAAAACATTGTGAGGAACCCGGCCTGTCCTTGAACCAAATTCGAAGACGTGACGTCCACCATCCCGCACAGGGCCCATATGGTGGACCATGGCCCACTCCCTCTCACAGAGAGGTCTGTGTCCCAGCAGTGGGAACATTATAGGCTGATTATGCTGACTGTACGATGTAAATAATTTTCTTTTTCCTCTCATAAACTTTTTATATTTTACTAGCTGACCCGGGCAACTTCGTACCGCCTCAGAATTTTTTTTTCAATGTTTTAATAATTACGAACCTTCACGAGCGTCCCCAGAGTACCCTACCAAAGTTTCATCGCAATCCGACCAATGGTTTCGGAATGCATATAGGACAGACATACAAACATTGATTTTTATTTACATATAGGTATAGATTAATTAATCATAATTTAACGTTAGTACTTAACAAAATCAATACATTGTGTTAAAAGGAAATTCATGACGCTCGACACCAAAAATGGACGCTCAAGCTAGAAGGACATACACCTGATACACCAATCTTATTTGTTTTGTCCTTGAAAAAGGCCAGGTGCGTTTAGTACTCACAACCGGCGCGCTTGGATAACATTGAAACAAAGGGTTCAAGTTCAAGGGTAACAAAAATGCGTTTGCACGAGAGCATATGTATCTATGTATAGTCCGGCGTTTCTAAATTTGCCAAAGATGTAAAACAATGGCCGCTCGAAATTGAATAAAATCGATATACAAGAACATTTATTTGTTTTCGTCTAGTTAGCGCAAACAAACATTACTTAAAATAAACGTTCTTGTATACTTATCGATTTTATTTAATTTTGAGCGACCATTGTTGTTTACATCTTTGGCGTTAGAAACGCCTTTAGTCGATTTTTTTATAGCTTGTTTTTACTTTTAATGGTTAATGTGGAAAGAGAATAGGGGAGGCTATGCCCTACACGGACACATTAACGACAAAAAAAATGGTTAATGGGTCTGCTTGTTCAATTCTGTGTGCCTGCTCTTGACTTCGATCATGCCTGATGGAAAGCGGCGGATGATGTATATGATGGAACGAGCGGGCCCAGAAGATGTCTGTTCACTCCTTCTTTGAAGGCAGACGGGTTAAATGTGGAAGATTTAGAACCGCTCTAATACCAAAATGTATATAATACAAAATTTAATTAAACTGCGCCCGACTGATACAAAAGGAACAAGTAACACTTTCGCAACGTATAGTTGCACGTCACCCGCACGCGCCGTGTTCTACAAAATCGATACGCAGCGATACTGTGTATAGGAATGGCAGTAAACCCACTCTGAACCACGTACGATCGGTTGAAGGAAAAATTCATTCAACCTAACAATTTACTTGGTAAGTAGTGTGGGTACTTATAACGTTACTGCGACTCTGTTCTATCGCAAACTTACAGACAAAGACATAATTATAAGCTGAATAGTTGGATTATTATTTCGCTTCCAGCGGTGCTATTCTGTAAAAAGAACACCGTGACAACTTAGGTGAGGTGAGCTGTCATTCCACCGATGCTAGGGATTGACACTATTGACAGCTCACTGTAAGCTCACTTCACCTAAGTTTTCACGGTGAGATTTTTACAGAATAGAATTATAGAAGTCGCAAAATCATTGAAGAAAGTGGCTATGGGCGCTTTTTGTAATGACGTAGCAGCGAACGAAGCTACGATATTTTCGTAGCACATTATCATTTACGTTCGTAGCACATAATATACACTTTCATAGCACATAACATGTAGGTTCTTAGCTCAGTCGATTTATGTTCGAAGCGCATAATATATAATTATGTTATTTAATTATTTACTAGCGATGTTTCGCACGATTTTTACGACTTCAGATTTCTTTATTATACAGGCTGAAATTTTAATCACCGTTTTCCTCTTAAGGGGTCATTGTACTCATCATTATGAACAACTTTTACTATGGGACCAAATCCGAAATCGTGAAAAAAAATCAGCTGTTCCCTACATTTATGTGTTCGCACTAGCTGCGCCCCGCGGTTTCACCCGCATAAGACTCGATCCCGTGGGAATATCGGGATAAAAACTATCCTATGTCCTTTTCCGGGACTCAAACTATCTCTTTACCAAATTTCATTTAAATCGGTTCAGTGGTTTAGGCGTGAAGAAATAACAAACATATAAATACACACACACACTCACAAACTTTCGCCTTTATAATATTAGTGTGATGTGATAGTGTGATAACTCGTCAAAATGTAGGGAACAGCTGATTCTTTTTTCGCGATTTCATGTTTGGTCCTATAGTAAAAGTTGTTCATAATGATGAGTACAATGACCCCTTAAGAGGAAAACGGTGATTAAAATGTAACCTTGTATATAAGTATGACACTTAAACCTTCCAGAATAAATTCACTAAAATGTGGGGAAAACCGTAGGTATCAAATTCCATTGCGAAGTTTAGAGCAACGACGCGGTCACACAGACAGGTACGAAAAGCGACTTCATTTATGTATAGATATACAGATGTACACGCAAATACTTCGTAGCTCTATCGTTCGTAGCACAAAACATTTAAGCGTCCTTCGTTGCTAGCCTACCTCTCTCACAGCTACACAAACTATAAGCATAAGCACAGTCAGTTGATATTCTGAAGCGACACTCCGATAGTCGCTTGTTAGCACATTGTTATTCCATCTATTGTTACAATGTCGGTCTAGGGCACATGTCCCACAGCGCACGAGGAAGCGACTAACTATTATCGATTTTCTCGCTCAAGAAACGTACAAAAGATTACAGGTCCTGTATAAGTAAAAGAGATACATATACGGGGTGGCAGTGACATCGACACACAAACTGTACCTAAGCACGAATTCAGCACATGATTCTAGAAAAAAATTCTTTGTACAATCATGTACTGACATAAAAATTCCACGCTAGGGGTAGCGTAGAAATTTTTCGTCAGTTTGCAGCGGTATCTACAAAGCCACGTGTGAACTACGCGTCATACTGACGTCACACAAAATCCTGCATCTCGCAAGCAGAGTTTACCGCGCAACTAGCATATATACAACGGCCCGACATGAATCATCGGGCAGTTGCCCGCCAAACACGACACCCGTCCGGTCGAAGGATCCTCCCATTTCTTTGGAGGTTGAGTGAACTTTACACCCTGTTCCTCATACCTCTATAGTAATCAAAAAAAAATCTGCTGTTTAATTGAAAAGTGCAATAACGTCACAAATTCACAATGTATGGAACAGATTTTTTTTTTAATAACCAACGATAAATTTTAACGCATGGGCGTCCTATTAAAAAGAGTACTCGCGCAGTGACGCTCGCTTGGCTTACTTACTGAGAGACTCTCGCTGGGTACGTCATACCAGCGAGTAATCGCAAGTCGCCATCGCGCACTCACTACTCGTTCCTCAACAACTAATTTTTATGGTTCCATACCCAAAGGGATTCAACGGAACCCTATTACTTAGCCACCGCTGTCCGTCCTTCCTTCCAGCGAGCTGTATCTCATAAGTCGTAATAGATAGACAGTTGAAATGTTCACACAGTGTGTATTTCTATTTCGCTATAACTAAAAAAATAGAATAAAGTAAAAAATTAAAGCGCTCCATACAAGAAACGAGTTTTTTCGGCGTTTTAGTTCCTAGCTGTACTCGCTTCTCGTTAATCGCCGGCAGTAGAACACGTGCCTTGATGGGAGATAGTAGTTCGTACTCAGTAGTAGTTGGAAAGCTCTCTACGCTCCTATACATTTACTAACACGTCGCTCGGTGCTAGTGCTAGCATAGTTGGACAACAGTTCATACGAGAAAGAAAGAAAAAGTATTTTTTGCGACTCGTAGGTACAAGAAGATCACAAACTAAACTAAAGACAGTCAAAAATAACAAACCAAACTATATAAAAAAGTAACAAAAATAAAAACATCTGAATTGAGAACCTCCTCCTTTTTTGAAGTCGGTTAAAAAAAATAGGAAAGGTAAAGGTTTAAATAGAATAGTTAATGTTATAGATAAAAACAGTTTTAGAAGTTCACAGTGTGACTATCTGTCACTTAAACCTATAACAAAATATTATATTTTGTTTTAAAACCGGCACATGGCTCTTGGAACACATTAAAACTTTATGGGCTAACAGCTTGACAAGTTACCCTGATCAATAACAAAATATCCTATTTCTTTAAAATTGTAAAACAATAGTGAACCTTTTGGAGACTCATTCCATTTATATTTTATGAGCAATTTACGTCACTTAAGATGCAGTATTTTGTACGAATTCTAAGGACGACCCAAACCCATCACCAACATCTGGTTATCGTAAATATGGCCCTGAGCCGATGTTCCAAGAAACGAGGGAAAGCGGCTCTGGGAATGGTGATATGGGATGTGAGAAGTTATAACGAGGACGGAGAGGCAGTCGGGCATAGACTACACTATTGGCAGTCGGGGTTGACCCGCTTTAGAGTACGGACTTGCGAGTTAACTTAGGAGATTGAGGGAACACTAAGAGACCACGAGAGTGAGTGGTTGAACTTAGGCAATAGCAATGAAACTGTGTGCCTGATTGAGAGAACGTGAGGGCGAGAGTATTATTTAATACTTTAAATAATAAGTGTTGCTTTAGACTAGGTTATATTAGTCTACTATAATGTGAGTAGCGAGTAAGGCGTGAATCTCAGTGTGTGTGTGAGAACGACTGGATTGGGTGAGTGTTGAATATTTATCCCTCCTTGTTCCTAAATGACTAAATTGAGATATCCTATACATGCGTTTGGTTCTAGGGACTCGGGGAAAGCCCTCTATGGTGTGTTACACCTGACACTAGACTGTACACAAATACTCTACCAACAGACTATAGACATCCATAGCCAGGACATGACACTTGGGCAAGCACACCGCTTATGGAGGGCTGAACCGAACTCGCAGCTTGTTAGGGCCAATTTGAATTATAGTGCTACCTTGTAGTTCGCTGTTCTTATTTATGAACAAAAACCAACCAAACGTTAGTGATGGCTATCTTTCTCCTATGGACTGACTAACTGCAGGATACTTTGCATTGCACTTGATCTGCGCACACTTCCCGGGAGCGGGGGTAGGCTTCACCAAGTTCCCTAAACTGGTTGATAGTTCGTTCTAAGGAACGCTAGTGATCATGTCTCGCTAAACCACATCCGGCTTTCGGGCCTCTCACAAATTATATTAGCGAGACATGCAATTTGGATGCCCAGATAGAAACGCTCCGTTGCTGACAAGGACGGTCCCACGGCTGCCGATTACATTGAAAGCATCCTCTCCATGGGGAAGATTAAGGAAGTGAGAAGTGACGATTCAAGATAACCACTTCGGCGTATAGCAGGAGCAATCGTAAAGAATTCTGCAACCGACTGACGATGCGGTACGCTTGTGCTAGTTTTGTATTGTCTTAGTAAAGGGAGAGTAGGCCGCTGTAGGGGTTCATTACAATAGTCCGCGTCCAGTAATACTGGGATGTGTCTCGCTCAATGGCAGTTGAACTTCGCAGTACTCTGTCTTAGGATTGAGTAAGACATGCTTGTATGAGTTTAGGGACGTGTATTGTTAGAATCGTAGCAGTGTCCTTAGTGGTCCTATGCGTTCAGGTCTAGCAATACACGTACGACGCTGTCAGCTGCTGTAAGCAGCCCCACGTCGCTTGGGGTGGGTTTGTAGTTTATTGTAATGAAATCAGTTAACGTAACTTTAAAATAATGTATTTCCCAACACAAGCGTTACGTGTCATTTACCCTTTTGTATTCCTCTCATATCTTATAACGTTCGTAACCAAAAGAAAAGTAGAGTTCCTTTCCTTAATCACCTTATCAATGAATTCCCAACCTTATTTAGAATTGAAATTGATCTGTTGTATCCCCCCCTTGTACTCAGCTTTCCAACTCGGAACAAGGCGAAACACTTCTTGGGAATTCATTACAATCGGTGGGAGAGTGTCCAGTCTGGAGACGAGCTCTACAGAGCCGTACGGTGGCGGGGTGCGGCTCTTCCCCATTAGGGGGAACCGACCCAAACACTAATATTTAACATATTTAGGAAAAACGAAAATTTTATCAGCCTAGGGTCAGTTTAGGAACAGTCACAACAGCTACAAGACTGTTTCACCTTTTCCCAACTATGTTGGAGTCGGCTTCCAATCTCACCGGGTGCAGCTGAATACCAGTATTTTACATGAAGCGACTGCCTGTCTGACCTCCGCAACCCAGTTATGGGTAAAGTAAGACTTGGCAAGACTGGTTGTCAGATTTTCGAGCTTCTGACGGCCCGGTACGACTGCCGAAGATCCATGAGTGACAGCCGGGACCATTCCGAGACACGGAGGGTTCTTGATATGTAAAAATGATCACCTATCCACGGGCCAACCGCGGCAAGCGTAGCTTAACCTGATCGATCGACCCTTTCGAATAAAGCCACAAGCCCCTCTTCACCTTCAAAACCGTTTAACCTCTTTTGAAAAAGCCTAAGTAAAAAGTCGTAATTCGAGGTTTTGGCTCTCGCCTATTTCCTCCTCCAATATTGGACTAATTTAAAAGTCATTTCATTAACTGGATAAGAAGGATATATTATATATACTGTGTTCCTATGGTTTTCTTTTTCATTAATAGTCGTCAAATTTGTACACTAGGCCTCAGTTGACAGCGGTCTAAATCGGCATTTTTTGAGGGTTCTAGTGCTTATAAAAATAATGCACAATCAAAAAGAAAACATAGGGATATACAAGTAGATAATACTTATTCTGTAAAAAATCATTGCTTTATGGTCATAAAGCAGAAAGAAAACAGGCGGGAGCGTTTCTATGGAGAAACGACCACCCGCATTTCCTCTTAACATCTCATCAAGGCTTTGATCCAATAGAGCTAAACTCGGTGCCTCATTGATTGAGTTCGTTCTAATGAAGTGATTCAGTGATCTATCGACTGGAACTAAATGGTTTTTTATATTTTGCTTTTAGAGTCAACCTGAAAGGAAAAACGGAGCCTTTATAAGATCACTTTATTATAATCAATGATCTCTTTGATTATAATTATTATCATTATGTGAAGAAAGTAACTTGGTTCAAGTACTTGCGCGATAAGGAACGTCTTTGTTTCTAAACATTGATTTATCTAGTGATAAATGGAGAAAAAACTATTTCAGTACTTAATTATATTTTATCATCTACCTAGTACCTATTAGTACTAAGTGATATGATAAAACATGTAACGTCTACCAAACCGCACTGGGCCCCTAACTAAATACATCATAATCAGCCGCTTAATCCCACTGCTGGGATGTGTCCCAGCAGTGGGACTCCCACTCTGAGTGGCGGGAGTGGGTCGTAATCTACCACGCGGATCCAGTGCGGGTTGGGACATTGCTCTGCGTCCATACATTGTTGGCCCTGGAGCCAAGAGCATCGGATAATTATGTATTGTATTCTCTATCATTTGGAGACTCATAAAAGATCTTGTTTTTATAGCGGACTAGCTGCAGAAAAGATATATTTCAAAAAAAGTATCAGATTTTGAGGTTATAATCTAACCATAACAACGAATATTAAATGTAGGTAACAATGACACGTTCACCGGCAAAACTAGGGATGTAATACGACACCATTAATCCTTTTTTCGATTATGATTTACTGTGGTCTTAAATTATTACAGTCTGTTACATCTACTTTGTCATATAAACATTACAAGTATGTATGACAATGGTTTATTTTATATATAACAACACTCTTCTATACTGGTAATAATAATATATAATAACATCTGTATCTAGTTTGCAATATTGTTTTTTAAATAAAACATTAGTAATTGTGATGTGTTTAGTAAAAATAAGTATTTTTTTCGTTTAATGAACCGCAAAAGGAGCGTTATTTTTGTATTAATTGTCGTAAATAATGAATTAGTTTGAATGATTGTATAGAAATAAAGAAGTTTTGATTATTGTATAATATTATTCTTACTACCTATTTAAATTGGAGTATGACTGCATTCATAAAGTATTTTATTAGGTTTTTAAAACTACACTTTAGAAAAAAAAAACACAATCGATCGATTAATAATTCAATCGATCGATTATAATTGATCGGACATCCCTATTTCACTTTTGACACGACATAGGTGAAGATGGCGATGTAATGTTATTAGTCGCATTAAATTCTATTAAAAATACATTTTGGAATACAGCTAGTCCGTGATACAGAAGTATTTGCAACTTATATAATAAAATAGGCGATTAATTATCGTATATTCTCAAACTCTTCATTGCACAGGGCCATTTTGAACATTGTCTTTTGGGAACTAAAATCAAACTAAGTTCTGAAAAGGGGGGCCTTAAAGAATGCTATAGACCTGTTCGAAACTCTTTTTTGAGAGCCTGACTCGCTCCTGGCTGGTTTTATATTTGGGAAAATAATGGTTCTGGTTAAAACTTTTTTGTATGTAAATCTTCTAGTAGATCCTCAGGAAAGGAGTGTTTAAGGTTCCCTCTTCACTAACTGGATCGAAAGAGCTGGAAGTCATGGAGAGAGGCCTTTGACCAGCAGTGGGATGATGCAAGCTAACAGTAGCAGCAACTCACTAACCATACGCAGGAGGTCCTCAGCTCAAAAGCACCTTCTCCAATGCTACACTTTTCGTCTTAATAATTGTAGCAGATGCGGTTACATTGAAAGCCAAAGAATATGGCAGCGAGTGCTAATGAGACCACATTTAATTAATGTTAATTCCGTGTACCGCAGACCAGGGTAGGTACCCACGTTGTTAATACTTTGCGAACTGTGCCGGCGGCTAATCAAAGGTTTTTGTTGGGTCTCCTGAATGAAAATTGAGCGTAAAATGTGGTAATATGAATTCGCCCTAAATAAAGTTTAGAATTTATCCTGGAGTTCGTAGGCCGAGGCATGAAAAGATCTTTTAGATCGATTTTCACTTGAACAGTGCCTGAATATGTACGTACTGCTAACCATATGCAAATGCAAAATGACAGCTTGAAAAGGGTTTATATGCCTGCGAGAAATTATTGTACATGTATTCTCCTACATATTGTTCGATAGAAACAATGGCTTTTACTGATAGATATTCTGCCATACTATACAAACACGCATATATATCTACTTATTAAAACTTTCTATCCTTATAGTAAATTCTCCAACTTCAAACACAAGGAATTCAGAAACTTCATATTTCTCGAGTGATCATTATAGAACTAAATACTGGGCTCTTTGACAACTTCATACAACAGTCGTACAGGGAGTTTGAATGGAAATACCAATAGGGAACTACACAAAGTAATTATAATCTACGCTAAACATTTGCTAGAATATGCCAAAATTAAATAAATATAAAATTCATACACAGTAAAAGTTTGAATACTTCAAATTATTATTTGCTAAATTATGTTCATAGACCCAAAGAAAAGATGATAACAAGCCAAAACATTTCCCCGCGGCTCATTTTCCCTAGTAGAAAAGTTTTTTTTTTTTTTGGTTTTTGCTGTAGTGACCAAGTCCAATTTCACACTAAAGTGACCTTGACATGACCTTTCCATTGAGGCTGTACCATCACTGGATTTCACCTGTTATTCAGAGACGAAGTGCGTTGAAGATTGGCAACACAAGCTACCAAATGTCATGTTAACTGTCCATCTGAGGGAGATTATCACCGCTCCGTTGCAAGCTGTCGAAGACTTCAGATATAGACGAAAGATGTCAGACGTGTGCCTGAAATCCTAACTTACCTTTGTCCTCTAGTTTTGTGAGTAAAATTCAATCAATATTAGGGAAGCAACGCCCCGAAATACCGGGTGGATTTTTGAAACGTAATCGTAATCGTTTTAGTTACAGAAAAACAGTCTAAGGACACTGTCTTTTTTTTTTGAGAAATTTTATCCTATTCTCGAATTTTGAAAATAAATTACAATCAGTAAGAAAATTTTCACAAAAACTTTTATTGATGCCAATCGATCTTTTTTCCCTGTATATAATATTTGATAATATGTAAAGGCAAAAATACATCGAATTCGAAGAAATTTAAGTAGCCAAATTGATCCATCAAAGTCACAGGTGAAACCAGTGAAAAAGAAATGGGATAGCCGCTATACCAAAAACCAGACCGCACACAAAAACAGTTTTCATTTCGTCGACATTGGGTACCATTACATAAAAATTAAACCGTTTAGGTACCAAAACGCTTGCCAAGCACGCAATTACACTGAAAGCTGTAAGCCCATTTCCCTATCCTTATTTATTTTCCCCAATCCTTCAGTCGCAGACCTCATTTCATCGCGTACCTGTTCAAATACAGCACGTTATACCTCTGTGTACTTTGACGTTACCCTGTTTGTGTATCGGCTTGGGTGGTGAACCGTATTGATTAGCCGGTAAAATAGAGATTCCTCTCAAGGATAGAGTGGCTTATCGGGTTTGCTGGCTGAAATTGACGGTTTAAGTTCGTGTCTTGTTTAGTGAGTGCTTCTACAAGGCCTTGGACAGTCGGTCTATTCTATAAAAATTTCACCGCGTGAACTAATATAAAGAGAGCTTGAAATGAGCTATGCCCACCAATTATACTTATTACTGTATTTAATTTTATTTACTTAAGTATGCATACACACGCACATTATTGTGTCGCGAACTCGTGACTCGGGATACACCAATCATACAATAAAACACTCTTTAGCAGATTATAATAACTGATTAGTTTCCAATAGTACGAGTATATGCAATAGATATATACCAGAAATACACGGCAAAAAAAATTGAGATTTTCATATTGCAATGTCAATCCATATGAAAATCAATATTTATTTTAATTTTTTTACCCGACTACGGCGAAGCAAAAAGGACGGTTATTTGCCATGAGGTTCTGGTAGACCTATACTACTAATAAAACTGAAGAGTTGGTTTGTTTACGCGTTAATCTCTGGAACAACAATTTGATAGCCTAATTCTTGAGGAATGATGCTATTTACTTAACATCAAGCTATGGCCCTTAGGAGCCAAGCAAAAAGAAAAAAAGCCAGAAAGATCGCTAAGCGAAACGTAGTGACAGCACGGACAGGTGATGCGATGCGACGGGATGGGTCGCGGGGAACAAGGAATTTCAATGACAAAATTAAATAATCACACCACGTTTTGCCAACTAATTTGTAATTCCAATATCTATATTTAAATCAGCCACTCACAAACCCCTGTGGTACACTAAACTGATATCCAGGAGTTATAATACCAATTAATAATTCTATCGGATAGTTCGAAAATCGTACAAATACCCGTCTACCTAATCTCGCTAACGCTAAAACTTCGTACGATCAATTTCCCGAAGTTTATTAAATATCTATAGAGGATAGAACAACTTTGTTCGCAGTAATAATCGGTCTCAACTACCTATATAATCCTGAGTTAGGAATTCAATATCGGGACGAAAATCCACTCTGAAAGTACTTTAGTAGGAACTATAAAGTATCTCGATATCAAACTCGGTATAGATACTAAAGAGTGGTTTATGACTGTCTATCAAGTGATTCTTTTATGATTATCTTCTCATATTTCTACGTTGTATGTAACTTACAATTCTATTGTACCAATGGTATCTATAGTATATGGTATGTTCCTATAATAAGTTGCTTTGACGTGCCTATTTTATACGCGCGTTCATCGCAACGCTTGTCGTGTCGATTACTCATCGTAGTCTGCAAACGCAACTAACGCGACACACGATACCCTCTTTACTTATACTAACTTTATTTTATTCGTTGTTATAGCGGCAATAGACATACACACTCTGTGAAAATTTCAACAGCCTACCTATTAAGGTTCATGAGATTCAGCTCTCTGACAGACAGAATGACGGACGGATAGCAGAGGCTTAGCAATAGGGTTCCGTTGGCACCCTTTGGGTATGGAACCCTACAAAGATAAACGCACTCCAGTAAATGATACAGGTATGACATGTACATCCAGTAGGTAATTTATTAGTTACTGCAGAACAACGATGTCTCAACCGCTCTTCCAAATATACCAATAGACTAGAACTTCAAATCGACCTATCTCAGTTAATATTTAATACCCACTAAGACGAGGTGAACTGAACGGAGTTTACCGCAGAACGTTCATCGGTTTAAACTGAGCCTGTGTAACTACGTGCAAATAATATTGTGAATCCAATGTTCCAATATGAATTATTCAATGCCATTTCTGCAGGTATTTAAGGCGGTACCCCGACCAAAACTCTCGTTTTTCTTCGTTATTCAGAGGCTATTAACTCAATAATTATGAGAAATAAACTACATCTGAAACCACATTATTAATGTTCGATATCATATCATCACATTGCACGTTATTATTTGTTTTTTATATTTTACTAATAGATTTAAAATCTCTTTTTTTAAAAAGTGACTAAAATTATTGATTGCATGCATTTTTTTCTGAATTTGACGTTCTATTAATTTGAGGATTTCACCAATGGATAGATAATTTAAAAATGTATATAATCCATGTTTTAATTTATTTAAAAAGATCGCTATTCTTTTTTTATTAAAACAATTCCAAAAATTTTGCGAGTTTTATGATAAAGGGGCGTGCGCAGTGTGCGCTGCATCCCTTTCGTACGAGGAAGTGTTGTCGCTCTCTGTCTCTGTCGCAATGGTCAAGGTTATTTGGTCGGGGTACTGCCTTAAGGACCCAACCCATGACTCGCGATGGGCAGACGACATTTTTGCCATCGCGGGCAAAACCTGGATGAGGCAGGCACAGGAGCGTGGGGATTGACACAAGAAAAGAGAGGCCTATGGCCAGCAGTGGGTGATGTCGGACTGTGGATGATGATGATAACTTCCCAAGCGCTCCAAAATTTTTATGGTATGCAAAATAAAACTCATGATCATCTGTCTAGCCTTTTCCCAACTATGTTGGGCTCGGCTTCCAGTCTGATCGGATGCAGCTGAATATATGTATTTTACGTGAAGCGACTGCCTGTCTGACCTCCACAACCAGTTGCTGGGTAATACGATACCCCTTGGTAAGACTGGTTGTCAGACTTTCGGGCTTCTGACGACCCGTGACGACTGTCAAAGACTCACGAATGATAGCCAGGACCAACGGTTTAACGTGCTTTTCCGAGGCACGGAGAGTTCTTGGTATGTGAATATGGTCACCCATGCACGGACCAACCGCGGCAAGCGTAGCTTAACCTGATCGATCGACCCGTGCGGCTGTTATTACTTAGCCTCAAGCCCCTCAAAAAAATAAAACTAATATCATGGCTAATTATTAATACTCGTATGTAGAATTTGAGGAACTTATAAAAAGAAACACACACATAACATTGCGCTAGTTGTCTCCAAAAGGGTTAGACAGAGGTGTGCCTATAGTACACCCACATTCCACCGTTCTATATAATGGGGGAGCCTAGTCTCATAACAATAATAAGTCAACTTAGGTAGGTTCGGTAAAATTTTCGCCTAACGTAGTCTAAGAAATACTTTACTACACTACAGTAGTAAGGTTACTGAAGACAGCTCAAGTAGATGTCTCAACAACCCAGAACAGGCACGTCTTACGAAAAATAACGAGGAGAACCGACTCCAAATGAAATACAAAAAAAAAGAGCAGTACAGTAACAGTTGCTACGTAGGGTACACCTCAAGAACACCCACTTCAACGTCTTCCTGCCCTGTTCCCATGTTACTTGGTATCAGCGACACATGTATTTTTCTTCCATTTTCCGCTATCAAGCAGAAGAGTTTGTTTGTACGAACGCGCTAAACTCTGGATCTATCAGCCGGATTAGAAAAAATATGTTTGTATTTGATAGCCCAATTCTTGAGGAAGGCTATTATACCTTTAAGATCACTCTAGGGCCCTTAGGCGCCGAGCAAAAAGTAAAAAAATAAGATAAAACACTAAGTGAAAACAGAAATATAGCGCGGGCAGGCGATTCGATGGAGTTATCCGGTCTGACCATCTGATCCCCTGAACCCCCCCTCCACTCTGGATCCCCTTCTAGTTATTCGTCTGTTTTAATCTGCGTCTTATCCACTATAAACTTTCTCATTTTGGTCTTGTCCCTTTTTCTTTTGTTTTTATTCCTGACGGATCGTCAGCAACAAAATATACGTACAGGCAGCGCGGCGCATGGGTCGGGGAATAAGAAATTTCACGTGGACGAAGTCACGGGTAGAAGCTTGTTCTTTCATATAGAGGAGATATCGTCGGTACAATAGTCAACTAACCAAAGTGAAATTTTGACAGTTTTGACTTAAATACATGGACATTATTTATCCGGTAATAATTACATTATTTTGTTTTACTGTATTCAAAGAAGGTTATAAATATTATTTAAATTCATTAACTTGAAATGATTTTAAGAAATCCCTGATTTACGGCAACATTGTTTTTATTAATAATCACCTCAACAATTTGACATTGACAGATTGGCGAGTTGACTTCCGACCCGACGATATGACAAACATGATTCATCTTTTCTTTGGTCTTCCTCAAACGACACGAGAGGGTCATGAAACTAAAAGTAGTTACTGTATGCGTTTTAATATTTCATGTGGAATGTATCACCCGGTCCCGGTAAATCGATTGGTCCTTGATCCGAAAATCGCCTGACTTACATAAATATGCATGACATTGAAACTATTGATAACAGGCTAAAACGGAAGACTACGTAATGACGGATAGTGAGTAAACTGGAACATACTATCGCAGTCGAACTGGTTACCAATACCAATGAGTTGGTTACCAATACTAATATGATACTAACATGACATCAAGCCGGTATTTTCCGCAGGATAAGCAGGCACAAACCCGCAATATTTTTGAAAGACCTATTCAACGATACCCCACACTATGGGCAAGACGAGAAAAGAAAAACATCTCCACTTTACTTGTAGAGGAAGTACCGAAAAAAAATTTTTTTTTTTCAAGATTTTATTTTACCACTGTCGGCGTGATTAATATGTATATCCATGCCAAATTATAGCTTTCTAGTACTAAAATTCTCTGAGCTAAGCTGCGGACGGATGGACGGATGGACGGACGGACAGACGGACATGGCGTAACTATAACGGTTCCTTGTTGACTACGGAACCCTAAAAAGCATTAAAATCGTGTCACGGACCATTTCTTTCCAGCTCCAAAAAGCACGTTCAACTGTCCCAGGCCAAAAAGCAACAAATAAATCACAATACACTGAGACGAAGTGCAATCGTAAAGGGTGGGCGTTTTGGAAGACTGTCTTATGTAATTTTGACGTTGGAAAAGTTGTGATTCTCAGCCTAATTTGAATAAATTATTTTTGATTTGATTTGAATATACATCACTCCAAAACAACCAGAATAACCTACTTCAATCAAATTATGTCAAGCTGTCTCCGTGAGTAATACACCAGGATAACAAGTTAACAATCGAAGAAAATCAGCCTGATCGATAATGTTGGCACTTAAGTCTAAATTCAGCTGAAACAGTGCGTGAAAAACACCTTATGTTTTGGCTATAAACTACTTAACACCCTGACGTTTGCTGCGCGACTAGAAACGATTACGACGATTCTCTTAATTCACAGAAAGTGATGTGTGTGATTTTATTTAACAGCATGTAACTTAATGATTGTGCTGTAAAAATCTAGACAGACTTCGCGTCCTAATTTTAACGACTAACCTAAATAATAATACGTTTATTGAACCAGTAACATATGACTCATTTTGTGTTAGTAAAAAGCAAATTGGAAAGACGATTTTACAAATTGAATCCAGTTATAAGGAATTATGTAACAAACCCTAATTAAGCTGTGAGGTCGAACGCAAAGACAGAACTTTGTACAAGCATATTATTCAACTCGAAAACATGACTACCTTCTTTGTCATCTTCTTCTTCGTGTCGCTGGCACGACAGTTATATAAATTTTGTGGCCCAAAACTTCGCCACTTCCACAGCGTTACCATCCTTCTTTTAAACATGAGTACTGTCACTGTTTATGGTCAAACATTATTTCCAGAAGCCCAACAAATGGGTCCGGACCCGTACTTCAAAATAGCATGACAAAAAATATCATGCAGAAGTACTCATAACTCAAAAAAGAACTCTAGAGCGAAACCAAAAACTTCTAAAAAAAACATTTCCTTTTCTCAAGCTAGTTTTTCTCTCATAAAAAAGAAACATATTAAAAGCAAATAGGTACCGCCAATCCCTAAACGAGTTTGCATGAAGGTGAGAGCTATTTAAATAGCCATCTCGAACCCAAATCGTGTTATATGAGAAAATATTAAGTGAGGATATTTTAAAAAAATGCTTTTACAGATTATTCTGAGGTTTATAGGAATGCTCATCATGGATAATAACATGGATAAATTGATGGAAGAAGTTCTGAAGTAAAAATAAGCAAATATCCAGAATTGGAAGATCAGGAGAAGAATGAGCGACATTCTTAGATAATACATACAAACCTGATTAATACTCAAACTCAAAGCATTTATTTCAGTTAAACCATTTACAGGCACTTTCGAATTGTCAAGGAGTTGGTCAGTCAGAAAATATGAAGCTACATAGTTGCCCATTCAAAAGCGTAATAGGTACCTATGGAGAAGAACAGACAAGAAACTCCTGAACGTGAATTATTCTCAAATAGTTCAAGTCGATACAAGAGCAGACCACCAAATATCCAACCAATTTGGTGGTCTTCAATTTGAAGTAGAAAAACGAACCTTGGATCAAAGAGATCTTCAAGATTGTCACGAGACGAGACGACTAGTTTACTCCTGGCACTGACACCTAATTTACATAATGTTTTATAGAAAATACTGATGCAAGTCGTAACACAGTCCTTTTATAATGTACAGACAATTCTGTTTAAACAAACTCTTATTCTAAAAAAAAAAGATCTCTCTCTTCACAAAGGTTCAAATAAACAGAGACAATAAATGTACCCCCTTACTAATAAACGTATTATATCAGATGAATCATTCATTACACACCGATTTCTCTCTTTCAGTCGTCAGTAATTTGACTTTCGAAAGAAGAAGACAAAGTGTTGTGTAACTATACAGACGCTATACAACGTTTATTGGTATGGGGGATAGTGTTTTGACTACAATGCACAAAATAATATAATCCTTTGTGAGAGACTGGCGTCCATACTAGGATAGCTTGTGTGTCGGATCACCAGGTTCTCACCCCGAATTAACATTACAGTGGTCAATTTTCAAACTCAAGATAAATTAATTTTATTGGTGAAGAGGAAAAACAGGCATTTTTAAATTACCTAACTAATAAAAAAATTGGTATAGAAATATATACATTTACACTTAATGCGTGTGTAGTGGTAGTGTGCAAGTGAAATGTAAGGAGAGGTAAGGTGTACGTTACAGTAACAAAAAAACGAAATTAATCAATATTATAAGGGAGCAATGAGTAGCTAGTAACAGACTGCCCTCTCTATCTAAATAGATGCAACTCTATTGAGTAAAGACGAAGAAGAAAAAAAAACCGAGTGTGCTTATGACCACACGACTGAAGTGAAACTTCAAACGTATTTGGCTATGAGAGGAAGAGAGAAAGAAAATGTGCTCGTGTACTGCTTTCTCTTGCTTATATCCCCCACTCAACTCCCGTTCGCCTCGCCCGATCACAGTTTCCGTAACGTTCGCCAGCTTACTCCCCAAGTCAAGCGTGCGTAAAGAAGTTTCACTTCAAAAATTACGCTCTTCTTCTTATCATATAGGAATGAATTCACGATCCAAATATAACGGGTATCAGGAAAAGTAAAAACGAGAAAACGAAACGTTTTCACTTTATGAAATAAATCAGTCCAAGGCCGTTCTGAGCCTAATTTGTTTCAGCCAATTACGAATCTCTCTTCCAAATTGACATTACAAACAGAAACGGGAATAAAATCAAAGGCTGAACGAAATTGAAGGCTGAACGAAATCATATAAACTAGCCAAAGTAGACAGTTTAATTAGTTGTTAATGGCTGGTGGGAGGACTGAAGTTAGGGTTGTAAAATATTTCTGTTACAAGCGATTTCTTTTTGACGTTAGATCTTTGAATTATATCTACGTGGAAACTGGCAACCTTTACGTTAGAAATCATTATCTATATTATAACGTTTATACTAATAATAAAGCTGAAGAGTTTGTTTGTTTGTACGCGCTCATCTCTGGAACTACCAGTCGGTTTTGAAAAAATATTTTTGCTTTTGATAGCCCAGTTCTTGAGGAACGTTATAGGCTATTTAACATCAAGTTAAGACCCTTAGGAGTCAAGTAAAAAGAAAAAAGTCAGCTCAATCGGATACCAACAAATGGTCGTAAAATGGTTTGCAAATTTTGCCGGACAACTTACATACATACTTACATACGAACAGTGCAAGTTAAATAAAAGCATGTAAAAACAGTAATAATTCATTAGTAATGTTCATACTTTTTAAGGATATTTTGAATTTACTTATAGGTATCGTAAATTATACTTGCATGGGACAAAGCCTCGCCTAATGTTCAGTCCGTTAATATCCACATCTTCATCCTCGTGTACAAACCTTTCTTTCACATCCCTGTCCTCATTACCTATTCTCATCCACAGTATCATTCAACTCATCCCTAGACTAAACAAAATGTCCTGAACTACGTCTGAACTTCAATCTGCGGCCATCGGGCCATGTCTCCCTCGACAGAAACAAATCTAACTAGTCTAGTCCCTCGGGGAGGGTATTAACTCAGCACTGGATTATTAGAAAAGTTTATTAAAATAAAAACAGGGAGACTGTGACGTACTACGATGTTGCCAGCTAAGTGGAGAAAAAGGTTTTAGTCAAGAAGTGACTTATGACCTTTTTGCTTTTGTTAAATAACTGGACATTATACAGGGTGGCAGAAACAGCAACGCGCAAACTGAAGCCATGAATTCAGCACATGATTCTATTGTAGACCCCTTAGTGTGTAGAAAGTCACCGGTTATTAAAAAAAAAATCTGTTGTTTCATATAAAAGTGCAATACCTACGCGCTCAAAATGTATGGAACAGCAATTTTTTTTTTAATAACTGACCAAAAATTTCAACGCTGTGGTTTTCATACCATATACTGAATCCATGGTTAAATATTGCTCGTCGTATGTCAAATCTAAATAAAAAACAGAAATATACTGTAGTATATTTTACTGTAATACTGTGTACTGTGTGTGTGTGTTTTTTTTTTTATATTTTACTGTAATATTTCCAACACAGTACATACCTACCTATAGTTATTTTACCGCTGACAGCAACCTTATTGCAACGAAAACAGAGATCATTAATTCATGAATTTAGCAGTGATGCTAAATCAGAAGTTAAAATACACACAATAACAAAACAAAAAAGGCCCATTGTGTCACCCATTGTCAAGTTTTTATATTTATGTCTGTAATTTATATGGTGTACATAATAAAGAGTATTCTATTCTATTCTGTTTAATCAAAATTTCGTTTTACGGTTATAGGGCAACATTTGTTGTACTTTCGTACTCCAAATTATTCCTAACTGTAAGGAATTATTTATTAATTCTAAATGGGCTACTTGATACTTCGATATTACCATTTAAATGCAAGTACAATTCTCCTGGTTAGTAACCTATTCAAAATCGTTTGGAAACTCAAATGCTCCAATAAATTCCAGGAAAATTGAACCTACGTCAAACCTTAATAATAAAGTATTAAGAACTCTTTAGTTGTACAGGATGGCAGAGACATCGACGCACTACCTGTTACCATGGATTCATGTAAAAGATTCTGACATCGTTTCGATCTTTGAAACGTTCAATCCTCACATACTCCTTTTGCTTGCGTTTACGTTCATACCTACATTTGGTACATACACGTACGCTGGTTGCAAGTACTGTCGCAAATCATTTTGTAGGTTATTTAAAAAAAAATGTTGTTCCATACTTTTTAGGTTTAGGTACAGTCAACAAAAGATATAAGTATGCAGGATCTAGTGCAATTTTCTATGAAACTGCTGGTTTTTTTTTTTTATAACCGACGAAAAGTTTCTGCTCTATGGGATCTAGAATCATGTGCTGAATTCATTGTTACGGTTTGCGTGCCGACGTCCCTGCCACCCTGTATATCAAAATACATAACAAGCTATTTTGTAGCTATTAATATGTACGGAGACATGATTTCGTAATGATGGTAACTTCTCATAATTTATTAGGTACGATCGCGGCCTTTTCCACCTGATCACTTAAAAATTTTTTCGCCTAAATCCGCGGCGGCGCCAAACCACGCCCCCTTAAAATTTTCGCCTATTAGGAAAGCGATAACGCAATCAGTTGCAGCCTGCACTACACAGCTTAGCGACGCATCACCCTACTCCTTTTAGTGAATTTTACGGGCGAACTATTTGACCTTGGCACGCTTACTAGAGAGCGCTTCTATTTTTTGAGTGCAAGTAAAAATGAACTTAGTGGTGGCCAGGCGGGAGTGTCCGCAATAGTACCTAGGTACAGAAGACACAACAACCTACTAATGTTACTATGCAATTAAAAATCGCTCGCTACAATGAACAAATAAAATAACGCAAGAACTCCCGGGAGTCTCCCCATAATGATCGTGTCTCATAAGTCGACACTTGGGTTATTAGAGTTCACCCAATCCGCTTTAAGGCTCCCGCAGACAGGAGCTACACGACAGTGTCATGCGACTCTAGTAGCACAATTTCTATGAAAACATAATGGAAATTGTTCTACCAAAATCGCGTCGCACTGTCGCGTCACGCTTGTCTGCGGGAGCCTTTAAACCTCAAACGCTTTAACTCAACTTAGCCTTACTAACAAACCCACTTATGTCAAGTTTCAACACGAAACGCGTTGCTAGATTCATTACAAATTCGAGCATAATCCACACGCCTAATTCTATTACGCTTAGACACCTGCCTGCCCCACCACCGGCGATTAACGAGAAGCGAGTAGAGATAAAAACAAGTTGCGATTGCGCACTGGCGGCAAGCGATTACTCGCTTGTGGGGTTATGTACAGTCAGTTATAGTTATAGCAATTACTTGAGCAAAGTAAATAAAATATAAAAGAATTATAAAATTCTATCGATTCGTATTTTGAAAAAATCTCAACCATTTATGCAAAGGTGGGTCAGCTAATTGCTGAACTGACTGTACCAAGCGAGAGTCTCTCAGCGAGTGGGACGTCGTGAGCGAGTACTCTCTTTGATAGGTCTTGTCACTGCGACAAACGAAGTACTCGCCGGTGGTGTGAACAATCAGCGATCAACTATAAATACTCGTATATGTATATATTTTACTTACACGGAACCAACAATCTTTTATACGTTTCTTGAGCTAGAAAATCGCTGATAGCTAGTCGATTCCTCGTCCTCGGTGGGACGGGAGCCTTAGCCAACAACATTTCAGTCGGTTCTCTAGCAGAATATAATTGAGAGCATGTTCGCCCTAACTGAAAGCCCGACAATTTCTCTGAAACTCGCTGAAACCCGCTGAAAGCGCCACGCGGCCGATCATTTTGAATTAATTTTATACTATGCTCACTGAGAGCAAATTGGACAATGTTTGTTGGTACCAGCGAATGTACCTACATTTTAGGAAAGGTCATGTTACATTATGTGAGTAAAACATATGGTTGTTTTGTGCGAGGAAAGTGGGAGTATAATTTATGTTAATATTACATAATTCTTAATGGTAGTTAATGGTACTACAATTGCGCCCCGCGGTTTCACCCGCATAAGTCTCGATCCCGTGGGAATATCGGGATAAAAAGTATCTTATGTCCTTTCCCGGGACTCAAGCTATCTCTATACCAAATTTCATCTAAATCGGTTCAGCGGTTTAGGCGTGAAAAGGTAACATACAGACAGACAGACAGAGTTACTTTCGAATTTATAATATTAGTATGGAAGTATGGATTACATAATTCTTAATGGTAGTTAATGGTACTACAATATGGTCAATTGTTTTTGATAATCCGTCATGAAATCTCCAAACGGCTGGTTGACACTTCCCGTGACCCAAGGGCTGGCTTTTACGAGCTCTTGACCAGAGGCTAAGCATTGCCATACAACGTGGCAATCCCGTCTGTCTCCTGTGCATATTACCTACTCGTACCAGTCGACAGCGATGCGGAGGAATTTTTCAACGTAATAATGTACGTAACGCACTCTACAGTACTGTCATGTAGCACCCTAATTGCTTAACACACTATCAATCTCAATCTGAATACTTTTGAAAGATATTGCTAATCCATTGCTTCACATGTTCGAAAATATTTCTGCTCAACAACGTAAATAACGCAATTAATGTTGTGGAACTGTCAAAATGAAAACCATAGCTACTGTTAGTGCGTTTCTTAATTACCCCGTTGAAGTGAGTAGATGATTACTGTTTTCCTTTCTCGACTGTACTGTGTACTCAGCGGATTTAAAGCACGCACAAAGCGTACAGATATGAAACAGTCGTTTGCAGACAAATGGCGGTGTTCGCTCGGGAATAATGTTTTCGTTTATATTACAGTTGTAAACGGCAGCTGTACTTTTTGTAAAGCGCAGGTAAAGCCACACAATTTGTTTAGCTTTGGGCGCCATTTGAGATTTGGATTATATTTGTTTTTTTCGTACGCAAAATACGTGCCTTGACGTGGAGTTGCGGATACCAGCCCGTATTACGTATTACCTATATTTGTTTTTTGTTTGGAACAAGATTTGGTACAATTGAAAACAAAAGAAAAAAAACAAATGAAATCATATTTATCGTATTCGGGGTTCTCCGGGACGGGGGCCTCGGGGATCAGGGTTCTCAGGGAGTAATCCATTTATTTAGCCAAGTGATGAAATTGCTGCATCTAGGAAAATAGCAGCTTCTTCTTCTTCGTGTCGCTGGCACGACAGACTGCGGTAACTATAAAATACATGTGATATTATTTGTGAACCTTTGTAATAAGTGTGGAAGTATATTGACAATAGTCAATTAAAAGTTCAGGTTTTAAGTGTTCAACGTTATCAATAAACAATTAAGCTGTATTCACAACAACAAATAACATTTCAGTTGCAAACAGTGACGGTATCAATAAGTTATAGTGAGTATTATACTTCTGCAATGAAAAACATTTGAAAGAAAAAACAGTTAAGAAAAAATATTCGAAATTTGGACTTTGACCTCTGCTACTATCTAACAACTAGCGCCATATTTTCCTCAAGCGGTGAATAGACGAACTAGTAAGTTGTGCTACTAGTGCCATTACAGCCTCAAGTGGCAAGTAGAGGAACTAAAGTGTTACCATAATAAAAATAAAAAGAGTACTACTAGCGCCATTACGGCCTCAAGTGGCTAGTAGAAGAACTAGAATTAATACCACATAAAAAAATCATTTAGTTTTGGTAGAATTTGGGCAAATTTGCTGTAGTTGATGATCATTAATACAAAAACGGGAAAATTATTTCAAGATAAATAAAGTATTGAATACTCGAGGAAAATGACTTCACTCAACGACAATATCACTTATCGCAAACCATGTAGGTCAAGCTCATTAACTAACTTGTCTAACTTATCAAACAGTAGCGAGAAGGCCATATTTGATAGCACAATAATGAGCATCCCAGAAAGTCTACATGATAAAAGCGACATTATAGGCGATCTAAATGAACAAATAAAAAAACTTACCTTGCGATTGGCGAGCGCACACAATGAAATAGACAATTTGAACATTGAAAACGTTCGTTTAAAATCAGATCTACAAAAAATGATCAAAACCACTAATACATACAAGGAAATATGCTCAACGCCATGTAGAAAAACCATATCACCGTTACTCAATAATAAAACCCCAAACCAAAATAAAGAACGAAGCTGGCGAAGCATTACTGAGAAAATTTTAAATGACCCGCAAATCAATCGTACAAGAACCACGACCATCATACACAATAAAGAAACTCAAACCACTTTCACACCGAGCATCATGCACAATAAAGAGATTCAAACAACTTTCACACCAAGAAAACTGGAGGAAGTGCCCACCATTTCGAGTCTTAATAAAAATATATCAAATGACAAAAATGAGCCGGCAAACAGAATAACAAAGCCTAGACAAAAAAACAAATTGTGTATATTAAGCAGCAGCGCAACAAAGGGGTCCTTATCCACAATACAAGAATTATATTCAAACTACTCTCACTATTGCCGCTACATCAGGACCAACAGCACCGCAGCTGATCATCTAAGTGACATTGAACTTAAACTAAAAGGTTTCACCGAAAACGACTACTGCATACTTTTTATCGGCGAAAACGACATAAAGGAGGAAAGAGACTATAAAAACTTTATAAGCAAAATGAGAGCATCACTACAAAGAGTAAACCATACAAATATAATTATCTGTGGAGCCACCTATGTTGCAGGTGCTCCAATATATAATTACAAAGTAGACATGTTTAATAATCTCCTGTATTTAGATGTACAAAGTAATGAATATGCTTATTTCTTTGATAGCAACCACGATCTGTCGCTTGAAATGTTCTCCTACAGAACCGGGAAAATAACTAACTACGGAATGAGAAACATACACAGCCGAATTGTCTGCAATATACTATACGATTTAGATCTATTTGAACAGGCAGACAAAACAACAATAACTACTAAGCTGGAAGATACAGGTTCTAATAACCATGACTTTTTTCGTATATAATAATGATGATGATAATATGTTTATAAAATGTAGTAACAACATTAATACTGCCCCCATAAATTGTACAAATTTAATAATCCTTCACCAGAATATATGTGGTATTTCTAACAAGATAAACGAATTAGAAGTCTATATGCAAACTCTGGAGAAAAAGGTAGACTACCTATGCTTGACTGAGCATTTCTTAAGTACTGTGTCAGTAAGTTCTTTTAACTTAGACGGGTATAAATTAGCGTCTTATAATACGCGAATTAGGAAAAAGAGAGGAGGGAGCTTAATTTTAACTCAAGCAGATAGAAAAGTAGAGAATGTAATAGCCATTGATAGATTGTACGCCGTAGAGAGTTTTGAGATATGCTGCATAAAAGATACCGCAACGGGAGTGTATTTATGTTGTGTGTATCGTAATCCTAATGATAAAAATTTTGACATTTTTGTGAGGAAAATGGAACTATTACTTGAGTTTTTGTTCAATAAGAAATGCATAATTTGCGGAGATTTTAATGTCGACTTGCTTCTGGAAAATAAAAAACGCGCTGAATTTTTGAGTCTACTGGCATGTTACAATTTTAGATGTCTTTTTGATAGCCCCACTTTCATTCGTAACAACTCGTATTCTTGCTTAGACAATATCATAACAAATCTACAAGAAGAACAGGTATTAAGTAGTGTAATTGACCACAATGGTTTAGGAGACGGACATGGAGCACAATTGGGTGAATTTTTACTAGAAAATATGATAGGAAATAAAAATAATCAATATTTAGTAATTAATAAAAGAATCTTTAATTGTAGAAATAGTTTATCTTTTAAGGAAAGACTATTGCAACAAAATTGGAGTTCAATGGGAATTAATTCATTTTTGAGAAATTTTAATAATACTTTTAGGAAATGTTATAAAAAACGGGAAATAAAAATAAATATGAAAAGGGGATCACAGTTAAAGTGGATAACTAAAGGAGTAAAAACGTCTGCTAAAATGAAAAGAGTTTTATGCACAAATACTGCTAATCATGTTCATGAAAGTGTACTTAATTATAAAAATAAATATATTCGCATATATAGAAGAGTCATGACCAAGGCCAAAAAAATTGCGATTGCAGAGAAAATTGATAACTCTAAAAATGTAAGTAAAGAAATTTGGAAAGTAATTAATAACCGCACAAACAGATTAAGAAAAGTACAACAGGAACCACTTTTACTAAAACTTAACGATCAAATCGTAGACTCGCCAACTGCCGTAGCTAACATATTAGCAAAACAGTTCAACCAAAACTGTGTTACAGCTGAGACTAAGACGGAGGAAGCTCTATTGTCTCTTCAACAAAGTTGTGAAAGGGTTATAAATGATATGTCACTCACGCCTTCTACACCCAAAGAAATAACACAAATAATTAAAACTATGACTAACAAGCACTCCAGTGGATATGACGAAATCCCTATTGCTATACTTAAAGAGCACATAAAAATATTGGCTGGGCCACTATCTACATTCTTTAACAACTGCCTTGAGCAGGGTATTTTTCCGGAACAATTAAAAATTGCAAAGGTTGTGCCAATTTATAAAAAGGGTTCAAAAACGGACCCTAAAAATTACAGGCCAATTTCGCTTCTACCCATAGTTTCAAAAATTTTTGAAAAAATATTGAAATCTCGGCTATTGACTCATCTTTATTTAAATAAAGTTCTACATGATAGACAGTTCGGTTACCAGAAAGGAATTGGGACGGGAGATGCAATTTATAAACTTTTAGATGATGTAATTAGCAAAGTAAATCATAAATTAAAGGTAGCAGGGATTTTTCTAGATCTAACTTCTGCATTTGATACAATTGATCACAATCTCCTTATTGCTAAACTAAATTATTACGGTGTCAGAGGCAGAGCCCTGCAATTATTTACGTCGTATTTAAGAAACAGGAAAATGTATGTAGAAACCAGCACTATAGAACAGAATGGCCAACGGAAAACATACCAATCATCCATGATTAATATTACCACTGGCGTACCGCAGGGTTCCATATTAGGTCCCATTCTGTTTATTATTTTCACTAATGATGCGATAAATTATATAAAACAAATCATTCCAGACATTAATCTCGTAGTCTTTGCCGATGACACTAACGCTGTGGTAGGGGCGAAAAATATTAGTGAACTGACAGACAAAGTCAATGCTACGTTGGCAGCTTTTCAGTTTTGGTTCAATGCAAATAGATTAATAATAAATATTAAAAAGACGAACATCATGTTGTTTCGAACCACTGCAGGCAATAAAGATAATATGGATATAACCTTGAACAATGAAAGGATAGAATTAGTGAGAGACGTCAAATTTCTAGGTATCCATTTGGATGATTTGCTCAACTGGAAAAAAGAACTAGCACATATAGACTCCACTATATCATCTGCATGTTATGCGTTGAGGACATTAAGAGACGAAATAAATACGGAACAGTTAAAGATGGTATATTATGCTCTTGTCGAATCCAGACTTCGATACAGCATACAGTTCTGGGATAAAAAGCTATAGTTATAATTCTCAGCGAGCCTTCATTCTCCAAAAAAGAGCAATACGTACAATTGTAAGAATTACACAAAGAGAAAGCTGTCGATCTCATTTTCAGCGTTTAAATATTTTAACATTGCCCAGCTTATACATACTTGTGTTGCTAGTTAATTTTAAAAAATATATCCATGAATATGAGTCTGGGGAAGAAACAATTGTTAGGGAAAAAACTCGTAGGAAGGACTTTAAAAATAAAGTTGTACCTAATTTTAACATTGTTAAGCATAGCCCTCATTACCAAGCTGTACAAATATTTAATAGACTGCCAGCAGATTTGAAGATTTTATTAAACACTAGCTCTTTTAAGGCTAAGCTCAAAGCATTTCTGTTGGATAAAAACTTGTACTCAATTGACGAACTGTAATTTAATATTAATATTCAATTTTTTTTTATATAAATCAAAAATAGCTACCTATTTATTATTATTGATTTTCATAGACATGTTTTTTATTTGTATTTTATTTTAATTGTAATTATTATTGTGCATTTTCACTTTTAGAATTTTTATTAATTTGATTAATTATGATGTATGTAATGTAATGTAAAATGTATGTAATGTAATGTAAAATAATGTATCAAACACAATATAAATTGTTCCTGATAAATAAATAAATAAATTTCAATTTTATTGGCCCAATACTTCACCAGTTCCACAGCGTTATCGGTGGCAGCGCAGAGGTCACTTTGGCTGCATGTTTTTGTTTGACAGGAGGTGGAGCATAGTTTGTGACACAGCTACACATCTACACCGTGCTGCCTTTCCGTCGAGGTAGTCCCACTTTACGAGAATCAACATACATCTTCCCACTTGGGTATGGAAACGGTTCAGGGACTTTCAAGTGGACCACGGAATGTTACACCCTGCAGGAAGATGCTCGTTTGGTGGAAGATAGTGAGTAATAGGGACAAACGTATCTGCCATAGTTTGCAATGGGCGTCGACCGGGTTACCCGGTTAATGGCAGCTATTATTTTAGTTTAAGGGCTGATTTTTCTCCAGATAACTTTTATTCGAGGAATATTTCCAAAATTATTCCTCGAATAAAGTTATCAGATGATTGAAAAATCAGCCTTAAATATCACAGTTTATTCGAAGACTAATAACAAGTTATTAAAACCTTTAACCAAACAGCGCCGTATAATTAAACCTTTATTAATAAACCTGGAAAGAGTTTACGATATGTTTCTGCCATAACTTATTTCCGACTTTATTAATAAGGGAACTCTGTAGGTACTACATTTACGAACATCCTACACTTCGTTCACAGTTATTTTACCTGACACCAGTAACCTTATTGCTACGAGAATAAAGATCACAATGATTTTGACAGACTTGTCAATAGCAACCAAACAATGACCTTATTAGAGTGAGAATAAAGATGACTGTGATTTGCACAGTCATGCAAAATCAGAGGTAAAATAACAGCTGTGAAAGGACTGTACAGACGCCAGCACATCAAGCCACCCGAAACTGTCAAATTTTCCCAATCGACTTTGAACCTTATGATTTAGCGATAAAGTTGAAAATCTATTAAATAAATTTGACAGATTGTAGTAGCTTGATGTGCTGGCGGTCTGTACATTTGTATGTAGAATGAGTGCTACAAGAATCTTTTGGTACGACATTGACAGGGAGCGTTTGGCAGGTAATCATCTGTGAAATTGACACAGAAATTGTATTAAAAATAATTGGACTGTATTGAAAGGAATCGGAATCGGAGAATAACACACGAAGGGTTCCGAACCACAATAAAAACACTGAAAAAAAACCCGTTTCTTGTATTAAATTTTTACTAACTTTATTTAAGTAATATTTAAAATTTGCTGTTATAAAGCCAACAGAAATACACACAGTGGCGACTGTCTACCTATTACGGGTCCTGAGATACAGCCCGCTGTCAGACAGACGGACGGACTGACAGCGGAGGCTTAGTAATACGGTTCCGTTGGCACCCTTTGTGTACGGATACGGAAGCCTTAAAACAAGATGGCGGCGTTAGTTCCACGCGCCAAAAGGTCCTGGTACCGTCATACCTAGCAAAGGAAAAATAAACTGTGTGATCTAGAAGCTACTTTGAGTCTATGATTTACGAGGTCTTCTTTCTAAAGTTCTGAACAATACAGGGTCAAATGAAATTAGCTGGCGAAACTCCGCAGATATATCTAAACATAATTAAGTATAATAAAACGAAAAAAAAAACATTGGTTATCTGTAAAGTCGGTTTACGGACGATAACTTTACGTGATAACGTCATAAGAAAACATCCGATCGTGCCTCTCTATCGCTCGTTCCGCGCTCTCGCTTGCACGCTCGGCTCAGGCGGAACGTGACAATGAGTCATGCTTTTTCGTGCGTGCAGCCGGCGTTCATCGATTTATAAGACGTTATCACGTCAAAATATAATGATTCTTTTATTTTGTAGTTGCAAGAAGTGGTAGTTTAGAAAATCAACAAATCATGTTTTTTATCGATACTCATCACGACTATGTAGTTTCGCTAGATAATTTCAATTGAATCGGTATATTAATAAAGATATCTCCCAAACACGCCATAATTTAGCACAGCAAACTCCCGAAACTAAAATAGTGCGTGTCTCTCTGTAACCGCAAAATAGTATATTATATAAACACACGAAACCTCTCGAAACTTTCTTCGATGGTCCTTTACGTCCCTTTCCGTTACGTCCATTTTCCCAATGGTCCACTTAGCGAAATAGGTAGAATGTATGACAATGTCGACATTATTCTCGGTTTTAGTCGCAACCAACGGAATTATGGGCAGGCATGTCCAGACAAATGCAATGGCAAGTCGGTAATGATGATTTTATTCTGTACCTACTAGCTGACCCGACGGTCGTTGTCCTGTCCGAATGTATATAGATCGTAGAATTCATTTTGCGTAGCATAAGAGCTTAACTAGTTGTCATTAATGAGACACTCACACAATTACTTTTTCTATTGTTTCTGAACTTAATACGCTTGCCTAACAGACAAGGAGGACATAATCACACTAATATTATAAAGGCGAAAGTTTGTGTGTTTGTATATTTGTTACTACTTCACGCACAAACGGCTAAACGGATTTGGATGAAATTTGGCAGGCAGATAGTTTATAACCAGGATTAACTCATAGGATACTTTTTATCCCGATGTTCCCCCGGGATCGACACTTATGCGTGTGATACCGCGGGGCGCATCTAGTCAGCCAATATAGTTTCTTGCCATAAAAGCCCAATTGGGACTATTACCTACAAACATTTTAGAACAAAACACATTTCATTTTTATTTACAGAGAATTAATAATAAAAAGATAAATACTGGAATGTTATTCTCTACACATCACATTTTAAAAGAGTAACGGTGGGCTTGTGTCCCTATTTGAAATAAATGCTTTGACTTTAACTTTTGACTTTGATTTCATTTCGAAATTCGAACAGTGTCGAGGTGGGAAGTCCCAGTGGTAAATATAAATGTAGTAGTTTGGTTAGATAAGGAATCCGTGATATCGGTGCACAATAATACTATTGGGCAAGTCGAAGACTATGGACAAAACATGGCTTTTGTCTTGCCGGACACTGATTCCGAAGCAGTCACAAATTCTACACATTTACTTTCTAATCTTACTCGTAATTCACATCCTAAACACTTACCTTAGCAATCTTATGCAGCAGAGCAGTAGTGGAGCTTGTCTTGAAGAGCCCTAGGGCTCTGCGCCTCAAGCCTTGCCCAAGGCACGACTCAACGGCGCCGCAGAGAGCAGTCACGCCACCACTTTCTTCATGCACGAATTTTCGCGTAACAGCCTGTGTAAAAGTGATGAAGTTTAGATATGTACAACTGTGTTGAAGACACAAAGCACAGAATCGCTGAGCCAGCAGTGTCTAGAGATGGCAGTACTATAGTCCGCGCGGAACTAGTTGGCCGCGCTTTAGGTATGTGAGCGGTGGGCTGGGGGCGCATTACTCAGTACGTGCGTTGCGTTGCTGACCGCCACCTCACCCCTGTCCCCACCTCAGCGGCCAACTAGTTCCGCGCGGACTATAATAGAATTCGTGGCGCCGATAGTGCACACAACTTATGTCGCGGAACCCATTCTTAGCCGTCATCCTACATACATTTACATAGTTATATGTCATTTGAGTCTTCGTAGAGCGAAAAAAAGGGACATATTTAGTCTGTATAGAAAGAACTGTTGTCAATTCCACCTCTAGTACTACGTCATCATCGTCATTGCAGCCGAAAGACGTTCACAGCTGGAAATAGGCCTCCCCCAAGCACCGCCATTTTGACCTGGTCTGTGCTTCCCGCATCCTGCAGATTCGTGCGGCCGTCAGAAGGTCATCAGTCTACCTTTTAGGAGGCCTTCTACAGCTACGTCTAGTACTGGATAGTACACAGAAATTCCATGCACTAGCTATTATGATATCCATGGAATTAGTAGGTACCTATTGATGATATCCGAACTCATTTGATAATGTTCTTTATCGTTTTATTCGTCAAAATTAAAGATGGTTTTATAGGGCCCTGTATAACAACAATACCCACATTCCGATCTCAAGAAGTATCAAATGATACAAACTGGATCCGATTCCGAGTCGAGAACAATCTAACCACAAAACCAAATAAAGGAAAAGTTACCTAGTATACTTGTTTGTGAAACATAATGCAATGATCTACATATTCACAAATGGATACCTAGCAAACCAGCCAACTCCATATGAGCAAATTTTTCAGGAGACACTTAAAATTGTATAATATTTGTTGTGGACACAAATTAAATCAAAAAATATTTGGTTCTGGCTGGTTTGCCAACCAAACCACGAAAACCTTCGAAATGAATCCTAGATAACACTGCAATACCAACAAATGATCCATAGTTTCCACGTATCCGTCAAACAATTCCGTTCAGCAAATCATTTGCAACTGCAGCCGCTATTTCATACCAAATGATATTATCATTTAATATTTTGATCGCCCGAGCTCAGTTCCAAGAACCGCTACCGGATTAGCTAGTGTCAGAGTAAATCACTTTTCATTTGAAACCGTTATCGTTATTATCAAGACACGTTTCATGACATGTCGGGTCTATTAATAAGGAGAACCAACACAACGAGCACTAATAAAAATAATGTATTTTAAAAAGATATGATACCCTTTGAAAGTCTATACCAGATTAGTGGCCTGCTTTCCGTTAGAAAATTGACATCACATATTCAATCCTAAAAAAACATAAGACACTTCCTTATGATGCAAACACAATATCAAAAAACTTTTTTACAAAAAAAAAACAACCGACTTCGTTTTTTTGACACCGACTTCTGAAATTAAAGTTATTTATCACTTTGTAGTGTTTTTTTTGAAGTCGTTTGTTTTTCTTTTGTAAAAAAGTTTTTATTTTTCACTTTTTAGTTGTTTTCACACCTACCCCACAAAAAAGTAAACAAAAAGATCGTTAATGTAGACAATGTAGATAAATTATTAGATTTTTGTTGATTTTTCAAAAACCGCTCTTTCGATTTCGATAAAATTTTCATGGGACCATTTGGGAAGTATACCCTTTCTAACAAAAAAAGAATTTTTTAAATCGGTTGGCAAACGACGGAGTTATGCGCGAACAAACACAAAAAAAAAATACAAACATTCGAATTGAGAACCTCCTCCTTTTTTAGAAGACGGTTAAAAAGATGAAAACACAAACTAAAACTTTCGCTGCTATACAATACAACAATCGTTCTGCTCAGCTTTATAATAAGTCAAGGAGATATACCACTAAACAACCACATGAATGTAAAAAAGCGCTAACAAATTGGATAAAACCATTTACTTATGAAGATACTGAGGCGCTCTTGCAACACATAGTTTAACTCACCCGTTTCAATCTCTACACACACACTCACCTACACACCCCCGCACGAACCACACACACACACCCCCCCATCCCCATAGACATACACACGATCACGTGAATAATGTAATTCTATTCTATTATGAAAAATTATCTTTCCATGGAAGATCGGAGTCTTCTAACACAGGCATTTTTTGCTTAAAAGGATGCTGGGATCATCAACTTGTTGTCTTGATTTGCTTAAGAAATAAACATTTACTTTTTTTTAATTCAAAATATATTCTCAGGATAAGACTTTGTATTAAGGTGAAATTCGTCCTTAACCGGTCAAGCGGCGCGGTTCGCCGATCGGGCGACAAAACAATAGAAAATCAATTGTGTCTCATTAGCGGCGCTTGACAGATTAAGGAGAAAAACTCTCCCTTTCCATGTCTCGCTCTAAACAACTGAGCACTTTATAATGAGTAGAAAAAGGAAACAAAATTTCCTTAAAGCCCGATCAGAAAGGATTAACGTCTTGCAAATTAAAGCCGATATCATTAAAGCCGATACCAAAGCTTAGAAAGAAAATCCTGTTGAAATTGAAAAGTAATTTTCAGCTGATTTTGTTGGAAAGAGGAGTACCTAAAAAGATTTTATCAAGCTTCCCTTTGGCTGTATAAGTCACGTTGTAGGTAGGAGGTGGCATTTGGGGTCGTGGGCGCTTAGACTGGGGACTCTGTCTGCCCACTGCGTGACCTCAGGAAAGATGGCGCACAGTGGTCACGTGCAGCCTTCTATACTTGCACAGTTAGTTAAGTTTCGGGGAGACCCCTTTACCGTCTGCCCAGAGATGTGCCCTAACTGGCGATGCACAGAGGGGGTTCCGGATCTGTCTTTTTAGAGGTAACGGTGCTTCTATGTGCAGATGCACATAGAAGCACCGTTACCTCTAAAAAAAAATTAAACCTCCGAAAAAACTGAAAAGCAAAAAATAAAAACCTTTTTTTATATTTTACCTTAATAAATAAGTTCTTAAACTAATGCAAGTATACCTAACTAATTTTGAGTCGGCGCCAAACAAGCAACTTAATATCGTTGCGAGTGGTCGTGCGGAGAGCGCATTTTTTGTTTGGAATGTTAATATTTAGCGCTGGAGATTTCACGTTGCATTATTAATTTGATTTGGCTATTTCTATAAAAAGGTAATTTAGTGATCTTTGTTCATTGATTGTTTGGCGCCGACTCAAAATTTTTTAGGTATACTTGCATTAGTTTAAGAACTTATTTATTAAGGTAAAATATAAAAAAAGGTTTTTATTTTTTGCTTTTCAGTTTTTTCGGAGGTTTAATTTTTTTGTTAAAAAGTTTTTATTTTATAATTTTTTGAGGCTATAATTTACTTATTACTGCATGCTTAATTTTTAATTACTTTTAAAATGGCTACCTACCTTACTTTAGATATTAACTGTTATATAATCCTACTTTAACTATTATTTTTTGTATAGTAAAATACTTCAAAAAACAGGCTTTATGTACCAACATAGATAGGCCTTTAATTTTAATTGTAATACACAGCTCAGCATTAAAATCTGTGAATGAACAACAAATCACCCCTATTTTCCCACCTTTAGGGTAGGAATTTTTTTTCCAAATTTACATGGGACCAACTTCGAGGTAAGTTCTATCCATTAAAAAAAGAATTATCAAAATCGGACTAATCTGTAAAAAGTTATGCGTGGTCATACATTACAATCAGTGAGTGAACTATCAATCATCCCCTGTTTTCCTACCCTTAGGGTTGGATTTTTTTTTCCAAATTTATATGGGACCACCTTCGGGGTATATCCTTTCTAATCAAAAAAGAATTATCAAAATCGGACTGCTCTGTAAAAAGTTATGCGTGATCATACATAAAAAAAAAAAAAAAAAATATATACGCGTCGAATTGATAACCTCCTCCGTTTTTTCGTCGGTTAAAAAGACACTGCCCGGTCTCATCCCCAAAACCCGGGTGACTTTTGAAGGTTTCGCGAAACAAAAAAAAGGTGGAGGTGCCAAGGAATTCATTAAATAACTATCAAGCTTTAACACAAACTTTTTCCCCTTTATGAATTTTCAAAAATCCTTCCTCAGCACTCACGGAACTCTTAAAATCTTCCTACATTAGGATCCTAGTAATATTATAAACGCGCAAGCTTCTGAGGAGCTTGTTCGAATCCAGACAGGCGCTTTACTTTGTGTAAATTATTTCATCACCACTGCTCTCAAAACGGTGAAGGGAAACATCTTGAGGAAACCGGCATGTTCTAGAACCAAAAATTCGAAGACATGTGACATCTACCAACCCGCACTGGGCCCGCGTGGTGGATTACGGCCCACTCCCTCTCACTGAGAGGAGGCCTGTGTCCCAGCAGTGGGAACATTATAGGCTGATTACGTCAAGCTTGTGGATGGATGGATGGATGGATGTTTGTTACTCTTTCACGCAAAAACTACTGAACGGATTTTGATGAAACTTTACAGTAATATCTTTATACATTAGAACAATACATAGGATACTACGTGAAATTCATCATCTGCATAGCCTTTTCCCAACTATGTTGGGGTCGGCTTCCAGTCTAACCGGATGCAGCTGAATACCAGTATTTTACATGGAGCGATTGCCTATCTGACCTCCACAACCCAGTTACTGGCTAATACGATACCCCTTGGTAAGACTGGTTGTCAGATTTTCGGGCTTCTGACGACCCGTAAGGACTGTCAAAGATCAACGAATGACAGCCAAGACCAACGGCTTAACGTGCTTTCAGAGGCACGGAGGGGTCTTGGTATGTAAAGATGGTCACCCATCCACGGACCAACCGCGGCAAGCGTAGCTTAACCTGATTGATCGACCCGTGCGACTGTTATTACTGAGCCACAAGCCCCTCATACTACTTAAAATTAAATATTTTTCCAAGGTCGTGAGAAATTATTTTGTAAAGCGAAACTGTAACTTAATGCTACATACTTAAGACTTCGCCCTTCATTAGTGTAGAATCTGTCTACAAACTTTACCACTCACCCATACTTCAATCTACACAGAAACAAACCTAGCGAAACTTTACAGACATGCTGGTTATCGATATCTAAACACGATAAAACAAAAGAAATTAATTTGATAATTTTTTTTTGGGGTCATCGACCGCTGTTAGTGTGCTCTTTTTTGTATTAACTTCACAGACGTGATTAGCATCGATATCTAAACGATAAAACATATTTTCTCAACTCTTACTTCAAGTAAACACTACCAGCGGTCGTAGACCCCTAAAAAAAACATAAAATCTTTTTTATTTTCATTTTATCGTATTTAGATATCGATACCGTACCTGGAAACTGAACGAAGATATTGAAGGTCAAAGTTATTTTTTTTTTAGTAATTTCACGAAAACCAGTTACAACTTAACTTGAAATGCCCCACAGCTCCTGCGCCGTTGCATGTACCCATAAGCACAATGTTCTGCGTGCTTTATACATTGCACGCTTTCGCAAAAAGCGATTAGTCACACCAAAAATAAAAGTCAGATTCCAGCAATATTTTTTGCTCAAGCGTGCTTAGTTTGATGTACGTAATGCGTCAATATCGGCTATGCCATGGGTGTTTTTACACCCTCTAGGTAATGAAGCCTTCTAACGAAGTATAATTATCTTAGTTATTTACCTCTTCCATCAACTGCTTGACCTCCTTCTTGACGGCCGCGATGAGCCGTTCCTTCTGCTCGGCGCTGGGGTCCGTTGCCGTGGCCGCCGGCATCTCCTCCGACCCTCCCTCGGCTAGAACAACAGCACTATTGCTTTTATTAATACCAACTAATAACCTCAAACTTGAAGCATTCGTTTCAATTAACCCTTTCGAGACCCGCCAACTCCCAAACGCAATATTTATTACAGTACCTACTAACAAAGCAAACGGATACTCAGGGCGAGATTTGCAGATCGCAATTGTTAAGTAAAATTAGTTTCGTACGAATATAATAAACCTATAAGCGAATAACCCCTCTTTTGTTAGAAAGCCTTACACCTTTCGGCGCGGTAACGGCTGTAACCGTCCTTTAAAAGCTTATGGAATGACAGTACGGCGATAGCCGTATAATGTGGTACTTTGTTTAAGTCAAACATGGCTACCACAGTGTAAAATTTATTTGTTAATTGTATAGACTTTATGCTTAAACCAATAAAGCTGAGAGCATGTTAATTTACTGTAAAAAACAAGTGGTGGACGAGCTCTCAATGTTTGCCATACCCACACGTAAACAGATTTATCCACAACGCTCTATATGGATACGGTTATAGCCGTCTACCGCCCTAGGTAAACGATTTAATTTTCCGTGATATAATCGTTTTTTTTTTATTATTATTATATTTTTTTTATTATTGATTCAACGACAACGGAATGTCTCGGATTAGGAATGCCAAGCATTCAACCGATCGCTTCGAAATCTAAATAGCTGAATAGTAAATCTACCGAAGACGCAAGTTCATAATATGTATTTGGATGGAGAAAACACGAACCTTCTTACTACCTACCTTCTTTAAAAAAAATACCTGTACTAGCAGCAGCAATCTAGCAAAAACCTTATTATAACAACAATAAAGATTACTGTGGTTTTGAGAGTTGTCATATCAGAGGTTTAAAATAACCGTGGTTGGTTGTAAAACCAATTAGGTAACTGAATAATTCCTTTTCTAATTTCAAACTCATACGCATTATACCTACCAACTTTAAAGTTATATACAATAAACAATAATGTTCCCAAAAGAGCGAAATTTTACAATAAGGCCATTTTCATATACCGTTTAATATATAAATCTTGAGAAAACCATTTCTAAAGGACGTTAGTTATCATGTGCTCTGGAATTCTCATATAAAATTGATATAATTTTCCAGTCAAGGACCGTATCAGAGATATGACCTCAGGAATATTGTGACTTAAAGCACTAAATATGTTTCATACGTAGAAATTCTCGGGATTCTCGAGAGAGATTTGCGAATTTTTAGTAAAAATGTGTGCTTTATTCTTCATAATAATGAAAAGGTTTTCTAGGATAACATTACTTGTTGTTACTTTTTTGTTTACATATTTTACCATGTAAAATAGGTATTACTCGTCTAGGTTTATTTAGGTAATGAAAATTTTCTAGATACCTATCGTATAGCAAACCGTACCTAACTCTTTATTATAGGTAGAGACAGAGGATTTTTGACACAGGACAAACTTAGGAGAACGCAAAAAGCTAAGCCTCTGAAAGTTTTGGATCTTTAATTGTACAAAAGGGTGTAATGCATAAATCTTTCAAGTTTCAGTATATCACACAATTTTTTTCTCCGAAGCTCCTTTTATTTATTCTATAAAAAACCTTATTCGTTATTTAACTCTTTGTCCACACATTTCTTAGGAGTCAATAAAAATGTGAGAGCAATGCGATTCCGTTTGAAAGCTTATCATACACTAGCAGCGCCCCGCGGTTTCACCCGCGTAAGTGTTGATCCCGTGGGAATATCGGGATAAACAGTATCTTATGTGTTATTCTGATGTATAAGCTATATTATGTACAGTTTCATCAAAATCCGTTCTGCATTTGTTGCGTGAAAGAATAACAAACATCCATCCATCCATCTACAGGGTGTTACGGAAAGGATATATCAATACAAACGGGTTGAAGAGTGTATCATCTCTGTACAAAATTTCAGCTCAAAAGCAGTAACTTTGAAAATGCTTAATATTTTTTTATTTCGACATCACGGCGCTGCAATGCCGCGCGGCGGCGTGATGTGCGTGTACTAGGCGCACAGACACACTATAGATAAATGGATAATGAGTAATAATGACCCTCGTAGGTGACACGTTTTTTATGATTTCAATTTAATAAACTATCGAAATAAAAAAATATTAAGCATTTTCAAAGTTACTGCTTTTGAGCTGAAATTTTGTACAGAGATTCTAGACCAGATACACTCTTCAACCCGTTTGTATTGATATACCCTTTCCGTAACACCCTGTATACACCCATCCATCCTCACAAACTTTCGCGTTTTTAATATTATATAGTACTAGCTACGCCCCGCGGTTTCACCCGCACAAGTTTTGATCCCATGGGAATATTGGGATAAAAACTATCCTATGTCCTTTCCCGGGACTCAAACTATCTCTAAGTATACCAAATTTCATCTAAATCGGTTCAGCGGTTTAAGCGTGAAGAGGTAACAGACAGACAGACAGACATCGCATCGCATCGCTTGCGCATTACTTCTTTTTCGCTCAGCGTTATTTCTGACTTTTTTGTTTTTTCTCATCTCCTAAGGGTCCTAGCGTGATGTTAAGTAGCCCTTTTTTTTTCTCGCGGTGGAAATCCTCATGGACTCCCTCTATCGTGGGAGTGACAGAGGGGCATGCCGGACTCTTACCAGCTAAAACCACCGCGGTGTTCCACCTCTACCTATGGCCGGGGGTGCGGGATTCGCACAAGCATTCACCACTCGTAGCCTAAAAAATCGGTCTAATTTGGCTGTAACACTATTTTTCTAAAATGTTCTTTATTAATCTTTGTATCCTGCTTATGCGTACGAAGTTTCATCAAAATTGATTCATTCATTTCGAAAAACAAGGGCTTGAAAGTTTGTATGAAATGCCGTACGTCGTAAACGCTCTTAAGTCCTGTCTTAATATTTTTCTATACAAACTAAAACCTAGCAAAGTACTCAAAGGAAAAAATAATTCCCAAGAAATCGTTCATATTATTTCCTTATAAGCTCATTTTCCTTCCTTTCATAATACTTGCATATTCATCTTCATTTGATACTTAATAAAGCATTATAATAGCGGGTTTCCGACGATAAATATTAGATGGATAGATTCATTAATATATTATTATGATTATGATGTATGGGATAGGAATTTTTTCATATGTTTAGTACAATACACACACACAAATACCATTATCAGATATATCTGTGAAATGTTCAATGTTGCTTAGGGACCAGCCGATGGGACTATCAATATCCTACTGCCTATCCTGCTAATATTATAAACGCGAAAGTCTCTGAGGATGGATGGATGGATGCTTGTTACTCTTTCACGCAAAAACTACTACACATCATACATAATAAAGAAAAAAACTTAGCAATAAAAGATAAATCCCTTTTTAAAACCCTCCACAGACGTCCTTGAAATTGTTTGACAAGACAGTCCAATAAGGATCATGTCTGGTATACCGCAAGACCTTTTTCTTCGAATACAAAGTCCAAGGTTAAACCAGGCTTCCCTTAGATACCCACGCACATACTGTAAGGATTAGTTAGGTCAAACTTTGCCTAGTATCAATTAATCGATCTAAGTATACACCTATTTCTATTCAGTGAATCTATTCACCTTCGTAGCAGCGTAGCGCTACGGCGTAGCGGGTGCTACAGATTAATATAAATTGTAATGCCGTCTAGAACAAGATTATCCCGTATCCTACTTATGCTTTTTTATTCTTATAAGTGATAATAAAATTAATTTGTAAAATAATGATTAATTGATAAAATAAGGCTTCTGTGGTTTTTAGTATTTTATAATTTAAACTCAGCGGTATACTTTTTGAACATTAATCAAAAATAATAATAATAATAAAAAGTAAGAAAATATAAAACTACAGAGATGATAGAGAAGTATGAGAACAGTATGTCGCGACTTACGAGTCGTAGGTCGTGAATTCGAACCTAGGCAGGCACTTTACTTTGTTTAAATAATTTCACCACCACTGCTCTCAAAACATCGTGAGGAAACCAATTTATTTCCGTTGGATCCCGCTTTTGAATCCCAGTTTAATATTTTTGGCGTTGGATCCCGCAAAACATCCTAGAATTCGAAGACATAACCCACTCCCTCTCGAAGAGAGGAGGCCTGTCTCCCAGCCGTGGGAACATTATGGGCTGGTTATGCTTATGCTAAAGCGCCTGTTTGGGTTCGAACCTACGAAACGATATTACCTTGGCCACCATCAATAAATTCAAGCAAATATTACTGTGGCTTTCTTACAAACGGAAAAATACTCGCAATTTTCTCTTTGAATGTTTCAGAAAAATCTTTACTAAAATACTCTTTCATTAACAAGAAAGCTTGTAATGAGCTCATTAATTAATGAGAACAAAATTCGACACCTCGAACAAAAGAACTTTAATGGGTAATTTAATTTAATTTGTCTTTGTTGGCAACGTCAGTGAGGACTTTTCTTTTATGAAGCACTTCGTTTCGCGAAGTCCGAGAAATGCGGAGTTTAATCAAGTGATAAATAAAAATAAACTAGCGACCCGCCCCAGCTTCGCACGGTTTTACGGAGTGCCACACCATCCAGATTTCTTCATAATATGTAAGTTTAATATCAATTTAATAAACACGTAAACCTTCCGAAGGCGCTTGTGGCTAAATAACAACAGTCGGTCCGATCGATCAGGCTAAGCTACGCTTGCCGCGGTTGGTCCGTAAATGGGTGACCCCTCCGTGCCTCGGAAAGCACGCGGCTGTCATTCGTGGATCTTTGAGAGTCGTTACGGGTCATCAGAAGTCCAAAAGTCTGACAACCAGTCTTACCACGGGGTATTGTATTACCCAGTCACTGGGTTGTGGAGGTCAGATAGGCAGTCGCTCCATGTAAAATAATGGTACTCAGCTGCATCCGATTAGACTGGAAAACGACCCCAACATAGTTGGGAAAAGGCTAGCCAGATGATACATGTAAACCTTCCGGAATAAATTCTCTAAATGATTGTGTAAACCGCATCAAAATCCGTTGCGTAGTTTAGGAGAACAACGTGGTCACACAGACAGACGCGAAAAGTGACTTCGAATTATAATATATTTATACGAATAAATAAAATTGAAGTGTCTTTTTGTAATGTCAAAATAACAGCCTTTTACTAAATGCATAATTATGTATATTCGGTACCTATAACAAAAAGAAAATATGTCTGTCTGTTTGTTCCGGCTAATCTCCGAAACGGCTGAACCGATTTTCACGGGACTTTCACTAGCAGATAGCTGATGTTTGATAAGGAAAAAAAATTAAAACCCATGAAATCCATTATAGGTATTGTTTTCCTAAATGCACGCGAACGAAGTCGCGGGGACGGCTAGGGTATAGATATAAATTAATGGATCTTTTATATATCAGTATAATATGACTGCTTCATTGGGTTTGTGATTGCAAGCTTGACAGCTGATCTAGAGGTCCTGTATTCTGTCTCCAGCTTAAGTTGGGAATAGTGTTTATGATTTAAAAGAGTGTCCATGGATTTTCTTGCCTGTTCTTCTCCATAGGTACCTACGCTTTGGAATGGGCAACTAGCTTCATCTGTCTGACTGAACGACCTCTTGACAATTCAAAAGTGCCTGTAATTGGTTTATTTGAAATAAATGCTTTGAGTTTCAGTTTACTTTTGGGTTCTTGCATAAAAAGCTTCTTAGTAACAGTTGGGTGTTCAGAACCTCGCCCGAGTGATGGCCATAGACTCGCCTTTTATTTATGATAAGAGGCTTAAATATAACTGGCGAAATGTGAATGACGATACTAAACATATCTGCCTAATCTGTCATGGAATATAGGCTTGATGATATGTGAGGTTTATTTACATAAATTCTTGAGTTAAGTGCAGTCTTCAGGCGAGCGTTTTAACGTTAGGCTAAGCACTTGTCCCGCGTCCTTGACCTGCAATTCAGTATGAAAAGCACCGTGTAGAAAAGAGCATGGCTTATGGAAAGTGTTGCTAGTTTTATAATAGCTTTTGCTCCTTATTTTTTTAGGCATAATGCCAAATTACCTTATTTTATCTAAATGTCAAATATCGTGTAAAATGCTGTATTCAGTTGTTCTAGAACTTTGGTGCTCCATGGACCAATTGTTGGGTTTGTTATGGGGAAAATTACATGTTTCCATCGTCCAAATACCAACTGGACTATGGAGAATTGAGAAATGTTCCACTGTCCAGATTAATAATGACAAGCGGAGGTTTAGGGCACGACTACCAAACATGGCAAAAAAAAAAGTCTACACTCTTATCTCTCAAAATACAGTGCTATGTGGTGAACCCTGGGTGATACTATAGTATAATAAAGCCTTGTCCATACTAGAATGATGCTATGCAGATGTTGACGTTCATTATAATCCTGTCCCCAGATAATTATCTACAGGGTGGCAGGGACATTGACGCGCAGCCTATTACCATGGATACAGTAGGTACATGATTCTGAACCACCCTGTGTTGAAATTTTTCGTCGATTATATAGATTTTGATATGGTTTTTGCCATCATCCTAATAATTTATTCCGAAATGTTTAAAAAAATATACACACTGATATAAAACTTACATATTATATAATAAAGAAATAACTGCATATTTTTTCATATTTCTCTCCTTCTAAATATGAAATAGTGTTAAGTGAATGTCATCATTCATGCCATCAACTTATAAAATATTCGCGGTGTTCGGTTATCAAAGCCAATTGGACAAAACTTCTATAGTACCTCCACTATATTCAGACACATCTACTAACTGGACCCATATGGTCCGTAAAATTGGACTAGGCTGAAAGAATCGCACCTTTGCCTTTGCAAATGAGGGTAGTCAATTCTCTAAAGGACAAGCCTCGTGGAATTTGTTCTTATTTATTTGGGTCAAACGTCAAAACTCAAAAAGGTCTGACAATTAATCTCATCCCGAATTTATTTAATTAAACCCGGATTTTCCTAGGGCAAGTAATTGTTTTAATTTTGTTTAGGTATTTAATAATACAATTTTGAAACGAATTCATGAAATTCATTTTTCACAATCGTCTATTGTAAATGACAGCCACAATTAATTGATTTATGAATTATTTTTGTTTTTTGTTTAATACTGGAAATGCCAAGTTGGTAATCCTTTAATTTATTGTTACTGAATTATTGACATAATTATTTATTAATGATATTGTTACATTTTAAATATGTGTACCTACTTAATGTTTACTTTACTATTATTTTATTTATCACTTAGACTGGAAGGATGGGTGACCATCTTCACATACCAAGACCCCTCCGTGCCTCGGAAAGCACGTTAAGCCGTTGGTCCTGGCTGCCATTCGTGGGTCTTTGACAGTCGTTACGGGACGTAAGTAGGCTGAAAGTCCGACAACCAGTCTTACCAAGGGGTATCGTATTATCCAGGAACTGCGTTGTGGAGGTCAGATAGGCAGTCGCTCCATGTAAAATACTGGTATTCAGCTGCATCCGGTTAGACTGGAAGCCGACCCCAACACAGTTGGGAAAAGGCTAGGCAGATGATGATGATTATTTCATTTAGCATCACTATAATATTTTTAACACAATGTATTTGTTATGAAATAAATGACATTATGACTTATCTATAACTACCCAACTTACAGTCCAATCTTGTTATCAAATTTCACCCATATCTGATTGGATGAACATTTTGCACGGCCACATACTCGTAGGTATATCTCCTAGGACTAAGGTATGATAGTCATACGCTTACCCACCGTCAATTTTACAGTATCTGGACTTAAACATATATATCAAGCTTTAAAACGAGTCACACAGGTACCAAGATATCATCCTCAAGGTACCTACCTAAGTACAGTCGAAGGTAATACGTATTTGGTATCAGCTAACTTGCACCTACTTTTAAACAAATTTGTGAGTGTGCCGAGTACTTAATTCTTTTTAATACCAGTACCAAAAGCTTAATTTAAAAATATATATACTACTCAAAACAAAATAAGAGCCACTTGTGAATTTTAACATCCGGTGTGATTAAATTATTTTAAAGCGTTCTTAAAAGATATATCTTTTGTCTGGTATATACATGTGAGGATACCACTTGCATAATTTTTAAAGTGGGCTACGTTGATACTTTTTTTTTGTAACCACTTGAATTTACCCTATTCTAAGACGAATACTTAAGTCATTTAAATTGTGGATTCTTTTAGGAACAGTCTTACATTTGCTAAGTTACAACGTGGATAAACATTTTGAAAGCGCTATGCCGAGGATCCGAAGACATATGGACCTGCAAACCGCAACTAGAGCCATCACATTGATCCAAGAGGGACATTCACAGCGTTCTGTAGCTTTACAGCTTGACTTTTCAAGGCGAGCGATCCAGAATGCTTGGAATCGATTTCAAGAGACTGGGAGTGTAACCAGACGACGGTTATCTGGCAGGAATCGAGCAACCAACTCGCAGGAAGACCGCTACATACGTTTGACTGCGCGAAGAGAGCGCGTCGTCATTGCCCGCGCCTTACAAAATCGCTTACCCCAGGCGACCGGTACCCGCGTGAGTGACCAAATGGTTAGAAATCGGTTACATGAAGACCAGCAGTTTTCTAGGAGATGCGTACTGCGGATTCCATTGACTAGTGTACACCGTGCAAACCGATTATCATTCGCAAGGCTGCACCTGGACTGGGACATAAGTGAATGGAGCTCAGCATTGTTCACTGACGAGTGTAAAGTGAATTTTTTTAGTGATGATCGTCGTATGAGAGTATGGAGACGAGAAGGTGAGCGATTTTCGGATGTTTGTATCCATGAAAGTGACAGGTTTGGGGGTCCCAATGTCATCGTATGGGGAGGAATCTCTCTATCAGGTCGAACCGAACTCGCAATACTCAGTGGAGGCACGGTAACGGCTGTGCGATAAATTGAGGTGATAATAAGACCTCATGTGATGCCATTTGCATAAAGAATTGGTGCAAGATTCACATTAATGCACGACAATGCCCGCGTTCATACAGCTAGAGCCACTAGGGAAGCTCTAGACGATGCTGGTATACGTGTCTTGCCGTGGCCTACCAACGGTCCGGACCTTAACCCCATCGAACACATGTGGGATTTGTTAAAAAGAAGTGTCCGGGACACAAATCAACCCTTACATAATGAACGACAGCTCATTAAGAGGAGGCTCCCTAAATTTTACGTTAATTTGCATTAATATTCTGAAACAGTCACACATACAATCAAAATGGAACTTTAGTATATGATTCATTGGATCTTTTTCTTTCCATGTACAAGACAGTTACGTAATTGTAACATTTTTGCTCGATTCATATTTTATTCAAAAATCATGTCTTTTTTAAAGATTATTACTTTTTTTTTCAAGATTGCTTGGCCTTTATGTCTAAAATAAATGTTAACAGTAAGAAAATATAGTTTACTATCCAGCCACAAGATATTTTTTCTCTAGATCAATTATTACTTTAGTTATAAACAAAATAAGAATTGAAACTTACGACATTTAGTTTCGAGCTTGAACGCGATCAAAGAGCGCACGCGGTATTCAACCTTATTACGGCTACGTTAGCGTCTTTCACCATAGCGGTCTAACCGGTCTCTCATCTCTCTCTCTCATGCGTAGAAATTATTTTAGAGTGCCTGGTCTTAAAGTGCTAAAGTCAAGCTGGGAACAAATTTCAGAAGAGACAGTGCGATATGTGGTGGAGAGTGTGCCATCCAGGCTTCAAGAATGAAGGAGGACATACACGATACTAAAGAAGTGCAAAAAAGATAAAAAGCTTTCAACATTTTTGTTTTAACCTCTTTTTTCATTAATTGTATTTTTTGCTGAAATTGCATTTTTTACAAAAAACCTAATCAGATGTTCTTTTATCTATCAATAAATTTAATTTTAAGGTTTTTGCATTAAAAATTAGCTAGCTAATTCAATTTAATTATTTATCTACCCTCAAACCCAATACAATTATTAGAATACACAAAAAACATGGTGGCTCTTATTTTGTTTTGAGTAGTATATATTGGCAGTGTAATGAAAATGTACCTACATAGGCACAGCTATAAATTCAAACGGCTCTATCGACCAGCACTCAAATAACTAATCGATTTCGCTTTATTCTCAACGCCGAAAGAACGCCCCGAGGAATACCAATGTAGAAAGTAAGTACGAACGCAGTTGGTACAGCCAAGTACCTAAATTATTTATTGGAGAACTGCCAAGCCTAACATAAAGTAAATAATTACTCACTCTATCTACCTCCAATCTCATCATCCAATTTAATAACGACGAAATTACGAAACTCGATCAAGTTAAATAAAAACAAGGGCTGTCATTCTCAAAGAAGATTTAATTTGGCACTACATTTAAAAATCGAACCCAGCAAATTCTGTGGTCATTTACTTTTTTTTTGTTTACGCAGACGGAAGCTTTTAATTTTCCATTGGAGCCGAAGCTGTTTTTTATTTGTTTTCGGTTACAGTTGAGTGATTTCAATATTTATTGTGAATCTGCGATGTTTCTGTTTAAATACTTTGCTGGGAAAGACCTATGTAAATTCTAGCTACGGGAAATATGTCCTGGAATGTGCCATGCTGAAAGGACTAGATGATCCGACTATGCAGGCTTCACAGTAATATGAGGCTTTGTGCATATTCCCGGCTTTACATAGAATAGAAGTCAACTCGACGTTGAGGGCTTAGTCTACCTAGACCAAGTTAGTTTGAATAGGTATTCAGTATGCTTCCTACTAAAGGATATTAAACTTAGCACGCGGCGGATTTAGTACATACCTACTTCTCTCTTCCTACGTACTACTTTGTTTACTTTAAATGTTTGTTTCATCAACATTTTCTGGAGGAATTAAACTTGAAAACCGCTATGAAACAAAAAGGCCTCAACAAAACTGAACTATTCCCTAAAATCCATATTTACGGCTGCGTAAATACGTTAACGAGAGGTTGACATTACAAAGCCGGGGAAAATACTGCTCTACGACCGGCAACGATTTATCCCAGCGGTCACTTAAACAAAAACCTTTTTTCCCCTTTACTTTTAGACCAATAGCTAGCAAAAGCAAATCCTTACGTTAAAAAATATTGGTAGTATAGAACTGTACTTGAAAGAGGTAAGATTAATTGTCTCAAACCGACGGGTGACAGGCTACGAGCAATTTTGTGGAGCACAGTCTGCAGAAAGCCTACCAAACTGCCTGAATACATCAATCATGTAGACCTTATATATATTTGTGTCACGAGCCTTGGAAAGGGTAGCGGAGAAATTAGTTTGAAAAAATCTGCATGGTTATTGAAATAAAATTGGAATGTACTTATTCCGCGCCATTTTTTGTGGTTCTAAAATATTTGGCAATCGTAAAAAGTTCGTTAGACAAAACCTGCATGGTGTTTGAAATTTTCTAGAAACGCATTAGTGTCGTTGCAATAGACTGCTGGCTGGAATGTTCTTTTTAATGTTTGACCATGGACTTATTATATTACCTACCTACAACTATAAGTCCATGTGTTTGACCTAATATTTCTCGTGTTTTTATAAAGACTCCAGCTGTATCTTTGTCAGCAAACATAATATCATAGTACCGGTGTATTAAGAAGCACTTAAAATGACGCCTACCGTTTTATTCTTTGATTTGTAATACATTCAGAAAAACGTTCTATTTTTATCAAACTGCTAGGTATCTAATACATCTTGGTAAGTAAGTACCATAAATAGTAAAACTTGTAGCGATATACGAACTCCTCCGTCTTTACAGACCTCTTGATAGGTATTTGACAGGCTACCCCATTAGTGACGGATAGCCCGCCACGGAGGTCAGAAGGCCAATTTTCCTAATTAAAATCGTTAAAAATCTAGTCGCAACTCATCTCAGCGACATTTAAAGTCAAAACCTTTTTAGAGAAATTAGATGTATTTTTGACAGATTGAGACCGAGATCAGACAATGAACGTTCTTAAAATTACGAGAATTGTCCCTCAAGTATACGAACACCTCCGAGTTCGTATACTTGAGGGGCAATACCTGTAAAACCGCGTACCGTTTCGTAAAATACCTGTTAGGACGGAGGTCCTTAACAGGTATTTTTACCTGTAACCTTACCTTGTTTACAGAAAGAAAATACGTTTATTTGCGGTGAAAATGACGCAAAAAAAGAACATAAACACGTATTAACAGGTATTTTTAGGTTCACTAGAATGGTTCTGAAGGTAGTTAAGTAGGTAGGTATAGGTAGATACTCTCTTCAATCAAAGCTTCAAAACATCATTATCTACGAGTACAACGTACCAACCTATCATGAAAGCAGAAAGATTGCTGTATAGGTAGGTAGGTCTACTATGTATAGGTATTATAATAAAACATTGATTGGATACTTTCACGGTCATCCACAGAGCAACGCGGCAACGGAAACGTTACAGAATAGGCATAATCTATTCCTACAAATTATACCTATTTATGTATACCAACGAAAATTGGAAACATCTTCTATTCTATGCATCATCTAAGCTTACCACCTGAACAATCACTACTTATAATTAATTTGATTAACTAGATAGGTAATTATACTTTATATCAAACCTGAAAATCGTGTTGTTCGTGACCATCACACATTTTTAAAAGTCCCTAAAAAACTCTACTAAAACTAATTGAGGCCGTAATGTAGATAAAACGATTAATTAGCCCCTACGACTAATTTTCTTAATTTGAATTAATGTTTTTCACGCAAAATTTTCCATTCCTTCTTAGGAACAAAAATCTTCCACTATAACATTCATCAAACCAAACCGGTTTCATGCCTACATGTATGTATGTTAGTTCTATATTTTTCATGAATGCCTACAGGTTTGGCCCTGAAACTTCGAAACCCGCCCTTATCTCCACCCGCTATAAAAACAAGATTGCAAACAACTCACATGGCCGACATTCGCCTACGCTTACTGTTATCGTAACTAACTAACGTCAAAATGACAATATCAATTAAATTTCACGCCGAACTAAATATTTACAAGCAAAATCACCAACAACAACAGCTTAAAAATATCTTCTTCAACAATAAAAAATAAAATAAGTAGTTCTATAGACACATTTTATTTTATTTTTCGGGAAAAATCTGCGTGAAACATGCCTACCTTTATTTTGGGCGGCCATTATAATTTTCCTCCCACGGGGAGTGGCGCATTATTTTCCTTCAAAACTTTCACATTTCACAACGTTAATAATTCGTATTATCACGTCAGCGAGCGTCACTTGTTTATGAAACGTGTTTACAATACAACTGTTGGTTGGAAATGGCTTGTTTGGTGGAAAAATCGATGCGACGCCGCGCGCAGTGAGCCGCTACACACGAATGATAAGAGGCAAGAGCCGCGCCAGCAACAGCCTCGTAGCTATCCTATCTACATGAATACTTACAGGCTTTAATAGCTATGTACTTATCGAAGTTTCTTTATGGTTATGTTTAATAGCAGCTGATTCGAGAGTTATGAGGAAAGCTGCGCGTATTTATCGTAAATGGCGGAATAGGTACTGATGTAATTTTCTGTAAATTGCGCGCTATTATGCTGAAGTAGATATCTGCCTAAAGTATTTTGCTTTATTGATTTAACAGGACTTTGGTAGGTAGGCTTAGTAGCCTACCTACCTAAGTAAGTCCTGTTGAGAAGAAAGAAGTGTAAGAAGAAATTGTGCCATTTTTTTAATTATTAGGTAGTCCTAATAATTATAAAAAATGGCACAATTTCTTCTAAGCGATTTCAACGCTGTTAGTCTACTACTTTTTGAAATTACTAATTAATTACAATCAATAAACTTTCATCAAACAACTAGCGAAAAAAACTGCGTTGTAAGGTTGTTTCCCGTTTCAAATCTTACCGCTATTTCATTTTCAGGTGTTGCCATTAGCTTTTTTTTTCTTGAGGTTTTTCAATCGTGAACTAAAAGCATTATTTCGAAAGAGTGATATACTGATTAGTACCTGGCTAAAATAGAAAAATCCAGAAACTACGTCCCTAAATCAATTAAATTCTACGCAGGGCAAGAGGATGTTTCAAGTAGTTATCCTTGCCTCACCAATCAAACTGCATTAAAAAAAATACTTTGCGTTCCATAACCCTCCCCTTTTACTCATTCTCTTTCTCTGCCTGGCAAAGTAGAAAAAGCCTTTCCTTTTTCATTTTCATGCTAAAGATTTAATTTTAGTAAAACTGAACTTCGAGTTTGACATTGGCACTAGACTGACAAAATGATAGTGACAGTTGACAGAAAAATAACAACAAAGTTGTCTGCCCGATTGTGATTCAGAAGAAAATTAAATAAAAAAGTACGTCAAAATGCGTGAAACAAAGATGAGTACGCACCTTTCTGGTGGTAGACTAAACGTTGCATCTATCCAAGAGTCAATGAGGACTGAATTACTGAATCTACTACAACTTTACAAAGGTCCAAAAGTATGTATCCTTCTAATGATTCTACACATACATTATCAATCATAGGTTTTCCTCATGATAAAGCCAATTAAAAATACATTGTAAACAATGACACTGTCAAAAAATACCTCCTTCTGTACTTTTTAGCATGACGCGAATTTAAACTTTTACCATAATCCCTGATTCAAAATTTGTAACACTTAAAACCCATTGAATAAGTCTTTATATGCACAGTTACTGCAGTTAAATCTTAATATTTGCAGATCATATACAATAGAAACATTATTTAAGCACCAAAATAAATATCTACTTATCAAGAACTTAACAAATTCCAACCAGAAAATATATAGCTAAACCTGTATTCCTCAATAGGTCACTATATGGGACGAATGGTTAGCTGGTCCAGTGGGCCTAGTCGCCCAGTACTCTCTGCTACAAGACCATGGAGTGACGGAGATGTTCCCGCTAAAGCCTGGCAGTCTGCCTACCATCTCGGTGAAGCATATAGTGTTTATTGCAAGACCGAAACCAGCTCTAATGGACTTAGTAGCTGATTATGTTCTGTCACTTAGGTAAGTAGCTAAGCCTGTAACTGAAATAATAAACAATTGCCATGATGAAAATAAAAAAAAAACATTGCATTGGACTCACAACCAGTGTGCATGTATGACCAGATGTATGAACGTAAACAAGGCAAGAGTATATATAAGGATTGTAGCAGGTGGCGTTCTGTAGATCCTGCCCACCCCATGGGAAAAAGGTGTGAGTTTATGTAATCAGCATTTGCAATGTATTTGCCAAAAATATAAACAATACGAGTTTATGGAAAAATAACTTTAATTCCTACACAATAAAGTTCAATTTATGCTACAACTTCAAACATTTTTATAACTTTTTCAATAGTGCTAGTTACTCTGAAATCAACTTAATTACCATTGAAATAAAGTTGATAATTGTTTAACATGAAATAACATCAATTTGAAACAAGTTTGAGTAGACTATGTATTATGAAACTAAACATATTTTCATAAACTCTCTTACATTTCCACATGAGAATAATATTCTTAAAGCTCCCTGTAGCTCTCTAATCCAGTAGAACTCACTTATTTGTGAACAAAAAAACAACACACATAAAGGTTCTTCATGAAATAGTTTCATTACAATCTGAAATCTCTTGTAATTCCTAGAAAAATCCAGATTTACAAATGTTACCTTAGTCAAAATTATACAAGTTTAAAAAACGGAGAGTAGGAAAATATTCGCATTAAGCAGATTAGGCTGCTATGAGACTGGCTTAGTCACCCAGAGTGCACTGAAGCCTCAAAAAAAGAGAAAAAAATATATATACTTTTGAAGTTGGTTAAAAATAGTCTAGAAAACAATTGAATGAAAAATATTTCATGTATTACATTACTATTGTTTGGTTGTAGTTGTGTTGTATGAATTGACAATCTGTGTTTTATTTTTCATTACCAACACAATATTTGTTTGCTGTAGTCTGAATTCAATAAACAATAATAATATATAAAAGTTTATTAGGAAAAGTTTAGGTAACTTAACAAAAGACATGAAGATAGCTACAAAAGTAAAATACTGTGGCACCGCTGTTAACACCCCACAAATACATGGAAAACCAGGGAAGTTCCAGATTTTCACATCTTTAAAAATCAAAAGATTTTTTATATGAGATTTTTTTAATCAACAGATCCAAGCAGACCACACCGGTGGAGTTCCACTTATTCTTCGTGCCTCGCAAGAGTGAGTTCTGCAAGAACATCCTGACGAACCGAGGAGTGATGGCCAACCTGACCATCCAGGAGTTCAAGTGTGAGATCTTTCCCTTCGAGAGTGATGTCATGTCTTTGGAGCTGCAGAATGATTTCAGGTACAATTTAAAGATAATATAGTTTGTGTGTCATAATTGTAGTCTGCTTATGCCATGGATCACCCGCCCTTTTGGTCTCGTGGTTGCAAGCGCGACTGCTGAACGTGGGGTCCTGAGTTTGATTCCCATTGGGTTTTTCCATTAAGAATTTCTAACAGCCCGGAGTTTGGAAGTTAGCGGTGTGATACCCCCGTGCCTCGGAAATCACGTTAAGCCGTTGCTCCTGCGCCTGATCTCTCTCCGGTAGTAGATTGCGTGCTATCCCATCGCTCTATGAGGGCGAGGGAAGAGAGAGTGCACCTGTGTCAGGGCACACACTTGTGCCCTATAATATCTCCCGCACCGAAGGCTAGTCTCCGTTAAGATTAGCCGCCAGGGTCGGAATACGATCTGAGGACTATTATTTATGCCATGAATCAAAAGACCCCACAAATTCAGACGAATTTGTGGGTAACATTCAGACGAATGTTAGGTCTTATGTATTTCATCATATTTAATTACAAATATCCAGGATAAAAAGTAGCCTATGCTTTGTCCTTCTCCAGGTCCCAGAAACCCTGTTCAGTGGTTTGAAAAGGTAACAAGCTTAAAAGCAACTTTAGCATTTTAAATATTAGTATGGATAAAAGAAAAATGCGTTTTAACAATACATTATATATTAGGTATTTTATAATGCGCTTACGATATTATCTACTTCTAATGAGACTTATCAATGCTAATGTAGTTGTGGGCGTAGAACTCATAAATTACGAACTTTTATCTACATAATGGCGTGATGTCATAAATGAATGGTATGAGTAAAACAAATCACATCTTTAATAGCCTGAATATGACTCAATACTGAGCTTTAGAAACGTCTGAACACAAAATGAATTAAAAGTGAAAATGAATTCAGTAGTCCGGTCCAACGATGTTGGATTTCGGCACTCGGCATCTTTAACTCGCCTACCGAATGGGCGATAGATAAATGTAATAAAAGGAGTACATGAACGTTTATTCCTATATCATTTTGTTGACGTTGTGTGAACGTGGAATGTAATAAAACCGGCCAAGTGCGAGTCGGACTTACAATATTTAACACTACATTTTTTTTATCATGTTATCATTTTTAACTTAACTTTATTTGTCATTATAGCTGTATAGCGATAATAGTAGTACACACTGTGAAAATTTCAAGTGTTCTACCTAATACGGTTCAAAAGATACAGTCCTGTGACAGATAGACAGACGGACAGCGGAGGCTTAGTAATAGGGTCCCGTTGTCATCCTTTGAGTACAGAACCTTAAAAATGAACCTTCACTCGAGTATGTATCTGATATCGGCACATTCTCTATTTTTGTGTCATCAAATGGTGACTAGAAACCTCACTTATGATTTATGAACTTTATGTGAAGGGAATTTTTATTATTACAGAGAGAACTATCTAGAGGGCGATCCAACGTGCGTGTACAATGGGGCGCAGGCGCTGCGGACTATACAACAACTGTACGGGATCATACCGAGGGTATTCGGCAAGGGAGTTGCGGCCAAACAGGTAGAGTAGGATCATGTGACACCATAATATTGTGTACACAGTCCGCATTTGCAATTTGTGTGTCCGCAATGTGTTTAAACTGACCCTAATCGCAATCTATATTTACTTTTATTAATTCTGTTCATACCACAAGCCTTCATAAAGGACTATAGGTCCGTGGCATACCTACTGCCCGCCATTTCTTTTTTCAAAATGGCGGCCTTTCATGAATCCTATATAAATTGACTAGCTGCGCCCCGCGGTTTCACCCGCATATGTGTCGATCCCGTGGGAATATCGGGATAAAAACTATCCTATGTCCTTCCCCGGGACTCAAACTATCTCTATACCAAATTTCATCTAAATCGGTTCAGTAGTTTAGGCGTGAAGAAAAGACAGACAGACAGACAGAGTTACTTTCGCATTTATAATATTAGTTTGGATAGTTTGGATTGCTGAAACAAACAGAAGACATATTAAGATCAAACCCCGTAAAGAAAGAAAGAAAATACATTTATTTAGCACAGACTAAAAGTCACAATACACCAGATACATACATCAGATAAAAAAAAAGGTCGGGGGGGGGGAAGTGTCATGTTTCTTCTTCTTGTGAGTTCAAAAAAATGTGGATGTCACGTGACGTTAATATCTTGGTCCTATTTATTTATTTAATACTTCAAGCACATAAATGTACAGAGGCGGACTTAATGCCATAGGCATTTTCTACCAGTCAACCTTTGGGTGATGCAGAGACAAACAGTGGTAGGTAGTGGTGGTATTATGTTTTCTGTTCGCATTGACGGGGTTTGGTCCTATTATGTTTTCAGTTTGCATTGACGTACATTCCAAGCGTGGCCGCCATTTAAAAAGAAAAAAAAAAAACAAAATGGCGGACACTGTACGTAAGCCAAGTTCCATTCTTCAATCCATTTTTAAAATGCTTCTACTGTTCAAGGTATGGGACCTTCTCTGTCGCCTGAACAAAGAGGAGCAAGGCCAGGGTCCGAAGGGCGCCGCGACGTCGTGCATAGACCAGCTGCTACTGCTCGACAGGGCGGTAGATTTCACCAGCGTCATGGCCACACAGCTCACCTATGAGGGACTTATTGGTAAATCAAGAGAATCTTTGATAAACTGAAATTACTTTCAGCTCAACAAACTGTCGAAGCGTTGAGATAGCATTGGCAGAAAAAAGAGATGATGCTACTCTATAGATCTCAAAACATGTGTTTCGTATGGGAAACGAGTCCACAACTAAACCCATGAGCCATAAATTCCAAATTGGTCCCACAAACCGCATTAACGCATAGATATTTTTCACATTGCTATGACGCGTTTTTCAAACCCTGCCATATTCCAACACGACAGCATTGCCGCATTTTTTTTGCTATACAGTCCCCGGCGGCAAAATAATAAGTACCTACATCGAGTTTCAGAAAAAGTCAGGCTTTGTTCAACGCCTACGGAGGTATGAGGGACAGGGTGTAAAGTCCTCCAAAGCAAAGGAAGGATCCTCCGAACAGACGGGTGTCGTACCTGGTGGACAACTACCCGACGATTAATGTCGTGTCGTTGTACAGGTTGTTACGGAAAGGGTATATCAATACAAACGGGTTGAAGAGTGTATCTGGTCTAGAACCTCTGTACAAAATTTCAGCTCAAAAGCAGTAACTTTGAAAATGCTTAATGTTTTTTTTATTTCGAGAGTTTATTAAATTGAAATCATAACAAACGTGTCACCGCACTACGAGGGTCATTATCCATTATCTGTAGTGTGTCTGTGCGCCTAGTACACGCACATCACGCCGCCGCGCGCCAGTGCAGCGCCGTCATGTCGAAATAAAATAATATTTCACATATGGCGTTGTAGATGCCGCTGCACACCGTCTCTATGTGACAGTCTCTCTCTTTTTAAAGGACGATGAGAGTGATATTTCCCGCCTCGATGCCTAGTTTCCACTAAGATTGGCCGCCATGGCCGAAATTCGATCAGCACACGTAGCATAACCACCATAGAAACGGGTTTTGTCGACGGAAGAATAGACAAAGATGACGTTCCGTGTAGCAGCGAAGTAGAAAGAGTCAACTGCACGTTTTACAAATTTCACTTTTACATAATTCGAATTCTTTGTTTTGTCATAGTTTTTTTTTTTTACTGATATATAGGAGAAGATAGCTTTATTCTTCTATGAATTATCACAGTCTTGCGTTCAAAACGCTCTCCTGTAAAATCATGATTTTGCTATAATTACTTTGTCATAACAGACGAGATCTACGGCATAAAGAGCTCGACGGCCACGTTCCCGGGGCACAAGTTCGTGAGCCCCGACGACGCCAGCCCGGAGGTCACCGCGCGCGAGAAGAAACGCATCATACTCAACTCTAGTGAGGAGCTGTTCGCGGAGATTAGAGACTGTAGCTTTACGACAGTGAGTTAACGATGTAGTTGAAGGATAGGAAGAAATAAGATCGATTTTCGAATTTCAATAGCTGCTACTGACTTGCGATTAACTGTACCTATTTTTATATACCTACCTCCTAAAGTCTTCACCGAATAAAGTGATTTTTATAACCTCAGGTTGGAGCAGCGCTCTCAAAGAAAGCGCGCGTGATCAAGACGCAACTAGACGAGCGACACCGCGACAAGTCGGTGCAGGAGATCAAGCTGTTTGTGTCGCGTCTGCCGCAGATGTTGGCCAACAAACAGTCGCTGGCAACACACACCGGCATCGCTGAGTATATTAAAGAAGTAAGTACATAACTTAGCTTGGCATGCGTTTAGAAGTTGATATGTTCAGTGCCTACCTATAGATTAAAGCATCGTTTAAATGATGAGTTTCTCGCCTCGAATAGTCAGTTATTGAAAGTAGGTAAAAGTTGGATCATGTAAACTACTGTTCACATAAGTCAACTTTTTGAGTACCTACTGTAGCAACTGTGTGTATGTTCAGAACCTCAGATAATTTACATTCCTAAGCCATTTAATTAGTTATCAACTTTAGTGCAATGTACTCTCAGTTGATTTTTGAGTGACGATTTGTAACAAAAAGGTCCTTATAAGTTTTTGGTTGCAATGGAATTTGAATTGCAATGGAATTTGAACTTTGTCCAGAATGACATTCAGTTTGTTGTTCCATGACTCGAAAATTATCTCAAATTCTTAATTCAAATATAGTACACTAGTATATATATACAGGAATATTTTTTATTCAGTGCGCAAACTTTGCCAAAATAAACTTAGATGAATTTTATTAAACACCTATTTTTTATTTTGACATGTCTTAGTACAAAAAAATAAAGTTATCGCAAACGAAAGATGTCTACTTTGAAATTGATTTTATGGCTACTCGCCGACGAGTGGCGAAGCGAAACGTGCTATGTGCAGATTTCAGCACATTCAACTTTGAACCTTATGCTTTAGCGATAAAGTTAAAAATGTATTGCTTGATGGGCTAATGACGTCTGTAGAGTGTACCTACCTATCAGCTGTGCGCTCTTGGATCTCGCTCGAAGAAATCGAAAATGGTTTCTTCGATTTCAACCGCCAGTCGAGGTCTGCCTGCCAGACCCCTGTGCGTGATTCGGGGTCCTGAACTGACCGTGATCAAGCAGCCTTTGACTGGCTGCTAAACTGGTCCTTTCATTAGGGATCGCGGGGTTAGGGATACCATGGGCTCGCATTCGAGGTATGCTCTCCGTCGCATACATTCTGCGAGCTGCTCGTAAACTTTCACCACTTAATAAATACACTCGCACCATCTCATAAAACTCGCGGTTACTAAAGTCCGACATCGTGACCGGTAGGTACGAGTACGACACACGTGCGGCGCGGGGGTTGCACGGGAAAGCGATTGGACGCGAGGTCACTAAGCGCATGCGATGAGCAGACTGTCATGTCGGGGTCGGGAGTCCGGGGTGACCGCCCGGGCACCACTCTGCCGCCCGGGACTTCCCCGCTGCAACTCCGCCATGTGCGCCGCCCGGCCATTGTTATTATTAAGAAAAGATAGTGTCCATAATTTGCTGATTTAGAGTCGGATAAAAACGTGAAAAAAAGTTTTGAAAAAATAATAGAAATGTGTTCTATTACTGATACTGAACTACCAAAATTTATTTGCGCACTCCTTAAAAAATATTCCTGTATAGACTAACCCCCTTATTCATAATCCTATTTTATCTCTATTTTAGCTAAAATAGGTTTATAGAATGTTTGTCTTTATCTGTCACGTTGTCATTTCTGTGTGTAAGAAAGAGACAAACCCCATTTTAACTAAAATAGGTTTGATAAGTTTTATGAATAAGGGGGTAACTGTAAGCGCTCTAAACAAAAACTAGCATTTCAAGTATTTAAATTTTAATTCGAAAAAATCGTATGAAGAGACTCGTGTAGCATAATCGTTGGCGAGTTCTTTGTTTTTCGCTTGAGCGTAAATACATGCAAGCGATAAGCATGGCCATTCTTGCCTCTTGACGTGCGAGTAACTCTCCTCGTGTATAGCGAGCCTTATTATATTGATTTTTAATAAGAAAATGTTTACAGACAACAGACGGTTTCGAGTTCCATGACATGATACAATGCGAGGAGGACTTCCTGAACTGCGTGGACAACGAGAAAGTGTGCCCTTACATCGAAGATCTCATCGCACAGAAAGAACCACTTACTAAGGCTAGTTACTTTTTTTTAATGTGTAGCCACGTTTAAATTAAAAAATTGAGACATCTACCGATTTGTTCTGATTTTTTTCTTGTTTTGGCTCAAATTCTTTCCTCACTAAACTTCAAGTTTGATGTTAACATCAAATTTCTCCGAACACCATCCGCTCAGGACAAATCAAGTAATCCCTTAGGAGTATTTGATTATTTTTTTACTTTAAATCATGATTTGGCATCACAGCTGAAGTGGAAAAATGTCATCCAACTTTTGGAGGCCACCGTATCTCATCTCACTATATTTTTTTCTCCATAGGTCCTCCGCCTAATCTGCCTCCAATGCGTCACAGGATCAGGTCTGAAGCCGAAGGTTCTAGAATACTACAAGAAAGAGTTGGTTCAGGTGTACGGTCTAAACACCTGGCTCACTCTCTGTAACCTGGAGAAATGCGGCCTGTTGAAGCCACAGCAGGGAACCAGGCAGTATGCTGTGCTGAGGAAGGTCAGATATTATACCTATTAAGGCTAAAGCAGATTAGGGCAGGCCGTGCCGCAACGCAACGCATTGCAAACATCCTTGAAGCACTTTCGTACATTTTTTCTATTAACTCACGCACACTACAGGCGGACCGCACCGCACTTTGTTGTATGAAAATACGTTGGGCTGCGGCCCCTTGTGGCTGTAATATGTGTTTGACTTTAGTAACATACTACCTACTTATTTAAAATTTTGCTGTGCCCGGAAAGGTCCATAATTGATTATATTGTTTTACTAGCTGCGCCCCGCGGTTTCACCCGCGTATATGTTAATCCAGGGTGACACCTACCTCCATACAAAATTTTATCAAAATTGGTCTAGCCGTTTGAGCGTGAAGAAGTAATAAACATATAAACATACACACACTCACAAATTTACGCCTTTATAATATTAGTGTGATACTGACCACCTGCATATGAACATTATGGATGCAATAAGGATTGAATTGAACATAATATCATGCCTGTAGGTACACCATAATACAACCACTATAGGTACACCATACACTTCTTAGAAAACAAACATAATATTGTGTTATATCTATTGATACTTCCGTCAAGTTAACATGAACATTCTTAACTATAGTTAACGCATATGTGACAGCCGCGGTCATAAAATGCAAAGCGAGATGACACGAGACCGAAGTCCAAAAATATTTACTATCCTGCTCGCACGTTTTATGACCGTAACTGATATGTCTAAGGCCGCAAATTCGCAGGGGAGTTTCTTGCAGCGTGCAGCCGGGCGTTTAATCTAACTGCCCATGTAACGCCCCGCTCCCCACTGCTAAAAACGCTCCTCCGAATTTGCGGCCTTAGCGTTTAGTATAGCACCCAGCTTTTAAGCACCATTTACACAATGCAAGTTTCGATCACGATCAAAATTGATGCAACAAATGACTTGCATTGTCTAAACACCGTTTATCAATTTATGGTAACCACAGGCAATTAAAATCGCACCTTGTAATAAATAGACTTTATTCTCCTTCAAGCAATAGTAATTTAAATGATAATCCACAGACGCTGCACCTCACTATGGATGAGACTGAGATGAACGCAAAGGATAAGGGCTACCTGTGCAACAAGTACACGCCGCTCACCGTTCGCCTCAGCGAACATATCGCTAAGAACAAAGGATGGACGGGTGAGATACCACATTATAGCTATATAACTATAATTCACCACTGACCTCACACACAGGGGGTGTCCTTAGGGGCCGTCTCCACGAGAGAGAGAATCGCGGCGATATTATCGTCGTGTCACGTATTTCTATACACTCTCTTAGAACGTGTCTCCACACGGCGATATTTGATGTCACGGTGAGTCTATCGCCGCGATTCTCTCGCTCGTGGAGACGGCCCCTTAGGGTGTAGTGGCTTAACCAAAAATCTACATAGAGAAGGCTCTTTGAGGGACTGGGCAATCACATATTAATCTCCCCACTGTTGTGGTCTGAGAGAGGCTTGAGAGTCCCAGCAGTGTGAAAATTAAAGGGTTATTACCCGACTACGGCAAAGCCAAAAGGAAGGTATGTTTGTATTTACGTGTGTTCCACCGTAGCTAAACTACTGAACCGATTTTGATGAATGAGGTATCAATAGATTCGTAATAATGGTCCGGGTGGCATAGGCTATACAGAGTTGATACGACAGAGGGGCTTTCCTTTAAACTGCCTATACTAGGTACCATTTCCAAGCTCTGTACCAAAAATCAATTAAATAGCAGCAGTAGTTTAGTCGCAAATGATTTTTTAAGTTTTTACCCCGTTTGAACACGATGTATCTTTCGTAACAGCTGAGTATGTCTAACGCATAGGTCATGCACCTTAAAACGATAAATCTGAGTATAACCATACGTTGTTGCCGCTCTGACGCAAGTCACAAGTACAACCAAATATTTCACAAAAAAGTTGGCAATGCAAACAAGGAAGCAATAAATACACATACTTGCTCTTTCATTACGAGAGTGACAATCATAGCAAAACATCCCGCGCGTAAAAGAAATAGAAATAGGTCAGTGTGTTGCTATTGCATCCTAGATCCTTGCGATCGATAAGTGGGGCTTCCCGACCTTTAAAAAACATGTTTTTTCACTTTCAGTGCGCCGACGCCACCCTTCCGGTACGTACGGTGCGTTTGTCGAACTCGCGACAATTATTATCGCGAATTATTAGCGCGCTGACAATTATTATTGTGATTTTGTTTAGTTATTGTGATAGGACACTAAATTATAAGTTTAAGACAGTATTTGAACTAAAAAATAGGATTATTTTAGCATTCTTAGCGACGGACAGTGATTTAATTAGAAAAATAAATAACAATCTTCTCCGTCGGTATGATTTGTGCATTAATGTGAATGGAGGACACATCGAGAATTTAAAAATTTAGTGTTTTTGTTGTGATTGTTGTTTTGCGCGTACTTCAAAACCTTACCTAACATAAAAGCCGCCTACCGCGCCACTGCCGGCGTTGGACCCCCGCCGCGCGCGACGTTGCCAGTTTTGTTACCCAGGTATCTAAGTTCAGTAAACTTCATTTACAAAGGCTGTTGCGTTTTACTCTAATTTGTAAGCTATTTAGTTTGTTTGAAAAAAACAAATTCTAGTTTTTGGCGCTTTTTATTTTTAGACCGTATTGAATTAATACTAAACACCTATAGTTACGTACTGTAATTTAAAATCCCCTCTGTCATATCAACTCTGTATATAAATTCTTCCTGCTTTCGCTTGACCATTTTTGTACCTATGTCTTGATTTCTGTCTGAAATATTTTCTAGTTTCGTACTTTTTAGATCACTTCTATTATGTACCTATGAGCAATGCCACACGGACGTTGCCAATGCGTTGCGTCTTTGCAGCGCAGTGATTTCGACGCAGTGACCGATGATGTCACCGCTCAGGCATTGCAGCGCCGACGCAACGCATTGGCAAACCCGTGTGGCATCGCCCTATATCGTTTAGTAGTTTAGTCTGATGATTGAAGAGTCAAATTCAGTCTCACTTATTTACCATCCTTAGTCTTAAACAGTAGGTATTATGACGCTGACTATTCTTGTTCTCGTCCATTTACGCCAAATTGAATGCATAATATTGTATATAAAATTACAGTAACATCTCATTTACACTACAATATTATCACACAAATCCTAATTATCAAAAAACACTCCCGTGTCAGTATGAATCATTTACAGATAGCAAAAAATACATTATTTATCAACCACGCAGGCTACGCGTTACATATGCTAATGATGTAGATACCTACGTCCCATATTAACACTCCGCCATTGAGCCAATTAGCCTAACGCCGACCTAATCAACTTCCCGATTTTGCTATTTTTAGCCCAACAATGCTATGCTACATTTCGGATAGATTTTTACACAATAAATGAATTATTGCCGTAACGAATGCTCTCTGATCGCATGATTTGCGAATATAATTCGAGGTTTTAATTGATTTTATAGATATTGTAGGTACGAAGTATCAATTTAGTTTTAGACACTGCTCTTAACATTAGTGACTTCCTGTTAGTATAAGGATTTTTTTTTATTGTTTATAATTACAATCATTTGTTATCATATTTTGTCTGTTTAATTTTACATGTGTTATCTCCTTATGACTGTTTAGTGTAAACGTTTACATGAATTCAATACATAGTTGGCACCCACAAGCTGATAAATACATCAGTCAAAGATCCTGAACTAGCATAGAATGCAACATAATCAGTCTTTCTTGTTCCCACTGTTGGGACACAAGCCTACTCTCTTCGAGAGGGAGTGGGCTGTAATCTACCATGCGGGCCCAGTACGGGTTGATGTCACATGTCTTCTAATTGAATATAGTATAATGCCCGGCATTAAGTCCTGCCTCCAATTACAATCACATATTTTAATCAAATATTTTTTTTTTACAGGCAATATCAACTCCACCAATCGCGTAGTAAACACAATTCTAATAAGTAAATATATATATATATAAATCTATTCCAGGTATCCAAGATGTCCTAGGACTCCCGGGGCCCACGGTAGATGAACTACAGACATTACAACCGCGGATGGCGCGTCGCAACTCTATATCGAGCGAAAACTCATCCTCTATGGAGAACCCCCGAGTTATTCTTGTCTTCTTCATTGGAGGATGCACGTATCAAGAGATATCAGCACTTAGGACCATCAGCCAGCAAGAAGACTCAAATGTAGAATTTGTTATATTGACCACTAAACTAATCAACGGGACAACATTCATAGAATCTTTGATGGAAAACGAATAAACGAATCTAGTATCAAAATACTGTGTATATCTCAATAAATTATATTATAATTCCATGTATTATTTAAGTTTGAGTGCAACTTTGTATGATATTGTATTTAATAAAAGCAAAATAATAGTTTAAATAATCTTTTAATTCTCATGACTCCACACATTTCATGAATACGGAATAAAATTAAACATGAACCTTTAATCTTGGTTTATTAAAATTTCATATTCATAACTTGCATATAATATAAACTTCAATTTGATCAGTTTTTTCTTTAAATAAACTTACAAAATCCTGCACGCTTACCATCTATATATAACAATTTTAAAGCTTTCAGCACAATAAAAATAATTTCGTACACCAACATACATACAAGTGTAATCTAATGACTATTCTCATAAATATTCGTTACTCGTGTATTTTGTGATGTTAGATTTCTTTGGCGGTGCTATGTAGACACCAAACTTCTTGGCTAGACTCACCAGCTTCTCGTTATCATAGCCGACTTCCTCCTTATAACATCTGAGCATTAAAGGCATCACTGTGTCTAAAATAAACTTAAAATTCTTCTGAGCATAACTAGAGTCATTGCCTAAGGAGAGCATAAGGCGAGAGTTAAATACGGCATGGATGCACTCATCCAGCACCTCCATCGAGTCCTTAGTGACCAGTTGCAGCCCAACCTTCTGTATTGTTATGACCGACTGTGCAAACCATATTGTACTACTTGATAAGTCCACCCATGTTTCATTTATTATGTACTTAGCTAAGATAAGGCCCAATTTTTCCATCTGTATTAAGAATTTATTGACTCCAGCTTTAGTGTGCATATTCACAGGGGTCCACTTGTCTTCGGACACTTTACTCTTCATAGAGTCCATAATCTTCTCCCTGTATTCCCTCAGAGCTTTCACTATAGGTGCTCTTAAACAGCTGTTCATCTGAAATCTCAAATCAAGACCAAAGTCACAGAAAAGAGTACACTGATCCCTCAAACTCTGCACACAATCTAACACAGAATCTAACGCACACTGCGGAGTGAACACCTGTTTAATAATTTGACTCATTAACATTCTAAGTTGCATGCTAGCCCAGACTACAAAAGCACTAACTTTATTCTTAGGAAATAACATAATGAACTCTGTTAAGGCATCGCTGAGTGAGCAGAAGAACACCTCACCTACTTGCTTCACATAAGTGTTGATGGATCCTTCTAGTTGGACCCCTTTCACATGAACCTTTACGGTATGACTGCATATAGCTAGAAATAACTCGCATGCCTGACTGGTCATGTTAAACTTATTGAGTATGTGTACAGGCTGTCTCGACGACTGCAGGCCGCCCCTCGGACTCCAATTATGAGTAACATCAAGTTCTTTCAACAATATTTCAATCAACACTTTCTGTTTCAGTTCAATTCTCTTCAATAAATCAGTTCTCTGTGGATGGCTTTTATTTTCTTCAGTGTCTAATGCCTTTTGGGCTGACACCATCAATTCATATGTTTTCTGAAAATGTCTTTCCACAATTAGTACATCTAATTCCTCTGTGACATCAGCCAACCACTCCGGCAAGGGAGCCACTTGGGGGGAAGGTAATTCTTCAACAGAGAGACTTGGGGACTCCAGTAGCTCTGGCTTAGGTTTATCTAGACCATCTTTTTTCTTTTGCTTTGAACTCTCTTTTTCAATGTACATTTTTTTTGCAACATCGAACTTGTCTAGCCAGTCTTTCTTGATGGCAAAACTATTGCACTGAAACACTCTAGTATCTGGGAAGGCTAACACTTTGAAAGCTTGTTTGACACTTCCCAAGTCTCTTACGTTCACTACTGCTAGAGTACTAATAGGATAGCTAGCTTGAAACTTATATCTATTAGGACCTCTACGGTTTGATATCCATGATGTCAACATAAGGCAGTCATTGAATAAATATACATGCATTCTCTGCAGGGCAGTGTTCTCTTCGGCGTCTATCTCTAATAGGTCGCCTTCGTGAAGCAAAGTTCGATCTGGGACATCTAATAAATTCATGCAACCTTCCACTTTCTCAGATATAAGGTTGAGCTTATTCTTGCGTTGTTCCTCGGCCCGCTCTGCTTCGACGTCGTGGTTGTCGAGTGATTCGCGGGATATCGCGTTTTCGTTACCTAGAACTGACGCGTGGGAGAGAGTCGTGAGCACAGTTCGCTGTTCGCTCAGCAGGTGGGACAGCTTGTACATCTCGGCTTCTAGGTGGGATATCTCCGTCGCCGTCTCGATGAACTGCATGTAGTTCTCGTACACATTCTTCTTGAGGGCACTGGCGGTCTCTTCTGCTAAAGACTGTATCTTATCCTTCTGTTGTTGGAGCTCCTCCCCTCCGACACAGGACTTGGCCAGCTCCTTCACGTAACGCTCGGGCACAAAGTCAGGCACTGCGAACTTCTCCATGTTGATGTCGGACATCGTTATATTATAATATTTACAGTTTCTACTCGTAATTAATAGTTAAAAACACTGGCTCACTCATCATTCGATAATCGAACGACAGGACGTATCAACCCATCAAATTCAAATGTCAGATTTGCGTTCCGTTACTTCTGAGAGCTATTTGGTAGGCGTTTACATAATTCAACGTTTAGTAATTATTATGCGCACATTTGTGATGAGAAATTCCGTTTAAAAATTCTTGTCATCATTTTTTTATAATCTTGTCCAAATTATTTCTAATAACTATATAAATCATTAGTTACTTCTCATCTTACCAGTTAATTTATTTTAATCTTCTAGATCTGCAAATGTATTGCAACTTGCGTAATGGAAAATTATAAAAATTAGTAAACACACGGCACACCTTCCAATATACATTATATGGATAGGTTGAAGGTAGAGATGGACGTCGCGTCGCGCGTCGGGTACCTACCCAAAAAGGATAATATTTAAATTCGTCCCCGTCTAAAGCTGAAAACCTTTCGCATAGTAGTGTGCCTAAAATAATGTAGTCGCTTATTTAGCTTTGGACATGTAACGCCTCATGACGTAGATAATATTTTTAACACTGGTGATTACTGGGGCATCTCCATTAAACTTTTAAGTACCTAAGTTTCTATGATCTCTCCAAAGCCTTTGATTGCGTGCACCATGACACGCTTTTGCGTCTACTACGTCATTACGGTGTTCAAAATGAAGCTCTCAACGTAATAAATTCTTATTTACATAATAGGCAACAATATGTATAATGTTGATGTTGTGAAATCTTCCGGGCTTCCAGTTCAGTTAGTTAGGTGTACCTCAAGGGTCAATACTGGATCCATTATTATTCTAATTGTATATCAATGACTTACCATTCTATTTAAAAGGGATCTGTTGTACTGTTCGCCGATGATACCTCTCTTATCTTTAACGTAGACTGGAAAAGACAAGATTTTGACGACGTGAACAGTGCACTCTCAATGGTTACGGTTTGGTTTACCAGAAATAAGCTCTTTCTCAATGCCAAGAAAACAAAATGTATCAAGTTCACCTTACCTACCGTTTGTCAGAAACCTTGGACCCAACATAATCTTAGATAAGGAGGTTCTTGGAACTGTAGACTCGGCAGTTTTCCTGGGCATAATAGTTGATGCCAAACTTCAGTGGGCATCACATATATCAAGCCTAGCGGTAAGGCTCAGTCCGGCCGCCTACGCCGTCACTAACGTTGATACAGCTCGGGTAGTCTATTTATTTTAATAGCGTTATGTCATATGGCATTCTGCTTTGGAGCAAGGCTGCTGTTATACAGAGGATATTTAATTTTGTTTTTTTTTTTTCAAACGAGCTGTTCGAGCAATTTGCCAGCTAGGTGCTAGAGTTTCTCTGACAGATTTTTTTTATAATATTGGTATTCCCGCGGTGGCATCACAATTCACCTTTGTCAACATCTTATATGTATATAGGCTTTTACACATATAGGTACACTAAAAAAAGTGATATTCATATTATTAACACTAAAAATAAGGACAAAATACGTGCTTCCTTTCACCAGCTTCTTAAGGTTCATAACTCACTCATGCATTGCCATTCACGCTATGCTATGCTATGTATGCTTCGCTATGTGCTATGCCATGCATGTTATTCTATGCTTTGCCATTTGCATTTGCAATTTTGTGGGCGATGTCCGGTATCCTATCAATGCCTAGTTCAGCCTGGGCCGCAATGATGTCTAGCACATGCTGAGGAAAGCGATAAATCCATAACTATCGCAAAATCAGTCAGATCGTCAGTCAGTAGGTATATTTCTTGCGAGTGACCATAGGTGACGGAGGTCCTGTGACGGTTTTCTGTGTCCAATTTCTTCGTCGCCAAGGAGTCGTTTAACTCGGGGCTCTTCCGAAATTGAAAAGCCGTTTCCTTCAATTTCTGGTACTTGCCTTCTGCAGGTGGGTTGGTGACAATGTCATCGATTTCACCGGCTGTTTTGTGGTCGATTTGAGTGAGAATAATAAACATAGACAAGAATATAAATTGGAAGTCACACGTACAAAAAATAAAATCTAAACTTTCTAAATTTTTATACGCTTTTCGTGAAGTTAAAAAAACCACAAATTTGCAGACTGCCCTCGTTACATACTACGCCTATGCTTATGCTTGGCTTAGCTACGGCATAATAATGTGAGGATACAGCACAGACGCACTTGCACTGTTCACCGTTCAAAAGAAATTTATCCGTATCTTAGTAAATATACAACAAATAGATAGCTGCAAACCCCATTTCGTAAATCTAAATATCTTAACTCTGCCCTGTTTTATATACTTGAAATAATGCAAGTTCGCTCACAAACACAAAGACTTTTACATTAAACGAGAAGACATACAAACAAGATACACACTCCGACACAAAACACGACTCAATATACCAACATCCCGCTTAAAAATACACTCAACAAGCCCTCTAGTTATGTCAATAAAAATTTACAATATGTTACCCGAATATATAAAAACAGAAGAAAAACTCCATCTATTCACGAACAAATTAAAAAAAGCTAAGCAAGTGTTATTATACTGTCAACGAATATTTAAACGACAAATCCTTAAAACACATAAGTACGTATATAAGTGAAATGGTAAAGTATTATTATTATAAGTTAATTATTTTGTAAAAGTGTGTTTAGAATAAGTTAGATTATAAGATACGTAAATGGTAAGTCCTCTTCTCCACATCTCTTTCTTTTGCTGTGCCCGACAGGGTCCATGATTGTTTCTTTTCATTCTACATTCGATTCAGCCTACATTGTGGAATGCAATAAAGAATTGAGTATTGAGTATTTAATACGACAAAATTTTGTGGTATCCGCTGAAATGCCAGCCAGATTTCACTTCAGATTAAAATACACACAATAATTATTTAACTACCACTCAGTAGTAAGTAGGTACTTACCAAATGCTGTAAATGGTGCCAGATAAAAAATGTCCATACATACAAGTTACAATGGTTGTCGTAAGCGTTATAGAATGATAAATGGTCAACTAATATCACGGAAGTTGAATATTTCAACTGCTTCATGTTTTTAATTTTATCTAATAGTTATTCATAACAACAGTTTTCTTAGCGTGTCGAGTGCAACAATAACACAAAAATATCAATCCAATGCTTCGTACTTCACTTACGGGACACTCCCTTAAGTGGATTTAATATTTATTTATGTATCCTAAATCCTTGTCTACTGGAGCAATAAAATCTCATTGACACGTCTACTTCGATCACAACTCCATATGTTCGGTATCATTAATTTCATATTCATTCGCGTTAGATGCTGCACGGCTGCGGCATATCTCAGTAAATCTGCTGGTTTGATCCGTCTGGAGTTAATCGTGCAAGGAACTGCGTTTTTGTAAGCTTCCAGAGTATTTGATGACCGCGGACGATGATAATAGAATGACACAGCGCTTAATAACGACCGGCGAAACAGGATTTGACGTCAGATTTTAATCTTTGCCGAATGTGCAGTCTGTAAGTCGAGCATATTTTCATATTTTTATTGGACCCAGGGATACACCTTTGCGGTATACCACATTATAATATTTAATCAAATCGTAGTTCTCATCGTTTAGAATAGAACGTTCCTAAAATAGAGACCGACAGGTAGCAGACCGATCTCGTGCATCATTTAAGAAGAAAGATATTTGAAAGAAAGGTTTAGGTATGATGCTAAACGGTATCAAAGGCATTAGAGAAGTCATAGAAAGGAACAAGACTATGACTACCAGGTCGTATCATAAGTAAAAAGAAAAACACTAAACTAATAGCGACAATTTTATTGGAATTGGCAGTATTCACTTATTAGTAACCATAATTAACAAACAACAGCTTAATCATCTTTATCGATTGGATTTCGACATAAAACAAAAAGAGAACATGATTGGTCAACAGTTGGAGTTAACTGGTAAAACATTAGAAAGCCTAGTTCAAACTTTCAATTCAATATTAGCACAATATTTCTGCCTCTTCTTTTTGTTTCATTGAACGATAGAAAAAGAGAGCATTGTGCATCTTAGAGTACTTGTTTCTTCCGTTTATTTTGTTTTTCTGATAAACAACTTACAACTTATAAAAATAAGCTTCTATTTATTATTAACAAGTTTTACATTATCGAATTGAAAGTTTAAATTAATATTTTTTTTTAAATCCATTGACTTTTTTTCATGATGAAAGCGCGGGCTATAACATTTTTTAATTAATTATTGCATGGCATTACAACAAACATCGTGTCAATATGACATTAGTGATGTACTATTATCAGTCCGCGCTTTTATTACGATACTTTTGGTAAATTGTTCGGTTTTTCTATTCTTTTTTCTCTTCAACTTTCGTTTCAGTTGTGGCTTCCTTGAGCTCTGTGATGACCACGGCGGGAGCTTCGGGGTTTTTGGGTGCTTCGGTGTCAGGCTGGCTGGAGTAGTTGCCGTCGCGTTTGTATCTGTAGTAACGGCCAGTAGCTACAACTGACTGGGAGTCGTAGCAGTTCACTAGAGCATCACCGTTGCGTCCTGATAAAAGAATAATGTGTGTTAGTAATCGAGCAAATCTGTATTTTGGTTAGATTAGTAATCTCTATACGGTCTTCTACAAGTCACTAGCTAGTAGATAAAAAACAACAAATAGATTTAATTTCCGTACCATTTTGGCATGTGCAGACAGCAATATGTCTGCGGGCCATGCACACGGCTCCAGAGCCGCACTGAGTGTTGCCGAGACAGGGGTCCACGCAACTGTAGCCGACGCAGGCCAAGTGGTCGGCGCACTGGGAGTCCAGCTCGCATTCACCCTGCGTAAGACACAATTAATTTCGTATTAAAAAGGTGTATCAACGGTTAACTAAATAAGTACAACAAATACTGACAGTAAAGCTAGTACGCTACCGTTAACGAGTGAGTTCCTTATAAAGTTTGTCTTATAAAGCGTCGTCTCTGTCATAACATATAAGTCTATAAGCCAACATATTTTTTTTTATATGAATATTGTGTGAATATATTACAAATAACAAGAATGTCAAAGTAGTGCCAGTAACTTACACGTTCACAAGATACGAGAGCGTTGCCAATGTATCCAGTGGGGCAGGTGCAGACGGGACGCTCGGCACCGGTGCGGTCGTGTCCGGGTGTGCACTTGGCGTTAGCACCACAAGGGTTGGGCTCGCAAAGGTCACCTGACAATAGCATATTATATTTAGGGTTAAAAATTATAGGACTAAGTATGGAGTCTTGAGGGACACCAGTTATGTTCCTATAAACTTTAAACATATTTACTCAAAAGTTAAGAATTTCATAAAAGTACTTTCTTTTAAAATACTCCGTTTATCTGTACTTCATATGCTTTCATAAAATAATTACAGTTACTATGTAGCAACCTAGGCAATCATGTCAAATGCTTTCGCCAAATCATCAAGTTATTATTTGAACAACTTACGGGCTTCGAAAGGTCTGCAGTAGGAGAAGGGATCTCCGGTCATGTTTCTGGGGCAAGAGCAGACGGGTGTGAGACCACGGAGGTGGCACTCGGCGTTGGTTCCGCAGGCGTTGATGCAAGGGTCGATGCAAGCGTTGTAGACGCAGGCAGGCTTGTAACTGGGGCACTCGCTGTCAGATGTGCATTCAGCGGAGCAAATCCTGTAGGGATCGCCGTGGTAGCCCTGTATATGGTAAAAAATAATTTGATCAGATTTTAGAATTCCTGAAACCTTCATCAAGGCTTGATAAAACTGGACTATATCTAGGTACAGGACACGTTAATTACGTTTACTTTGAAATCGAATTCCGTGTTCTGAACACTCCGCTATTCAACACTCTCAGATACTATGAGGTAACTGTGGTCGCATTTGAAAGTATTAAAGTAATCCGTGTTCCAGTGCGGGATAGAGCATCATACAGGCTGATTAGCTTCTCTCTTGCTGGCACTGAATGGTGATTTCAAACCCTTCTATTTCACTGTTGGGTGGAAGACACAATAAACCACCCAGCTCTTCAGGTATTATTCAAGCACTACTTACTCTTGGGCACTTGCACACGGCGCGATGAGCGGCAACAGTTTCGCAATCAGCGTTGACTCCGCAATCTCCACACGGGCTGATGCACTTGAAGTCCCGACACGACTGCTGGATGTTGCACTCGCCGTCAGACTCACACTCATGGTGGCAGCCGGTCAGAGGACTACCCTTTAAGAAACAAAAGAGCAACGATTAGAATATATATAAGACAAATGGTTAATGTTTCAAACACAATCTCCCGTTTTGAGCATACTAAGTTCTGTCGGACACGTAGCATCAGATTAAGTTTTTTAAGAGCTCTTAAACGCCAAACTGGAAATTTTAAGTGACTTCAGCAATTTACATCTGTCGCTTTGGTAAAATGTAGGCGTTTGCCTGGCATACTGCAGCAGCACTGTAGCCAGACAAACTACCTAAACAATAAGATCATCATACTGGCGCAATGTTATAGGTTAGATAGTAAGGCTAAAATATTTTTGAACTCTTACCCTGTATCCTGGAAGACAAGTACAGATAGCCTGGTTGTTGGCGACGTGGCACTTAGTGTTAGCACCGCAGGGGGATGGGTGGCAAGCCTCCTCTGTAGACAATAACGAACAATAATGAAGGTAGTTCTAATACAGAATATTACTATAGTCAAGCATCATAGCAATACCGAATATTGCGATTGTTAAAAATTTTGTAATGATCATACCTGGGTCAGCGATTCTGCAAGAGCTGAAAGGACTGCCAGTGTAGCCAGGTGGGCAAGAACACACCGGAATGTGGTTACGGACCTGTTAAACATAATATAAGAATACTTAATAGACCATAATATTGAAGAAAAAAATAATGTTGAAGAATATTTTCTCAATATCACTATAGTGTAAGGAATCTTTACAATTTAGTGAATAGGTAGATATGAGTATATTTATCTAAACTAGGAATGGAAGGGTGCAAAATGGTTGATTCCGTTGATTCTGTGAAAAACGATGGACGTATATCTTACCTCACAGTGGGCGTTGACGCCGCATGCTCCGGCGCAGGGGTCGATACAGTGTTGGTTGACACAGCTCTGGTGGCTGCGGCACTCGCTGTTGTCTACAAAGAAAATAGTAATTGTTTAAATATAGTACATAAGAGACTTGCAACTCAAATATTTAGGGAAATAGGTGGTAATGACCAGTTCAAAGATGAATACACTCTACCATTGCTGGAGACTCGAGATACCATGAACACGGATATAGCCAATGGTAATTATAAAAACGTTTAATTAATTAATTATCTAACACTATCTTCAATGGATCAACGTTACTTACCAATGCACTCGATCTTGACGCACTGTGTCAGCGCGTCTCCGGAGTAGCCTGGCAGGCAAGCGCAGACGGGCCGCACACTGCCGTGGATGCAGTGAGCACCTGCGCCGCAGGTGTGGGGCCCGCAGGTCACCACGTTGTCGGAGATCGAGCGCCCGTGCTCGTACAAGTCGCGGCCCAGGTAATTCCGGGCATAGTAGTTGTGGTAACGTTGACCTGGAAGAAAAAGATGATACTGATGTAACTATAGGACTCGGATAAAAGGACCAATAATCACTCATTCAACTCGCTCTAATACAGAATAATATGGTTGTAATACCAAAATGGATGTCATTTTTGGATCCCCGGGATTTCAACGATGATCTATTTATGATGAGTATCGAAATATTTTAAACCTAATATTAGTTGAACTAGATAAACTTGTTTCAAAACAATAACAATAAAAAACCAGAAAAGGTAAATGACGTAATTTACTTTATTTAAAAACCTATTCACGTCAAACTACACATCGATAGAATGATTAATGTTAAAATTATACGAAAATTATTCATTAAGGAAGTAGTCACAAATAGATCACAAAGTTAACAACAACATGATTAAGAAACAAAACAAATATATCGAGCAAAAATGATTTAACCCCCACGCGTAATCAATTTGCATGATGCTGGCAATCAAGCAAAAACATCATTAGGACCAATAAAAAAAACCATAGAGGGGCCTTGGCAACGTACCATATATGTAGAAGGCTTCGCCTACACGAGACCTATCGTCCTTGCCAATGCGCAAGAATACAATGACGGATTTACTTTATTACCTACATTGTTATACTTAGACCGCACTCACGTTAGGAATGATAAGTGTCGGCCTTTTAGTTCGTCGCTTATAATTAAATTCTGCAATTTCGCACGCTTTGTATTTTTGACAGGTATGAAAAATTGGCTTTAATAGCTGTTACATTTCACAAATAAATGCAGCGCAACAAAATTCTAATGAAAATGTTTTTCCCAAGTTTTAAAATATAGGTACTTAACTTAGACGTGATTGTGTAGAATTTAACCGTGCTCGTCATTTTCTTTTAAGCTCCTGTCTCATGATTATTAAGTATTAAGTATTTATATATATTAGTATGATATACTTTATGTACCTATGTATTTATTGTATTATGTAAATGGTACACCATGCACAGACTACCTACAGTATTGTCTCTCCTTCCCCGTTTTAATTCATCCAAAGGTTGTCTTTAAAAGATGGCTGTTAGCGGTAAGACCACCCATTGTGTCACCCTTTGTATTTTTTTTAATATTTATATCAGTAATTTATATGGTGTACATAATAAAGAGTAGGTATATTGTATTCTATTTCAGTACACTACCCCTTCTTAAAAATAAATGCGTGCAAAAAGACCATAATTACATGATTGATCATAATTAGTACGAGCCAGGACATGCTAAAGCTGATTGGATTTTTATCCGTACCTAATTACACGGTATTGACACGTGTTATGTACCCAAGTACACAATTAGCAAAATACAACAGCGAATTCCTACCAACTGTTGATTGAAAAATCGAAATAACTCACAGACCATGCCTATTAAAACCTAGGTATGTGCTAGAAGGTTTAATACATACGATGTATAATGCACATCAAGATTTTAGTCAAACAAATCCCACTTATCCCTGGGTCGAAAGAGCTAGAAGTCATTGTGGAGGCTCTTGCCTAACAGTGGGATGATGCAGGCTTGCAATACCCAATATTATAATAGTAAATCCTAGTAATTGCGTAACACAGTACCCGTAGCAATGACTTTCAGTTTTCACAGTTCAACAACATTCATTGCGTTATTTACTTTTTTGAGCAGAAATATTTCGAACATAGGTAAGAAACAAAGTACTTATTATCTAGCAATAAGCGATTTCTTCAAAATGATTCTTCAAATTGTGATTGATAGTGTATTCGCTAAATGCCAGCTTAGAGTAGAACCGAATGCTTCTCCTAGTAACGTTATGCACGATGAAGAGGTCTGTGGGTGTACTATTCCGCGTGGTCAGTCAGTCTCGAGCTGCTTAACCTTCATGGACTTGATGACATAACAATAGATTCATTATAGTTTATTACAATTTTAATAGTTACGACTGCGCTTTATGAGTCATTGCGTCTTAAAATTATTTTGGACACGGCCCGAATTTGGAGCCGAGATGCTCGCAATTTTATTTTCAAACCCTATTAAACATCTAGTTTCAATGTTTTCCTGTCCTCAATAACATCTATAATTTTTTATATGATACGTTAAAAAATGCAAATAACTTAAAGATATTTCGTCAGAGTTCCTTGGTCGTTTTACCTCATCGTAAGAAAAGACGCGCGCAAATATCAAATAAATTTAAAAAATATTTCCTTATAAGACCTTGCGTAAGACAATCTTCAAAAACTAACATTCAAATTCTACGAACTTTCGATGTATCACGGTCATGTATTGATAATAGAGAACAACACACCAAGATCAAAACAGTTTTAGACGATTTAACGAAGAAGGATAAAGCTGAATATTAAAAGATTCAACTAGAGAAGATAAAAGGAGCAGGAAAATTGGTCCTAATGGTCGATCAAATCAAAAGATAGAAAAAGTTTAATCACAAAATAATAAAGAAAAGAAAGACTGGCAACTAATCCGTAAGTTCTGTCACATGAGCTTTCACATAACATTTTACAAGATATTAGAATTGGAAGTAGACAGTGAATCATCACTACTACTTTTACTCGTAAAACGGTGAAGGAAAACGTCGTGAGAAAACCGGCATATACTAGAATCAAAAATTCGAAGACATGTGATAACTACTAACCCGCACTGGGCTCGCGTGGTAGATACAGCCCACTCCCTCTCGAAGAGTGGAGGCCTGAGTCCCAGCAGTGGGAACATTATGGCTGATTATGCTAGTGAATCATCACTTAGAAAGATGATGATATTGGATATCGTACGTAAGCAAGCAACAATTACTATAGGTAACTTTTGAACTGAAGTAGACTTACTTAAGTAGGTACCGATACTAAGATACATCTTCAGCAACTGGTACTCGAACGAAACCAAAGGTCACATTGGTCGGAGGTCGTCTTGAATGAGTTGAATGGCACACAATATCCTGATTTCAACATAAACCGCACTCCCCAACTTTCGCAATATTTATAATTTATTGGCAGTGTTCATTGTGTATTAAGATTTTACTTAAATTTATTCAAAAGTCCATAGGCGTAGGTATATAAAGAGCGAAATACGATAATTGGAAAAATAAAACACGCAAATATAGAGATATTTACATACTACAATAATATTCTATATAAAGTTTAAAAGAGAAGAGGAATATATTTAGAAAAGTCCCAATTTTGGCACCCCTTATACAGAACGCAGTGCTTCGCGGCTTGTTGGCCCTAAACTAGGACAAACTGGAGGTTGAATGGAGAGACCCGGGCGTTGTAACACTACTTGGGATAGGTGATTTCCAACAGTGGACTGTGTTATTCTAGTGGAATGGACTTTGATATCTTTTGTGATCAACTTACCTTCAACGCTTCCTAAAACGAGGAGCACCAGCGGCGCCAACAGAAACACCTTCTCGCCCATCTAGAAGAATTACAGGATTTCACATTATCTCTATTTCATTATTATTGTTACCATCACCATTTTTTATATTATCCTTATCAGTATTAATAATTTTACAACCACCGCATTTTATTTTGTTTCTGTGTTTTTTTTGTGTTAGATCTCTAATCTAATACATTAAAATTTTTCCTCTATGTCTATTACTAATTAAACTCTATGCACAAGAGTTTCGCAGTCGCAGACTTTTTTCGCACTGACAATATTGTCTTTGATTTACAACTTAAATTTTTTTTTTATTATTCATACTGTAGATATATTATTATGGTCCGGGTCCGCATTCTTCGATAATTATTAGAATATGGTTATGGGTAGGTTAGGTTAGCTACCTAGCTATTAGGAATACATTAAAGTTAATTAAACGTTACTGTACTGTCAAGATATGTGTTAAATAATAAATTAGAATTTGAAGTTAGTCTCAAGTTATCTCCACAACTTTTCATTTGTTCTGCTATCTATACTTACATACCTTTACATAATATACTTACATTTACATAAGTGTATGTTTGTAATGTCAATATATCAGCTTTTTAGTAATTGCACATGATATGAAAGAATATATTTTTTTTGTCTGGCCGTCTTTCTATTTTTTCCAGCTAAACGGCTGGACCGATTTTGATGGGACCTTTCTCTGGCAGATAGCTGATGTTATAAGGCGTAACTTAGGCTACTCTTACTTTAGAAAAATAAAATAGGATTCCGCGGAAAAAAATTAAAACCAATGAAGTACGGACATCCACGCGGGCGAAACCGCGGGCCAAACATAAATTCATCGTAAAACTTCGTCATCGTATCATCATTGAAGTTAACAATGAATGAGTTACTACCTCATTGAAGGTTGTATGTGGTTCACTGAGTCATACAGTAAATATAAATAAGTACGAATGACTGACCCCCACATTTTCTTCTGTATAAGGCATTACGACGAGATGATTACAATCTTGCGCAATTTACTTCTTATTCACCAAAATAAAAATCGGCCAAGTGCGTGTCGGACCATGCGCAATGAAGGGTTCCGTAGTTGGAATGAATTTATCCCAAGACAAAAATTACGTCTGTTGTATGGGAACCCCCCTTAATTATTTATTTTATTTAAATTTAATTTTTTATTTTTAAAGTAAATATACAAGTAAATATTCTGTGAATATTTCAAGCGTCTACCTGTTGCCGTTATTAATATCTAGCAAATAACGACAAAAAAATCACGTTTGTTGTATGGTAGAACTCCTTAAATATTTATTTTATTCTGTTTTTAGTATTTGTTGTTATAGCGGCAACAGAAATACATCATCTGTGAACATTTCAACTGTCTAGCTATCACGGTTAATGAGATATAGCCTGGTGACAGACAGACAGACGGACAGTGGAGTCTTAGTAATATGGTCCCGTTTTTACCCTTTGGGTACGGAACCCTAAAAATGATGCAGTTTATTAAACAAAATTAAACTTGAAGTTACTTTATGGCTTAATGGACTTTTTGCATTAATTTTAATTAATTAAGTACCCACTTAGCTATTTTTTTTTATTTAATTAATTACAACGACTAGGTATTTCGTTTCTATAAAAAAAAAAATATAGTATCGCCAACCCGTCTTGAGCAAGCGTGGTGATCAGTGCCTTTGCTATGCAGTAGGACAATAATAAGATGGGATTATAATATAGTCAAGGGTCTTATTTAATATTTAATAGTTTTTTTTAATGATCCCAGGCTTGTTAATGATTACTTTTCTTTTCAACGTCATTATCAATTGATGCAGAAAATAAATTGCGTTATCCTAAACTAGTACTAAGTATTTAAGTGTTCTGTGCCTAAACAGTACCGTGGACAGGACAATATAATATAGATATATATCTATACTATATTAAACTTATCAAACCTATTTTAGTTAAAATGGGGTTTGTCTCTTTCTAAAGATTTCTAAACAAGTAAGTCTTGTGTAGTTAAGTAAGTACACACAGTATAATGATTCACGAACAAATAATTATGATGACATTACACCTCTTTACTTAGTTTACATTAACCATTACCAAAATGTTAGTTCCAGCATTGTGCCTTCTAATTAAAAACCACTCACTGCACTGTCGAAAATTATTATTATTTTATTAATTTTAATTAATATAATTTTTAATACTTATAACTTTTTTCACTGTTATTTTTTATTTATTTTAAAGGTTTGCCACAACTGACACTTACGTCTGATTCGTGTATTTTCTCGCGGTGAGATAACAGTCCGTGTTGCGTGTGGACTGTCCTTATACTGTTGGAAGCGCCTACGCCGCCGCCTGTAGATGCGAACTTTTTATACAGATGTAAAATTATGCATAATACTTTAAAGGAGGTTTGACTGGCTATAGACAGCCTTTCAACCCGGCTATAGAAAGGAGTTGGTCCTCTAACCTTAACAGAAACGGAACTAATGGAACAGCACATAATTCTGGGGCCCTCATCATCATCGTCATCATTCAGCTGAAAGATATCGACTTCCGGAGGTAGGGCTCCCCAAGAATAGCGTCAATGACAGGTCCTGTATTTCCCGCAACCAGAAGATACCCGCGAGCAATCAAGGGAACACAAGAAATAAAATATAAATCCTGCATATCTCCCCTGGCTTCTCTCTATGGCGATTGCGCCAATTTAACCCCTTCCATTTGTTAATGGTATCAATGCCATGCATATCGTTGACGTCACACAAATTGAAACAAAACAACGAACAGACGTTATAGAAAAAAATCTGCGATCTTCCGGACAGCCTACTGCATGTCAAAAATCGTGACGAGTTCGCGAATTCCGTACTTACCTACGCCCTAGACCAATTTACGACATTGAGCGATTGCTGTGAACTCATTAACGAACTTGGGTACTTCCTAACTTGCACCCTGGTATAGGAGATATTTAAGTAACATGATATAACATTACGCCTATATTTTCTAAAAGGATAGCCAGAGGTTTTATTCTGGCAACTACACCCTCATTTGGAATTTTAGACTTATAGAGTAGCTACGTCAAAGACTCAAACTCCTGTGATGTAATCGAGACGAGCCTTTTCCCATCAACAGCAGCTACCGGCGACAAATCCACGCTATGGGTTGCTAGTTGAGCCCAGAAACCTCAGCAGCTTCGCGACTTCGAACACTAAACGTTCTCAACCAAAGATGCAGTCACACGGCCAGTCAGGCCCTTCTCTTAAAGTGTAAGTGTAGTAACACATGTGTGAGTACTATGTACACACTATAAAGCTACCATTTACTGGGTACGTCTTTCATTGACTTGAATGTGCTCTGGCGGCTGAGAGTATGTCATGCTCACTCAAATGTCTCGCTGATGGTGGCGCATGTGTTGGATCATTTAGCTCCCTTCAAAATGGTTGAGCTGAATGGTGCTGATGCATGCGTCATGTTCGTGAACGGGCGCCGTCAGTAGGGACTGGTCATCTCTTTGCTGCCATGGCTTATTTTAATTTATTATTTGAATTGTTGTTTTTTCTCATCTTTTCATTATGGACGCTTTTAACGTTCTGCATCGTTCTCACATGTATAATTTTTAACATGAATGATGTAACCAAGACTTTGTAACCACATTATTTTGATTTAAAAGAGTGTCCATGGAGTTTCTTGCCCGTTCTTCTCCATAGGTACCTACGCTTTGGAATGGGCAACTAGCTTCATTTTTTCTGACTGACTGACTTCTTGACAATTCAAAAGTGCCTGTAAATGGTTTAATTGAAATAAATGCTTTGAGTTTTTGAGTTTGAGTGGCCCTCGTAGTTCCAGCAAAGACGAGTGGTTTATTTTTGCGATCGCCAAACTAGGATTGTCATCGTCTTATTGACGTAAGAATTAATTAAAAGGCAATATTATTCATACTCATTGAAATTGAAAGGGTACTAAAGGAACTCTACTCCATCCATCCATACTATAATATTATAAATGCGAAAGTGTGTCCGTCTGTTACCTCTTCCCGCTTAAACCGCTGAACCGATGATGATGATGATGGGGCTCCCTTTTCCGCACTTAGACTCCCATTTGGTCCGTTGTGCGTAGGGATTCTGGCTAACAGAGCCAGCCTAGCTCCGTCCAGAAGCACAGAAGCTTCCTGGGAGCTTCGCAGGCTTCACGGACCGACCTCACTGTTCCGAGGATTTTTTCGCGTTGAGAAGCCACAGCCTCGCATTCCAGGATGACGTGGGCGGCTGATTCCTCGGTGTCAAGGCAGCCCCTGCAAAGGGGGCTGTCCGTGGCGCCTATGTTAAAAAGGTGTTTGTTAAGAGGGTTGTGGCCCGTAATTGTACCTATTATTATTCTGAGGTTATTTCTACTTAGGCTAAGAAGTTTTTTAGTTAATCGCTGGTGTATCATTGGTAAAGCCAATTTTGACTGTCTACAGTCTGTTACCCGTGACCATCTGTTGTTATGGAGTTCCGCTGAACCGATTTAGGTACATGTTTGGTATAGAGATAGTTTGAGTCCCGGGAAAGGACATAGGATAGTTTTTATCCCGATATTTCCACGGGATTGAAACTTACGCGTAGTACATAAATAAACAATCTAGGTAACTAAAATACTCGTACAATTATGTTTACGAGTAATGACAATTTAGTCACCATGATTGTGTTAATAAACATACCTACCAATAGAGATAGAGTAAACGCCGAATCCCGTATTAGATCTGGGTTAGTCCGGTAATGCGGGTACATCCCTTTCTGATTTCTTATTTGTCGTTAGGGTAGTTACCGTATCGTATTACCTAGTAACTTGGTTGTGGAGGTCAGATATGCATTCCATGTAAAATACTGGTATTCAACTGCATCCGATTAAACTGGAAGTTGACCCCAACATAGAACGGAAAAGGCTAGGCAGATGATGAGGGTAGGTACACAATGGAAACCAAAGATATGAGCATAATCGTTATGTCCTATGAACAATGCCAATATACCTACCAAATATTTTTCCGAGGAACAAAAAATCTTTAAAAAAAAATTCTTGCATCCTAAAATATTTTCTTTTCATTTCTAAATACATAAATGCTCCGTGGCTAAATAATAACAGCCGCACAGATCGATCGATCAGGTTAAGTTACGCTTGCCACGGTTGGTCTGTGGATGGGTGACCATCTCTACATACCGAGACCCCTCCGTACCTCGGAAGGCACGTTAAGCCGTTGCATGGTCCCGGCTGTCATTCGTGGGTCTTTGACAGTCGTTACGGGTACTCAGAAGCCCGAAAATTTGAAAACCAGTTAAGACTGGTTTTCAAATTTTACGTAATACGATACTCCTTGATAAGTCAAGGAGTATCGTATTACCCAGTAACTGGGTTGTGGAAGTCAGATAGGCAGTCGCTCCAAGTAAAATACTGGTAATCAACTGCATCCGGTTAGACTGGAAACCGACCCCAACATAGTTGGTAAAAAGCTAGGCAGATGTTGTTCTAAATACATAAATGCTGTCGGAAAATAATTGCTCCCATTCCCAGTAAATCATACCTAGTATCACTACAATAGATTTTAGGTCGTTACCCTAAATGTGTAGAAGTGGACTTTTTGGGCTGTTATGAATGAAATAATCAGAGCATATCCATCCAAGTTTTGTACACAAATACCACGCCCTTTTTCACAGTGAAAGAGCCCAATTCTGATTCAAATGATAAAACCATTAACCTATAATACCCAGCAAGCGGAACGTGGAACAAAATCTAGTCTTTATTTTAAATCTCGGTTGTTTCCAACGACTTTTCTTTCGCGCCATATTTGGTGCGCGCGAACTTCGACGGCCATGGTCGTGAGTGATACAAATCGCCAGAGCAATGATGTCATTTCTACTAAATATTCAGTCTTAAGCTGAACTAGGCAAAATAAACTAGGAAAAATATTTATTTAGAAATGGTCACTGGACCGCGTATTGGCAAGTGTAGTGTGGGTTGCCCCCCAGCTAGACGGACCGACGCAAGTGGCTAGGACATACTGAATGCGGAAGACGGAGGACAGGGTGTTGTGGCGCAGCCTGGAGAAGGCCTATGTCTACCAGTGGACTGCGACAGGCTGAGTTAAATAGTCACTGGGCTAGAGTTTTCCTGTCCTCCTCTCCTTATTTTACGCACTTGATGCTATTATCTCTTTTCTTCTGGCTTTGACGTCATACACGGACATTCGGCCTTGCTTTTTTTTTGTTAGCCTGCACTGTCACACTTCTGGGCAAATGCCTCCCACAAATACTTTCAGGAACCGTTTTCCCGTTCCACCTCAAACCAGCTTTTACTTACTCTTACTCATCAATTTATTAAAAAAAAAAATTTTTTTTTCATTTATCCATAAACCATAAACCTACTTAAGTAGATATATCCGCAATGTTTTCTTCTCACTAGTTACCTAAAATCCAAGAACTAACAAAAACACCATAAAAAACATGGGTAAATATTCACAAGTAAGTCTATTCGATACAGAAAATTAGAATTATTATGTTGAAAAAAAAATTATAAATCCCCAAATCAATCTTCAAATAACGTCAAACCTACGTAAATACGCCTAGTAACAAAATAAAAACATCGTTCCAATAATGGCGATTGGCGAACCATAACAAACATTAGGTAAATAATAAAATCTTCTCAATAATCATCTATATCCTGAAGATTCGGAAAACATAATAAGATTTAAATACCAACTTTAGCATAAGTTTTTGGCAACGGACAAGTCGTAGGTAACTGAGTCAGTGTCAGCCCACACGATGATATAATAATATTGTTTGCTTAACACACCTGCTCCTATGGGTTTTTTTATCGAAAAATATTCTTGGTATGTAAAATACCGAGTTAATAGAATTCTTGAAAACCCTGTCTATTTAAGGTCAATTATGGCACCTTTAGGGATGATTTACATTAGACCGGGCCGTTCCCGGGGCGTACCGTGTACATGGCCCGGACGGCAGAGTAGATACAATTGTTCTATGCTTGAGGTAAAGCTTTTACTAGCAATTGTTTGCATACAAGTCTGGCATTTCTCATAAAAGATCTATCGCGATCTCGCTAGTTAAAATGAGGCCCAAACTGAATTTCGGCTAGGTACGGCAGCCAATTTCACCGGAGACTAGCTATCTACGCGGGAGATGTTATAGTGCACGAGTATAAGCGCAGATACAGGTACACTCTCTCTTCCCTCAGTTCCCTCACTCTTACAGTCCGATGGGATGGCAATCCGACACGACCGGGAAGAAATCAGGAGATGTGGTCTACGTTGGATCGAACGAGCGCACCAGAACGCTTCAATTTGAAGGTTGACGGTGGTCAAGATTTGAAGGTGGTGAAGACAGACACTGGCATGGTTGGCTGTGCTTATACAGATGAAATTTAATTCGTGGGCATCCTTTTAAGAGGTCATTGTGCCCATCATCATGAACAACTTTTATTATTAACCTGAAATCGCGAAAAAAATCAGCTCTTCCCTACATTTTGACGAGTTATGTGAACATAAATGCAAAGAACAGCTGATTTTTTTCGCGATTTTAGGTTTAGCCCCATAGTAAAAGTTGTTCATAATGATGATTACAATGACCCCTTAAAAGGAAGCCCATGAACTCAATTTCATCCTGTATGTCCGTGGCTGTGCTCATAAGCACCTAATAAAAGCTAGTAGATCAAAAGCGGTAAGTGCGACATAGGTAGATATCATTTATTAGAATATTTTTGGGGAACTATATTTTCTATCACCAAAATTTATATTGTCATCAAGTTGTATCACCTAATAAATAGATCTATCGCCACGAAATATTTGTATCACCTAATAAATAGATCTATCGCCACGAAATATTTTCGTTCTCAGATAGCGGGGCTCCGTCGACATAGGATGCAAGAACGAGCGAAGGGCACCCCGAGGTTCGGTTTGGTTAGGTTACTTTAAACCCTTTACACAGAAATAGAGGCCCCGCGAAGCGGGGCTCCGTCGACATAGGATGCAAGAGCGAGCGAAGGGCACCCCGAGGTTCGGTTTGGTTAGGTCACTTGCATTGTTTGGTGACTACATTTTGGTGACAGATCTACTATTTGGTGGACAAACCCTATTATTTAAGAAACACAAAACTAATTAAATTGGTGATAGCTTAAATGATACCCATATTTTTGAAGTCTCTACGGTCTCCTACCACTACCAACACTTCTTTTTCAGATAAGCTAGATTTACATAATAGAGTGGAACTGTAGGTAGTAACTAAAAATAACATTAATAAAAACACTTTACTTAAATCATAGTCCAAGGATATCTCTAATTCCTCCTGTTATTCTGATAAACGATCTTCAAATAAATTTTAATATAATAAACGACTTCACGTTGCCATATAAAAGAAATGATTTTCATTAACGCGGACCATCACGGATTGTATCATCCTACGTAAAAATTAACATATTAAATACCTAATCAATTCCATCTATAAAGGAATGGGAGCACTCCTTTTTTGGAGACCACAATACATCTATTGACTGTCATTTTTATAGTCCTTTTGTTCATTCAAGTACTTGCAAGTTATTCGTATTTGATTATCATAATTATGTACATACGTGGGACTAGTATCATTCATTAGATACACAGTTTTCATTAACTATGCTGTAATAACATGACATATCCGTATTAGCCATCCACATTAGGTGTAGATATCTGGCCTGTTGCAAAGCGATGGATGAAGTCTATGATGAAACGAGCAAGCGCAGAAGATAGGTGTTCACTCTTGCTTTGAAGGCAGACAGGTTATAATGTGCAAGGGAACACGGACGCCCGCCCGGCAGAGAGTTCCATACTTTGAGTGTGCGGCTTCCAGTCTAACCGGATGCAGCTGAATTCCAGTATTTTACATGGAGCTACTGCCTATCTGACCGCCACAATCAAGTTACTGGGTATAGTTCGCACGGAACTAGTTGGCCGCACCTTAGGTATGTGAGCGGTGTGGCGAAGGAGCGGGGGCGCATTACTCAGTACGTGGGTTGCGAACCGCCGCCTCATCCCTGTCCCCACCTCAGCGGCCAACTAGTTCCGCGCGGACTATAATACGATACCCCTGAATAAGGCTGGGTATTAGACTTTCGGGCTTCAGACTACCCGTAACGACTGTGAAAGATCCTCGAATACCAGCCGGAACCAATGGCAAATAATAGTAAAGTAATGCATGGTCACCCATCCACGGACCAAAGCGGCAAGCGTAGCTTAACCTTTGATCGACCCGTGCAGCTGTTATTACTTAGCCATTAGCCACAATCAAGTCAGTATGCTATTTTATTGATTTTGTAAAAACAATACCCCCTAGCTTAAAGCTTCGTCGTAGTCGGGTAAAAAAGGGCCACCAATTTTTTTTTTATACGGGGCCTCTTTAGGACAAGCTACGCCACTGGTTATAATGTGTAGTGTGTAGGTATGTTTTATGTAGTGCATGCGCGGTCCGAGGGGGGGGGGGGTCGTGGGGGTCATGACCCCCCCAAAATCATTCAAGCTGTCGAGAGTCTGAATGATTTACTTGCCTTACTAACTTAAAACTTTACTTGAGCCACGAAAAATGGGGACTGCCGACTGAATTAAAAATTTAAAAGTATGAAAAGACAGTGGGTTTTTTAATGCGCCTAAAAATATTATAAAAATATAGAATCTAGGATTCAAGAGCGAGCGAAGCAATCAGAAGAAGAAGAATCGGGATATGGCACCCCAATCGTACGTAAGGTTAAAAGGCTAAGGTAAGGCCATTCCAAAACCTAAACTGCTGTAAAACGAGTTTAAGCTTTTCCTCATAACTCAATAAAGTAAGTTCTCTTTTTGTACGATGAGTAAAAGAAAACAGAGACTATTCAAGGTGGGTTGCTAAAATTTTCAAGCTCGCTACGCTCGTTCTTGCAATTTACATTGGTTCTTGAGTTTTTTTCAAAAGTCGACAATGCAAGTAATTCATAGTCCTTTTGGAATGATTGAAAGAAAATCCAACCTATCCGAGAGTATGCAAAATTTTCGAGCTCGCTTCGCTCGCTCTTGCATTTTAGGTTCTGATAGCTGCTTGAGCTTGCCTGCATAAGTCGACCATGTAACTCCTATTTTTACTTGAAAATATAAAACAAAACCTAATCAAACAGAGGCGGGTTGTAAAAAATTTCGAGCTCGCTTCGCTCGCTCCCCTCACCCTGCACAATCTACCGTTCTAATACATACGACCAATTTGGCAGAATTTAAGTAACACCCGCCCTATGTAAAAGCTGCGTCCCTGAATAGCATAAGTAATGTGGAGCCGGAGATGTACATGAACCTTAACATATCATCACGCCTTTAATCCCCAAAAGGTTAGGCAGGGATGTAACTTCATATAGGTAATACTTACACCCACATTTTGCCAGTTATTAAGTGAAATGTCATTGAAGGCGAGCCTACTGCCGCCAACCGGGCACAAATCAAGACTCCAGGTTGCTTCTGAGAAATTTCTGATGGAAAATCCCTTTAATACTTTACCCGACCTAGGAATCGAACCCAGCTAGGACCTCATGCTCAGCAGTAACACTTGCGACCACTACATCAACGAGGAGATGTACCTCCCTTAAAATATTCCTCGGCACCCATGATGACCCCCCCCAAAATCTTGGGCTGCGACCGCGCCTGATGTAGTGATTCGCCTTCCTACCTAAAACCTCAAACTTCATAGACAGAACATCAACGAATTAGGTACGGTACCTAAAGTCTTCACTTACCTTACTACATTGGTAGTAGTGACTGACTATGAACATTATAATAATAAATTTGTACCCACATGTCCATTTGTCAAAGTGCGGAGTGCAGATTAGAAGATAGCAAAAAAAAAGCTGATTACCTAAACTTATATTCTGAACTTCTTTTCCGACAGCTTCTGATGTGGGTTGTATTTTTCGATCAGACATGAAAGGTTGCTTGACGTAGAGATAGAAGATTATTAATATAATTATTATTGATCTCCCTGGTGATTTACACAAACATAACAAGTAGGTAAGTCCATAAAAAACAAAAAACTTTTTGATTTCCCGCCAATCATTACGCGAGGAGTTTCATGGTGGAATCAAATCCGTTCGAAAAATTCTGCAATGTTCTAATTGTAAAACAATAATGATTGATAAGTTGAAGTGAAGAAGAAGAAGCGGGACGAATGTCGGCGACGCGACTCGTGTACGAACTTCAATGTATTTGTATGGCGGCAGTCGCTTGAAGACTAAAATCGTTGAGTATCTAAGATTTGAATAGTCTTGTGTAAGAAGGGGCTTAGTCAAACCCCTATTAGACTACATGATATTTAGGGTCCGATATTTAGGGTCCGACATTTAGGTGATGTGTTTTATTAATAGGGCCCTTTCTTTAAGAATGGTAGCAGAGCCCTGATTCACAACCATACGACAGGCTATCGTATCGAAAACCTGAAATTTCGATAACCTGATTTGACTTGCCCTCAACAGCAAATAGCTGTTGGAAGAATAGCGGGCGTCTATTTGATTTAAACTGACAAAATTTTCGGGTTATGGACTTGTGAACAGCGTTTAGAAGACTCCTACGATAACAATGATTAATTAAAGTAAAGTAAAGTAAAAAATCGTTTATTCCATATTTTAAAATTACAATATCGAGGTATTGTTGGTCCCAAACTAGGCACAGCCTGTGTCTTGGGCACCATTACAATGGTACAAGATTTTAATAATTAAGGGAAAACTAAGATCAACAAATGAAATAAAAATAAAAATTAAGTAGCCACATCGGGACTATAAGTCTAAATGTACACATAAATAGACTTACTAATTATAATAAATTAATGTTCGATACGATACGGAAGCGTCCTTTTCCGAATAGCTATGCTGGTGGCGTTCTGTAGTTTCTGCCCACCCCCATGGCAAGAAGGCATGAGTTTATGTAATGTGATACCTACTTTAGAATCTGATTTGATTTAAATTTTTCTTTCTTCTGTTACTCATAACAGAAGAAAGGAAAAAATATCAAACATACATACAGAAACACACCTTTTTCTCGTTCATAAATGTTTAATTAAAAATGGATATTTAATTGGTCATTTAATTTTGAACAATGTGGTTTTGGAACGCTCCTCCACACGTTTGGTTTACTGTATTCAATGGTCGCAGTCAAGACAAGTTTACCATAGATAAGAATACCGAATAACTACGAAAAACCCTTAAAACAATAGAGATGATTCTAGGGTCTACGTAATACGGATCGATCCATTCATTTTCAATGCTGGGGTAGTTACACGTAGGTATTATAAAACATTTTAAAACATTTGGGCAACATTTTGTTTTGGTTGTAACAATATAAACCGTGAAACTAACGCGGCTGTCACTGTCTGTGACCTGTGCTGTCAATGTGACAGCAAACAGCTGACCATCCTGAAAAATCCTTGTTGACATTTCTCATTCAGTCTCAGTCGTTCTCAACCAAAATGTATTGACAACGAGTAATCGTAACAGAGAAATCAAAAACGATTTCATAAATAAAACTTGTCAGTGAAACAGGCCATAGCCGTCCGGGTCACAAAACATGTCGGCTAGTAGGTTAGATGCTGTGTACAGAAGTATACTTCTAACCAAATTCTTTACTAAAGGATGGGGTAAACCAGAGAACTTACGAAGGTCAGTTGTTCATGATGGTAAATGTGGTGCAGCTGTTGTGTAATCAGTTTCCCGCCAAGCTGTAAAGTGGTGTGGCTCTGTGATATCTTGTGTTTGTTTACAAACTGTTCCAATGTTATATTTTAAGGTTATTCGAGTTCAGGAAAGTCGTATCGAACCGGGATGAATGCTTCAAATTAGTGGAAAGAGACTATCCTGTTACGATTACCAAGGTAAATGGTGCTTTTGATAATATTTTCCTTGATTTATATTTTTGTTTTGATACTTTTGTGTCATAAAAGTGCAGCATGAGTCATAACCTTACTTTGAATTGATTGTTGTCATACCTCCAAGAAAAATACTGGTCAGAAGTGAGGTCATTGAAGGTCAATGGAATTAAGTAATAAATATCGAAAACATTTGAAAACTTTAATCGTAAAAAATATTTATTTTTGTTTTTTTCTTTGATAAAGTTATGGAAAGTTCTAAAACTATACAATACTGCACACTACCATAATTATTTAAGTAATACTAAACAAATTATCAAAATTATTAAGTATATGCGTATCTTTATATTTAAAATATAATTTATTCCTCAATTTTCATGATTGCACCTACTACTGTTTGTCTCTGCATCACCCAAAGCTTAACTGGTAGAAAATGTCTATGGCATTAAGTCCGCTTCTGTATATTTATGTGCTTGAAGTAAATAAATATATTTGTTAGACATCATTTTTAATGCCCACTCAAAATATGTAAGTCCACATAACAGTTGATGTAATCATTACTCCTGAAATACAGGTATTCTAACCAAGCTCTAGAGCCAGGGTCTCACATTTTTCTATAAACTGTAACGGCAATAAAGAAATTTATCATTTATTTATTTATTGCAGCAACAAACACTATCAGACTGCAAGCTCTATGAAGGCTACTTCATAACTCCTCTGGAGCGGTACCTACCCGGCATAGTGCCCAAGATAGCCCAAAAGGCTCATTTCCAAGCGTTGCTGCCGCTCCACTGGCCTGAGAGGAATTGCAAGCCTGTTTGTTTACATCTAGCTGGTACTGGTGACCATGTAAGTATAATTAAATTTATTTAAGAGCTTTTTGGCGCATGTATATTTGTATCACAGCACAGTACCCAAATGACAGCAAAAGAATATATTTTTATACAAACACAGGACAAGAATCTTGTTAGTTAATCACACAGTATAGTATCCTAATACCTAATCTGTTAATAATGTTTACATTATTAACATAATAAATAAACATAAGAATAGAAATAAATAAAAGAATAAACTAGAAACTAGTCAGTTTCTAGTTTATTCATTCTATTTCCCATGAACCACAGACATTCCTCTCTAGACCAAAGTAGTGTTGTGGCTTTATATGTAACAGTGGGAACCATATATAGTTTGGTTCGCCACAGGTTGATTTTTGGCAGAAATTATATTCAATTTTCGAGTTTTTCAATACAAAAACTATGAAACATCAATTTTTCCCTGATAATAATTGGAAATATCAGCCTACAAAAGAAATAAATCTAATTTTTATTTATCTTTTACTGTCACCTAAATAGTTATGTTTAAAACTATCCTCCTTATGGCTGTATTAATTCTTGATGAAAAAGTTTAAATATCTTACAACTTTAATAGGTGGTGTAACTAACTTGATCATTGTAAATTAGTGCATGTCTACTTGTTTTAAGAAAATGGGTTTAATATTAATTATTATGAAATCGCAAAAGTAAGCATTTCATAACAATGCAATGGAGACATAAGAAAATTGAACCTTATGCTAGCAAACATAGAAGTCAGAATTCATATTTATTAGGCACCGTGCTGTAAACAATTGACTCAACTCATTGTCTTTTATGTGAATAAAATTCACATAATATAATTATGCACATTGTTTTAAAACTACATACTTATGTAAACATTAGGTTCTAGCCATGTACCTATGTTGCCAGTAATGTATTGGGTACTCAAGCTATACTTATTACTTACCTACAATTCCTAACATAACACGGTGGCTGGGACATCGAGGCGCAACCTGTTACCATGGAATCAGTCGTCATCATCATCATAATTTCAGCCGAAAGACGTCCACTGCTGGACATAGGCCTCCCCAAACACCTCCACTTCGACCGGTTCTGTGCTTCTCGCATCCAACGGGTTCCTGCGGCCTTCACAAGGTCGTCGGTCCACCTAGTGGGAGGCCTTCCAACGATACACCTTACGTACGCGGTCGCCACTCCAGAACGTTTCGGCCCCATCGGCTATCTGTTCTGCCAGCAATGTGCAATGCTCACTGCCACTTAAGTTGGCAATTCTTCGGGCTATGTCGGTTACCTCGGTTCTCCTACGGATCTCCTCATGGGTGGATTCAGCACATGATTCTAAACCCCTCTGTGTTAAAACTTGTCACAGATTATTAAAAAAAATTGCTGTTCCAATCATTTTAATAGCGTAGGTACTACTAGGTACCTATTGCATTTGTCTATGAAACACCAGATTTTTGTTTTGATAACCAAGGAATAATGTCTACGCTACGTACCAATTCCTCATATGAGCGTCAAGTTCGCCCCGCCATCTACGCCTGGGTCTTCCGCGATGCCGTTGGACGTTTTCAGGAACCCATGCTATGGTGGTCTTAATCCACATTGCACTCTATATGCGGCAAACGCGTCCGGCCCAGCAGTCTCATTTGAGCTTGGCTGCTTTTTTTGGGTCTGCTATTTGTGTTTTAGAGCGCAGTATCGTGTTCCATATCAGGTCGGTAAGTCGAACTCCAAGGATACTGCGCTCCATCGCTCGCTGGCAAACCTCGAGCTTGGTCCTCTGCTGAACTGCCAATGACCAGGTTTGAGCGCCGTATGTAAAGATGCCGCCCTAATGGCAAATTGGAAGATCTCCTTTCATAAAGGCTTTCGTTTCATCGACCAATAGCCACAAATATGAAAAACAATCCCAGTAAAAGTTGTTCATATTCATGAATATTTATGCCGTAAAAGATATTATTAATAATCCACATTCTCTTAGTGTCGCAGAATGGATGATAAAATCCTATGACATCAGAGATTAGGTACTAGGTATTCATAATTAGACATGATATTTATCTAGCTTGCGATGTAAACATAACAAAAACAAGTGCTTATACCGAAGGCGTTGGCACGATAATGATTTTGATGTACACGTCATGTGTTTACGATGCCAGTGAACTGCTGAAAAAAAATGCTGTTCAAAGATTATCATCGTACGATAATGCGTAGTAGATGATTTTTAAGTGAGATTGATCTAAGGCTTGGAAAGGGAAGACTGATCTATACAGGGTGAAATTTTAATCACCGTTTTCCTCTTAAGGGGTTATTGTACTCATCATTATGAACAACTTTTACTATGGGACCAAACATGAAATCGCGAAAAACAAATCAGCTGTTCCCTTGACGAGTTATGCGAACATAAATGTAGGGAACAGCTGACTTTTTTTTCACGATTTCAGGTTTGGTAAAAGTTTGTTCATGTAAAGGGTAATCTCCGAATCGAATGATCCAAATCTCAAATATTTTTTCACTGGTAGAAAGCTATATTATTCCTGAGTGATATAGGCTATAAATTGTATCTTATTAATATCATGCATATTAGTCGAGCTATCACAATTTTTGTCTAGCAAGTCGGAACAAAATACGAAATCGAAGTAATAACGCGGGCGGGCAATGCGATGCGATACGGTGAATCGGGGCCCGAAATTTCACGCGGACGAAGTCGTGGGCAGAAGCTAGTACCTATTTTATATAGAGTAGGTATAATTGATTGAACTTTATGCAGTTGATTAGGTAGGTACTGGTTATAGCCAGAAAGATCGACAACGAGTTTAATCTTGAGAAGTGTTGAGTAAACAACTGCATTGCAGAGGTCAGCGCATACGCATGACAGTATAGATATTTCGCTACACTAGGCGGAAGTTGACCCCAACATAGTTGGCAATAGACTAGGTCTAGATTCTAGATTAGTCATGAAAATGCAGTCAGCGGCCCTAAATTTTAATAAATGTCGCCATATCTCTTACTTATCTAGTGTTAAGATTTGGTTTCCTATGAAAGCGGTTTTATGGGCACAACTAACAAAAAATCAGAAAATGAGTTAAGTATGCCAATGTACTTTAAAAACATCCCTTACATGTTGGTGCAAAAAGGGCAAAAGTGCACATAAAAAAAGTATTTCTTTAAATTGTAGCACAAATAATAAATACTTTACTCCTGTAAAGTACATACCTAAATTCGCAGTGTAAGGCTTATTTTACCAAAAAAAAATATATTACTTAAAATGAATATAAGTAAGCAGAAAAACTCGATATTATTCTACAAAAATCATAAAATGTCTCTAGTGAAAAATTACAAAACGTGCAGTTGTGCACTTGTTCCACCGATGGTGCGGTATCATAACGGTCATCTTGAAAATCTCGACATTTTGCACCAGTAGGTGTCGAAGCCGCGTGTGTGTATTGGGACAGCCGTTATTGCGTGACCGTTGGCCGCAAAATACTCGCCTTGGACGTGGAGTTGAAAACACCAGCCCCATATACAATACAATACTGGTAGCCTGCATCATCCCACAGCTGGGCAAAAGGCCACTCTCCGTGACTTTTAGCTCTTTCGATCCAGGGCTTATGTGGACCATTGGTTTTTAGGGTTCTGTACCTAAAGGGTGCCAACAGGACCTTATTACTAAGGCTCCGCTGTCCGTCCGTCCGTCCGTCTGTCTTTCACAGGACTGTAGCTTTTGAACCCTAAAAGGCAGACATTTGAAATTTTCACGGAGTGTGTGCCGCTATAACAACAAATAATGTGTTAAATGTTAATGTGCTGTTTAGTGTTAAATATTGTACGATGGTACGGAATCCTTCGTGTGCAAGACCGACTCGCATTTGGCCGGTTTTTGTTTTGTCATTCTCACCCCGCTATCTTTTACTTATCTAGCGCGCCGAAAATAAACATGGTTTTATTTAATTCATACTCAACTCGATCTATTCTAGCCGACGACGAAACGTTTTTCCAAACAGTCTGCATAGTCCGGAAAGCGAAGCGGAAACTGGGGCATCGCGGCACGGTTACGTAATACCTCATAGCTGCGCTGCATTCTCCTCTACAAAAACAAAATATAAACTATTATCACGAGGCGCATTTGCAGCTACAATTTGCATAACTTTGTACACAATTATTGTAGTAATTTGTTGGTCTGTAAACTGTACAGCAGTGTAACTTAACGCCGATTTATTTCTCCTTTGTTAGTGAACTCACTAATCTACATGGTTCTTACATGATATGACCAAGATTACGTCTGGACTTTAAAAGAGACCGTGACCCAAGGGTCAAAGTCTCTTTAAAAGACATAGGTAGCCAAACAAACTCAGGAGTTTGTTTCGTCATTTCTCCTCAGGGGCAGTCAGATAGGATAATGTCGACTCCGTCTAGCTTATTGAAGTGAAACTTCTTTACGCACGCTTGAGTTGGGGAGTAAGCTGGCGAACGGGTGACGTAAGCGTTACGAAAAGTGTGATCGGGCGAGGCGAACGGGAGTTGAGTGGGGGATATAAGCAAGAGAAAGCAGTGCGCGCGCACATTTTCTTTCTCTCTTCCTCTCATAGCGAAGTTTCACTTCAGTCGTGTGGTCATAAGCACACTCGGTTTTTTTTTATAATATGACATGTAACAGTGGTTCCGATATTCTATTTACAGGATAAATAAACAATTTCATTTCAATAAAAAGGTTAAGTATGCACATTATAGGCGGGAAAGTAATTTGACAATTGCTTATTATTTTTGTTTTTCTACTGTACAATTAAGTATACTTACCGGTAATTTTATTTTATTTTATAGGATAGGATCTAGCTTATTTTTTTTTTTATATGACGTGTAAATGTTATTTCGTCATTTTACAGAATAAACAATTGCATTTCATTTCAAAGTCTACCTATAAAAATACTTTTTTATCAACTTTGTTATACCTATCTTATCAGTTTATATCTTATCTTGTAATGCTATGATATCCCAACGATATGACCGCCAATATCGACATTTTCGTCAATGGAAAACGGTTAATGACCTACGAATTCCGTCAATATTGCACACAGAAATTAAAAACTTGAAAAATCATCATGAATGTATTCGTTTTTCTGGCTTTGGGCCAACAAACAAATGTTACTCAAGCCTTGCGTCTGACTTATTAAATGACTTATAAGTTTTTCGTGTGGGGTTAAAATGTTGGAAATATGCCCAGAAAAAGATTATTTATTAAGACAAGCGTCTAGGTACGTTTATATTGGGGCCTAATCTGTTACGATTACAGGATGTTGTATGCTAGATTGTGTCTGGCCCAAAACGATACGCGAATGCATATATAGCACTATGTTACGTATATTTTTAAACGTTATAGTAACGTGATTACCTTATTGTGCAGCGTAGCACCCACTCCCCACAATATAACTGTTAATTCATACAAATTGCTCGTGTCTGGCTCGCCCCTGTCGCAGCGTAGCAATTCATCTACAACAATGCTTTGTACCGAACAAAGAACTATAATATACTAGCTGCGCCTCGCGGTTTGACCCGCGTAAATGTCGATCCCGTGGGAATATCGGGATAAAAAGTAGCCTGTATGTTAATCCAGGGTGTCAGCTACCTCCATACAAAATTTTATCAAAATTGGTCCAGCCGTTTGAGCGTGAAGAAGTAACAAACATATAAACATACACACACACACTCGCGAACTTTCGCCTTTATAATATTAATGTGATAATAACATCTCGCCTCGAATTAGGAAGGCGAAATAGGGGCATTCAGAGGAATACAACCACATTTCATTGGTTAATTTTAAGTCCCATGTAATAAATATATAATAATTTATCATTTATTATCTCTTCACAAAGCCGACTTAAAGTTAATGGTACAAAGAATGTCTCAGCTATATTCCAACTTTGTGAGAGACTGGTGCCTGATATAGGTTTTTGGGAAAAACCTGTGTTACAGGTCACCAGGCCCCTTCCACGGCTAGAATTAGCTTTTAAAGAGATACCGTGCAAGAGTCGAAGTTAAACAATATGCATAACAAAAAATTAAGAATTAAAGAGGCGAGCCTATTGCTATAACGTGGCACAAATTCCAATGTCGACTATAGGCCGACCGCTTAACTGAGACGTTGCCTGAGGTAGCAGCGCGGTGCGGGAGAGGTGTGGTGACGTGATGCGAGAGCTCAGTGAGTCGTCAACTTGTGTCAACTATCACGCACCCCGCAGCTACCTCAAGCAACGTCTCAGTTAAGCGGTCGGCCTATATACGTCATTATTATGTAGTAGATAAATAATAAAAAAAAATAGCATGCTGCAAAAACTAGGCGCTTTAAAATCAATGCAGTAGTTACTTATGCATCGAAACCTGCTCAGTCAAGCATCAATGCGTGGGATTCGATACATCTGCTTGGTTTTCAAAGGCCAATTGTCTGTATGACGTGTCGTTTAAGTGTTAAAGGTTTCATATGAGTAAGAACTTTATAAAATCACGCCTTTCATTCCCAACGGGTTAGCCAGAGATGCATACTATACTGTATGTCTTCTTAATTTTGTTTTTAAACTTTTCTATTATTTGTCTACAGTTTTTCTGGCGACGGCGGAACCTCATGGTGAAGCCGCTGTTGAAGGAAGCCGGTATCGGTGGCATCATTCTAGAGAACCCATTCTACGGACTACGAAAGCCGACTGACCAAGTGTAAGTACTTTATTGCATACTTTATACATCTCTTGTCCTGCTCTTTGTACACTAACACCTGCATCATGGCAGGACCTTTACGACGCCGCGGGAGACGCTCCGGGCATCGGGAGCCGGGCGACGACTCCCGGCCACCGTAGGTGCGGGCCTGCGGACGGAGAGTAATGGGTAGCTCACCGTCCGATCAGGACCAGGCCCATGCCGGACGGCGCGTATGTGTTCTACGCGCGCCTCAAAGAGATGTCAGCATAAAGGAAGGGGCTTGTTACGGCCGAAGCCTGCCGGGGGTGCGGATTGTCCGAAAAGTTTACCGCTACCCCGGAACACAAAGGGCTAAGGAAGGAACACAGATGGGTTTTAGTCAGTAAGAGTCTGACACTCCCTTCCGCTCCAACCAGAGCGAGAGGGGTAATTTGATGATTTACCATCCAAAAAAAAGGACCTTTGCGAGGCCAAGGCTAACGATAGCTGTGGCTGAATTCCGATCTTATATGGAAATGGAATCACAGGCAACGTCTCAGTTAAGCGGTCGGCCTATACTTTTTATTTTTAAAATATGATTGACGTGTAAAAGGATTTGTACAAGGAGGTCCTTACAGAATGTAAATCAGTAATCACTAAGCGTTTCTAAACCGAGTATATTTAAATAGTTAAAGTATTCGGTATATTTGTTACCTCAGCCGTTCGTCCCTACACAACGTGTCGGACATCTTCGTGATGGGCGGCTGCCTGATCCTGGAGTCGCTGGTGCTGTTCCACTGGTGCGAGCGCAACGGACTCGGCCCGCTCGGCGTCACCGGACTCTCTATGGGCGGACATGTTAGTACAGTCAGCGAGAACTCGATTAACACGAAAGCGTCAGGGTAGCCCGCGCAACTACATATTAGGTCAGTATCAGGTTGTATGTTGATATAAATATAATTCGCGGCCGTAATAAATATTAATTTATAGAATTATAATCATAAAAATCTTCAATTCATCTCTCTAAGTTCATATTACCCTATTGAATGACTATTTCATGAAATCATGACATTTGAAGCCGATTCTAACTTACGAAGTTTTATTGCTGATTCTAATAAAATTGTTATAATTGTGTATAGCCATATTTGTTATGGTCGCGAATTATAATTTAATCAACATACAACCTGACCTGCTAATTTGCAAAAAAAACGTAATTGATTTTGCATTTCCCGGGTTTTCTTAGCGCATCTCTGTTAACCTTTTAACCGCTTGTGTCACATTTATGCGACACATATTTCCGTGCCCCTACCGTTCGTGTCGTATTTCTGCGACAGAGAACATGCATGTTTTTTCGTTCTATTTTCGTCTTATTAACTGCGCGCGTGGTACAACTAAAACCATTATTGAATAGAGAAAAAATCTTTAATCAATTTTTTAATCGATACAACGATTTCTCCTCCTTATTTATTGTAGGTATTATTTTACCTTGATTTTATCGATTTGTAGCCGCGCGCTAGGGGCACGGCAATTGATATTTAGCCAAGCGCTTAAAAGGTTAAAGGCTAGCGTAGTATTAGGGCAGGGCCGCGCCGCACGCAACGCATTGCAAAGATCTTCCTTCGTCATTTTCGTACAATTTCTATGAACCAATGCACACTACAGGCGACCCGCACTATATCTGTATGAAAATGCGTTGAGCTGCGCCCGTCGCGGCTGTAATGTACGCATGGCTTAACACTGATACTTTTACTTAACTAAAGATAAATATTTAAAATTGGAAAGGAAGTAATATTTGAAGAACACCCTTAGATGTTATATGAAATGCTGAAATACCCCTAAAAACTTAATAAGATTATTCGAAATAATTTAATTTGTAACGAATGCATCCAAAATGTGATAAATAATTTTTAATCTATGGACAAGTCAAGTCAAGTCAAGTGACTATCAATCCGAGATTTTAGAATGAGGTATATGTTACTTACTTAGTACTTTGAAGTTTAAGTAAATATACTCTACCTGTTCCTAACTCTGAATGGAGACATGGCAAATATTTCCAGTCATGATTAACAAAACCGACATCAGTGGTTTGTGTTCTAAATCACTAATTGATAAAATCATTGATAACGTAATTTGTTGATTCTACAACTGCTCAACAGATGGCGTCACTGGCAGCTACAAATTGGCCGAAGCCTCTAGTACTAGTCCCGTGTCTTTCTTGGTCGACAGCCTCTGCGGTATTTTTGCAGGTATGTCTTGATTTGGCTATTAATAATACTTAGCTACCAGCTCAAAATATGTCATAACTTCAACATGTTTTGCAAAAACTAGTTTGAACTCTATGCTCCTAAGTTTAAGGTTCAATATCGAATGGTTTTGATGGTACAAGTTATCTTCAAATTCCAGGGCGTCATGTCACACTCAATAAACTGGGACTTGCTAGAGGACCAGTACCTATCTGACGGTGAGTACAGAGAGAAGTTGTCCAAGATGGTGACCATAGTGGACGAAGCTTTTCTCGCCGGTAAGAAGTTCGCACGCACCTACTCAGAAACCATCGAGATACCACCAACTGAAAAAACAATAGCAACAAACAACAGTGAAACGAAAAAAAAATTGGACATAACTTACAAAGAAAATGGTGCCGAAACTCCGCAAAACATAATAGACGTAAATAGGAATATACTAGAGTTAAAAAACGAAGTGCCTAAAAATGCTGTAAAACCTGAAACTTTATCGCAAATCGAGAATTTACACGAAGAGCTGAAAAAGTTGTTGGAGGAAAATAAAATTAGTGTCAAGTTGTACAAAAAGCTGACTTCGAACGAGAAGTTTGTGCTGGAGCCGGAGGACATCGACGACATCAACAATTTGAGCGAACAGAGAATCAAGGAAGTGTTGCTAAAATGTAAAGTTGGTATGTTTACATTTGTCATTAATAATGTTGGGTGTCCTAAGGCTAGATCTAGTGCTCGACTCGAGTTTCATGCGCGCTGACGGCAAACTGATTACTCACAAGTGAGATCACGAGAAATATTGCGTACGCGCGTACGGTCGGCGCGTCAGTCGACCGACGTATGCCCGACAGACGAGCTCGACCGACGGTCCTCGTCAGCGCGATCAGCGCTGCACTGTAGTTGTTCACGAGTTTCCATTGATATAGCACTAAATCCAGCCTAAAGGAGAACGCAAACGATCAGTCCGTAAAAATTCGGCGAAGAAACGTCGGAAAAAGATCGATCGTCAAGAAAAAGTTCGTCTGCGTTCTCACCAAATATTCACGCATCTATTTGATCCAATGAAGCCTACGAATAGAAATACGCTATGCTTTTTCGTATCAGCACCACGCAAGCTCCGTATATGAAGGTATAGATACATATGCTCTTTGGATTAGCGGGGTAATTGCGTAACACACTAACTGTTGCGGTGGTTTTCATTTTGACAGTTCAACAACATTCATTGCGATAATTTCGTTGATTAACTGACAAATTATTCGAACATATGAAGCAATGGATTCGCAATACCCTTCAAAATCATTCAGATTGTCTATGAAAGTGTGTTATGCAATTAGGGTGCAGTTATAGATGCGTGGATGCAACATCCACCGTTACAGGTAAGTTACAATAACAGACAACACTACTTGAAACTTTATTTGGCAAAATGTGGTGAGTCAAAATACGAGACATCCTCTTCATCTTCTTCGCTGGATCAATCTAATCCCCGCCCTTCAACACTATCAGCCTACAGCAGTCCACTGCTGAACATGGCCTCTCTAACTGCACGCTATCCAGCCCGATTCTCGGCAACTCTCATCCAGCTGCTAACAGCCACCTTGCGAAAATCCTCGCCCTTTTACGACCTTGATTCTGAAGAATCAAGGCTGATAAATGATTTCTACGCCTAAAAGTTCGTAAAAATTACCGCACCGTTTTTACTACGTTGAAAGTACAGGGCTTTTAAAATTCCACTTTGTCTTTGATGACGTCCGCTATGCAAAAAAGCGTAGGGCACAGCTTAGAAAAACGTGAATTACGATGTTTTGAACACGTAGGAGTTAATTTCAGGTGACCTGTCTGCTTTTATATATAAATAAAATTAACAACGCCAAATCGTCGCAAATGTTTTAGCTGTGTACCAATGTAAGCGAATATGCATTATCAGCCTATTACGTTCCCACTGCTGGGACACAGGCCTCCTCTCGGTGAGTGGGAGTGGGCCGTAATCCACCAGGGCCGGGACGGGCCCAGTGCCGATTGTTAGATGTCACAAACGGATATATGATAGAAGAATTGAAAGATTGATCTCATCAAAGCTTTTCATAAACTAATACATTTAACTAGTTAACTCAAAAAACTTTTTTTTTTCTTCCAGCCGACTTAAAAGACTTATTACAAACGATACGAAAACAGGCCGAGGAAAAGGTAGCAGCCAAGGATCACATAGAACAATGTGTCAGCCAAAACCCTATCGTGACAGATAAGCCGAAACCTACAATAGACAGTTCGAAAGCTAAAGAATTAACGAATGTCGTAGAAGCGCCAAAGAAAGTTATCATAAGAAAAGAGAAATCATGGAACATTTCAGAGTTTACATCAGATCTTTGGGTGAACCTGCCATTCTTGAAATCGAGTGCGAAAAGTGGGAAGAAGATAGATATAACTAAAATACACTGGAGGGACAGAGAAACGCTACAGTTCATGAGAGGGATCATGGATGAATGCACACATCTTAGTAATTTCTCGGTGCCGTTTGACACGTCTTTGATTATTGGTAAGTTTTTTATAATAATACCCAAAACCCCAATATCTCGAAGACTAATGAATTTCGGCCATACATAAGGGGGGTTCAATTTGTTGCATTTTGGCCCCCCCTATCAGCTCCTGACGGATATACGTCGAATTACAAGTAACCCTGTATAGAGGAGGGACTGGCATCACCACGCTTGCTCCAGGCGGAGTGGCGATTTCAGAATTATAAATCCAGGTTTCCACAATAAGTTTTCCTTCAGTCAGTTTCTGCAGGGTGGCAGGGACATCGACGATCGACGGCCAATCCGTTGTCATGGATTCAGTACATCATTCTAAAGCCCCCTTTTTTATGGATGGGAAATCATCAAATGACCCCTCCCGCTCTGGGTGGAGCGGAAGGGAGTGTCAGACTCTTACTGATTAAAACCCATCCGTGTTCCTTCCTTAGCCCTTTATGTTCCGGGGTAGTGGTAACCCTTTCGGACAATCCCGCACCATTCTAAAGCCCCCTGCGAGCTGCGTTGAAATTTTTCGTCGGTTATTATAAAAAAAAGTTGCTGTTCCATACATTTTGACCTCGTAACACTTTTCTATAAAACGACAGATTTTTTTTACAACCGATAAATAACTTCATTGGGCTGGACTTCTAGAAACACTTGCCGAATTCGTTGTCACAGTATAGGTGCTATTTGGAACCGAGCTGCAAACTGCAACTGCCGACGGCACGTGCAGCGGCTTCATATAAATACATACAAACCAGCAGCCGATTGCATGCAGTCGCTGCACGTGCTGTCGGCAGTTGGAGTTGGCAGCTCGGTTCTAAATAGCACCTTTAGCCCGTCGATGTGATGCCACCGTCGTATAATGTGACATTTATTTTTGGCCAGAGGTGTTAAGGACCCGCTTCGAGAAAAAGCGAGCTATTAAATGCGTATATATATTCTAAGCAAATCATACATAGCTGTTGGCAAAGGTATGGGCTCCAAACGTGCACAAACTCAGTATTTTCCTGAAATAAAATACTTAGTTTGTCATCAACTCATCACTCTGCTCAAAACAAAAAATTGGTTCGTAACTCAGACAGCCTTCTGTCGAAAGACGAATCAATGTAGGTAGGTATGTCACAATAAATTTTCTCAAAATTCTAAAAAAATATTTATGCATAGTCGCCATATTTCCCAGGGTGGCACATGTTGGCATCAGTCAATTACACGTGTAGCAAGACAAGCCTAGATATAATTTATTATTTGTATGAACAATAGTAGGTATAATAGATAATAAAATATTTTATTCGCACCTGCAAATATACAGGATGTCTTAGAAGTAATTGGCATCCTTCCAGGGCCAGAGGGCAGAAAATATTCATGAATATAAACAATGAACAATATTTTCTATGAGAGAAACTTTGAAAAAACGAAAGAAGCATGTCTTTCATACTTTTTGATATTTATTGCATTTTTGTATGATTTTTTGTTCCTCTATTCCATAATTGACCCCAGAGTAACAGTAATTTATGTGATAAAGTACTTTCACCCCAGAAAAGATGCCTATAATTTCAATAACGCCCTGTTGTAGTTTTACTTTCAGGTGCCGTTCTAAGTTATATTTATAACTAATACATGTTTTGGCAACTCCTTCACATTATTAGCATTGAAACAACGTAGCGTTTGCATAATAAGATGTGATCAATCTTTCAAGTGTAATTTCCGGCGACTGTAGGACTATAGAACTTGTCTAGATTTATTTAGTCGACTATTTGAAATGGATGGGCAGCGTTATCCTATCTTCCGCAATAACATTATCCCACAATCAAAGCCCTTTGCCAAATGCAATGAGTTATGTAGCAACCATTTTAACGACTGTCCAGTGTTAAAATGATTGAGCAATTTTTAGCAGTGGCAAGCAGAGCTGATAGAATAAGACGAAATAGGGTACATCGACCCGGTTGGCTGGGATGGGAAGTCCCATAAAATTGAGGGCATTTATGTTAACTACTGGGACAGAACCCAAACTCTGGAGTGCTATTTTGAAATTTCTGATGGAATAACCTCATTTTAGCCGTATAGGTGTCGCTACAATCCCGACCTACCCGCACCCGCCCTCCTTGCTTGTAACGGGGGGCCGTTACCTTAATTGACAAGTGCATTAACCCTTTAGTTATTAAGTACAAAAAAAATAAGTAACGTGTTTTATATTCGACAGCGGTGTGCGCAAAGCACGACGCGTACGTGCCACGCGATGACGTGGGCACGCTGGAGGAGATCTGGCCCGGCGCGGAGGTGCGCTATGTGGACGCGGGCCACGTGTCCGCCTACATACTGCACCAATCATTGTTTAGGTGAGCGTCTACAACATGACCAGGCATAATGTTTCCACTGCTGGGACTCAAGCCTTTTCTCTGTGTAGGTAGTATATCAATCTAAGGTCAAAAATCGTTTGCACGTTTAAAAACTAGGTTTATTTTCACTTGCAATGTTTTTTTTTTTTTTTTTAACTGGGACAATATGGCAAATCCGTATCCATAGGAGATACGGGGAAACTGTCTTAGTAACCACTAGCTCTTTTTTAATAAAAACCATTTTGGTATCTTAATTTTTTGATCAAGTGCGAGTTTTCAATAAAAAATAGTAAAATTGCTTGAAATTTTACAAATTAAAAGCCCACTTCTGCTGTCCAGATTTTTTTCCGATACAATGGAATGTCCCAGTTAAAAAAACAAGTTTGATAGACGACTTACACAGAGAAAAGGTTTGAGTCCCAACTATGGAAACATTACCCATCTCTCTTATACAGGGTGAAATTGAACACATGCGACAAATCGAAACGGGAGATTGTACTCGTCATTATGAACAACTTTTACTATGGGACCAAACCTGAAATCGCGAAAAAAAAATCAGCTGTCCCCTACATTTATGTTCGCATAACTCGCCAAAATGTAGGGAACAGCTGATTTTTTTTCGCGATTTCAGGTTTGGTCCCATAGTAAAAGTTGTTCATAATGATGAGTATAATCTCCCATTTCGATTTGTCGCATGTGTTCAATTTCATCCTGTATAGATGCGGATTTCCCAATACCAACCCAGTTATAAAAAGAACACTGTAGGTATTACTGATGCTATATTTATAATCTATTGTAATGACGTCAACGTCATGCGTTTCTCGTTTAAATTGACGTGACGGAACTGACTACCTCCACCCCGTCAATCTAAGCGATTTTTGAATTCGCTTGGAAATCAAAACAAAGGCCCTACGAGGACGTACAGTCAGCAAAAGAGATAAGTATGTAGGATCGTCGGATACAGTTGAAGTTTAGTAAGAAACCGACGGATGTTGTAGGCTGACATTTAATTAGATAAATGAGCTGTTTGTTTAGCTATTAATAAAATAAAATTTTATTCGAGAACATCCATCGGTTTCTTACTAAACTTCAACTATATCCCACGATCCTGCATACTTATCTCTTTTTTTGGCTGTACCTAGTTTCAAACGAATTTTTAAACGAAAATACAAGCAATCCTAATAGTATTTTAGGTTTAAATTGCGTCTAAAACTAAGTAAATACTAACCCTCTTATTCATAATCCTATTTTATCTCTATTTTAGCTAAAATAGGTTTATAGAACGTTTGTCTTTATCTGTCACGTTGTCATTTCTGTGTGTAAGAAAGAGACAAACCCCATTTTAACTAAAATAGGTTTGATAAGTTTTATGAATAAGGGGTTAAGTGTAAAGCATTTTAAATTCGTGCTGGGCCCACTTTTGACCACTTTCCTGCCTGACCGTACACTAGGGATGTTCTAACTACGTCAAAAACAAAAGCCAGTATAGTGAGACCATTCTAAATATAAATTCCTTTTCCACAGAGCCTGTATCAAAGAAGCATTCGAGCGCTCAAAGAAGCGGTGGAAGGACGGCGCACATATTTACTGACAATCGCTTTTATTTTAGCACTAGTACGACGTTCCTTTACATTAAGATACTCAAGTATAAGCTCAACGGTTGAAGCCGGGCTGTCTTTGAAAGACAAGCCTTCAGCCCAGGTGGCCTACCCCTTCAGGTCATATTGACCTGGAGCTAGTTCAAGTGGGCTCATATCAAAGTGCCAACCCCCTAGGTCCACTCTGTTATGTTTTGCCCAAGGTGTTAACAAAAAAAGTGCAATAAACGAACGCTGAAAACAATTCATATTTAGCGTATCGTGTTTTGTTACCTCTTATCCTTTTTGTAATATAAAAATATAAATAAAAAAAATTGCCATTTTCTAAAAATGACAGTGCCATTCTTGTATTGTATGTATTTAGCAGAAATTATACAAATAGGAGCAAAGCTCAGAAACTCTCGACACTTCTTAACTTTTATTTGAAGTAGAAGTCGTAGTGATAGATCTTCGAACATTCAAAATATTTGGGTAACGAACGAGTAATATGTGATACATATTATGAAGTTTATCGCCTTATTGGCTTTGTAGTCGCAAGCGCAAGTGTTAAACGTTATGTCATAGGCTCGACTTTGGACAAGCGGGTTTTTGAACGCCACAGACGGCTATTAAATATCAAACGAAAATGTCAATAGCCGACAAAAAATAACGAAATAAAAATACCAACATATTTTTTTTCTGTTTTAACCTTTCGTATGGAACGCGGTTCCACGCGAGCGTAATGGCTTTTTAATTGTTTCTGTAATTACGGCATTCACCCGGGTAATCTAAAAAAAAATAAGTAATACTTTTGGCTTGACGTATACACGACGATATAATATGAAGCTATAGGATTTCCAGTTTAAGTTGTACCTCAAATGTACAATGAGAAAAAGCTTATACTGAAAATGTAGGTGTTTAATTATGTAGTAGTGTATACGGGCCACGCCAATGCGTTTATACCGTGGCGTTCAAAAGGTAGGTATAATATCCTTATTGGAAAACTGGGAATATGTGACATTGACCTTTGCCTTGAGACCTTCCTCCTAAGGATCTAAGGCGCAATGGTATACATATCCTAGCTTCATTTTATGTTAGACGAAAAAGTACAATGTTTATTTTCGAGTGTAATGTTTAGACAAAGTATAATTTCCAGTTACACAATGCTTTTAGAGTTATTTATTGTAGATGTTTCTCGATGTATATAAGAAGAAATTATATATTTCTCTATTGAGATTGTAAAGAGTAAATTGTATTTTTATAAATAAATGTTTTTATTATAAAACCTTTGTATTTCTTTGCATCGTAAGTTAATCAATGAAATACCTTGTGATCACGGGTCTAATGACCGTTTTTGTAGACCTGCGGGGTAATTGCGTAACACAATTATTAGTAGGAATGACTTTCATTTTGACAGTTCAACAAAATTTATGCAGACAAATTTTTCGAACATATGAAGCAATGGATTAGAAATATCCTTCAAAATAATTCAGATTATGATTACGCAATTAGAGCGTTGGGTAGTGCCTTACATAAATACCAGTACTCTGGGTGGTCAAAAATTCTCGACGATATTTTCATATTAACGTCGTGAAAACTCCTTGGGGGCATAAAATTTCATTCGTAAGATTTTTTTATCACCATCCAAATTTTTACATGGTGTTCTACCCGTGAATATGAACAACGTTCACTATGGGACCAACTCTGAAATCAAGAAAAAAAATCAGCTGTTTCATACATTTTGGTCAAGTAGGTATTGAACTTTTGTATGAAACAGCTGATTTTTTTTCGTGATTTCAGTGTTGGTCCCATAGTGAAAGTTGTTCATATTCATGGGTAGAACACCCTGTAAAAATTTGGATGGTGATAAAAAAATCTTCCTGTATGTATGTATTAATACTAATAAGTACATAGAATAGTGTTTTATACTTATTTTTGAACTATCTCGGCTGTGCAATTTCAAAACCTAGCAACCGACATTAAAGAATGAAATGCTTATTTGACTTGCTAGATAAAAACACATATTTTTTGAGAAATGTCAGTTGCTAGGTTTTGAAATTGCACAGCCGATTTATCCCGTATGTTGCACCTGCCAAGTATTGTCTCTGAATTACCCTAAGGCAGAAAAAGCTTCAGGCATTAAGTCCGCCTCTTTACAGTATTTTGTTTACTTTTGTTGCATAAAGGATAATAAAATTATATATATATACCAGTAAAACAACTGAATACAACAAAACGCATTTATTCTGAATCATTCTTCGTCCGCAATCACACTGCAACGTAAAACTCCGAATACAAAACAAATCAGTTTAATAAAAACAAAAAATAATTAGATGTTACGGTGTCATAGGGTGCCTGAGTAAATATCGCTACAAACATTGTTGATAAATCATCATTTACATATTATACGTGAGACTAATGCTATATTATTACGAAATTGTGACTATAATTGAATCACATAATATATCATCACTAAAGTTCGCATTAAACATCTATGGAATGAATGCGTGTTACACGAAATTAAACACTCCGATGTAGGATATTACTAAGAGGTATAAAATCTGTATTTTTTATGAAAATAGTATTAAAAAAAAGTAGGGGGTTAAAATATCTATTGTTGGGAGGTTGTACAAAATTGACGTGCCGTTGCAAAATTAATAAATTCGAATTATTTTTTTACCCTGCTTACAAACATCGACATACCTATTAACAAATTACTCCTCTTACATCCTTATATCAAATCGTAGGGTAATGAATACCCATCAAATCATTAATCAGGGCCCCAATTTTGTATTATTCCCCGCGAAATCGTACCACGTGCAAATCACGTCAATATCGTGTCTTGTTAACGGCAAGAAATCGAAACGTCAACCGTACGGACAACATGTATTTTGACAGTTCAAACCACGCCGTTGTGTCATAGAGAATACGTTAATGGCAGATGTCGTGATGAACTAAGGAAGTGACGTAGTTTCGAAATAAGGAATCGTTAAGTGTTCATAGTGAATTAGGGCCCAGATCAGGAATCAATCAGTTTTTTATATAAAATCCTGCCTATATGACAGGCATTTAATGATCACACATAACAAGCAATGACAAGATTAAATCCCATACGTATTTTCTGCCACTTCAAATGCTGCAAAGACACGTCAATTCCCAATATATACTCAAAAAAACAGACAGATCGAAATAACAATTTAAAAACTGTAATTTTAATTTGTACAATAAAATACTCTCTTAACAAAAAAAAAATGAAGAAGCTTGGTGATTATATTTATTATTTATTGTGATATTTGCTCACAAAAAGTACCATTTTCGGTCTCAAAGTCCCCATTCTTATATACTTGGGTTTTATACAATGTTTTATTAATATAAGTCATACAGTCCTTTTACAGTTATTTTACCTCTGTAGTAGTAGCAATCTAATAGCAACCTTATTGTAACGATAATAAAGATCTCTGTGAGTTACACAAACTTGTCAATGGCAGCAATCTTATTGCAAGGCCAATAAAGATCACTGCGATTTTGTCAGTGATGCAACCTCAGAGGTAAAATAGCTGTGAACGGACTGTAGCTGTACAAGAATCTTTGGCGCGTGGCCAAAATCGGAACTAACCAACCGCCATCTTGTTTTTTTCAATACGTTTACCAACAGCACCCTGTCAACGTCATTTGAGCGCCAAAAGATCCTCGAAGCTTTATAAATAAGACTCGTTGCCGTGAAATATATAAGGGTACCTAAGTACTAGCGTTCTTCGCCTTAAAGACTACTGAGGCCACCATGAAAAGAGGATTATTTTTGATCTGGATAAGCTATTACCATAGTCTAGCACTAGGTAGTAAATTCATCCTTCTGGCAACAATTCTTCGAAGGGAAATACGTCATAAATGGTACGAATTTCCAACTAGTAAGGCTATCCTAAAGACAGAGTCATACATGACAGCTTTTAGAGATGTACTGACTTATTCGATAAATCGAGTATGTTTTTAAAAAGTCAATGGTCATTTCATCAGTTATGTATTTGAGGTAGAATGATTTTTGAAACCATTCTGGTGAGTGTTTTTTCCAGTATACTGATAGAAAATGCCCAGTTTTCAACAAAACTCGGTACATCTCTAAAAGAAAAAGTATCGACACTAATGAGTTTGAAGTTCCACTGTTACCTAACGCGATCGACTTTCGACTCTATTTACAAGGACTAAATTGACTTGACAATCTATTGTTTCTTGAGCAAGAGGCTCCTGAAGTCGCTGTTGCTGAGTGGTCGCTTGTCGTCGCCGCTGCTATGGTTACCGTTGGGCTGCTCGCCATTGGCTGAGGAGCCGTTGGCCTCGCTTGTGGTTGGTCGCGCTGCGCTGGTCGACGCCTTTTGAAGGACACTCGGAATGAAACTGCTGAGTTGCGTTCGTCGCCTAGAAATACAATAGATTTTATATTATTATTTTTTGGGTGGTTCCCGTTTAATGGCAAAAGACATCGCGGCATGCCCAGACGGAGATAGCGGGATGAGTTGGACTCCTTTAATAAGGATCAGGTCAGAGAGAGGTGAAAAGAGAGTACCTAGGAGATATTAATGGCTAGTAATAATACAATAAATTGATTGCAATTTCACCTTGAATCTGAAAGGCTAATCAAGTCAAAATTTTGCTAATATATTTTCAGACTCATGCTAACTGTCGCGATTGGCTGTCTGAAATAAAAACAAACAGCCAATCAAATCACTTGGCTTGATTTTGTCAGTCCATGAGTTAACCTCCGAACGCCAATGTTCGCTATAATAGCCAAACAAAGAAATGCCATTAAAACGGCAATTAAATAGTTGACAAAGCTTTGTATCGTATTGTGATTTCAAAAGATACGTGGCGTTCGAGTATTCGTTGGTAAAATTACTTAATTTCTATATTAGAGCCAGGAATTTGAAATAATTTTCAAGTTATGGAACAACAAACCGAATGTCATAACTAAACAAAGTTCAAATTCCTTTACAACTAAAAACTAATTAGGACCTTTTTGTTACGAATGGTCACTCAAAAATCAACTTAGAATACAAATTTCATTAAAGCAGATGATTGATTAAGTGACGATGGAATGTAAATTATCTGAGATTGTGAACACTTACATGCCACCCCCCGAGTCCCTCTTGGCCAGTCCTAACACCGGCATGTCGGCCGAGGTAGATTGTCGCGGCGGCGGCGCGCTGAGGGCGACGTCCAGCTTCCTGTCCGCTAACATCATGCCGTGCACCTTGGACACAGCTTCTGCAGCGGAGGATTCATCTTCGTATTCTATGTAGGCTAGGCCTTTTGGTTTTCCGTCTCTGTGAAGTGAAATTAGGTTATTGTTAGACTAATGAAGCAGTAGACAGGACAGACACTGTAGCAAGAGACAGGACAAAATGGAAAGACGGAACGGAGACCTTTGCCCTGCAGAGGGACATAACAGACTCATAAAAAAAATTATAATCAGTCCGATTTTTAAATGTGCGCTATTTTGATTTGTTTTACTGCTATGCCTTTGGGCAGGTGCCAAAAAAAAATATAATAATCAGCCTATAATGTTCCCACCGCTAGGACACAGGCCACCACGCGGGCCTAGTGCGGGTTGGTAGATGTCACATGTCTTCGAATTTTTGGTTCTAAAACATGCCGGTTTCCTCACGATGTTTGCCTTCACCGTTTTGAGACCAATGGTAAAGAAATAATTTACACAAAGTAACGCACCCGTCTGGGTTCGAACTTACGACAGTCAACTCGTAAGTTGTGGCCGCTACCACTGAGCTACATTGACGTAATTTTAGTAGGCATGTTTTTAATCACGTCTAACTTTGTATGGAGTAGTGTCAGGCGCTTATTAATTTGACAGGACTAAACTAAAATTCCTTTTCTTAATGAAATAGAAAGAAAAAGATGCACTGATTTAAATTTAGTTTAGTTTGTGAAGAAGGGAATCGCCACCATTGTCGAAGTAAATTAAAATAAATTTACAACGGCACAAGGATTTTTTTGACGCGTGGCCAAAATCGGAACTAACGCCGCCATCTTGTTTTCCAAAACAATCAAACATCAGTCAGTATCATTTACGCGCCAAAAGAACCTTGTAGCACAGACCACAGTAGGAATTTCGGGAATTATAGGATAGATCGCTTCACCGAGACCGCTCACAAAGTAGGCGAGCAGTCCGCGGGACGACCTATACCATCCAAAAATAAATTCGCCCTTCTAGGACATTGCCAAGAGTTACCAAGGCCCAATAATTTCCTTACTCAATAGATTGAGGCACAAAGTCAACTCGAAATTTTTTCTACCTATACTATCCGTGTGAACGAAACCATAGCGCGATTCAGAAATAGGCCCGAATGGTACAACGCCATCTATCGAGCAAGGGGTCAGACTTTTGCGCTTGCTTTTGCGTCTCATTCAGCTGATGATGTTAATATTATAAAATTATTATCTTAACTTCAAATTAATTTAATTTGACCCTGAAATTAAATTGGCTGTCCTTATCTAAACACGATAAGATAAAAAAACAGATTTTCTAAACACAAATACTTATTTATACTTCAAATAGAGCAATTAATAGTAGCCCAGTAAAACAACCCCGACTTACGAGTTGTAGGTCGTGGGTTCGAACCCAGGCGCTTTACTTGGTGTAAATAATTTCATCACCACTGCTCTCCAAACGAAGTGTTCTCTCGAGAATTTAAAGTTACTAGGTCAACCAACCACGCACCCATCACGTGCAGGTTTTCAAATATTTCAAAGATGTAAACTACAATGGCCGCTCGAAATTGTTCAGGGTTTAGTGATGCGGTAATATAAATTTTAAGTTGAATGACGATGATGTTTATTTCCACGACAAAAAAATAAATTTAGATGAATCAAAAGGATGTCGTTTGACGTTTTGTATGTGTCTCAGATTTTCGTTATTTTATTGATGAATGTACAGTAGTACAGGACATAAAGTCCGGCCAGCGATAGAATGCGTTCCTGACATTGGTCGGTGCGACAATTCTGGTAGCAAATAAAAAACAAATTCGCAAAACACGTATTCGTTCGTATGTAACTGACAGGTGTCAAGAACGCATCTTCTCGTTTTATGCATAAAAAAGTGAATTTGTGTGTTATTTAGTGCTTTTTTAATCACCGACTCGTAACGACTGTCCAAGGTCCACGAATGACAGCCGGGACCAACTGCTTAAAGTGCTTTCCGAGGCACGGACCAACCGCGGCAACCGCAGCTTAACCTGAACAATCGACCCGTGCGGCTGTTATTACTTAGCCACACTAGCTACTGGACCTGATCTGACCTGTATATGAAGTTTCGCCAATTCATTTATTTTGTATAATTATCAGTACTTACTTATGAGTGACAACCCGTACATCCTTCAACTTCCCGTACTTATCGAAGACCTCGGCCAGCGCGTCCTTGGTGCAGTGCGTGAAAGGCAAGTTCTTCACGAACAGCTTGTTCTTCTCCGCTTCCGTCGAGTATTTGAACGTAGGCTTGGACTTCTTTGCGGAATATCGTGAGAGGAACATTGGACGACCGTCTAAAGGCATCCTGTCGTGTTTGATGGCTTCGTCTACTGCTTCCTATAATAATAAATTAAAAAGTGAGTAAGCTTTTAAGCAGCCTATAGGCCGACCGCTTCACTGAGACGTTGCCTGAGGTAGCAGCGCGGTGCGGGAGGGGTGTGACGACGTGATGCGAAAGCTCAGTGATTCGTCAACTTGTGACAACTATCACCCCTCCCGTACCGCGCAGCTACCTCAGCCAACGTCTCAGTTAAGCGGTCGGCCTATAGAAATAATGTGATACTGTATTGTATATATTTTTGAAGCAAAAATTAACGATTAAGTTAGATAACATAACGTCTTCTTTGCACTTAAAATATTGGGGATTGTTAAATAAAAAAACAGGGCCTACAATAAGAGAGCCATCACGGGTGACGCTACTAAAGTAGAATTCCTTGACAGTCTTATAGTAATTGTGCGCTGTGCTGCACAACCCTACCCTGTTTCAAATTAAAAAAAAAATATCTACTTTATTTCAATGATAATTAAGTTGATTTCAGAGTGACCAGCAGAGTTATAAAAATGTTTGAAGTTGTAGCGTAAACTGAACTTTATTGTGTAGGAATTAAAGTTATTTTTCCATTAATTCATATTTGTTAACATTTTTGGCAAATAAAATCGCGAACGCAGATTAGTCTGATTGCTAAGACCTGCGAGTCAAGTAACAAGTAAATTGTTTATTTCTAGGCTAGTGTGCACCGTCTTTGCAGGCATTATCGCTTACCACCTGGTGAGCAAGTAGTCAAACGCGAGCCTATTACAAAGTTGCCCAAGACGGGATACTTACAGGAGTTTTGTACTGGCAATAACAGATGGATCCTCCGAAAGCTTTGATTCCCTTCCGCACCCGCAGAGAGATGATATCACCGTATTGTGACATCTTGTCGCGAAGTTTCTGTTCGTCCACTCTAGAAAAATCATAAAATAAATATAATATACAATCATAAACAGGTGTGATGTTATGATAAGTGTTTTATTGTAGTTTCTAAAAGATAGGAAACGCTCTGAAGTAGAATAAGTATACTTTGTTTAAGTGCGAGACTGTGTATATCATTCGCCAAAGCGATAGAGTCGTCGCGGCGTTTGACTTCAAGATTATATTCCTGGCAGCACTTTTAATCACTTCCGGCATAATGATGGCGATTATTTACTTTGGAAAACACGGGGCACTGCACACTCTCTGGACAACTGAAGTAAACATCAAGATGACGGCAAACGATTCTTTCCGATTTCGGCCGCGCGCAGACTTATTTTGCGCGCACTTTACACCAGTTACAAGTAAGGTTAGGGTAGGGGGCGTTTTTAAACGCGTTTAGATACAAAGTATTATTTCTATGCCTATGAATCGAGTCAGTAAATCTGTCGTAAAAACGTGTTTTCACCCTAAGTTTGATGTTTTCAACAGATTTTTATAGTGTTATAAAATAACGGAAATAACTTAGTAAGTATGCATTTGATTAGGACCATGCTCACTTGAATTCTAGGTTGCTAATGAAGAGCGTGCAGGCGTCTCTCGTGCCGAGTCGATGTGGGCTCGTACTGTCGGTGCGCTGCCGCTTGCTCTCTCCAACTAAACGTAGAATGATATAATTTTTTTATAAATCATTATTTACCATCGACGGTATTACCAAAACTATGGAAGGAAATAATTTATTAAGTTTTTTGGATGGGTCGTAACAAAAGTGACGAATAATAAGTTTAGCGGGAAGGAGCGAAATATTTAATTTTATTATTGATAATTATATTCTTCTTATTGTTCTTCTAACCGCAAATGTGCACTGTCCAATGTGTGAAAGGAAGGCGAAGAGCAAAACACCCTTTCTCCCACTAATACCGATATACATATCATAAAAACATACTATTAGCTCTAATCCGTAAGTTTTTATATTATTTAAGCTGGGTGAACAATTCCTTCAAATTCTCGAAAAAAAAAACAGTTAGATCTTCTAAATAAATTGGAATAAAGGCAAGAGAATGATAACATGGTACACTTTCCAAAAACCTTAAAGAAAAAACCAAAAAATCCAACATACCATCATCCTCTTCATCATCATGAGACCTCTTGACTCCTCCCGCATTATCCTCTTCTTTCTGATCGACTTCCATCTGAACATCCTTCTTCCGCTTCCCCTTAGTCCCCTCGTCACTTCCGTCCGACTTCCTCTTCCCTTTGCTCTTGTCTTTGGCATCCTCTTTAGTCTTTTTCTTGTCAAATTTGGACTTTTTGTTGTCTTGCTTGCCTTTTTGTTTCTTGTTGCCGATCATTTTGTCTTTCATCGCTTGGTAGCTGTCGCGCCATTCTTTCGTTTTTGCCTGGGAATCAAACATAATAAAAATCTTAAGTTCATTGACACAACGCGCAGTCTAAACCGCTGGTTTTACGAGCGTGACATTTTGCACTTGTTCGTTTTTCAACGAAAGTGAGCACTCAAGGATTTTTTTTTTAAATTGGCCCCTAAGAGCGATGCCACACGAGCATTGGCTAATGCGTTGCGTCGTCGCAGCACAGTGATTTCGACGCAGTGAGTGCCAAACGAGCGCTGCGATGACGTCACTGTTCAGGCGTTACGTTGCCGCCGACGCAACGCAACGCATTGGCACATGATTAGACAAACGGAACAGATACAAAGCTTCAAACAACCGCGCGAATCTGTTGCACTACTACAAGCACGCGGGGCATGTGTGCGTGACCACTGGCCGCTTGTCACGTACGCGGCTAGACTGGAAAAAACCGGTTTACGCTGGCACAGCTAGTTGACAATCTCAGGGTCAGTGCGACGCACGTTGTTTGTTTTGTTAGTTCCAAGTTTGAATATTTTAATGTAAAAACGTGGTATATTATTGTTAATAATGGTGGTTTATTGTACTGTGTGTATGAATAATACTAGAAAAAATAAAGATATATCATACTGCAACTATCCCAAGGAGTACAATAGGTAAGTAAATATTTGATTACTTCTTTTTCAAGTAAGTACCCTTTTGATAAGAAGACGGTTGTACACGGTTTTTACCTTTTTATTATTATTACAAGTTTTTACTATATATTTGTAGGTACGTGGATGGGTTGGTATGTAGTAGGTATGTGTGTTAAGTTTAAATATTGCAAGTAAGGTTTGAACCACTTCCCGATGGCTGATTGAGCTGAAATTTTGTATACCTGCGTAACTTCGGTGATAATGCAATAATAAGATATAACCTGACGTTGCACCCAGGATTATCTCCTCACTAGGGAACTCTTCAACGGTTAGTAGCACGAGCACGAAATTTTTATGATAGATGAATTTTGATAATTCGACACGATATTTATCATGAACTGCTGCTGCAGCCAGCATTGTCGCCTTACGAGGGAACTCTTTAACGGTTAGTAGCATGGACTTGAAAGTGAAACTTTTTATTTAAATTTAATTTTGCTTGCTAAACATGATCTTCACCGTAGACTGCTGCTGCAGACAGGTCTTCTCACGAGGGAACTCCTCAATGGCCATAATAGCATGATCATGAAAGTTTGAATACGAGTTTAAAAAGCATTTTTAATCAAAACTTATTATTAATACCTACATCGTACTTATTTCTCGCTACTAGTAGGTCTTGAAATTAAATAAATATTAAAAAAATAGGTATACATATAGGCCCTTATTCATAATCCTATTTTATCTCTATTTTAGCTAAAATAGGTTTATAGAACGTTTGTCTTTATCTGTCACGTTGTCATTTCTGTGTGTAAGAAAGAGACAAACCCCATTTTAACTAAAATAGGTTTGATAAGTTTTATGAATAAGGGGGTATATCTTTAAAATATAGGTCTACCTATGTCTTTTGTATAATAGTGTTCGGTTCGCATTTCCATTATATTTTTGTTTCAGCTCAAAGCATTTACCACACTATTAAAAGAAACAATAAATGATTAAAAAACAAAAATTATAAAAAGAAAATGATTAGAGCAAGTAATGTGTAAATCATACTGAATAATAAAACTATTTAACAAATGTTTTGTTTAATTTGTCTTAACCTATTGTGACAACCCTACCAAAATAGGTAACAATTTTGCACGTTCTTAAGAAGCTTTGCCTCTGTTCCGTTTGTCTACTCATGTGGCATTGGCATCGCCCTAAAGTGGTTTAATAGGGTATGTAGTAGTCAAGGTCCATGGGGTTTAAAAATATTGGGAATTAGAAAATTCTCTTATTTTCGGTATTGTTCGAACTAGAAATATCGTGGTCATAAAACGAGCGAGTAGGACGATGAATATTTATTTTGGGATGTCTAAAACTCAACACTCCGCGTTTTATGAACGCGACTGCCTTGAACGTTGGTGAACTCACTAACCATTTTTCGGGCAAAAGTTTTGGATGTGAGCACCACGTATCTATCACGTAATTAATTTACTTGTCATTGCTTAATTTTTTTATTCTTTTTACCTTGTGGTATAAGTAATTTCATTCCAGGTGCATCGTCTTCACATATAATTAATTATATAATGCATGTACTTATACAAAATATTGTAAAACATTTTTAAAACAGTAACAGTGGAGTTTTTTGCCCATTCTTCTCCATACGAAACTACCTTTTGGAAGGGACGACTAGAATCAATTAACTTTTTTGTAAATTTCGATGTTCAAAAGTGCCTTTTATGAGCCTATTTGAAATAAATTATTTGACTTTAATGACCTAATACATATTTCAAGCCCCTTAACTCTTCGCACATACCTCACACGCGTCCAAGCACTCTCGCAGCGTGCTCAGGTGTCCGTGGTCGCGCTCGTAGTCGGTCCACAGCCGCGCGACGGACGGCGGGTAGTCCTTCACAGCGCGGAGGGCGCGGCGCATCAGATCTCGCAGTTTGTTCTCTGACGGTGGCGGTGAACGGTTGCTTTCTAACATTATGAGAGCTTCCCAGTATTTTGACATTGTTTTATTGTCGCCGTACTCTGTGGAACAGTTAAATGTTGTATGGCTTAACTTTAATATACTAAACGCCAACCCTCGTCGCAGTCGCGGTCTTGACATGTTGGAGTGAGGCTACACGAGACTCAGTATAAAATCCCTTCCTAAACATTCACCATTCTAGTCGCACGTTTGGGGTCCCCGACTGCCACAAGCGTTCAGTAAGTACAATTTTTTTTTTGTCCATTTATAAATTGGACCTTCTCATGCAAGATGGAACCAATCCACACACATGCCAAAATCGAGATAAGTATTCAGAAAGCTTTCAAAATGCACCTTCTATCGACCCTGTAAAGATCAAAATGATCTGACAAATTGTCTATTGTGATTTTGGCATGTGTATTGGTTCCGTCTTGCATAAGTAGGTTCAATTTGGAAAAAAATATGGTAAATTTTTTCAAGTATTTATATTTCATTTTTTTTTAATCATGTCATGGAAAGAAATTGTTTTACAAAATTATTTCTAGGGTGTTTTCGTAAAAAAAATCTACCAATAACTTACTAAATATTTCCTCGAAGATCATTTTGCCTTGCTTGGGCTCGTTCAAGACCTTGTACTCGAGCCGAGCCCAGTACAGCGGTACTTCACAATCATTCGCCTCTTCTCCCCATGCCTATAAGAATGAGATAAAAAAGTTATAAAATCAGAAGTCATTTATTCAAACTCGGCTGAAAATCAGCAATTTTTAACGTCAAAATTACATAAGACAAAACGCACGCCCTTCACAACTTCCTAGTGCTTCAGCTAGGAGGAAGACGTGGCGCAACAAACACCCCAGCAGCACAGCTGTTCAGTTAGAAGAACTTGATTCTATAAAATAGTATGCAAAGTAATTAACATTACCAAACACAAAACATTAAATTAAATTATTTGCTAATGTCATGCAGCACACGCCAATGTATTAACCTTGTTATTCACACAAGTTGGATACCGGTGGGGCAATTTTCGTAACTTTAAGAACATTAGCAGTGAAAATCTGTCAAAAATACCTCTAATTTCCCTACATTTTTGACACTGATTGTCGCTGGGATGATATTCCGACTAGATTTTGAACGTTTTTAATTACGGAACTATTGGCCTTCAGAAATCCAATGGACATTATTACAATCAGACAATCGTTCCGTTGATGTCAAAGATAATGTGTTGTTGATCCGAAGTTGATTGTGTCTTGGCCGGTATATTAGATATGTGATCGAAGAAGACTGGTTAATTACAGACACAAGAATCAGCACCAGTACAAGGTTGATTGACTGTCGCTCGACGTGATTTACAAGCATCGTTAATCCTGAGCTATGAATAGCCTCCCGACCGACTTCGGTAACGGTGGCCAATCTCAACGGAGCTTAGCCAGGTACGCGAGGTATTCTAGTGCACAAGTGTGTGCGCAGACACAGGTGCACTCTCTGTTCCTTTACTCTCATAGTCCGATGGGACGGCAATCCGACACGAACGGGGAGAGGTCAGGCGCAGGGCCAATAGCTTTACGTGCTTTCCGAGGTACAGGGGTATTAAACTGTCAAATTCCAAACTCCGGACTAAAAATTCCAAATCAGTGTTACTAAGAAATTCCTAATGGAAAACCCAATAAGACTTTGTCCGACCTGATAATCGAACCCAGGACGAGACCAACAGGGCAGTCCTGAGCTATTACAACCAAGCGATTAACGTTGATATTGCCACATATTAGTTTTGCCGAAGATAGATTGGAACCCTTTAAATAAATATAGGTACTAATGTTTCATACCTCAGCAAGTGAATCCCAAGCGAGTCTGAAGGTGCGCCTTAGTGTCTCCACGTCATCCTCATTGTCCAACTCGGTGCGGCGTCGAGAGTACTCGAGGTAGCCCATCCATAAGGCCTCGTTCTGTTTGTACGTCTCCATGCCTTTGGATAGCGCCGTCTCGAAAATTGACTTTATCTGAAATTGTAATTAGTATTACTATTAGACACGAATTCAAAACATCGTCCTGCCTGAGTCATCTTCAAATACGCTTTTGTGATTTGTTGAGCAAACAGGACTAGGCCTCGAGGTATCGACGTGTAGCAGCCAAATTGTATAATTCGTCATTATACAAAAAGCGCCGTCCAATTGTATACTGTCGCCGTTACTAAAGGTAAATTGATGACGGATTGGATTGGTAAATTATTAGAGCTGATTATTCATATGTAGATCGACCTTAGAGTCTAAAGTAACCCTTCATCAGTTAATTTGCCCTACATCAGCCCAAAGCCACACTGCTTCTTAATTTTGTCCAGCGATCACCTTGATTCGTCATATTCCCACATTATTTAGATTGGTTAAGAGATTTACCAGAATTCTAAGCACACAAAATAATATTTTCCTGCAAATGTTTTAACGAATCATTTGGAGGAAAATATTATTTAACGTCATACTCGTACCATAGTCAGTTTTTTTCCTTGCATCTTTACAGAGTACTGTTAATACTGTTTTAAGTAAAAAAAACCGGCCAAGAGCGTGTCGGGCCACGCTCAGTGTAGGGTTCCGTAGTTTCCCGTCCGTCACAATAAGTGTTCCCACGTACAATTCGATAATACCCGACCCAATGTAATAAGTACCTACAGCGCCATCTCTCGGGGAATTGGGTTACTAATTAGTACATAGACGTGCCAGAAGTTTTCGGTGGTAATTTTGGATTGCGAGAACCGATTTTAATCATTCTTTTTTTGTTTGAAAAAAGATACGTTCAGGATAATAAAATATGTAAACGAAGTTAAAAAAAAAATGCTTGCATATACGATTATACTACAAACTTACTCCAGTAATGATTTTGTACAACTTTTGTCTTTTTTGAACAAAAACTGTTGTTTCTATCAAGTTCAAAATAATTTTCCTAGAAAGTCCTTATAAAGTTCTACTTTTCAGATTTTTTTCATATTTTCTAAACTTATGGTTCAAAAGTTAGAGGGGGGGGGGACACATTGTTTTTTACTTTTGGAGCGATTATTTCTGAAATTATTGACATTATCAAAATATGATTTTAGTAAACCCATATTCATTTTTAAATACCTTTTCAACAATATATCACACGTTAGGGTTGAAATTAAAAAAAAAAATCACTTCCCACTTTACATATAGGGGAGCTACCCTAATAAAACATTTTTTCCAATTTTTATTTTACTACTTTGTCGGCGTGATTGATATACATATTGGTACCAAATTTCAGCTTTCTAGTGCTAACGGTCACAGAGATTAAGCGAGGACGGACAGACGGACGGACGGACGGACGGACAGACAGACTTGGCGAAACTATAAGGATTCCTAGTTGACTACGGAACCCTAAAAACGGAATATTTCAAAATATATGTAGGTATACCTCCTCAAAGCTCTTCCCCTCATGCTCCGCCTGCTGCATGCTGAGCACCCAGAAGGTGGCGCGCCGCGCACAGCGCCGCGCGCACGCGTGCAGCACGCGCGCGTACGTGCCGCGCGACGAGTAGCTGTGCGCGTGCCGGCTGAAGGCCTGCAGCAGCTCGAACAACGCCTCGCAGGAGATGCAGTCTGTGGTCGCGCGGTCGTATAGTACCTGGGGGAGAAGAAATAAAAGTGTAATCAACTAGCTTTTGCTGGCGACTTCGTCGGCGTAAAATTTTAACATAAAAAAACATATTTAATAACAGTTTTTATCAGTGAAAGAATGTTTGAAATCGGATTAGTACTTTCGCAGATTACTTCCTTCCTACATCCAAACTTAAAATAAGTAGCCGACAATGGTATCAGGAACAGGGTTATTTTTATTATTATTCTTATCGCATAAGTTCCTGACGGAGGCCCCACGACCGAACACGTTTTTTTTTCTTCTTGACTTATTTGGGACCTAGTGGCATCAGTACACAAATAATTGATCCGAGATAATATTTTCAATTAAACTAAATGTGAATGCTAAGTACTATAATTTAATATTTTAGTGATGTAAGTCGTTTCCGTTTCTTCATGATTTAATACTTTAGAAATCTAAAGAATGATATTTAAAAGAAAGAGAAAAAAAAAAACTCAACTCTCTCTCTTGTCTTTAAAGATCGCTTTTAACGATAAGACCGCCCATTGTGTCACCCATTGTAAAGTTTCTATATTTATGTCTGTAATTTATATGGTGTACATAATACAGAGTATTAAGTATATTCTATTCTTTAAAGACTTACCCTCAATATTCCATTAGTATCGCATTCAGCATACTTTTCGTCTTGAGACAGATCCTTCACCATATCTATGTACTCCTGGTACACTTGGCATTTCAGAACTGGATCCCTGAAGACGAAACAAACATTTAAAACATCGGAAATGTATGACCTTTATCCCGTACTCGACTACAATAAACAAAATGCATAATAATAGCGTGCGTAATTTTAAACACTAGGCTTTACCGTCGGCTTCGCCCGCGTGGACGTCGAAAAAAATCAGGGGGCATACTATCGGGATTAAAAGTACCCTATGTGTTATCCAGGTTATAAACTGTCTGTGTGACTTTCATCCAAATCCGTTCAGCCGTTTTTGCGCCAATCCCGAGCATACTTTATTTTATACATCCAGACAAAAGGAAAAAAAAATCAAAAAACTATATTTTCGGCATCACACCCACTCATAGTTTATTAGTTATTACTATTTTTCAACAATATTCAATTTACAGTTTTGACTTTGTTACTTTTTTATTATAATATGTATAGATATAGATACTAAATTCGACAGCCAAACAAAATACATTCAGAAAAACAATGACAAATAAAAATCACTAGGTTTTCGACTTACTCTAATGTCAATAACTTGTCCTCAAACGGTGTTATTTTGTGTAAGAAGTCTGCTGCTGATTCATGTTGCTTTTTCACCTAAAACAAAAATAAAGTTACTTTAGTGTACGGATATATTTACTGTCTGGTCGCCAGCAAATATTATTTATTTATTACTTAATTAAAACTTTATGCACAAGTAAAAAACTGTACAAAGGCGGACTTAATGCCTTGGGCATTTTCTACCCGTCTACCTTAGTCTTAAATATTAATATTACGAGTAAACATTGAGTTTTAATAACTGTAACAATTTTAATATGAACTTCATTTAAATAAAATGTCTTTTATTTCCTCGTAGGTATAGTATAAAAAAGCACTATGTATCACTCGAAAGAAAGTTCGAATCCCAACGCGTGTGTATTAAAGCCTCAAACTACACCCTCGTTAGTAATCGGTCACTTTCTCCCCTCGGTGAACAATGTACTACTATTTCAGACAGTCATACAGTCCATCCATATTAGAACATTTTAAAAGTATAATCATTTACAGGTGCTTTTGAACTGTCAAGGAATATGTAAGTTACGCAGAGTCAAAGCTATTTGTGAAGAGGTAGTTTACCTTATCGACATACTCTTGATCATGCATTGTGAGTGCGAGTTGCTCCATCTGCTGTAAGGCGTTCTCTCCTCTCAGTAGAGGCCGCGAGACTGTCTCCTCGAGGCACCAAAGAACACGTTCTTTTTGTGCCTTGTACTCTTCGGTGTCTTCCTTCCTGATGAACAAATTATATTATTTCAATATACACTATCCCGTCCCATTACAAAACGAGGTATTAATAATGTTTTTAATACACAATTGACAACTTGGACTCGGCTCTAAAGATGGTTTCCTAGAAGAGCGGTGGCCGCGATATAGCGTCTCCAATTTTCTGGCGAATGACGCTATTGAAATGTTATTTATGAAAGCGAGTTGGTGTGCTTTCGTGGAGAGCGTTTTTAGATACCGTAAGGTCAAACCACGCGGCCATCTTTTTCATGACAGCTGTCACAGCGGCCGTTATGTGGCGGCCACCGCTCTTGTAGGTAACCGTAGCTTAAGGGGCCATCTCCACGAGCGAGAGAATCGCGCTGTGCCGTCAAATTTTCGCCGCGATGATATCGCCGTATGGAGACACGTTCTAAGTGAGTGTATAGAAATACGTGGCACGACGATAATATCGCCGCGATTCTCTCGCTCGTGGAGACAGCCCCTTAGTCAGATTTTGTAATCAGAACTTTTAAGTAGTGGAAGGCCAAAGCGAAGATGGAGGGGCGAATTAGACCGATTTTTGATAGACTGGACCACAACAGCAAACAGCTGTGAGAAGTAGAAAGAATGGCCAGGCCTTTGCCCAGCAGTGGGACACCATGGGCTGGTATAATAGTAATAAAAACAAATTAATCCTATTTCTTGAAATTCTGAAAAAAATTTTGATCGAAGCGATATTTACAAAACAAACCCACGTTCCAAGATTGTAATGACAATTTTTATGGCAAATAATTAATTTAATGTTTTGTGTTTCGTTAATGTTAATTGCTTTGCATACTATTGTATAGAATCAAGTTTTCTAACTGAACAGACAACTGTGCTGCTGGGGAGTTTGTTGCGCCACTTCTTCTTCTCAGCTAATGCACTAGGAATTGGTGAAGCCAGCCCTTCACCAATTCCACGAATTCAGTTTTGGGGGACTGACTTATGTAATTTGGACGTTCGAAAAGTGATGATTCTCAGCCTAGCTTGAATAAATGACTATTGATTTGGTCTTCAAAAAATAAAGCCGCCCATTGTGTCATTCTATGCTATTGAATTTTCTAAAAAAAGAACGAAAAGAAAGAAAAATTGTTTATTCTACGCAAATAAGACATAATATCGTCGTCTCGTCTATATTTATATTGAAGGAACCTCCCCGAGCTGCGTTAACATAAATGGCACTGCGATTCAAAACGCCCGGCGCACCCAGAACAGCTAGCACTCGGTAACAAAGTCTAGCTGATTAATCCCTTCACCACGATGGTAGGTACACTTAACAGAGCCATGACCAACGGCCCTTGTCAGGGCCAAATAACAATAACGACTCCTCCAAGGGCACCCACCACCAGCTATCCAAACTCGCCCTTATTTTCACCACAATAGGGGGGATTTCTCTACTGATGCCGAATTCAACGTCTATCACCTACTGGGCTCAAACAATATAAAATATCGTTCGAGTAACATCGACATGAAAAGAAGAAGTTTGTTAACTTGAATGGTGTACAAGAGTATTCTATATTATTGAACAAACCTGATAGTCTCTAGATGAGCCTTCTCCAACTCGTACTTAGCGTCCCAGAAGATCTTGCCGCTAAAGGGGTCTGCGCCGGCGCGTCGTAGCACCTCGTCGAGCTGCGCGCGCGCCTTGTCAGTCTCACCGACCGTCAGTGAGAATGAACACCACTCGCTTAGGATTGGGATGTCTGTGTGATAAATATTTTTTCATGTGTATGCCATCATCATCATCATCATCAGCCTACAGCAGTCCACTGTTAGACATAGGCCTCTCCTATTGCACGCGAGCGTCCTACCTTACGTTTGCCGATTCGCGGTCTCCACTCAAGAACAAGTCTACCCCAACGATCATCATTTCTACGGCTAATATGGCCAGCCCATAGAATAATTAGACAGAATATTTTGCATAAGAGACAGAATAATTTATCATAACCATTAATTCAATTTATGTATGAGACTAGCTTCTGCACGCTACTTCGTCCGCGTGAAATTTTCGTTATACCCCGACCCTCCACGTCGCATCGCATCGCCTGCCCGCGCTATTCTTACGTTTTCGCTTAGCTTTCTTTCTGACTTTGTTTCTTTTAGCTTGACCCCTAAGGGTCCTAGCGTGACCTAACCTACTTAATGCCTTCTTCAAGAATTGGGCTATCAAATGCAATTTTTTTTTTCAAATCCGACTGGTAGTTCCAGGTTACTACGTACACAGTGGCGAAATTATAGAGTGGCATTGGGGCAAAATGCCACGGGCCCCAAGCCAGAGGGGGCCCCCGAACCGAGAGGGCTATGAGCACAGGAGGATCCTAACATAAGTTTATAAATGCAAACATTTTGAAAATGTGCAACTAAGAAGATCATTAAATAAAAACTATAACATTGGTTGACCTTCTATACATTGAGGGAGGGCCCCATCCCTTGATTTAGCCACGGGCCTCAAACGGTATAGTTACGCCACTGTACTTACAGTAACAGTCCAGTGCAGCTTGCTGAAACAGCTTCGCCACACGCTCGCGTGATATTTCCGTATGCGCCAGGGACACTTCAGTCTGCAGACGAAGCAGCCAGTGTTCCGGCCGCAGTGATAACAACTGCTGTAGGCGGTCGTAGGCGGAGCGCCACCGCTCCAGTGAGGATAGGGCCCTGTAATGACAAGTTTTTATGAAGATGGTAATGCCTCAGCATCAGTATTTTATAAAGCAAAGGTAGACGTACCATAAAGCTTGGATAAGGTCAATATGTTCATCATAGTTGTAAGGATCTTCCGCAATACGCCGTTCCAGTTCCGTCACTTTCCTCTCCAAGATCATATCTTCATCTTCATCCTGATAACAAAATGTTACATTTGTTGTATGATGCTGTCTTTCTTGAATTACAAAAAAAAAAGAAGCAAGTGAAAACTATCTACTTTGTGGAACTCTTATTGAGTTTGATGAATTGCTAAATTTATGAATGGTCAAATCTTTTAACACATTAAATGTCCGCTTTTCTAATCTCCAACATAACAATAGTACTGTGAATGCATGTGCACTTTAAACCATTATAGCAGATGGAAATTTTAAAGCATCTTATATGTATTTCCATACATTTTCTTGTGTTATTGTGATGCTGTAACTTGGACGTAGACATTCTAAATTATAAGGACAAAAAATATAAATAACAAAAAGTTAAATGTACTGAGTTCTTCATGTGTTTAAATATCATTGAAAAACAACCTTTTCAAATATCGAAATGACTAAAATAACAAAACTCATGCAAATATTTTGTAACCACTAATGCTTTGGCCACACAGTCATCATCATTTCAGCCAAAAGGCGTCCACTGCTGGCCATAGGTCTCTCTCAAGCACCTCCACTTCAAACGGTTCTGTTTTCCGCATCCTGGAGATTCCTGCAGCCTTCACAAGGTGGACCTTGTGGGAGGCCTTCCAACACTACGTCTTCCGGTACACAGTTGCCCCTCCAGAACCTTTCGGCCCCATGAGCCATCTGTTCTGCGAGCAATATGCCCTGTCCACTGCTACTTAAGTTTGGCAATTCTTACATAAAATAAAATAAAAAGTACACATTGACAATATCTTACTTTTATAATGTCTATTCTATTATGCTGATACTCCCTACAGACAAAGGAGTATTGCTTAATCCAACGTTTACAATAGGATTAAGATTATTGATCTTACGACGGTCACTTTGACAAGTAAATGAAAACTGAAAATAATAGTTAAATCACCAAAGGTCACACATGAATGATATCTTTATTCATTTTGTATGTTTCTTTCGTTATTATGGTGTTGCATTTAAGTAAAGTGTATTTATGTTTACACTCTGTACTATTTATATTTGCAGACATTTCATCTTGTATCAAACAACAACAGAGACTTATTATTTTGAATACCATAACTTTGATATATCTTATATGTCAAAGGCATTTATGAAGTAATTTAACTATACGCAATCGCTACGGTTGAAATAAGTCAGCTAAATCTACAAGAAACCCACTGTTTGGGCAAACTGCAAATGTTTCAAAGGATCCTATAATATTGTACGTGATTCACTCGTGAAATGATATCAATCGACTGTCTTATTAGAATGAGCTCATCCGCCCATCAATAAACAGTGAATTCGGAACAAATAACAAATATTTTCTAGAAAAATAAGTAAGATATGTGCCAAATGTTGGATCGTACGGGCGTGCATACATCAGAGTCGTCGGTATCTTCCGGTATATCAGCCTCCTCCTCCTCCACTACCACTTCTATTTCGTTTTCCTCTTCCGATTCATTTCTTACTTCGTCCTCCACGATAGCCATTATTCACTAGAAAACTATAAACACTCTGGTTTTGTTCGCCTGCTGTTTGATAACAAATTTCGCAAACGACTATGGCGGACGAAAGCATTTGCTTGCCAGTTGCCTGTCAAACTTTTTTAGGGATGTAATGCAAGGTTAGTCCATCGATTTATAGACAAAATCGACTAAATCTAAAATAAAAAAGTAAAGCATGAAGAGCAAGAGATTATTTATTTTTTATTCAAACATCATTCGCCAAATAATAATAATAAAATGAATATGAGTGTGTAAGTCACCCCCCCGCCATTTTATCCTTGTATTTTCTAAGCTACCCAAATCCATAGTTCAATACCTGTGTTTCTATATCCTGCAATAGTCTTACTCCAACCGAGGGTTGTTCTTGGGTGCATTTTGCATAGTGCGTACAGGCATAATCGTCAGTTGGTGCCTCATTTCATTAAAAGCGTCTAACGGGCCTTTGAGAGTTGGTTTCGGTCCCCCGTACGCCTTCAAAGGTTAAATTCGAGATATGTTAGACACAATAAAATTTAATGTTGTTCATTTGGCAACGGCAATAGATGCTCTAAATATATAAAGTAGATAGGAAACCTGTCTACGCCATGGGTAGGTACGTACGAGTGATGTTACGATGGTTCTATTTGCTAGGTTATCATTGGCTAACCGATTTCGGCCCAAGGTAATTTAATAGAAGGCTATTATGGAAGATGGACGCTCGTAACACACTTCTCAAACGCTATGTTCAAAAGAATGTGTTTATTGTAACTAACATCCCAAACTTGGTCATCGCTTACTGATACTGACAGCATACCGAATGATGTGACCTTAAGTAAGACTTTCACTGCGGCTGTCAATAGCTGAAATCTGTTGGAACGTGGGCGCGTACGTGTGCCGACAAACGCTACGGCAGAACGCAGCCGTCCACGTATCCGTCGCGCGCCGCATGCGCGTAGGTCCGATTGAGTTCCCTGTTGTGTAGGTATATTCCATGCAAATATGACATTTAAGTAATTCATAAACGCTTCAATTTAAACCCCCCATTTAGGCTCCTGTTGCAAGGAAATTATATTTTTTCAATTCTTTCACATGTAATACGGTTAAAAAAGCATTAACGATTTAGGGTCAGGACACATTGATCGACGGCCTTTCGCACTTTGCCGATTGAAAACTAGCACACATGCTCTCTTTTTGTATGGACAAACCGTCGAACGCCATCGATCGCCGCCGGAGCGCGTTCGTCGCCGTTGATGCAAAAGGATGCGTACGTCGTTCCATACTTTGCTCTTTTTATGGACAAACCGTTGAACGCCGTCGATCAATGTGTCCCGACCCTTATATTGATTCAAAATTTCAAGTATAGCATTAATAGTTCATGAAATAAACACCTGTGGTGTTAAAAAACATGTTGTAAAATGCACTCCAACACGGCCCGACGCGCGCCGGTCGGTGTAAATCGTACATTAGATGAGATTTCGCGAAGTAACCATCAAAAAGTCAATACTCCAATAGGAAAACTTTACTCGCCGTGTATTTTGCAACACTTTAGGAGGCAAGCAGATAAAATCCCAGCAACTACATTCGGAAAAGGACTCAAAAGGTGCAGGTGGTATGAAATAAACACAGGTTGGTATGATTGGTTTATATTTACTATAAAAAATATGATTACACAGAAGTTTCTTTTACATAAAAATTACATGGGTACCTAGTAAAAAGTCACAATCAAATAATCCAGAAACCATTACTTTTTAAATCAATCATTTTTAAAACAATATTTCGAAACTTTGGCACCAATTTAACTTCTAGGATTTATTAGTTTTATATTCGATTCTTCAATAAGTTTACAATAATGGGTAGTTATCAATATCATTAAAGTACAAAGTAAATGCACCAACGTGGGAATAAATTCTAAATATACGAGATACTAAGAATGTTAAGTACCTACTAAAGTTATAATTTGATAATTCAATTCAGTTAGACTTTCCATGAAGCATTTTCAGCCTTCTATTCGATACAATCAATCCGATAATTCCTTAAAAATAATAATATATTTTCATGCAACTATCTAGTAGGACATACTATTCTAATCTCCTAATATTAAAGGGTAAATTGACAATACAAAAAATGGAATACTCAAATAAAATATAATGTCAGTCATCAAAGTAAAAATAATACTTTTGTCATAGAGTGAGAAATGCATGGACAGTATCAACTTCTGAATAAGAAAATCTCGCAAATTCAATATTTTTTCGATCATTGAATCACTGAAGTGAGTGTTTGTGATAAAACACAAGTATATGGAATACTAGACAAACTTCGGAGGATTTACTTAGTAAAGTTTATTAAATCATGTTAAGAACGAAATGGCACAGAGCAATAAAAATAAATGCATGTCAGATCAACATCTTGAGGCCATTATTGACAACCTATCGTTACATATTCGACGTGGGGCATTAGTATCTTAATCAATCAAAATCAAGAGTTAAGTCTGCGTAAAAGTTACTTTAGGGCCGATTTTACAATATTTAGATAACTTTCACCTGAGGAATAAAAATTGCAGTCTGACAGCTTTTGTCTGACATAATATGTCAAACCGCCAAATCCTTCAGCTAAAGAAACTTACAATGCAGCCGATGAATCATGGCTGGTCCGAACTTTGCGCAGAAAGCTGTGCAATCAATTATTTTAGGAACCAAATGGTTACACGAGGCGAGTGTGAATGAGTGTATATGCACTAAAGTTCGGAGAGCCTGTGTTCAGACCGGCCATGATTTATCGGCCGTCTGAAAATTAAAAAATCGGCCCCAAATCGACTAATACATATTATGTCATATTGTGCATTTTATATTCCACATCAGTTCATAGTTTAAATGTGTCTTGGAATTCTTAAAGACATAATTACCTTAGCACAGACGTAGATATAGTGAGATTCTGCAAAGTATTCCATAATCATTTTCAAGCGTTAAATGGACTATACCGATCAATTAATTCCGTATTCGATTTATAGTGGTCTATTTCGACCACTATCACTTGTACATTTCAATTGCTGTGCACTTTTTTAAAATTAAGCATGGAATACTTCACTGTGTAAATATTGCATTTATCTAACACTACTATATAGAGATAAACATTCTATTGACTATAGATAAGGATATACCTATAATAAAATCGCCCTATAAAATAATATAAAAAGGAAAATAATATTTGAGTTACAAAGATAATGCTTAATTCTGTAATGTTCACAAAAATACATAGCTACGAATGCTTCATGAGTATTGCACGTAACTATTGTATACTAATTTTATCTATAACTGACGGAATTTCTAGGAGACCTCACATGGTTTACAATACAATTACGATCGCCGAGGCTGGCAGGACGCTACTGGGTAAACACCCTAATAGTTTACATGGCAACACTCATTTCTAGTGTTGGGAACAGCTACTACGACTAAACTAAAGTCTATTTAGGCGATTTTATAACAATAATCTCAACACATCTAATATCTTTTTAAATCTTAACAGCGAGCGATATATTTGTATGAACGTTACAGGACGTACGACAGTTACATCAGTTACATCTAGTTGGAAGTAACGCAATAGGGGATGGCGCGAAGTATCGAGTTGACGAAGTCACACGTAGCCGTCAGTTGGACAGTCGTACTAATGTCCAACTATGGAAAGAAAACATGATATTATAGTTGCAATCAGAGCGCGAAAATCAAACACATTATCACTTATCGCCTTCGATATTGACAGATCCGCCAGCGATCACCAAACCCTTGTATCAAGCGTGGTCATAATATTGTCACTGTCAAAACATGGATACAATGTCAGCCAAATAATTTGAATTTTTTTTTTTTAAAGTTCGGTAGAAGCTGCTTTATCGACTCAGCATAGCGATTCAGTATTATTTATTGAGTTCATCGAAGCCATCTTCTTTACATGTCAGAGACCGAATTAAAAATGTGACACTGACAAGTATAATTTCATAAAATGGCCCGGCCATTACAAAGGTCTTAAGTTGATATCTACTCAATATTTATCAAGGTATATGCTATTTTGATCTTTGTTTTTGAAGCAATTAAATATATTTTTCTATGCAATAGTCTGCTCAGCGCCGCAGCTTCAAAAGATATATGTGGGATGACTAGACAAAGGAAAGAATTTGAAAACTGATGCAGATATAAGAGATTTGTCTGTACCAGGGACACATATTTGCGGGGGATGTCCAGATGTTAGGTTACCTGTGCGGTGCGCGTGCACTATGCGGTGGTGGTGGTGCTGGCCCCGCCGGCGGCCTGCAAGTTCATCTGGCGCTGCATCTGGTCCAGCATCTCCTGCATTCGACGCAGCTCAGCCTCCTGTAATGTTAGCGTTTTAAGATTTACAGATTAGATACTAAAGCTTGCTTTCGGAAGCGGGGAGAAATTCTAGTACTCAACATTTAATCTAATTGCGTAACACACTTATAATTAATTAATTAATTATTGAAATCTTGAGTTATTTCATACAAAAACTGTCAAACGTCAATTTTTATTCCTCGAATAAAGTTATCTGGCGATGGAAAAATTAGCCCTAATGCCGTGGCCACACTAAACGGGAAACGCCGATAATTATCGCGATAAGTTGTAACTCAAGATTTCAAAAATTAATCCTCGAGTAAAGTTATCAGATGATTGAAAAATCAGCTCTTACAATCACAATCTGAATGATTTTGTGCCTGTAAATGGTTTAATTTAAATGTTTCGAGTTTGAGTTTGATGGTATAGCCAAGTTTGTGTATACGAATGAATATTGCATCAATACGGTGCATACGCGGTTCCGGCGCGGCGCCGGTGCGGCTCCGGTGTCATGTACAGTTTATCTCAGATAGTTATCCACATCTAACTAGAGTTATGTTATTCGAGACAAGCCGTAACCCTGATTAACTTTTTGTGTTGAACTTACCTTTTCACGGAGTACGCGATCGCGGTCGCCCGTGGCTTCAGATCCGTTCATCATTCCGTTGGCGTCAACCTCGCTGAGTCCGCTCTCAGTCGACCTATATATAGATAAAGAGCATTCTGTAGCGTTCGTATTTTTAAATGCGACGATTTTTTATCGCGCGCTGGGGTTTTAGACTGTCGGTACTGAACCGAGCTTTGGGAATCCCACCGCTTCAAAAAAGCGCATTGTTGGATTATCGAGTTTCGGCGCTAAGCAGTCCAAAAGACAGTGCGCGATTAAATATCGTCGTCATAAAAATCGCCCGTATGCAAAGGCTTATTGTATGCCACCAACAGGACAAAAGAAAATATTTTAAACAAATATACAGTAGAACAAAAGGTCTTTATCTTCAAAAGCGATTTTATGGATCACCAATGAATGGGAAATGGGAATGTGTTTATAACCATCAGTTAACTCAGCCATTGAATTAAGTTAACTTTAATCTATGACACTGCCTATTATAATATGCTGTCTTCATCTGAAATAATGCCCGTTTTCACTAACACTTTCGTAAATGACGAAATAAAACTGCGCTGTTGGATTTCCAACGCTCGCCTGACCACCGAAAGTTGAAAACCTAACAGCACCCTTTAATTTTGGATATTCATTAAAGGGTTGCCTAGAGTTTGTAAAAACGAGTCGGATTCATATGACAAAAAAAATATATTCGAAAGTGAAGCAGTTTATTTTAAGCACAATTAAGTAGCTTATTTTAATAAATTAATATGGTCCGTGTGATTTTCCTATACAATAATGCAGAAAATCTACGTATTTCATAAACATTAAAATCGTAATTTTTTCACTAATTACGCATTTACAAGACATCTAGAAACTTTACGCCGTCACCTTGGCATCAATTTAACTCAATTAACAGTCAAATTAATGCAATAAGAGATCAACAACAATGTACTCATACTCAAGTACAAAGTTAAAAAACTAACAATCTTAAAATAATAATATGTACAAGTATATAAAAAGGGAGGGAAAATAATCAAAGGGCATCAAAAAATTCGTCCGCATCACTGTCAACGGGAAACGTGCCCAAAAGGCTGGCAGCATTGCCACGCTGTATGGCAATGCTGATTCTTTGGCCAAAAAATAGGCCAGCCCTCTGTTTTTTCTTATCTTTTCATTAAGTACAAAGTAAAGTCAAACAAACTATTTGGTATACAAGCAAATAATTTGCAAGAACTTTTATGCTCGGCAGTCTATTCTTTTACATCACATTTTTAAGTAGGTACCTATACCATAAAATAAAAAAATTGGAAATATTCAACTGATCCTCTAAAGACTTTTTGCGCCTCTAATGATGCACACTAAATAATTGAGCCTCTTTTTAACTTTCCGGACATCCAAGTTGGTCGCAGTTACTTAGCTATTTAGTATTTTTAGGACACCAAAATAGGAATTATTTGAGGTTCACCCAAATAGGAGCAATCATTATAATTATTGGAGTGTTCAATAATATTTTTAGGAGCGCAAAATGGAAACCATTAGAAGTTCGATTAAATACATGCCAAAAAAAACTACGCACACAAAAATAATTAATGAATATTGGGAGTGTAAGCTGAATGTGCCTGTATACTAAATAACTGGCTCGACTGTACTCAAATACCATGCACGCTAATTCCAAGGAATGGTGCTTCGTTTACGCAATGCACTGCTCGGTTTACTTTCTCTTAACAGAATTTCATTTTCATACCTCAGTGATTCGAAACATTCATGCATGTAAATTGACAAGCATTCTGAGTAAAAAACTGGCGAGATTTGTTTGGCCATACATGGTGACTTTATGTGAACGAACACAACCGTTTCAGATGATTTATGCGATAGTACAAAATCACTCGCTACCTAGCTCCCTTTACATTTTATTTTCGTTTGACCCACTGCCTTGGCACTTTGTGCCACTCGAAGATTAAAACAACAATAATAATACCTCCCGAGGTTCCGACCGATTTCGGTCACGGTGGCCAATCTCAACGGAGATTAGCCAGGCACGCAGGAGATAAGTGCACAAGTGTGTGCGTAAACATAGATGCATTCTCTGTTCCTTTATTCTCATAGTCCGATGGGACGGCGATCCGACGCGACCGGGGAGAGATCAGAGGGGTAATTCTCGTAATTTTAAGAACGTTCACAGTCTGATCTGTCTCAATATGTCAAAAATGCCTTTAATTTCCCTACATTTTGACAAGTTTTTGACATTTGTTTGTCGCCGAGATGAGACTGCGACTAGATTTTGTACGTTTTAAATTACCAGAATTGGCCTTCAGGCGTAGGACCAACGGCTTTACGTGCTTTGCGAGGCGTATTAAACCGCCAACTTCCAAACTCCGGACTGTTAATAAGAAAATCCAATAACACTTTGTCCGACCTGGGAATCGGACCCAGGACCCCACGCTCTGCAGTCGCGCTTGCAAACACGAGAGGCAAAATTTAGAACTAAAATCTCAGACATTTCATTTCACGCTGTTTTACAAAACCGATAATCGCTGACCCGCTGCATTGTTTATGCAATTCTGCGTATTCAAGTTCAGTAATTATGGAAAACCGCTGAACGTTGCTCAGTTGTTTTACATAACGGAATTGTTTTGTAAAACAACGGATTGTACAATCCATCTGCGACTTATGCATTCGTGATGCTTATCTAGAAGTAACCAATTCACTCGAGACTCGAAGACCAGGCTTAAACTATCTCAAAAGACATCCAGTCCACCTCATAATCAGTTTAATGTTCCCACTGTTGGGACACAGGCCTGCTCTCGGTGAGAGGGAGTGGGCCGGAGTCCACCACGCAGGCCCAGTGGGGGTTGATAGATGTCACATGTCTTAGAATTTTTTGTTCACGATATTTTCCTTCACTGTTTTGGGAGCAGTGGTGATGAAACAATTTACGCAAAGTAAAGCGCCTGTCGGGGTTCGAACCTACGACCTACAACTCGTAAGTGAATCCTGTAAAGTGTATACTCACGTGTGTCGCTTGGGTACTTGCCCGCTGCGCGCGAGTCGCTCGGACCTGTAGTTCTCGTAGTGGACCTCTTGAGTCACCTCTTGCAGGTCTTGCATGTGGGTGCTGTAAAAAATTGGCTTTATGTGAAATAAAATATTTTGATTTCGAATCAGGTATCGTAGGTAATATTGTAGAGGAGAAACGTCCTAACTGTACTATTACATAGTTTGTATGGCTATTGGACTTTTAACATAATTATTAGTATTGTGATTCACTACACGTAATGAGTGCTAGCAATGAAGTCATGAGAAACGGTAAATAGCGGAATAAGTTTCCCACTTAGACTGTTGACGTGTTTAAAATGATTACTGCACAGTAACAATTTCACCGATCATCATCTGCCTAGCCTTTTCCCAACTATGTTGGGGGTCGGCTTCCTGTCTAACCGGATGCAGCTGAATACCTTAACCTGATCGATCGATTGATATTATAAACAGGTAAAATTCGAAAAACAAGTATGCATCTTTACTCAGGGTTTCCAGTCCTTTTAGTTATTTTACCAATGATTTAGCAAGTTTTCCATCACAGTGATCTATCGTTGCTATAAGGTTGCTGTTCCGTACGCAAAATACGCGCTTTGACGTGGAGTTGCGGACACCAGACCGTATTAATTATGTTTTATTTTACCATATTCTTGTTCTTATTTTATAAATACGTTTTATTTTCAATCAAAGTAGTAAATATATTGCAAATGATAATAAAATTTATGTTTGAGTGTTAAGGTTTATAATCAAGTTATATGCAATCGCGGCCACACGAGCTATGTATTTTTGTTCCTAATCCTTAATCTAATGCTATTGTTGATCGAAGCTGAAAGGACTGGAACGCATTCTCTCATCGGCAAGCGTGTAAAAATTACAAGAGAATAAAACTCACATGAGCATAGTCCTGAGCTTGATAAAGTCGCAGTGCTCAGGGTTCTCGACCTCAACGACCCCCCAGGGGTACAGGCGGCCGCGAACTCGGCGTCCGCGCACCTCAAGCTGTTGTCCCGCGCCGCACACGGCGAATGGAACTGCTGCTTTTAATTGACGGACCTATGCGACGAACACAAGGTTTAGTTTACTAAGGAGAGTCGTTCATCAATCCGCACTACCCATACTAATATTATGAATGCTAAAGTAGTCTGCCTGTTTGTCTGTTACCTTTTCACGCACCACTGAACCGGTCGTTATGAAATTTGACAAATAGGGGGATCTGGACAAGAACATGGGCTACTTTTAACCGACTTCAAATAAAAAAGCGGCCAAGTGCGAGTCGGACTCGCCCATGAAGGGTTCCGTAGCAGCAAGTAACATAATATAAAAGTTCTTGTAGTTCGTTGTAACTTTGTGAAAGGTAAATTGCGGTTTACGATTTATGACGTATTAAAAAAAAACTACTTACTAGATCTCGTTCAAACCAATTTTCGGTGGAAGTTTACATGGTAATGTACATTATATATATTTTTTTAATTTTATCATTCTCTTATTTTAGAAGTTAGAGGGGGGGGGGGGGACACACATTTTACCACTTTGGAAGTGTCTCTCGCGCAAACTATTCAGTTCAGAAAAAAATGATATTAGAGACCTCAATATCATTTTTGAAGACCTATCCATAGATATCCCACAAGTACAGGTTTGATGAAAAAAAATTTTTGGAGTTTCAGTTGTAAGTATGGGGAACTCCAAAATTTATTGTTTTTTTTTCTATTTTTGTGTGAAAATCTTACTGCGGTTCACAGAATACATCTACTTACCAAGTTTCAACAGTATAGTTCTTATAGTTTCGGAAAAAAGTGGCTGTGACATACGGACGGACGGACAGACAGACATGACGAATCCATAAGGGTTCCGTTTTTTGCCATTTGGCTACGGAACCCTAAAAAAGGAAGAGGGTATGCATTTTGCTGCGTTTTTTTTTATTATTTTCTTGTGCGTACACTGTACACACATGAAAAATATATTTAATGTTATAAAATTATTAAATGTTGATGATTATAAGCGAGCTTCCTTGAGAAATCGGTGTACACTTTACACCGATTTCTTTGTGATTACCTACTGGACCGATTTACGTGATTCCGTCTGTCTGTTTGTTCCGGCTAATCTCTGAAACGGCTGGACCGATTTTGACGGGACAGATAGCTGATGTTATAAATAGTAACTTAGGCTACTTTTATTTTATAAAAGAGAATTAGGGTTCCACGCAAAAAAATTACACCCATAAAAAAATTACCTAAAAAATAAAGTAGTAAATGTGAGTCAATTTCCTATCTGTTTCACATTAATCCTGAATGAGCTCATCAAGCTGTGATATTGCATACTGATTTCTGAGTTGACTCACTGTCCCTACTCACACATGTGGTTAGAATCAGGTCAACATCCTACTTATATTATAAACTAGTTTCTGCCCACGACTTCATTCGCGCCCGCTGACTTCGTGTCCGGTAGCCTTACGACTGCCACGCGAACGAAGCCGCGGGCAGAAGCTAGTGTTATATATATAATATTCTTATTATTTGTAGCTTCTGCCCGCGACTTCGTCCGCGTGAAATTTCTTATAAGTAGTCTACTCAGACCAAATAAACAGTCACCAAACCTGTTCTTTATAGTCTTCATCTTCGTCGCTGTCACAATCGGGCAGAGGGTAGATCTTGATGCCTTCGCGTTCGATTTCTTCCATAACCTTTACAATAAAATTACTTCTACAATTAATTATACAAAAAATCTAATTTGCTGCCTCCAAAGTACTGTAAATCTTCCTAAGCATTCAGTTCAGTAATACTTCAATTCTTAATGTCAGATAATTTACATTCCATCGCTTGATTGTTCGAATGCAACCAGAGCTATTTTACTGCCAGCCTGCACTACATAAGGTCGACTTATGTAGACAATCTTTATATACACCTGTATGTCTATTCTGTAAAAATCTCACCGTGAAAACTAACCGCCTTACTAATAAACGACCGACACACCGATTTCTCTCTTTCAGTCGTCAGTAATTTGACTATTGAAAGAAGAAGACAAAGCGTTGTGTAACTATACAGACACTATACAACGTTTATTCGTAAAGGGGTTAGATTAGATGTCGGGCCTGCGGACGGAGAGTAATGGGTAGCTCACCGTCCGATCAGGATCAGGCCCGTGCCGGACGGCGCGTATGTGTTCCACGCGCGCCTCAAAGAGATGTCAGCACCAGGGAAGGGGCCCGTCAGGGCGTGGATGCTTATGCGAATTCCGCACCCCCGGCCATAGGTAGAGGTGGAACACCGCGGTGGTTTTAGCCGGTAAGAGTCCGGCATGCCCCTCTGTCACCCACACGATGGAGGAAGTCCATGAGGACTTCCAAAGCGGGAGAAAAAAAAAATGGGCTGAAGCCTGCCGGGTCAGCGGGAATGTCCGGAAGGGTTACCGCTACCCCGGAACATAAAGGGCTAAGGAAGGAACACGGGTGGGTTTTAGTCAGTAAGTCTGACACTCCCTTCCGCTCCACCCTCAAAAAAAAAAGGGGGTCAGATGGTTTCTTTCCACGTAATGATTGACACTATTGACAGCTCACTTCACTTAAGTTTTCACGGTGAGGTTTTTACAGAATTGATCGGCTGTGCCTATTCCCCCCTCGGGGAATATAGGCATAAAGTTATGTTGCTCTCTTCTACTTAGTACTTACTCTGGTCTTCAACCTCTGCACTTCCTTCTTGGTGAGACAGTCGGCTTTGGCGATGACAGGCACGATGTTCACTTTGTTGTGCAGTTGCTTCATGAACTCGATGTCGAGAGGTTTCAACCTGGCAGTTGGGAGGGCACATTTTGTAAACCAATGGCGCAGTTTTGAACCTTTGTGTATGAAAGTGTTGCTCAGTATAAATTATGTGTTACAACAGCTACTTTACGATGCATATAGTTAGTGCTCCCGAACACTAGGCAGTGGCACCAGCCAGGCTGCGTCAGCCGGAATATATTGAGAAAATTCTTGGCTGCCCTAGATCGCGGGCTCCAATTAGCCATTGTATGTTGGATTAGCTGCCGTAGCCTGGCTGCCGCAGCCAGCACCCTAATTGCGTAACACATTATTATCAATCACAGTCTGAATAATTTTGAAAGATATTGCTAATCCATTGCTTCATATGTTCGAAAAAATTGTCTGCTCAAAAAGGTCTATAACGCAATGAATATTGTTGTACTGTCATAATGAAAGCCATTGCTACTGATAGTGTGTTACGCAATAATCCCGCAGGCTGCCTAGTACGCGCCTGCCCTTACACTTTCGACCACTTTACTAGATAGAAGGTGGCAAACCAAATCCAATTGTAAATTTGTAATGTAACTCTTAATCTCTCACTCAGTGGGAACAAGTATTCGGAGCTAGTAAACTAACGAACTGCTAAGTGAAGAAGAGTCCAGCTTGTGCGGTACCTTCGCCGCATTTAAACTTACTTTGTGGGTTATGGGTGAATTTCACCAATGAACCTAAACGCGACCAGCACATCTTAACCGCGTTCATGAGCTGTCAGTGTCATCATTTTTGGGGAATTTTGACACTGACAGCTCTTGAACGTAGTTTAGATGTGCTTATCGTGTTCAGTTTCATTGGTGACATCAGCCCTAAGTCAAAACCTAAGTGACTTCCAAAAGTAAAGAGGAAATGACGTAAAATTAAAAATAATTACCCATGTCCGAACGGCGATATGAAGTAGAAACAGCAATGTATGCGGTTATCCACAATGTTACGTCGGTTGAGCCCGCTCTCGTCGCGCAGGAACCGCTCGAATTGTTCGTCGATGTATTGAATTATCGACTGTAAACAAACAAACGTATTTCCACATTTTTTTCGCCTATAATTACCTACATACTTATTGAATATGAGAAAAATGTCACTTCTGAATCAGAATTTATTAACTTTGTGAAAGTGTGATGAGTTTTCTGCTAAGTAAACACTTGGCTGATTTACAGGTTGTTTACTTACAGCCAAACCCAATTACTTATCTATAACCAGATTTGGCATACTGGAAGTAGAAAAACCTATTTATCTCTGCTGTACTATGCCAGGTTTTCGTCGTCATATGGAGCGCAACAAGAGCTGTTGCTATGCTTCAAGGGGGAGGCTCTCAGAGATCCGTAGCAATACGTCTCCGTTAATGTTTATACAGATTAAATAAATAAATAGGAGACGAGATTTTTAATTTTGTACCCTGCATTTCTATCGACTTGCTCTCAAAACGGTGAAGGAAAACATCTCGAGGAATCCGGCAACGAAAACGCGGATACTGTACTAGAAATCGCAATAAACTCGAACTCGGACGGCCCAGAACCAACTACGGGAAACAAAGCAAATACTTACTACGAAGAAGCTTTAGCAGCGATGCTTATGATTGTCAATAAAGATGGTGTTGCCCAAGGCATTAAGTCCGCCTTTGTACAATTTTTACTTGTGCATAAAGTTTTAATAAATAAATAAATAAAATGTCCTAGAACCATGATTGTATGACATGTGTAATTACTAATATTGACCAATAACTTGTATGTGTGGTGCAAACTGTCAATACAAGTTGGTTATTAATAAATAATAATAAATAAAAAATCGAAGACATGTGACATCTACAAACCCGCAGTGGGCCCGCATGATGGATTACAGCCCACTCCCTCTCACAGAGAGGAGGCCTGTGTCCCAGCAGTGGGAAACCTTATAGGCTGATAATGCATTTCTATCGAACCATATGTTTGTCTACCTATATTTAAGTCTAAAAGCGGAATAGCATCCTCGACCTTAAACTATAAACGTAGTGCGCGGTAAGTCCACTGCGGCATTTCTGCCGCGTTATTTAGATCGAGCGCAGTACGTAAAAGAATGCACCATATTGCATCGGAAATCAGAATGCATACTTTTACTTAGTTCTATATTTCTTTTACCGTAGTGTTGGTGGTAGTACTGTCTGCAAGAGTCAATTACGAAAGAAAGGAGGGCAATTATGCTAGAGAAAATAAACCAGCATCGGAGTACTTTACATACATATGAATGTACATTTTTTTTTGCCTTTTTTATATCGAAGAAAAGCCAAATAAAACAGAAAAATAATTTTAAAAACTAAAACCCGACTACTGAAAATGATGAAACAAGAAAGTACAGTACCCGGCGATAAATATTGCACATCGATCTTTGGAAAGAGACAATCGGCTAATTTCGGATTCGTAGAGCGTTATCTCTGTCGCACGAAATATAAACAGTCCGGTATCTATTAGGAGCTGTTAAAACAATTATGATTTGCTTCTTTTGATAATTCTTTTTATTCTTTGTATAAAATACACCAATTTTTCTATAAATGATTGCTTTAGGTTGGGGTAAAATAAAAAGGTTCCCTTATTTTTCCTAAAGATGCCATAGTACAACTTTAAATTATTTAAATTTGGGGGTGTTAACAACTCTAGATATATATTTTGAACTGGACGTGACCGCACTCTATCGCATTTGAACAACGACTGACAAAACGTCAGTTAACGTCACATAGGTAGTGTGCGACTGAGATAACGCACTACGAAGCCGAAATTAGCCGATTGTTTCTTTCCAAAGGTCGATGTGCAATATTTATCGCCGGGTACTGTACCTTCCTACTAACATACTTATAAGCTATGGTAGCATGCCTTTTCAGTAGTCGGGTTTTAGTCTATAAACTTATTTTTTGGTAATAACGGGCAATACTCGTAGCCCAACACAAAAATTATACCATACTAGATAGAATATTATAAATTCAAAAGTAACTCTGTCTGTTGCACTGATCGGATTTGGATGAAATTTGGCACACAGACCTGGGTTACGAGTAGAACATAGGATACTTGCATGCAATTAGGGACTGCCAAACTATTGTAGTTTTTAAAAGAAGAATGAAAGAACACTATCTCTCCACCCTATCATAGTTGTGTATGTATTTTTAATTATTTTATTTACATTCTAGTGATATTTATTTTAGAAGTATGTATGTTTATTTGTATGTGTGTAAGTATATTCTCGTATTATTTGTTTGTTTAGTTTTATTAGTTTTTAGATTTTATGTATTTTTTTTTGTCTCCTTTACTCTTTAACGCGCTGTCTACATCTCTTTATTTCTTGTCCTATCGCAGGTATGCTGGAAGAGATTTCTTATGAAATAAGCATCACCTTTGTACCTATTTTTCTGTTCTGTTTTTTTCTGTGTCTGTTTATATATGTGTGTACATAAATGGTAAAATAAATAAATAAATACTTTTTTATCCCGGTAGTATGTTCCCGTGGTATGATTTCCGACCTCTACGCGGAATTGAGTTATTTATTTGCAAACTTACCCGGAAACAGTCGGTGTTATCAATAGCGTCTCCGTAGCCGGGAGTGTCGACCACGGTCAGACGCAGCTTCACTCCGCGCTCTTCGATCTCCACCGTCGACGCGTCCAGTTTCACAGTCTGATTGGTCTTCTCTGTAAACGATACAGGATGTAAAAAACAAATAAAGTTGCCGTCATCTGCGCATTCTGTACATTAAACGTAATTTTGGAGGAGCTCGTGTCTAAGTAATATCAGCCGCACGGGTCGATACATCAGGTTAAGCTACGCTTGCCGCGGCCAGTCCGTGGATGGGATCTTTGCATAGGTACGAGACCTCTTCGTCCCTCGGAAAGCACGCTAAGCCGTTGGTCCCGGCTGTCATTCTTGTTTCTTTGACAGCCGTTAGTGGTCGCCAGAAGCCCGAAAGTCTGACAACCAGTCTTCTAAGGGGTATCCTGTTACTGTTTCCCAGTAACTGGTTTGTGAAGTTCAGATAGGCAGCCGCTCATCCGATATTCAGCTGCATCCGGTTAGACTGGAAGCCGACTCCAACATGGTTGGGTTTTCCCAACCATGTTGGAGTGGCTTCTTCTCTAGTATTTAGTCAACGACGTCGATTTTTTTTATATTTTTGGTTTCGCTGTTTACGGTAGAAATGTAACGCACGCAAGACATTGTGCATATGGGTACATGCAACGGTGCAGGGATCGTTTTTAAGCGGATGAACTGATGTTTACATAATAAGTACAAGTTTCTTTTCAGTAATTTTTTAATGAAGCAAACACCTGTGAAATTCTCTGCCTCGGATTATCAAAGCACGGCGGTCTGAGCTCCACCAGGCCCTGAGGACGGAATGGGAGACGCGACTTGCGCAACCCACTGCGGGGCACGCCGTTATAGCGGCTGTAAGACCCGTCATGGAGGCGTGGATCGAGAGGCGGCATGGCGCCCTCAGCTTTCGGCTGACGCAGGTACTCTCTGGCCACGGCTGCTTTGGGAAGTACCTGTGTCGTATAGGTCGGGAGCAGACGCCGGTGTGTCACCACTGTGCGGCTTGCCCTGAGGATACGGCGCAGCGCACGTTGGAAGAGTGCCCAGCTTGGGCAGGGCTGCGCCGTGACCTCATCGCGGCAATAGGCGGGAGCGATCTCTCGCTCCCGGCCGTCGTTCAATCGATGGTCGAGAGCGGGAGCGCATGGGATGGAGTTGCCTCCTTTTGCGAGGATGTCATGTCTGCAAAGGAGGCGGCCGAGCGGGAGAGAGAAGCCGCATCCTCTCTCCCCTCCCGCAGGAGACGCACCGGGCGCCCGAGAAGGGTGCAAAACGATCTGCGACCTCCATGAGAGGTGGCCTGCGGTCGGCGGACTAGGGGCGTCCGTCGTCCGATCAGACAGGCCCGAGTTGGCGCTGCAGTGTTCCACGCGCGCCACTCGAGAGTGGGTGCGGCCATTACAGGAATGGGCGCACGGGGAGGTGGGACCCGCTAAGGAACAGCGGGTCGAGGCCTGTCGGGGGAGCGGTGAATGCTGTTGCGAATCCCGCACCCCCGGCTATAGGTAGAGGTGGAACACCGCGGTGGTTTTAGCCGGTAAGAGTCCGGCATGCCCCTCTGTCACCCCCACGATAGAGGAAGTCCATGAGGATTTCCACCGCGAGAAAAAAAAAAAAAAAAAGGAAAATAGAGTGGGTTTATGGCACCTAAGTATACATAAGATCAAAGTTTATTTAGGAATGTTTAAGCAAGTGGGAAGTTCCTTTGACATAGAATTAACTTCAATTTAATGTCTAACAACATAGTTAAAGATTAGTATTTCATCATCTACCTAGTTTTTTCCTACAATGTTGGGGTAGGCTTCCAGTCTAACCGGACGCAGCTGAATACCAGTATGTTACATGGGAGCGACTGCCTATCTGATCTCCACAACCCCGATACTGGGTAATACAATACCCCTTGGTAAGACTGGTTGTCAGGGTTTCGTGCTTCTGACAACCCGTAAAAACTCTCAAAGATCCATGAACAACAGCCGGGACATACGGCATGTAAACATGGTCAGCCATCCACGGACGAACCGCAGCGAACATAGCTTAACCTGTTGAATCGACCCATGCCGCTTAGTGTAAATATTTCATATGATTTGAAACTTACCAATAGCATCAGGTATAACACGTTCAGGGTACAAGTCAGTCAAAAACAATGAATTGACAAGTGTAGACTTGCCCAGTCCACTCTCACCAACCACCATAAGAGTAAATTCAAAGCCCTTCTTAACCGATTTACGGTGCACCTGGTTGGGAAGGTTGGCGAACCCAACATACCCTGGAGTTTCCAGGTTGGAAAACTGAAACAAAAGAGAAGATTAAAACTTACAGTCTGATGTACAGTTGTTCTTGTAATTGCTATGCCACCCAAAGGTTGAATGCCACTTGCATGTCATAAAACAACAGGGTCTATTTGTTTATGTGATGATGAGACAGTTCCAACCTTAGTAAAGTTTTAATATCATGGGAATGTTGAATGTGGTACAGCAATAAGGTTGACTATACTGACATTATACATTGATCAAGAAGCAACACTTTTAAATAATGAAATGCTGTAAAGAACGAAACTCATTTTCGGCAGATCAATATGCTGAATGCTAAGACCATTTTTTTTACTGTCCATTTGTTTTTCTATACTTCAATATCATTTGACTTGTGTTTTATTATCTCTTATGAAAGCAAAATATGGAAAGATACGTAGAGAGTAAAAAAGTAGGACAAAATAAATAAAGAATAGACATTTAATCATTCAAAAATTGCTGTTAAATCTCAATTCATTAGTTTGTAAGGTCAATGAACTTGTATACTATCTCATATTCTGTAGCTGTACTTCATTTAAAATGACATACTTAAAGAATATCTTTAACATTACTCAGAGGCCATGTCATCTGTGTTCTAAAGTTAACACTTATGTTCAAAACTACAACACAAGTAATAAGTATTGTTAATAGCACAACAGCTATCCACAAATAGCTTAGATTTTTCATATCTACAAGAAAAATAAACACACTGAGGAAGGAAACTAATTAACATAGGAACTATACCAACATATTCCTTCATCACAGGACTTGATAAGAAGGGACACCGCTCAAACATCAACAATTGGTACCTCGAACAGGTACAGATATTAGTTATGTATAAAATGCACTGTAACACATTCACAGAAAGTCACAAGTTAAATATTCAGTTCGCATTCTCACCGACACACTTTCCCGACAAAAATATCAACACCAACTGACTAAAAATTGCTTGAAAATCAACACAAACAGGATGATGTTGTAAGTACACGATAAAATGTATAACGAGCTCGTTTCCTTCGGTAAAAGTCACATAAACATTAAACATTATTTGACTACGCTTCGTCGTGATAATACTAAAACCATTACTTACGTTCTTGTTAGCTGTTTCACTGGACATTTTGCTGCGTTCAGTGGAAGAATGTCGTTAGAGGCTTTTCCTGCACTGCTTCGTTAGCTTAGTTATAGATGTGGTTATTTACTTTTATTTTTTTATTTACTAAAAGGAATGGAAATTCTGCACATGTCGTATCCTACCTTCCCTTTACTTTTTTTGGATGGGTTTGTTTGACTATTGACATGAAATCATCACAGACAATGCAAGACAATATCCCACAGACACACTCACACACAACAGAGTCAGAGACACTCGCTTGCTCGCACACATGATGGATGACATGCATGACATCAGTGCATTAGATTGCAAGTAGCAAAAAAATAATTTTAAAAACTAAAACCCGTCTACTGCATTGCTATTCACAACCATTCGACAAGCTATCGTATCGAAAATGACACATTTTGATATCCTGATTTTCCTTACCCCCGACAGCAAACAGCTGTCGGAGGAATAGCGGTAGTCTATTTGATATAAATTGACAAAATTTTCAGGTTTTGGACTTGCAAATAGGAACAGCATACGATAATACGCCTCGGGCGTTGTATGTTGTACCCTCTTGGATGACGTAGTGAGACTCGCTAGCTCTCTCAACACTGGGGCCCCGCCCGCTCAAAGGAACTCTGTGATCGGATTGGATTGATAAAAAGCTTAAGGTGAATGCGTAGTTGTAGCCCGCGAAATTCAATTTTTCTTACGTTTTTTGCAGTTTTCAGGTCAGTGTCAGGTTGTATCTTGATGAAAATTTGATTCGCGACTATAACAGGTACGTATTCACAGAATTATAATCATCAGAATCATTAATACATCTGTTTAAGTTAGATTTCTACCACCAACACTTTTCCATACGAGATTTGTTCTTAACGGTAGAAATCTAACTTAGAAAGATGTATTAATGATTCTAATTATTATAATTCTGTAAATACGTACCTGTTATTGTCGCGAATCATATTTTGATCAAGATACAACCTGACACTGACCTGAAAATTGCAAAAAACGTAAGAAAAATTGAATTTCGCGGGCTACAACTACCCATTCGCCTTAAGGTGAATGTGCCATGGTAGACCGCGAAATTTAAATTTTCTTACGTTTTTTGCAATTTGCAGATCAGTGTCAGGTTGTATCTTGATCAATATATGATTCGCGACTATAACAGATACGTATTTACAGAATTATAATAATTAGAATCACTAATACATCTTTCTAAGTTAGATTTCTACCGTTAAGAACAAATCTCGTATGGAAAAGTGTTTGTGGTAGAAATCTAACTTAAAGAGATATATTAATGATTCTAATGACTATGATTCTGTAAATACATATCTGTTATAGTCGCGAATCATATATTGATCAAGATACAACCTGACAGTGATCTGCAAATTGCAAAAAACGTAAGAAAATTTAAATTTCGCGGTCTACCACTTCACATTCACCTTAATTCTAATCACAAACATTTCTTTTAAATATTCTTATTTTTGAGGTTTTTGATGTTTTGCAAATAAGCCTGTATATTATACGTTATTCCTAATGAAAATTTTAATTTATTAAAAAATGATTTCTTATATCGATATAGTAGACGTTCCGCGTTTTAGAGTAAAAAACGAAACAAAATTACTTATCTTTAGCTGATTTGAAACTAAAACTAATATGTAATTTTATCCGATCAATGATTCAAAGAATAATTGATTGGTTCGATCAAAATCGGTCAATTTCGAATATGTATCTAAATTCAAACGATGTGTCATTGCGTTTTAATTACATCACTAGTAGAGATAGTGTAGCAACATTTTTTAACGAAATGACTGTAAGTAAGAAATGTCATAACTCATAAGTCATTTATTATTTTATTGCAACTAGTGTTGCCTAACTATCGATAGTCGATGTATCGATAGTTGACCTCGAAAAATAGTCACAATATCGATAGCCCTATCGATACTATTGAAATTTTACAATACTATCGATAGGGCTATCGATATTGTGACCAAAACACAATTGTGTCGTGTTGGATTCAAACCTTTATTAGCGGCTTATGCAGAAAAAGTGAAGTTAACCATCGAATTTACTAATTAATAATATTATCACATATCTTGCGACTAATTTTGGAGTCATTAATCTTTTCAAAAAATGACCACATTGCCGATTTTTTATTTTTATCTGCCATCACGATTCAAATAATCGCGATCACATAAATTAAGTGAGTAGGTACTTATTATTAAATCTATAGTATACAATAACGGGAAGTTACTAGATAATACAACTATTTTCAATATGAACTAATAATGTTGACTAAAATTCCGGTGCAATACTATTGAACTTTGCGTAAATATCGATGTAGTAAAACTATCGATAGTATCGACAGTGATTGCAGTTAAATACGCCATAATAGTGATAGTATCGATACTATCGATAGTATCTATACCCAATAGTATCGATGCTATCGATAGTATTGCACTTTATCAATAGTATTGCTCAATTTCTTGGATAGATACTATCGATAGTATCGATAGTATTGTAAAATTTCAATAGTATCGATAGGGCTATCGATATTGTGACTATTTTTCGAGATCACGAATTCACGATAGTATTGACAACCTATCGATAGGCAATCGATAGTAAGGCAACACTAATTGCAACTCTATCAAAAAGTACTCTGTATTGCAGCTTGTGTAATTGTGTACAAAGAGCATAGAGGAAAATAATATATCGGGACAAAGAGTATAGTAACTATACCTTACTAAAATTTTTCCTCTATGGTGTTCTGTGCTGCAGGTAAACTAAAAGAAAAGTCGAACTCATGGTATAACAATACATGGTATTCTCTTCCCGTGACAGCTGGGTCACGTGACTGGGCCGGTAATACGTCATCAGTTGCGAAGCGGTTCTCAAACTTTTTTAGTGGGGAAAAGATAAAAATAATACCCGGCCCTTGAGTAGTTTACAGAAATTAATTGGAAACAAGCTGATGATGGTTTCTATTTGAACTATACTATTACTACTGAACTCAGTCAGTTGACGGATCTTCGGTCCTTGGCTTCGCTCACAGGAGAGCACACGCGAACGCGGCCTACAGACTAGATGATCGCTTTCGTTACCTGGAGTGGCGAACTTCCCTCATCACCGGGATTCGGCTAAGTAAGGCCTTCCTGAACGTCGGATGATCACACTGCAAGGGATAACCAGAACAAATTTAGAAAAATGGCTATTGATTTACTTTCTGGTCATCCTTAACGATGACTGCTTCTTGCTGACGTTATGGTGTGATCTGAAGGGTGACTACGAACTAAATCTGGACGGGGAGCGCTGTCTTGAGTTGGTTTGTGTGACTTTTCAGATTTTCGTTTATTTTTTTACTGTCCCTTTCTGTATACGTCCGTTTCCTTATTTCTTTTAAAATCGATATGATTCCGTTGACAATAGTGTGGGTTGTGCGTTTGTTTAATATTATACCTAAGCTAACTATTTATGTTGTAACGCATAACTGTTTTTTGTCCCAAATAAATAAAATAAAAAATAAAATAAAATAACCTTACAGCCCCCTGCGCTCTGATGAATTCCAAATCATCACACAACGGCGCAACACCAAGCATCAATTTAACCGCGCATAGCACCAATCATATAGAAGGCTAGCATAACAAGCCAGACCTGTAACAATGTCCTCGTGTCAGAACACACATGCAAGAGACCTGGGCTATAGGCTATCCAGCAAGAATAAAGCAAATGGTTGAATACTCACAGGATTCTGCCTCTACTGGACTTATATTAAAAACTCTATCGGATTATTTGGGCACATCCCGATCCTCTCAGGATAAAGTCCCTCTCAATCCGCCGTTATATTAGGCTAGTGTGCTTGATCGTAAAAGACCCGGACACGGAACATCGATTTTTTCCAAACCAATCTAACGGTTTCTCGAACAATCTTCCTCAGACCACACAGATTCCTTATCGATTTTTATCTTTAATCTATTAGACATTGTTTTTGAATTTAAATATGGTGAATGATACTTATATGTTTGTTTATTTGTTTTAATTAACTAATAAACCTGTAATTAATTTACTAAACACAAAGACACCAACGCCATCTTGCGTCGCGTAAACCACCATGACGTTAGTCCGTTGATATTCCCACGATAGATGTCGCTACTATTTACTTTTGCAACGTCACAAATGGGTACTCAATTTTTATCATTTTTAATAAATCGACATATTTGATACTTTTTGTATTTTTTTACTTTGCTTCTTTTTTAAATGATTGCATATTATGGTTTTATTTAGTTCCCTTACTCGTAGATAGGTCCTCGTTCGAACTAAACAGAGTACTACTTCATAATCAATTTGTGGATACAAGTCCTTTGTGGCATCATGAACAATCCGAGTCAAATTTGTGAAAATGAATTTTTCATCGTGCAACGATTCACCGTGGTATTTATTAAATTCTCTCTCCATTATATCAGCAACCCTGACCAATTCTTTGCAAGGGTAAATTAGTTTTCCCCTCGACACAAAAAAAATCAAAATTTGAATAGCCTACTGGCGGCAAATGTGTAAATCCGCCTCTGCTTTATGTGTAGCCGTGAGTACATACCTGTTCTTATTGTTGTTTTTGGTCTACAATATTGAAGCCACGCATTTGCTATTATCTCTTCTTTGGGAAAAGAAAAAAACCTTATTACACCGCCTTTTTTACTTCTGTTTTTACAGTTTAGTATGGAACAATTAACCATTTTTTTTCTTGCGTATCTTTCAAAGGTTACACTGGTTTCCTTTTCACAGTAAACAATGTTTGGGAACCACAGTATTTTGCTTACCGAGCGAAACAACGCTATAGGTATGAGCGACACGACGATAGCGATGAAATGGTGAGCTGACAGTATGACACTTGTCAATTCGATGTGTGGCCACTGTGTAAAATTGAATTACCTTAGCAAAATGCATTTTTTAACTTAACAAAGCAATTATGAACTAATAATTCCATAGTTTAATCAATTTAAAACTAAATAGATGAATCACACGAGTTACTAAATAGTTAAGCTAGTTAGTAATTTATTTTATTTGTATTAAATAAATGAGTAAGTCCCTAAATTTACTGAATAGGACAATCAATGGCAACACTTATCGTGACGTAGACAAGGGCCATCGTGGGAAGAGAATACCAGGCGAAGTATATAATTGTACCATGGTCGAACTTATCGGGATCGGCTGTTGCCAAAGAAAGAAAAAACAATAAAGTCTAACTTTCAGTGTACATTAAAATTTTTCCCGTATCGTAGTGATGATCTAATATTTTTAGTACCTGTTTATCACCATCTAAATATATATCAATGCCATCTAATGTTTCTTCCAGCTAATGAAAATGAACGATTAACGAATCATTCGCCCAAACTTAACGAAAACGGAAAACTTGAACAAACAGCAATGAATTCGACTCCAAAAACCTATGGTAACCACTTTTTTATTGCTATACTGCGTGGTCATTAGAAATACATAATTTAAGACATACTTTATAATCATTTTATTTCGGAAAACCCATGAGTTGTTATTAAGTATACATTTAACTGATTAACTGACTCCGCCCCTAAGACGACCCACTGACCGATTCTCAGCCTAATAATAAGCCTTAGCTTATTAATAACAGCCGCACAGGTCAATTGATCAGGCTAAGCTAAGCTTGCCGCGGTTGGTCCATGGATGGTTGACCATCTTTACATACTGAGACCCCTCTGTGCCGTGGAAAGTAAATTAACACGTTGCCTGTCCGTGCATTATATATAATGCATTTGTGGCTGCTGCTGTGACGTCCGTGCTTTATTTATAACTAGCTGCGCCCAGCGGTTTCACCCACATAAGTGTCGATCCCGTGGGAATATCGGGATAAAAACTATCCTATGTCCTTCCCCGGGACTCAAACTATCTCTATACCAAATTTCATCTAAATCGGTTCAGTAGTTTAGGCGTGAAGAAAAGACAGACAGACTGAGTTACTTTCGCATTTATAATATTAGTTTGGATGCACGAGCCTATTCTTTTTGAATGAAGTTTTGTAGACTGGACGTAAGAGCTACGTCTTTAATATTTCGCAGACGTATGAGTAGTGATAAAATGAAACAGTTTGGCCGAAAAAAAAATTGGACGTCACGACAACCTCATCCAAAATACTCTGGACAGGCAATGTGTTAAGCCGTTGGCCCAGGGCCTGTCATTCGCGGTTCTATGACAGTTGTCATGTGTCAGAAGTCCGAATGTCTGACAACCAGTCCCCGGTAACTGGGTTATAGAGATCAGATAGGCAGTTATTTGTTGAAAGTATTGAGCGGGAGGATCGAACCTTAGCAGCATCTCAGGCTTGAAGTCTGTATGGAGACATTGTAGCTTTTTATGTTTGATATAAGTATTCTCTCATTGGTCCTAGTTACCTATATCATTGTCATATTTTTTTAGGTCCAAGGAATTACAAACTTAGATATGCTTTATTGCTAGGTATAGCAATATTGAGTCTGATATGTTGTATAGTGGGAGCAATATTGCTGAGTAACTGTATGGTAAGCAATGTTTATTTTTTATTTTAAAACAATTTGTCACATTGATTATTGGATAAAACAGACAGTCCATACATATATTAAGATCTCTTAGGATTTAATATAAAGAATTCTAAAATTCTCTTCTTTCTCTATCTTTTTTGCAGTATGAGGAAGGCTATGAAATTGAAAAAGATTACACCAACTGCACAACAGACCAATCATCTAATCCATTAAAATGTAAGGACAGTTTAAACACTACTGGGCAAGAATGCACTTGTTATATAGAACTAGAAATAAAAGAGCTAATGAAAGCGCCTGTGACTGTTTTCTATGAGTTGGATTCTTATGAGCAGATCAGCAGCAGTTATGCTCAATCAAGGTAAGAAGTATTTCGATCATTTATTATCTAGTGTGCAAGATTACAACCCCAATGATATCACACTGCTCAGCTGGGCTGAGCTGAGGCACAGACCAGAAGGCCAATTCTTGTAATTTAAATCATTCAAAATCTTGTTGCAGTCTCATCTTAGTGACAAAAAAATGTCAATAACTTGTTAAAAATGTAGGGAAATTTGAGGTAGGTATTTTTGATAGATTGAGACTGAGATCAGTCTGTGACCATTCTTAAAATTACAAGGATTGCCCCTCAGATAAGATAGACATATGTTTTCCTTGTGCAGCTTTAACCGGTCAAGCTCCGCGCGTAGCCTATGTAGTATGATACAATAGAAAATGAATTGTGTCTCATTAGCGGAGTTCATTTAGTTAAATACATCACAAACACAGTACTTCTATTGTCTGAATAAAAATAATTTCAGAAAGAAGCCTTCACTAGGATTTATTTCACAAAGGAGAATGCCTAAAAGACCCTGTGTCGATAAAATAAAATATATCGCACCTTTGGTGCAACAAAGTCACAACAGCTCATTTTTTAATTTTACAGGAGAGGACTTTTAATATTTTTTTTCGCATTTACTTCCTCATTTCTGGATTACTATTTATAGTAGGTTTGAAATCTTTATAAAATTAATAGTTTATTTTGTTTGCTATAGTTTTACGTTTAAAATCTTATATTGTCTTTTACAATTTGGCATACTTACCTCAATTTTGCAGTTTTGGCTATTTGTGACTTTGTTGCACCGAAGGTGCGATATGTAAAATGTGTGTAGGTAGATTTCAAATGTGAAAATAGGCTCTCGCAAAATAATCATAATAAGCGTCACAGCGTACACAAAGCGGCATCACTGCAAGCATCGAATAAGGAGTTTCTTGTGTTAAAAAAAAGAGATAGTTAGTACACTTGTCCAGCAGTGCACTGCTGGATGTAGGCCTCTCCAATTCCACAACTGTATGTACTTTATATTGCTGACCAACTTTATTTATATAAAGAAAGCAAGAAAATAATTATTGTTAAAAAGTACATAGCCAATCAAGGGGATCATTAAAAAAAAAGTAATTTCATATTTGTTATCTATCTAGGAATGCCCTGTTACCCCAAATAACCTTTTTTTCAAAACATTTTTGAGCATGCTCCTTTGCCTTTAATTTAACTTATTTTTAACCGACTTCATACTGGGCTATGTATGATGCAAACATTGAGGATATCATTGTGTGAATAACTAATTAATTACGCATTCAATGTAATGTATGGTAGTAAGTAACTGTATTTAGTTATTGATACCTAATACCATATGCCTAGTGTCTCTATACCATGCATACAATATAAGGTAGGTACTGTAGAGATTATGATCTGCATAACCATACGAAAACTACTTTTTGGAAGGGGCGACTAGAATCAATTCTATTCTATTGTAATTTTTGACGTTCAAAAGTGCCTTTTATGTGCCTATTTGAAAGAAATAAATGCTTTGAATTTGAATAGTTCTACTTAATCGTCGCCGTGTAGTGAAAACCTTGTACAGAAAGAGTTTATTATTTTGGGTCAGCTCACACCGCGACGCGACGCGGCGCGCAGTTTTCAAGATAGCAATACAATTGTAGACCTTATCTACTACACAAAAAGGTACACATCAGTGAGGAGGGCCGCGCGGCGTAGCGCGACGTAGTAGGCACACAGAATTGTGTACCTTTTTGTGTAGAAGGTAAGGTCTATGTATAATTGTATTGCTATCTTGAAAACTGCGCGCCGCGTCGCGTCGCGGTGTGAACTGACCCTTTATCTTTTATTTATTTGTTAGGTAGAAAACCTCGTAATGCATATTCGGAACAAACGTGCACAGCTCTAAAATGCTTCTAATTACATCTGTTGTTGATAATGACTAGACCAGATTTTATGCAACTTAAAATTTTAGAATATATGCATGCGAATACGCATCTTATGACAAATGAAATCGCCAAAAAGTGCCAAAATATGCAACTTCAAATATTATTATAAGTACTACAAAATAATGTGTTTTGTTAACAAAACAGCATAGGTACTTACATCAACTAATAAATAATATGCTTATATGTATGTATATAACTGTCATAGTATGGGTATGTGATACGGAGGAATGAGGAAAATGTCGTGAGGAAAGTTTTGAGTATGAACGTCGATGGCTATAAGAGTAGGGGAAGACCAAAGAAACGATGGATGGACTGTGTGAATGCTGATATTGTTAGAAAGGGGGTGACTACCGAAATAATATTCCACAATATACAGGGTGTTACAGAAAGGGTATATCAATACAAACGGGTTGAAGAGTGTATCTGGTCTAGAATCTCTGTACAAAATTTCAGCTCAAAAGCAGTAACTTTGAAAATGCTTAATATTTTTTTATTTCGATAGTTTATTAAATCGAAATCATAACAAACGTGTCACCGCACTACGAGGGTCATTATCCATTATCTGTAGTGTGTCTGTGCGCCTAGTACACGCACATCACGCCGCCGCGCGCCAGTGCAGCGCCGTGATGTCGAAATAAAAAAATATTATGCATTTTCAAAGTTAATGCTTTTGAGCTGAAATTTTCTACAGATTCTAGACCTGAGCCGTGATTCACAACCATACGACAGGCTATCGTATCGAAAACCTGACATTTCGATAACCTGATTTGACTTCCCCTCAACAGCAAATAGCTGTTGGAAGAATAGCGGGCGTCTATTTGATTTAAACTGACAAAATTTTCGGGTTTTGGACGTGTGAACAGCGTTGAGAAGACTCCTACGATAACAATGATTAATGTTCGATACGATACGGAAGCATATCGAGTCTTTGTGAATAAGGGGGCAGATACACTCTTCAATCCGTTTGTATTGATATACCCTTTCTGTAACACCCTGTATATATAATATTCCTCAACTATCACACAACGCCATCTAGTCCCAAGCTAAGCAGAGCTTGTGTTATGGGTACTAGACAACTGATAAACATACTTATATATTTCTAAATACATACATATTATAGATAAAAATGGCGACTAGTAGAGAAGTATTATTTTATTTTATTACATAGCACGCGCAGCTACCTCAGGCTGTCTCAGTTAAGCGGTCGGCCTATAGTCGGTGCGGATAATAAATTCTGCTCATTTGTAATTCAAGCTCGTAGGTACATTTCGCTTTGTTCTGATAACGACGCGGTGAATATTATCGAATCGTAGGTATGTGAACAAATTTTATTACATAATATTATTTTCCTCCTAACATTTCGTTTGGACTTTTCCTATTTTGAAATAACGTACCTAGTTTATTTCCTGCTACCAAAGAACATCATTCATTTCGTACCTTCCCAAAAATTTAAAGTGCCAGAAAAAAAAAAAACTGTTTTCGAAGGGGAAATAACATCCAAAAATATTTCGTTAAATTGTTTTGTCGTTATTTTTTAATACCTATTATACACCTTAGCTCATCTCCATTTTTACGATGTAACTTAGGACTGAAAACCGGCCGGGAGCTGGCAATTTCCTTTTTGGGTATAATGATCAAAAGTTGAATGATGTCCTTGGTAACCTTGTTGTTTTTTGGTACTAAGTTCTATAACGCGGTAAGAGTTCGACTGATTGAAATCTTCTCTCAAGGAAAAAGCGTTATGACCCCTTCATGCGACTTTCTCTTCCTATTATCAGAGGCGGATTTACATATTTACCGCCAGTAGGCTATTCAAATTTTGCCGCCCCTACCGACCTCTACAGTAATGTCCCATGTCTTCTGTATACTGCTTCGCCTTTTCTTCAAAATGCTTAAAATATTCTCGTTCGTCAGCTACGAAAAACTTGCAAAGAGATTAAGTAAAGATCGGCAACTGTGATAAAATCTACGGTAGAAGCCTGAATTTGAGCATTCGCTTTGTTTATTATTTCCAAAAAAAAACATGGTAGGTATATAAATATTTATCGTTTTAATTTCAGTAAGACATTTAAAAAAATGTGGGCCGCCCCTAAAATCTGCCGCCCTAGGCTCCAGCCTACTCAGCCTTTTGGTAAATCCGCCACTGCCTATTATATACGAGTGTGTGTGCGTGCAAGTAGGGTAACCCACTGAGCAGGCGTGATGTTCAATGCTCTTTCCCTCTTGGAATGAGCAGGGGCCTTATGATGCTTATATGTTTCTTACTTACATTGCAATGATTTACTAATGGTTTTACGTCGATCTTGAATGTCCTACCTTACTTATATCCAAATTTCCTGTGGCAGGGATGACAGTCAACTGGCAGGCCATCTCTCCCGGGAACCGTCGGCTAGCTGCGGTTCATACACTTACGCCAACACAGAAGGAGAGAAGAAGCCCATAGCCCCATGCGGAGAGCTCGCTGACGCTATGTTCAATGGTAAAGTAACTTCTTTAGGTATATACCTCTAATGGTTATTAGTGCCGCAAATCTGCGATGGTCTTGAAGGAAGCAACTTGAATTATTGGCCGCAATAGCTGGTGATGCGTTCGGGACAGCCGCACCGCGCGAGTCGCGACTCAGCCAGGGGTGGAGAGATGACTTAAAATCGGAGACTTGTGCCGTCTGTGGCGTGTGACCGTGAATCCAGCAAGAGGTACGTGCCTCAGGCCTCTGACGCGGTCGATTATTGCGAGGCAGTACTTGTGAGAACCAAAAAAAAAGGCACGGGACATCATTTATAGGGGGTTTCATTTATTTAAATTAGGTTGAGAATCAGCACTTTTTGAACGTGCCTCATTTTCCCACGGGCTCGCCCTAATGGTGGATGCGCCGGCGAAGCGCGGTTTACCCTACGTAACAAATACAACATTGCATCCCCTAAAATAAAATTGAAAACAAATGGGGTTATCACCGCTGCACTGAAGGCTGTCAAGGTTTTGGACTGGAAAGGGGCAATGGCGACTAACTCACCTTCGTTATTGATTGGACTATCTTTCTGAAGTAGAGTTGGTGCAAGCTAAAACTCTAAAAAAAATTTTATATACTTACATATTTTTTAGGTTTAGTTTTTGTTAAACTTGATTGTTTACTGCCGCACAGAATAGGCCGGCTCGGGCGGCGGCGGTTCGGACCCGCACCCTAATTGCGTAAGCCACTATCAATCACAATCTGAATGATTTTGAAGGATATTGTTAATCCATTGCATCATACGTTCGAAAAGTTTGTCTGCTCAACAACAAAACGTAATTTGAATGTTGCTGAAATGCTGAACTGTCAAAATGAAAGCCATTGCATAGTGTTTTACGCAATTACCCCGCTGTACCGTGGTCCGCCATTTGGTGAGTCCTGAACTAGCCTATGTCACTCATATCGGAATTTCCAGTAATCCACACCTACAAGCGATGATAAAAAGTTTTACATTTCTTTTGTTATGCACATACGATGATTTAAAATGGTTATTGCTTTTTACAGATACGTTTACTTTACAAACTAACAACAGTTATACTTTAAATATCCCCTATGGTTTAATATCAGGAGATGATAAGAAACAGTTTCGCAATCCGCCTGGAAACCTCACACAAGGTTGGTATTCATTATCTACCTACAATGTAAAGGTGTAGTTATTGAAATAACTGAAAACCAGAAACCGGTCATTGTATGTGCTCGTCATTATGAGGACCGGTATATGTATAATTTTGTATGTTTATTTTAGCGTTTAAAGATTTCTCGAAGCCAATAAACTGGAGGAAGAACGTGTATGAGTTGGATACTTATAATCCTGAAAATAATGGATTTCAGGTAAGTTTATTATGGACTCTACGTGACAGCACCCTGCATGGTGGTTGATATTGTCCGATGGTTTTGTTTGTTGTTTGTTCTGAGAGCTCGTGGCTATGTAACAGTCGCACGGGTCGATCGATCATGGTTAAAGCTCATTTCAGACTACGCTATAATATAATAGCATATAGCGTATAGTTCATAGCACAATATCGCTCGTCATGCATTTATTTAGAACACGTTCACACTTTGCTATACTACACTTGGGAGCAAATAAATCGAGCCACTTGCTTTTTTTGCACGTATAATGGTTATTATTTTTGGTATTATGGAACGTATCAAATCGAAACATATATCGCCTAAGAGCTTATTTAATAATCTTTACAATGAGTGTAAATTATTGAATGATAACCTTATTTAGTGATAAATTATTGGCTCTGAAAGAAAAACGGTAATTTTGATAGAAAATTGTAGGGTTAAAACAGTCCAGAAAATCTATCGAAATCAGGGCAAGGGGGGGTAATACAAGATATTAAGAATAAGTTTATACCATAATTTTGTTTTTAATTGTTTTTTTCTGGACTGACAATTTTCTATCAAAATTACCGTTTTTCTTTCAGAGCCAATAATTTATCATTAAATAAGGTTATCATTCAATAATTTACCCTCATTGTAAAGATTATTAAATAAGCTCTTAGGCGATATATGTTTCGATTTGATACGTTCCATAATACCAAAAATAATAACCATTATACGTAAAAAAAGGAAGTGGCTCGATTTATTTGCTCCCAAGTGTATATGCAAAACTTACTGTAGATTACATGATTAAAGTGTCGGGTATACTTACAAAACTTCTGTCTGCACTTAACACCTGTCACAACACCAATTTATCTCGTCTGCTCAACATCCGTATGTCACTGCAGGGATCCAGCAGAATATCAGCGTCAGGTACATTTGCCTGGCACATGCTGAGCTGGACTCCCATTTGGTGCAACCTTGAGACGCACACCGTACTGTGTTTCGTTGCTAATTTTATTTTAAATATTCGTCATAGACTCGTAGTGTCACTTTTATTTAGATATGTATGTTTTTCCTTTTTTTGTTTTTGTATCGGCACCTTGTTTTTATATTATGTTCATGTGGGTAATTGGTTTCATCTAATGTTGTACTTTTGTATGTGTGTGCTGTCTTTTGTGTGCGCCAAATAAATGTTTTATCTATCTATCTATATATTATTATAAATGTATCGCGAGCGATATTGTTGTGCTATGAACTTTACGCTATACGCTATTATATTATAGCGTAGTCTGAAATGAGCTTAACAACGCGTGCCGAGGTCGGTCCGTGGATGGGTGACCATTATTTTCATGCCGAGACTACTCCGTGCCTCGGAAAGCACGTTAAGCCTGATTTAATGACTTGATTCTGATTTTATAGTGCGACGGGCTTGTTATTTATTTTATTTCTTTAATTAAAACGGTTTAAAACCAATTACAAAAAGTAAAGACACTGTATATAAGGTGCTATAAAATTCAATGGGAGACAGTATTCTGTATATAGATTACAGCAGTGAAGAAATTTTGTGCCCCGGAATAGTTAAATCAATTTGAGAAAATAAAGTAATAAAAACTTAACTACTTATTGCTATTGTTGATCGAAGACAACTAATCATAGTTTTAAATTAACGATATTACAGAATGAGGCGTTTATAATATGGATGAACACGGATTTGAAACGGAAACCTGCTTGGCGTGTCAATCACACGGGCAAGTACGAAAGCGGAGTTTTCCCAGCCATTTACACCCTACGAGTTACATATGGTATGTGTATATGTATAGTTACTTTTTACCCGACTACGGCAAAGCCAATGGGGCCCCTCATTGGCTTTGCATATGATTTTAATAGGCTTTGTATGTATATATTTATTTATCTGTTACCTCATAACAACTAATCGTCGTTTTTTAAAAACGGGGGGATTGTTGGAAGCGTTATTTTATTCCGTGGGTTATAGGCTACATGATGTCGCATAAAATCCAAAATGACGGCTTATAGCGGATTTATATTTATTGTCATTCTGTATATTGGTTATCTATAATTATATGTACAGACGCCATCATCAACCTACCCGAAACTGTCACATTTTCCCAATCAACTTTGAACCTTATGTTTTAGTAATAAAGTTGAAAATCTATTAAAGAAATTTGACAGATTGTAGTAGGTTATGTGCTGGCGTCTGTACATAAACCCCAAAAGCAGGGTTCGCTGATATCAGTGGATATGTCGCAGATGGATAGAATCCGCTGTTTTACAAAACTTCTCCGTTATGTAAAACAACGGCATAGCTATTCACAAACACTCGATACGCTTCCGTATCGTATCGAACATTAATCATTGTTATCGTAGGAGTCTTCTAAACGCTGTTCACAAGTCCAAAACCCGAAAATTTTGTCAGTTTAAATCAAATAGACGCCCGCTATTCTTCCAACAGCTATTTGCTATTGAGGGTAAGTCAAATCAGGTTATCGAAATGTCAGGTTTTCGATACGATAGCCTGTCGTATGGTTGTGAATCAGGGCTCTGAACAACGTTCAGCTGGGTTGTCATTGCCCTACGTTTTAACTATTAAGTATTCTGTGGTTTTACAAAACTGCTACTGACGTTTAGACGTAATGCAGAATGGCTTATCTGCAGTCACAATGAGCGTCTTTCATAAACTCTGATCTTTTAATTAATGTTGTCCTTAATATCACTGTTTTCACTTGAGTTAGGTAATTTTTACTCGTATTACTCGTTGTTGTTATTTATTTCTGTTTCGGACGCCATTATTGTTGCTACGCCACACAGAGCCACGAGCGACAAAATTTAGAACCAAAATCTACAGTCTGACGTTTTGTGTGTCGCTGTTTTACAAAACCGCTTAAATCGTTGACCCGCTGCCGCTGCATTGAAAAATGCAAAACGTTTATGAAATTTTGCGTGAACAAGGTCAGTAATTATGGAAAACTGCTGAACGTTGTTTAGTAGTTTAAGTTATTTTACATAACGGAGCTGTTTTGTAAAACCTCTAGCGGTTTTGTAAAACAACGGATTCTACAATCCATCTGCGACAGATATACATCATGATATCAATACTTAATATTCAAATATCAATTGATATTTATTGTAAAAACGATAACATCGGTTCTCGTATAATTAAACCGGAGTTACACGTCTAGTGCCACAGAACACATAATAGTATAAGTAAAATCATTTAGGTATATAAAAAGCGACTTTTGCTGCGACACAATAAGGTGCAATTCAGGTCGCACACGTGTAACTCTTATCTTCTGACTACAATTATAATAGTATAATTACAATAATTATAATCTGAATATTTCATTACGAGTAAATTACGAGTTGATGCTTAATAAGATTTTGGCTTTACTTGGAAAACAACATCATTTTATTACCTACTCATAACACAGTTCAAAGTGTATCAGCTGCCACAAAATACCTAAAAGCTATTATGTTAAACGGCTTTATCAATCACACTAATATTATAAAGGCGAAAGTTTGTGAGTGTGTGTGTATTTAAATGTTTGTTACTTCTTCACGCTCAAACGGCTGGACCAATTTTGATGAAATTTGGTATAGAGATAGCTTGAGTCCCGGGAAAGGACATAGGGTACTTTTTATCCCGATATTCCCACGGGATCGAGACTTATGCGGGTAAAACCGCGGGGCGCAGCTAGTTTAGAATATTACGCGTGTGTTTTTCCTTAAAACTTACTAGGTACCTATTTTTGGTCATGACCGCGTTACTTTTTAATTTTAAAAATTGATTTTTCATTTCTCACACTCGGAAAGTAGTGTTTGTTTGATCCAAATAGCGGGTGGAAGATGCTGCTTCCCACCACAGGGCGGGAAAGACTCATAGTAATTACTTCCCTCTTTAGGGTGGGAATGAATTTTAAAAATAGAACTGTAGTCAGCTACGAAATTTTTTACATAAATTAAGAAAAATGCTGCAGTCTTGTGAGTGTATAAACAGCCAGTGTGAATTTAAAAAAAAAAACCTATTAAGCGGGGCAGCCCGCGGCGATGACGCGGTGTGTTCCATATTTAAAATAAAAAAAGTCAATAGTATTATTTGGCGGGATACTAACCCTGTAAGCTGTAGGTACCGAAATTCAAAAACTTTGCATGTTATTGTTATCAATAAATATTTTAGAAAAACTACTACTTTTTACTTTCCTTATATTCGAAATGAAAAGTAGAGTGTTTAACACGGGTGAAAGTCATCAATTCCTTTCGACCCTTGCATAACAATCTACTATTCCCGTTCCAATGTGCGAGTGAAACAACGTACCTGTAATTGAATATTGAAGCTTTACAGCATTGCTAATCACAACCATTCGACAGGCTTCCGAGTCGAAAATGACGATTTTCAGTTACTTACCTGATTTACCTACCTACTACGCTGTATGACGGGCAATTAGCTTTCCCATTCTGATCGTCCGACTCCTTCGACAATTCAAAAGTGCTTGAGTAAATAAATGCTTTGGAGTTTCAAATGCTATCGAGGGCAAACTAATTGACACTATTTAGTATCGTAGCCAGTAAATTATACAACACTAGCTGCGCCCCGCGGTTTCACCCGCATAAGACTCGATCTTGTGGGAATATCGGGATAAAAACTATCCTATGTCCTTTTCCGGGACTCAAACTATCTCTATACCAAATTTCATCTAAATCGGTTCAGTGGTTTAGGCGTGAAGAAGTAACAAACATATAAACACACACACACTCACAAACTTTCGCCTTTATAATATTAGTGTGATGTTTCACTTGGGTTTTTTGTCATCATGACTCATGATGAACCTCAATAGATTCTTCCTCTTTTTTATCATTTTGTTGTCATGCGTCTAATTTCAGTCATTGTTTACAGCATACCCACCATCGCGCTACGACGGTCGACGAAAATTTATTATTAGCTCTGTCCATAAGTTCAAAGATTCACAAAAATATGGGTGGGGTGTCGCCCTATTGGTCATCGGTGTGCCGTGTTTTATTTTTGCTGCTGTTGTATTTTTTTTAATGAAAAGATCTATCAGCTGGCGACAGTCGTAGAGACGTCATGGATTTCATAAAATCATTATATTTCAGGCCAATTCTGTCGGAGGTAAAATAACTGTGAAAGGTTTGTAATAGCCCCCTAAGACGTTGAATTGGCGAGCTAAACCTCACCCCTGTGCACTATTGACGCGAGCACCCACTTGTACTAATTGCACCCCAATTGCGTAACACATTTTGTATCACAATCTGAAGGATATTGAAGAAAATACCTAATCCATTGCTTCATAATTATGTTTGAAAAATTCGTCTGCTCGACAACGTAAATAACGCAATGTATATTGTTGAATTGTCTAAATGTGATTGAGGGTGTGTTATGCAATTGTGGTAGTACTGTAGTTTTCATTGGTTCATTTTATCTCGAATCGAACTAACTCAGGGGTTAACCCTAAAAGTTTCACTTAATCTCGAATCGAACTAACTCAGGGGTTAACCCTAAAAGTTTCACTTAATCTCGAATCGAACTAACTCAAGGGTTAAAGTTTCACTCAGATCTTAGAAACAAAACAGTCAAGTTGTCTTCATTTCTGAGTGTTACTTATATTTTATATTATATATTATACATGCTTAATTATATATAAGTTTAGAATATAATCCCTTAAACCGATTGAAATAACGGGTAATTCACTCGATAATTTATAATAATCTATGTTCTCTTGCATTTTTCTTTGATAGAAACATTAATTATAATAAGGGGGAAAGGTAGCCAGCGAAATTCTAATTTTCTTAGGTTTTTTGCAATTTGCGTGTCCGTGTCATGTTGAATGTTGATTAAAATATGATTCGCGAGCGTAACAGTACAGAATTATAATCATTAAAATAATAAAACCCTCTTAAGTTTATGTAAACCTATTGAATGACTATTTCGTGAAATATTGGGAGGTTGAGGGTTGTATTCATCAATACAACCTTCAACCTCCCAATTTTCACTCAAAATCATCATTTTAATGATTATAAATCTGTAGTCTGTATATTTGTTACACTCTCGAATCATAATATGTTTGTCAACATACAACCTGACACTTACCTGCAAATTGTAAAAAACCTAAGAAAATTGGAACTTCGCGGGCTACCTATGGCATCCCCCTGCAAGATGCTCGAAATTTTTTCTCGAAGTTTTATAATGATCAATGATTCGTTAGTTACAAAAGTCATAGTATGACTTAAAAGAAAGTAAGTATTTCTTAAAACAATAATTATTATGTTGTTTTAAGAAATACTTTTTGATTGTTGTTGTACATGGACATACTTTTCATATTTACATGTTCAAAAAAGAAATGAATATGCACATATTTATTTTGTTTGTGTAGAATAAACATTTTTTCTGAACTTGAACTTAAACAGACACATTTATAATATGGAAGTATGGATTAATATTATTATAATGTTAACTTAATTAAGGTTATTTACAATTTTATGGGGCTTATGTTTACGTAAAAGTAAAATATAACATCAATAAAACACTTTACTGCCAAAAATAGTAAATGATCAGTGATCACCAAAATTAAAACTCCATTTTATTGTAAAATACTAGGTAAAGGTATTTGTATTCTCATTTGCTCGCTCTTGCATCCTATGTGCGGGGCTCCTATTTCTGTGTGAAGGGTTTAAAGTAACCTAACCAAACCTAACCTCGGGGTACCCAGCTAGAACTATTGTAATTGTAGACTTAATTTTTTGGTGTTCAATATATTTTTTTGGTGATCATTAGGGTGCGTCCACATCTGGCGAATGCGCCGCGAATGCGCAGCTCGTGAGCCGTTTGCGAGCTGCCCGCAAGCTGCGCGCGTGCAGTCACGGCAATGGTTTGGTGCGCCTCTTTAGCGCAACTCATGCAAGGCTCGTATAAGCGCCTGCGCGCGGCGCGCGATCTGCGCGCACACAATTCTCGCACGGATTGAGGCACGGGCGGAAGGAAGACGCGAGCCGCTAGCGCGCCGCCCGCGTGCTGATCGCGTACGGCGCTTAGGTCGCGCGCGAACTGCGCGTGAGCGGCGCAGGAGCGGCGCACGAACAAAAATGCACGCGCGCAGCTTGCGGGCAGCTCGCAAACGGCTCGCGAGCTGCGCATTCGCCAGATGTGGACGCACCCTTATATTTAACCCCATTTTATGATGCACCTCGTCTTCCCCCGCCTGGCCTTAATACTAAAAACTAATCAACATCTTTGTGAATTTTATGAAGGCACGACAAGGTTTGTAAACGCACACTGTCAAAAATCTGTCAAACTCAGTACATTTAATGTTGTAAGTGTTAATTTGCACAAGCGGCACGCGTTAACGGTAGAGGCAACATCATGACCTATGCTTGCGTCGTCTTCGCACACGCTAAGCCACTCCATCTTGATAGGATGCAGACTCTTCAGAAACGTTTCCTAAAAAATGTCACGGGCCTTCTGTGTCCGCAATGTGAATCTACACTTAGATCTCAGAATGCGCACCGTCCAGCAGTTCATAAAACGCCACTCCAAGCGTTTCTTTGACTCTGCGATGAAGCACCCCAATCCCCTGCCAAAACATAAGTAGGATTCGCCGACCGAGGAAAACTAGCCATTCCTGACGACGCCCGAGCCTGAAGCTTTAAATTCGTCCCTAAAATAATCTGATCCAGCCTGTCCCTTGCTGCCCTCCCCCAGCGACGCCCTAGGCGTGTATAGGTAGTACAAATGCGCAGTGCTGCACACCCCCACCATATTTCGAGTTAAACAAATATCAACTTTATTTCAATGGCAATTAAGTTGATTTCAGAGTGACTAGTACTATTGATAAAGTTATAAAAATGTTTGAAGTTGTAGCGTAAACTGAACTTTATTTTGTAGAAATTAAAGTTGTTTTCCCATTAATTCATATTTGCTTACATTTTTGGCAAATAAATCGCGAACGCAGATTAATCGCTTGGTTTTTATGTTCTTTTTAAGCCCTGGCTGGAGCCTTTAATTTATTGGGGCATCCACTGATAAGGCCGGTTAAGCAGACGACAACCTCCTAGGTAGACATGCGAGATGCAATTTAAAAAAAAATATGACGGCTGCAGTATGCAGTAGACGCGTGCCGCTCGTGTTCACACAGTTTTTTATTTATTCAGTTAATGTGTGTTGGTTTATAGGCACAACTATGTGTCCCAATTATAGATGGGCAATCCACCCGATTTAAACCCGGCTTTTGATAAACACCCAGAAAATTGGGTGTTTATCGGTTTTTTACCAAAAGCACCGGGTTTAAACCCGGTGGATTGCCCATCTCTAGTCCCAATCAGATTTTGCTTAACATTGGTCGAGTCTATTGTTTATCTGAAAAATATTATCTGTTTATCCGAAAACGTATGTAGACATCGATTTTTTTTTTAAGAATAATTTGTAATTATTAATTTTGTCTGGGTCTTACCTATTTTCTAACGTTTCTTCTATTCAAATGCCAATCTTTCTTCGGCTTATTAACTGTTTCACTGTTTGAAGACTGTTTTTCTATGTTTCCTCTTAATATTGTTTCATATAGGGCTGAGCCAGACATATCCGCCTGGATTCACACTTTTCCTAACTCTATCCTTTCCTGTCGCTCGGAAATATGCTTTACTAGTCCGAAGGGGAGCTGCCTTATAAAAGAGTTAAAGAATGATAATAACCCGGGCGGATAGGTATTTCGGCTCAGCGCTTAGACTCACAAATCGGAGTGACTGCTGCATAACTATGAAACCTTTTTTTACTGATTACTGTGTAAGCATGATAATTTTAATATACCTAATAGTATTATTTATTTAATTAAGTAACTAATTATAACTTAACGCTGGATTGTAGTTAGTAGTATACAGGGTGTTACGGAAAGGTTATATCAATACAAACGGGTTGAAGAGTGTATCTGGTCTAGAATCTCTGTACAAAAGGACATGTCTGGTGGAGCAATGGGCGAATGTCTAGGCAGTCAAAGAAAATGTTCAGTAATGATTGTTATATTATTATAATCGTCGTATTTTATAGTTTATTAATTTATAAGTTTCAGGAGTCAGGATCTTGCGTAAACTGGTCAAAATAAGGATTATACGCTAGGGATTTTTCTTAACTTTGTTTAGTATAATGACATCTGTGAGCGAATACAGGTACTAATTGGTTGTATGTCTTTGTGAGGTTAATGAAACATTTTGTTAGTCTGAGATCATATTCTACAGTTTTTTGGATATTTCTATTTGTGTAACAAAAATGTTAAGCACCTATTGTTTGTCACAATATTATAATATTATATTGGCATCATCTTTAAATTCGTATTTTGGTTTCTATCTTCAATACCCATAATATTATTTATATGTAGCTACTTGTTGATACTGAATTGGGATTATAATAAATAAAACTATGTATGTATTTATTGCAAAACAAATGAATTTATTGTAGATACATTCTTAAATAAAATGATAAAAAAATTAAACGTCTTCTAGAGACACCAAAACATTGTCCAAAAATGTAGCTGGTGCTAGCACGTTATTTTGATGCCTTGCCCAGCCAAGATACCATACTAGCGTCATGACGTGGCAGACCATTGTATGACCTAGTAATCTCTCATTGTCAGCAGCTTTGGTATTTAATAAATTATAACAATCGTGACACTTGCGTATCCATCTAATGGGAGCTGGAACAATAAGACGTCATTGTATTTTTCAAATTATAACACAACTGCTCAATGTACTGCCTTTCCTGCACGGTTTACGCGACTGCAGTAGTATAGAGGCCAACCTGATTTGATAACCATCGAGCAAGTCTCACTTGCAGGGGTAACGCCAGCCGTGACACGATATGTCTGCGAATCCGCAGCACAGCGATGCACCTCATCATAATATCCAAATCGAAAGGAAAAGCAGAATCCTATAAGTATAGCAATAGTCATCGTGTCTAGATGATGTCACTCCGTGTAGAATAGCAATGGTCGTTTAAAGAAAATATCCATAACAGAAAATAATCGCATAGCAAGCAAGGAACGCAAACACGCAACTTGGAATTGACAACCAAAAAATAAATGTCATTGCCATGTCAAAAAAGTAATAAATACTTACCTTCATGTTAGGAAGTGGGTATCCGAAGAAAAACACGTTTGATGTGTACACAAAAATATTTTAGTAATATTGTCGTATTTTATACGCAAATACGTTCATATATTCCTTTCATCTAAAATAAGCGGCTTATAATTATTGCTCACACTATTTAAAGATAATTACGGGATTAAATGGAACGTCAAAAACATTTTTAGTACTTCCCGTTTAAAATGGCAAAGCGGAAGCTACGATTGAGTGCTGTTTTTTTGAGAATTATGTTACGCAAGTAATACTGAATTAATTAATCCATAGTAATTTAAATCTAAATTTTTAAATCTCACTGAAAAACCTTAAATCATGAACATTTATCTATACCAGAATTACCAGAGGGCAGAAACTGGACATGTCCTTTCAGCTCAAAAGCAGTAACTTTGAAAATGCTTAATATTTTTTTTATTTCGATAGTTTATTAAATTGAAATCATAACAAACGTCTCACCGCACTACGAGGGTCATTATCCATTATCTGTAGTGTGTCTGAGCACCTAGTACACGCACATCACGCCGCCGCGCGCCAGTGCAGCGCCGTGATGTCGAAATAAAAAAATATTAAGCATTTTCAAAGTACTGCTTTTGAGCTGAAATTTTGTACAGAGATTCTAGACCAGATACACTCTTCAACCCGTTTGTATTGATATACCCTTTCCGTAACACCCTGTATAACCATATTTGTGTTTGTGTTGTTTAGCAAGAAACGGGAGAAAATGGAAAGACGGAAGGGAGGCCTTTGCCCTGCAGTGGGACATAACAGGCTCATAATAATAATAACCATATTTGTATATTTACACTTTTAATTGTGCACGGTGACCTCGTCTATATTTTTCGCGAGTGTGGCTCCATCATGAGACCATAGAGCTCAAACAAAAGGGGTTGTCTTATTTACTTGAGGAGTTCCTTTGGCCACCTTCCGGCTGCATCATCAGACCAGGTCCATGGTACTAAAATTATTACCGAAGAAGCGTTTGTTGCGTTCTCAGTCTCACCGAAGTTACATAAGTAAGTATGCCAACTTTGAGGTCACTCGAATGTCAGGAAGTACTTTAAAACTGGATTACACACGAAAGAAGCAAGTTAAAATAAAATAGCTTGTAAAAAATACATTATTATTATTTTTATTTAATTTTCTTACTTAATTAATACATTTTTAAATATTTCTTTAGAAAATAAACTGGGTCTGGGTACATACCTGTAGGTACTACAGCACTTCCCTTTCTTTGTACAAAAAGTCGTCCTTTTTATTTTCAACCTGAGTCGTACAACGTAATATTGTAGAATACCTACCGCACTAAAAGTTTTGCTGGCTACTGAGTGCATTGTGTGTGTGTGTTGTTATGTGTTGCATCGTGTTTTTATTATACACAAATTATTTGCTTACCTATGTCAAATTTATATTTTTTTACTAAATGTTATCACATTTTGTGAATAAGAACCAAGAAAGGTTACCAGCCACAATAGTTAAAAAATCCTTAGTATCTTTCTTTAGGTACTATCAAATAATGAAAACCAGAATACCGCCATATTGTATATTTTTTGTCAATACTGTTTTTTTTTTTTGAAAAAGTTTTATTTTTTTAATCTCAACATTACTTTGTATATTTACATAATTTAAAAAACTTTCCCTCCTTTTTTATATACTTGTACATATTATTATTTTAAGATTGTTAGCTTTTCAATACTGTTAGATAATTATAATATAGTAAGACCACAGTCTAAAAATCATACAGTCGTCCAACGAAGACGTCTAGACAGGGCAATCGTGCGGGGTGTGAGGGGCGAGACGCGGGTGAGCCGATCCCGAACTGCGAACAAAACGATGTTAGTAGTTCGGGATATATCATTGAGGGCTGACGCATGCTTGTTTTTTATTTGTTAATTTAAAATGGTGCATACGACACGACGTGTGCTGTGATTGATTGTAAGTCTTCATCTCATATAAAAAAAAAGATCTGCGGTTTCATCAACTTCCACGTACAGAAGAAAGGTAAATAAAATATCTATTTTGATATTGTAGAGTGCATAAATAATTTTATTTGTAATGTCGTGCCATGTTGATAACGCTAATAAAATGGCCGACCGGCGCACGGTAAAAAAAAATAATAGGGTATCACTCGTATGATTCCTATGTTCTGTGTTTATCACACAGAGCATCTGTTTGGAAATCCTACTAATATTATAAATGTGAAAGTGTTCGTTTTTATGTTCCGTGTCAAGATGGTGGACTTTTTTATTATTTACTAAGGGTGAATTTCGAGATGGTGGCCGTAATTTTTTATAATAAGATATGAATCTGAATTTTGAGTATAATTGGAGTGCTTATTACGAAAAAGCCATCCTTTTTGAAATCCAAGATGGCGGACGTCATTTTTTTATAATTTGATATGGGTGTCAATTTAGAGTATATTTGGGGTGCTTGTTACGAAAAAGCCATCCTTTTTGAAATCCAAGATGGCGGACGTCATTTTTTTATAATTTGATTGATATGGGTGTCAATTTCGAGTATAATTTGGGTACTTGTTACGAAAAAGCCATCCTTTTTGAAATCCAAGATGGCGGACGTCATTTTTTTATAATTTGATATGGGTGTCAATTTCGAGTATAATTGGGGTACTTGTTACGAAAAAGCCATCCTTTTTGAAATCCAAGATGGCGGACGTCATTTTTTTATAATTTGGTAAGGGTGTCAATTTCGAGTATAATAGGGGTGCTTGTTACGAAAAAGCCATCCTTTTTGAAATCCAAGATGGCGGACGTCATTTGATTTGCAATAAATAAATAATTATATAAATATTGTTTATTTGTGACAACCCTGGCCGATGCGTTACTGTCTAGACGATGTCGGCATTTTACACGAGATCAAAGGCGTCGTCCTACTGTATGATTTTTATACTGTGGTAAGACTATTTTATCGGCGCCAAAATAATATGGAATTGGTGATCGCTGGTTTACCATCGATTTTTGTACATTTTTCGGTAGAGGAATTTATCATAATCTTCCTACCAGTTCCTGGCTATACATAGTATACTATTGTAGTCTTTGCTATACGTAATAACACTAATAACGTATCGACCACTATGGAACGGACGCGGTCACGCGGGGATAAATATTTACAACCGATCCGATACCAAAGAATAATACTAAGTATGTATTACTATGCCTAAGTACCAGATTTTGATATCAGGTTATTTTTGCATCGTAATTTTATATTTTTGTACAACTTTCGATAATAATATACTGGATACCCACATAATATAATAGAAATACTTATTATTAATATTTGTATAACAAACTTATTAAATGTTTATGGCAAGAATTTTTTGTTTTTTTAGCTGAATCACCTTACCTCACTTGGGGGTCTACCACCATAAATATATAAGTTTATAACAGTATTTTAGGATTCCCTACCTACCTCAAAAGGAGAAACAGAACAAAAAAAAAACACTGAACCCATATAGGAATCACTTCGTTGTCTGTCTGTATGTCAATCTGCCAAGACCCTTTTTCACGGGACCCGTGTTGTGGAATATATCCGCATTTTCATTTTTTTCACCGACTTCCGAAATTAAAGTTATTATCATTGCAGTGTGTTATTTTTTTAAATCGGTTGTTTTTATTTTTCACTGTTTAGTTGTACCTACCCTACACAAATTTAATTAACACTAGTGCATTGAAGAATTGAAGACACCGACTAGAAGAATCATCAAAATTCGCATAGAAATGCCGGAGACCTTCCTGAAGGTATGTAGGTCACAATTAGAAAGAATTATCAAAATTGCTTCATTAGTTTTTGAGAAAATCGCAGACATACATACGGGTCGAATACAGAACCTCCTTTTTGAAGTCTGTTAAAAATTGCGAGTGATAGCACAGAATAAATAGCTGGGTATATATACTACTCAAAACAAAATAAGAGACTTGTAAATTTTAACATCCGGTCTGATTAAATTATTTCAAAGCGTTCTTAAACGATACATTTTTGTCGGATCTGATGACCATTCGTCACATTGGCTATTTCGTCGCTATCCCTAATAGGTCACATTCACTAATACGTCACCTTGTGCATCTGGGATTTTGTAGCATAGGCCTGCCTGACAATGAAATCACGAAGAAAGCAAGCAGCTCAGAATACGCTTTTCGTTTTCGAATCTACGTAAGGATAAATAATGGATTTAGAATGATGATTTACCAATCCAATTTTAAATATACAAACAAGTTTACGATCAATTTCCCTAAAACTAGGGAAACTGATCATAAATAAACTTGTTTGAATATTCGACTATTCACATAATCGGTGTGATTTAATTTTTACTGCTTGCTACACGAGATTGTGACATTTCCACAATGACAAAACGAATTTGATGTTGCCACCTTAATTCTTTAACTTTACCCGCAAAAATTGGTATTTTTTTTTCTCAACAGCGAATTTGGAATTTATTTGATAATATTCTCAGCCATTGTTTGAGTGAAAAATGAGTCTTATTTTGCATTCTTCTTCTTCTTAGCGTGTCGACAGCAATCTAAATGTACTCGGCCCAGAATTCGGCTACTTGTTTGGCGCCATCAGTAGCGTCCAACTGTTCCTGTAACGTGCAGCTGACAGGACACGCAGGGCACGATATTAATTAGTCTCCCATCGTTTGCGGAACAGCACCACATTTACACTCCAAGGCGGATTCGTCTATTAATCTCCACCAGCATAGCTATTCAGCATATTTTTTTTTTTAATACTAACACTATATGGATTATTGATGTTGTCCGAAATAAAGTTTATTCTATTCTATTCTATTCTATTCACAAACACTCGATATGCTTCCGTATCGTATCGAACATAAATCATTGTTATCGTAGGAGTCTTCTAAACGCTGTTCACAAGTCCAAAACCCGATAATTTTGTCAGTGTAAATCAAATAGGCGCCCGCTATTCTCCCAACAGCTATTTGCTGTTGAGGGCAAGTCCAATCAGGTTATCGAAATGTCAGGTTTTCGATACGATAGCCTGTCGTATGGTTGTGAATCAGGGCTCTGAACAGGTTTTCCTTGCTTCGGCCAATCTGGGTCCGGAGTGTTTAAAGAACCAGGTTACCCAAGGTAACTCACGTCCAGGTGGGAGGTCTTCAGCGGGTGGAACGAACGGATTGGATTAGGAAGCACTGTCTCGCCACAGCTTCAGTCTTTCTTGTGGTGGTTCGCCAGTGAGTGGGACGACACACTTTAAAAAACTGTTTCGGCTTATAAGCCTTTGTGGCACAAGGGTGTTGTCGTGCAAAGGGTGTCGTGTGTCGGAGACCATTTTGGCTCTTTCGCTGGAGCTTGCCACCGCTCTACGAAGAACTGGTTGCGCTATCCCTGCTAGTGGATGCAGCATTTGTACCAGGGTCGGTTTTAGGCAACCAGTGATGATCACGTTTCATTCAAAGCTGTATCCATCAGCTTTGCATGGGCAGAACGACTCCACACGGGGCACGCGTATTCTCCCGCAGAAAAAGACAGCGCCAGTCCAGTAGTCCGCATAACGTCAGGCGAAGCACCCCACTTCGATCTTGCGTTGATGTTATTTCTGTGACAGACCTTGAATAAACAATTTGTAAACTTCTTAGAAATTGACATTTGGGCTTATATTGTTCCCTGGACTGGGCTGGGACTGGGTGGGAAACATATCCGTATTAGTTGGTAACACTGCGGGAAATATACAGTGATTTGATTGTGTGATGTGTTCGTAATTTTTAATTTTAGCTTGGATTACTTACGAAAACCTAAAGTTGGATACGATGGCGACGTCCAGCGAAGCGTCCGATCAAATTGTGAAGTCCAGGCGTCCTGCTGGTAAGGTTTTACCTGGCACACCTATAAAATGGCCTTGTGGTATCGATTGGGAAATTTGACTGACTTAATTATTGTTTTGATTGTAGAGTCTGCGTTCAAACAGCAGCGCCTGCCTGCTTGGCAGCCGATCCTGACTGCGGGGACAGTCCTGCCGACATTCTTTGTCATTGGCATTGCTTTCATACCTGTCGGTATAGGCCTGCTCTATTTCTCCGATGAGGTGCGCCCTTGTTGACTAATGTCAAATTAATTATCTAATTACTCGTCGAATTACTCAATATCTAATAAATTACCAGCCGTCGTAGCTGTGATTTATTACAAAGAGCTAAGATTTTTTCTGAAATATAAGTAAACTAGCTGCGCCCCGCGGTTTCACCCGCATGTGTCGATCCCGTGTCAATATCGCGATAAAAAGTAGCCTATGTGTTAATTCAGGGTGTCATCTACCTCCATACCAAATTTTATCAAAATTGGTCCAGCCGTTTGAGTGAAGAAGTAACAAACATATAAACACACGCACTCACAAACTTTCGCCTTTATGATATTAGTGTGATGTGATAACTAACAAGTTTGATTGAGGTAGCTCTAGAAAAGGATCTCTGGAAGGATTTGAGGGAGGGCTTTGCTCAGCAGGGGACAGTACAGGCTAAATAAAAAAAAAACCATTCCATCATTTACAAGTTGCTACTTGTAAATGATTATTATTAACCTTTAAGCGCTTGACTAAATATCAATTGCGGTGCCCCTAGCGCGTGGCTACAAATCGATAAAATAATACCTACAATAAATAAGGAGGAGCAATTGTTGTATCAATTAAAAACAGTCAAAAAATTTTTATCTCTATTTAATAATGGTTTTAGTTGTACCACGCAGTTAATAGGATGAAAATAGAACGAAAAAATCATGCTTTTCTCTGTAGCAGAAATTCGACACGAGCAGTAGGGGCACAGAAAAGCGTTCAAAAAGATAACTTCCTTCCTTATTGGCTTTTCCTTTGTAATTTTGTTATTTATACTTATGTGCAATGCTGTTTCCCGCAGTGACCAGATACTGAATGATTGGGTAAGCACTGAAATATTATATATCTGTAACCTTGCAGGTCAAAGAACATGTCATAGACTATACAAACTGCATGAAAGAAGGTGAAAACACCACTTGTGCTGACTACATCAAACAGAACTCCATGGACAAATGCATTTGCCGCCTCTCCTTCAACTTGACCGAGGATTTCAAAGGAGACGTGTACTTCTACTATGGGCTCAGCAACTACTACCAGAATCATCGACGATATGTCAAGTCTAGGTAATGACTAAACCATTATAATGCTATACAAAACACGTGTCAAATATCCATAACAAAGCCGAGAGTCACTTGTTCTTCCCGTTATTTTGATAATTTTTTTGTACTGGACAATAGTCCAGTACAAAAAGTTTTTGGCTTTTCAAAAATCCAATGATGCAGTTTTAGTTTTCATCAAAATCGAGCCCGAGACTCCTTTGAGTACTTTTCGCTATTCCTCATAGTTTCGAATTTGGCCATCCAAGCCCACTTGGAAAATTCACCCTGTATACACAAAAGTTAGAATTCCGACTATTTTAACCTTATTTACGAAAACTAGTTTTAAATCTTTAAATACACTGGCAGTGCCCATACTGTTGCATGCACCGCTAAGGAAGCATAAATGTTTTGTTTGCGTAACGTTGATAATGATCACTAACAACGTAAACAAAGAATTTTCCGAACAAAAATAAAAGGTGCGTCCCAGCAATTAATTTTGCAGAAAGTTACTTAGTTTGATGTACAAAATGTGTAGATGGCTTGGTGATGGGTCTTTTATAGGTACATACTTTGTAATAGTATACTCACTCAATTAATGACAAAATGAATTATGAGAAATATCCACTTTAAATATTTTGTTCTATTATTTTGACAGGGATGACAGTCAGCTTCTTGGTCGCCTGTCGTTGACACCTTCATCTGACTGCCTGCCATTTGCTTATGCGGTTGAAGATGGAAAGCAAAAACCTGTGGCGCCATGTGGGGCTATAGCTAACTCTTTATTCAATGGTAAGCCTTTTTAGAAGTCTTTCATTTGTTTTTTGATGAATTTCAGCCTCTAATCCATACTAATATTATAAACTAGCTGCGCCCCGCGGTTTCACCCGCGTAAATGTCGATCCCGTGCGAATATCGAGATAAAAAGTAGCCTATATGTTAATCCAGGGTGTCAGCTACCTCCACACAAAATTTTATCAAAATTGGTCCAGCCGTTTGAGCGTGAAGAAGTAAAAAACGAATAAACACACGCACTCACAAACTTTCGCCTTTACAATAGTAGTGTGATGCGAAAGTGTTTCTGTCTGTCTGTTACCTCTTCACGCTTGAACCGCTGAACCGATTTATATGAAATTTGGTATAGAGATAGTTAGAGTCCCGCCCGGGAGAGGACATAGGATAGTTTTTATCCCGACATTTCCACGGGATCGACACTTATGCGGGTCAAACCGCGGGGCGCTGCTGCTAGTCAACCAATAAATAATTTGAGGAAACTGTAACACATTATTTAAGTTTATTGCAAACATCGGTATTTTTTAAGGTTCCGTATGTCCTAATGAAAAAACGGAACCCTTGTTTATAGGATCACTCGTGCGTCTGTCTGTCTGTCCATCTGTCAAGAGTCAATTTGCTCCGAATATACTGGACCGATTAAGTAGTTTGGTACACATATGCATTTTTGTGACCCAAACACGAACGTGTAACGTGAGAAAATAATTTTGAATATGGGGCTCGCCTTTGGGGGGGGCAAACTAGAAAATTAAAAACAAAATTTTTGCATACTTACCGCGTGACACATATCAAGTGAAAGGGCTTGTTGTGAGGGTCTCAAATATATTTTTTTGTATAATTTTGAAATAAAATAAATGTCAGTGTTATTCTAAAACCAATCCAATATTATTGGTAAAATCGTATTATAATAAGAAAACTAGTGGCCAGCCCCTGCTTCACACGCTTACAAAACATCGAGATTTCTTTATTGTATGTACTTATGTTGTTTATTTATTAACAAATTTAATTGTATTTTCTGTAAAATTAACAATGACTGATTGATTCATTGATATGTTTTATACAAACAAACCTTTGGGAATAAGTTGTCTAAATGATGGTGAAAACCGCATCGGAATCTGTTGCGTAGTTCAGAAGAATAACGGGGTCACACAGACACGAAAAGACTAATTTATAACATTTAAATAGATTAAGAAAGGTTTTTAGGCAACTTAAGAGTTGTAGGTCCTAGGCTCGAACCCAGACAGGCACTTTGTGTAAATTATTTCATCACCACTGCTCTCAAAATGTTGAAGGAAAACATCGTGAGGAAACCGACTTGTTCTAGAACCGAAAATTCGAAGACATGTGACATCTACCAACCCACACTGGGACCGCGTGGTGGCCCACTCTCTCACCGAGAGGAGGCCTGTATCCCAGCAGTGGGAACATTATAGGCTGATTATACCTAGAAGCAAGGTTTAAAAAAAATGAAAGCTGTACTACGCATGATTATTTGTTTCACCAGATACATTGACCGTCCACTCACAAGATCTGAAAAAGGATGTGCCCGTACTTCGCACAGGGATCGCATGGGACTCGGACAAGGAAATCAAGTTCAGAAACCCACCTGGAGACCTCAAGACTGGTATGTACTGTTTCAAATATTAATCTGAATAGTAGTGCACCACAACATTCAGTTTCAAGAACAACCATTAAGAAGAAAATCTATTGAAAAGCAACTGAAATATGTAGGTACATTTCTCTAAAAAAATAAAACAGGAATGAAGCCAAAGCCACCAACTTTAATACGTTTTATATACGAAGAGGTATGTACGCACGGCGATATATCAAGCTATACATTTTCAGTACAAGCTCACTTCTCATTGTACGAAAAGCCTATACAATGAGAAGCCAACTTATACCGGAAATGTATTGTTTGATCGTCGTCGCTCGTTTGCTCGTCAAGAGTACAGACAGCGTCAGAGAAAAGGAACCCCCTTTGGTAACGACTCATTAGTAATGAGTCGTTACCAAAGGGGGTTCCTTTAAGAATACATGTTTTACGAATTTAAACCTTATTAGTTCCTAGTCGTGTCTAACTGACAGGTGTCAGAAAAGCATTCTCTCGGTGGCCGGAATATAATGTAATAGATGTGAATGTTGCGATACATACTTAATGCAAGGCAAGTGCCAGGTTCACCGTACAGTAAAGCTACTTAAATATTAAGCACCTTAAGGTTAATTTTCCCTTGCTCCTTTTGGTTTTTCAGGCTATGTATTGACAGTGTTTTAAATGCAAATGACAGTTGGAAAAGTTGACATGCGCCCGCTATATGGGTAAAGACACTAAAAAAATTGCTTTACATTTTCGGTGCATGACTGTACGTGGCTAAGGTTAAGCTACGCTTGCCGCGGTTGGTCTGTGGATGGGTGACCATCTTTACATACCGAGACCCCTCCGTGCCTCGGAAAGCACGTTAAGCCGTTGGTCCCAGCTGTCATTCGTCGATCTTTGACAGTCGTTACGGGTCGTCAGAAGCCCGAAAGTCTGATAACCAGTCTTACCAAGGGGTATCGTATTACCCAGTCACTGGGTTGTGGAGGTCAGATAGGCAGTCGCTCCATGTAAAATACTGGTATTCAGCAGCATCCGGTTAGACTGGAAGCCGACCATAGTTGGGAAAAGGCTAGGCAGATGATGACTGTATGGTGTACCTGGCACTAGCCTTGAAAGAAAGAAAAAGATAGAAAATACATTTATTGCGTTAAACCTGACACAGAGAAAAAACACAAACAATAACACGGTAGTGGTGTGCTTTGCGTTATGTTTGCATTGCAACATTCACATCTCCACGTGCGAACTATGCATGACACTAAAGACACGCAAAATCCTGCATCACGCCAGCAGAGGTTACGCGCGACTAGCATATTTACAACGTCCCGACATCAATCGTCGGGCAGTAGCCCACCAGGTGTGACACCCGTCTGGTCGGAGGATCCTTCCTTTTCTATGGAGGATGAGTGAACTTTACACCCTGTTCCTCATGCCGCTATACTATTAGATGTAAAATTACTGTGAAACGGCCCTTCATGTAATTGAAACACACATTCGGACAGCGTGTAAAGCTGTACAAAGATCTCTTGGCGCGCGGCCAAAATTGACACTAACGCCGCCATCTTGTTTTTTCAATACATATCACAACACAATTTCACAAATGTTTATTAACAGCGTCCCCATGTCAATGTCATTTAAGCGCCAAAAGATACTTGTAACTCTCTAGTTTGAACGCTGTTTCACAAACGGCAATGTGAGTCATTTAAAAAATTTATTGCAGCATTCGCAAACTTCACGAAACCAGAGAACTGGCGGCTCCATGTTTGGGAGTTGGATCCTAACAACACAGATAACAACGGCTTTCAGGTAATTGATCCCTAAAACATAATATCACGCCTTTATTTCGCCTTTATGTAGGCAGAGGTGTTCTTTTAGTACCATCAGCGTCAACATATTAGGGAGGATTAGCTTTTGCCCGTGACTTCGCCTGCGTGGTGGTCAGAAATCATCCCACGGGAACTTACTACCGGGATGAATCCTCAATCCTCGTTATTGTGTGGTAGTCATTAGGGTGACCTTACAAATATAATGAGCCGGTCTCTCTGATCTGGATCTTAAATAATTTACATAATATCCTGACTTCCTAGGTAACTATATGTATAATATTATAAATGCGAAAGTATGTTTGTTTGTTACCTTTTCACGCCTAAACCACTCAACCGATCATCCTGAAATCCTGAAATTTTGCACGTTGTCAGGTGTACAGAAACGGACATAGCGTACCTTTCATCCCGAAAAAAAAGTGCTGTTCCCGAGGAAAACAACAATAACGTTATTATGATAATAGATGGCGCCACGTGTTTTTCGAATCATGATTGAATTATATTAGAAACTATAGAGTTTTTTCGTGAGCGACACATATGTTGGTAAAACCGCGGGGCGCTGCGCTGCCAGTATTGCTATAAACTTAAGTCTTATGTAGTCTAAGCTGATTATTGATTGGCCATTTGTAATAATAAAAAAGGTCTTGAATTTTGTCACATTGGATTTGTGTTCCCAAACTTGATGATTGTCTGAGTTTCTGAATTCAAATACATAGTTACCGCGCGTCAACCATTGCAAAACCTGCTCTTCAACGGTGAAGGAAAACATCGTGAGGAAACCGGTATGTCCTAGAACCAAAAATTCGAAGATATGTGACATCTACCAACCCGCACTGGTCCCGTGTGGTGGATTACGGCCCACTCCCTCTCGAAAAGAGGAGGCGTGCGTCCCAGTAGTGGGAACATTATAGATTATGCTAACCATTGCAAATTAAACGTTATTTCAATCATACGTTTACACTTTCAGAACGAAGACCTCATAGTATGGATGCGCACGGCCGCGCTGCCTACGTTCCGCAAGCTGTACCGCCGAGTGGATCACACTCTGGACGGCTTCAGCACCGGGCTCATAAAGGGACCCTACGTGCTCACTGTGGAATATAGTGAGTATTATATCGAGTACTACTAAAAGGGGCTTATGGCTAAGTAATAACAGTCGATCGATCAGGTTAAGCTACGCTTGCCGCGGTTGGTCTGTGGATGGGTGATCATCTTTACATACCAAGACCCCTCCGTGCCTCGGAAAGCAAGCCGTTGGTCCCGGCTGTCATTCTTGGATCTTTGACAGTCGTTACGGGTCGTCAGAAGCCCGAAAGTCTGATAACCAGTCTTACCAAGGGGTTTCGTATTACCTAGTAACTGGGTTGTGGAGGTCAGATAGGCAGTCGCTTCATGTTAAATATTGGTAGGTACTCAGATGCATCCGGTTAGACTGGAAGCTGACCCCAACATAGTTGGGAAAAAGGCTACGCAGATGATATATCGAGTACTACGCACCTGAAATTTCTAAAGAACGTTACCAATAAGGTTGCACTAGTTAAATAATAAGCCATAGGCAGTTCCTTTCCGATTATTTCTGGTAATATACAATTTAAAAATGCTTTCATAGTGTCAATAGTGTGCCAATAGAAAAGCATTAGATATTTAGTATTCTGCTGGTTAAGGTACTATTTGGAACCGAGCTGCCAACTGCAACTGCCTACAGCACGTGCAGCGGCTGGTAACCACTGCTAAGATAACGGCTGGTAACCACTGCTAAGGTAACGGCTGGTAACCACTGCTAAGATAACGGCTGGTAACCACTGCTAAGATAACGGCTGGTAACCACTGCTAAGATAACGGCTGGTAACCACTGCTAAGGTAACGGCTGGTAACCACTGCTAAGATAACGGCTGGTAACCACTGTTAAGATAACGGCTGGTAACCACTGCTAAGATAACGGCTGGTAACCACTGCTAAGATAACGGCTGGTAACCACAGCTAAGACAACGGCTGGTAACCACTGCTAAGATTACGGCTGGTAACCACTGCTAAGGTAACGGCTGGTAACCACTGCTAAGGTAACGGCTGGTAACCACTGCTAAGATAACGGCTGGTAACCACTGCTAAGATAACGGCTGGTAACCACTGCTAAGGTAACGGCTGGTAACCACTGCTAAGATAACGGCTGGTAACCACTGCTAAGGTAACGGCTGGTAACCACTGCTAAGGTAACGGCTGATAACCACTGCTAAGATAACGGCTGGTAACCACTGCTAAGGTAACGGCTGGTAACCACTGCTAAGATAACGGCTGGTAACCACTGCTAAGATAACGGCTGGTAACCACTGCTAAGATAACGGCTGGTAACCACTGCTAAGATAACGGCTGGTAACCACTGCTAAGGAAACGGCTGGTAACCACTGCTAAGGTAACGGCTGGTAACCACTGCTAAGGTAACGGCTGGTAACCACTGCTAAGGTAACGGCTGGTAACCACTGCTAAGATAACGGCTGGTAACCACTGCTAAGATAACGGCTGGTAACCACTGCTAAGATAACGGCTGGCAACCACTGCTAAGATAACGGCTGGTAACCACTGCTAAGATTACGGCTGGTAACCACTGCTAAGATAACGGCTGGTAACCTTAGCCGATTGCATGCAGTCGCTGCACGTGCTGTCGGCAGTTGAAGTTGGCAGTTGAGTTTCAAAAAGTACCTTTATTTAACGGCCGAACCCAATAACCTATTGACAGATAGTACTGATGGTAGCCAGTATAATTATAACTGTCAGTATATAAGGTCCCATTAAAATAGACCGACAAACTTTTAGAAAACATTCAGACCACCAAAATAAGGACGATGGTAAAAAAATATATAAGAAAAACGCATTAGATACTTACAAGAAAAATAATCAGCTAACGAAAATACACTAATGTGGCCGGCAACTTATCATTTTAGGTCAAAATAAAATCACTTTAATCAGTGTTTTCTTATTCCGAAAACCGTGAATTTGTAGTTAGTATCTACAAATTTGTACGGAACCCTCGGTGCGCGAGTCCGACTCGCACTCGACCGGTTTTTTTTATAACGTGTTTTGTTATTTTGTAATATTATTTGTGTATTTTATCTATGGGCCTCAGATGTCTGACATTAGAGCAATTATTATGATTAAAACAAAATTATTCCGCAGATTACCCGGTAACTGACTTTGACGGTACCAAGTCATTCGTGATATCGACGACATCGCTGTTGGGCGGCAAGAACCCATTCTTAGGAGTAGCCTACGTGGTGGTCGGTACTCTGTGCCTTTTGCTCGGAATTGTGCTGCTCGTTATACATGTGAAGTGCTCCAAGAGGTACGTATGGTCTTAGAAAACTTGATGTATCGTTAGCTAGAATATAATTGATGGTATCGTGATGCGCGGTAGTAACATAAGCTACGTTGTTAATGTTGTCGAATCTGCAATGCTAATGCGTATGGCCGCCTTTAGCCCGTCTGTATACGTCCGTTTTTTTAATCAGAAAACGGACCGTGGTTTTCACTAGACTTGCGGTGGTGTTCAAATTACAATGGAAGGACGCAAACATGAAAATACGTATGTCCAGTGAAAATAAACGGACGTCTTCAAGCGGCCTTACGACTTGCACGAACTCGACTCAAAGTAAAGCATTAAAATGTAAGGTTCATATTGTGTGACATTTATTAATATGTTACACGAATGGATAGACTAAGAAATGAGTATGTAGCAGTATCTACAACGCCACATGCGAACAACGCGTCATACTGACGTCACGCAAATCCTGCATCTCGCAAGCAGAGTTTACCGCGCAACTAGCATAGATACAACAGCCCGACATGAATCATTGGGCAGTTGCCCGCCAGACACAACACCCGTCTGGACGGAGGATCCCCCTTTTCTATGGAGGTTGAGTGAACTTTACACCCTGTTCCTCATACCTCTATAATATACATGGGAGAAAATCTGAAAGTGGCACCGCTAACTGAAAAGTTGTGTGGAAATCTGTGGTCATGGTATGTGATACGGAGTAATGAGAAAAATGTCGTGAGGAAAGTTTTGAGTACGAATGTCGATGGCTATAAGAGTAGGGGAAGACCAAAGAAACGATGGATTGACTGTGTGAATGATGAGAAAGGAGTTGACTACCGAGATGAAGACTCATAGAGAAGTATGGAAGAAAAAGACATGTTGCGTCGACCCCAAGTTAATTGGGACAAGGGCAGGAGAATTGCGAGACATAGGTGTAATTGAAATAACTGATAACCTTCTTCTTTTCGCTTCGACGGGACATATTATGTTACTTATACTACGAATAGTAATATAACTTAATAGTATGACAATAAAATTGAAATTTCAACGGCAACGACGCCGCGGTATCCTTAGGCATGCTGCGACGTCCTTAGGCATCATCGTTGGAATTTCAATTTTATTGTCATACGTATAAGTTATATTCCTATTCGTTTCATAAAAATCCCTTGCCGTTCGGTGTCGCCAGTGGGCGCAGGCCCATATGGTTTGACATTGTAATCGCAAAAAAAATCAGCTGTTTCATACATTTGGTATAGTTATTCAAACGATTTTGTTTTCAAGTTTTTACGGCGACAATGCGTGCTCCAGGGGGTCTACTCTCAAGTTCATCGACGAAGACACGGGCCCGTCTGAAAGTAGTTTGATTCTTCGGATTGAACCTTACTCCCGATTAGTTAACTTTTTCGGACGGGCAAAAACACATCGGGTATAAGGACAGCATCAAATCGTGATATCATTAATTCTTAGTTCGGGCCTCGAATTAATCTTATGTCCTAAGTTGATACGGTGTAGGAAATTTGTATTTCGTGCTTAGAAGGTAGTCCCCCTGGCGTTACCCCTACTGTCACTGAATTTTGTAAAAGCCACTGTAGTCACACGATATAGAGCTCATATTGCAATGCTTTATTTGAGTCGATTAGTAGTTGAGATGTTTCGAAACGTGACGATAGTGAAAAAAGTAATAGGACTGACATTCTTGCCTTAAATTACCACCAATCATCCAGTTAGCAAAGTGGTCGATGTTAGTTCCCATAAATATGAAAAGAGGCCATAGTCTTGCAGTGGAGCAATGACAGATACAGTACCCGGCCGTAAATAAAGGAATAAAAACGTCAAATAACGTAGGTGCGGCTTTGTAGAGCGTTGTCTTTGTCACTGATACCTGTGTGACGGTGTCTTTCTAACACTCTTTGTGCCAAAGTCACGACTGGGTACTGTACTAAAAATTATGGTTTTAAGACTACGATCAATGCTCACCAACATCGCTGATTGGACGTTGAAAAACGTTAGCCTATCAAAACCTTGAGCATACTTAGAACTTTGTCATATTATACGTACAGACAGCGTCAGAGAAAAGGAACCCCCTTTGGTAACGACTCATTACCAAAGGGGGTTCCTTTTCTCTGACGCTGTCCGTACAAGTTATAAAGACAGCTACTGCAGTAAAGACTTTAAATGAGTTAAATATGATAAAGTCTTTAGTCATTTCATTAGGTAATTATACATTCGCAAAATGAAAAGATAAGCAATTTCTACTAATTCACTCATGTCCTGCATATCGGACCCATGGCACTTTTTCGTACTGACATTTTCAATCATGGTGTTGGCAACACGTATTCGGAAAAATAATAGATCTCACGCGTGTTGCAAGTAAGAATAAATTGATCTAAATGTGCTTAACCTTGTCATTTCCCGACTGTACATATTACATCTAAAAGCTCCTACACACTATGCCGGTGGCTAGGGTTGCCAGGCGTCCGGATAAAGCCGGACACAGTCAGGCTTTTTGGTTGCGTGTCCGACCTGTCCGGCTTTTTATATTTGACCAAAGCGTGCGCGGCGCGCCCCCGCCTCCCCGTCACTTTTCATCACCACCCAACTCTAGAGTATAGTAAATGATAAAAAAGCCTAGTTTTACTTAAAAAAAAAAATTGTCGTGCTATACTAAGACTAAAAAATTAAGGGCGTCCTGCTTTTTTACCCAAATGTCCGGCTTTTCGGTTTTAAGACCTGGCAACCCTACTGGCGGCCCAGCCGGCGGGCATGCCGCCAACAAGCTCGGCGGCATTCCCGGCGGGTATTTGAGCTGCCGGGCATTTGAGCCGCCGGGTTTGCCGCGCAAACGAGCTGCACAACTGAAAAGATGCTCTGCGGCCACCCGATTATGCCGGTGACATACCCGCTCGGCAAAAACCCGCTGGCTGTACCGCCGGCATAGTGTGTAGGAGCCTTTACAGTCACAAAATTACACGACCTGGGCGTTAATATGTCACATCGGGTTTTAGAGAGAGACCGTTAAAGTGTCACACAGGTATTAGTGAGATGCAGAAACAACGCTTAACAAAACAGAACTTTTTCTTGAACCCGATGTGCCATATTAACGGCGGCGTACTGTACCTACTTGCATGTGGCATCAGACACCACCCTCCTACCCAATCATCCTACTTTGTACACGAGGAGCCCGTGACACAAGCGCCCACTCCGTAAGTCTTTATTTTACGTTTTTTGTTCAAGGAGGATGCGCTAACGTAGCCCACGAAATTCAAATTTACTAACGTTTTTTGCAATTTGTAGATCAGTGTCAGCATAGAAAAAAAATATTTTAGTGTTGGGTACTTGGATACCATAGTCCATTTACTGAGGAAGGCTATAGGCTATACAACATCACGCTACGAGCAATAGGAGCGGAGCATCAATGAAAAATGTTGCAAAAACGGATAAATTATTCCTTTTGAGAGCTTCCGTTTCGTACGCTGCGTACACGGTTAAGGTTACTCAAAAATAATGTATGACGGAATTGTTCCCCTACCTATAAAAGTTCTAAAAAAAGTCCGCGAACAAGCGCAGTATCGCACCTTCGGTGCAACAAAGTCACACCAGCTCAATTTTTTAATTTTACAGGAGAGGACTTTTAAAAGTATAGGCTTGGTTCAGAGACAATTTGGCATACTTACCTCAGTTTTGCAGTTTTGGCTATTTGTGACTATGTTGCACCGACGAAGGTGCGATATGTCTATCTTATAAGGTTGACTCACTATAATCTTTTTTATGGCAAATTTGTTCTAAAATAATGCATTATTTGCGAAGGTGTTTTTATTATCATCATGTTCAAATAATTCATCACAAGTATTTAATTTTGAACAAAATTACCCTTGACATCATTAAATTTCGGCAAGTGTGCTCTTATTGGCCTCAAATGTCATGGTTTCTTGAAATAGTCATTTAATAGGGTAATATGAATTTAGAGAGATGTGTTGATGATTTTTGTGATTATAATTCTATAAATAAATATTTGTTACCACCGCGAATCATAAATAGATCAATACAACTTAATACTGACCTGCAAATTGCAAAACCGTAAAAAAAAATGAATTTCGCGGGCTATCTGACGCTTTTGCCTTTAATCGTTATAAGAATGTAGGGTTTTATCCCACTAAGATGTCATAACGAAGTCGCCAACAGTCTCGCTGGACAAATAAAATTATATAACAATTATCTGTGGTCCAAATTTTAAAATAAAAAAGGTGTCAAACAAGGCAATCCACTCTCACCTAAGCTGTCCACAAGAGCAATGCAGGAGGTTTTTAACAAATTGCCTGATTCGTGGAAGTCACAAGGCATACATGTTAGCGGCCACCAGCTAACAAACCTCCGCTTTGCAGATGACATTTATCTGGCAAGGTCACATTGCGCTAGCGCAAAAAAATGCCAATTTTTTTCATGAGTAAATGAAGAGTTACGTTATCTTTTATGTCCTCGCCAACGAGTAAAGCGGATGCTGCCAAATAATATAATAATGATCACTTTTTTAAGTAAAGTGATTCTATTCGACCTCTACAACAACCCAGTTGGGGTCAGCGCAAACAGAGCAGCAAAATACTCGAGCGTGTTTTTTGGTGCCACACTCCACAGGGAATCATCTCTTGCACGCTATTTTGAACTCTATTCTAGTTTTGATTTAGTTCATTAAATTAAAAGCAGTTGGCAGACTGCGGCTGTGACTACCCGTAACAACTTCCATAGATTAGTTTGTGTCTGTAATGTGCTCTTCGACGCATGGGTTTACTAGGGAATATAGAAAAGGCTGGTAACCCTCAGTCGCCTAGCTGCGGGCGAAGTCGCAATGGCATCCATCGTTACTGAAATATTTGCCTAAACGATCAAAAGTCTTTTACAATCCAGTTATGTTCGGGCTAAAAACTCATGTGATGTAATAATATGTGGCAGTGCATAGTGTGCGTCTACATCATAGACTCTGCGATAAGACAGAGACGTGCAATGTTGTTATCGATGATTAGTTATTATATTGCGTTTTATCGATAACACACGCGTCCATCACTACGTCCCAAGTCGTATTGGAGCCGTCATAGTTTCGGTCTGAGAGAGATAGAGTTACACAAGATGTATACCACCATCCCTTTTTCGAAACGGAACAGTGATGACATACGAGTAGATATTTCAACTATGATATGAATGTCATAGTACTTTCGATCCCTGTTTTTAGGAAAGTGAGTTGCTGGCCCGAGCATGTTGAGTAGGTAATAGTGCATCAACACTTGAATCATATTGTTGTAGCGAGTTGTGGAAACAGCACTCGGATCAGGTTGAAAGTGGTAGCTCGAACGAAGAACGAAAAAAAACCGAGAACAACGTGTACGTACCACTTTATGAACTTTAAAAGTAGTTTTTTTTTTTCATTTTACTACAGGGCTCTCATTTTTTAATCCCTCCTTTCCTCTCCATCATTGACATCCATGATTCATATTATAAAGGATGATGGGCGTTTTGGATAACGTTAATTATTCTTATAAAATGTGTTTTCTTTATATTACTTATAATAAATAGTATGACCCAGATGACGATGGTGGCGAATGGCGATAATGATGTCCATCAAACCCGATATTTGATGGTGATAGTCCCTCGTCAAAACCGTTAATTCAACATTAGTGAACAATTAATAGAAAAATAGTCAATAAAAAAACTAATTCAAAATAACTCGAAACCGTCAACAAATCGAAACAAGCTAAAGTACCTATTATTATACATAAAAATAACTTACTAGTCATGTAAGAAATATTGCTGTTGGAGCGTGTACCAGATTCCATACATTTTAGCCCATCGTCCTTTAAAATGCTACAAAGATCTTTTGGCAATCGAATGACGTTGACAGGGGGCGCTTTTGGTAAACATTTGAAAAAACAAGATGGCGGCGTTAGTTCCGATTTAGATCGCGTGCCAAAAGATTCTTGTACAGCTATAACTTCTACGTGATTTGTGTTACGGTGCAACTAGATTGCGGTCGATCGGTAATGTCGAACGTTCACGTCCGTCGAATGTGTGAACGGCAGCCGGATTACGGCTCGACTGTTTTTATTCGACGTCAATCGATAGTGTGGTATTTATCAGAACCATACAGTATGTTCCAAACGTGTCTGATGAAATGTAAACAAATGAACTAGAAAAAGTACCTTTGGATGTCAATTTGTAGTTGAGTGGTTTTATTTGATTATTTGAATACTTAAACCCGAAATACTAATTTTAAATCACCCTTAAGGTGTTTTTCATTTGACAAATAATATTAGTTTTATAACCGCAACTAGCTGCGCCCCGCGGTTTCACCCGCGTAACTTTCGATCCCGTGGGAATATCGGGATAAAAACTATCCTATGTCCTTTCCCGGGACTCAAACTATCTCTATACCAAATTTTATCGAAATCGGTTCAGTAGTTTAGGCGTGAAGAAAAGACAGACAGACAGAGTTACTTTCGCATTTATAATATTAGTTTGGATGTTCGTCGATGATTTTTCAATTACAATTTAATTATGTTATTGAAACCAAAATTATTGAAAATAGTGGTGTGATAATAATATAAAGTTGAAACCTGAAAACAGACGAATTTGTTGCTAATTCCTTTTAGTGAGTGATTGCGTAAGAATTTAAGCTGAATTGACTTTGTTTACACTCTCATTCATTACACACTTTTGGAACAGACCATATACAAAGGACATGGCTAAACTACTGCCCTAAGCATTTATAGAAATTTTTCACTAGCTCGTAACATTGAAATATTCATTTATTAAAATTATTACGTGTTTATTATTCTCCTAGAACTTTCCTGAACTAATCAAATAATTAAAAGTTGTTTACTTACGTCTCTCGACGTCACTATTCAACACACAAATTGTGTCCAGTTGAAACATATCTAGTGCCACAATTTTATTTAACTTGTTGATAATTTTTGTTCTACATTTCAGTACCACCGAGATGATCAACGTGAACCCTCGCACGCCCTACTCTTAGGCAGTGACGTCACCCGCAGGTGAATACGACACTTAATAGTTATAATGAGATTATTTATGTTTATTATATTTTGTTGTTGACGACCACAGAGCATAGAAGCGCCGCGTCGCTAGAGTTGGCAGTACTAATAAAATTCATGGCGCCGAAAGTGGGTTGAGCGTACAATTCTGGTTTTACATCGCGTCCAAGTCACAGTGATCTTTATTCTCATTCGTATAAGGTTGTTGTTAGGTTGCTGCTGTCTGAGGTAAAATGACTGAATGGACTGTAATCTTTAACACATATGATTTGTATGGAAAGTGTTAACAATGCCGCCTCTGGCAGAGGCCGCCGGGGCGTCTCCGTGCTCTGTGGCGACAACTAAATACTTAGCAGGGCCGAAATTCTCTATGACAATGAACGAAACCGCGCGAAATCTTCGCGAGATTGGCGGGATTAGCTAAGGAATTGACGTGGTTTCGAAGTAAGGAGTCGTTAAGGTGAATGTGCCATGGTAGACCGCGAAATTTAAATTTTCTTACGTTTTTTGCAATTAGCAGATCAGTGTCAGGTTGTATCTTGATCAAAATATGATTCGCGACTATAAGAGGTACATATTTACAGAATTATAATAATTAGAATAATTAATACATCTTTCTAAGTTAGATTTCTACCGTTAAGAACAAATCTCGTATGGAAAAGTGTTTATGGTAGAAATCTAACTTAAAGAGATATATTAATGATTCTAATGACTATAATTCTTTAAATACATGTCTATTATAGTCGCAAATCATATTTTGATCAAGATACAACCTGACACTGACCTACAAATTGCAAAAAACGTAAGAAAATTTAAATTTCGCGGTCTACCACTGCGCATTCACCTTAAGTGGTCATAGTGAATTAGGGCCCAGGAAAAGTTTTGATTTTCGTTTGGTTAATAAAGACCATAGACTTTTGTTGCCGTATTTTTCCAGATTGTTTTTGTGGCTTTAAGAATGTTTTAAGTCCACGCTATTAACAATTCTTATTATTATATTTTTTATACAAGATGTTTGTCGATAAAGGAAGGAATGCTCGGACATAGTCAGCCCCAAAAAGATGTTTGCACGGACTAGGAAACATTTTATTGTCTACAACGATTATGACATAACATTGTATCCACGTAAAGATGTGATCGTTGTCATGACAATAATAAATAATACCTGTGTCTGATTTGTTAGAGTAAATGGCAATGGTTTATGACATCGCATTTTCTACTAAATACTTATTTCTAACATCTCTTCTAGAAGTTGAACTTTTGAATTGAATGAACATTCAGATTTGTTTACTTCGTTATTGAATGATTACGGTATACATATTTGATAGGTTTATGTAAGATTGTAAACTGATTTTGGTCACGGGATGTTTTGGGCCAAAATGTTTGCTTTGTTTTTACCCGACTGCGTCAGAAGGAGGGTTACCCATGTTTTTCGAGGGTATGTATGTATGTTTTTACGTATGTATGTATAAATGTTTGGCACGCTCTGCGGCCTGAACGGCTCTATGGATTTCAACTTGAGAGGTGTCGTTAGATTCGTATTTACTGTAAGAGTTACAATGGGTATATCAAAATAAAAAAAAACAAAATGGCGAATTTTTGGCGTCATATTATGCCTTCAAAAAATTTTTTTTTGTCAAAACCTATCGAGTGGGGTATCAAAATAAAGGATTTTAAAAGGTGATTACAAACATATATACAACTTATATGGTTAAAAGTAATTCAAAGTGACAAATCGTAAAAAACTCTTACCAAGAACTAAATCGTCTGCGAAATCTTTCACATTTGTAAACTAAAAAGCTTGAAATAAAAAAAAAGTAAGTAAAAAAATTAAAAAACCCGACTGCAACCTTATACTAAAACTAACTGAAAAGCTAAAAACAAGCCCATTTTAAATTAAATAATAGTTGAAAGCAGGCGGGACGCATTTGAGTTTGAAACTATAATAATGGTATGGGCCCCGCCTGCTTCTTACTTTTTGTAAAATAAATTATATACAATGTTTTGTACCGATACGGTGGATACAATATTATGGAATAAAGACAATCAAATGGTTTCTTGCCCTTGTATACATCCTTTTGGGGCTGATTGTACCTACAATGCAAATGACTTGCAATGTATTTGAATAGAAGTCGTTATATATTATATTTTGCCTAAATCGAGTCTGTAGAATGAGGTAGAATGATTTTATTGTGATAAAATATTGTTAATTATCCCGTTGTATTATGTGTTAATCCTGGAGGCCTGTGTCCCAGTAGTGGGAACGTTATAAGCTGATTATGATTATATGTTAATGTTGTTTAATTTTCAAAATCTTTGTTAGCAGTGTTTTAGTGAATTTTAAGAGATAGTATTGAACTGCTTTCGAATAATTTCCTAACTCATTTCTTGGGTTTGAACAAAGAGACAAAATGGAAAACAAAAATTCATGTCAAAAATACAATAATTTTAAGTACTGAGTGTAACTTTAAATATGAAATATTGGGTTTTGTATATCCGTTTTTAACATCAATAACATTAATATTGACATGAAAACAAAGCACGCTTACGGGCCCGAACACATGTAGCACAACCACAACGACAACACGTGGACGGGCGTTAATTTGTATGAAAATTAATAGTTTATTCACACGGACCACATTTGGCCGTCAAAATCAACCGAGTGGGCGATACGGACCACATTAAGGCCACGTCGTAACCACTACCGAGACCGCGCACTGGCGGCCGGCCACATCCTAGACACAAAGATCTGTCTGTCTGCAAACTCTAGCCATAACGTAACCACATCGCGACTACTAGCGACAACGCAACCACATCGAAATTTTGTAGTTACCATAAGGCTGGCTTCACAGCTATCCGGGAGACCCGTACGCGCTGTCAGTACGGGCGCCCGGAGCGGGAGCACATGTTAGGCGCTCAAACATCGTTTCACAGCGACGCGGCTTGATCCGTACACGACCCGCTCTGGGTTGAGCCCGTACAGCGCATCTGTTTCCTGCTAGCAACCGTATCGTACTGAATCATCGTTTCAGAGCACTGCGGGTACTGCCCGTACGGGTCTCCCGGATAGCTGTGAAGCCAGCCTAATGCAACTGCAAGAAGCTGCAGCGACACTATTCACACGTAATGATGTAACCACTGCTTGCCCACATTTTGTCGCTGCGATGTGGTCTGATTGTGGTACGTATGTTCGGGCCCTTGCCAAAGGCATATTTCATGTTTACATATTAAATTAAACAAACTGTGTAAATAAGTGGGCGTATTACACCTCCATTATAGAGGCATTCTGTTTGCGAACACTTCTGTTTTTCAGGTTAATCTTACATCCAAACTAATATATATATATATATAATATTATAAATGCGAAAGTAACTCTGTCTGTCTGTCTGTCTGTCTTTTCTTCACGCCTAAACTACTGAACCGATTTCGATGAAATTTGGTATAGAGATAGTTTGAGTCCCGGGAAAGGACATAGGATAGTTTTTATCCCGATATTCCCACGGGATCGAAACTTACGCGGGTGAAACCGCGGGGCGCAGCTAGTGATCCATAAATCAACTCATTATCAGTGGATTTCCAACGCGATTCGATCGACACTTCAATTGAAAACGATCACGGATCATTTATTAAGTGATTACTTTACTTCATACTAGCTGCGCCCCGCGGTTTCACCCACGTAAATGTCGATCCCGTGGGAATATAGGGATAAAAAGTAGCCTATATGTTAATCTAGGGCGTCAGCTACCTCCATACAAAATTTTATCAAAATGGGTCCAGCCGTTTGAGCGTGAAGAAGTAACAAACATATAAACACACAAACTTTCCCGTTTATAATATTAGTGTGATTAATATTGAACAAGAGACCTTTGCCCAGCAGTGGGACCACGAAGGTTAGGTCAGGTAAAAGCTGTTCAACTGGCATAATTAGTTATAACAACTGTAGGTCCTACAGTAAAGACGTTTCATATAAAAAAAAGAAAACAAGATCTCAAAAACGAAACAGAGTCAACATGTAAAATTGCAACTCTGTAGGGTAAGTCGAGGAAGAGGTTTTAATTCAGCTTGCAAGATTTGAACAATACATACTAGGTAACTAACTAACTAGGCAAGATAAATAAAAGCTTGTAAAAAGAGGATGTGTGCTTATGACCTCGCGATAGAATTGAAAACTTACAGTAAGCGTGGCTGATGACAGCTGATGACGACTAGTGCCGCGTATACGCGATTCAGCACCTAGTATAGGTACGCGATTTAGTGTTATTGACTGACTGGAGCCGAGTATACCCGATTCAGCGTCACTGACCCGAGCGTGACGGTTCAGTTTCGTTCACTACTCAGAAAGAGCGCAAGTCACTCCTAAAAGTGTTCCAGATGATTTTTAATCATGTTGTACACGAGAATATTAATTTAGGTATTTATTCTACGAAATGTGTACTTTACGCATATGTCTATGTCTCCTATTTTTCCTAAATTAAGCAACGCCAAATAAAACCTGCGAATGTTTCAATGTTGAGGCTAACCCCGCGTCCTAATAGAAAGCGATCGTCACTCGAATACGTAATCGAAGTCGCGTTCATATAATCTGTCACTTGTTCGGAAAATCGGAAGGCGTCCTCTGACGGCAGCGCGACCACACATTAGTGATTATGAATGCGACGATCGCTTTTTATTAGGACACGGCCTAAACCTGTGCCAATCGCTTTGTAAAGTAAGAGAGGGCAGAACCCCGAATTTAATTTTTTAACGCCAAAAATACAATTCAATGTTTTATATCTGTTTCTTCGTGTAAACTTTGTCATAAGAGCACTTTAAAGGACATCGTCTTTTTACTCGGCATGGCCTTGCCTGACAATGGAGTATTGAAAACTAGACTAAGTTGTGTGCCATAAAGGTCATATTTCAATAAATGTCATTTTTTAATCTTCGAAAATTATAGACAACGATTGGATACCGCGGCGGGGATGACGCGCGTTCCACTAATACATACAAATAATAATAGATATTATTATAGATCACACGTCTCACTTAATATTAGTAAAACACACCTTCCAATATATAAATAAAAGGACACTAAACATATTATTGAAATCCTAAAAACGGACTTTCCTTTGGTGTCCTCTTTAACCCTAACAGGTTCTGTATATGTATTTAAATCTTTCTGTAGCACACATATTTTACAGCTGAAGTCCGTTTTTCTATACTCCACTGAACGCCAATTAGGTGCTGGTCTGTAAATGGTCGAAATAATTAAAATTAAAACCTAGTTGCAGGTTTAACCTATAACTTTATTGTTAGTAATGGAATTCTAAAGAATGTACTAAATGTTAGTTTTATTATTATTAACAAAGTGCCTTTGTATGAATAATTAAACGCTTTTATATCTCGTTGTCGCTATTTTAAAGTATTTAATATTATCTCACTTAAGTATTATGCTATTTATTATTGTAAGGAACTTTTTGCGCTGCGTGATTGTTGCGTTGTGAAAAAAAAAAGAGATTTAGTGCATTGATGGACACTAAATGCCTCCAGCGGGTGTAGCATGACCACCATAAAACGAGGTTTGTCGACGAAAGAATAGACAAAATGATCGATTTCTTTATAAATCTGTCTACAACCTGTCATTTTGTCTATTCCTCCATCGATAAACCCTATTTCTATGCATGGTAGTCATGTTACACGTGCAGGCGTAATAACGACAAAACTGCTATCATGTCTCGTTCAGTGTCCTATAACCGATTAAATTTACTTTGAAGATAGACCTACAAAGTATGTAGATTTCATACTTTGTTTCTCTTTTGTCATTTTAAAGGAACAAATGTCTAATAAAAGATATTGCACTTCTGCCTAACTCTTTGGGATTCACAGGCGTGATGATGTGTTAAAATATGATGTGTTAAGCAAAACTGTACAAATTTTCATGCCTAATAATTTTTGAATAAATATATTATTATTTTTATAATTTTTTTTACCTACAACGCAACATTTGCGCAGGCGCTGCAATATTATTAATGATCACACATTCGAGTTAATTTTAAACAATAAAAATATAGCAGAAGCCACTGCAATTTTTTCTAGAGAAAATTTTTCGTAAGTGACTCTGAAGGCCGAGAAAACACGTTACTTATTGCATTAGCCTGTGCTTTGGCTAGGCATTATTCCTGTCACTGTCGCACAACTGGCAAACTGCAAGTGCAAGATAGTGACGGGAACATATTTAAGGGGGAAGCGCCAGGGAAGCGCGCGATTTTTTTTTGAAGTGAGAATTTCTTTAGGCGCGTTGGGCATTTTTTTGATATGGAAAAAAACCATTGAATTTGCGCCAATGTTACCGTAACCGACACCGCTTCGGATGTGTTCGACTGTCCTCGGGATGTACTCGGTTTTAATGTATTTCCGATATGTCAGTGAGTGATGGCAAAGTATTCTGTTTGTGTTTTGTTTATATGACGATAAAAAAATACTCGTCGGCACTCCCGGAGCGCCACTTTTTTACCAATAAGAATCCAATGACTATTTCATTAAATATTAATCAATAGGGTTATATGAACTTAGAGGGTTGTATTGATGATTTTAATGATTGCAATTCTGTAAATACGTACTTCTTACGGTCGCATATCATATTTTGTTCAACATACAACCTGACACTAACCTGCAAATTGTAAAAAACGTAAGAAAATTTTAATTTCGCGGACTACCCTGACTCTTCCCCCTTAAGTCAAAGCTCGTGCTTAGCATTTGATAATCTCGGTGTACAGACGCTAGCACACCAAGCTACCCGAAACTGTCAAATTTTCCCAATCAACTTTGAACCTTATGCTGTGGCGATAAAGTTGAAAATCTATTTTGTTGTAGCTTGATGTGCTGGCGTCTGTACGTTTGGGGTAATAAAAGTACAAAATTTTAGCCTAATGACGCAAAAATTTTGCACTTTGTGACACCATTGGCCCTAGGCTGTGAGCAAACCACGGCTTAGATACCGCTACGGTAACGACATCATGTTTTAATACCGCTCCAAATAATGTACTTAATTGAAAAACAACAAGAATAAGTGCAGTAGGTGTTGCACTATACCATCTTCTTATGCTTGTATAATTAATTAACATTGCATTTAATTATCTTATCTATCTATATTCACTTACCCCCTTACTAATAAACGTATTATATCAGATGAATAGTTACACACCGATTTCTCTCTTTCAGTCGTCAGTAATTTGACTTTCGAAAGAAGAAGACAAAGCGTTGTGTAACTATAAAGACGCTATACAACGTTTATTAGTAAGGGGGTTATTTTATAAGTATTTTAGAGAAATAGATCATCCTTTGTATGCGAGCACGAAATTAATGTGAACTTAGAATTCTAGTTAAATAAATGTTTAAAAAAATAATTGTTTTCTTTGTGAATCGCCCTCATTATTTTCTTAATAATAATAATACATCTGTAATTTATGTAAAAAATTGGTCAGACAGGGGCTAGGGGACTTTCTATAGTCCTAAAAAATAACCAATTCACTTTAGCCACCTAAACCCATAATCCAATATCTTTGTTTCCATATCCTGCAATAGTCCTACACCAACCGGGGGTTGTCCTTAGGTGCACTTGCATAGTGAGAACAGGGATAATCGTAGGTCGTCGGTGGTCTAACGGGCCTCTTGCGAGTTGGCTTCGGCCCCTCGTACGCCTTCCAAAGGTCCGGGACCCCAGGGTCCCGAGAAATATCAAAAGACGAAAATAATACATCTCATGGCGATTTCGGCTACGGTGACTGTTCTTGTTCCCGAAAACTATAGGTTACGGGCGGGTGCTCTGATGTGGCTAATGTAACCTATCTTGACTGTAAAGGTACGTGTACGGGCGGACCCGTTAGAATGCCATTGTGGTACTTTATTTATATCGTACCCGCCCCAACTTCGCACGGTTGCAATTTTTTTTTTCAAAATTTTCGTTCATACAAACCTTGTCCTGGCAATACCAACCACAACAAAAAAATAATTATCCAATTTGGTGCAATCATTCGGAAGTTATGCCGTTAAGCACGTACATACATTTCGGCGACTTTGTTATCTATACATATAATAAAATCGTAGGAAAGTCAAAACTGTACATTGAATATTTTTTTAAAAGAATACTTGGGGCGTGATCTACAATCGATATCGAAGCCAAAAATATAGTTTTTAGAATTTTTGTCTGTTTATCTGTTTGTCTGTATGTATGTCCGGGCTAAACTCAAAAAGTACTGCATGGATTTACTTCAAATTTTGCATGAATATTACTAAGAGGTCGGGTCAACATATAGGCTACATATTATCACGCTATCATCTACGGGGGAGGAGCTGTGAATCTTTATTTTTATTACGCGTGTAATCTAACGACGCATATTTAAATGTTGTTTTTGACTAAGCCGTGCTATTATCTAGCTTTACACTATAAAAACTACGCCATTTAAGTAACTTGGGCAGAGAAACATAGTTTAATGAATGTTAGTAGTATAAAGAAAATTTTGAAGCAGCGCCATCTATGAGATTTCATAAAAATCAAATCAAGTTACATGTTGACACTTTTTGGAAATTAATAATTTAAATTTGATCATGTTGGCGAGGTTAGTAGTTAGTTGTTCTTAAAATTCATAGATGGTAATGTGCATTTTCTTCAAAAAAGTTGTATCGTATAGTTCGTTTTGATAAATTCAAGTTCCAACAAAACCCTCAAAATCTTAGGTAGAGTTGAGGAAGACAATTAAAAAAAAATGCGGTGTTAAGTATTACAAAAAAGTTATGTTCTTACTGGAGACGAAGTCGAAGTAACTGATGAACGCGTGCTGAACACCTGTCTCAGTTCACTTCAAGATGTGGTCATTTCTATCGGCGGCAATCCACTGATTGAATATGGGTTACCAGCTCCCCAATCATCACCGCATCAAGACCGTGGAAATCGGGAGTATAACGCTGAGACAAATTACGATCCGGGCGAAATGACCATGTCGCTTTGTTCTCTTCAGAGCAAAAACAAATTTATGACACCATCCTTAAAAGCGTTGGGCATAACCAGGGTAAAATGTTTTTCTTGGATGCTCCTGGTGGAAAAGGAAAAACATTTGTTAGTACTGGCATACTTGCAGAGGTCAGGAGGCAAGGCAAAATTGCTATTGCTGTAGCGTCGTCGAGAATCGCTGCCACACTGCTTCCGGGTGGCAAGACAGCACATGACATGTTTAAAATTCCCATCGATTTAGAGAGCGCCGAAACGCCTGTTTGTGGTGTGTCACGTAACAGCGATAAGGGACACGTGCTCAAGGATTGCTCTCTGATCGTATGGGATGAGTGTACGATGGCCAATAGGAAGGCAATTGAGGCCGTGGACAGAACCCTGCAGGACATCCGCAGGAACGAACATTTGATGGGTGGTGTCACAGTTCTGTTCAATGGCGATTTCCGGCAAACGCTTCCGTGGTGACGCGGGGATCGAGGGCTGACGAGGTGAATGCTTCGTTGAAACGATCTTCGTTGTGGTCACGAGTTCGTATGCTGCGCTTGACCATTAATATGAGAGCTCGGCTCGGCGGCAATGCACGTGCTCAAGAATTCTCCGATGCCCTTCTAAGTCTTGGCGAAGGCACTCTACCAGAAGAGAGAGGTGGACAGGTGCTGCTTCCAGAGTCTCTCGGTAGAGTGGTATCCAGCTTAGAAGAACTCATTTGCTGTGTGTACGGGGACATCAGTCGTATAGTCGTACCGCACCAGCAGAATTCTTGGGTGTGTGAGCGGGCCATTTTAACGCCCAAAAATGATCAGGCTGCAGCAATTAACGAATGCATTCTCTCGGAAATTGAGGGGAATGAAGTGGTCTACACCTCGATAAACACTGTTGTCGAGCCAGATGACGCCACACATTATCCCGTGGAATTTCTGAACTCCCTGTCAGCAAGTGGACTTCCAGCGCATACCATCAAGCTGAAGGTCGGTGTCCCGATTATGCTTCTTCGGAACCTATCTCCTCCGAAGTTGTGTAACGGGACCCGCTTTAAAGTCATCTCGCTCCACAGACACACCATTGAGGCGGAAATTCTTACGGGTTGTGGCGTCGGCGAGGCAGTATTTATACCACGCATTCCCCTCATACCTCATAACTTCCCGTTCCAGTTCAAGCGCGTACAGTGCCCCGTGAGTGTTTGCTTCGCGATGACAATCAATAAGTCGCAGGGGCAGACACTGAGGGCAGCGGGTGTCGACCTCAGGACGAGTTGCTTCTCACACGGGCAACTGTACGTCGCTTGCTCCCGCGTCACCAGTCCTGACTCTCTTTACATTTTGGCTCCTGGCAGCATAACTACCAACGTAGTTTATAGGGAAGTGTTTTAAGGTATGATACAGCTTTGTACGTATTTTTACTCTTTTGTATCCTGGAATGTATTCCTGCATTATTTTCTCTATTTCCTTCAGTCACATCTTATGACTGAACTCAGTAGGATTCCCATATAACTCTCTTCACTTGCTTCGCTTGCAAAAAAAACTTATATTTTAATGCTATTTTAAAAGTTGTTTACTTATAATGCTGTAGCGACACTGGCATCTTAGGTATTTTTGGTGCTGTAGAGCCTTCACGCAGACGACGTCGCGGGCAGCAGCTAGTAATATGTAGGTAAGGATGTCGGAGGGTGATTTACTCTTGAGGTGATCTCGCCTGTTGTCGAGATCTCTCCCCCGCTGTTCTTCAAAGTCATAAATATTGTCTTAATAGCCAGTGATTATTCATTCGAAATACCTATTAAGATTAGTTGTCAGATTATACATTTTATTTATCGTAATAATATATTGAATGTATTACTTCTTTGTTTTATCGTTATCACTATCGTTCCACGCGCTTAACATCAATACCTAATATAATCCTACGTAATGTCTGTACCTACTACCTATTATTAGGTATACGATATTATGACACGCCCTAAGCGATTTGGATAAAGATTCTATATTAAATTAAATATCAATTAATAACGATAATATGAGATTTCAATCTTTTAAATGTTTTTCTATTTCTGCATTCACAATAACATAATTTGCCAGTCTCAAAGTCTGTCTTCTTTGTAGTTACATAAGATAAAAAAAAATATACGCGTCGAATTGATAACCTCCTCCGTTTTTTCGTCGGTTAAAAAGTAAAAATTTCAAATGAACTAATTACAGGCACTTAGGCTCCTAGGGAGAAGAACGGGCAAAAGTCCACTCAAGTTGAAAAAATGCAAATGTTAAAAAATCCTTATCTAGTTGGGATAGAAGCCAACCTAAGTTGAAGATGCTTCCTAGATCGAAAAAGCTAGACAAATTGACTTTGCGGCCGAGAGATATAGGTATTATGTTTTACATGATTTGCTATCTATAATGCAGAGTAAATAGTTGTCATTAACCTTTTAACCGCCCGACTTTATATCAGTTATCGTGCACCCAGCAACCGAAACAAGAAAAAAAAAAAACGAAAATAAATACCGACGAAACGAGCTGTGATGATGTAATAATAATATAGATTAAACGAGCTGTGTTATTTGGTCGTATATACAGGGTGTCCGGTAATTAATGGATAACCTTGAAATGGCTTATAGCAGACCTTATGGCCGTTCAGAAAAAAATACAAAACAAAATATATCCTAAGTACCTAGTACCTAAGGTATGCTTTTTTTTAAAAAAGGACTACAAATTTTTACATTATTGTACGCTACGACCACAAATGAATGAATTCCATGGGTTTTTTTTTGTTATTGTATTATTATACGCTAACTATTCCGACAGATAGGCAGTAAATAGTAAGTCTAGCTACTGCAATAAAAAAAATAAAAAAAACTTTAATTAATTTTTCAGTGAAAAATTTTCAAATAATAATTTTTTGACAAAGTTTAAGTGTCTTGGGTATAAAAAAAATGTATGAACACATGAGTGACCAATAATTTTAAAATAATGTCAGTTTCAAGTACATTTTATAGTGGTATAATTTATTATTTTATCTAATGTAAATAGTGAATTATTGCTATTAATGTAGTAAAGGAGTAAAGGAGATGGCAGTTTTTGGCATTGGTAATTTTGGAAAGGTACAGAATTCAAAGCTATTTAAAAAAAAAGCGCTTATTTTTATGTATTGATAGCCAGATTAACTTTATTATTGAGAATTGGGATTAAATCTCGTTAAATATGAGTAAGTTGAGCAGCCGGAAACAAGGCTTTTTGGGCTTGTTATACTATATGACAGTGTTGTCATGGTAAACAAACAAACATGACTCTTTAGAAGATGACCACAGAGTACTTTTTGATAGACTAAGATGACACACAAAACTTCACAAGTCACATTCGCTCGCTCGCTACTATTTTGTGCTGGTGTGAATGATTTGTGCGCCCAAAGTTTTACGTGGATTTTTACAACGACCTGCCCCCTTATTCACAAACACTCGATATGCTTCCGTATCGTATCGAACATTAATCATTGTTATCGTAGGAGTCTTCTCAACGCTGTTCACAAGTCCAAAACCCGAAAATTTTGCCAGTTTAAATCAAATAGACGCCCGCTATTCGTCCAACAGCTATTTGCTGTTGAGGGGCAGTCAAATCAGGTTATCGAAATGTCAGGTTTTCGATACGATAGCCTGTCGTATGGTTGTGAAACAGGGCTCTGGCTTGCTTTTGGATTTCGAAGACTCCTACCTTTCTGAACGACTGTTGCTAGACTTGGACCTCGACGTTTCCTATATGCTTAGATTATTATTTTATTATTATTCTTATTGATTATTATTATTCCTATTATAATATGCTTAGATTCCGATAAGTGAGTCTCTAGTCTCTTGAGTTTTCTGTGACTACTGAGTTTAATTAAAACTGACCGAGTACCTACACTTGAAACTGTTATTAGGTCTATGATCAGTGGGTAAATCATTGAACTAAACAAACTTCAACAAGTAGTTATTTATCATTTTTGAAGTCATTACAAAGCATAATTAGCAATATGTTATGCATACAATAAACATTTATGCGTTAAAATAGTAATAGAGGTAAAATAACCTATTAAAGTACAAACATTAATGAACTTAACCTCACTTTTACAAAAATTTAGATTTCTCTTTAACCCCATTGTTATTATTTTTTATTTATTTTTTTAACAAAAGCTCATAATATTCCCTATCAAACCATGCCACTTTTATTTCTGTGGAAACTAAAAAAGTTTAATGCCAGCGTTCTATGAACTTCTGCCATTCTCCTTTGACTAAATAACAAAAGGAGATGGCATTTTTTGGCATTGCTAGTTTTGGAAAGGTACAGAATACAAAGCTATTTTTAAAAAAAGCGCTTATTTTTATGTATTGATAGCCAGATTAACGTTATTATTGAGAATTGGGATTAAATCTCGTTAAATATGAGTAAGTTGAGCAGCCGGAAACAAGGCTTTTTGGACTTGTTATACTATATGACAGTGTTGTCATGGCAAACAAACAAACATTTAGAAGATGACACACAAAACTTCACAAGTCACATTCGCAGTCTACACAGAGTACTTTTTGATAGTCTATCAAAAAGTACTCTGTGGCTCGCTCGCTACTCTATTTTGTGCTGGCGTGAATGTTTTGTGCACCCAAAGTTTTACGTGGATTTTTACAACGACCTGGCTTGCTTTTGGATTTCGAAGACTCCTACCTTTCTGAACGACCGTTGCTAGACTTGGACCTCGACGTTTCGTTCTGCAAGAATTAAGTCTAGACATGTAGGAAGAAAGATATACTTTGTTTATATTTTGATTGACAGCTCTCTAAGTGGCCGGGAAGCTATAAAACATTACTGTTGCAATTGCATTGTTGGAAGAAGAACAGTAGGATGCTGTGCCCATATCATGTCAATCATCTGGTACTTGGCATGGGCACGGCATCAAGATAGCCTGTCTCCCTCTGCACCTTTCTTAGCTAATAATTATATTGCTTACTTACATAATGATGATGAGCATGAGTCAAATATTATGATTAAATACTGGTTTTTTATTGTACCTACAATAATCCTGTCATCCTTAGATAATTATCCTTAACAATATTATATGCTTAGATTCCGATAAGTGAGTCTCTAGAGTCTCCTGAGTTTTCTGTGATTACTGAGTTTAATTAAAACTGACCGAGTAGGTACCTACACTTGAAACTGTAATTAGGTCTATGATCAGTGGGTAAATCATTGAACTAAACAAACTTCAACAAGTAGTTATTTATCATTTTTGCAGTCATTACAAAGCATAATTAGCAATATGTTACGCATACAATAAACATTTATGCGTTAAAATAGTAATAGAGGTAAAATAACCTATAAAAAAGTACAAACATTAATGCACTTAACCTCACTTTTACAAAAACTAAGATTTCTCTTTAACCCCATTGTTATTATTTTTTATTTATTTGTTTAACAAAAGCTCATAATTTTTCCTATCAAACCATGCCACTTTTATTTCTGTGGAAACTAAAAAAGTTTAATGCCAGCGTTCTATGAACTTCTGCCATTCTCCTTTAAAATACTGGTACAATTTTTACATCCAATTGCAACTGACCATTGGAGTTTAATAAAAAACAACATTTAACATTAATAATAATTTATTTGAGATTAATCTATTCATAATAAATGTTCAAATTGTTTGCCATTCACTCTTATGCAGGCTCTACATCTGCGGATAAATGCTCTTCTGAGCAGTCTCGTATAGCGTCGTTCAGTTATTTTTGATGCGGCTGCCCTGACATGCCTACGTAAATCTTCTAAATACCCGATTGGCTAATAGCAATCGCAGACGAAGTCGTGACTTCGTCTGCGATTCAGGATGAAAAGTTGCTTATGTCCTTACCCAGGTACATTGTCTATCTGCGTGCCTTTCATCCAAATCCGATCAGGCGTTTTAGCATCAAAGCGTTACAAACAAATTCATTTTCGCATTTATAGTATTAGTTGGGATTAGAATTAGGATAATCGAACGTCGAGCACCTTATTTATGGTACGGTCAACAACAAAAGTCTATTAACACTGTCAAGTTTACACATTATCAAAATTGACACAAAATGTTTCAAAAAACTGCTCTTCAAATTTTTGTAAATAGCTAAAAGTTATTAGGTATTATTTAAATTTTACTTCTGTTTCGATTTAATTTTTTTATTTTGTTTCATAATTAAGATTTATAAAACTAAAGTCTTAATCGACTCTTGTTGCTGATTGTACTTCACATGTCAAGAGGAATTTAACCTTGTTTCAAAGTAGGGACCTAGTTGTTAGTATTTCGATTTATAGCTGGGCCTGATATGTCCCAGCATGGGCGATAATATTGACCTGAGCAACATTATCGGTATAAACAATTAGATAACAGTCTACACCAGTCTAACTTGATAAAAACATTTAGAGGTAGTTATGAGGATTGTAGATCAGTAGATGTCGCCACAAACATTATTGTTTGTGCATTCATTGGAAATCTAAGTACTAATAGAGACATTATCGATCGATCGCGATTAGGATGCAGTGTAAAAATTACTTTATGTCAAGTAAAGAAGGCAAGGCTTCCATACTACAAACGAAAATAGTTTTAGGTGTTATTTTTTAAATTAAAATCTCATCTCAGCAAATATCAACTTGTCAAAAATGTAGGAAAATTAGTCAAGATTTTGACAGATTGAGACTGCGATCAGACTGTGAACGTTCTTAAAATTACGAGAATTGCCCCTCGAGCCTACGATAGCGTCTACAATAGCTAGTATTATATATTCTGTGACGATAGTGACGGACTTTGTGGCAGTGGCAGTTTATGTGAACAACAGTTTACATCAGTTAAGTAGGGTGGACGTACCAGTCCCAAACCAGTCGCCCGTAGTTGACCATTTGCGTCAAAAAGTCAACATTTTAAGAATTCGCGCCAATATCTATAGGTTTTTTAAATCTGGGTTACCTTATTACATCTTTGAGAATCTACTACTCTGAATTTCAGGTGAATTAATAAAAAAACATAGCTTTCTTTTTAATTTTTGTCGCTACGTGTCTTGTTTACTCGCCGTTCGGCCGCCATTGCTATAAGGAGCGCTCAATGAAAGGTAAAGTTCAATCTATTTAAAACTTAGTATTTTTTAAGTAAATTGTAAATGTTTTGTGAAATATAGTTAATATATTTATTACTGTAATGATTGCAGATATAAATTTGAACAATTTTTTTGTTTTTAATAGGTTTCTGAGACTGGTTAACTACTGGAACGCATGTTGTATAGGTTGCCTATAGTTGACCATATGGTTTACTACTGGTTATTTCTTAAACTTGCGTTTTTTGTCATTATTATTGATGTTTCAACAATTCCCTTTGATTATATTGATGAACAATACAAAATTGATGATTTTAATTAACATATTCCAGTAGTTGACCAGTGGTTTGGGATAGGTACATTCATAGTGTTCGTGGAGTTGACCAGACATTGTATGTTTTGGGCGTCCTGCTAAAATTGAATTGATTTTTTTTTAATATACTTTTTCAGGGTGTAGAGTGAACCTTTCAGGTTTACCTTTTCTATGGAATATTTTATTTTAGAATACTTACTTAACTTCAAATAATGATTACTTTGTTTTAGCCCCGAAATGCCACCCAAGAAAGAATATTTCAAGTATGACCAAGAAGATGTAAAAAAGCAATGGAAGAAATTCAAGTGACTGGGAAAATTATGAAAACCTGTTGGATTCTAAATGACCAAATTTCTTTAATAGATTTTCAACTTTATTGGCTAAAGCATAAGGTTCAAAGTTGATTGGGAAAATTTGACAGTTTCGGGTAGCTTGATGTGCTGGCGTCTGTACAAAAGTTAGATCTCAATAAACGTTGATTTTAAAATTGAATAAATGGCCTTTTATTTTATTCATGTATAAGTCAATACGTTGGTCAATTACTGGCTCAATCTTGGTCAATAACCGGGTATATGTTGGTCCAACTAAGGAACAGTCCAACTTTTAGGATTTAACTCAAAATTACAGCAATTCCTAAATACTTATGCTGCAATGATTTTTAATCCTCATTTTGTCATTAAGCAAACTTTAAAAATAACATAGAACTAAGGTCTTCCGTCAAAATCTGTTAAAATGACAGTTAATTAAAGTCAAAATATCTTCTTAACTGGTTTGGGATTGGTACGTTCACCCTAGTTAACAAATGTTGACGATTCATGGAGAATCAACTTTAAACAATTTATAGAATTTAAAAATCAGTGAGTGTCTCTGCCAACGGTCCGACTGGCCGCTGATTTAGTAGCCGCCGCCGGTGCTAGTTGCCAAATAACTACCGCGAGTACCGTATCGCAACAAATATTTATTTCCAGAATTATAACCATTAGAATCACTAATACAACTCTCTAAGTTAAAATTGGCTTCAATTGACGATGCTAGAACCAGAGTGATCTAAGTGACATTTTTGGCAAAAATGGTTTTTTTACAAGAATTATGGTTTTTCCATGCAATTGTGTAAAAAACCATTTTTGCCAAAAATGTCACTTAGATCACTCTGGTTCTAGCATCGTCAATTGTCATAATTTCATCAAATCTACAATCTGTCAAATTTCTTTAATATATTTTCAACTTTATCGCTAAAGTAAGTACCTATAAGGTTCAAAGTTGATTGGGAAAATTTTACAGTTTTGGGTAGCTTGATGTGCTGGCGTCTGTACCTACCTACTAATATGAAACTGAAGAGTTAGTTTGTTTGAACGCGCTTATCTCTAAAACTGCCAGATTTGTCTACGATAGCCCAATTGTATAGGGGCTATAGGCTATTTAACATCACCATAGGATCCTTAGGAAACGAGCGTAAAGAAAAAGTCAGAAACAACTACAAACAAAAACGAAGTTATAGGGCGGGTGAACGATGCGATGCGACAATGGGGTGGGTCGGTATAACAAGAAATTTCACGCGGAAACGTAGTCGCGGGCAGAAGCTAGTAGTCGACGGAGCCGCTCAAGAAATCAATCGAACCGATATAAAAACCTAAACTCGCGAAATCATCAGGAAATTAGGCAATCTTAGCGTTAATTTAATCAATAAATGCTGGTATTATTTGATACGCGAATTGGCGTGATAACGCTCGGTCCCTGGTGGAGTGTGCTGTTGCTGCTAGTCCAACATGGTGCAAGTTCTGTGGGTGCTAACGTTGCTGACCAGCACAGTGCTGGCCCAGGACAGTGGGTTGTTCGAGCTTAATGTAGTGCATTACAATGACTTCCATGCGCAGTGAGTATTTTTTTAACTTATTTTTTTGTCAAAACTGATACACGTACCTCCTACGGTATTATAATGTCTGTCATCATCATCATTTCAGCCGAAAGACGTCCACTGCTGGACATAGACCATAATTTCTGTAAGAAGTCATAAATAACATAATTCAATAAGATAATTATTTTATTACGCATTTTAAAGTTAGCTTTTACGTACTTAATCTGGAATAGTTACGTTCTAAGGCAGCTGTCAAAAAACGGTTAACCTAGTGGACAGAGTGTAGTGTTTTTTTGGAAGTCCAAAAAAACACCAATTTCAGTTTTGGGATTTGGGGCACATCCCCAGATCTGACGGCTACCTACAGACTTCTTTCTTTGGGGCTTTTCGAGTTCCAATTTACCAGAACAATCCACGAACCTTGCAAGTCTTGAAAGTTAACAATTTATTGAAGAAGAAATCACCAATGTCGAGGATGTTTTGAGAGCAATTTCAAAATGCCGTAAAACGAGCACAAATGTGCATCAACTCAGGAGGTGGTCATTTGACCGATATACTTTTTTCGCCTTTACATAAACATTCCATGAAGAGAGAGATTTTTTTTCTAAACTAATGGCAGCCAATTCTTTTTATGATATTACTTTTACCCCACCTTTTACTTATAATTTTGCCTTCTTAGTAAGGAGATATTTAGGGATAGAATAGGTATCCCTATCCCACTAACCCAGTACCTACCGTCCACTATCGTTCTACCGAACAGCCCGTAGGTATTCCGCGAAGGTATAGGGTAGACTTTTACATGAAAAGATCGAGGATACCTATGTTCCCTTATGAAAACAGTTGCTTTCGAGTCAAGGTCCAATATACAGACTGAGTTGTGCGAAATAATTGAATTGGTTTGGATTCAGGAAATAAAAATAGAAACTCCCGATTGGTTCCCAACATCTAGTTATTAACCTTTTAAGTGCTTGGCTAAATATCAATTGCCGTGCCCCTAGCGCGCGGCTACCAATCGATAAAATCAAGATAAAATAATACCTACAATAAATAAGGAGGAGAAATCGTTGTATCGATTAAAAAATAGTCAAAAAGTTTTTATCTCTATTTAATAATGGCTTTAGTTGTACCACGCAGTTATTAGTATGAAAATAGAACGAAAAAATCATGCATATTCTCTGTCGCAAATTTACGACACGAGCGGTAGGGGCACGGAAATATGTGTCGCATACAAATGTAAATGCGACACAAGCGGTCAAAAGGTTAATCAAGCTAAAGAGTTTGTTTGTTTGAAGGCGTTAGTCTCTGGAATATAGTTGCAAAACTTCTGAAAAATTCTGAATAATTCCGGAATACTTCTGGGAAAGTTTCTTTAAATCAGAATTATTCAAAATGAATTTTATTGAAATTTTTATTATTTTTTTTGCTGAAATATCGTATTTTGCATCGATACTAGCATACAGATGCCTCATCCTATACATAGAAATGTCCCGACGTAAATAGCAGATTTCATCATCAAAAAATCGAGATGTTAACCTTTGAAATTTAATACAGCGCCATCTACTGGTATAAATATTAATTGTGCATTCCAATCATCTTTGAAATTTGAAATAAGAGCTTATTGTTACATAATTTGGTGTGTATAAGAGTTGATTATGTATAAATAAACCTTATAAAAGTCAATAAAAACTTGAAAATTACACTTCAACCATTAATCAATAAATGTCGTGCCATCTAGTGACATTTATTTGAAATTCTTTGTTAGCGGTGATGCAGGCGATGGCGGTGCGGGTTGCGGTAAGAGGAGAGATGCTCCCCGGAGAAGTTTTCGCCCGCGGAGAAAGATTCATACCCCGCAATCGAATGTTTCCGCGGAATATTTCGCCCGAATTATTCAGGAATAAACGTGTTTATTTGTTGTGTGGAGGGTGAATTTATTTTTCAGTGACACATAAGTAAAATATAAATGTTTATTTTATTATAAATATGATTGATTAAGTATGATATATTATGTTGATATTTTTATAGGTAAATATGTTATCCTGCGATTAACAGGATTTTTATTTCTTTGTGCTATTTTTGCAAATGCTATTTTTCTAAATGTTAGGTACTTGGTTGTGGAATAAAAAACCACCGAGCATATTTGATTTGTTTTTTGAAAAAGGGTTACCTATGTTTTTGATTAGTTTGTATATAGCTCTTCTGTTCGCATCCCGAGTATTCGCGAGTCACATAGATAGGTATTAATCATTACGCGAATATTTTTAATAAGACCCATCAGAGGTAACTGTACTCAATTGAGTACAGCCTTATCCCGAAGTGTAAATTACAGATCTTGTAAATTTTAAGTGATACACCTTATTATTTTACTTTGTTACGCTGCACGCTGTAGGTACTCAATCGAGTACAGTGACTTTTAATAGGTTAATACAATTTTCCCGGTTTTTTTTTGACAATTGAAATATTCCCAAAGTTTCAGAATATTTCGGAATACTTCCGAAGTATTCGACGGGAATGATTCGGAATTTTTCCCGCCAGCATCTATACTCTGGAACTACCAGTCGGATTTGAAAAAAATATTTTGTAGTAGCTGTGCCCGCGACTTCGTTCGCGTGGATGTCGGAAAAAAATAATGTGTCGCTTAGGAAAGGTGTAATTGCCACTCCTTCACTGAAAAGGAAGAATCTTACGATCTTGCCTGGTAACGCTTCCTTTACCTGGGGTTCTCTATCACAGTCCTTTCGACTGCAGTGACTGCGTCTTCATGGTTCATAATGACGACGCGACGAAGTGTCACTTTAATTTCTGAGAATAAATAAAAATGAAAGCGCCAAGCTCGAGGCTGATTATCTGACCAAACAGCCATAATTATGTCCATTTTATTTTGCGTCTGTTTTAGAATATTAACTTGTAAATAATGGCACTATTTTATCTAAAGTATCTATATCTGAGATAAGTAGGTGAAGTTTGAAGTTATTTTTTCTGTCTTGGTTTCTTCTCTGCGGTAAATTTAGAAATTCTTAATTTGGTATTGTAGGTAGATATCTTACATGATACTTACCAATATTATGCCTTAAATAAAGCGTCGAGAAATCAAGAAGATAAAAGGAAGAATTCATCAATGGTGTTACTCTTAAATCGTACTGAAGTTTATCTGAAAAGTAGTTTGAAGACTTACTTAACTTATTCTGTACTTGTGCCCACATTTACTTAACTCTGCCTTGGTGGATAGCCTTAAGATATCTTGAGGGTCGATATGGTTTTAACAAAGACAATGGCCAATAATTTAGATTATTTGATTATTTGATTTATTGTCTTGAAGACAATCTACAATATCTTTTTATGTCATGGCAGTGCTATTTGGGTGTGCAACTGCCGTACCTACTCAATAAATCAACTGCCCGTCTGACGGAGTGTGCTGAAGCGTTATCATCGTAAATTAAGGTTAAAACTTGAAAGTAGTCATTATTTAAACCTTATGTAAATAAAAATGGTTCTCTGTAAACGATGTTAGAAAGGTTGCTTGCCCCTCGAAAGAGCTTCTACATAAGGTTGCCCGTACTGAAAAGCAACCCATTTCCTTTGGTTATATTCGACACCGGGAGTTCTACACCATATTTGAGTATAAAAATTAACCATATTGGTTTGGTACTTTTTACGTTGAACCTGTTCAAACTATCTGTCACATCCAAACCGACAAACAGACAAACAGAAAAAAAATCCAAAAATGTATGAAATGGCATCTGTTGGTTATCCTTTAACACCCCAAAAATTTTTTTTTAAGTATTTTCAATGTGCAGAAACGCCTCGCCTACAGATTTATTAGATATATGTATAGAATAGAATAGAAGATATAGAATAGAATAGGAGATAGATAGATATAGAAGATTTGATAACCCAGTACTTGAAGGAAGGTTAATAGGCTATTTAACATCACGCTAGGACTCTTAGGAGCCGTGCAGAAAGTAAGACAGAATTAAGTGAAAACGAAGTTATAGCGCGGGCAGGCGATGCGATGCGACGGGGTGGGTCGGGGGAACAAGAAATTTCACATAAGAGCAGAAGATTGTTTAAATAAAAACACGTTTTTTTTTGCCGTAACCGTAGATACAAAGCGACCAAAGTAGACCATAAGTTTGATGTGTTAACAAAGCGTCGTAATCATCAGGTAATCCGGTCCGTAGGTCGTCTTATCCGCTATAAGGTGCTGATATCATTTTATTTGTTTTATGACTTGATTAGTAGTTACCTAAGTCTAATCTTGACATTGAGATAACGTAAGTATTTGCACTAGAAGCTGAGAATGTTTAGTATCTAGGTAGAGTTTATCAATGCTAAGGACCAATAACGGATCAAAGAGCAGTGGTGGCCCAGTGGTAACGGCCGCGACTTACGAGTTGTTGGTCGGAGGTTCGAACCTAGGCACTTTACCTACTTGTGTAAATTATTTGATCACCACAGGTCTCAAAACGGTGAAAAAAAACATCGGGCCGAAACAGGCATGTACTAGAATCAAATATTCGAAGACATGTGACATCTACCAATCCGCACTGGGCCCACGTGGTGGATTACGGCCACTTTCTCACAAAGAGGAGGCCTGTGTCCCAGCAGTGGGAGCATTATAGGCTGATTATGCAAGGACCATACCTATTTTATACGGAAAAAGAATCAGCATCCGCTACAGCCATAGAAATATATCAATGGTTATAGCCTGCTCCTTACCCCGTTAATCAAGCAAACAATCCACTTATTAATAGGGTGCTTGCTCAGATAATCATCTATCTTTCCCCCGCTCCAGTTTCGACGAGGTGAGCCCACAAGGCACAGTATGCATCCCCGCGGAGAACCCCTGCATCGGGGGCTTCGCTCGTCTGTATACGGCCATTCATCAGGCCTTCGAGGCGGAACCCGAGTCTATACTGCTGAATGGAGGGGACACCTTCCAGGGCACCATCTGGTACAACTTCTTGCGGTGGAACGTCAGTCAACACTTCATGAATATGCTGCCACATGATGCTCATGTAAGTGATGACGGAGACAGAGTCATGCTCGTTTTTACTAAGGGTTACATGCCGAAGATGCCTCACTGCGATATCTCGCGGTCGCGGTTTTTAGCTTGCTACCTAGATATCACTTCCATATAAAACAAATGCGTGCTAATAAACACGCACGCACATGTTGAAGCTGAAGGATACCTCACTGCGATACATTACGGGCTGCTTAGGGGTTCCTCGATGCCTAGAGCTTGGTATCCTTGAATGGAATGAGATGTTGCAATGTTATTCAATCAGAAAGTTTTTTTTATCGTAGTACCTAAGTCGTTTCGTTGTTCACCGCAGGTGCTAGGTAACCACGAGTTCGACCACGGCGTGGCGGGCTTGGTGCCATATCTGACCCGGCTGGAGTCGCCCATGTTAGGTGCCAACGTCAACACCATGTTCGAGCCCAGCATGACGCCCTACATCAAGAACCACACTATCGTGACGCGACAGGGCAGGAGGATCGGGATCATTGGCGTGCTGTTGAGAACCGTAAGATACCTTATGTATAATCCATACTATACAAAGACATCGACGCGCAAACTGCTGACACCGTGGGTTCAGCACATGATTATGAACCTGAACCATGATTATGAAATTCTGCTGTTTCATAGAAATGTGCAATAGGTACCTCCGAGGTCAAATTGTGTGGCACAGCTAGAGATGGGCGTCGAAATACCCAAAGGCAAAATATCCAGGTAAATTCCAATCTGGGAAAATACCGGGTATTGAGTATTGACTCCGGTCCAAACCTTGGGTAAAAATATTTAATAACAGTAATGTGTTAATTGTTTTTTTATTAATTACATGGACAAACTACTAGGTAACCTATACATCTATACAAATAAATAAAATAGGAGTGTCTGTTTGTAATATAAAAATAACCGCTTTTTACTAAATGCATATGGATGGATGGATACACGGTACATAACTATACCAAAATAACATTTGTTAAAATTTTTGTCTGTCTGTTTGTTCCGGCTGATCTCTGAAACGGCTGGACCGATTTTGACGGGACTTCCACTGGCAGATAGCTGATGTAATAAGGAGTAACTTATGCTTCGTTTATTTTAGAAAAAAAAGGGTCCCACGAATAAAATTAAAACCAATGAAATGAAATGTCACGCGGACGAAATCGTGGGTAATAGCTAGTACTAAATAAACTAACAAACAAACTATTCAAATAAAAATATGATATCCTAGCCTAACTAAAACTATTGACAAACTAAAAGATAGCGTCGACATATTCCTCCGCAGCGCTGATTCGCACAGTAATGTTAATTTAAGACGTACACACTGTACACGTGTCGTGTACGTACTTCTGTTTCTCGAAGTTCGACTTCTCGCGAGACGGTTCGCGACGACTCTGGAGATCAGCTTGTATACGTGGCTCAGAAGTGTTCTACAGTTCTTCAGCAAGGTTATGTCACCTTTTTTGAAGAACAGAACCACCATACCTCTACTCCATGCCTCGGGCGTTGCAACCTCCTGCATGACGGAGTTGATGAGACTCGCTAGCACTTTCAAGGCTGGAGCCCCGCAGAGCTTAGCATAGCAAGGCATGCACAGCATTGCATATGGTTGCGCGTATATCCCTGCCACCCTGTAGATATAATAATCTATATTAATATTATAAAGAGGTAAAATTTGTTTGTAAGTTTGTATGTAGGGGGTAATCTCTGGAACTACCAGTCGGATTTGAAAAATTCTTCTTTCATTTGATAGCCCAATTCTTGAGGAAGGCTATAGGCTATTTAACAACACGCTATGACCCTTAGGAGCCGAGCATAAAGAAAAAAAGTCAAAAAGAACGTTAAGTGATAGCGCGGGCGGGTGATGCGATACGACGGGGTGGCTCGGGGGAAACAAGAAGTTTCACGCGAACGAAGTCGCGGGCTGAAGCTAGTATATTATAATACTAGCTGCGCTCCGCGGTTTTACCCGCGTAAATGTCGATCCCGTGGGAATATCGGGATAAAAAGTAGCCTATGTCCTTTTCCGGGACTCTATCTATCTCTATACTAAATTTCATCTAAATCGGTTCAGTGGTTTAGGCGTGAAGAAGTAACAAACATATAAACACACACACACACACACACACACTCACAAACTTTCGCCTTTATAATATTAGTGTGACTAGCTGCGCCCCGCGGTTTCACCCGCTTAAATGTCGATCCCGTGGGAATATCGGGATAAAAACTATCCTATGTCCTTTTCCGGGACTCAAGCTATCTCTATACCAAATTTCATCAAAATTGGTCCAGTCGTTTGAGCGTGAAGAAGTAACAAACATATAAACACACACACACACACACACACACTCACAAACTTTCGCCTTTATAATATTAGTGTGAAGTGTGATTAGTATGGATAAATGCGAAAGTAACTCTGTCTGTTTCCTTTTCACGCCATATACCGGTGAAAACACGTAGAATACAGGCTTGATGTTATATTTTTATCAAGCGAGAATCAAATACTCGACCCGTGTCGCCCAAAATGTTGATTGTATTTTATATGAAATTCACAAAATGCGATAGTTTTCAGCGCCGATCGGGCGAGTGATAATGGAAGACGAGTTGGAGGCTGTGAACCGCGAGGCGGCGCTACTGACGTCTATGGGCGTCGACATCATCATAGTGCTATCCCACATCGGGTACACCAGCGATATGTGAGTACCTACTCATTTCGTGTCATTACAAAAAGAGTTCTAATTTTAGTCCAAACCCTAACCTTCGGGCCTGCAGTTATTGATTTTTGAACTTTATTCTGAGTTACGTGAAGTTCTTATACAAAATTGACAACTTGGACTCTGATCTAAAATCAGTTTTTGTATCAACAATTTTATTGATTAGGGGGAGAACGGTGACTAACTGGATGCGATGGTAGCGGCCGCAAGTGTGGCTGCTAAGGGTAATTACATGCCGAAGAGGCGATACGATACGCGATCGCAGTTTGGCTCGCTGATGTAAAACAGATGCATGCTAATAGACACGCACGTTCATGCGAAAGGATACTTCGCGGGCTACTTGGGGATTTACCTCGAAGCTTCCGAGAATGTGATTTTTAAAGGTTTTTTTGATAGCTCTATTAAGATTTAAGAGCGCTAAATACGGTCCTATACAAAGCATCGTTTCTTTTTCTATGAATGTACCTAAAGTTTCTTATTTTCAGACAGCTAGCAGAGCGCGTGTCCCCGACAGTGGACATCATAGTGGGCGCCCACTCTCACACGCTGTTGTTCACAGGAGAGACGCCCAACGGTGACAACGCGTTCGGAGATTACCCGACGGTCGTGACACGCGCGGACGGACATAGGGTTAGAACCTTCATAAAACTATGTCATCATCATCATCATTTCAGCCGAAAGACGTCCACTGCTGGACATAGGCCTCCCCCAAGCACCTCCACTTCGACTGGTTTTGTGCTTCTCGCATCCATCGATTTCCTGCGGCCTTCACAAGGTCGTCGGTCCACCTTGTGGGAGGCCTTCCAACGCTACGTCTTCCGGTACGCGGTCGCCACTCCAGAACCTTTCGGCCCCATCGGCCATCTGTTCTGCGAGCAATGTGCGGGCTGCCCACGTGACCATTACGTGAAATGTTCACCAACATTGGTTCAGTCATCATAATCATCCACAGTCCGACTTCACCCATTGCTGGGTATAGGCCTCTCCCAAGTAGCACACGAGGCTGCTTATCAGCCGAATAACGGATTCCCATCATGCTTAAAGCTGAATAAAAAGCTGCATAAGGGCTGTATAGGGCCTTATACAGCTCTTATAGCTCTTAAATGGGCACAAATTATTCAGCCTTAAGTTCACGTATCTGCTTAGGAGCTGTGTAGCAGCAATTTAACAGTGTTATAAAGGGTAACGACAGTACTATGCGCTGAATATCGACTGACTAAGAGATCACAATTTACTCTTTATTCAGTAAATATGTCACATCTACGCTCTTAATAGATGTTTTAAACCGGGAAAAGCTGCTTGCGGCCAGTATAAAAGTGAACATATTTGATGTAGCAAATATAACCCTAGCTGCCAATTGAAAACTTGTTTCGTGGAGTGAATTATACGTGGATAATATTAATTTCCCTGGTAAGTACATTGTTTTACATATTAATAGAGGAAAAATGATTGGGAATGTAATTTCACTGACATTATACATATATATTGTCTAAGAAAATTTTAGTGCGCCACGAAAATATTCTGTTTTTAATTAGTTTTGTGATATAAATAAGCCGTGATGAAAACTTGAATAAAAAAATTTTAGTGCTTTGAAAAGAATTATAAGATAAAAAGTTATTATTATGTTATCAGGAAGTGAAAACGAATGCAATATATTCCTAATTCATACACAAAACATCATAAAAGTTGAAAAATGAATAAGTATATTTATAGGTTATACAATACAATGTTATACAGCGACGTGAATAGTTAAAACTCTTATATGCTGCAAAAGACTGTCTAATAGTTCACTAGTGTACTGTTAATCAGCAAAAAACTGAATAAAATGACACATGTGAACTGTATGCAGCTATAAGCTGTTTTCTTTACATTTAATGGTCCACAAGCTCTACCGTTAGCCACAATGTGAACAATTAAACAGTTGTTATACAGACTCTTTTGGAATCCGTAGTATTATATCTAAAACCACCGCATGGATATCAAAAATTTCACAGTGATATTATTTAACACACTGTTTTACGCGCGCGCGAACCTTTCAAATTGGGTAGAAAGATATTAATATACGGTGATTAAAATTTCACGGTGTATAAATAGATATATTATTTTTTTATTGTAAAATAAATTGTACAGCAACATAAACATAAATGCAATATTTCATCCTCAACATATTTTAATTTCCTAGTTTTTACTTACTCGAAGAAGGCTGTTATTCAAAACGTGACAGATGATACCAGATGATACCTTTGTACAAGCTATGTATTTATTACTTATAACTAAGTGATTGTTTCATTTCTTTATTACAGAATAATGCCTTTTAAGATCGTTAGTACTTCAGAACCGGATGGTGATCGATCGAGCATTGTACCGTCACTTTGGGAGTTTAATGGAATATTAAGTTGGCCTCTAAAGAATAAAAACATTTCGAAGCTGATCAAGGAAGAACGTTCGAAGCCGAGTCCTGATTGGAAGAAAAAATCTTTACAGCAATAGTCTTTTCGAAATTATGAAACCTTCATCCAATTTTTTTTTCATGTCGTTAATAAAATCTTCTAAGTAACTGTCCAAGGTTTTTGGTTTTCCAACTCCAAAGTAAATACCAGTAATAAATGGCTTTATGCCAGTATTCTCGTGGATGTTGCATAAAATTGGCAAAAATTAATGTTTAGAACTTTTAAATATTGGCAATCCATCAAAATTAATATTTAATGAAATTTCGTCTGTAGCTTCACCCCAACTATTCAATATTTTAATCACAGAATTGGCTTTTCCGTTATGCCAGTATTCACCACCTTCGATTTCTTTTATGTTCACATTTCGACGAGTTGCTAAAATTGTCCTTAGATCAGTTGGTAATATTTGCGGAATCAAGTCGTTGATAATTGCTGCCATATCTTTTAAAGCAACATGGTTAATACTCTTTTCTACAACCCCCGTTCTAATTTTTTCCCTAAACAGCGAGTGCTTTACATCATCGCTATAGTTGCCGTCGTCATCATCTTCAGAACTCGATATTTTTTCTGAATTATGACTGCCGGTGTTTAGAATTGAACAATTAATATTATCACCGAGCATAATTTGTTGAATGTGCAACATCTTCTGAGCTATTGCTACTAATATTTTGTACGGAACCATCCTGTTTCAAACTATTTGTCACGCTTTGCGTTAATTATTTGGTACTCTTTCGATAATTTTCTTCTAATGCCCCCTGTTCTAGCCTTCATTTTCCACGAATTAGTAGTTCATATTTATAAAGCAATAAAATCAGCGCGCCAGTATAATCGCCATCAACTAGTTACACTGACTGATTACAGTACCACATGTTACTTTTATTCAGATAAAGTCTGATTAAAGGTATTTATGTGTACCACTATAAAGTAGAAGCCGTTAATTCGATACACTAGTGAGTCTCTAAGCAGCTGCGAGGCATCTAGTGAATGTTTAAACCGACGCTATGCAGACACTATCAATGGCAGTATAAAGGCTGAATAGCGGTAGACATATTCAGCAATAAGCTGTAATGTGGGCCACAAATCATCTATTATACAGCTATTAACGTCATAATAGTTCACACGTGTCCCTTTAATAAGTCAGTGTAATAGGAGTTCACAAATACCTTCTTATACAGCATTTGGCGTAATTTCATCCACTAAACAGCCCTTACTACGGTGAAGGCATTAGAAAAGGTTGAAAGCTGAATAGAGTCGTTGAAAATATACCTTTATAGCGCTCTTAGCGTATTAATGGTAGTTTTATCGGTCTTAATCAGCCTTAATGCAGCTCTTAATCAGCCTAAGCTGTTTAAATATCACTGACAGCTATTATGCAGCTCTAGGATCACCAGTGTGCTCTTAAAAGAGTCTTAATATGCATAGAGTTTCAAATAATTCTAAAAGTGAGTAGTTATACAGCTATCTGTGCTACTTGGGCTCTTTTCTTGTGTCAATCCCCACGCTCCAGTGCCAGCCTCATCCAGGTTTTGCCCGCGATAGCAACAATGTCGTCTGCCCACCTCGCCGCCGGACGACCAACATCTCGTCTTCCAGTACTTGTAGGTACGCCACTCTGTCACAGCCTTACTCCACCTGTCATCACTGCGCCTTGTCAGGTGTCCTACCCAACTCCATTTGAGTTCCATAATACGCTTTCCGATATCGAAGACCTTCGCACGTCTTCGTATTTCGACGTTTGCAACTCGCTCTATTAGCCTGTAGTTTGTGAGAAATCCCGCAGATCCATACCATACCTTCAGGTCAAAAGGCTTAAGAATTGTTATCATTGAATATTTACTTAACAGTAGCTGTAACAGTACTCTGTGCCATACTATCTGACTAATAAGGTCCATTTTATGAAGGCAAAACAGCTAATAATATACCTATTCCCGCTGGGAACACAGGCCACCTCTCGATGAGCGGGAGTGGGCCACCACCAGGGCCCAGTGCGGGTTGGTACGTGACACATGTCATCGATTTTTTTGGCTCTAGAACACGCCGGTTTCCTCACGATGTTTAAGAAGGAATAAGCTGATATAGTAGGTACTTTAAATGATTCAAAAGATATTCCTTGGTGGGTGACTTTTGTCTATAATCACAAATCCAAAGGAAACTTTTTATATTTTAAATTAAAAATTAAAATACATCCAAATTAAACCATTTACATGCACTTTTGAATTGTCAAGGAGTGGGGTAGAAATACGAGTTATGAGTTATTCTTATTATAATACTTACCTAGATAGAAAACCACATTTTTTTTTTTCATTCTTCCCCTAAATGTATTAAATATGGGAAGACATATTTCTTCTTTATTTTCAACGGCCTCAAGGCTTGTGTTGAATGAACACCTAAATAAATATAAATACCCACAGATTCCGATAGTGCAAGCGTCGTGCTACACGCGGTACCTCGGCAACATCAAGTTCTACATCAACGACCAGGGCGTGGTGGAGGACTGGGCGGGAGAGCCCGTCTTCTTGGGCTCTTCTATTGTGCAAGGTAAATAAAATATTCTAATATTGCAAATCCTATGTTATTTAGAGGAGTTACACACATGTTCGGGTTGGCATGATTCAGCACAGCTGGGCGACAAAGTCGATGTAAATATATGTTCGGGAAAAAGTCGCTCGGCTTAGCTCGAATTGTGCCGAGCCGACTCAAACGTGATTAAGCGAGAGTACATGCCGAACGACTTTGTGAGTCGAATGAAAGCCGAATATGTGTAGTAATTGCTTCGGGACGGCTTAGATATTCAACAAATACTGCCAAATCGAATTTGCCAATCCGAACGTGTACGTGTGTAGCACCCCTTAAAATTAAAATGTTAGACCTATATTATACTATAGCATGGGCTATATTTTTAGCAAATAGATTGCCATAATTAAGTCCTCCAGACCGTATTTCGGCCATGGCGGCCAAGCTTAACGGAGACTATCTTCGACGCGGTAGATGTTAGTCTTCCCTCACTATCACATGGGACGGCCATCTGGCACTAGCGGAGCTTTATCAGACGCAGGAGACACGGCTTAACGTGCGCACCTAGGCAATTTCGGGCTATTAAATGGAAAAACCTAATATCACTGCCCGACCTGGGAATCCAAACCAGGACCCCAGCTCAGCAGTCGCGCTTACCATGACGAGACCAACGGACGGGGCAGCTTTTCAGTATTGCCTGACTACTCAAAAAATATTAATATTTTTGCACGTTCATCTCCTTCTGAAGTCGCTTGTTGTTTGTAACAGAGCGGGACGATACGTTTTTGTTTTATTCTATTTCATGAGTATAGCCATAGCACAGTATTACAATCTATACAGTACCTAGCGAAACGTACGTCTTTGATGTCGGGCGACACCGCAGCCCGTGTAGGCCACTGTCCCATGCAGATATGCAAGGGTTGTAGCAAAATGGAAAATGAAATAAATGTAATAATATCATGTAGGTAATCATTTATTTACTAGTATCTACTACCATACATTTACATGTCAATATTGCAACACTCACAAAATTCCCGCCAAATATCTCTATCTATCTAGATGTCTAGCTATACCATGATATAGGAGACAAGATTATCCATCCGGCGACCCCTTTGCAAAGAAACTTTGCCATTTAGAAAGCGCCTAAAGACATTTTCCCTATTTGATACTATTCCATTTAATGACAGACCCCAGGATAATGGCGCTACTAGAGCCATGGCGCGAGGAAGTGGACGCGGTGGGCAAGGAAGTGCTGGGCGTGTCCCGCGTCACTCTCAACCGCTCGTGGTGCTCGCGCGGCGAGTGCAACTTGGGCAGCTGGGCCTGCGACGGGTTCCTCGATGAGGTAATACTATGCTTGGACCATCGTTTAGTCAGTACCCTAATTACCTAACACACTCGGAAAGATAATCCCTTACATTTACCCCCTTACTAATAAACGTTGTATAGCGTGAGAAATCGGTGTGTAACTATTCATCTTCTTTACATAGTATAAAACAAAGTCGCTCCCGCTATCTGTAAGCTTAAATCTTTTAATCCAGTTTTCAGCAATTCAAGAGGAAGGTTTATATGTATAATACATGCATATTGTAGTAGAGAAAAGCCGAGAAATTCAAAGATTTGTAATGTGATGTAACAAACATATTTTTGGGCGCTTACATTGCAAACGCTGGCTAAACCTTACGCGATAGTTCAAATTAATGTAATAGTACGGAATTGTCTATCTTAAGAATATCGATAAAAAAGTCCGCGATGGCACTAACAAATATGGAAGTCATTCTGAAATAAATGTTTGTTATTATTATTATATATGTTTATCTACTGAGGATAATCCACAGCACAGTAACCATTTTTATCTTTTACATATTACAAAAAAATTATGGGTTATTTACCAAGTATTTTAATCAATACAGTATTATTCCTTATCCAATTAAATACATTAAACTCGTTGTGCATTTCATTTAGACCAAAACTGCCCTGTACAGCATATCATTAAAATGAATATCTTAGAAGATATCAGAGATTTAAAAATCGGGGGCAGAGCGGCTGGCGGGGCGGTACGAAGTTCGCCGGGTCAGCTAGTCTGATATATACGTTTAGTAAGGGGATTAGACTAAGGGCGCTTTCAATTTAGACGTTTCGTGTCGGACCGTTGTGGTGCCGAAGCGGTGCGTTTGTCGTATTGCGCACGGACGGTCGTTTGTTTTCATACAAAGCGCGCGGTGCGGGTTGTCGAGCGTTCGTGGTACCGACGCCGCACTGTTGCCGCACCGCGCGCTTTGTATGAAAACAAACGACCGTCCGTGCGCAATACGACAAACGCACTGCTTCGCACCGCAGCGGTCCGACACGAAACGTCTAAATTGAAAGCGCCCTTAAACAAAATCTATCGTGTATTAATTAACCGAGTACCTGTACTAGCGGAGGAGGTTATTGAATACACCATGAATTTGCGCCCCGCTATCATACTATACTACGTAGGTACTAGACCCCTTTCTACCCCTTCGGACAATTCAGACATGTCGATAAGCAGGTTGAACGTTGCATTACAGATGGTACCTCTAGCAAAAGGCTCAGCATGGAACAACGCTCAAGTGTGTCTGATCAACACCGGTGGACTGAGAGTGCAGATCAACCCGGGAGGTGAGTGGACTTCTGTCATGTTGTATTTATAACAATACTAGCTGCTGCCCGCGACTTCGTCAGCGCGAAATCCTATCCTAACTAATATTGTAAATGCGAAAGTAAGTTTGTTTGTTACCTTTTCACGCCTAAACCACTGAACCGATCGTCCTGAAATTTTGCATATACGTTGTCAGGTGTACAGAAACGGACATAGGGTACCTTTCATCCCGAAAAAAAGTGCTGTTCCCGAGGAAAACAACAATAGGTACACGAGGTGCCATCTGTTATCATCATAATAACGTTATTAGAGTACTTCCCGTTGACCTACAATAATGAAATTTGGCAAGAAGCAATGTCATGTTATCATGTAGCACAAGTAAAGGAAAAAATCCGAAAACTGTGTAGTTACTTACCTACACATTTGTACGGATCCCTCTGTGCGCGAGTCCGACTTGAACTTGACCGGTTTTTTTTTATAAGACGATTGTGCTATATGAACAGCCACATTATGTAACTATTATTGACTCTGTGTTTTATCTCCTGTTCCACAGAGGTGACAACAGAAGCCTTATTAATGGCGATGCCGTTCGAGAACTACGTGCAGGTGTACGATCTCTCAGGGCAGCACCTGCTGGAGGCGCTCGAGTTCTCCATCGGCGTGTCCTGGAGTGAAACCTTCTCTAGTGGACGGATGCTGCAGATCGGAGGTACGTAGCTTAACCTCCTCTGTGTGAGAGGAAGTGGGCCGCAAACCCACGCTGGCCCGATGCGGGTAGGACTTTGTGGACTTTATTATGTAACTTTAGTATTCGAGGGCGCACAATGTTCGGATGCTGAATCTTATCAATGCTTTGTTGTTTTTTATTTCCATGCCTCTTTGGGTCAAGTGGTCGCAAGCGCGACTGCAGATTTTGTCCTGAGCCCAGCCCCCTTATTCACAAACACTCGATATGCTTCCGTATCGTACCGAACATTGTTATCGTAGGAGTCTTCCCAACGCTGTCCACAAGTCCAAAACGCGAAGATTTTGTCAGTTTAAATCAAATAGACGCCCGCTATTCTCCCAACAGCTATTTGCTGTTGAGGGGAAGTCAAATCAGGTTATCGAAATGTCAGGTTTTCGATACGATAGCCTGTCGTATGGAATTCATGCTCGGTTGATGGCAATAGACTCTCTCCCTATAACGGGCATAATTTTGGGTGCTCTATACACTTCTTCTGCCTACCTTTTAATCCCGGAAAAGAGGCGTGATGTTATGTTAAAATATGTTATTTTCTCAGGCATGCGCAACACATACAACGCGTCGCAGCCGATCGGCTCCCGCGTAACAGCAACGGTGCGCTGCATCGAGTGCGACGTGCCGCGCTACTTGCCGCTCGACGTCAACGCCACATATCGGGTGATATCGCAGAGCTACATCGGTGATGGCGGCGGCGGGTACTCGGTATGTTTGCTGAAGCTACGGTTTCCTATAAAAGCCGTGGCCGCCACATAGCGTCTGCAATTTACCGGCGAATGACGTCACTGAAACGTTATGTATAAAAGTTATGTTGGTGTGTTTTACTAGAGAGCATTTTCTGTCACCGTAAAATAAAATCCCTTTCCCAAAGATTTAAATCGCTAGATTTGTCACACACACGGACACCATACCTCACGCACCATATTCCTTTCATAAGTAACATATTCATTTCTGTAACAATACACCCGTCATTCTTACCCACACCTATTTTGGGGCTTAAAAATACTTAATAGCGGGATTAGGGCCGCTGCCACAGCACCACCCGTGTGCACAATTAGAAAGGTTCATTCATTTAAAAAAAGTGTCCATCATTAGAAGATCACTAAGTTATTAGAGAATCAGTTAAATACACATGTCCTATACTAATGTGCTACATATATTTTTCAGATGATATCTGACAACAGAGAGAACTTGGAAACTTTTGAAGTAGACTACGTGATGCTGCAAGATTACATGCGGAGACAACGCGTCATCATTCAGGGCGTCGACGGAAGAATACAAATAGTTTACTGAGGCTTTTATATTTATTGGCTCAACTGTCACTAATGAGACAACTTTTTCTATTGTTGAAGGCATAGAGTAATATATCGAGTAGTTGAAGGGATATAATGTATTTTCTTAATACAATGTAAAGAGCAATCGTTTTTTTTGTTCATTTTTTTAAGTTTTCGCGCAAAAAAAAATGGTTCTTTAGGCATTCTCAACCAAGTTATTATAATATACGAGAAGTAAAGCATGGATAAGTGACTAGTTTCAATAATCAGGTGCTTACCAAAAGTGGGGGTAAAAAGGGCTCTAAGTACAGACGCCAGCACATCAACCTATTACAATCTGTCAAGTTTCTTTAATAGATTTTCAACTTTATCACTAAAGCATAAGGTGTAAAGTTGATTGGGAAAATCTGACAGTTTCGGGTAGGTTGATGTGATGGTGGACAACGAGAATGTTTTTTTAAAATTGGTTTCGGTGTCCCCCAGTGGTGGCCAAACAAGTGGTGGACATCGGGAATAATAATCGGAAAATTTCATGCTACATAGCGGTTTAGGCTGTACGTTGTCTGTCAATGAATGAATTTGGACAAACCGTGTGCCGTGTGTGGAATTTTCCATCAGTGAAATGTCGAACTTTTATCCGTTATTTAACGCCTCTAGGGGATGCATTATTTTTCAAAAATCATTCCTTAGTGCTCATCTTCGTTTCAAAAGGAACTTGTACCAAAGGACATCACCCATTCTGGTATAATTTTTTTGTGGCTGTCATCTATAAAAATTACATATTTTTAAAGTACACATAAAACTCATTATTTTTTACTAAGGCGTCTAGTCGAGTACAATTTGGATTCGGAGATATATTGTGTATATATTTGGAGGCGGATCGAAAGATAAGATCGTTGTATATCTTTGTTCTCAAATTCATTACAACGTTGTCGCCATACAAATAAATGTTTCTACTACTACGACCATTCAAATAAAAGGTAATTCGTTCCTGGCCGCCGATTTTTTATCCAAAGTCGCCGAAAAAAATGGGCGATCTCCTTTAATGCTTCTAGACCCAACGGTTAACGGAAGAAATGCGGTCGAAAGCAAAAAGTATTAATTCGAGCTTTGGCCACACCCCGGACACTCCATAAAACGCTCGCAAAATAATTACCTACTACTACTACATTAAAAAATGACGTTTGTATACGTATGAATGTGTGCGTAAGGTACTTGTGTTTGCGAGCGCTCTTTGTTAAAGAACTGCGACGGTAACCTCGAAGTGCGGGGTAAGATGCGGTAACTGATGTTAGTGCGGGGAAGGGAGTGGCCTTTCTGTACGTAGTACTTTAAGTATTCTGTGGTTTGGCTCTCGCCTATTTCCTCCTCCAATATTGGACCAATGTATGTAACTAATGTGTGTAATGTATGTTCCATGTTTTCTTTTTTCATCAATAGTTGTCAAATTTGTACACTAGGCCTCTGTTGACAGCGGTTTAAATCGGCATTTTTTGAGGGTTCTTATAAAAATAATGTATCACCAAAAAGGAAAAAATATAGGGACTTACAAGTAGCTGAATATTTATTATTCTGTAAAAAATCGTTGCTTTATGGTTATTGCACTGGGCCCGCGTGGTAGATTACGGCCCGTTCCCTCTCACAGAGAGGAGGCCTGTGTCCCAGCAGTGGGAACATTATAGGCTGATTATGTTATGTATGTATGGTTATTAACCAGAAAGAAAACAGGCGAGAGCGTTTCTATGGAGAAAAGACCACTTCAGTGAATTAATGAATTTCAGATTTTTATCAAGTAGAATGAAAACAACCCCCAGAAGAGTATTTTTCGTCATCATCCACAACCCGACTTCACTCACTGATCATAGGCCTCTCTTTTTAAGTGTCATTCCCCGCGCTACTGTTCACGCCTCATCCAGGTTCTATCCACGATGGTAACAATGTCGTCCGCCCACCTCGCCGCCGGACGACCGACATTTCGTCTTCCAGTCCCTGGACGCCACTCGGTCACTGATCCACCTGTCATCTGCCTTGTCAAATAAAACAAATCTGAAGTACAGACGCCAGCACATCAACCTACCCGAAACTGTCAGATTTTCCCAATCAACTTTGAAACTTATGATTAAGTGATAAAGTTGAAAATCTATTAAAGAAATTTGACAGATTGTAGTAGGGTAGGTTGATGTGCTGGCGTCTGTACATACAAGGTATCAAGTAAAATACAAAAATGTGTGTCCTATTAAGGGCTGATTTTTCAATCGACAGATAAATTTTGATTCGTGGAATAAAATTGACGTCTGACAGTTTTTGTATGGAAGAAAAAAAAAATTCAAATATATTCCTCGAATAAAATTATCTGGCGTTGGAAAAATCAGCCCTTAGACTATTTATTTAACAAAAATGAATCAATTTGACAGTCATTCTTTATTTCATAAATATTTTACGAAACGCAAGATATTGTAGTTTTGTTTCCGCGATGGTGAGCAGAAGTTTAAGTACAATATTTACAATCAGTTATATAAAAATCAAATATTTTATATACTTTGCTGTTTTTATTACGCATCTATTTTTTTTATATATATACAATATAGGTATTAGCACCTAATGCCTTAATTAAATTTTTGTTTTTAATACAATAAAATAACCTATATAGAGGATAGGCATAATATTAACATTATAATATTCTGTACATAGCTTTGGTAGAGATGTAACAAGCCAAGCATGCCAAATAATATAATTGGAAACGTTATTATGCGATCTATATTATTTTATTTATCAAGTATGTTTTAGCGTGTATTTGTTTGTTATCTGGTATCTAGGCGCACACACACAGCTTGCGAACGTGTCACGTAGGCGATGTCCGCATAGAACGTGTTTACGAGACCAGGGCGAGTTCACGCGATTTAATTTATACGAGAACATACAAGTGTCGAATTGATCTCTTTTATTATTCATAATGGTTGATCGAGTAATCGCGTCGTATAAGGTGCCTTATGGTGACAAAGGCAAAATCAAACTGGTTGCTAACATAATTGTCTAGTTTTATTTTTTATTTTTATGGCATTGATTTTTACATTCTACAACTGTAACTCACACACTTGTCATGTCGAGCACCATGTATCTATCACATAATTGATTTACCTGTCATTGCTTTATTTTTAATTCTTTTTACCTTTTACGGTAGAGTAATTTTATTCTTGGTGCATCGTCTTTACATAATAATATAATTATATAATGAATGTATACAAAACCTTGTAAAACATTTTAAAATAGTAACGATGGAGTTTCTTGCCCATTCTTCTCCATAAGAAAACTACCTTTTAGAAGGGGCGACTAGAATCAATTCTATTTTTTTTTTGTATTTTTTGACGTTCAAGTGCGATTTATATGCCCATTTGAAATAAATAATTTGACTTTGACTTTGCTGGCTGCAGGTTGTGTGGAAGCTGGATGAAGTAGGTACATCTCTGTAGTCAATAGCACCCGGTTTCTAAAAGCCTCTTATAATAAACGCGAACGTTCGTTTTAGGCTCGGTCATAAAACATGAGACCGAGATGACACGAGACTAATTTCACCGTCCTTCTCGCAAGTTTTATGACCTCCACTTCCTGGCAATTTTAATTAAATCTGTTTAAACTCATCGCAGTTGTGATTGGCAAAACAAATAGCCAATCAGATCAGTGGAATATGACAACAGATTAAATAGACGCTCTCCGGGGCATAGGCTGGATTTAGTGTTACGCTGACGTGAGTCCGTCGGTCACGCGTACCAAGTCGCTGACGATAAATGGTCGTGGATAGTGTAGCACCGACGCGACGCGGACGGTCTGCGAGCGCGAGTCCATATAAATCGGTACGCGACCGATGTCAGCGCTGACCATCGGGCGAGCCGTAAATCCAGCCTTAGTACCTCAGTATTGGCTTAAATTGACCTTAGGTACGTGTATGAACGGCAGCTCGTCCTTAAAAGTGTTGATATCGCGAATAAAGTCCGCGTTATTTTCGCTGGTGTCCCCGACAGGCTGGCTCGCGTCTAGGTACGTTAGTTCGTAGTGTTTCTTCGCGACGGTGTCATCTCGAGAAGTCACGTTGCTTGATTTGTGGCCCATTATCTGGTGAGGAGAAAAAATATAATTAAAAGTTGATTGGGAAATAATATAATTATAGTTATTTCGGCATGCTAGCATTGCTCTGAGGGCAGGAACGCTTGTAAAATTTTGTAGATAAGACTTTTAAAAGAAAGTCCTCAAATAAGTAAACAAGTTGAGGACTTTCTTTTACAGTACGCGAGCGTAAATGGTTTGTTTTAAAGTTCGGCATTCCTAGTTGCATAATACCGCTGCTTTCACCCGGGTACTGGCCACAACACACACCACGTGCTTTCTTGGCGTCGGAAAGCACGTTAAGCCATTAGTCCCGGCTGTCATTCGTAGATCTTTGACGTACGTGGGTCAGAAACCCGATAGTATGACTACCACTCTAACTCGTAACAAGGGGCATCGTGTTACCCAGTAACTGGGTTGTGGAGGTCAGATAGGCAGTCGCTCCATGTAAAATACTAGTATCCAGTTACACTGGAAACTGACCCCAAACATATTTTGTAAAAGACTTGGCAAATGATTTATTATTTGTTCACTCCAAACATACAAATATCCTTACAGGCTAGACCCAATGCGACATTGTAGTATACTTAAAAATTAAAAAGTTCCAATGCTTGTACAGACAGCGTCAGAGAAAAGGAACCCCCTTTGGTTACTTACCAAAGGGGGCCATAACAAATTCTATAGGTAGCTATTCTTTCAAATTCACCCAAAGCGCAACAGAATATGTCTACGTCATCAGGAATGATGATTGTATTGTCCACACAAAACCCGTTACATACCTGAACAGACAGTTTCCTGAACTTGGACTTGTTGCCGGTCAGGAAGTGCTCCTCGACCCAACTCTTGACGTCCGCCAGCTTTACCTTCTCGATCGCGTCAGCCTGCAATCGGCAGCATAATTATAATACCAGCCTGTTTTTGTCCCACTGCAGGGTCAATGTCTCTTCTCATACTGAGAAGGCACGACCATTGATCACCACGCTTGCTTAAGGCGGGTTGACGACTTAAGACTAAAGGTATGATTCCGATCTCGGCAGCACGCAGCAGTGCTGCCGCGGCAGTGTGGTCGCAGCACTACTGGTCCTCATACATTTTCTGTGGGTTTATATGAGATTACATTCCGAGCACAACAGCAATGTGACGCAGCAATGTCGCGCAGCATTGCTGCCGTGCTGCCGAGATTGGAATCATACCTTTATATCATACTAATATTATATAGACGAAAGTTTGTGAGAGTGGGTGTGTGTGTGTGTTTATATGTTTGTTACTTCTTCACGCTCAAATGGCTGGACCAATTTTGATAAAATTTTGTATAGCGGTAGCTGACACCCTGGATTAACATATAGGCTTTTATCTCGATATTCCCACGGGATCGACATTTACGCGGGTGAAACCGCGGGGCGCAGCTAGTTAACTATAAGTCCAGGTTTCCTCACGATATTTTTCGTGTACTTATGTCAGTTATGACCAAGATAAACTTAGAAAGTCCCACAATCAATATCTCATTTTTTTTAAAGCTTTCTGGACGCCTTAGGCACAAATTAATGGCATGCAGCCTGCATGCTACACCATAAGACCTTTTTTTATCGGGAACAAGACCGAGAAAAAAAAATGTAAAGGTGACGTAACAACATGGCGTCTTACCTCTAAGAACAGCCGGTGGAACATGTACTCCCTGCTTGTAATCTCTCGCCAGTTTCTCTCAACCTGAAACATATTTAGTCAAGTTTATTTTCACATTACAGTGCTAAAAGGTATTCCAGACGACCGTAAGTCGGCGAACATAGAACAAGAATATGCTGCCATTTTACAGTAGCATAATCAACCTATTACGTCCCCACTGCTGAGACACAGGCCTCCTCTCTTCGAGGGAGTGGGCTATAATCCACTACGCGGGCCCAGTGCGGGTCACACGCATGTCACATGTCTTCGAATTTTTGGTTCTAGGACATGCCGGTTTCCTCACGATGTTGTCCTTCGCGGTTTTGAGAGCAGTGGTGGTGAAATTATACAGTATTTTACAGTGCCAGGCCACGTGGTTTTATGGTTTCAGTTAGCGCATCGTTGTCCCTGTACAGTGAGCTGTCATTCCAACTTATGCTAGGGATTAACACTATTGACTGCTCACTTCACCTGTTTGACAGAATATCACTATGGGCACCGTTTATAGATCACTCACCTCTTCTTTGAGCTCGTAGTCGGTGGTGTGTTTGAGCTGCACGAGGGAGTGTTTGGTCGCAGACAATGTCTTCTCTGTGAGGCGCTTTACGTCTCGCATAAACTTTTTCAGGAATTCTTCTACACGCGAGTCTACGTACGATACGCTGAGGAAAGGAAAAATGTTTTATTAATTTAATATACGAGTATAGATAGCTAGCCTCGTTTGCACGCGAGTTTCTCAACCGTCAAGAGGTGAGAATGTTCATGCAAAACTCGTAGGCCAAAATCGTCAGGTGATTTATCACATTTATGTGTTTACACTCATATCCTCACTCCTATGTCATACGAGACTCCCCAGACGATTTCTTGGAACTGTAATGGGACAACTCGAAACATATTTCGGAAGGGTATATAAAATGGTTCAATAACTATAAATATAGTTAGTTAATAGTTGCGTCCCGCGGTTTCACCCGCATAAGTTTCGATCCCGTGGGAATATCGCGATAAAAACCATCCTATGTCCTTCCCCGGGACTCAAGCTATCTCTATACCAAATTTCATCTAAATCGGTTCAGTGGTTTAGGCGTGAAAAGGTAACATACAGACAGACAGACAGTCAGACTTACTTTCGAATTTATAATATTAGTATGGATGAATAACTATACCTGAACTTGTCCACCTGCGTGTTGACGGTGATGGAGAAGCCTAGCACGCCGAATGTGTAGCGCATCATACTGAACACGCTGTAGCCCAGCTGCTCCTTAGTGCGCAGGTTATCGAATACTGGTTCTTCCATCAATAGCTAGAATATAAACTTATTTGTCAACATATTCATTGTGTTCGACATATCTTAAGACTGCACAAAATTAATAAAGGGGTTAGAAGATTTTTGTATGGAGGGTGGCCCTAAGGTCAGCCGCCATTTTGATTTTTTTTCAGAATTGCGGTGCACAACAAAAGTTATATATTTAAATAGAGGACACTTATACAAACAAAAAATGTATATAACATAATATCCTAAAGCGTCAGGTTTCGGAGTTATTCACCGAAATGTAAGTCGAAAACAACAAGGTTTTTTTGTTTTTTTTTCCCTCCAGGTAAGCATATTGAACTGTTGAGGTAACAGAAACGTTATGAAACCTTTAAGGAGAAGAAACAAATGAAGAATAGACATTTTTTAAATAAATAATTAATCACGGCAATTCATAGTTCGTTTTTTAATCCCAGAGACTTTTGTGTTTTCGTTTTTTTAGTAAGAAGTTTGACATTACACTTGCCAGATTAGTCTCTGGGATTAAAAACGAACTATAAATTGCCGTGTTTAATTATTTATTAAAAAAATGTCTATTCTTCATTTGTTTCTTCTCCATAAAGGTTTCATAACGTTTCTATTACCTCATTAGTTCAATATGCTTAACAGGAGGGAAAAAAACAAAATAATCCTTGTTGTTTTCGACTTATATTTCGGTGAATAACTCCGAAACCTGACGCTTTAGGATATTATGTTATATACATTTTTTGTTTGTATAAGTGTCCTCTATCTAAATATATAACATTTGTTGTGCACCGCGATTCTGAAAAAAAATCAAAATGGCGGCTGATTTTAGGGCCAAAACCTTCAAACCCCTTTAACCTTTTAAGCACTTGGCTAAATATCAATTGCCGTGCCCCTAGCGCGCGGCTACAAATCGATATAATCATGATGAAATAATACCTACAATAAATAAGGAGGAGAAATCGTTGTATCGATTAAAAAATAGTCAAAAAATTTTTATCTCTATTTAATAATGGTTTTAGTTGTACCACGCAGTTAATAGGACGAAAATAGAATGAAAAAATCATGTAGGTATGTTCTCTGTCGCAGAAATACGACACGAACGGTAGGGGCACGGAAATATGTGTCGCATAAATGCGACACAAGCGGTCAAAGGGTAAATAAATCTATCCGGCTAAAGCTTGTTAAAACGAAGAGAGTTTCTCGTCCGTTGAAAGGGGGAAATGTCCATGCATGTCGCGTAGGTGAAAATCATAATGCGATTTTTGCACACATTTTGTTGCACATGTTTGCACAAGCATATTTTATACGAGCCTCCAATATTTAGTCGATTTCTTCGAACTTATATTTGATTACTGTAAATATCATTAGTTTACGTTGTCAATTTTAAAAGCCCACGTGATACTATCGACATGAATATAATTAATATATGATATAATACAGGGTGTCCCTGGAAGTATGGATCAAATCGAATAGGGGCGTGGGCAAGGTCATTTCCAAACTTTTTAACCCTGAGAATGTCAGTGAATTTTTTTACGTTTCAAAAGTTATGACCGATTTTTTTTTTCAATCACTTCGCTTAGTGCTCAAAGAAAATAATCAGAAAAAAATACTATCAGGGCTATCTAAAAAAAAAAAAAAAAAATGATAGCCCTGATAGTTTTCACGAATTCGATTTTTCTTCTTTTTTTTTTTTTTTGCTAAAACGTTTGGAAATGACCTTGCCCACGTCCCTATTCGATTTGATCCATACTTCCAGGGACAGCCTGTATAATATAATATATACTAGTACGGCACAGATAATAACTAAAATAAAGCAACAAAATAGCATGTATTTCCTTACCATAAGCACTTCAAGCGTGGCGGTATCCTTGGAGTTGGTAGCCTCTCCCTGGTAGTAGTTGGTGATGATGCTGTTGGTGGAAGCCTCGTTCAGACTCAGCACGCGGAGCTTACGCTCGCCCAGAGGCAGCTGGTGGACTTTCACCTGTATTTGTAAGGACAGTTGCTTTACACATTCAATGTCACCTCAATTGTTAGGCTTCTAAGGATGATGATGATGATGATGGGGCTCCCTTTTCCGCACTTAGACTCCCATTTGGTCCGTTGTGCGTGGGGAAGGCTTCTAAGGAAGCGGTACATAAGTTAGCGACGGCGTCGATACAGAGAGCGTTTTATTTTTTCATGACACCACCAGTTTCAAGCTTTACGGCACATAGTATAAGGACACTTTTAGAATATACAGGGTGTGTCGTAAATAGTGGTCCACCGTTAAGGATTCGATATACCAGATAATTTACTATAACATATTACAATTTTAACCATTTTTACCCAAGAGTTCCGAAAATATATATTTTTTTGTTTTTTATTTACGAAATTTCTACCTTTTGTTACAAATTTGGTTGTAGTTTCAACATAAACCATTATTTTTTCATTTTGATTTCTGTTAATTACTGCTGAATACTAGAGCTAACGTGTAAAATTATGGTTGTTTATGTAAATTTAGAGATTTTGAAGAAAAAGTTAGTTCTTGTCTATTTTAACCCAAAATTTTAACATAATCGTGCAAATTAAAGAACGATTTTTGTAAAAAAAAATTTACTAGTAAAATAGTTAAAATTGTAATATGTTATAGTTAATTATCTGGTATATCGAATCCTTCACTGTGGACCACTATTTACGACACACCCTGTATATCTTCGGGCCAGAGAACGCGCTTCGTCGTAATAAATGAACACACCAGGCAAGTTCACTGGAGCTGTATAAAAATGTGAATGATACCGCTAGTAAGCGCGAATAATCAATCAGCTTCATTTAAACCTAAAAATTAGAAAGAAAGAAAGAAAATACGTTTATTTGCGGTGAACATGACGCAAAAAAGAACATAAACACAAAAAAAGAAGATAAGGGAAACATGCGTCACATCCACGCAAAACGGCTATCGCTCAGCATAATGCTGCGACCCTATGCAAGACAGAGCCCCAGCACTGGTTTTCAGCGACAGAAAACCAGCAGCAGTGGTTTCCAGATTACATTCTCTTTTAAGATTGCCCGAATTTTCAGTGAAAACCATGTTTATAAAAACAATAATATCTTACGTCAGGGAATTCATCTTCGGTGAGTGCGTCCCACTTGAGATTAGCGTGAACATTCTCAGCTATTCTGATTGCTTCGTGCCACGGCAGGTTGCCTTGCATCAGTATCTAATAAAAGAAACAACATTATTTTATTATTAACCAACATTTACACATTATTTTGTAATGAGCATAGCTCCATACGATATTAGCTTAGAAATAGATTGCGCAAGTAATGCATGAGATCTGCCGCAAATCGACGGCGAAATGCCAATACCTCCTAACTGACATTTTTCGAGAAATTAACTTCTTTATCGCTTTGAATTTAACGGCGTTATTCGCATGTTTTAGTGAAATCTCCTAAGTGTATTTTTCGTTGCAACACCAACAGCATTAAATTAAAATGTGGAAATACCTCCCAAATAAACCAACGTGTCTATTTTTGAACTTTTATTTTTTCAGTTTGTGTAAATTTTTGACTTTGTCAGTTAGGTGTTATTGGCACTTCGCCGTCGAAATGTTATGTATGAATGTATCTAAGTGACATTGGACGGGTCAAATGCACTGCCTAGTTCCGAGAGTGGAAAATCCAACGGTGTGTTTCTATGACGCGCTGAGATACGTTGCGTGGCGACCAAGTACCGAAGGGTGCAACGTGTGTTGGCTCCCCGCAAGGACGACCGACGATCTGATAAAGTCGCGGGAATCCACTGGATGCGGGAGGCCTATATCTTGCAGTAGACATCTTTCGGCTGGATGACGACAATTACTAAATGGTGACTTTATAATTTTTACACGAACAGGAATTAAATAACATGTTTTTTTGAAGTAAAAACTTCTTTAGCGGCGTTGTACACTTTTTTTGTAATGGGTAAAAAAAATTAAACTCGCGTCAGGACACGTGACCTGATCGAAAATTCGTAAGACGGATGGAGAGTAGACAGCCCGCGCGGCGTAAGAGAAGAAGTATCCCCCTCTCTTTCTACGGCGCGGCGAAAATGTATGCCTGCTGTTTCGTTTAGGCGGCGCAGGGCGCTTGCGCGAATGTTCGTGTGTGTTTATGTTACAGCGTGCCACGCGCATCCATGGATGGTGACAGCTGATGGCTCGACCGTCTGTGTAGTGGCCACACTGCTGTGTACCTATTCGTAAAATTCGTGTATATAAAGTGTTTAAAATATGGAAATTGAACAAAGTGTATCTATTAATGAAAAATATCAAAAATGCACAACGATAATATTCAAGTTTTCACTTCTGCCGGCACTCCCGGAGTGCAACCCGTCTTTTTTTTTTACTCTTTTATTATGATTATTTTATTTATTTATTTATTAAGGTACACCAACAGCTTCTATGTATCTATCTATGTTATCTTAAGTAAGATCACAATAGCCTCGGTCTTACACAGTCGCCAATCTCAGAAATAAGTGATCACACGTAATAATAACAAAATGACGCCTGTGAAGTTTTGCCAGTTCATTTAATATGACCTTGTACACTCACCTCACAATACATCTTGCTGAGCAGCCGGTCGCTGTACTCCTGCAGCTCGGATAGCGTGATATTGTGTATGATGGCAGCCTTCTCGCGGGGAGAGATGTACGGCATCAGGAGGATGTTCATTCGCACGTCTCTGTGATAGGCAATAGCATAAAAGGTTAATGTTATAGAACTAGGACGCTTATAATAAGATTGTATTGCCACTAGCCAGGCAGCAGTGGCGTAACTATACCTGAATGGGGCCCTCCCTCAATGTATAGCACTTCAACCAACGGAAGTTTTTTTTAATGATGTCCTTTGTTGCACATTTTCAAAAAGTTTGCATTTATAAACTTATGTTAGTATCCTCCTGTGCTCATGGATCTCTCGGGCCGGGGGCCCCCTCTGGCTGGGGCCCCGTGGAATTTTGCCCCAATGCCACTCTATAGTTTCGCCACTACCAGGCAGTTTCATCACTGCTGATTCGTAACACGCGAAACAGAACCTGCTTTAATAGAACTGCACCTTAATTGCGTAACACACCACAATCAATCTCCATCTGAATCATTTTGAAGGATATTGCTAATCCATTGCTTCATTGTTCGAAAAATGTGTCTGCTCAGCAACGTAAATAACGCAATGAATGTTGTTGAACTTCATTTTGATAGTAAAACCCATTGCTACTGATAGTGTGTTACGCAATAATTACCCTGCTGCTTATGCGTTCTCAAGCACGCGTTAAAAAGTATCGAATATACATTTCGTAACGTGTGCGTTTTGCGTATCTTTAATCGGATCCCCTAGGTGTATTTTACTTTGTATTTTTTTTTGTGTTTTGTTTTAGTCTGACAACCAGTCTTACCAAGGGGTATCGTATTACCCAGTAACTGGGTTGTAGAGGTCAGATAGGCAGTTGCTCCATGTAAAATACTGGTACTCAGCTGCATCGGGTTAGACTGGAAACCGACCCCAACATAGTTGGAAAAGGCTAGGCCGATGATGATGATTTATTTTTACCCTATCAATCAATTCAATTTAATTTCAAGTAACCATGACTCATTTGTTAGTAAAAAACTTATCCTATGTTAGTAATTAAGATAACTTTTATATAAATCTATATATATAAAAATGAAACCCGTTTTCCGTTGTCACGACATAACATGAAAACGGCTGGACCGATTTCGCTAATTCCTTTTTTGTTGTGATCGGTATTGCCGGGACAAGGTTTGTATGAAAGAAAATTTTGGAAATTCGAAAAAAAAAATTGCACCCGTGCGAAGCTGGGGCGGGCCGCTAGTCCTAAATAAAACAAATTCCTGTACAATACACAAAGCAAGCGGCAGTACTGTCCGACGCTTTACCGCAGCTGCACCATTCCATGGGAAATGGTGCAGCAGCGATGCACGTACGGACAGTCCGGCCTGCTCGAAATTAGCGACAGGATACTGTTGTTGCTGCCCCACACCCCACGCACCAGGGACGCACAGCGCTTACGGTTGATTGATATTTTTATCATGATTTTTAACCAGTAAATATTTATGCAAGTAAACTTTTTCTGCACACTTACTTGGCGAGTTTGTGCGGTTTGATGAGCACGTTGTGGTATGTCCGCGCGCGCACTTCACGCACCGCCTCGAACATAGCGCTCGATAGGTTCTGCGTTGAGGACCGCATCTCTCGAGTGATTAACTCCACTAGTAACTGTATAAACAAATGTAGTTTTACGATCAAAGTTATCATACTAATATTATAAAGGCGAAAGTTTGTGAGTGTGTGTGTGTGTGTGTTTATATGTTTGTTACCTCTTCACGCCTAAACCACTGAACCGATTTAGATGAAATTTGGTATAGAGATAGTTTGAGTCCCGGGGAAGGACATAGGATAGTTTTTATCCCAATATTTCCACAGGATCGACACTAATGCGGGTGAAACCGCGGGGCGCAGCTAGTTTTATATATAGCCAGCTGGACTCAAGCTATCTCTATACCAAATTTCATCTAAATCGGTTCACCGGTTTAGGCGTGAAAAGGTAACATACAGACAGAGTTACTTTCGAATTTATAATATTATTAAATAGTCCCGGGATAGGACATAGGATAATTTTTATCCCAATGTTCCCACAAGATCGAAACTTATGCGGGTGAAACCGCGGGGCGCACCTAGTACATAATAATTAGTGCGCTGAGTATACCGAAAGGGTTACCAACTCAGCATTTAATAAAGCGATAAGCTGTTTTGTAACGAATATGTATAAATAGTGTGATATTGAGTAACATTGCAAAAATAAACAATAAAAAAATACTGATAAATAAATAAGTGAGATGGCCGCATGATAGACCTTCGCAAATAAAGAAAGTCTTCGAAACGAGTCAGAGCAATGAATCGATGGCTTTCTCCTAGAATATATTAAATGGTATGTGTACTCACGTGTAAATTCTGACTGTAGCCAGACACTTTCATTGTGAGTCCCTTATCACCGACGTACAGTGAGTGAGACAGGTCCGCCATATTAGCTGGGTATACTTCTTCCTGCAAACAAGGTTTATTATGAGCATTGCTTGTTTATTTTAGACTTTATTTAAACGTGCTCAAAGTTGATATTTCATTGGGCGTAGACATAAAAGTATTTCATCGCCTATTACCTTTAGGCCTTGTTGTAACACGTCCGTCCATAGATCGAGAAGACACGAACTGTGAACAAAGAACTGAATTGTTTATATTGTTTATACCTATATTTATAGGAAATACGTTAACTGCGGCAAATATGACGCATAAAAAAACACAAACAAAAAAAACAAAACAACAATTTGGGAGAAAACATGCGCCACATTTACGCAAAACGGCCATCGCTCTGCATAATGCTAAGACCCTATACGAGACAGATCCCCAGCGCTGGTTTTCAGCGACAGCCGGCGTTGACGTGATGACGTCAGCCAGCGCAGCAAATGATTAGCTGCACTTTTCTATGAAACAGCAGATTTTTTATTTTTTATTTATTTATGTGGTGTACATAATAAAGAGTATTCTATTCTATTCCTTTTTTTTTTGAAAACTTGCGTAAAATTTCTAAACAGGATGGTTCAGAATCACGTGCTGAATGCATGGTAACAGGTTGCGGGTCGATGTCCCTGCCACCTTGTACAATTGAAGGCCAATTCTCGTAATTTAAAACGATCAAAATCTAGTCACAGTAACATTTCGACGACACACAAAAATGTCCAAAGCTTGTCAAAAATGTAAGGAAATTAGAGGTATTTTTGACAGATTGAGACAGAGATCAGACTGTGAACGTTCTTAAAATTACGAGAATTGCCCCTCTCTTTGTAAGTATACTCACTCTCTGGGCGACTTCAGACTTAGCGGCGAGATGAAGTAGAAGTACAGCAACGCGGTGGGGAAACGGAACTTGAAATCTGGTTTGTACCATAGCTCCATGTGGCGGTTCTTACGGATCAGGTTGGGCTGGTCCAGTCTGTGGGAGTAAAAGAAATGATTAGATATGCATACATTTGTAGAGATATAAGACCGCATATTGTAAACTGTCAAAACTTCTTGTTTGTAATTTTTTATGCTGTACATACAGTACAGAGTATTCTATCTATCTAAGGTGGAACTCACACTACAAGACGCCAGGCGACGGTGCGCGGGAAACGGAGCCAAATGCCGCGCGCGGAGACACGTTTGTATTGAATTTGTATGTACGGACGCCAGCACATCAAGCAACTGTCAAATTTTTCCAATCAACCTTGAACCTAATGCTTTAGCGATAAAGTTGAAAATCTATCAAAGAAATTTGACAAATTGTAGTAGCTTGATGTGCTGGCGTCCGTACACAACACGCGCGGATATGCGGGACACGCGCACCGCAGCGTGACGCGTGCTAGTGTGAGATCCTCCTAAAGCTTCATTCGAGTTGCAGATGATATCATTACTTCGACTTTTTCTATGTATATCTTTGTAAATGAGCAAATGTGTCCTCTATAATTTTTAAGTTGTGTTATTGTATATCTGCACCATTTTATAAATAAACGATATTATTATTATGAACTTATACGTGTATGCACTATGGTCCGGTTAGTATTTAAAAGATATCAAATATAGACGTAACTAAAAAAAGGTAACGAAAACTTACCTAAAATGATTGACAGTAGCAATAAGGTCACCATGGCTCAATATCTTAGTGGCATCCTTATTCGCATCTTCGACTTTCTTATGTATATCTTTAGGAGAGCTCCTAAGATCTATGCCCAGTTCCTGCGCGGTGTCTGTATATGCTGGGTCTGGTTGGATCAGGCTGAAGTCTGTGGTTATATACACGTTCTTCTCCGGAAGAAAGAAATTGTTGTAGGGTCTCACGTTGAGCCAACGGTCAAGCCACTTGCTGGGGATTTCTGTAAGAGTGAAAAGTTGGTCAGTATGGATGTATAGCCAGGGAGTTTAATAAAGCATAATTTGCCTATAATGTTCCCACTGCTGGGACACAGGCCTCTTCTTAGTGAGAGGAATTGAGCCTTCATACACCACGCGGACCCAGTGCGGGTTGGTAAAATTTTTGGTTCTTGGACGTGCCGGGTTCCTCACGATGTTTTCCTAGACCGTTTTGAAAGCTGTGGTGACGAAATAATTAATTAATAAACTTTTTTTATAAAATTCGATCGCGGAATACGGAGAATTTCGGTGATCTGGATAGTGAAACCAACAAACTTCATCGGAGTGACAAACACGACGGTAGTGGTATAAGTCAGAAAACGAAATTTTCCGTATTTTTTTTTTTTTTTTTTTTTTTTTATTTGAAATGGGCTTGCTCTTGACTCTAGCCTAGGTCAAAGGTGACAGAGACAAAGTCGACGATGGAGCGAGCTTACCCAGAAGAAGCCTGTTCACTCTCACTTTAAAGAGATTCGGGTTGTATGCGCTCGGAAAAACAGACGCAGGTAGAGAGTTCCACTCTTTTGCTGTGCGCATTATAAACGACATTTGCATACGCTTAGTGCGAATTGGTGGAACAGCAACCAGGTAGGGATGGTAACTTGCAGTGCGCCTGGATGTCCGAAGGTAGAAGGGGGCCGGTGGAATGAGGTCGTGGAGTTCTTGGGCACACTCACCGAAGTACAGTCTGTAGAAGACCGACAGGCAGGCAACCTTGCGGCGATGAGCCAAGCTGTGAAGCTTGGCATCCACCAGTTTTACGTCGCCAATGAGCCTCTTAGCTCTGCGTTCCACCGAGTCAAGCGCGGCAAGTTGGTATTTCGCTGAGCCATCCCAAAGGTGGCTGCAATACTCCATGCAGGATCGGACTTGTGCTTTGTATAGGGTTAAAAGCTGTCCAGGCGTGAAGTATCGTTTCACCCTATTTAGGATGCCCAGCTTCTTGGCCGCAGTTTGGGCTTTGTACTCGATGGTGGCGCCGAAGTTGAGACTAGATGTCAACTCCATGCCTAGAAGCTCGAGCCGATCAGTTACAGGAACAGATGTACCTCGAAAAGTAGGAGTCTGGTCAAAACGACTCCTTTTGGCGGTAAAAAGACACGCCTGTGTTTTGGTGGCGTTAAAAGAGACCAGATTGTCATCACCCCACTGGGAGACAAGGCTTAAGGTCAAATCTGTCCGCTCTACCATGGCCTCTCTCAAGGATCGAACTTCGGACCCGCTGGCCCCTGCATTGGACAAGTATCTCTCTGAAACTGTACTGTCATCCGCGTACCCAACAATACCAGGCTGAAGTAGGTCATTGATGTGCAGCAGGAAAAGAGTTGCAGAGAGAACAGACCCCTGAGGAACTCCGGCATCAATAGCCATAAGGTCAGAGGAGCAGCCATCAACGACTACTCTGATCGACCGCTCACTAAGGAAGTCTGATATCCAGCTACAAAAACCAGCTGGGATGCCATAAGCAGGAAGCTTACTGAGGAGACCGGCGTGCCAGACCCTGTCAAAGGCCTTCGAGATATCAAGTGATACAGCAAGTGCTTCGCCGTGTTTCTCGATGGCTTCGCCCCAACAGTGCGTGACATACACAAGTAGATCGCCAGTTGACCGCCCCCGGCGAAAGCCATATTGACGGTCACTGAGGAGATCATTGTCTTCAAGGTAGGTCAGCAACTTACTGTTCAGTACCCTTTCCATAACCTTGCACAGAATCGAGGTAATGGCGATCGGACGGTAATGGGCAGGGTTTGCACGGTCGCCCTTTTTGGGCACTGGTTGAACATTTGCAAGCTTCCAGCATTTCGGCACCGTTCTTTTTTCAAGAGAGAGGCGGAACAAGCGTGTCAACACAGGAGACAGTTCAGGCGCACACTGTCTCAACACTCTCGCTGGAATACCATCAGGCCCGCTTGCCTTGTTCACGTCTAGACTGCACAATACTCTTCGGACCTCTTTATTGTGAACTGCGATCTCCGGCATCGAGGAGTCACAATGAGGTACAGTGGGTGGTTGCTTGGAGCCAGCGTCCAGACGTGAATTGCTTGCAAAAAGAGATGCAAATAAATTGGCTTTCTCACTTGCAGAGTGAGCCAGTGAGCCATCAGATTTCAGCATTGGAGGTAAAGTGGGACGACAGAAATTCGTTTCAACCGCTTTAGACAAGGACCAGAACTGTTTACTACCCGGGGGGTGCGCTGCTAGTTTGGTCGTAATACGTCCGACATGGTCAAAACGCGCCCTACGTAAAACCCGCTTGCAGAACTTAGCGGCAGAATTAAAGGCTCTTTTCCTCGCGCGAACCCTACGCGCTCTAACTTTGCGGTCGCGGGCCTTGACCCAGGCTTGATAGGCAGACTCTTTTTGGGCCTCAGCGCGGGCGCATTCTGCATTGTACCAAGGCCGGGATTTGTGACCGAGCGGGATGTCGGAGAAAGGAATAAAATACTCCATCCCCTGCCGAATCACGTCTGTAACCACGTCAGCGCAGCACGAGGGGTCACCCGAGGAGAAGCACACCTGCCGCCATGGATAAGAAGCAAAAAAGTGCCGCATTTCATCCCAGTCTGCTGACTCGTATCGCCATACTCGCCTCGTGCCTCTAGGACTCTCATCTGGAGGAGAGCAGGTCGATATGGATTTCACCAGACAGTGGTCAGATGTTCCTAGCGGGGCTGAGACCGAAACTGAATGGCTGTCCGGATCAGTTGCCAGCAGAAGGTCTAAGCAATTGGGTGTATGGCCGTCAACATCCGGTACCCGCGTTGCCACATTCACCATCTGGGTTAGATCCAGCGTTAAAGCAAACTTGCGCGCCTCTAACCCAGCATGGTCAGTTCTCTGGTACGGGAACAACCACTCACCCATTTTCTTGTATTCTGCGGACGCAGTTTAGATAAAACTTGATAATACTTGCCCCAATTGATGTTGTATATTTCTAAAGGTAGAAAAAGATACATATATTTTTTATTTACAGGTAGAAATAAAAACAATTTAGTTTGAGGATATGAAAAACGACAATATTGAAATGAATGAATGTTCAATTTAAAGTTAATATTAACTTACTGTTTCTGAAATGCTAATAAAAAATGAATAACGATGACAACCAATTATAACTTTCAGAGTTCATTTAACATTAGACCTTATTACAAACACAATAAGGTATATTTTCTCTTGTTATAACAAAACACACGTATTTTCTTGTATTCGGAGTCAAACTACTTGTAATCATCATCATCAGCCAATAATGTTCCCACTGCTGGGACACAGGCCTCCTCTCTGTGAGAAGGAGTGGGCCGTAATCCACCACGCGGGCCCAGTGCGGGTTGGTAGATGTCACATGTCTTTACTTGTAATATTGAACTTTATATACTACACCTAAGGTATACTTTACAAAACTCACCCATTTTCTTATATTCAGTTCCGAACCACTTTTCTTTGGAGTCGTAGTTGATAGGCGTGGAATGCTTGTTGGATAGGATCATAATATTCACCGTGTCGGCGCGCATGCAGTCCAGTAGCTCTGTTATACCCTGAGAGATGAAATAAGGTAACATTATTAATAAAGGTCTATTCATATATACACGATATCGCTGGCGCGTTCGGTAGCGATACCGATTCGGTACCCTATATCATGTCGCGCTCGGTTGTGATACTGGTCCGCCTTCTAGTTAGTCACTTTGGATCTTTATTTGAATGTTTTGGTTTGATTTGGATGTTTTCTCACGATGTTTTCCTACACCGTTTTGAGAGCAGTGGTGACGAAATTAAATATACAAAGTAGAGTGCGTACCTGAGGTACCGGGTAGACAGAAACTCGAAATATGGTACCTATTTTGCGCGGACGCTCACTTATTTTCAAATCTAATCGCCTTTCCTCATAGGAGTATCTGTCATACTATTTATAAGAGTCATCCTTTTAATCTCCTTTCAATAAAGGCCTATTTGACGAGAGACTACTCATTTACATAATTTTTATCTTACGAAGCAACGCGCGCTATACTTGTGGTAACCAAGTGTACAATCACGCTGTGAATGTGTACGTGCAGACGAGTAGCGTCAGCACACAACACACACGCACACACACACACACCCTCACATTTTCACAGCGTATTTTTCACTTGGTTACCACAAGTAAAGCGCGCGTCGTCAAATAAAAATACTGAAATTGGACGGACGTAATTGGGTATAATTTATACTTATAAAATACAGCAAAATTGTTACCTTGGGGTCATACTTGTAGTAGAGTCGGTCGCCGGTGATGTAGTGCTGTGGCGGGTAGAAGTGCATGTTCTCTGATAACGTCTCCACATACTCTGCCGGCTGAGACTCTTCCTCGAAGCGGAAACTTGTCTCTTCTATTGTCTGTTGAAAGAAATAAATTAAAACATCTATCTATATAATTCAAAGTCCTGACTGACTGATATATTAACGCACAGCCTAAACCGCTGGTCCTTGACTTGAAATTTGGAGGTGTTCTTTGTGAAGAGTAGGTATCCACTAAGAAAGGTTTTTTCGAAAATTCCACCCCCAAGAGGGTGAATGGGGGAGGGTGAAATTTCACGCGGACGAAGTCGCGGGCAGAAGCTAGTACATATTATAAATTGGAGTCGCTTTTCGTGTCTGCCTGTGTGATCGCGTTGTTCTTCCAAACTACGCAACGGACTTTGATCACCATCATTTAGAGAATTTATTCCGAAAAGTTTATGTACATACACAGGGTGAATTTTTCAAGTAGGCGTGGATGGCCAAATCCGAAACTATGAGGACTAGCGAAAAGTACTCAAGTAAACTGCATCATTGGATTTTTGAAAAATCAATTTTTCTAACCAGGAATCGAACCTGTTGATTAAAAAAAAAAAAAAACGCGCTGTATTATTACACCATTCGATAGTGTCGCTAATAAGGATCGAATTCTGGGAAGTAAAGAAATTTCGGCAAGTTGTCAAGTCGTAAAAACCGCAAAGCAGGGGCAGGTCGCTCGCAATATGTAAGTTTAAGTACGTTTGGATTTGAAGAGTTTCATCTCTGTAACTCATAACTGTGTAACAGTCTCTTTTGAAGTGAAACTGATGCCGCAATCAACATGGCCACCTACCGGGCTCAAACAATCCATACTAATATTATTTATTTATTTATTTATTCATTTATTCATAGGAGAACCAACAGCTATAACAGAAGCATAACAATATTATACGAGACATAAAGCCAATTACAGGTTCTCACGGGTAGAAACAGAAAAACAGAATTATAAATGCGAAAGTGTGTCAGTCTGTCTGTATGTTACCTCTGCACGCTTAAACCGCTGAACCGATTTAGACGATTTGGTATAGACATAGTTTGAGTCGGGACTCAAACTATGTCTATACCAAATTTACATAGGATAGTTTTTATCCCGATATTCCCACGGGAAACTTATGCGGGTGAAACCGAGGTGCGCTGCTAGTATAAAATATCGAAGAAGAGTAACATCGACACGAAAAGAAGAAGTGTGTGAAGTTTAGGTGTCGATTCGATACTTGGAGGAGAATTGAGAGTGAAATTTCAAGGACGCCGATTCCGTCACATGGGAGAGAAAGAAGATATAACTCTCTCTCTGTCTCAGTTTCATTCTATCACGACTAAGTTGCCGCAAGCGCATGCAATTTGTTTAAAGTTCGCGGCGTATTATGCAAGCATTGTTTACAATGTATGTGTGTATGTTTGTAGTATTGTTTTGTGTGGTTCAGAGATTTACCTCTGAACGCCAAGTTACTTTCAATTGAATACCAAATTATGCGTCAAAGGGTAAAAAGTAGATACACATGAATTAATGTAATTTACCTTTATTTCTTCGTATATTCTTTCTGAAGGTCCAATTTGTTTGAGCATGTTTATGTACGAGAAAATTGCTTCTAGTACCTGAAAAGAAACAATTGTTACTCTGTTAAATATCAATTCTTAAAAATAAAGCAGTGTGTCTGTTGCGTTCGCTCTGATATAGCCCACGAAAATGTTTTTTTCTTAATACGTTTTCATGTACCTATACTAGCTGTTTTTAAGTCGCGTGTTTATAAAAACATGACAGCTGCAATAATTTTTTTTTTCTTTGTTTTTTTTAATCTGTCAAGCGCCGCTAATGAGACACAATTGATTTTCTATTGTTTCGTCGCCGATCGGCGAACCGCGCCGCTTGACCGGTTGTTAGTCTACACTGTCCTACTGCTGATCAAAGGCCTCCTTAAAACCTTCCAGGCATCCTTTTCTAACGCCACCTCGATCCAACTCTTAAGAAAGAAAGAAAGAAAAAATATTTATTGCGACTCGTACAGGAAGATCACAAACTAAACTAAACAGTTAAAAATAATAAAAAGCAAAGTACTTTAAAAAAAAAAAGAAAGAAAAATGAAACAAAGTCCTAGACGAGGCCAAAAAGATCCTATCTCTTGAGATACGCGTGTAGGTCCTACCTCCACCAGTCCCTGGGCCACCTCGCTGGCACCGTCCACCCCCAGGCACCACGGTGCGGAGACTGTTGGTCTGTTGCCCAGGATAACTTAGCGAGCTTTTTTGATGATTGCAGTACTTTGCAAAAAAATAATTTCGCAGGCAGAAATAATCTTTCTATTTATCTTTCTTTACCTTTTAGAGTATTTCAAAGCTAACGGAGTCGTGTGAACTTACCTCATCAACATGATCCAGTCCTTCTTTGGTGAGCACAACTTGCGTGGAGAACAGACTGTACATGGAAGTGTAGTCGATGCCGCTTTCTGAGTTACCTGTGTAGATGCCGAGAGCCCACACCCTGTAGATTACCAAAACAATAATATGATCTATTTTCATGCGGATTATATAAGAAAAACAGTAAAACTTTTACGAAGAAGCTAGAAAGAGAGGGATGTGTATGTACAGACGCCAGCACATCAAGCTACCCGAAACTGTCAAATTTTCCCAATCAACCTTGAACCTTATGCTTTAGCGATAAAGTTGAAAATCTATTAAAGAAATTTGACAGATTGTAGTAGCTTGATGTGGTGGCGCTGTACATTCAAGGAATGAAAAGGTTCAGCACCTTTTGGGTTTTTCTGTGCCGCGAGGAACACTTTTCTGCTAATTTCTTACACCGGACTTTTCACTACTACATGATTTTTATTTGTTTTTATCTGAAGTGCCTTTAAGTCTGTGCTAAATAAATGTATTTTCTTTGTTCTTTATTTTTAACTACTTGAGGTTTGTAATTTTTCCGAATATTACGTCCGGACGCGTCATTTTTGACGTCACCATTTGAATCGTTTAAAATGACAAGATTGTACGTATGGTCAAGTTTTTCGTATTCCGATTAGTACTCATAACTGTTATAAATGTAAGACAACAGAATACATACCTTTTCCTGAGGTACGACAGCAAACTGCCTTTCCCCTCGTGTCCAAGTAGGTATGAGATGTACTGGTGCGGCTTGGACTCGTATTCAGAGAGCAAAGACCGCATGCACCATGTCAAATGTACCTGCACAGTAAACGACTGATTTATAGCCAAGTACTCATAACGGTGGAGTTAAACATAAAAAAATGCGGAAAACTAGTCAACTTTAGCTTAGTTCAGAATTCGTTCAAGATTATTATTTGTGTGTTTTATTACGTATGCCTGATGTGATTTCCAAAGGACAGGCAAACATTTCGATCTTCAATACAAACTTTCTCCCCCTTAAGGGGGATGAATTTTCGAAAATCCTTTCTTAGTGCTCTCCTTCGAAATAAGGATCCTAGATCCAGAGGTTTAGGCTGTGCGTTGTCTGTCAGTGAACGAATGAATCAATTTAAGATTTTTATATGTTTTTATAACTAACCTCAGTGGTATCGCCCACAGGCTTGACGTAGTAGATGCTCGTGAACTCGGGGGTGATGGTGTCGGCCTTGAAGCTGAACTGACTGAAATCTGCAGAAGGCAGCTTGTTGGTGGGAATGTGGCCGAAGGTGTTGACCACGTAGTCTTCGAGGGAGGACAGGTCCATCCGTGCCTGGAGATAAACGTAGTGTAAGTGAGCGTGAGATATTATCAAACTGGTAACACAATATTCGTGTTTGATATCATATAATGATCTAACGAATGTTATTGTTTATTTAATCTCCGAACTATAGAGAATTTGAATATTATTATTAGACAAAGAACGCTTTTTGTCATGGTTGTTATTGTGATTGTTAACAACAGTCAATGGATAAATATAAAATAAACAATTTCTCGATAGGGTAAACAGAAAGAGCAGATAGTTAGTAGTTACTAACTTAACCTTTTTGAAGGACCATTAAGCAGGGACTTAAAAAAACGAAGTTAATTTCGTTCCGTTACCACTAATGTTATCGTATAACGTGCCAAAATTTGTAACGATACTAAAACCTAACAATATCAATAACGTTACAAAAAGAAAACGTTATAGACTATCATTTTCGTAGAACAATATTATAAGTAACGTTATAGCACAGAATACTTAAAGTACTACGTACAGAAAGGCCACTCCCTTCCCCGCACTAACATCAGTTACCGCACCTCACCCCGCACTTCGATGTGTTCGTCGCCTGATCTTTAACAATGGCGCTCGCATACACAAGAACCGTAGCGCTGTACCTACCTACTGCTGACACGAACACATTATTTTTTTTAAGTTTTATATTTTGTGTTAATCACGATGGTTGTATTTTGTGCATTATTTGGATGCTTATCTTCATCGAGGAACGATAAAGACAGGAGTTTCTTTCGGTTCCCGAAACATGAGAGAAGGTAAGGAACAGCAACTCAAATATCCTTTAAACCCATAAAAAATAAAAGCTAGTATATTACAGACAAACAAGTTAAGCCAGTGTTGTGATAATTTATTTTCATAATTTTCTCTATTATTCATTTATTTTCCAAGTTTTCTTCGTTTTAGAACAATTAAAACTTCCGTAATATTAACATACCAACTATTAAATTATTGCTCTCTCTCTTTATTGTCTTAGTTATGTATCTTTCTTTCACGTTCTATTCGTTCTTCGACTTGAAAAGTAGTACAATAGAAATGTTATTAATTAGATTTCTGTGAGTACCTAGTCTCGCGGCGCGCGGCGCCCCATTGTTGCATACGTTCGGGCAGCGCCGCCGCCGCCTACGCACTACTGCCGAGTACTGCCAGCCAGCCCTACTAGATTTCACGCACACATTTACACGTATTCAAACGTCATTTATCAATGTAGTGGTAGTAGGTAATTATTTTGCGAGCGTTGTATGGAGTGTCCGGGGTGTGGTTATAGGTATCAGTAACATTAAGCTTATCCGCTTGTAATAACGTTACAGGTGAAACGTTATAGATTCATTTGTAACGTTATTCTTCATACTTTTTCGTCATCTTATAAGTCATGAAACTGGCAATGTTGGGTATCGAAATGAATAACGTTATTATATCGTTATACTAATAACGATATATTGATAATATTGTTATTGAACAGTTCAAGATTTCGTTCCGTTTGTCAGTATCGTTATAGCCAAGGAATTAATTTTGTTACGATCCTGGTGGAACGGTACAAATTATGGGTACCGGAACTACGCGTAACGTTATTCTGAGTAACGTTTCAAGTCCCTGCCAATAAGGTTAGTCGGTTTCTGTTTATGTTCTACAAGCCCTCCCGTTGTCTACAGACTAACATTCATATATGGGTCGGCTAAAGTACGTTTTCGAACAGTATTTTTTCAGTATCAGCCGTGAGTTTGCCTGCTGGGGGTGCGGGAGCCTTCCGGGGGTGCGGGATTGTCCGAAAGGGTTACCGCTGCCCCGGAACATAAAGGGCTAAGGAAGGAACACGGATGGGTTTTAGTCAGTAAGAGTCTGACACTCCCTTCCGCTCCACCCAAAATAAAAAGCCGTGAGCTTGGATTTGTGCTCGTTTGAGAGCAATAGGTTCGCCTCCTATTACATGAGAGTTCAAGATACGAGGCAAAATGTGGCTGTACCTCCCCTGCGGAGATTACAGGCGTGATGTTACATTTACCTGCACAGCAACAGTCATTCGATGCGCGCTGTAATGCCTCTTCCTGAAGGCATGTGCGGCGAGGTGAAGTCGCTCATCGTCATCTATATCGTCCTTTAGACTGCGGAGGTTGCCCCACGTGAATGTACGCGCGGGGTGACCTTCGGGGAACAGGCTGGAGAGCAGCTGGTCCTTGCGGTTCGAGTCCGATGGAGAGGCTATTGCGAATTCTGTGGACAAAGGACATTTTTTGTTGATCGGAGTCTGATTTTTTAAAGGCATACTTAGTAGATTTATACGATCTAGTTTGGGCTTTAGAGCGTGCATACTAAAAGTTGGCAACGTCACAAATGGCTGACAAATATTTACATGTTTTATTAAAGTAGGATAGGCAAAAATTGGGACGCGTCCCCAACGACCAATAATAACCAGACATATGTTGTTGAATAGCTCTTTTCATAACTGTCACTTATTACTATATGGGGGTCAATCCCAGTTCGATGTGGGAAAAAAATTACAACTAAAAGAAAAACCTGATTGTGTGAAATACATAAAAAAAAATCAAGTGCATTTCGAAAATCTATGTCTAAAACTAAATAGTGTTACGATATTAATTATTGGGCCCAGTGCGGGCTGGTGGATGTCACATGTTTGATTTTTTGTTTCTAGGACATATTGGTTTGTGTTATGTTTTCTTTACTGTTTTAAGAGTCTATCTTGAGCAAGTATATAGCTGGTGGACTATATGTAGCTAAAACCACAAGCAATGAATGGTTAGTTACTCGATATTCATTACTATTGATGAAGCGTTTTTCAAAGCCTTATATGTAAGTCTCCTAAGCTATGTCTCAGTAACGTGTCGAGTTTATTTATTACAAGACCACATTTGTTTGTGAGGTACATTTGGCGTTTTGTAACAATGTTCCTCATTATTGGCCTATCATAGGAGTCTATCTGGACTTAGGCCTCTCCAGCCGCGATTCTCGACTTTTCCTATTCAGTTGATAGCCACCCTCCGAAATGCGCCGCTCAATTGGCGATCTCCAAGCACGAAATCTGTAGTTTCGGCCGAAGATACGAATGTTCTCAACTCCGTACCACCTACGACCATGAATTAGTTCGGGCCACGAACTAAGAACAAATGACAACACGATTCGACAGCTGTCCTTACTCCCGATGTGTTTTTACATGTCCGATAAAGGTAATTAATCGGGAGTAGGATTCATTTCGAAGTATAAAACTACTTCAGAGAGTAGGCTCCCTGAGCCTTAGTGGGTCCTATCGTACATCGGTCAACTCAAATGTTCTATTCTGCTGAATTATTTATTAACTAACAGGGCCCCGCGGTTTCACCCGCATAAGTTTCCAGTAGGAATATCGGAATAAAAACTAACCTATGTCCTTTCCCGGGACTCAAACTATCTCTATACCAAATTTCATCTAAATCGGTTCAGCAGTTTAAGCGTGAAGAGGTAACAGACAGGCACACTTTCGCATTTATAATAATATTATTATGGATTATTATGGATTCCCACAACCTATTGACTCCTAAGATTTATCTTTATACTTTTACTGTCCGGGAAGCAGACAAGATGTTTTTTTTTTTCTTCTTTGGCTACTGAGCAGTCGAACTGTACACTTCGTTTAACAAAGCAGATAGAAAGTGTTACGTATATTTGACAAAGACACGTATGACATGACAAGACGTAGCGAAAATAAAGTTGCTGTTATTAGTATCCACGTATAGTCACATAATTAGATACTTAAGAAACATGCATGCCATTCTTTTATATAATTAAATCAATAAGGAAAACCACAGTGTTTGTTGCTGAACACTGGCTACTAACTATCTTACTCAGTGCAGTGATGTTACCTAATACTATTTCAAGCATAGACTTTGACATAGATTTTTTGCGTTATATTCAAAGAGCATGCAAAATAGGTATTTTTTGGAGTGTTTTAGTCGATCACAGGTCATATTGTTAAGACTGAAAAGCGTACCCTCTAATCACATAACAAAACTTAAAAACGTGACGAATATTCTTCTACTCTTAGAATAATAACGCTTCTACTATTTCTTGCGATCAATCCTACAATATTATAAACGCGAAAGTTTTTGAGGATGGATGGATGTTTGTTACTCTTTCATGCAAAAACTACTGCACGGATTTGGATGAAATTTGGCACAGCGATAGTTTATAACCCGCGGGGCAATTGCGTGACACTTTATCAATCGGAATCGGTTTCATTTTAACAGTTCAACAACATTCATTGCGTTATTTACGTGTTGAGCAGACAAGTTTTTCGAACTTATGAAGCAATGGATTAGCAATTGGCTTCGAATTGATTCTGATTCCGATTGATAGTGTGTTACGCAATTAGGGTGCCGGATTAACACAGGATTTTTTATCCCGATATTCCCACGGGATCGAAACTTATGCGTATGAAAACCGCGGGTCGCTGCTAGTTAATTATAAAGCGTTAATTCAGCAGTTTACACCAAACGGCCCTATATAAGCCCAATCGCGTGTAGAATATGACGTTTCACATAGCTATTGGATTTATAATAACTTGTAAGTTTTCTTACATATCGGCGCAATCCATTCAAGTGCGAATTATATTCTATACATGTAGAAAATAAATAAATAATAATCGTTTTATAAAAAAAGCTTCATAAAAAAAAAAAACTCTTCAAAACTTATGTTGCTAACATAAAATAGCCATCTATTTTCGATATCCAGCGGAGTAATTGCGTAACACATTAACAGTAGAAATCTCTTTCATTTTGACAGTTCAACAACATTCATTGCGTTATTTACGTTGATGAGCATACAAATTTTTCGTACATACGACGCAATGGATTAGCAATATCCTTCAAAATTATATTCTTCAAAGTAATAGGAGAACCTCCTATTATATGGGACTTGAACAACAATGAGAGCAGTGGTGGCCCAGTGGTAACGGTCGCGACTTACGAGTTCTAAGTACCCGACATGCGCTTTACTTTACTTTTTTATCAATTATTTCATCACTACTACTCTCGAAACGATGAAGGAAAACATCGTGAGGAAACCCAGAACCAAAAATTCGAAGACATGTGACATCTACCAACCCGCACTAAGCCCGCGTGGTTGATTACGGCCCACTCCCTCTCACCGAGAGCCGGCCTGTGTCCCAGCAGTGGGAACATTATAAGCTGACTATGAATTAGCATAATCGCCAGTTATGTTTACGTAACTGGTGAAATATGTTTCTAAGGGTAGGTTTCGTAACTGGTGAAAGGTAAGTAAGTAAGTAAGTAAGGGTATACCTCTGCCAATGTTTTCGGGTAATAAAGACGTTATGTTACGATTTTTCTCACAGTTTCGAAATACATATTTCAGTAGGAATGGTTCGAAGGTTACGTATAAACCTCTCTGAATAATTGATTATACCTATCAAAGTTCAATTTTATACATAAGTATACACTTTTAGTTGCAAGTGACCCTGTGACCTATTCGATCAATCTTCACGGTAGAAGGTCGTCGTACTAACTCACCATTACGTATATTCTACCCACATATCATCAATTACCATAGCAACGTCATAATCATAACAACAATACCCGTGCATCTATGATCTATGGAGAATTTAATAAACAATTAAGAAATCAATCTACAGGGTGTTACGGAAACGATATATCAATAAAAACGGGTTGAAGAGTGTATCTGGTCTAGAATCTCTGTACAAAATTTCAGCTCAAAAGCAATAACTTTGAAAATACTTTTTTATTTCGATAGTTCATTAAATTGAAATCATAACAAACGTGTCACCGCACTACGAGGGTCATTATCCATTATCTGTAGTGTGTCTGTGCGCCTAGTACACGCACATCACGCCGCCGCGCGCCAGTGCAGCGCCGTGATGTCGAAAGAAAAAAATATTAAGAATTTTCAAAGTTAATGCTTTTGAGCTGACATTTTGTACAGAGATTCTAGACCAGATACACTCTTCAACCCGTTTGTATTGATATACCCTTTCTGTAACACCCTGTATACTTATAATAAAGCTGAAGAGTTTGTTTAAACGCGCTAATCTCTGGAACCACCACTCGGATTTGAAAAAATCTGTTTGCGTTTGATAGCCCAATTCTTGAGGAAGGCTATAGGCTAAGACTCTAAGGAGCCGAGCAAAAACCCAAAAAACTCACAAAGAACGCTACGCGAAAACGAAGTAATAGAACGAGTAGGCGATGCGGTGCGACGGGGTGGGGGTCGGGGGAACAATTTCACGCGCACGAAGGCGCGGGCAGAAGCTAGTACGTAATAAAGAAATAATGTACTTTTACAATACGTAATAAAGTTGTTTTTATACTGTTATAATAACCGAAATGTGATAAATGTGGTAGTGACGTGAAAATTACGCGATATATCATAATTTGCTCATAACTGTGGTCAACAGTTGACTGCCGCTGACGGTACTTGTCGATTATCTAATAGTTATGTGGCATTTATGTTAGTATCTGGTTATTTTAACGGAACCAGTATATATCGTTACAACTTAGTTTAGCTTCAAAATTCAGGGCAACGATTTCCTGTTTTTTTGCACGAAATTCGCATGTTTTTAGTTCATAATCATTGCTACAAAATGATTTTAGTATATTAATTGCAACGATTACTGATCTCTGGCGAAAACAACTTCATCAAATTAAACGCAGGTGTCAGTTATTAAAACACATTATTTAAAACGTTTGCCTTCAGAGTAAATTTACTCCATGATTTAGATACTTTGATCTTAATTAATTCCTTTTGTGGTTCTATTTTTAACTAGGTATCTAGAAAAATTTGCTGTTTCATACATTTTGATCGTGTAGGTATTGCACTTTTGTATGCGACAGTGGACGTTGTATGTCATTCGTAATTCTTTGACAGCCCGAAAGTCTGACAACCAGTCTTACCAAGGGGTATCGTTTTACCCAGTGGAGGGTGGGGGGTTGTGGAGGTCACATAGGAAGTTAAATAAGCATAGGCATAGTTAAATACTAGTATTCAGCTGACTCCGGTTGGACTGGAATCCGACCCCAACATAATTGCGCAAAGACTAAGCAGATGATGAATTTACGCAATGTAATTTGAAGAGTTAAACCTGACCTGACTCAATGGCTTCCCTTTCTCTCTGCATGGCTTCCTTGTTCATGAGGGGGCTGACGAAGAACTGGCTGAACATATCCATGGCCTTGGGCAGGTGCTTCTCTTGGATCTCGAAGTAGAACGTCGTCACCTCGCAGTCAGTTGACGCGTTGTCGGAACCACCTTTTTTCTAAACAAGATGTACGGGGTTTTACAAGAAATGTATGGGTTTTAAGATTGTAAAGGTAAATCTGATGTTATCATGCTGTACCTTTCAAGCATTAACATAAAAAAAAAACAAATCCTTTTTCATGTTTACGGGAAAGACTTGTAAGTTATTTGGAAAAAATATGAATATGATACTATGTTTTACTTTATAAGTATACTAGCTGCGCCCCGCGGGTTCACCTGCACAAGTCTCGATCCCGTAGGAATATCGGGATAAAAAGTATCCGATGTCCTTTCCCGGGACTCAAACTATCTCTATACCAAATTTCATCGAAATCGGTTCAGCGGTTTAGGCGTGAAAAGGCAACATACAGACAGACAGACAGAGTTGCTTTCGAATTTATAATATTATATAGTATGAATTTATCATAACTTCAGGTGAAAACGAGAAGCGTGTGTGTAAAAATAACTTAAATGTCAACCTCATTAGCATGCTAGCCAAATGTTCTGCTTTCACCGCTTTCGGAGAAGTTATATTTCTTCCAGTTATCATCGGTGTCGAGTATATTAACAACTAGCTGCGCCCCACAGTTTCACCCGCATAAGTGACGATCCCGTGGAAATATCAGGATAAAAAGTAGCCTATGTGTTAATCCATGGTGTCAGCTACCTCCATACCAAATTTTATCAAAATTGGTCCAGCCGTTTGTGCGTGAAGAATTGACAAACATACAAACACACTCACAAACTTTCGCCTTTATAATATTAATGTGATTAGTGTGATGTGATCCTCATCATAATTCATACCCAATACATATATTGAGGCTACTAAAGCCTAGATGTAGACAGGATGACTTTTCATTCCTACAAAACGGTAGGGTATTTCAGTACCTATAACTTTCCCACTGCTGGGACTCAGATCTCCTCTCTACGAGGGAGAGTAGATCTACCGCGTAGGCCTAGCGCTGATTCGGATTGGTTTCTACACTAGAATGACACCTCATACTCATACAGCCTTGTGACAGCAACAGATTACTAACATTTTGGTGATAACGTTTATCTTACCTTGATAAAAGAATCAAATTCGTTCTCCTTAGGGTACTTCTCACTGCCCATGAAGACCATGTGTTCGACGAAGTGCGCCAGTCCCTGTATGTCCGCGGGGTCGCTGTAGCTGCCCACGCCGACGCATATCGCGCACGCTGCCTGTGCCAAGGAAATAAGGAGGTTTAATAATAGGGCGAGTGTGGTCTAAGCCGTAACACGGGCGAGAAACGGAAGGAATTCAACACATTGAGCTAGAACATAACTGTTCCAAACTCCTTGGCTATGGTTAACTTTTAGAAGATTTTTATTTTTTTTATTTGGTTGAATGAATAACATTCAACCAAATAAAAAAAATAAAAATAATTTCATTTATACTGCTTCTTTTTGTAACAGTCAAAAGATTTGGTTGTGGTTAGTGTTTCCGATTTATGTTATATTTTTAATTTTTTCCCACTAAAATCCTTTTAGCACACTTTAGTTTTATTTCATTCCACTAACCACTAATACATACAGTCCACTTTCATCGCCTTCAATAACCTTTGTTGCATTTTCACGCACAATGGTCCATTTGAAGGACTAAGTGCGGAAACCAAACCCATAACATAGAACATAGAACCTTTGTAGCATAATTATAAGGTCATCCTCCAGTCGTTATCCCAATATATTTGGGGACGACGCAGCATGTCTTCTTTATCCTTTATTACTTAACGCGTATGGTCAATACATGCGAAATACAAACATAGATACATAAAAAAACTCATGAACGCACGCCTGTTTCCCGTTGGGCTAGGCAGAACCCGAGGTAGAACCTTTAGAACATCTCCTGCTAATGTGATACGGATGGGAATCAATGTAAGTAATCTTTACTGGTTCCCTCAGACTTACGTGTAGTTTTTATCAGCAGTTTCTTCAAAGATGTGACACAGGTGAGAGAAAAAGTTATTTTTGTATGAAATTGACATGCCATTTTGAACTCTAATGCATTTAAATTCGTACTTTCTTCTTTCACGTGAGCCAGTGACGGGATCTTATAAGGAAATATTTAACCATAATAATTTCGATCAAGTTAATAACATAGGTAACGCATAAGTAACGAAACCGGTTTAGATAAATAACTACATGTTAATAAAAGAGGCATGTAGAAATCATCTCATAACATAAACTATGTATAATCTCATAATATTCTCCATATCAGTGGTGAACTGTTCATGGATAGGCCAAACAGCAACTGTCCATAATTTCGTAAATGTTTAACTTTACATCTATTTTGTTCTTACTATTAAGCCCCATTTACACTACGCAAGCTTCTTGCCCGTGGCACACGACAATGCAAGTCAATTTTTGCTTGCAACAATGTCAGTGTTTAGACGGTGTAACTTTTATTGTTGTTTCAACTTATATGGTATGCCAAAGGCAATTAGCCTTTTAATAGTCCGGGAGGTACCGTTGCATTTTCGGCAGTGATTTTACGCCGATTGCTTGCCATCTTTTCCTATAGATCTCGGATGACTTATAACTGCACCAAGCGTCAGCTGGCGCACCCGCGGTGGGTGTGGAATTGGGAGGTTGCGGAAGTTGTAAAAAAAAATCAAAAATTAAGTAATAGTACGCCGGCTGAAACTTATTTCATAAATAATTGACATCATACTGAGCTGAAAAAAAATCGTCAGCTGCATCGTGGAGGGGGGATTATGCGTCAGCTGCTCGCATGAACTTGTAAGAAAAACCGTAAAATAAAGTTATAGTACGCCGGATGAAATCTGGCTACATGATTCTTCAAATAATTTTGAATATGAAAACAACAATCAGCTGCTTGTGTAGCGGTGGAAAGACCGTCAGCTGACCCAGTCAAGATTTAAAATTTTGGAGCATTGCTACGAGTATTAGGCTGTTTCCTTTTAAACACATATTTAAAGATAGATTCTGGCCTTGCTTGAACCCATAACACGACCTTCGGGCTGTAGTGACCTACACACTTCAGTCTAGTTAAATTAATAACCTAAAAGGAATACCAAATAAAATATAAATTATGTATTTCTTAAATAAAATTAATTATAATTTATATTCACATATTTACAAAAGAACTTAAAACTAGACTTATATAAAGTCAACATTTAAAATAAAACTTTTTACAAGAATTAAAATATGTAATATTCAATAAAAAAAGTAATAAAAAGAATTAAAAAACCCGACTGCAACCTTATGCTAAAACTAACTGAAAAGCTAAAAACAAGCCCATTTTAAATTAAATAAAAGTTTTGTCCCATTTTAGTTTGAAACTATAATAATGGTTTGGGCCCCGCCTGCTTCCAACTTTTATTTAATTTAAAATGGGCTTGTTTTAAGCTTTTCAGTTAGTTTTAGCATAAAGTTGCAGTCGGATTTTTTTTATTACTTTTTTTATTTCCAGCTTTTTAGTTTACAAATGTGAAAGATTTCGCAGACGATTTAGTTCTTGGTACGTGTTTTTTTACGATTTGTCACTTTGAATTACTTTTAACTATATAAGTTGTATATATTTTTGTAATCACCTTTTAAAACCCTTTATTTTGATACCCCACTCGATAGGTTTGCGAAAAAAAAATATTTATGAAGGCATAAATAGCGCCAAAAATCCGCCACTGTGTTTTTTTTATTTTTATTTTGATATACCCAGTGTCACTCTCACAATAAATACGAATCTAACGACACCTCTCAAGCTAAAATCCATCGAGCATCGAGCGAGAATAATGCTCGGCAATATGAATGCAATTCACAACGATTTGAAAATAACAATGCACATTGGTTCCGGGAATTTTCAAAGATTCGTTAATATCACGAAATCGTATGAAAAATTGGGAATCGATTTGTGCTCTGCATTGCCAGGGTTCCATGCCCTCACAGGCTGTGATTTCAATCCTGCATAAAGGAAAAAATAAGCCTTTACAATTGTTGCGAAAATCTCAGGCATATATGCGAGCATTGGGGGACATCACAAATAGTCCGAGTTGAGAATTAGACGAGGTCTTCATAACGATTGAAGAATTTGTTTGTCGCTTGTACGGATTTAAAGCGATAAACGAAGTCAACGCTACACGAGTTGCTACCTTCACTAAAAATTATCGAATTGATGAAAAAAACGATGTACTCAAGTGGAAAAACCGTATCGACGGGGCGATCTTCCCTCCATGTAAATCCGAGCTACGCCAGCATTTACTGCGCACTTCATATATAGCGCACCTTTGGAGCCATGCTCACCTTCAAGAACCTTCTCAATTATCTCCCACTGACTGGGAATGGGAAGAAAAAGACGAGAAGTATGTCTTCAAATGGTTCGAGGGAGATCAAGTACGCCTATCAGTCACCAGTATAACGGATAGCAGCGAAAATATTGGCGGTATGGAATTATTGTCGCTGACACTTTCTTTGAGCTTGTATATTCCTGGTAGCCTAATTTTGATTATTGACATGCTTATTTGCAGATGATGGTGAAGAGAATCGAGCTCAAGAACTTCATCAAGACGAAGAGAACGATTTCCTGCAGGACAGTTCGGATGATGATTCGTCCGAGAACGGTTACGATAGCGATACCATCGACAACGAATAGCTTCTGCAAAGTTCTCATTTTCTATATATTTCGATTTTTTTAATGTTATATTACCCTTCATTTTATTTTATGTTCATTTCATTTTACACTAGATTTTATTTCATATTATGCATTTTGTTAAAAATAAAACAAGACAAAAATATACCGTGACAGATTCTGTGCATTACTCGAATAATCTGTACCTTTACTGCGTCAGCTGACGGTCTTTCCACCGCTACACAAGCAGCTGATTGTTGTTTTCATATTCAAAATTATTTGAAGAATCATGTAGCCAAATTTCATCCGGCGTACTATAACTTTATTTTACGGTTTTTCTTACAAGTTCATGCGAGCAGCTGACGCATAATCCCCCCTCCACGATGCAGCTGACGATTTTTTTTCAGCTCAGTATGATGTCAATTATTTATGAAATAAGTTTCAGCCGGCGTACTGTTACTTAATTTTTTATTTTTTTTTACAACTTCCGCAACCTCCCAATTCCACACCCACCGCTACTTGAGCAGCTTACGGTCGGTTCAGTTATCAGTCATATAAGATCAACTATCGATGTTAATAACAGCCGGCTTACTATGACTTTTGAATTTGCAACGCTACCGCCCGGACTATAACCTTTATATCAGTTCTCGTGCCCCTAGCGCCAGACAAAAAAAAAAAAAACGAAAAATAAATGCCGATGAAACGAGCTGTGATGATGTAATAATAATACAGATTAAACGAGCTGTGTTATTTGGTCGTATATATACGACTCTGGCGGAATGGACACGAAAATATTTGTCGGATTAATCCGACGTAAGCGGTTAAAAGGTTAAATTGCAGTGTGCGAATCAGTCTTTAGACTAACTCCTGACCTGTCCTACTTACTGGAACTGCATCCTAATTGCGTAACAATATCAATCTGAATAATTTTGAAGGATATTGTTAATAGGTACATCATGTTCGAAAAATTGGTCTACTCTACAACGTAAATAATGCAATGAATATTGCTGAACTGTCAAAATGAAAGCCATTGCTACTGATAGTGTGTTAAACAATTACCCCGCTGGAATTCTACCCGCCTAACTACTGAATAGGTACAGATACGTCCTACCAACTAATAGAAAGCGATACATTTTATTTCAAAGATACAACTTGTGTTATGTTACTAGACATATCGTACCGTATCGAGTGTAAGTTGATTCATAAAAATCTTGCATCGCTTTCTTAAAGCTATTTTCTCGTACGCGTTCTTCAACATTCTAATCAAATTTCGTTTGGTGTGACTGATGCCCTGTCAAAAGCATATTGTATTAGTAAGTACTATGTTTGTGTTTGTACAAGAGCGTCTATGGGGTTTCTTGCCCGTTCTTTTCCATAAGAACATACTACGCTTTTGAATTCTAGGCTACTAGCTTCATCTTTGTGACTGACCGACTCCTTGACAATTTAAAAGTGCCTGTAATTGTTGTTGAAATAAATGCTTTGAGTTTGAGTTTTCTTGAGATAGCAACAATTATTGTGACACAAAATTTTCAGGACAAAAACTTTCCTGCTTTTCTGGAATGAATACGTCTTAATCGTAGTCCCTATAAAAGTGCTTTCTGCCAAGGATACAAATAAATAGAATTTTTTATCATTTATTAAAATCCTCCTACAGTATTATTTGCATCTTCGCTTTTAGCAGGCATGTCCGCCTTACTTTTTTTAAATATGCTATTTTATTCGTGTACGTTACATCCAAATAAGTAACAGTGATTTCACCAAACTCTTGGACAGATATATTGATTTTATATTGTGCAACTGTAGACCGTGATGCATTAATTTAATTTTTAAAAGCATTCATTTTGTTTAGAAACGTGCTAAACTACATCATTGACAGATAGTGATTGTGAGGAGTCGAGACACAGCGATTTGTCACGTTTTCACTGACCTAGGACGAAAAAAAATATTTTAAACCATGTTTCTCTCTCAACAACATAACATCATGCCTGTTTTGTCGAGGGTCTAGACAGATGTGTACCTAAAGTACACCGCCACCACCGGACAATAACCGCAAGAGACTGCCGCTGCGGTTTTAATTTTGGACATTCTGTTCGTTCCTATGTTGTCGAGGCTTAGTCCAGGTTCGCCCGGGCGTGTTTCTCCCGCGACGATTTTTTTTTGCGCACTGAATTTTCAACGCACTGCGTAGCGCCGAGAAATGAAATTTCAACAGTGTGTTGACGCCAGGGCTTTAAATACCGGTAAAATTTTCGTAACGATACCTTCATTTGACAGCGTTACCGTTAATATTAAAATAACGGTAATGGATTTAACGTTATTTTAGCTCCATTTTATCGGTAATCATTATTAACGTTAGTTTTTTATTAACGTTAATATTATCGTTACTTTTAGAACGGTTAATCTAGTGAGTTTGAAGTAGAGGCGGAAGAGGCGCGCGGGGGCGGGCCACCCGCCGTCGCCGTCGCCCCGCGCTGTGATGCCGTGCCAATCAAAACATTGCCCGATTCTTACGTGTGAGTGTGTTTTGGTCAGGTCATAAGTGAGATACCTAACTGATAAGATAATTTATACAACATCAAGATGAGTGAAGACAATAATCAAGGTAATTAATGGTTCTTATTTATGGTTATTACAATAGTTGTTTAAATATGCAGGATTTAATAGTCTAACGCCAACGTCCAACGTCTAACTACCACGGAATTTCTACTACAGTAACCGACTGCCGCCGCGTGCAGACACCAGCCGACAACACACGGCGGCGGCTACCGCTAATTGCGTTCCGCTTCTCTGTATGAGAGATTCGTCGCACTACTGACGCTATATAGCGTCAGTAGTGCGACGAATCTATATAAGGTGTAAAAAAATTAACTGCAAGAACTTTAAGAGGTGCTTTATACCATCGAACTGAACAACATTCACTATGGGACCAACTCTGAAATCACGAAAAAAAAAAGAGCTGTTTCATACATTTTGGCCGAGTAGGTATTGAACTTTTGTATGAAACAGCTGATTTTTTTTTCGTGATTTCGGAGTTGGTCCCATAGTGAAAGTTGTTCAGTTCGATGGTCTAAAGCACCTCTTAAAGTTCTTGCAGTTAATTTTTTTTACACCTTATAGTATTATTTGAAAGCGCTTTGAAGGTAAGCAGGCCGCACACCGGTGCACACAGATATAATTTATTGAAAAAATTAAGTTATTCTAGTTTGTTTTTGTTAGTTATTCCTGTACGAGTCGCAATAAATACCTTTTCTTTCTTTCTTATTCTGAATTAAAAGTTAATCGCTACTTTTAATTCAGAATAAGAAAGAAAGAAGAGGTATTTATTGATCGAAGTAGCAACTACACGCTAATTGTACCCCCTGTGGGGTACGGACCTCGGCTTAGGGCGTCGCTGGGAGAGGGCAGCAAGGTACAGGCTGGATCGGAATGATGTGTACTTGGTGTGCGTGCTTGCGCGCAGCTATACGAGGGCGTTAAATGAGTCGCGTTTCAAATGCGGCACCACAATTGTCGTAATGCAAATGTATGTCCTGTGTACGGCTTGCCTTAGGAAGATAATTCGTTAAACCGTTTAGGAAATATTTCTAACTGCGAGCATCCCAAGTGAGTGACTACATGCGCGTACTCGAAATAAACGGGCTGCTCTGTTCCATTCCGCTTTTATGGATTGTCTTGTCACCCATATATTATTTTAATATTATTTTCAGATGATTTCACTGTAAGTGAGGACTGTAGTCAACCGATATTTACGGACATGCTAAATGTTTCGAGCTCAACAAGTAGCGCCGCCGATGACATTAATGGTTAGTAATTATATGTAGTTTTGCTGTAGGAAGATGTGATTGTTAAAATTAAAGTTGAAACCTAATTTACAAATTGTTTTTCAGGATTCATCGAAAATAGCCAAGATGATACTGATGTAATGTCACAATCTTTATTACAACCTCCAAATCATAATAAACGAAAATATAAAGCAGAAAACGAAATAAAGGAAGAACATATAAGTCCTAACAGTAACAGTCATAACAACAGTAAGAAAAAAAAAAGACGGGTTGCACTCCGGGAGTGCCGGCAGAAGTGAAAACTTGAATATTAACGTTGAAATAAATCAATTATTAATTGAACTAATATAACTCATTTTTTTTTCACTATTTCTGAGTCACTTTTTTCATTAATAGATGCACTTTGTTCAATTCCCATATTTTAAACATTTTATATACACGAATTTTACGAATACACAGCAGTGTGGCTACTACACAGACGGTCGAGCCATCAGCTGTCTATCCATCCATCTATCCACGTCCACGTCCAAGTCCACGTCCATCCATCCATCCATCGATCCATCCATCGATCCATCGATCTATAGAGGTATGAGGAACAGGGCGTAAAGTTCACTCAACCTCCATAGAAAAGGGAGGATCCTCCAACCAGACGGGTGTTGTGTCTGGCGGGCAACTGCCCAATGATTCATGTCGGGCCGTTGTATTTATGCTAGTTGCGTGGTAAACTCTGCTTGCGTGATGCAGGATTTGCGTAACGTCAGTATGACGCGTTGTTCGCATGTGGCGTTGTAGATACCGCTACAGATCCATCCATCGATCCATCGATCCATCCATCGATCCATCCATCGATCCATCGATCCATCCATCGATCCATCCATCCATCCATCGATCCATCCATCCATCCATCGATCCATCCATCGATCCATCGATCCATCCATCGATCCATCGATCCATCCATCCATTGTCGTGTGTCGCTTGGTTCACTTCGGTTGGCGCCGCCGTAGAAAGAGGGGGGGGGGGGAGGAATCTCTCCTGACGGTCACGTGTCCTGACGCGATGTCCTGACGCGAGTTTAACATTTTTTACCCATTACAAAAAGTGTGCAATGCTGCTATAGTAGATTGTACAACTAAGGCATAAAATAAGCTATTTTACCCCGAGACGTTTGTATCATTTATATCATCATATAAAAATAGTTGGACCACAGCACCTTTTGTGAGTTCCTTGGTCCAATTCATTTAAAAAATAACTTGCCAACTCTAAAAACCTCAACTGCATTTTTATGTGTGTATGTATGGTACCGGAGAAAGCAAAAAAATTAGGTATCTCAAAAACTAAATCCAATATCAATTTCCTTAAATAATGACATGTACATTTACTGTATTATATTATTTTAATTATTGTGAAGGTGAGGACTATGTTGGTCATTATTTCCGTTTTAATTATGGTTTGGCAGTTTGAGTAGTTTATGCGGCCTACCCAAATGTCCGGTCTTTGGTATTGTTCGTCGAATCGTTGAGCTCCTCAAGTTCTGAGTTGAACTGCACGATTTTTGACAAATGCGTGCACTGACTGGACAGGTCCGCTCAATCTGTGTGGTTCTTTCCTCAAAAGACCATTTCAGACACCAATCTACATGGTCTTCACATGATCTGACCAAGATTATGCCTGGACTTTAAAAGAGACTGTGACCTCTGAGTTTGTTTCGACCTTTCTTCTCAGAGTAGTCAGATAGGAAACGCCCACGTCATCTAGCTTTACAAATATGATTGACGTATAAAAGTGTTTGTACAAACCTACTTACAGAAAATAAATCATCATTTAAATCAAAAAGAGTCAAAAAGCAAAAAAATTAGGTATCTCAAAAACTAAATCAAAAAGAGTCAAAAGAACTATTTCATTATTCTCAGTGTTTCCATTATTGCAGAGTGATAAATTTGTATAAGGCTGGGATTACATAAAAGAAGAAAGTGGTGTTGAAGCTAACAAACTGATTCAGTATAGGTCTAAATAAAAAATAAAAAAAAAATTTCCTTGAATCCAATAACGCTCTATAGCGTTATTGGATTAAAGGAAATTTTGATGAATTTTCTCAGCTTATGAGCGTATTTAGCCAGAGGCATAGGACTAATAACATTTCAGAAAGCTCACATGCAGAACTAAGTGAGTGCATGAATGCAAAAAATGTTACAATGTTACGTCTATTAAATGTTTTAGAAAATTTTACAACTTTATCAAGTGAAATCGCACACAAAAGACGTAAGGTCCAAATTGAGAATGATGATTATATACGAGAAATTCAGCTACAACTGATTTCAGGTGATATTACTGTAGGTCATGCTTTAGATAAATTTCGTTGAATGTTGTAAAACATTTAAAAAAAAAAGTTTAAAAACTTAGTCACCCTACTTTAATTATGTTATTTTACTGCAAAGAGGTTCAATATAACCGTAAACCAGTAGGTACCATACACATATAAAGATGCAGTTGAGGTTTTTAGAGTTGGCAAGTTATTTTTTAAATGAATTGGACCACGGAACTCTCAAAAGGTGCTGTGGTCCAACTATTTTTAAAGTTGGACAACTGCCCCTAGTAAAGACCCATGGTCCAACTAGTTGGACAGAGCAGTTGGACTACTGCCCCGGACTGGAAAATATCTATAAACTTTATTTTCTTTTTTACGTCCCATCTTGACAGCGTCTCGAACAAACCAACTCACTGTAGGTATTGCACACAATTGAGCGCGGCAGCGACGGCGCAGGCGGCGCGGTTAGCGCGTGGCGGAGCGGCAACAGTGCGAGCGCACAAAAATGTAAACAGACGGAACGGCAACGTAGCTAAATTAACGGTAAAAATAACGTTACTGATGTATTTTGCGTTAATGTTAATTAACGTTACTTTACTGGTAATGTGACCAAGTAACGTTACATTTTTGTGAACGTTATTAAGGTATCAAATTGAAATTAACGTTACATAACGGTTATTATTTTGTTATTTGGTAACGTTAACAAGCCCTGGTTGACGCGCTCTGTTGGGTTCTCAATGCTTAGCTCGTCGACTCCGAAAGTTAAAAATTAAAGAGTGTGGGATTTTTACCTCACTAAAACCACCCCGGTGATCACCATCAGCACATAGGGGCGGTCCCGGTTCCTCTTAAAAGACCAATTCCGGAACCCCCCCGTGCAACGCCTGTAAGGCACATCCCCTGAGCCTCGATAACTGTACCTAGCCAACCCACATTTCTGTACCGATGACGTTGAATTTTTCAATTTGAAAAGCAGTCTTTCAGGAAACTTCATGAATACGCAACGAACAGGTGACTCGATGGCTTCAATAAGCCACTATTAAATAATAGTATCGTTCTATATAGTTAACAGAGTGTAAAACTATTCAACTGTTCTATCATGAATACAATTTCGACAGTCTGACGCAATTGGATGGATGCAAGACTTAATAATACTGCGGGGCTATGATTTGAGCGTAGATTCACTTGGATAGGCAAGGTCGTCTGCACTATCTGTTTGTTTTACTAATTGAACAGTATATGCTATGGTTTATGCGCCTTAAATTGAGGAAGGTCTTTCTTTTTAGAATTTGGTAACTGAATATTTAGGCTTATATCTCACCAGGACACCATGGTGGCGCAACCATGGTCGGGCTGCCAGTAAAATACATATACACAACTTTATGGTGGGTATCCCAACAGGCGTCCGATCGGTTGCGCAAACAACCATACATTTTTTGGCAGTGCGACTATGGTTGCGAGTGCGACGCAGCTGGTGTCCTAGTGAGGGTCCTTAAGAATATTAAAAATTACAGTTCGAGATTTGGCTAAATGTGGTGATGTCAGGTAAAGCCGAGCCCTAAAGCAATAGTTGTCGAGAGACGTTAGAAGGAGCGTGGGCAGACCAACAGCAAGATGGGTGGACGACCTATAGAAGATCGCGGGGAAGACCTGGATGAGACTCGCACAGACCAGGGAAGCATGGCACAAAAGGATGGAGGCCTATACAAAGCAGTGGTGGCCCAGTGGTAACGGCCGCGACTTAGGAGTTGTAGGTCGTAGGTTCGCAGTTCGCACCCAGACTGGCACTTTACTTTGTGTTAATTATTTCATCACCATTGCTCTCAAAACGGTGAAGGGTTTTCCTTCATTGTGAGGAAACCGGCATGTCCTAGAACCAAAAATTCAAAGACATGAGACATTAACCAACCCGCACTGGGCCCGCGTGGTAGATTTATAGCCTACTATAGCCCACTCCCTCTCGAAGAGAAGAGGCCTGTGTCCCAGCAGTGGGAACAATATAGGCTGATTATGATGGGTGGAACAAGGTTGCTAATCATGATGATAAAGGATGACAGTTGGAGACCTTTGAATTGAATTTATGTCTTGAGGCGTAAAACATTTTTCGACAAGGCATTTAAATCCAAAATACGAATTATTTATGCATATTCTCTGCAGCATGTCAATTTTCAACAAAACGTTGGTGTAAGTACCTACTCGCGTTTTCAAGGTCTGTATTTGTTATATGCAAAGCTATTGTCATTTATGTGACTGCAATTCATGATTTCAAAGCATTCAAGTAATTCCGAGATAATTTGATGCACGCCGTGCATTGTTATACAACCTTGGCAGTGCATGGTTTTATTCATATATGACCTAAAAGCGAAAGCGCCAGAATAGCTCGCGAAATTCAAAACTTATCATACGTTTTTTCAGAGGATCAATTTCCCGTAATTTTAAGAACGTTCACAGTCTAATCTCAGTCTCAATCCATACTTCCATACTAATATTATAAATTCTAAAGTAACTCTGTCTGTCTGTATGTTCCCTTTTCACGCCTAAACCACTGAACGGATTTCGATAAAATTTGACATAGAGATAGATTGCATCCCGGGGAAGGACATAGGATAGTTTTTATCCCGATATTCCCACGGGATCGAAACTTATGCGGGTGAAACAGCGGGGCGCAGCTAGTCTAACAATAAAAAATAAGTTTAAAAACTAAAACCCGACTACTGAAAAGGATGAAACAAGAAATTACCTTCCCGTGGTCGCATGCTACCATAGTTTTGTATGTTAGTACAGCGGCATGCGACCACGGGAAGGTACATTCTTATTTCATCCTTTTCAGTAGTCGGGTTTTAGTTTTTAAATTTATTTTTTATTTATTTTGGGGCTTATTTCAGTAATATTTATATTTTTGAAATGTGCTAATTAAGCCCTTTCATTAGACACCCAACACGGCATGATAAAAAAAAATTAGGTCCTGGCTTTATGGCCGCTAGAGGGCGCCATTTTCATTTTATTGTGACGTCATATGGCTATATGACGTCACAATAAAATCGATTGATCGTCGGCTGGTTATAGGCTTATAACCAGCCGACGATCAAGACGCTTCCAACGATACCTCATTTGTCCAATCATGACAAGCAGTTTAGAAGTTATGAGGGAACAGATGAACATACATAAATACATACCGGTCAAAATCATAACCCTCCTTTTTGCTTCGCGGTAGTTGGGTAAAAAATGAGTTTTTGACTTTGATTGTCGCTGAAATGAGATTGCGACTAGTTTTTGAACGTTTTTAATTACGGGAATTGGCCATCTAGTTGTATGTTGATCTTAAAATATGATTCGCGACCGTAACAAATATCTATTTACAGAATAATAATCATTCAAAACATCAATACTGTCTACATTAAAAATCGCAGACTGCCTTAAATTGTCATTAGAAAAAGGTACCTGAGGTGGTACATGTACACAATTTCATCGGAAGTATAGTAAGTCATAATAAGGAAGGGCTGTTAAACTAAATTAAATATTATAAAACTAAGGAATTGTTCAAATGAAATCACGTACATGTATTGACTACATGAGTAAATGACCTATTCGCACATTACAATGTTTTAAAAAATATATGTAAATTCTATGCATATAGGTATTAGTCATAATAAATTTGTTGCACATTTCATGTAAAATAATGAGTTTATCGTTGCCAATAGTGACTAAGGTAGGTAATACTAGAACCGTTTTATTAGATTAAGGTGTTTTATGGTTTTTAGGGTTCCGTACCCACAGGGTAAAAATGGGACCCTATTACTAAGACTCCACTGTCCGTCTTTCTGTCACCAGGCTGTATCTCATGAACCGTGATAGAATAGAATAAAATAAATATTTAAGGGGGCTCAAAGACAACAAACGTGATTTTTTTTGCCGTTATTTTCTCGATATTAATAACGGCAACAGGTAGACGCTTGAAATATTTAGTTGTATATTCACATTAAAAATAAATTAAAATAAAAAAAAATATTTAAGGGGGGCTCCCATACAACAGACGTGATTTTTTTAAATATTTAGTGTTAATTAGTCCAGTGGTACGGAACCCTTCGTGTGTGAGTCCGACTCGCACTTGGCTGGTTTTTTTAGTTTCATGGGTTGACCTACCGCCGAGGTGTCGTTATTCCAGACAGCTGTGCTGCTGGGGATCTTGTTACGCCACTTCTTCTTCCCAGCCCTAGCACTAGGAAGTGGGGGAGGGCGGGCGTTTTGAGGGACATTCTCATGTAGTATTGACGTACAAAACGTGCTGATTGAATAAAAGCCGGTCTGAGTCGGAATAAGTGTCGTTTATTTGTGTGCAGGCAGACATGCCACAAGTTTAAAGACTTTCGTAGTCCATACCGAAAAACGGTGGGTAGGTAAGGAGGAGTAAAGACCTAAGCTTAAAAGATTGAGTTCATGTTTTGGCCACAGTGAATGGCCTCAGTATGTTCAATGGGCCATACAATGTAGGTACTCAATACATAAAATAGTTGTAAAGGCAGCAGCGCACACAATTGTACAAATAATTATATGCACTTCATGGTTACCTTATTATGCTTTGTATTCACCTTCATTCAAAATAGGCCTCTTTATCTCACACAAAACATACTATTTATTACACAATAGAACCGTATCGTGAGAAAATGTTCTTTTTCATTGAAAATGTAAAATGTCCTTAATCACATCAAAGTCAATCAATGTTTTAAATCGTTCGTAAAACGAAATCGTTCAGAAAAATAAACGCTTTTCGTCATGTGAGATACAAACTGCTTACAATAGGTACAATGAGCAATTTTTATTACGGAAAATGATAATTATGGTAATTTAATTACTCTAACTGACGGTTAACGTAATTATAATTTTCAATATTCAATTACAAAGATACACAGATAGCATAGATGATTTTACAAAGCAAAAGATCAATATGGACCCTGTCGGACACAGCAAAATTAGGAAAGGATTTCTTTTCAACATAGACGTAAGACACATTACCTATGCTTATACCTAAGTATTTATGTAGTCTAGCCGTATGATCTTGAATAGTAGAGCTACAAAAATACTGCTAAGATTTTAGATTCAATACTTTTTAACGTTTTTCACTCGGTAAAAAGCAAATTAGGTAAATGACAATAGCGAATCGCGGCAACAAATAAGGTTCAAAGCAGCAACGCGTTTGATTTTCTAGTTGCGTCGAATGACCACCAAAATAAAAGTAATTTTGCAATTTTAATTTAATTAAAAAATAAACGCAAGGCCCAGTGGAACATTTTTAGGTATTCCTCTAGTAGTTGATTGAATTGAATTTCCTTTATTATCATTACATAAAATATGATAGTTTACGCTCAAAATTTTGAGATTATGCGACGAAAAATTTTTATCAAGATACTATTTTATTTTTACGTAACATTTTTGAACACGTATTTTCTTTGAACATTTGACAATACACTCATCATCATATTTTTCAGTCTAGTAATATGTACCAATACCCCTAACTGTGCGACAAGAAACTGAGCGTTTTACGATGTCCTACGTTTGAGCAGCGCCTGAACTAGTATGAATCTTGACTTATGATTCACTTTCTAACAGACACAAGGCCGTAGAACGGAGATCTTTAGCACTTTACCCTACTTATTGCTTTCAATGTTGAATCTGGGACTAGATAAGTTTTTCGCTTTGAATCCAATAGACTCGGTTCCTGATCTATATTCACCGCTATACAATGTAGGATTGTAGGTCATCGGTCGTTGACCACTAAACCGGTTCAAGGCTTCAAGTTGCCGTAGATAAAGGCGACGACTTTTCACGATCAAGTTTTAATATAGGAAGTGAAAATCTATTTCTTCTCAGTCTGAAGATACTTCTGTAGGTACTAGACTAGTTTTTCTAATTTGACAAACTTCACAAGACTTAGTGCTGGGGTCTAGCCCAGGATGCGCCTGATATTCTAAGGACAAGCTGCATGTGTTTTTGTTTATAGCATCGCAAAGAGGTTTTAAGCAAATATCAGATACCTCTTTGAGAAAGCTTAACATCATAGATTGTTCAGGTTTTATAGAAGGAAAAAGGTGAGGTTCCTCAATCGAACAAAGTGGACCCTCCGTTCCTCTGTTCAATGGGACTTCACACCAGCGCTCCCGACGGGGTGTTGCGTCTGGTTGACTACTGCCAAACGGTCATCCATCCTTGAGTTCAGGGAACTTGTAGCTAAATGACAGCAAACTTTCGCTGTCAGTCAGTTATTTTGTTGTTAATTAACAACAGAAAAAATGCAACTCACGTGTTGACTGTTCACTGAGCCGTGAACCGTGCGGTTTATTACCACCGCGAGCAATCACATCACTGCTCAAGTAAATACGTTGTAAATATACCATTATTGTTGCAGCCGGAAATACTATGTTATGCTTATGACAGACTAAGTGTATGTTAGGGCAGGCAGGAAACCTAGGTTTCCAATTATTCTGAAGTTGTATGGATCGAGTTTTCAAGAGGTCTCAGGTCGAAGACGAATTTATCGGGTTATCTTGGACCAAACTAGGCAAGGTTGGTAGATAACTCAGACGTTTTTATTGATGGTATATGCCTTAAAGTTCAACTCTTTGCTAAACTTGCTGACTGGCAAGTCTTGTAACTACGACTGGCTTGTAAGATTGCAGACTACAAATAACTAGACAATAAAAGAAGATAGGTGTCGCATGATACCACAGAATCGGTCGAAGTGGCGGTGCTTAGGGGAGGCCTATGTCCAGCAGTCAGGACGTCTTTCGGCTGCAATGATGATGATGATGAGGTGTTCGCATAATCATTTTCCTCCTGCCTGTATCCCAACCTGATTACTAAGCCTTTTTTTTTTTTTCTCGCGGTGGAAATCCTCATGGACTTCCTCAATCGTGGGGGTGACAGAGGGGCATGGCCGGACTCTTACCGGCTAAAACCACCGCGGTGTTCCACCTCAACCTATGGCCGGGGGTGCGGGATTCGCAACAGCATTCACCGCTCCAACCTGATTACTAAGCCTGGAAAGACCCATGCGATTTGACCGAGTCGTTTAAATTGCAGGCTTATCTAGTCCTATCCTGAAACGTAGCATGTGCGTCAATGCAATTACCAATTTATTTCGCACTTGACACAGAATAAATTGAAGAAGTCATGACAAGGTTCACAGAAATGCATTTATCGTGGGTTGTGCTGACGGTGGGAGGTTGATAAACTATCTCTGTGATCTTTTTTCCTCATGGGTTTTTAAGTGGCTTGAGTACCCATAGCTACGGTTTCCTGGAAGAGCGCATCCCTCATATTATAACGGCCGTCAAGAATAACTGTCATTTTCACCAGTATTTGACATTAAGGTGTCAAAAAACGCTCTGTGTTTGGAGTTTGGACAGTCGATAAGGTGCTTGCATAAAGAAGCGGGTTCCTGGTAAAGACAAGTCGGTACCGATCGGTGCGGGTGAAATTGTCCCACATTAACTTATCCGCTAACACATAAAGAAACAGGCAAAACATGTAACTGTTGCCTTCCGAAGATCAACCTGCAGAGGTGTACCTCGAGTCAGGCCCGTAAAACCTGATCGTGTGGAAATCCTCATGGATGTCCACCACCCTGGGGTGGGTGGAGGGGTCTGTCAGACTCTTACTGACTAAAACCACACGGTGTCCTGCTGCTACCTTTAGCCGGGGTGCTGGAGTGCTTGCGCATTTCATCACGCTCCCCCGGCCAGGTGTTGGCCCGCATGAACCCATGCGGACCCCGTCACCCTCAGCGGCCGCAAACGGCCACCATTCCTCTAGAGAGAGGCGCGCGCGGAACACGGCTACTTACACTTATTTTGTGAACGTTCACCGCTTTCTTATGCTATGGCTATATTGTTGAGATAACGCGAACTACATTTCGCGCGCTCTCTCTCCGCACACCTCTCTCGCTGTACAACAGAGAGCGCGCGAATTATAGTTCGCGTTATCGCGAGTTCGCGACAATGTAGCCGTAGCATCAGGGAACCAAAGCATAAGAGATGCGTAAGTAAAGAAATAATGGATGACGGAAATATTACGAGAAGTGGGTAAGTAGTTACAGGAATGTTTATCTGGCGTTAAAGATGAAGGATAGGAGGAGTATAGGAGTAAGTAGGTATAAGACCGGTTACTCATTATTGCAGTGACGAATCGGCCGCCCAGCACAGCAGGAAATATGTTTGTAATGTAACGATGTATGCCATTGGATGGATTCTATCAGAAATATGAAAGGGCTTAAGTATTGAGTTGCATGATTCAATAAATCCATACTTCGATACTAGTATAAAGGTTGGTAGGTACCTACATCGACGCGCAAACTGAAAACCATGGATTCAGTACACAATTCTGAACCATTTTCGTCGGTTATTTAAAAAAAACACACATTTTGACCGCATAGGTACCTATTCCACTTTTCTATGAAACAGATGATATATTTTTTTATTATATATCAACGAAAAACGTATACGTGAGGGGGTCTAGCATCATGTACTCAATTCGTGGTTACAGTTTGCACGGCGATGTCCCTGCCACCCTGTATTAAATGCGAAAGTAAGTCTTATCTGCCTGTCTATCTGTTACCTTTGTCACATGGATAGACCATAACCCGAGTTAGGACATAGGATATTTTTTATCCCGGTTGTACGTTCCTGTGAGATAGTTATTGACCAACACGCGGGCGAAGCCGTGGGTAAAAGCTAGTTCTTTTATTTCCAAGCATTTTTGCTTAAAAAAATATGAAAACAAGCTTTGGCCCGCGGTATTTTTGTTTAAAACGTAAAATAGTTTACGAAAAATATATGTAGATATCTGTTCAGAATATCTACCTTAAAACTATAGGAACATCTTAGCTATTTTCTGCACCTATTCCATAAAACCTTGAACTATACAACTTTAGTGAAACTTTCCAGCTTTCGACTTAAAAAAAAAAACAATGCTAAGGACACACCTTATGCTAATACAATTGATCTGAATCAAGGTCAAACAGCGGCGTCGTATTATGATGCAAGTCTCCAACCCAAGGTCTAAAGCCAAGGCCGTAACGAGTTTATTTTTATACATAACACTACACTACTATCAAATGCTATATATAATAATAGCCAAAGTTAATAAAGATATTATTTTACACGTTTTTTTCTATTGTTGTTTAGTTTATTATAGGTATCTTTGATTGTCATAGCTAAGGTCTAGGGAAAGTCACCAAAAAAACTTCATTCACACTTATATTTAATAAAAAATCAGTACATAGAACCCTTTGTTTAAACTGATTTTTAACTTTCATAATAAGAGTTAGGATTCTTTACATTTTGTCTGTTCTAATTTTAATTAAATATTTTGCCCAATACGTAAACAATTTAAAAAAACCGGCCAAGTGCGAGTCGGACTCGCCCATGAAGGGTTCCGTAGCAGCAAGTAACATAATATAAAAGTTCTTGTAGTTCGTTGTAACTTTGTGAAAGGTAAATTGCGGTTTTCGATTTATGACGTATTAAAAAAAAACTACTTACTAGATCTCGTTCAAACCAATTTTCGGTGGAAGTTTACATGGTAATGTACATTATATATTTTTTTTTAATTTTATCATTCTCTTATTTTAGAAGTTAGAGGGGGGGGGGACACACATTTTACCACTTTGGAAGTGTCTCTCGCGCAAACTATTCAGTTCAGAAAAAAAATGATATTAGAAACCTCAATATCATTTTTGAAGACCTATCCATAGATACCCCACACGTACAGGTTTGATGAAAAAAAATTTTTGGAGTTTCAGTTGTAAGTATGGGGAACCCCAAAATTAATTATTTTTTTTCTATTTTTGGGTGAAAATCTTACTGCGGTTCACAGAATACATCTACTTACCAAGTTTCAACAGTATAGTTCTTATAGTTTCGGAAAAAAGTGGCTGTGACATACGGACGGACGGACAGACAGACAGACAGACAGAGACATGACGAATCCATAAGGGTTCCGTTTTTTGCCATTTGGCTACGGAACCCTAAAAGTGTCTTTTGTTTTGGACTTTTGTTGCCAACTGTGCCTATCAATAAATTTGAAATTTAGTAGGTAGGTTGGCCTGTTGTTGTTTATGAAGATGGATTTTCATGTAAAGTAGTGTAATGTTTAATTAGATAATAACTAAGCAGATGAAATTTATAAGTTTTTGACTATTAAAAACTGATCCCATAAAACTGTTGCTTTGATTAATATTTTTATTTATCTGGATACGTGTTTGAGCATTTCTTTAAGATATTCTAGTTCCAAACTGGATTCAAATTAGATTGAGGTTTTTTTCCTATTCTAAATTATTTGAAGAATCTGCATTACACCTCAATAAGCATGAAGATATGTAAGGGGAAAAACTTGCCCAGTTCAAAATATTCCCATATTAATAGTCTGCTTTTGTATGGAATTTATCTTTTTTTTGTTTTTATTCAAACAAATATTATGCCATGATAATGCTTCTACTACCTACCCATATAAGTAGGTTCATTAACCTTTGTTAGTAAGATGATTAGAAATTCACCAAGTACTTTTTTTTAGGAATTCTGCCTTTCATAAATACAGTTTTATTTAAAAAAAATCCTATTCTGTCATTAGATTATTTTTTTAAGTTTAACCTCATCAATATGTAAAGAAAAGATCTATTTATGTTGCAAATAAAGAAAAACAAAGAATGAGTATCAAATATTGTAAACCCCACTTAATTATTTTGCCTCATAAAGATTAGATTCTGTAACACTAGCTATTATTTTGAACTTACATAAGTCCAAGCATTCTTGGCATAAACATTCATTTTACGATTTTTGTCACTCTTAAAGTAACTTTTTTTATTCATTAAATTATGGACAGTTGCAGTTGAAAAAAGGAAATAAATAATTTAGAATGATTTGGGATTCAAATTATCATACTGACCAGTTTCTCCTCGTCGTATTCGCCGCGTCTCTTCGTGCCATGATGGTCACTGGCCACAGATTGTGTCGACTTCCCACTCTCACTCTCAGGGTCTGTGCTGGTCTCGTCAGAGCCACTGCTTTCCTCCTCACTGGAGCTAGTTTCGTTACCCACCGCTGGACGGCTAGGGTCTGATATCAGAAGAGCTGTTAGACCATTCTGCAAGCGTATAGTCCTGCAGAAACGTTCCAAAATGTTTTAATATTATTTGGTTATAAATCATTTCGTAAATAAATTTATAATTAAATTGATTTGTGCCTCACGGCCGATAGAGTATTCAAAGTGAGTTAAAATATATTATTCTATTTTATTAGTAAATGCTACTCACTTGTAAAGTTTTTTATCAGCATCTGATTTGATAGGTTCAGGCAACACATCAACTTTCTCTTGTCGTAGCGACATGTTCATGGTGCTTATGGGTTTACTACTGATCACCTTCACTTCGGGCTTAAACTTAGGAGTTTTGTGGAAACTACTTCTCTTAGACATCGCAAGTATTATGTGATTTGTGCCCAGATAACCAGATGTTTTTTGAATAAAAATGGACAAGAATTTTGACATATATTGGCGCATGTGCTGGTGTTACAAGTTACAAGATATCTTTTAAAAATACTACCATGTCAAATTCTACTACTGTTTTCCGTGGTAGAAACGGTACTAACCACGACAAACCATTACGAATTCAAACGTGTGGATAGGGCATTTGGTTGCAGTAGCTTGCAAGCATATTCTGCTTGATACCGGCGAGTAAGCTGCCGTTTAGCGATCAGCTTATCCTGATTCAATCGTATTTTTTTTTTCTTACGTTTTTTGCAATTTTCAGGTCAGTGTCAGGTTGTATCTTGATCAAAATATGATTCGCGACTATAATAGACATGTATTTACAGAATTATAGTTTACATACTTCCTTTGTACAGAACCCTCGGTGCGCGAGTCTGACTCGCACTTGACCGGGTTTTTATAATTATTACTAACGTGACGATATCAACGCGGACGTTCACGGTGCTAGAAATTATAAAAGCGCACATATTCTGGCAGGCGCGGTCGCAGCCCAAGATTGGGGGGGGGGGTCATCATGGGTGCCGAGAAATATTTTAAGGGAGGTATATCTCCTCGTTAGTCTAGTGGTCGCAAGCGTTACTGCTGAGCATGAGGTCCTAGTTGGGTTCGATTCCTAGGTCGGGTAAAGTGTTAAAGAGTTTTTCCATCAGAAATTTCTCAGAAGCAGTCTGGAGTCTGGATTTGTGCCCGGTTGGCAGCAGTAGGCTCGCCCTTTATGATATTTCACTTAATAACTGAAGAAATGTGGGTTTCAGTACTATATGAAGGTACAACCCTGCCCAACCGTTCATGTACGGTACATCTCCAGCTCCACATTAGTTATGCTATTCAGGGACGCAGCTTTTACATAGGTGTTACTTAAATGCTGCCAAATCGGTCGTATGTAAATTAGAACGGTAGATTGGGCAGGGTGGGGAGCGCGAGCGAAGCGAGTTCGAAAATTTTAACAACCCGCCTCTGTTTGATTAGGTTTTGTTTTATATTTTCAAGTAGAAATAGGAACATTGTCGACTTATGCAGGCAAGCTCAAGCAGCCATTAGGATCTAAAATGCAAGAGCAAGCGAAGCGAGCTCGAAAATTTTGCACACTCTCGGATAGGTTCAATTTTCTTTCGGTCATTCCAAAAGGACTAGGAATTACTTGCTTTGTCGACTTTTGAAGAAAAGCTCAAGAACCAATGTAAATTGCAAGAACGAGCGTAGCGAGCTTGAAAATTTTAACACCCCACCCAGTCTCTGTTTTCTTTTACCCATCATACAAAAAGAGAACTTACTTCAGTTTAGGTTTTGGAATCTGGCCTTACGTACGAGAGCGGTGCTCAATATCCCGAGTTTGCTTCGCTTGCACTTGAATCCTAAATTCTATATTTTTATTACAGGCTTTTTAAATGGAAAGTATTTTTAGGCACGTTAAAAAACCCACTGTCATTTCATAGTTTTAAGTTTTTACTTCAGTCGGTCCCCATGTCTGCCGATGTTCTTAATGTTTTTGAATATGCCAATCGGGGCTTTCGTGGCTCAAGTACAGTTTTAAGTTAGTAAGGTAAGTAAATCATTCAGACTCTCGACAGCTTGAATGATTTTGGGGGGGTCATGACCCCCACGACCCCCCCCCCCCCCCTCGGACCGCGCATGTATTCTGGAACATTTATCAAGTCCCATGGTCTGACTTGTAACTTGATAAATCCATCCATTATAGACCCTTCTAGCCTAACGGCCTGGCCACGAACACGCCGCTATCAGCGGCAGCTTAGCGCGGGGTGGCGAGCGGTAGAAACAAGTATACCAAAATGTATGAACCATGCCACGACGCACCGCTCGCAGCGTCAACGCCAAACAAAAGAAACAGCGCCGCTTGCCGCTAAGCCAAAAGTCGTGGCCGGGCAGTAATGCCGACAGCCGTTTTGTCGCAAGCGATAGTTTATTTATTTATTTCATCAAACAATTTACATTGTGTTCGAATTTTACAAAATAAGTTGCGTGTGTACCTAGCATAAGGAAACTTGCAGCAAGCACTTGCGATCTTTTACGATGCCTCCACTCGTTTGTGCGTTTTTAGCTATTGCAATAAGTGCCTTGTCGGGTCTAGCTAGCTTTATTTTTTGAACTGCAGCCGGAAATGAGCTTCTTTGTTTTATTATCTGCCGCCAACTTTCATCATTATTATGTTGGTAACTTGTTATGTTATTAGTTTTCTTTCGTAGCTGTCAAAGTTGTCAATTTTCAAAAACTTGTGACGCTGGGTGTTTACGACTACGTTAATTCTTTTGTATAATTTTGCGTTTGTTTCAAATAATGTAATAACAAACTAACGATTATGGATGAAACGTACTCAGAGAGTGATGTTTCGCTCTCTCCCTCACAAATATTGGAACGTTTGCAAGTGTTGCGACAACTTCAGCTACTACAGCGCGGGAAGCTACAAAAACAACGATTGGAGTACAAAGAAACCTCTGAAACTTCATCAAGTATCACTGAAATTGTCAGCCATTTCAGTAACAACACCAGTTATAACACATTTCGTAGTTTGCTGCAATCATCTAATGATATTTCGAATGAGGGTACACCGCGACCCAACACCAGCGATTTATCGCATAAAGTGCATGAAAGAGACCTAATAGAAGGTGTTTCAGTGCTAAACCTTTCTCAGGAGTCGGAGTTTATTGTCAATTCATCTTTATCAAACAGAAGCAGAGCATCAGCTCCATCCAGGAACCAAGTAGGCATTCAAGAAGTTGATGAAGCACCCACATCAGAACCATCTCAAAATTCAAGTAACAAAACGTCTGTAAACTCTTCTGTGAACAAGAATTCATTAATTCAAAAACAAATATCACTTGATGAAATGCCTATTTTATCTCCTAAAAAAGATTTTGAGACATTGCTGTTAGAAAAATTGCAGAATGAAAAGAATGTACCCAAAGCAAAAAGCCCAGAGTGCAATAATTCTATCAAAGCTCATAAAAAAAAACCTTTTCTTAGACGAGGTGAAGGAATAGCCCGGTTTGGACTTAAGAAAGATGACTTTGTAATACAGAACACTAAAGCCTTGCCATGGAAGAGAAAAACTTTCCAGAATAAAACAGAATCACCTATAAAATTAAACCTAAAAAAACTTAAGGAAAAAAGCAATGATGTTCAGAAGGGCAAAACTAATAATGTTCAGACAGACAATACTAATAATGTTCAAAGGGTCATAAATAATTATGTACAAAATATTACAGATACTGATGTGCAGACGTCTGAACCTTCAATAATAACAAATGATATAAGGCAAGCAAAATTAACGAGAAAGACTCTACCTACTCAGAGGGTTCTAGATAATAATGATGAACCCTCAGAAAATATCAGCAATATTACAGGAAAACAACAGACTCTTGATTCAGTAAGCACAAACAGTAGTCATATTCAAACTGCAAATAAAACGGCACGAAGATCTGAGTTCCCCAAAAATAAACACCCATTAGTAGTCAATAAAGGTAAATCATGGGCGGCCGTACTAACTAAAGAACAAAATGACTTCCTAAGCCAACTCAAACAGAGTGACTATTACAAAAACTTTGCTTCACCTACAAAAAGTGTGGTTTCAGATGTTAGCTGTGATGAGACCATGACTAGGTTAAGGTATGAGAGAGAAACGGCGGAACAGAACATGTTCAATCTGCTAGAAAACAAAGTCACTCATGAGAGCTTTAGTTTAGAGAACTCATTCTTCAACCGCTTCCTTCGAGGTAACTTAGAATGCTCTGGAGAAAGCACTCCTTTGGCACTGCAGAAGTGTCTGTCACAAAATCCTGATTTGAGATATATTTTACCAGGATACAATGGTAAAGCCAGAAACGAGAATTCTCACAGTGAAGCTGAAACTTGTTGCAGTAACTATACTGACTGCTGCAGTGATGCATGCACTTCCATGTCATGCTGTTCCTGCAGAACGGTTGAACAAACAAAGGATTCACCACAAAATCGAAATAATTCTAATGAGAAAAAAAGAAAGAGTATTGATCCAAAGAGTAAAGCAGTCAAAATTAATCAAAAGGAGGTTGACACAGAATGTCATGGTGACACAATGACAGAAACTGATGCCATGAAAGCAAATATTGCAGAAATGAATGCCAAGCTAATTTCCACAAGTGAACTGTTAAAAGATAGACTAGGTGAATTAGAAGATGAAATAGAAACATTTAGAAAGGAAAATGCCAGTTTGGCCAAATTACGCGAAGAAGTTGAGCAAGATAGACAAAAGTTTTATGAAGAAAAGTCAGCTTTCGAACAGAAGTTCAATGAAGAGAAAGTTCTATCAGAATACTATCTAGCAGAAGAAAAAGAGAAACTAAATAAACAGAAACAAATGTATGAAAGATATGTGAGGGAAATAAGAGGCAGGCTGAACAAGAAAGAAAAAGATGAAGTTGTCAATTTGAAGAAGGAAATAAATGATCTTAAAGATGAGATACGACTCAAAGACGCGAAGTCGACCTCCACAATAGCCAGACTCCGGAACCAAATCAAAATTATGGAAAAAGAGAAGAAAGACTTGCAGGAGGAGGTTGAGAAATTAAAGAAGCAAAACAGACGAATTCAACATAGCAATGAAGTAACAAGAAGATTGACAAATATAAAGTATCTTGAAGAAATAAATAAAAAGTTAACGAATATGTCCAACAAGGACTCGCAACCGACAGTAAGTGTAGACCGTGACATGAAATATAAAGCTTATGAGATTGAAAGGCAGAGCAGAAGCAGAAGAGTTGAGCCTGTTAATAAAGGCCTCATAAGGCCTAGAGCTAAAAGTGTTCCCAATCTACATGTCACTTCTAGGTATGCTAAATATTTCAGCCAAAGAGACACTATCAGCGATATGGAACACAACAAACTGGCGAATGTGGAAAGGTTTGATCATTCTGATGAAGAGAACGTAGGAGCTGACAATGACACTATTTCAAATGAATCCCTAATTGATGACGATGACAAAAATGAGGATAATAATTTAGAAAAGATATACATTGAAAGATTTAGAACAGCATCACCTAAAAGCAATCGATCTAGCAGGTCTAGTGGTTCAAGCTTAAATTTTGAGCTTAATTTAAATGATAAACCAAATATGAATGAGAATGCTAAAGGTTTCTTCATTCAAAAATCAAGTTCAGGATCATCGAGAAATTCAAAATCCCCTAAAAGAACAATTTCGCCTTGTTTAAATAAAAATGAAACAAATGTACACAGATCTAAGTCTCCAGTTTCTATACTGAGCAACAGAACAAGTACGAACAAATCACCTCCTTCAAGAAACTCTGTTGAGTACTTATCCAATCATTCTGATTCAAACATGTCACAGAACAGGTCCAAGTCACCAACATCTGCCTTCAACCATTCCTCTCTAAAATCAGTGACAGTCATCCACAATGAACAGTACAGGGATAAACTGCTGAATTTAAGTCCAGAACCTTCTATTAGTAAGACTAGTTTTACTAGAACCACCCTGAATCCTACAGAAGTAAAGAAAGCGGATGGTTCTAGAGAATTGAGGTTTCCGAATGGGAACATAAAGTACATATCTTCAGATGGAAATTATAGCAAGTTTGTGTACTATAATGGAGATATAAAGGAGAACTTTTATAGTGAGGGTAGAATTAAGTATTTTTATGCGGAGACTAAAACTTACCACACTACCCATGCTGATGGATTGGAAGTTCTGGAGTTTCCAGAGTGAGTATCTTATTGCAGCAACTTATGTTGGCCTTTAACAGCCCCTTTGGTCTCGTGGTTGCAAGTGCGACTGTTGCGCGTTTGGTCCTGTTTTCGATTCCCAGGTTGGGCAAAGTGTTATTGGGTTTTTCCATTAGGAATTTCTTAGTAACAGCCTGGAATATGGAAGTAGGCAGTGTGATACCCCTATGCTTTGGAAAGCGCGTTAAACCGTGTCCTGCGCCTGGTCTCTCTCTGGTCGTGTCAGATTGCCGTCCCATCGGACTCTGAGAGTGAGAGAAGAGAGAGTGCACGTGTGTCCGCGCACTATAATATCTACCGCGCCGAAGGCTAGTCTCCCTTGAGATTGGCCGTCATGCCCGAAATACGTATATTATTCCTTCATCTGCCTGACTCTAGGCAAGTCTTGATCATGCATGATACAGCAAAAATCTGAATAGTATGTATCCCATAAATTATATAATATTGCTTAGCAACCGGGTATAATGGTGGTTACCAGGCAATATGTGCTCTCTATACATCCTACTGTCCTACTAATATTATAAATGTGAAAGTTTGTGAGGATGTTTGTTACTCTTTCACGCGAAAACTACTGAACGGATTTTGATGAAACTACAGTAATATAGCGTGTACATCAGAATAACACAGGATACTTTTTATACCGATATTCCCACGGGATCGACACATGCGGGTGAAACCGCGGGGCGCAGCTTGTTCATGCATACACTTACGACTTTTCCAATGCGTGTAAGCAGAACCTACAGAACATCAACTAGTAAGATCGTTATAGTAATTATCGATCCAGCATACTGCCCTCTATAGTAATATTTATTTTTGTGTGCTGCATGAGTTTATATTTCAAACAGCTAAATACATGGAGTAGAGCAGGCCTTTAGGAACATGATGCACCGCTCACTGGTCTGCATGATCCTGATAATATGGCCTGACCAAGAATATGTCTAGACTTTAAAAGAGACTGTGACCTCTGAGTTTGTTTCGGTATTCCTCCGCATAGTAGTCAGATAGGAAACACTCTCCAAACCTCATGTCATGTTTATTTTAACCAATTTATAGAAATACATACATAACATTATCACCATCGTCTTTTACAGTGGCCAAGTAGAAAAGCGCTATAAGGACGGATCCTCGGAGATCCGGTTACCGAACGGCAGCGTCCGGTACTTCGATCCGAAGAACAAGCACGTTCGCGAAGAGTGGCGGTTTCCGGACGGCGCGGCGCTGACCGTGGCAGCCAGTGGCGAACAGCGCATTGTGTTCAGTAACGGGCAGGTTGAAGTACACGCTAAGGATCATAAGGTGAAGAGATGATTGTTTTACCTTAACTTTACGCCTGTTTACCCAAAAAGGATTGGCAAAGATGTAACATAAAATAATCAACCTATAATGTTTCCACTGCTGGGACACAGGCCTCTTCTCTTAGAGAGGGAGTGGGCTATAATCTACCACGCGGGCCCAGTGCGGGTTGGTAGATGTCGCGTCTTCGAATTTTTGGTTTCTCATGATGTTTTTCCTCCCCGTGTAGCGCAGTTTGTTCCACCAGTTACTCAACTGAACCGAGCGCTCGGCGCATCCTGGGCAGTAACACCCAACATCTTATTTGACTGGCCAATTCTTCCCTTGCGGTGGTAGGGCTAACGCCCGCCTGGTTTGCGACCACCCTCCCACCGGAGTTCGGCGTCAAGCAGCCTGCTGTGTTTCGTCGATGCGTGGGAGTTCCAGTGCCTTAGGCATCTTCTGGGCACGCTCGTTCGATCATAGACCTCATCCAACGCTTTCCATCAGGCGTGATCGAGGTCAAGAGCGGGCCCATTCAGCAATAAAAAAAAAAAAAAAAAAAAAAAGTAAAGCCTGGGTTCGAACCCACGACCTACGACTCGTAAGTCATGGGGGGCGTTACCACTGGGCCACCACTGCTCCACTGGAAAAAATGTGACAAGTTGCATTTCACTAGTAAGTCCAATGGAATAGGGGCGAGCCAATTGCCATTAACCGGTCATAAAGCACTCCAGGCTGTTACTGGAAAATTCCTGATTAGGAAAACACTGCCCGACCTAGGAATTGAACCCAGGACCGCACGTCAAGCTGTTACACTGAACACACAAGGCAGTCGGTAAAATTTTCGAGTCCATTTTTGCCATCTATGTATGCAGGATGGCTCGTAAAACGAGGTCCAAATGAAAATTTTAGAAGCTTCAAGAAAACGTTCAAGGGCTTCCCGAAACACCCCCATGTATGTTCTGTGATTATTTATAGTTTAGGAGCTAGGCAGTTTTAAATATTTTTTGGGAAATTCTCTCTTGATTTCAGGTTTTTTTAATTACCCTAAATTATTATGATCTACGATCAATAAAAAATAGTATCTGTCTAAACATTGCCCAAAGTGGTTAAAACTAAGCTCAAAGGGAAAAATAACTCGACAAGATTCGTCCTAGATTTACAGTGTTTAAAAAAAGAAGGGTGGCAATGACCCATAAGTAGTTTTAAAAACTTCCTCGGACCCTCAGCTTTCCAAAGCAGTACAAATAATAAGTACTTTTCGGGACATTATTGGTAAAATTGGAGTTCGAACATGGTAGGTAAGGCGAAAACACATTTTTTTCTTACTTGGATGTAGTAGTATTGTATGTGTTGTTGCTTGGGAGTAATCCATTTTTTATGCTCTTCCTAGCACCGATTAAATATATTAAAAAATAGGACACAGCAAGAGATAATTAAAAAAGTCTGATGCCAAGTGAGAATTTTCCAATAAATAATATAAAATAATCGCGGAACATACACGAAACTTTGACGTTCGAAAAGTGCTGATTCTCAGCCTAGTTTAATAAAGCCTAGTTTGACTTGATTTTGAAACTATTTTCCACACATGAGTAATAAATTCTCCACTACTACCTTTGAATTTCATATTAGGCTGGCCGCATACGTCCGGTTTCCTGTTCAAGAATTCAGATTCGGAGACCCTGAATGCACGCGTTACATACAAAATCGTCTCTAAGCGCATACGTTCTTATATTTTCCGGCCGGAAATATTCTTAATCAGGAAACCGGAAGTGTGCGGCCGGCCTCAGGTCTTCGAATCTGAATCCCTGATCAGGAAACCGGACGTATGCGACCGGCCTTATTCACTACAATTTATAAATTTTATAATCTCTTTTTAGCGTCGTGAATTCCCCGATGGCACAGTAAAGCTAGTCTACAACGACGGGACGTCTGAAACACGGTACGCGTCTGGACGCGTGCGTATGAAAGACAAACATGGCAACCTGATCATGGACTCGGCCCCTGGATGAAGTTAAGTGAATTTGTACCTTATTGACTGTTGATATTGTAATGAAGTGCCTTGGAACTTTTGTCATTGTTGAACTGTTAGCACAATCGAATGGATTAATGTTTGAATGCAACTGATTCTTGTGTAATTTTTAACTTTCTTTATGAAGTGAAAACTTTAGGCGCACTTGCCGCTCTTTTTGAACAGTGAACAAAACTGAACCGTTACGCTCGGTTCGGTGATGCTGAATCGGGTATACTCGGCTCTAGTCGGCCGGTGACGCTCAATCGCGTATACTCGGCTCCAGTCGTAAGTTTTCGCTTCTATCGTGTGTGGTCAAAAGCATACATGCTTTTTTTTTTTAATTTTAATTCAGTTATCTAGACTCTATTTTATAGTAAATGAACTGTTTTATTTATTTTTTAGAAAACAATTCAATTATTCGGTAGAACACTGTGCCTGTGACATTTTTAAACAGTTTAATATTGTGATAAATAACTACAACTTGTTTATATGATTACTTTTAATGATCAATGTTGAATGTTATTTATAGGAAAATTTTATTTAAGTTGTAAATGTGTGTAATCATAAATTTTGTAAGGGAAATGTCGGATTTAATAAAGAATGTTATATTTTACGTATTTGTTTTGTTTTATAGCTTACTGGCATATTTTTGAAGTATTTTGCTTGACTGTTTCTTCATACTTATTTGGAAAAGCCCTTTGGTATAGTTTCGTGGCATCAGTAAATCAAAAATTGACCATAATTTTGTGGCCGTTATATTACGGCACCCCTCTCTTAAGAAACCCAAACTATGAGCTGAGCTTTCTACCAGACAGTCCGATACAAACTTTATGGCGGCTCTGAAGTCCGCTACTCGCTGCGCAGTACCTCACCCCTCACCCCCGCTGACACGTGAATTTGTTACTGCGCAGCGACTCGCCTCATGTTCCGAGCCGCCATGAAGTTTAAATCGGGTTATCGGGATGTACTTCTTAACAAGTAAAACAATCAACGTAAATAATATACAATTTTAATCCTAATTCTACACTACAATAAAGTTCTAATTTAACTGGCAGATATCTGGTAGCGTGTTTGCGAGGTTGGTTTGGGTATGCCCTCTAGTTTGAAGTTGATTGGTTTCATGGTGTCTTCTGTACCGAATATTCTTTTGAGTGCTTCCCTAGCGGCCATCTCCTTGGCGATCGCTACTGACTCGCCGAAACCTGGAAAGTTGAAAATTTTTATAGAGAATTGAATGTTGGATAGAAAATGCAGCAGTTATGACAAATATCAGCAAGTATTCTTTTGTATGCTATGGGGGTTAATTGTTCACTTAAACAAGGAGGTTATTGATAAACTCCCAGTCTTCTTTCTTTGCAGAAGAGCAACAATTATATTAAAAAAAAATATAGTTCATGCTGTGGTGAAAATACACACAGTTGGTAAGGTGGAAGAAGGGGCCCAGCTGTCTAGGTTGCGCCGGAAAAACACGCTTTATTGCTCATTTCAAATATGTAGTCAGGAACTGGTTTTTCTTACCTGAAGACACCATTTTCTTGTCTACATAAAGACCGACCCTGTAGCAAGCCAGCAAGGTGTTCCTGCCCGTCTCGCCAATCAGCCGGGGTTCTATTTCAGCACTATCCTTCTGGACAAGTGATGTCAGCATCGACCAAGGGTCTTCTATCGGCAGGTACTCGTTGACATCTTGACCTGAAACATTGGCAGGCAAATAACTAGCTGTAGTTTTTATTTTTTTATAGTAATAAACATACTTTTGACCTAGCATCTGCCTGTCGACTTTCTCTGTGGATGTTAAATATACCATAAACAACATAATTATGGCGACATGTTTGTATCACACATCATTACTTTTTAAAATTTTATCTATTCTATGATATACATAATTGGTTTCAGAGAACAGGCAGTAATCTTTCACACAAAATTATTTCATATTCAATCGGTGTTGCAAGGAACACTGGGGTCTAGTATTAACAAAAATGCTTTGTTCCTTGACGTGTAAAAAGCGAATGCTCATTTTAATTCCACTCTATCATCTTTACGTAAACAGAAAAAGACCATTCTTTTGTTATTCTAAGTATACTGAAATATCAAGAAAATCAGGTAAAGAATGCTAATGTTTAACTTTATACTTATATAAGCTTTATATGATAACAAACCTTGTAACTGTGTGATGACGAAGTCCCTAACAAAGTGCGCAGCTCTCTCTTCTCCTGAGGAATCCAGTAATGCACCAACGAGAGCCTTGAATGTATTTGCTAGAATGAAGTTGTCTACTGGATATTCCTAAGAAACAAAATAAATATAATTAGTCATATCTAAAATAAAGCCTTAATTACGTACATAATACATATTCGGCCTATAATGTTCCCACTGCTGGGACACAGGCCTCCTCTCTGTCTCCTGTCACTTATTATTTTAACTTCTATTTTTGCCATGGTTGCCCGTGCAGTGATTTTGATTTATATCCAGCTGTATAGTGTATCAGGATAACTATTATCATCCTCTGGCCCTCACTCCAATTTAATTGAGGTTGCTTCTCCAATGTTCCATGCATCTCTATTAGCCTTTTAAGTCTTGTATTCACTAAAAGGCCAGCCTTTGCCATCATCACAATAGACACCACTTTTCTTACCAAGTTAACCTATTCCCAGTCGAATTAATATGGCAAATGTTTTTGTGCCCGTGCTGTTTCAGTCGTATTTATAAGACTGAGAACCTGGCACTGGGGGCACACCACTTGATATAAAACCAAGGGGTCAGTCACACAGTCACACTAATATATAAAGGCGAAAATTTGTGTGTGTGTTTATATGTTTGTTACTTCTTCATACTCAAACGGCTGGACCAATTTTGATAAAATTTTGTATGGAGGTAGGGATTAACATAATTATAGGCTACTTTTTTATCCTGATATTCCCACAGAAACAACACTTAAGTGGGTGAAACCGTGGGGCGCAGCTAGTAGGTTCATAATAGTGTTAACTGTCTAATTACTTACAGCAGCCAGAATAATATCTTTGGTGCCTAAATGCAGGGATATATTTGCTAAAGTGGCCTCGCTGGTAAGGAACCTTCGAACTCCCTTCACACCTTCTATGGGGAATTTAGGCAGCACTGTCTCTAGGTAGTTCTGAATGTAGGCACTTATGAACTGGTCTCCTGGAAATAGAAATAACCTATTTAAAAACAGAGCCTGGAATAGAAATGATTACACATAACACATAATCAGCCTATAATGTTCCCACTGCTGGGACACAGGCCTCCTCTCAGGAGGGAATGGGCCGTAATCCACCACGCGGGCCCAATGCGGGTTGGCAGATGTCATATGTCTTCGAATTTTTGGTTCTAGGACATGCCGGTTTGCGTGATTGAATGATTGCGTGTGACTATTTCAAATGTAATCATCACAAGTTTTGTATATTCATGAAATAGAAATTACTTTCACAACTATGGTACAGTAGACAATATTTATATGTCACTGGAATTTATATTATATGTCATTTTAGGCAGAATTTCCGTTTATAGTAATGTATTAAAATATTGTTAAACCTATCTCTATGAGGTCCCTGTTGTCCTTCATTTTGATATCAAACTCCATTTCTTTCTGTTTCATCTCTTCTTTTATAACGTAAGATCTGTCTGTGAATGCCTGCAGTAGCAAATCTGAATCAAAGTCTTCATTCAATCGCTGTGCAAATGCGTATAGTTCAGCTTCTAAGTTCCATTCAAGAAACGTATTTCTGGGGTTGGTCTTCTTCCCACCGAGCCTATCCTCCCGACTTTTGAGGGCCATCAGTGTTGGAGCCACCCATCGATGTATTTTTTGAGCTAAAAGACATCAATTTATACGATAAAACTACATAAATAAGAATGTTAAGTAACACAAACTCACGATATAGAACAAAACTTACCTTGAGTGGTTACAGGATAAATTTTAACAACCTTCGCAAAAAGCGGCACGCAACGTCTTAATAGAGCCATATTTATTTATAATAAATTGTCAATTGTTCTCAAAATATTTCAATTCAAAACATCGCAAGCAAAGCAAGATTCACACAAAAAACGTCAGATTTTTGAGGTTAGTTTTTTTTTGTCAGGGTTGCTATGCTAGCAGTCCAGTCGTTGATATTTGGTAGAAAAACGTTACTATTCTGATCAGTGACGGATTAACCCCAATTGCCTAGGGCATCACGTCTGGGGGGGGGCACCAGAAGAAGCACAAAAAAAATCCGTCCTTAGGGCATCACGTCTCACTTCCACGTCACCAAAATCCACACCAAAAAAAGTTTCTAGGACTAATTTGAAAATTCGCGCGATGGCACCGACGCGTTTTAAGTTGACATAGAGTCCGACCTACCTACTTATAGAGTCATAACCCCGCTCCCGCTTGCCCACTTGCTGCCCGCTATTGCATTCGGCAATTCGAATGTACCGGAATTGCGATCAGCCAATCACAAACCACCCCTTCCCGCGGGCCCCCCGCCTGGCGATTTATTTTCGTTGGAGCCGCTTTTGAATCCCAGTTTAATATTTTTGGCGTTGGATCCCGCAAAACATTATTATGTATTTCCGTTGGTCCCGAATTAAAAAAAAGCAAGAAAATTACGTTTTATTGTCGTTGAATCCCGAAAAGTATTTCCGTTGGATCCCGAATGCTTAAAAAAATCTGAATGCGGGTACTTTCAACAACAAAATTGTTTATAATAAAATGAGGGGTTCACTAATGTTTCACCAAAACTCCGTTGATAAATTTTTAGTTTACAACCAACGTTTCGTATACTACACACATCAAAAGTGTCTAGGGATCAACATATATTTTTGCAATAACTTTTCTCCTGATTGATATTAATTAAAATTTTCTTTAAGGATTCATCAAATAAAGTGTTTTCGTTTGTCACAGTAACGATAAACCAAGTCACCTTTGCATTAATAAAGAAATTTGCCATTTTCCTAATAAAGGGATTTTTGACATTTGAACCACTAACACAAAAGTTCGACAAAAAGACTGAAATAACAGTTTTCTTTAAAATTTTATTGGGTAACTTAAACAATTAATAATCCGTGTTTCTACCGCGAACACTAACAACACAAGAACATCGGTTTGGCATACTCAAAATGAGTTCATCCAAATCACGCTGTGGAATGGCAGCCCATGTTCGTTGCAACAACAAAAAAAGGTCTTCTTGCGACTGGATACCCTCCATATTCGGCAGAGCTCTTCTCTGTAGCATATCCCATGCATGCTCAATCGGGTTCAAGTCTGGCGACTGAGCAGGCCAGGGCAGGACATTGATGTTAGCTGCGGCGAGAGTCTGTCTTACAACTCTTGCGGTGTGCGGCATGCGCGGTCCGAGGGGGGGGGTCGTGGGGGTCATGACCCCCCCCAAAATCATTCAAGCTGTCGAGAGTCTTAAGGATTTACTTGCCTTACTAACTTAAAACTGTTCTTGAGCCACGAAAACCCCCATTGGCATATTCAAAAACATTAAGAACATCGGCAGACATCGGGACTGCCGACTGAAGTAAAAACTTAAAACTATGAAATGACAGTGGGTTTTTTAACGCGCCTAAAAAATATTTTCCTTTAAAAGCGAGCGAAGCAAACTCGGGATAAGTATTGGGCGCCCCGCTCGTACGTAAGGTTGAAAGGCTTAAGTAAGGCCAGATTCCAAAACCTAAACTGCTGTAAAACGAGTTAAAGCTTTTCGTCATAATTCGATAAAGTAAGTTCTCTTTTTGTATGATGCGTAAAAGAAAACAGAGACTATTCAAGGTGGGGTGCAAAAATTTTCAGGCTCGCTACGCTCATTGTTGCAATTTAAATTGGTTCTTGAGCTTTTCCTCAAAAGTCGACAAAGCAAGTAATTCCTAGTCTTTTATGGAATGATCGGAACTCGAAAGAAAATCGAACCAAGAGTGTGCAAAATTTTCGAGCTCGCTTTGCTCGCTCTTGCATTTTAGTTTCTGCTAGCTGCTTAAGCCTTCCTGCAGAAGTCGACAATGTGACCCCTATTTCTACTTGAAAATATAAAATAAAACCTAATCAAATAGAGGCGGGTTGAAAAAATTTTCGAGCTCGCTTCGCTCGCTCTCCCCACCCTGCACAATTTACCATTCTAATACATACAACGTATTTGGCAGCATTTAAGTAACACCCCCCCCCCCCCTCTATGTAAGAGCTGCGTCCCTGAATAGCATAAGTAATGTGGAGCTGGAGATGTACATGACCCTTAACATATCATCACGCCTTTAATCCCCAAAGGGTTGAGCAGGGGTGTGCCTTCATATGTATAGTACGTACACCCACATTTCGCCAGTTATTAAGTGACATTTCACTTAATAACTGGCGAAATGACATTTCATAGAGGGCGAGCCTACTGCCGCCAACCGGGCACAAATCCAGACTCCAAGCTGTTTCTGAGAAATTTCTGATGGAAAAACCCATTTATACTTTACCCGACCTAGAAATCGAACCCAGCTAGGACCTCATGCTCAGCAGTAACGCTTGCGACCACTAGAGCAACGAGGAGATGAACCTTCCTTAAAATATTCCTTGGCACCCATGATGACCCCCCCCCAAAATCTTGGGCTGCGACCGCGCCTGGTGTGCGGTCGTGCATTATCATGCATTAACTGAAATAAGGGACCGATTTGCACTTGTAGAGGAACGATGACGTCTGATACAATCGTCTCAGCATAAATTTGAGCGTTGAGGTTGCCTCTGATCCAAATCAACTCAGTTCTTCCGCCGATCCAAATACCCGCCCATACCATGATGGTTCCACCACTATAAGGATGGACTTCCTGGCAGGATTTTAATCGCTGTTGGCGTCCAGGGGTTCTCCAGTGTCGTATACGTCTTGTATCCGGTCTCATACCAAAACGAGACTCATCAGAAAAGCACACGAAACGCCATTGTTCTTCTGCCCAATTTCTGTGTTCAAGAGCCCATTGATATCGAATCCTACGATTGTGCATTGCTATAGGTGGTACCCGTAGCGGTCTTCGGGAATGAAGGTTCACTTCATGCAAGCGGTTTCTGACTGTTTGGTCGCTAATTAAGTTCCCTGAAGAGTGATGAAGCCTCACGGCTAACATCATGGCGGTTATTGTTGGAGCTCTTCGAGTTAAGATTTGAATGTATCGGTCTTGTCTCCGTGTGGTGCAGCGATACCGTCCTCCATGGCGCTCAGCCACGGTACCAGTGCTTCGGTAACGTGTCCAAAGTCGACTGATAACACTCTGACTTGTATTCAGAGCTAAAGCCACAGTACGTTGCCGGGAACCAGCTTCTATCATTCCCACGGCTCTGAGCATTTCTTCCCTGCTTAAATGACGTCGCCGCTCCATAATAACGTTGGTTTTAATCAGTAGTAGGGAAACAGTAGCACTAATAATGTCTTCAATGCGTTGTATGTTTTTATAGGGAAAATATTGACAGCTGATTTTCATCTTTTACTCGAATTTGATTCACAGTTCCTGATTCAAATTATGAAATGCACCAAAAAGGATCCATATAAATTTATAAAATCATAAATTTATTACAAAGCCACATCTCAATCTCAAGAAATCCGCATAAAAATGCTTGATCCCTAGACACTTTTGATGTGTGTATTTATTTCACAAACAACTCATTTTCTTTATAATCTAGTCGTTGTCGCTTACTACCGCGTCACCAGTCCTAACTCTCTATTATATTTTGGCTGCTGAGACCAAAACTACAAACGTACAAGTGTACAGGGATGTTTTATAAAATGCGGCTGTTATTTTACAATACTGTGGTGTCTTACGACTTCCACGCGAACGAAGTCGCGGGCAGAAGCTAGTGTTTGATAAAGGTAAATTACTTTTCTTCTGAAATGTACACATGTTGTTATAACATGGGATTCAACGGAAATAGCAAACGGGATCCATCGTTAATACCTAAAAAATGGGATTCAAAAGTGGGATCCAACAAAAATAAACGGTACAGACGCCAGCACATCAACCTACACCTAACTGTCACATTTTCCCAATCAACTTTGAACCTTATGCTTCAGTGATAAAGTTGAAAACCTATTAAAGAAATTTGACAGATTGTAGTAGGTTGATGTGCTGGCGTCTGTACATCTCATCATCTCATTTTACAAAAAACTAATGTTTTTAGGCGGTAAAGGTTTAAAGACCGATTCTAGTTGACATACGGATAGGGGGGCCCACAGGCGTGGATTGCTTAGGGCATCAAGTAGTCTTAATCAGTCACTGATTCTGATGCGTGTAGGTATCGTGTTTCAGTTTTCGGATAGTGATAGGTTTTAGATCGGTTGACGATTTTCACTAGTTTCGTTTCAAGTGATATTACACCTGTAAAATGTAATCGGAAGTGCTGCTGGACTGCTGGTGATTCCACCAAAGCGGAGACGAGAAGAGAGGAGATGTTTTAGAATAGAAACAACCAATACGATTTCGTTATTTACATACCTACCTACCTACCAAATATTTTTTTTTCTGGGTAAACCATGATCTTACGACTCGTGACTCCGCCCCTAAGCATTGGCGTATCTAGGGCTTCTTTCTATTGGGGCTGGCCCCTAACCTTTTTTACACTCAGGGTGCCATGCTGCCTCTCCAGCCATTCTTCCATAACAGGCCTTACCGCCACTATTATGACGAGCCCCCACCTGGGTTGCGCAAGTCGCTCCCTTCATTCAGCCACTAGGATCTGACGGAGCTCAGTCCTTCGTGGATCGAATTCCCGAGAAACCGGAGGCTGACCATGCGCAAGCTTCGCAAATCCTTGCGTCCCTATATCGCTGGTGGAAGGTGGTACGAGATTGTACGGTATCCTCTTATCACCCTAACAGCCATCGCTCTTTGCGGCCTTCGCAATATTGCAATGTTGCGGGCCGTCAGAGTCTCCGCCCACACGGGCGCCCCATACAGGGCCATGGACCGCACAATCTCCATGTACAGTCTCCGGCAGGAGACGTTGGGCCCCCCAAATTGGGTAGCAGTCGCGCAAGAGCAGCTGCAACGCTCATCAACCTGGGGACCATCCGCTGAATGTGCGGCCAGAAGTCCCACTAGCTGTCGAGGACAAGTTCTAGGTACTTCATCGTCGACTCGAATTCGATGCGGACGCCTCCTACCACTATGTGTAAATCGCGTGGTGGCTTGTTCCGAGGCCCATGGGAACAGAGGGCCTCAAATTTGTGCAAAGCCACCTCGAGACCCAGACGCCGGGTCCTTCCAACGACCTGCGCAACCCCTGCCGTGGCCTGTATGGCCGATTGCCGATGCGTTTGTCCCCGGGCCGTCTAATCATAATAATACTCTAGCTTGTTTCGTTGCTTATTATTTTTGTGATTTCAAAAGTAGGTAGGTACCTAAGTAACTAAATGGAATGTATTATGTAGGTAATAATAATAAGTTTGTGTAGATCTTGGCGGTAGATTATTTATTTGATTGCTTTTGTGTGAAGTTATATTATGTAAGTATTCAGCTTAAAATTTCGAATAGGTCCCCAAACATCCTAGGGTGGGCCTGAGACCATTCTAGCCCCCCCCCCCCCCCCCCCCGTATATACGCCAATGCCCCTAAGACGACCCACTGACCACGTAGAGGCCGTAACCAGCCGGGAGCTTAGTACTGCACCAAAAAGTAAAAGAAAACAGTTTTAAATATACTTTTCATAGTAAAACAGTAGACAACCACATTGAAGAATACGAGCTCATTCATGTGCAACAAAGTATCAAAATAAAAACTCATAAAAACATTACAGCATCAGCTTTTCCGGTTAGTCAGGAAACCTCTCACTGAGCTAAAGAATCCTTTTTTTATTTTGCTGTTTATTGGAAGGATAGTGTGGTTGCTGTAGAAGGACGCCGACGTGTCGTAGATCGATGAAGTTACTTCCATAGCCTGAGAAATAAAAAAACAAATTGGTACCTACCTACATTGAAGGAGTTGTAAGAGATGCTTGCTCTCCGAAACATGTCTGATCAGGCAAGACCTAAGAATGAACCAAAGAAGCGAGGAAAAATGTTAACGTGGATGTCCAACATCGTCCACATGTCTGGCGATATCAATTTTATTGACTTACTATTAAGTTATAGGTAAAATCTATTTGTCTCGCATAAAAATCTCTTGCCGTGCCGTGTCGCCAGTGAGCGCAGGCCCTTATGAATAAAATACTCACACCTAGTGAAGTATTGATGTGATATGAATCAATAGTACTATTGACGCTAGGCAGGTTAGGCGGGGGCCCAATCGGTAGTTTTATCTCTGAGTTTCTGGTCGATCTCATAACTAAGCACGACATAAGTCTTCTCAAAAACGGCTTCTTGGGTTTCGGATCATGCGGCTCTAACTTAGCACATTTATTTTCTGAGTTGTGTACGTTTTCTGAATATAATGAGTAGGCAGAAGTTCCTAGATTGGGTGTGGCGCATTTTCTGTGTCCTGAAAAAGAACAAATGTTGGTAATCAAAGATGACGAGTAACGGCACCCTAATTGCGTAATACACTATCAATCACCATCTGAATCATTTTGAAGGGTATTGCTAAGCCATTGCTTCGTACCTACGTTCGAAAAATTTGTCTGCTCAACAACGTAAATAACGCAATAAATGTTGTTGAACTGTCAAAATGGAAACCTTTCTCATTGATAATTACCCCGCGCAATTACCCCGCGGGTTAATTTGGTATTTCGTTCAACCAGCATGGTGCTCGGCAGAAGTCAACTTGTGGCATCAACTTTCCTTTTGCGAATTGACAATAAATATGCGTGTAATGAATGGAAATAATATTGTAAATTTATCTTATAAAAAAGTTGAGAATTCATCTGTAATGTGTCCTTATTGATTTATGCAAAAGTAGTGCAAAGGTCGGACCGTGAGTCTCAACCTTATTTTGCCCACCGCCCACTTTGTGAATATTTTTTTTTCTAGAGCCCCCAATTTTTTTTGCTTACCATCTGTCGCGAATCTGAAACAGCTTATACAATTTTCTCTGGGTCTTCTACTGCCCTTTTTTTTTATGGATGGGAAATCATCAAATGACCCCTCCCGCTCTGGGTGGAGCGAAGGGAGTGTCAGACTCTTACTGACTAAAACCCATCCGTGTTCCTTTCTTAGCCCTTTATGTTCCGGGGTAGCGGTAACCCTTTCGGACAATCCCGCACCCCCGGCAGGCTTCGGCCCTGGCAGGCCCCTTCCTTTATGCTGACATCTCTTTGAGGCGCGCGTGGAACACGTACGCGCCGTCCGGCACGGGCCTGGTCCTGATCGGACGGTGAGCTACCCATTACTCTCCGTCCGCAGGCGCGCGCCTATGGTGGCCGGGAGTCGTCACGCGGCTCCCGACGCCCGGAGCGTCTCCCGCGGCGGCTGGGGTGTGAGGCTCTCTCCCTCAGCCGTTCCGCCACCTCCTTCGCTAGCATGACTGCTTCGCAGAAGGAGGTGACCGCCTCCCACTCCCTCTCGCCCCGGACCATGGCTTGAACCAGGGCCGGACGCGAGAGGTCGCCGCCGCTTTCGATCGCCTCTACGAGGGCACGGCGGTGCTCCGCCCATGCGGGGCAGACCTCCACCGTATGCTCCACCGTGTCCTCTGGGCGATCCTCGCAGTGGTGACACCCGGGCGTCTCCTCCCGCCTGATGATGTGCAGGAACCTCCCAAAACATCCGTGTCCGGTGAGGACCTGCGTCAGGCGATAGGTGAGGACGCCGTGACGCCTCTCTAGCCACTCCTCAAAGAGGGGTCTTATCGCCACTATCGTGGCGTGCCCTGCGCTGGGTTGCGAAAGTCGCTCCTTCCATGCCACCATGAGATCGCGCCGGAGGTCTGTCCGCTCCGCCGCGATTTGCCGCGGAAGCGGAGTTTCCCCCCGGCTCAGTGCCTCCGCGCGCCACTCATACAGACGCGCGAGGACTATCGCCTCCAGATCCCATGGCGGCAGTCCGGCGAGGAGGCTTGCCGCCTCGCCCGAGATCGTGCGGTACCCCCGGATCAGCCTTACGGCTACCACCTTTTGGGGCGCGTTCAGATAGTGGGCGGCTCGCCGCCGCAGAAACGCGCCCACACCGGGGCCCCGTATAGGGCCATGGACCGCACGACCCCCGCGTAAAGCCTCCGGCAGGAGGTGTTTGGCCCACCCAGGTTGGGCAGGAGCCGCTTGAGGGCGGCCCCGGTCCTTTCCAGTTTGGGGGCCAAACGTCGGAAGTGTTCGACGAAGTTCCACCGGCTGTCGAGGACGAGACCCAGGTATCTCATCGTTGCCTCGACGCCGATGTGAACCCCTCCTACCGTTAGTTGGGATCCCGATGGTGGCCCGTTCCGAGGCCCATGGAAAGACATGGCCTCGGACTTGTGCAATGCCACCTCGAGACCCAACCGCCGGATTCTTTCCACGACTATCGCAACCCCGCGTGTCATCGCGTCGGCCGCCGCCTGATGCGACCTCCCTTGCGCCAGGACCAGCGTGTCGTCAGCGTAGCAAACCACGCTGACGCCATCAGGGAGGTCGGCCCGCAGCACCCAGTCGTAACCGATGTCCCACAGGAGCGGCCCCAGAACCGATCCCTGTGGGACACCGCACGACATCTCTCGCCGGTTCCACTCCCCGTTGCGACCGGGGTAGATGACGGCTCTGTCCGTCAGATACGCCCCAACTACTCGACGGAGGTAGGTCGGCACCCGGTGATACCGGAGTGCCTCCCCAATACAGCTCCAGGGCAGGGTGTTAAATGCGTTGGCGATGTCGAGTGACACCGCCAGGACGACCCCACCCCGGGTCACCGCGTCCCCCGTCGTGAGGGCTCTCACGCGCATGATGGCGTCCACTGTCAAGCGCCCCTTGCGGAAGCCAAACTGGCTATCCGCATGATCCGGCCCCGTCCTCACTAGGTGCCCGACGAGGCGGCCTGCAATCACTCTCTCAAAGAGCTTGCCGACCTCGTCGAGCAGCACTATGGGCCGGTATGCGGACGGAGAGTCCGCAGGGCGCCCTGGCTTCTGAATGAGGACCAGCTTCCCCGTCTTCCAACGGAGTGGAAACTGGCCCCTCTCCATACATGCGCTTAAGAGCGCCTCTAGTCGAGGCCCGAGAGCCCTCGAGGCCAGGACCCAGACTTTACCCGGCAAGCCGTCGGGTCCTGGGGCGGTATTTTTGGTCTTCAGCCTGCCTACCGCCGCTCTCAGATCTACCCCGGTCACTTCAGGGATGTCGTCGTCGTCGTCTTCATGGTCCGCTTCGGGCACCGCAAGTGGCGGAGCCATGGGCGGGGGAGTATGCTCCCCCCGTGAAGGGAACAGAGTGCTCACCACCTCCTCCACCAGCTGTGGGCGGAGACTCTGCGTCAGCGGGGGGGCCCAGGTGCGGAGTTTATTCCGCACCATTTTGTAAGGGCGCCCCCATGGATCTCTGTTCAGAGTCTCCACCATCTCTTCGCGGGCCGTATCCTTGGCCCGCTGGACAGCCCCTTGGAGGGCGGTCTTCGCCGCTCTGTACCCCTCGTACAGCTCCGCCTCCGTGGCTTCCGCATCCGGAGGGCGGATGCGGAGCCTGCGGTGCCTGGTGTACCGGTGTTGCGCGTCGACGCACGCCTTGCGTAGCGACTCCACCTCCTGCGACCACCAGTACACCTGACGTCGGGCGCATCCTGGCCGGACTCGGGGCATTGCCACGTCACATATATCGGACATGGCCTCCTGGAGCCATTCCGCCTCATTGTCAATATCGGCAGGCCTGTCCGGGGATGACACCCAGGCCTGCACGATCGAGGCTTCCAGGAGGAGCTCCCGGTCCAGCTGCTTCAGCGCCCACCGCGGACCACTCGGGGCCTGCTGGACCAGCGCGCTAGAGGTCTGGGTGGAGACGTCGAACCGGATATACCGGTGGTCGGAGTAGGTCTCCACCTCCTCCATGACGCGTCAGTCACTGACACGCTGTGACAGAGCGGGGCTGGCGAACGAGATGTCCACTACGGACTCGCCCCGCATCCGCACACACGTAGGGACAGAACCCCGATTTAGGACGACCAGGCCTGTTTCCAGGGCCCAGTCCTCCACCATCCTGCCCCGCACATCCGTGTAGCGGGAACCCCAGGCCAAATTCTTGGCGTTGAAGTCCCCGACCACTAGCACGGAGAAGGAATGGTTTCCGGCGACGACGACACTCAACTCTGTTAAAGAGTTCTGGAACTCGGCGAGAGTTCGGTTCGGAGAGAAGTACACTCCCACTACTACGATCTCTCCGAACCGTGCCGCTACGCACCCCTGTCCCTTTGTGACACCTTCGAGGGACGGGGTACCGGCGGCAGCCGACGAAATTATGGTCACTGAGCCGCTCAGGTCCTCCACCCAGTTATCCCTGGGCGGGACAAAGTACGGCTCGCAGCGACCACGGGGATGTTAATCGACCACTGCGCCATGCTCTGGAGCAGCAGGTCCTGAGCGCAGGCGCAGTGGTTGATGTTCGCCTGGAGGAGGCGCAATGGAGCCATTACTCCTCCATTTCAGCCCCCTCCCGGGCCCTTTGTGAGGGCCAAGGGACAGCTTATACAATTTTCTCTGGGTCTTCTACTGCCCCCTAAAAGTCTAAAACGTCCACGGGTCTAGCGTATACTTAGGCAAAGCTAGTAAGATGTCCTTCCACATTAGATGTCGGCCCACTAGCTTTACGTCTCATTTCGCGCTTCAAAGTACGTACCGCGTTTTCGCACAAAAGAGTAGGCCTTTTTTTTCGTGGAGAAATGCTCATGTATTCTGCACTACCACGGGGAGATAGTGCAGTTATGTGGGATTAACCCACTAAAACTCCACGGTGTCCTCCTCTGCCGCTTACGGCGGGAATACGGGCGCTCGTTACCACTCATCCGTGAACCCGCCGCGGCTGTCCGTCACCGGGCCTTCCTCTGGGCAGTATTCCCCATCACCGGCGCACCAGAACACATAGCACACCGCGATCACCCCAGGGACAAAAAAAATCAACACTCCTCCTCCCCTGCGGCCCCACCGCGTCCGCCACCAGACGGTGGCGACCCCGTCAAGGCCGCGGAAGGTAGGGAGAGCGGCGCACCGCAATACCGGCACTCCTCTCCCGCCGCGGCCTCCAACCCTTAGCCGCGATGCCTCCCATACCTACGACATCGCGGCCCGCCTCAGTTGCGATATCGCCCAAGCAGCACCGCAACCTACTTGTTGGCCGCTACGTTGTCAGCTTACCGGCAAAAACCCTAACGAGCGGCCCCTCCTCGGGTTCCTCCTCGCTTCGCCGTGGGTGACCAAGCCACGATGAAGCCCCCCCGCCCCGACAATGCGGGGACCTACCGGGGGAGTAGGCCTGAGTGCCTGACAATATCCATATAGATTTAATACATTTATGAGCCCATTTACCCTCCTACGAGATGAGTATATGGGCAAAAGCGCGCGTATATAGTACAAAAATGTGCTTAGATACGCGCAGAAAAACGCTAGTGCGTAACGCTGTTAGAAGGGGCTTTGTCCAAATGTAGAATTTCTAATACCCACCTCTAAATAAAGTATGAAATGAGTTCAAATGACCTATACTCGAGTCGGACCGGGCTCCTACATCCGTCGACGAATATGATAACTGCTTCATAAAAGCAGCACTCGCATAACTTATCTCGACCGAAGACATTGTTTTTCTAGTATGGCGACCATGCTCTGCTTCTTCAGCGTGTTTTAAATTTTTGGCATCTTCAGCATTAAACAAAACATAAGTTTTAACTTCAGTCTCCTTCCGTTCGTCGACATTTTGGCATACGCAGCATGCAGAACCGTCTTTCATTGGAGGCTTAGCCTCGTCACTATCGGGGCTTCCTTCTGGTGAGTAATCGAAGTCGCCTATTTTATCGAAATTTGCATTTGCTTTACGAGTTCTCTGATCAGTTCTACCCAAATGTTTACAATTTTTTTTACTGCAGGGAAACTCAGTCTGTGCTGCTATTTCATGTCTTGATACCTGGCTTGTGTATGCTGTTAGTGGACTCAGGGCCTTCTCAATTTTTTCAGGCAGCGCTGCCCTTTCCTTTTTTTGAGTCGACTTTAGTTGAAGCGTGTCAACGGCGGCGTCCTCAGCCTTTTTGGTTCTTATTTCCCCGATATATATTTCACTACTGTCACACTTTGTCAACAATGGCTTTCGTTTATTGTGAGTACTTTTCTTCATACTTATGGTCTTCTGGATCGTTTTCTTTACCTTGTCGTATTGTTGGCGAGACAGGATGATAGGCTTTTGCTTCGAGAACTGTTCCATTGCAAGTAACACTTGGGTGTTCCGGTTTAGCATTAATTTTTGATGGATAGCAGATTTATTTTCGTATTTCTTTTCTCCTACATTATAATTGAAATCATCTTCTTCCGAGGTTTTTTTTGGGAGACGTGTTTTAACATTTTTAGGCCGAACCTGAATAGACACATTTGCCTTATCTTTTGAAGGACTTGGTTTGAAGTAAGGGCATAGTTTATGATACTCATAATTAATTTCCGTGATTTGGCTTTCTTTGCTAAAAAAAAGGAAGTTTTATTAAATATAATTATTGAACAAACAAAAACTTTGCAAAAAAATAATAATAAGAAAGTTTAAAACCATCTCTGCCGGTAGATATACTGATACGGAATTCCGACATTGTTTCCACAAAAATGGCCCTAAAAAAAACAAATGAGCACGATAGTTATTATAGTAACTTATAATAAAAACTGAAAATAAAAAGCCAAGTGCGTGTGGAACCGCGCAAAGGGTTTCGCTTTTATTGTCTTATGATCTTATCATACTAGCGGATTGCAAGCGTCCTCAAAGCGGAGCGGGCGCGCAATGAACACGGCTCGCATGCGCAGCGAATTCGTTGCGGACGCGCAACGAGATCGCTCCGAATGTTACTGTGCGTGTGTGTGTTGCCGTCATTGTTACAGAGGGTATTGTGCGTCGTTTACTTGCTACACATACGCGACGAAAACGTTGCGAATTTGCCACGCGTCCGCGACGTCTTCGCTGTGCAGCTGCGGCGTGTTTAGTGATGTGCCTGGTGGCAATATTGCCATTGCCGGCAATATTCCCAATGTTGCCACTGCCGGTAAAATACCAAAATTGCCAGCAACATTGGCAATATTGCCAATGTTGCCGGTCAAATAATACCAATATATTTCATTATTACTGCAGGTGTAATCATCGTTTTGTTATTTTTGTGTAGTATATCGATCATAAAATATTTGAAATACGCACACGCGTGTCGTGCAAAAAGATAGGACACAATTATATGAGTAAACATCAATGTATGTTGCATCTCATTCGCGCTGCACATGCACGGCACGGGGTTGGGAAAACTGGAGAACAGTATCTAGGTATCTCTTGGAGAATGCGCACGTCACTTTAACGTCCGATCCTAACTGACCTAACACGAGTTTAGGGAAAACTGCTCCTAAACCAAAACGCGCATCTAAGTCAACAGCCAAAGCCCGATGAAGAATGTGCCGACGATGTGGAATTCGACTTTGTCGACGAAACATGCGATGATCCACTGAACGATTTCAGACCAGAATTAGACGAAGATCCATTGTCTGTGGATTAATTAAGAATTTAATTAGTTAATTTTACTTTATGTATAAATTATAAACAAAACGCTGTGATTATCAATGACTGATTATTTATTATTAAGATAAAAGCCGCTATCCCACTGGCGTTTTACGAGGGTTGGCGCTTCTCCAACGTCTTCGCAGCGCCAACGTTGCGCAGACGCGACGTTAACGTCGCGAGTTTCTTGCGTTTTGGTTTTGAGCGGGACGGCGTGATTGTACAGACGCCTGCACATCAAGCTACCCCAATCTGTCAGATTTCTTTGATAGATTGTCAACTTTAATACAGAGTAATAAGGTTCATATTCAATTGGGAAAATTTGACAGATTGGAGTAGCTTGATGTGCTGGCCTCTGTACAATCACGCCGTCCCGCTCTGTCTGTGTGAGCGCGGTTGGGGGTTACCACTGAAACTCGCGACGTTAACGTCGCGTCTACGCAACGTTGGCGCTGCGCAGACGTTGGAGAAGCGCCAACCCTTGTAAAACGCCAGTGGGATAGCGACCTTAGAAATATAAGTATTAACAAGAGCTGTGATTTTAAAACGATTATAAAAACTACTGAGTTGTTACTCTAAACGGTGATTTACTGATTATGTTAGGATTACTGAAACAGGTGCATTGAAATATTAAAATAATATTATTTTTGTGGATTATTTGTAGTTTTGATAGAGATTTGTAAAGATTTACACTTTGTTATTTCCAATTATATACTTATACTCGTTGTTTTTGTTATGTGATTTTACATGAAAAACAAGTAGGTACAACATTAAAAGAAAATACTCGAATTTATGCCTTTTATTCAATACACAACGATCATCAATTGTTATTTCTTATATTCACTATCGTGTGCGGCAACATTGGCAATATTGCCGGTAAAATACCGGGAATATTGTCAAAAATGCTGGCAGTATTGGCAATTTTGCCCAAAACAATATTTTATTGTATATAATGTAGATCATGGCCTTTAAATGCTAATTTTAAGTGTTGTACATAGTTTCCGTACTTAATTTGACTTATAATTAAGCAATATTCCCAAATATTTCCACTCTCGGCAATATTGCTAGCAATATTGCCACCAATATTCCCACTTCGGGCAATATTGCCGGCAACGGCACATCTCCCGCGTGTTCGCGACGCATTCGCTGCGTGCCCGCCCCGTCCCGCAGCCGTTCGCAAACCGCTAGTGTGATAAGGCCCTTAGAATGAATACCACAGTATTGATTTTACCGACTGCAAAAATAAGTTTGTATTTCGTTGTAGATATTTCTCAAAACAACTATGAAAAAGATCCCATATCTAACTCACAAACTATTGATATAAATAATAAAGTCTGAATATAAAACATCACAATCTTTTAAATTATGGTATCCAATATTATGATACACGCTTTTTTATTTATCCTTTTGATAGATTTTGTAAATTTGGGGACTTTGAAGGCCTTGTAGACTTTAGATCTGTAGACCATTTTTTATTTTATTGAGTAGGTACCTGCACCCCAATTGCGTAACACGCTACCAACCACAATCTCATTTTGAAGGATGTTATTAATCCATTGCTTCATATGTTCTAAAAAGTCAACTCAACAACGTAAATAACGCATTGAATGTTGTTGAACTGTCAAAATAAAAGCCATTGCTACTAATAGTGTGTTACGCAGTTACCCCGCTGTTTATTTCTGTCTAAGTTTTGTTACTGAAACTATCCAATAACTAACTAACCTGACTTGTTTTAGAGTAACTGGGTTTTACTTTATCCACACCAAGAAGTTCCCGGATCTGTTTGTCTCTCTCAATAGGATCAATTATGGAACAATCATCACCAGTGAAGTGCTTCATTGGAGCTGAAAAAATAATCTATTAAACTATTTCACTGTTCAGTCTGATTTTTGCAATTAGAGTTTAGCAATAGACAGTCACAGATTATTAATAATATCGACATCACGGCGCTGCACTGGCGCGCGGCGGCGTGATGTGCGTGTACCAGGCGCACAGACACACTACAGATAATGGATAATGACCCTCGTAGTGCGGTGACACGTTTGTTATGATTTCAATTTAATAAACTATCGAAATAAAAAAATATTAAACATTTTCAAAGTTACTGCTTATGAGCTGAAATTTTGTACAGAGATTCTAGACCAGATACACTCTACAACCCGTTTGTATTGATATACCCTTTCCGTAACACCCTGTATAGTACTTTTCTCAAATAATGCGCGGAAATTAAAACTAAGTAGTACCTAGGCAGAACATTTTTGTCAATTACAATTACTTTTCAAAATCAATGACGAACAACGAACATCATTATTTTTTCCCGCGTTAGGCTGGCCGCATACGTCCGGTTTCCTGATTCGGAGACCCTGAATGCACGCATTTGATACAGAATCTTCTCTTTAGCGCATACGTTCTTATATTTTCCGTCAGGGTTTCCGAACAGAAAATATAAGAACGTGTGCGCTAAAGAGAAGATATGAATTGCGTGCATTCAGGGTCTCCAAATCTGAATTCCTGAATCGGAAACTGAATCGGGAAACCGGACGTATGTGGCCGGCCTTAAAATATTCATTTGTTTTTTTTTTTTAACTGGCTTGCAAATAGAAAGCTGTTTATTCAATAAACAGCTTTCTATTTGCAAGCCAGTTCGAAATTTAAATAAAACCTTTGATAAGTTACCTCCTTGATTGCCATGTCTCGGAGTACAAGATCGTTCCATTTTTTTTAATTACACGACAGATATGAGTTTACTATGTTATTTATTTGGCTGTAAAACACGACAGATATGGATTTTCATACAACTTTTGCCGGCCGCTGCTCGCATGTATCTGGCCAGTACAGCAATTTCGATTTATCTCGAAGAAGGTTGTCAAAATAATGCTCAAATTTCCAAGCATGTTTGAGAAAAACGCATTATTTTTTTTTTATTTGAAATGGGCTTGCTCTTAACTCTAGCCTAGGTCAAAGGTGACAGAGACAAAGTCGACGATGGAGCGAGCTTACCCAGAAGAAGCCTGTTCACTCTCACTTTAAAGAGATTAGATACTTACAAGAAAAATAATCAGCTAGGTAGGTAACGAAAATACACTATTGTGCCGGCAATTTATTATTTTAGGTCAAAATAAAATCACTTTCATTAGTTTTTTTTTTTTTTTTTGCTTTGATATCTTTGGTTAGACGACATACTGAGCGCTGTGTTATTTGTCCATCTATTTTAATGGGACCCTGTACACATTAGATAGTACACACGGTGACACATCAAGCTATAGGTACATTTCCAGTTTTAGCTGATCTCGCATTGTATAGGTTTTTCGTACAATCAGAAGTCAGATTATTTATAGCTTGATGTGTAGCCGTGCATACCAGTTCACGAGTAACGGTCCTGCAACTTTTTTTAAAAAACAAGCTTGTGCGGTCGGGGGCCTGGGGGACCCCCGTCAGAGACGAAGTTCGTTACGCGATACTCGCACGCATACACACTCACTCTTATATCTCGTATATAATAGAAAGAGACAGAATAAGAGAAGGTGTGAATTAGATATTGTTTTTTATACAGAGCCGTCTAGTATAAGTTTTAGATGGTCTCTTAAAGTTGCGCCATTTTAGACTTTAATTTTGACTTCGTTACTGGCACCCTCGAAAACCATGAAAACGACAACAGTGGCGAAAAATTTGAAAATTTCGCAGCCGCCATCTTGAATTTTCATTGTGACCTCACTATTGGCTTCAGCACCCTTGAAAGCCATGAAAGCTATCTAGAGAAAGTCGCATGGAGGTTTGCATAACGCTTTTTCTATAACGAACGTAACCTTAGACGATTTCTACCAGTCTACTCCTACTGCAAGCTGCTATATTAAAGAACTTCTTTCCAGTAAAAAAACAAGTTTTTCTCGATCGATTCTTAAGGGCCCCGTGATCGACGGGAGCCCGGATATGTCCTCAAAAAAACATTCTTTGCAGCCGCCGTTTCATTCCACGCTTATTAGTAGTAGGTACCAGATTCAATGAAAAAATAATTAATTTGCAGTGCGAATTTTAAGCACCTGTGAATGCTAAGACATAGTATACTTTATACTATGCTAAGACATAGTATAAAGAGAAGTTATTTTCCCGAATTATATTACAATTATCTATTCATTTATTCTGATTGCAAAGAAATAAAAATAATGAAATATCACCTAGGAATTCCGATTCATCTGGACCAATATCGGCAAGCTGACCACTAAAACAAGTTTCTGTATTCTTTATATTATTATTACTTTTATTATCTTCACGCCTGAAAAAAACAAACACTAATTTAGAAAAATGTTGTCTTTAATATTAATAAATAAAAATAGGTTCGATTTGACGAAATGGTCAGGTTAGGAGAACACGCGAAAAGCAATGAAAAATAAATCTACCTGTGACAAATCTCTAGACTATCTCGTATAGTAACTCTTGAAAGATGTTGCATTATTGGTAATGGTAACTCATCTTCTGAAGGCTGAAACCAAAAAGCAAGAGGTTTGGAAGTTTTTTTGAAACGCCTGAATCTTTTCTAAGGCCGGTTGCCGCGCTTCACCGACCGTCTCGTCGGTCGGTCCTGATGGTACGCAATGACCGGCCGTCTGTTGGTAGCATTCAGTGTTCTCCTGACCGACAAACAGTGCCAACTGGTACAGTCGTTTACACATTGGACGTATACGTACGGTCGGTTCACCGGAAGGTGCAGCACTGAAAGCAGTCATTATTTTCATAGCACGTTGGTCGATCAACGTACGGCATGCGGAAGCGCTCAACCGACGGTCCTCGTACGCAATGCGCCGCATCGTGTACGTACGTACAGTCAGTGTTACACTGTAACGTTTAAATCTCAAATCTCAAATCCTTTATTGCAATCCATAATGTACAATGGTGGTAAATAAAAAAATAATGGAAACAATTATGGACCCTGTCGGGCACAGCAATTTTTTATATAGGTATATAGGTAAGAGAGAGGAAGAGCGCTTTATTAAATTTCCTTATTATATATATTATATTTAATATTGCTCATTTCTTTACTCACTTAAGATTTGTTCATTATATTCTAATGTAGTATAATTAATTAGTGTTATTTTATCATTTATTTTTGTTATTTTACTTATTAATATTTATTTATTTTATTTATTTATTTATTTATAATTACCTTTACAACTATCCTTACAGGATTAACCTAATATATATCTGTTATTCATAATTATTTATTATTAAGTTTAAACAAAACAAACATGAGACACTCGAATCATCATTCGCATAGCAAATACAGTTTACATCGAAATCCGCAATATAAGTACCTACTTCATTAGTGTTCTATGACCGACCAAAGACCATTGCTCTATCGCCATATATTTGTCACCATAAGACATCGACAGCCAAATAGAGCCGGCGCTCAGCTCACTGACAGCGTGCCACGGCAGGTTGTGCTGCGGCATCCCGCGGCGTTCCGTGGCATCCTGCTAAAAGCCCGCACAGACCGGACTGCGTCCCATTAACCGAAATGACCGCAGCACAAGTTTCAATCTTATTTCAACTAGCTTAGCAATCATAATTCCTCGACACAACGTGACCCACACGTCCCGCGGGATGCAATGTCGCGCCGCGGCATTACGTGGAATGAAACGGCATGACACGTCATGCCGCAGCATCCCTGGCGCGTTGCGTCATGCCGCAGCGTCCCGCGGCACGTCGCGTCATTTCCCGGCATCGTGGTATCGAAATAAAGTAACATGAATTCTAAACTCATTGAAATAAGATTCAAAATAACTTGATTAGTAATAAAATCCTTTGCCATGACAAAGCCTTAAAATTACTTTCTTTTTGCTGAATCTTTGGCCAAAAAATAGGCTAGTCCTCTGGTCACGTGAAGAGTCGACCAATCGCTTGGCGATTTCTCGAAAAATTAAGTAGGCACTCGGACCTTATGGCCCTAGTGTATCAGCCCCAAACGGCTGGTACAGTCGAGTTCATTAATATATTGGCAGTGACAATGTTTCAAAATATTGTAAGCGTTAAAATGATCATATAGTTCTATACAAACTTAGATATCAATAAAATGTTTTCATATAAACTGTTCATAAGTATGTTACGGTAGTGCAGTCAAAAATATCTGACTACTCTTTGGAACATAAATATCTAAATACTCTAGTGTTCAATATATTTGTTGCAACCTAGGATTCATAAATATCTATACAGCTTTGAATATTCAACTAAATGGCCTTTACCATAAAATTTATTTTTGCTTGCTGGAGCAGAAGTTCGAGTAATAATGCAATATTGCCGTTGAAGGATGTCATAACTGACAACTTCAAGTTGATTTTGTTTCAAGATCTTTTTCATAGAAAAATAATTGCATAGATATTTGTGAACCTAACTTTGCGCTAAATAATATGAACAAGGGATTGCGCACAATTTTTAGAGTCTTTGTCTGTAGTAATATTATTGATTTAATGTAGTCACATATTTATGATGTCACAGATTGTTTACAATTTATTGTACGGCGAAGCTGTTTAGAGTTTTATGAAACTTACCATTGCCTATATATTTTTGATTCATGAACATGCTAAGATATTAAAGAACTCGACTGTACATATAAGTCGGAATAAGATTAGAGTATCTATTTGCGCTGTTTGAGGTTTTCTGCACCCGCAGTAATCGCACTAGCACAGCCAACCGTAATAGGAAGATGGGGTGGCGCAAGGTAGTCGATACATGTTGCATCACACACCAAAGGCCGACCTAACTTCTAAGGCATTATGGTCAATCTGTCTGGTCTTTTCCAATCGTCGCGAGCCATTGGGTTCTAAAACAGCTGGCAACCCAGCACTGTCAAGAGCACGCAATGGTTATAACGCATAATAATACGTCATCGGAATGACTGATGTCAATTATAAAGTTTCATACATTTTGGCTTTAACGGAGGTTTGGAATAGAACGAATTTTAAAATAAGTTGTTTTTAACCCCCGACGCAAAAACGACGGGGTGTTATAAGTTTGACGTATCTGTGTGTGTGTGTGTGTGTGTGTGTGTGTCATGAGTCTGTCAGAAATAGATTTATATCTTGAAAACCGCTGAACGTCATTCCTTTCCTCGTACATCAGGGAAATCATTAATATTAATAACGAGCCAGAAGCTTTAGCCGAAAACGCAGCAAGTACAAGCACCAGCAATGTAATTGACACATCATTATTGCACAAACTGTCAAGGAAACATAGTAAGAGTTCATACCAAGGCATTCAAGGTGATCCAATAGAGCAAGAATATTGGCATTACATTGCTGGTGCTGATCCTACAGAACCATAAAATGGTGATTTACTATCCTATTGGAATAATAAAAAAGAAGCATTTCCATCAGGAAATGCTTCTTTTTTATAGAGTAAGGCTCTAGCAAGAGCAGCAAGTCATCTTGCTGCTCTTGCTAGAGCTTTACTCTGTATACCTGCCACTAGCACTCCGAGTAAGAGGGTATTCTCGGTAGCTGGGCTAACAGTTACGGCCAAAAGATCTCGCTTGAGCTCGATTCGGGGTATTAAAATCATATTTATTCATGATAATTATAAAATATGTAAGATGTAAGATTGATTATCAATCTTACATAATTTATAATTATTATTATCTGTGTTTATATTAAAAAATTGTTTATATTAAAAAAGGCTATTAAAGTGTCCCTTTGGAAAACTGTTTTTTTTTTTGCACCTGATGACCTGATCTGGACAAGGTATTTACTGTACTGTATAGGACTGACATTTTCCTGTCGTCCGCCTAAAACGATACGGCCGGCTTAAAGAACATAGGGAGTAGATTGCGAGTTTTAGTTGTGAGGTAGTAGAAAACTACGCCGCCGGCGCTACGCCGCCGCCGATTGAAATTGGTCAGCGCGCCGCCGCCGAGAAGTTTTAAGGCGGCGCCCACATCTAGTAGAAACATAACTGCTGTTAACTTCCAATTTTCATTAGCCGTCCCCCGACGTGAGGACGCTTGGATCAAAATATTTCGTGCAACTTATATTAAACTTAAAGGGCTAATATATATTATTATTTTACTTTTTAGAGGTTTTTGTTTGAGTCGGGGGTTTTTTAAATTTTTAATTTTTAATGAAAACATTATATATGTTTATTTCCTTCAAAGGAACTATTTAGTCTCAGTAGTTCCTTCAGCTTTTGCAAAGGGACTACTGATCAAAAAGTTCTCAGTAGTTCCTTCAAAGGAACTGCTAAAGGAAATATCTAGTCTCAGTAGTTCCTTCAGCTTTTGCAAAGGAACTACTGATCCAAAAATTCTCAGTAGTTCCTTCAAAGGAACTACGCGAAGGAACTAGTGAGCATAAACGATATTTTTTACGAAAACAAGTTTTGATATTATAACACAACTTTAAATACCTCCAGGACCCCTGTACAGTTACATGCGGGTGCAAAATTTGCTGTTTGTGGTAGTGCGCATACAGCAAAATTTCACACCAAAAATTAAAGTCGATTTCCAGCAATTACTTTTGTCACAGATCTTTTGTGCAATGTTACTTAGTTTGATGTACGACGGCTATAAGTCTTTTTACACCCTGTATCAATAAATAGATAAAATATTTATAAAAATAGTTTTGCTGAATATATTGAAAACACCATTACACATTGGGAACTGTCTAAAATAGGTACGTTTACCTCCCTAAAGGGGTTAGAAGATTTTTGTATGGAGGGTGGCCCTAAGGTCGGTCGCCATTTTGATTTTTTTTTAGAATCGCGGTGCACAACAAAAGTTATATATTTAGATAGAGGACACTTATACAAACAAAAAATGTAATTAACATAATATCCTAAAGCGTCAGGTTTCGGAGTTATTCACCGAAATATAAGTCGAAAACAACAAGGATTTTTTTGTTTTTTTCCCCTACAGGTAACCATATTGAACTACTGAGGTAATAGAAACGTTATAAAACCTTTATGGAGAAGGAACAAATGAAGAATAGATATTTTTTTAATAAATAATTAAACACGGCAATTTATTGATCCTTTTTTTAATCCCAGAGAGTATCTGACATTTAAGTCTTTTGTGTTTTCGTTTTTTTTAGTACAGAAGTTTGACATTACACTTGTCAGATTAGTCTCTGGGATTAAAAAAAACGAACTATAAATTGCCGTGTTTAATTATTTATTAAAAAAATGTCTATTCTTCATTTGTTTCTTCTCCATAAAGGTTTCATAACGTTTCTATTACCTGAATAGTTCAATATGCTTACCAGGAAGGAAAAAAAACAAAAAAATCTTAGTTGTTTTCGACTTATATTTCGGTGAATAACTCTGAAACCTGACGCTTTAGGATATTATGTTAATTACATTTTTTGTTTGTATAAGTGTCCTCTATCTAAATATATAACTTTTGTTGTGCACCGCGATTCTGAAAAAAAATCAAAATGGCGGCTGATTTTAGGGCCAAAACCTTCAAACCCCTTTCTGACAATGTTTTGACATTGACATGAGATTACGATTTTAAACCATTTCAAAAATTATTTTATGAATGAAAACTACAAAATTTGGAAAAAATAAAAATACGAGGCCTTATATTTTACATCTATATTTCATTTTACTTTATTACATAATTTCTTCAGAACATAAAACGTTGTCAATCGGGTCTTTTGAGCGCAAGCAAAGTGACACGGGTTCCCCGTCTGATAGCCGAAGCGGTACTGACAAATACTGAATCGGGGTCCTGTCGGGGACCGGGCGGCAGAGCGGTTCAAGGTATGAGTGGTTATAAAGCTGGATATTGACGAACGCGAGCCGCTGTGTTATATAATAATTTATTATTAAAAGAATTAAGCTATTTTGTAAAATGCAACCACAAATTACTTTTCTCTACGTTATTGCCTTTTTTTAGATATGATTTTTTAGTAGTAAAACATTTATAAACTATGAGTAAAACAAGAAAAACATAAAAAAAATATCGATTAAGCCTGTTTTTCGGATTTTTTTTTGATCGAGTGAAGTTTTCGATATCGTGTTTTGAACCACAAATTGTCAAAATACATAAAGTAAACTAGAACAAGTTTTTTTTTTCGATTTAAAAAATCACGATTTCTTTGTTTATTGTTTTAAATCAAAGTGATGTAAAATTGGGAATACCTGGCCTTAAACCAAGCGTGGGCCATACGCGTAGTATGTGACTAGTGCGGTTTGTAGGTTTGTAGTCTTCTTTATTTCGCGGAGAGCATATGAAAACCTTGAAATTTTTGATTTTACTGTCTGTATATGTGTTTTCCAGTTAATATGAGTATCTATTGTTAAACCTAGGAGAGTAAAGTTGTTAACTGTTTCTAATTTATGTTGATTAAATGTAAAATCTATATTTATTTGCTTTTTCTGCCAGGGGTTAAACGCTATTAAATTGGTTTTGGTAAAATTTATTTCGAGATTATGGTCGCTCATCCAGTTTACAGTTTTTTCGAGAATAGTAGTAAGTTTTTCATTTAAATTAGCATTTGTTTGGCATGAAGTCAGGATCGAAATGTCATCCGCAAAAAGTACACATGGCCCGTCTATGGTTTTGGGGAGGTCATTTATGTAGATGAGGAAAAGGAGGCAACCAATAACACTTCCCTGGGGAATTGAAGCATGTATTGATTTAACATCAGATCTAATGAGCTGTACTTGTTTTGTTTTTTGATTGAAATATTCAATCTCAACTAATTGCTCTCTATCTTTTAAATATGATGCGAACCAGTCATGGGCTTTTCCGCGTATTCCTATACCGTATAGCTTATTTAATAATATTTTAAATTGCACTTTGTCGTAGGCTTTGGTCATATCGAGTAATATCCCTATTGCATATTGTTTATTATTTATAATATTTAATGCTTCTTGCATGTATTTATAAACAGCTAGCGTTGTAGATCTGTTTTTGCGAAATCCATTTTGGCAGTCATCGAAAATCTTATATTTTTCACAAAATGAATATACACGATCACACATTGCTCTTTCGAAGACTTTGGATGCTGTAGGAAGAAGGGAAATTGGTCTATAGTTACTTGGGTCTGTTTTTGCGTTCTTTTTATGGATAGGTTTTATTAAAGCTTTTTTTAGTTGATTAGGGAAAGTGCCCTCTTCGAAGGATTGATTTATTAATTTATAGAACGGTAAGGTTAGTTCATCAGCGCACTGTCTGATCAGAGTCGGTGGGAGTTCGTCTATGCCGTGACTATTTTTATTTTTAAGGTTCTTTAAGATCTGATTTACTTCGTATCCGTCGACTGGGGTAAGAAACATGGTATTTTCAGTAGGGTTAATCACTGATGTTTCTGTCTGTACACTGCCGGATGTGTGGGTGGTATTTTCCCCAATGGATGCGAAAAAGTTATTGAAAACCTTAGCTACCGTACTTGTTTTGGTTCATTTACTAGGCTTGTTGTTTGTAGTGTTATATTTTGTTTCTCTTTTTTGGTTTTCTTGTTTGTCCGTTCCCTTACAATATTCCACATAGTTTTAACTTTATTTGAAGATTTATTCATTTTATTTATATAATGTAATTTTTTTGCCGCTGTTACAGATTTTTTCAAGATTTTTTCATATTTTTTATAGTGTTTCGTAAATATTGAATTATTAATTTTAGATGAAAAAACTTTTAGCAGTCTTTTATTTTTACAAGATTGTTTAATACCAACGGTTAGCCAGAAATTATTACGTTTTGTTTTTAATTTAAGTCTACGTTTAGGGATACATGCATCCAAGATATCTATCAGAGTTTTATGGAACGACTGATAGTTCTCATCAACGTTTTTATTCGGCTGTATAATATCGTTCCAGTTTAGTGTGTTTAGTTTAGATTTGAATTTTTAAATGTTATTCCTATTAAATAGTCTTTTATTAGCAAACCAAATGGATTGTTTACTTTGTTGTTCCAGTATCATATGTATTATTGTTCCGCAGTGGTCTGAAAAACCCAATTCTTCTACCGTCGTGTACATTTTATTATCATTAAAGTTTGTAAAAATCAAATCTAAGCACGTTGATGTGGTTTGTGATATGCGTGTAGGTTCTTTTATATGTTGTTCAAATTTAAACTCTAGCATGAGATCGATCAATAGGTTTGTTTTTACGCTATTTTCTAAGGTATTTATATTAAGATCTCCTCCTATTATTACGTTAAGTTTTTGGTATTTATTGTTTATATATTGCAATATTTGTTTTAGCTGGCTAATAAAATTTTCTTCCTCTCTTCTATTCCAGTACATTGTGACTATTAACAGGTTTTGCTTTAGTAGCTTACATGCACATACTTCTATACAATATTCAATACTCATATCTCTAATATCATAACACTCTATACATTCTACACTATCCTCTAAAATAATACAGACTCCGTCACCGCTTCTAGAGCGGCGACAATATGATGCTGCAGTTTTATAACCACTAAATTGCACAGTTTCTAATTTATCTTTGGTAAGCCAGGTCTCGCACATGCATATTGCTTTGTAGGTGGGTTTATCGTTGATGAAAGCCTCTAGAAGGTGTTGCTTGTTATAAATGCTTTGAATATTTTGGTACAAAATTCTAAATGGTTTAATGAACTTCCGTATAAATTAATGACAAACGCGACAGACGTAGGCACCGACGGTAGGCGAAGCACTGGCCCAAAAGCTAGATGATGGTTATTTGATGTTACGATTAGATGGTATTACGAACATTACAGCAGCACGTATATAATGCCAGCGAAGTGGAGCGATAACAGATAATCTTCCAACTTGTGAATACTTACGTTGTAAAGCCCAATTGACGTACTTTTCGTCGGCGATTTATTGCCAGACTCAAACCCTCCTCTTTCTAGCGCGCTATCGGGTAAACCCAAAAAAATTCCCAACGATGGTTCATCGACAAACTTTTGGGAACCCATATCTTTTATTGTCTTTCGAATCGTAAAGTCAGCTGATATTAATTTATCTCGATTAAACATCACATCGTAGTATTGTGAGTCGCTGTCTATATTTATAGTGACCTTAGAACTGTCAAGCCTGGCAGGATGTTTCTGAGTCATTAATTGTTCAGTCAGTTTCTTTGTATAAGTGTCTACTAATACTTTTTTAGCCCGAGCGTGATCCGTATTAGTTCCAGCTTCGGCCTTTGTTTTTGAAATAAGTCTCGAGGCTTGTTCGATATTGAAACCTGGGGTTGGTTTATCAATAAAAGTCTCTTGACCTTTAGCCATCCGTGGTGTAATAACATTTGGTTTGGAGACCTGTGTCGCACAAGAAGTCGTTAAAGGAACAATTTTAGTTATTTGAGTTGCATGATTCAAATAGTGTTTAGTTTCAGGTACCTGCGTTGCTTGAGACACCTGAGTGCTGAATTGTTTAATACGTGGAGGCTTGCGTTGTGTATATTTTTCAGACGCCACTGCTTCATTAATCGAATGTTTAATAGGAGCTATGTCCTGCAGACTGCCAAGAGTATCCCCGCATTGCGTTGCATTGGAAGTTGTGAAACTTTCCGCCTCATCAGAATACTGAGTTGCATTATTTTTAATTTTTTTGGCAAATACCTGTGTTCCATTAGATATATTGTTATATTGACTTTTTTTATTAGACATTTGTGTTGCATGAGACGTAGGATAAAGACCTACATTTCTTCTAGATATTTGTGTTGCATTCGATACAGTTAGATTCTTAAAGTTTTTGGAGACCTGTGTTGCACTAGACATATTCAATTTTAATGGTAGTTGTTTTCGCGAACTAGAGTCCTGTTTCAATTTATCTTTTTCTCGTATCTTTTCTTTTATAGCTCTCAGCGCTTTTTGACGATCAGGACTTCTCTTTTCGGTGACTGGAGGTTTCAGCGAGTCGTCTGGCAATTTTGGTTTTGATACCTTTCTTACAGGTGATGGCGAACGACTCATTCGAGAAATTTTATAGTTTAGAGTTCTTGTATCACTTTTATTCGAAGCTTTCTCTGTTTTTATAACGTGGTTCCTCATATTCGTGGCCATTGCCGCCGGTGATGGTGGTGGTGTGTTTTTGGTACTTCGTGAACTCTCGTCGGGATAATGTACAGTTTTCAGTAAATCTTCCGGGGTTGGTTTAGGGTAAACAGAGATGATTACCATAGGGCTTTGACAATCTTTAAGAGTGTTATATTCCGCCCTGTTGCCGCAACAATTGTACTGAACCTTCTTGTCTGAAAATGTTGCACACTTTCTTTTGGGCGCAGCCACTTGGATATTAAAGTTGACTTGAGTTCCTAGTGATTCCTTGCTGGAATCAAACGTAATTTTGACAAAAATAATTTTATCAATATTAAAAGGTATCGATTATAAACTTATTGATTAATGTTTTTACCTTACTACTTTCTTCACTGGTGGTTTTTCATTTTCGAGGTCGTGTATATAGTCAGCTTGTAGACACGAGTCTTGCTGTAGCCTATTTAAGTACCTAATTAATAAAAAACTTCTATATCTATTGTACATAATCAGCCTATAATGTTCCCACTGCTGGGGCACAGGCCTCCTCTCTGTGAGTGGGATATCTATTTTACTTCAAGAAAAAAATTACAGAATTACATTAAATTTAGTTATGGAATTTATGGAACACACTGCCCGCGACTTCGTCCGCGTGATTTCGTACTTTCCTCTAACAATTTTGAAAATGTATGTTTAAGATCTTTATCATTTATTTAGATAAATAGGGCCAATTTTTCAGTTTATAGATAAAAAAAGAAACAGATTTTTCAAATAAACTGTATCCCCGCTTTTCACCCCTACAGGGGTGGAATTTTGAAAAATCGTTTAGGATGTGTTCATAACTTGACTCAAACATTATTTATAAAAAAAATTGAGTTAATCAAGCCACGCAGTAAAATCCTCCCCTGGAAAAGTAACTACCCCTTTTCACCCCGTTAGGGGTAGATTTTCGAAAAACCTGATTCACGTTATTCTTTATTTTTGGTCTTAAGTATAAATACTAAGTTTCGAGTTAATCCGACCGCGCGTTAAAATTCTTCCATACAAATTTTGGCACACCCCAATCCCCCTTTAGGGGGTAGTTTAGAAAAACAAAAAATGCCAAACTTCGTAGTTTACTTAGAAAAGTATTCGTGCCAAGTTTATTAACTCAAGGAATAAGATTTTTCATACAACTAAAATCCCCCCTTTTCACCCCCTTAAAGATTGAATTTCCAAAAACCCTTTCTTAGTGCTCCCCTACATTATAAAAGGAAGCCGTGTGCAAAATTTCACATTCCTAGTCCCAGTAGTTTCGGCTGTGCGTTGATATGTCAGTCAGTCAGTCAGTCAGTTTCTCCTTTTATATACAAATATACAGGGTGTTACGGAAAGGGTATATCAATACAAACGGGTTGAAGAGTGTATCTGGTCTAGAATCTCTGTACAAAATTTCAGCTCAAAAGCAGTAACTTTGAAAATGCTTAATATTTTTTTATTTCGATATATTATTAAATTGAAATCATAACAAACGTGTCACTGCACTACGAGGGTCATTGTCCATTATCTGTAGTGTGTTTGTGCGCCTAGTACACGCACATCACGCCGCCGCGCGCCAGTGCAGCGCCGTGATGTCGAAATAAAAAAATAGTTATTAAGCATTTTCAAAGTTAATGCTTTTGAGCTGAAATTTTGTACAGATATTCTAGACCAGATACACTCTTCAACCCGTTTGTATTGATATACCCTTTCCGTAACACCCTGTATAGATATACAGGGTGAATTTTCCAAGTGGGCGTGGATGGCCAAATTCTAAACTATGAGGAATAGCGAAAAGTACTCAAAGGAGTCGCGGGCTCGATTATGATGAAAACTAAAACTGCATCATTGGATTTTAGAAAAATCAATATTTCTAGCCAGGAATCGAACCTGTTGATTTTGAAAAAAAAAACACACTGTGTTATTACACCATTCGATAGTGTCCCTAATAAGGATCAAATTCTGGGAAGTAATGGTATACGGCAAACTTAAGGAAAATGTTGAATCTTAATAAACTGCTTCTTACTTTAAAGTATTCATACCTAGACCTACATCACGTAGGTACCTTGCTCGAAATGATGCTCAATATTTTTAACCGACGAAAAAAAACGGAGGAGGTTCTCAATTCGACGCGTATATTTTTTTTTTTTTTTTTTTTTTTTTTTATGTATGATCACGCATAACTTTTTACAGAGCAGTCCGATTTTGATAATTCTTTTTTTATTAGAAAGGGTATACCCTGAAGTTGGTCCCATATAAATTTGGAAAAAAAAATTCAACCCTAAGGGTTAGAAAACAGGGGATGATTGATTGTTCACTCACTGATTGTAATGTATGACCACGCTTAACTTTTTACAGAGTAGTCCGATTTTGATAGTTCTTCTTTTGTTGGATAGGACATACTTCGAAGTTGGTCCCATGTAAATTTGGAAAAAAAAAACCTACCCTAAGGGTGGGAAAATAGGGGTGACTTATTGTTCATTCACAGATTTTAATGCTGAGCTGTGTATTACAATTAAAATAAAAGGCCTATCTATGTTGGTATATAAAGCCTGTTTTTTTTAAGTATTACATTATATTATTTAGTATTATATTACACAAAAAATAATAGTTAAAGTAGGATTATATAACAGTTAATGTCTAAAGTAAGATAGGTATTTTAAAAGTAATCAAACATTAAGCATGTAGTAATTAGTAAGTTATAGCCTCAAAAAATTATAAAATAAAAACTTTTTAACAAAAATTTAACCTCCGAAAAAACTGAAAAGCAAAAAATAATAAACTTTTTTTATTTTGTTCATTGATTGTTTGGCGCCGACTCTAAATTACTTAGGTATACTTGCATTAGTTTAAGATCTTATTTATTAAGGTTAAATAAAAAAAGTTTATTATTTTTTGCTTTTCAGTTTTTTCGGAGGTTTAATTTTTTGTTAAAAAGTTTTTTATTAACACATCCGCAGCGCAGTCACCTTCACAATTACTATGTTCTAAATTCAAATTTCTATTACGATCTTTGGAAAATATTCTAATGGAATCAATAATATTGTAATGCTGAATGCAGTACAATCCTTGAGACATCGAATCCAGCTATGTATTGAAAACAATGGTCATCATTATGAACAATTAATCAGTTAAGGTTTAATAGGTAGGTAACATAACCCGGGCCCAGCTAAATAATAACAGCCGCACAGGTCAATCCATCAGGTTAAGATACGCTTGCCGCGGTTGGTCTGTGGATGGGTGACCATCTTTACATACCGAGACCCCTCCGTGCCTCGGAAAGCACGCTAAGCCGTTGGTCCCGGTTGTCATTCCAGGATCTTTGACAGTCGTTACGGGTAGTCAGAAGCTCGAAAGTCTGATAACCAATCTTACCAAGGTGTATCGTATGACCCAGTAACAGGGTTGTGGAGGTCAGATAGGCAGTCGCTCCATGTAAAATACTGGTATTCAGCTGCATCCGGTTAGACTGGAAGCCGAACCCAACATAGTTGGGAAAAGGCTAGGCAGATGATGATGAGGTAGGTAACATAAGAAAAATAAAAAAAAAGTATTTTGTTAAAAATGATGATGTTATCCCTCTCACTGAGAGGAGGCCTGTGTTGCAGCTTGCAGCAGTGGGAACATTATAGGCTGATTATGTTTATGGTTAAAAATGAGCTCTTTCCTTTAGTTTGCCGTATGTCATTACTTCCCAGAATTTGATCCTTATTAGGGACACTATCGAATGGTGTAATAATACAGTGTGTTTTTTTTTTCAAAATCAACAGGTTCGATTCCTGGCTAAAAATATTGATTTTTCAAAAATCCAATGATGCAGTTTTAATTTTCATCAAAATCGAGCCTGCGACTCCTTTGAGTACTTTACGCTATTCCTCATAGTTTAGAATTTGGCCATCCACGCCCACTTGAAAAATTCACCCTGTATAGAAGATAAAAATTTAAATAAAGGGGTTTGAAGATTTTTGTATGGAGGGTGGCCCTAAGGTCGGCCGCCATTTTGATTTTTTTTCAGAATCGCAGTACACAACAAAAGTTATATATTTAGATAGAGGACACTTATACAAACAAAAAATGTTATATAACATAATATCCTAAAGCGTCAGGTTTCGGAGTTATTCACCGAAATATAAATCGAAAACAACAAGGATTTTTTTTGTTTTTTTGCCCTCCAGGTAAGCATATTGAACTATTGAGGTAATAGAAACGTTATGAAACCTTTATGGAGAAGAAACAAATGAAGAATAGACATTTTTTAAATAAATAATTAAACACGGCAATTTATAGTTCGTTTTTTAATCGCAGAGACTAATCTGACAAGTGTCTTCTATACTAAAAAAAACGAAAACACAAAAGACTTAAATGTCAGATTAGTCTCTGGGATTAAAAAACGAACTATAAATTGCCGTGTTTAATTATTTATTTAAAAAATGTCTATTCTTCATTTGTTTCTTCTCCATAAAGGTTTCATAACGTTTCTATTACCTCAATAGTTCAATATGCTTACCTGGAGGGCAAAAAAACTAAAAAATCCTTGTTGTTTTTGACTTATATTTCGGTGAATAACTCCGAAACCTGACGCTTTAGGATATTATGTTATGTAACATTTTTTGTTTGTATAAGTGTCCTCTATCTAAATATATAACTTTTGTTGTGCACCGCGATTCTGAAAAAAAATCAAAATGGCGGCTGATTTTAGAGCCAAAACCTTCAAACCCCTTTAACTAATTAAAAATGCCCTTTGATTATTTTCCCTCCCTTTTTATATACTTGTACATATTATTATTTTAAGATTGTTAGCTTTTTAAATTATGTAAATATGGAAAGAAGACTGAATAAGAAATAATTAAAATAATAATTTAAAATAACATAATAATTAAAATTATCATTATTAGAATATTAACAACGTAAAGAATTAAATATCTAGTGAATAATTGCATGGTAATAGTAAGTGTATAATAATAATAGTAATATGGCCTTATGGCCGAAAGCTTCGATCAACATCTATCGAGGCTCTCGTTAGGCGTTTGGATCAAGGGCCTAATTCAGAAGGCTGCCTCCTCAATACGGCTCGCATTGTGAGGAGTTTCCTGTCTCTGGAGCCCTAACCACCGGTAGCTTGGACCCTGCTCCCGACACCGGCGGATCACTATTTTTTAATGTTTTTTTATACTTTTTTTATATTTTAATAAATATTTTAAAATGTAATTAGATAAATAAACGAAATAATAGTAATATAATGAGAATGTATGTAAACCTAATAAAATTTTCTTCAATCAATATTATTGATAGAAGAAAAACTTGCACGTCTGCTTGCAGGCAGAATACAACACTTAGGTTATAAGATCTCACCTTTACTAACACACTGTACCTATTTCTAGCAAAGAAACGTTTGATTTGAGTTTTTCCGGCGGCGGGCGGCTGGACTACGCATGCGAAATTTTAGGTTTATAGCGAATATTTTGCATAGTAAAAGCGGCGCGGCCTGGTTGCGCCACTTCTTCTTGCCAGCTAAAGCACTAGGAAGTGGTGAAAGGCGGGCGATTTAGGGGGTTATGTAATTTTGATGTTCCAAAAGTTCTGATTCTTAGCCTAGTTGGAATAAATGACTTGATCGGAATCAGGACTTAGGGTCAAGTCACACCGCGATGGCAGCGAAGCGGCGAGCAGTTTCAGTGTCATATAATTTTAAACTTTATCTTCATTACTATAATACATAGTATCACTTGAGAAACTTGAAAAGGTTGCGCGGCCGCCCGCGGCGCCGCGAGCACTCCGACGACTCAAGTTTCTCAAGCGATACTATGTAATATAGTAGTGAAGATAAAGTTTAAAATTATATGACACTGAAATTGCTCGCCGCTTCGCTGCCATCTCGGTGACTTGACCCTTAACCTCCGTGTCCGTAAAGGAGGCGATGAAAAATGTCTAACTACTAAACTATACAGGGGTCAAATTAAATTAGCTAGCGAAACTCCGCAGACGAGATGCGTATGATATCCAAACTTCCAAACTAATATTATAAATGCAAAAGTAACTCTGTCTGTCTGTCTGTCTTTTCTTCACGCCTAAACTACTGAACCGATTTCGATGAAATTTGGTATAGAGATAGTTTGAGTCCCGAGAAAGGACATAGGATAGTTTTTATCCCGATATTCCCACGGGATCGAAACTTACGCGGGTGAAACCGCGGGGCGCAGCTAGTCTAAACATAATAAAACAAAAAAAATAATTAATTGGATGACTTTTTGAGGGGTCATCGACCGCATTTAGTGTAGTCACTTGAAACATTAGTTTAATCTGTCGAGCTCCGCTAATTAGACACAATTGATTTTCTGTTGTTTCGTCGCCAATAGGCGACGCGCGGTGTTGACCGGTTAAAAATCAGTTATCGATATCTAAACTCGATAAACAAAAGAATACAGATTTTCACAACTCATACTTCAATTCAGTAACAACTCTCCCGGGCGGTCGTAGACTCCCCCAAAAAAGACATCAAATCCATACTTCCATACTTACTAATATTATAAATTCGAAAGTAACTCTGTCTGTCTGTCTGTATGTTACCTTTTCACGCCTAAACCGCTGAACCGATTTAGATGAAATTTGGTATAGAAATAACTTGAGTCCCGGGAAAGGACAAAGGATACTTTTTATCCCGATATTCCCAAGGCATCGACACTTAGGCGGGTGAAACCGCGGGGCGCAGTTAGTATTTTATATTTTAAATTTATCGAGTTTAGATATCGATACTCAATTACTCATCACGCCTGCAGTTTCGCTAGCTAATTTAATTTGACCTTTTATTTAGTCAAATCTTACGTTGACTGTTCTTCAGTGGTGCCGTATGACGTTTCAGCAATAACAGGCGAAAAATCGCGAGATAACTGAGCGACATCTGACATAACTGTAAAATGAATAAGACATTACCGTTCATATCGTTAAACTAGCGCTGCAGTCTCGACAAATATAAGTCTACTAATAAAAAGTCTAATCGATGTCAAACTTCTTTCATACATTTTCAACCTTATGCTTACGAAATAGAGTTGAAAATCTATTAAAGGAATTTGACAACGATACGACTTAGCGACCGATTTTTGTCGCTGTCTAATGTCGAGACTGCAGGGGCTGGACTCGCAGTAATGTCTCGCAATGTTTTTCTGACATAGATACCTTGTTTATCGTTAACGGTAGCTCCATATCTCAGTACATACTTCTCGTCTTTAGAGATACCGAACTGCCCGAATATGCGCACGCGACTTTTCTTATGCGGATCCTTTTTTTCATCCACGCAAATGCAGTTTGGGAAAAAATTTAAGCCCGTTCCACTCCTCGGCTGCTCTTCCGAAGACTCCGCCGCCTCCGGTACCTGCTTCTTCTCTTTCTTTTTTTTCCTATCCATGTTCATAGACTGGATCAGTTGTTGGAAATTTGTCAATTCTTCTATGGGTACCTCTTCATCTTTCGCGTAATTATCGTAATCGCTGGAGAGTTTTGCGCTGCCCGTAGTCTTGATCTCATAAATTTTCTCTTTTCTTCGTCCCGCAACTATTAAATAAACGTTCTTAGTTTGTATGGAATTCTCGTGATTTGACGTAGTACTATAAACTCTTTTTGGTATGTATCTCCGTCTTCTAAGAAGCTTTGCCGCTTGATCCTTTTTCGGTATGACTGTAACTTTTATGAGTGGTTTGTCATAAGTATTTGGCTTTTTTTCTGATTTGAGTAAGGCAGAACTAATTTCCTTCGTTTTATGTAAGCTCGGGAAACTTACAAACGAATACTGCTGTCCTAGAATCTGTTGGAAATAAGAAAAATGCGTCATGCCTTTATACGGAATCACACTAAAATTATATATAAAGGCGAAAGTTTGTGAGTGTGTGTGTGTGCGTTTATATGTTTGTTGCTTCTTCACGCTCAAACGGCTGGACCAATTTTGATAAAATTTTGTGTGGATGTAGCTGACACCCTGGATTAACATATAGGCTACTTTTTATCCCGATATTCCCACGGCATCGACATTTACGCGGGTGAAACCGCGGGGCGCAGCTAGTTAAATAATAAAAATCTGATTATGACCGTATTGAATTGATCCCCAATTTCACTAACGATAATAATATCGTAGTCTGACCTGTCCTTCAGATGTTTTCTTCAGTACCAACGATGTAGAAGATTCAGAACTTTTGACGGCTTTACAGATTTTTGCGACGCCGCCGCCGTGTGCTATTTGAGCGAACTTATGGCGGATACCCCGTAACAAGTGCACGTCCGCGTTGTTCACGTTCGTATTATAGGAACTATCGAACGCCTGCTTGCTGCTGTTGATCCTTATCACTGGCGGACTTAAGAAGTCCAGTGATTCTAAACAAACAAAAATATGAATAAATGTGAAGAACAAAAAAAATAATAATTTTGAATCAAATAAAACAAAATTTAAATCAGACCATTAAAATCAGACTCTGCGCTGTAACAGTCCATAATGAATTTCGAGGCTGCATTAATTAATAATTAATATTAAATACAAACATCGCTACGAAACAACATTTTTCGGGAATAAAATTTTGACAATGATTATACTTTGACAACGACAACTGTCATTAGTTGTTCTCGTTTTTGACAATATGTCGGCTGATTAGCGAAAAAGATTTGCGACTTAAAGAATGTCCAAAGGTTTTATTGAAAATACCTCGAAGCTCAAGTTAACTGTCACGGAATGACATTTATTATCAATTTCGGTTTCGATCACTTTCTTTGCTACATACTTATTAGTAATCTGTGACTGCTGATTTCGATCAACTCACTTACTCAATACCACAGAATACTTTTTGATAAACTGAAACCCAATACCCTGCATTATATTGTAGTCTGTGGATCAACTCAACCACAGAGTACTTTATACAAAGACATTAAAATTTTATATGTACAATTATATTATTATTATATTTTGTTTGTACCTATCTTAAATCTCTTTGACTTTATACTACTTATAATACCTATACTGAAAAACAACCAAACCCTATTAAAATTTTTCCTCTATGCAACCATAATATACCTACTGTACTCTTTGCCAAACATGCTATTTCAATCAATACAATAAGACAAAATTTAGGTTATTTAAAATATCTGTGTTCAAATCTAATGAGTACCTCAACAATAAATTTAGTAATCTACCAAACTTCATGAAATCGAAATTTTACTGTTGGAAATTCTAACCGGAATCCAGTAAGTAGAGCAAAATGTCTGAGCAAATCGACGAGAAAGCGCTGACGACGACGTTGAAACTGCCGGACAGGATTAGAACAGCCATGGTAATCCCGAAGTCCAAAGAAACGTATTCGAACACCCAGTGGAAGGCGAAGCCTCCTCTATGTGCCTACGACATGCTTTTCCACCCTCCCGACTATAACCCCAAAGCTGCGCGCTCTGATCGACAGCAGCCGCAGATCATACGACAGAATATTTGGGACCAAGTAATTTCATTCTTTGTTTCTAATAAAACAGGGTATAATTTATTGTAGTTGATAGAGTCTTCAACAATCAGCCTTTGTTCTCGCTGCATATTTTATGAACACAAAATAACGTCACCCCTATATTCTCCCAAAGGGTTAGGCAAGAGAGCAGCCACATTTTGTATGTTATGTCTCTGGCAAAGCCCGCATGGGCGACCATCTTTACATACCAAGACTCCTCCGTGCCTCGGAAAGCATCACGTTAAGCCCCGGCTGTTCGTGGATCTTTGACTGTCGTTACGGGTCGTCAGAAGCCCGATTCTAAGTCTGACAACCAGTCTTACCAAGGGGTACCGTATTACCCAGTGACTGGTTTATGGAGGTCAGATAGGCAGTTGATCCATGTAAAATACTGGTATTAACTGCATCCGGTTTGACTGGAAGCCGATATCAACATAGTTGGGAAAAGGCTAGCCGGATAATAATGGTGTCTCTGGTATAGCAACGTGATCAGAAAGAAAATGTGTTTATTCGTGCCGAAATGAGCACTTACCAAGTTACCAACAGGTGGACTGGGTTGTGCTGCACATTTGCGTGTCATTTGTTACCTTTATACATTAACTATTTTTTAACAGGAATTTCACAAGGGCATACCATCAACGACTCATTTTACCCTAGGAAGGCCTAAATGGACCATCGCTGATCGGCCTACCAAGCTTTTTGTGAGGGTTGTAGGTAAGACATCCAATTTATAAGCACAGTTTCTGTGTTATAGTTAAACAAAGAAAACTGTTGCAACGTAAAGTAGCGACACTCACACCCGCTACATTTATTGTATCTCGCATCGTAGCGTAGGCCTGACAGCAGTGCTGTGCCGTGATTCGCTTAGCACAGCCCAGAGTTTCAGCCAGGTTATTATTATGATGTATTCATGCCATCATTTTTCTAATCTGAGAGAGAGAGCTACAGAACGCCGATAGCACAATCCCGTTTTTGCAGTGGTATAATGATGGCATTACATTAATACTTCATTCATATTACGCCCCAGACAATAATAAAGCAACGGTTTCCTACAAGAGCGGTGGCCGCCACATTTAGGATGGAAGTGTTTCTAATAATTTGGTCTACTTTTTCTAAAAGTTGTGGATGCTTCCTAATGTATTATATACTTAAACTTTCCTGAAAGTAAAAGTATGTAGGTCACGTTAGTGAAAGAATTATCAAAATTGGTTCATTGGTTTTTGAGAAAATCGTGGACATACATACATACATATGGGTCGAATACAGAACCTCCTTTTTATTAGAAGTCTGTTAAAAACACTCCAGATTACTTTGGTGACATCATTCGCCGGTAAATTGGAGCGCGCTGTATGGCGGTCACCGCTCTACTGGAAAACCGTAGTTTACCCATACACACAAAACGTGTCGTACTCGTATTGCCGTCCCATCGGACTATGAGAGTGAGGGACCTCACTGTGCACCTGTGTTTGCGTCCTATAATATCTGGGTCAATCCGCGGAAATCCACTAACGGCGAATATATGCTAATAATAAATTAAATATCATAGCTGCATTCTTTTTTTACTTTATATGACATTTCTTACATGTTTTTACGTATGGCGCCGCTATCTAAAAAAGTAACACCTTTATTTAATTTATTATTGCAATCAACACGCACCAAACGTCATCACCATTTGCAAATAAAAGTCGGCCTAATTGAGCGGAATGGCCCATCTGCTTGTCACTAGGCTAGACTCCGTTGAGATTCGCCGCCCCGTAATCAAAGAATCGGGTGTCGAACGATTTGTACCCAAACTTTAAAAGCCCAGAGACAAAAAAATATTTTTGGAACTTTTAAACTCAAATAGCAGCCAAGGGGTTAACCGGTCAAGCGCCACGCGTCGCCCATTGGCGACGAAACAATAGAAAATCAATTGTGTCTCATTAGCGGAGAACACATTAAAAAAATGTTCAAGATGTTAATTGCCATAAGAAAACAACACCCTAATTCTCAATCTGAGACATTTTGAAGAATATTGCTAATCTATTGCTTCTTATGTTAAAAAAATGTGTCTGCTCAACAATGTAAACACGCAATGAATGTTGTTGAACTGTCAAAATGAAACCCATTGCTACTGATAGTGTGAACGCAATTACCCCGCAGTGTTCTTTATTTCTCGGCAGTACTGTATTTTTTGGGTACGAAATTAATGATGTCGGGATGTTAATAACTGTATTGTTTGTTTTTCAGTTAAAAACGAGAATCCACATATGCGTCTGTATCATGTGTTGGAATGGGCTGCGCTCAGTGATGGAGCGATGAGTATCTGCTACTCGTAGATCCCTCAAGATTTTTAGATCATCTTTGGCAGCCTCGTTGAGTACAAGTCTCCTCCCTTTCGTGCCATGCTTCCCTGGTCTGTGCGGGTTTCATCGGTCTTCTACCTTCTAATACAGGGTGTTACGGAAAGGGTATATCAATACAAACGGGTTGAATAGTGTATCTGGTCTAGAATCTCTGTACAAAATTTCAGCTCAAAAGCATTAATTTTGAAAATGCTTAATATTTTTTTATTTCGACATCACGGCGCTGCACTGGCGCGCGGCGGCGTGATGTGCGTGTACTAGGCGCACAGACACACTACAGATAATGGATAATGACCCTCGTAGTGCGGTGACACGTTTGTTATGATTTCAATTTAATAAACTATCGAAATAAAAAAATTTTAAGCATTTTCAAAGTTACTGCTTTTGAGCTGTTTTGTACAGAGATTCTAGACCAGAGCCCTGATTCACAAACATACGACAGGCTATCGTATCGAAAACCTGACATTTCGATAACCTGATTTGACTTCCCCTCAACAGCATATAGCTGTTGGAAGAATAGCGGGCGTCTATTTTATTTAAACTGGCAAAATTTTCGGGTTTTTGGACTTGTGAACAGCATTGAGAAGACTCCTACGATAACAATGATTAATGTTCGATACGATACGGAAGCATATCGAGTGTTTGTGAATAAGGGGGCTGATACACTCTTCAACCCGTTTGTATTGATATACCCTTTCTGTAACACCCTGTATAATTTAATTAAACAATTATCTGCGTGGACTAACAATAGTAAGCCGTAAAACCCCTAAAGTATCGAAGAGTATTAAAGTTTTAGTTTTTTTTTTTTATAATAAATTTTTTGTAAATTAAAGTTTTGTTTCATTTATGTAAAACTAGCTGCGCCCCGCGGTTTCACCCGCGTAAATGTCGATCCCGTGGGAATATCGGGATAAAAAGTATCCTATGTCCTTTCCCGGGACTCAAACTATCTCTGTACCAAATTTCATCTAAATCGGTTCAGCGGTTAGAGCGTGAAGAAGTAACAAACATATAAACACACACACACACACTCACAAACTTTCGCCTTTATAATATTAGTGTGATAATGAACTTACATAAACACTGTAGAAAATACGATTACAGTCTTCTTTACTTTGCAGAAAAAATTAAGCCCAAGTCAATTGTTGCGGACTTTAAACTAACCTAAACCTTCCAAAAAAATGTTTTTTCATACATAATCTCGGGGGCCTTGTGGGGCTTGTGGCTAAGTAATAACAGCCGCACGGGTCGATCGATCAGGTTAAGCTACGCTTGCCGCGGTTGGTCCGTGGATGGGTGATCATTATTACATACCAAGACCCTCCGCGCCTCGGAATACGTTAAGCCGTTAATCCCGGCTGTTATTCGTGGATCTTTGACAGTCGTTACGGGTCGTCAGAAGCCCGAAAATCTGACAACCAGTCTTACCAAATGGTATCGTATTACCCAGAGACTGGGTTGTGGAGGTCAGATAAGCAGTCGCTCCATGTGAAATAAAATACTGGTATTTAGTTGCATTCGGTTAGACTCGAAGCCGACCCCAACATAGATGGGAAAAGGCTAGGCAGATGATGATATCTCATGAGCACTATATGCAACGTTAGAAGCTAGATGCGATCTTTTCCTGATGAGATGAACGGGCAAGAAACTCGCCAAAACTCTTAAAAAAATAATTGGCTTTTACAGTGTTTTCAAACAGAATTACAGTATTTTTAACTAGGCCAAAGTACAATGTGCGCTTGCTGATCGTACACTGCTATTTTTCAGGAAAGCGCTGTCTGCCAAAAATCGCTTTGTATTGTTAGTAAAGCCTACATAATTTTCACTGTAATTCCGGATAAGGTATCTTTCAGTAACTAGGTACGTTAGACGTTTGGTTTTCAACGGTTGTGTAGGTTTGGTGTCAGTGTTCAGTAGTTAATTATTGTAACGGAAACCAATTAGTAACATGACATCTTTACAGCCATGTAGGTACGTATGTACAGCTAGTAACAGAAGTAGATGAACACTGTTACTTTTACGCGTGATCTAACCCCCTTACTAATAAACGTTGTCGTCTGTATAGTTACACAACGCTTTGTCTTCTTCTTTCGAAAGTCAAATTACTGACGACTGAAAGAGAGAAATCGGTGTGTAATTCATTCATACTATATAATATTATAAATTCGAAAGCAACTCTGTCTGCCTGTCTGTTGCCTTTTCACGCCTAAACCACTGAACCGATTTAGATGAAATTTGGTGTTGAGATAGTTTGAGTCCCAGGAAAAGACATAGGATAGTTTTTATCCCAATACTCTCACGGGATCGAAACTTATGCGGGTAAAACCGTGGGGCGCAGCTAGTCTGATATAATAATACGTTTATTAGTATGGGGGCAAATAGACAAAATTTTTTTTTAGCATATTTTGTGTCCCACTGCTGGGCAAAGACCTCCCCTTTTTTATTCCAAACCTCCCTGTCTTGTGCGATCTCTAGCCATGTTGGCCCTGCAAACGATACTCATATTAGATCGTCACATCACCTTCGCCTTGGTCTACCTCGATGGGGAAAAATTATAATTTGATACACAATTTTTCTGCATTTTCTGTAAAAGCTAAGTGTGTATTATATATTATCTGAAGTTAACAACTTTTGCAGTTTTTTTAATTTCAATTAAGTACTAGCTTTTGCCCACGGTTTCACTCGCGTTTTTGTCGCAAAATATCCCATATGAACGTTCTACCAGGATATAATATGGTGCTTTCCGAGGCACGGAGGGGTCTCCGTGCCTCGGAAAGCACGTTATGCCGTTGTTCCCGGCTCTCATTCGTGGATCTTTGACAGTCGTTATGGGTCGTCAGAAGTCCGAAAGTCTGACAACCAGTCTTACCAAGGGGTTTCGTATTACCCAGTAACTGAGTTGTGGAGGTCAGATAGGCAGTCACTCTATGTAGTAAACTCAGCTGCTTCCGGTTAGACTGGAAGCCGGCCCCAACATAGTTGGGAAAAGGCTAGGCATCTATGATAATGTGCTCAGTGCTAGTCTAGATTATAAACTATATTCTGTCTGCCAAATTTCATACCTCAGCTGTTTTTGCGCCAATCCGGAAAATACATTTAGACAAACAAACAAAAATTCTAAAAACTATATTTTCGGCATCAGACCCACACCTCGTAGTAATTACTACTTATATTTTTTAAAATATTCAATGTACAGTTTTGATTTCGTTACTCTTTTATTTGATGTATCCCTGAATGGATAAGGGTTTAAAAAAAATTAAGTCTTATTAGACTTTTGTTGCTGGCCGTACCTAACCTACCGTGATACCTACTGTTAACATTGCCTTCATTTTGTCTACTAAATGCCTAATGCTTTACGACAGCTGATGATATACTGCAAGTACAGTGCACAAACTTAACTGCCCCGGCGGTCTCGTTGTCGCTAGCGCGACTGCTGAACCTGGGTTCGATTCCCACAGGTCGGGCATAGTCTTATTGGGTTTTTCCATTAGGAATTTCTATAATAGAGCAGTGGTAGCCAAGCGGTAACGGCCGCGACTTACGAGGTGTAGGTCATAGGTTCGAACCCAGACAGGCGCTTTACTTTGTGTAAATTATTTCATCACCACTGCTCTCAAAACGGTGAAGGAAAACATCGTGAGGAAACCGGCATGTCGAACCAAAAATTTGAAGACATGTGACATCCGCCAACCCGCACTGGGCCCGCGTGGTGGATTACGGCCCACTCCCTCTCACTGAGAGGAGGCCTGTGTCCCAGCAGTGGGAATATTAAAGGCTGATTATGATAATAACAGCCCGTAGTTTGGAAGTTGGCGCTTTAAAAGCCGTTGTTTCTACGCCTGATCTTTCTCCGGTTGTGACGGATTGCCGTCCCATCGGCGGACTGTGAGAGTGAGGGAATAGTGAGTGCACCTGTGTCTGCGCACTTTCAGTATAGTCTAAAGTACTCTGTGCTGCGCACACTCTTGCGCACTACAACATCTCCCGCGTAGCGTGGTGGTTGCGGGTTGATGGATGTCACATGTCTTCGAATTTTTGGTTCTAGTACATGTTGGTTTCCTCACGATGTTTTGTTTCACCGTTTTTGAGAGCAGTGGTGATGAAATAATTTACACAACGTAAAGCGCCTGTCAGAGTTCGGTTCCTTTTAGGATTGCCATAATTTACAATTTAGTTTTCCGTAATCAAAATCAAAAGTCATTTATTCAAACTGGGCTGAGAATCTGCACTTTTTGAACGTCAAAATTACATAAGCCAGTCCCTCAAAACGCCAACCCTTCACCACTTCAGCAGCTTCTTCAGCAGCACCGCTGTCAGTTCAGTTAGAAGAACTTAAATTGATTCTATACAATAGGTAGTAAGTACCTACTTAATTGAGATTATGAAACACAAATTGCTAACGTGGTTAGCTAGCTATCCAGTTTGACAGCATTAGGAGTCCTCCATAGATATAACCCAAAACGCATACGAAAAATGCTTATTTATTTTATCGCTGAAAGATACGCATACACAGTTCAAACAGAACATGTTTACATGTTCGAAAAAACTCATGCGCATGTAGAACAAGGAACAATTATCTAATCGAGTTGGCATAAATAATGTGACTCGATGGGGCGGATAATTTACGCATTTGGACCCTTTTTGGTCTAGACGGCAGTGCGTAAGCGCACGCTTATTTTCCAGTTGCGAAAGTTGTATTTCTATTTTAATTTGGAGGCTTCAGAAGATTTTTTATTAATGTAAGTGATATTTTTAGATTTATACCTATAATTTATTTTTTATAAAAGCTTACACATTATTATCATATTAAATATCACTGTGAAATATTTTAATTCAGCAAACGGTGAGGCGTACATAGCGAAAAAAAATCCAACTATTGATTACAACTCGATCTACATACTTAAAAGTGGATCTTTTTTTCTCAAAAATGCTGAGCAAGATAAACTCCCCACCGTTCAACTGTTTGGTTTTACTACGCTCAAAAATATAAATATTAATTATGTAATAAATATATCCTTTTTTAAATCCAATCCAATATTAACGCAATTATAAGAGAACCACTAGTGTTATATCTAACCTATTGCTAAAGGAAACAACTAACATCGTTATCTTATGTTACCTTGTGCTTCTTTCTATAATAACGGTGCTAGTCAATAGCGTAGAACGGCGTAGCACGACGTAGAACAGCATAGCCTCAATTGCGTAGCATTGTGTATACCAGGCGCGTAGCCCTGAATAGCGTAGCGTTTCGTAGAATAGCGTAGCCTTGAACGGCGTAGCAGTGTGTAGAATAGTGCGTAGCCTTGAAAAGCGTAGCGCGTCTAAACACATAATTATATAAAGCCCACCGGGTAAGCTCAGTTCAGCCGCGTACGATGTCAAGAATGTAAAACAATATACTCGTACTGACGTTGATACAGCTCGGTTAGTCTATTTTAGTTATTTTCATAGCATTATGTCCTACGGCATTTTGCTGTGGCCTGTGGGGCACAGCCGCTGATATTCAAAATATATTTTTTCTTCAAAAATAAGCTGTTCGTGCAATTTACCAGCTTAGGTGCTAGAGTTTCTCTTAATTTTTTTTTTTTTTTTGTAGATATTGGTATTCTCACGGTAGCATCACAATTCATCTTCGCCAAGATCTAATATATCACGTTGACTGCCAGACAACAGACACAATAGAAAATCTATTGTTCGCGGTCACCGTTGACCGCGGTGGCAGTCAATGCCTTTTTTAGAAGGCTGAAAGTCACCCAAAGGGCAATGGAGAGGGCTATGCTTGGAGTTTCCCTGTGGGATCGAATCAGAAATGAGGAGATCCGCAGGAGAACCAAGGTAACCGACATAGCCCGAAGAAAGGGCACATTGCTCGCAGAACAGATGGCCGATGGGGCCGAAAGGTTCTGGAGTGGCGACCGCGTACCGGAAGGCGTAGCGTTGGAAGGCCTCCCACAAGTGGACCGACGACCTTGTGAAGGCCGCAGGAACTCGTTGGATGCGAGAAGCACAAAACCGTTCGAAGTGGAGGTGCTTGGAGGAGGCCTATGTCCAGCAGTGGACGTCTTTCGGTTGAAATGATGATGATGACACTAAAAACAGTGATAATCACAATATTAACACTAGAAATAAGGACAAACTACGTCCTCTCTTTCACAGGCTTCATAAGGTTCATATCTCATTTCCTTTTCATAACAAGCTTCCCTCTTCTTTGCTAGATTTGCCTTTTAATGCGTTTAAAGCTAAAGTAAAATCTAACCTTTGTTCAAAGGCATACTATTCTATCAACGCCGTAGCATTATGTAGAACAGCGCGTAGCCTTGAGCGGCGTAGCATTATGTAGAACAGTGCGTAGCCTTGAACGGCGTAGTATTGTGTAAACCAGCGCGTAGCCTTGAACGGCGTAGCATTGTGTAAATCAGCGCGTAGCCTTGAGCGGCGTAGCATTGTGTAGAACAGCGCGTAGCCTTGAACGGCGTAGCATTGTGTAGAACAGCGCGTAGCCTTGAGCGGCGTAGCATTGTGTAGAACAGCGCGTAGCCTTGAGCGGCGTAGCATTATGTAGAACAGCGCATAGCTTTGAGCGGCGTAGCATTGTGTAGAACAGCGCGTTGCCTTGAGCGGCGTAGCATTGTGTAGAACAGCGCGTAGCCTTGAACGGTGTAGCATTGTGTAGAACAGCGCGTAGCCTTGAGCGGCGTAGCATTGTGTAGAACAGCGCGTCGCCTTGAGCGGCGTAGCATTGTGTAGAACAGCGCGTAGCCTTGAGCGGCGTAGCATTGTGTAGAACAGCGCGTAGCCTTGAACGGTGTAGCATTGTGTAGAACAGCGCGTAGCTTTGAGCGGCGTAGCATTGTGTAGAACAGCGCGTAGCCTTGAACGGCGTAGCATTGTGTAGAACAGCGCGTAGCCTTGAGCGGCGTAGCATTGTGTAGAACAGCGCGTAGCCTTGAGCAGCGTAGCATTGTGTAGAACAGCGCGTAGCCTTGAGCGGCGTAGCATTGTGTAGAACAGCGCGTAGCCTTGAGCGGCATAGCATTGTGTAGAACAGCGCGTAGCCTTGAGCGGCGTAGCATTGTGTAGAACAGCACGTAGCCTTGAACGGCGTAGCATTGTGTAGAACAGCGCGTAGCCTTGAACGGCGTAGCATTGTGTAAACAGAGTCGCAAGCCTTCAATAGCATAGTAAGCAAGGTTTAGCATAGCATGGCCTTGAAAGCGTAGCGCGTCGTAGAACATCGTAATTTGAACCCGTAGCTCGGCGTAGAACAGCGCGTAGCCTTGAAAAGCGTAGCAAGTCGTAGAACAGCGTAGCAAAGCATGTCCTTGAAAAACAATTAGTTTCAACAATACGTTGATATGTTACAAAGAGAAACAATGAGATATTTTCTATTATTTGTATTACATATATTTTTGTACGCTAATTAAAATAAAAAATGTGTTATGTCATTAAAATAAGCATAAAGTTGTAAATTAAGCGGCGGTGACCACTGCAATGGAAATTATCAGTTTGCGATGTTTTTAGGGTTCCGTAGCCAAATGGCAAAAAACGGAACCCTTATGGATTCGTCATGTCTGTCTGTCTGTCTGTCTGTCCGTCCGTCCGTATGTCACAGCCACTTTTTTCCGAAACTATTAGAACTATACTGTTGAAACTTGGTAAGTAGATGTATTCTGTGAACCGCAGTAAGATTTTCACACAAACATAGAAAAAAAACAATAAATTTTGGGGTTCCCCATACTTACAACTGAAACTCCAAAAATTTTTTTTCATCAAACCTGTACGTGTGGGGTATCTATGGATAGGTCTTCAAAAATGATATTGAGGTTTCTAATATCATTTTTTTCTGAACTGAATAGTTTGCGCGAGAGACACTTCCAAAGTGGTAAAATGTGTGTCCCCGCCCTCTAACTTCTAAAATAAGAGAATGATAAAATTAAAAAATATATATAATGTACATTACCATGTAAACTTCCACCGAAAATTGGTTTGAACGAGATCTAGTAAGTAGTTTTTTTTTTAATACGTCATAAATCGAAAACCGCAATGTACCTTTCACAAAGTTACAACGAACTACAAGAACTTTTATATTATGTTACTTGCTGCTACGGAACCCTTCATGGGCGAGTCCGACTCGCACTTGGCCGGTTTTTTTAGGGTTTCGTACTTGAAATAATACCAACAACCCTATCTTCTCCTTCTTAGCGTGTCGATAGCAATCTAAATGGACTCGGCCCAGAATTTGGCTACTTCTTTGGCGTCATCACGAGCGTCCACCAGTTCCTGTAACGTGCAGTTGACAGGACACGCAGGACAAGATATTAAGTATAACATCGTTTGTGGAACAGCACTACATTTACATTCCAAGGCGGAGTCTTAAGAGCAGTGGTGTTGGAATAATTTACAAAGAAAAGCGCCTGTTAGGGATCGAACCTACGACCTACAACTCGCTGTTACCACTGTGCCACCATTGCTCCGCCGTTCTAATACACGTAGTACAATAATGTATCCTTGCGTCCGAATAGACCTCGGCCTTTATCGCCATTTGAATAGGTAATCTTTTGTCGTTTCTATTAAAGCATTACAGTACCGCAGTATTGTTAACGCTATGGTCCCACGTCCATTTTTTTAGAAGTCTGTTACCAAATTAATTAGCATTTTTTACGATTTTGTTATCAGATGAACTAACATGATTGAGAAGTTGCGAATTGCAATTAACTACAATTGTAGTAAAGTAAAGTGATTATTTAGGTTACTTAATTAATTAAACTTATCAGTGTAATCGTATCGTGATAACTAAACGGGACAATGCGTGTTTCACATAGATTATCTTTGGGTTCTGCAGTTCTAAGATCTTATTTGGTAGGTATAGTTACTACCCCCTTCTTCAGCTTTAATTTATAGGAACTAGCCTTTGCCTGCGGCTTCGCCCGCGTGGAAGTCGGAAAATATTCCACGGGAACGTTCTACCGGGATTTAAAATACCCTATGTGTGAATCTTGATTATAAAATATCTGTGTGCCATGTTTACGCAGTGCACGCCGGTAAAACAGTCGGCATGATTTTTTCCCACATCTTCAACAATCATAGTCATTTTCAGCCTTTGAACCACTCCGTCCATTGGTGAAAGCCGTATGAAATTCCGTTCAGTAGTTCTTGAGTTTATCACGTTCAGACAGACAGACAATCAAGCGTGACTTTGTTTTATAATATGAAGTGATAAATTATCTTTCAAAGCAGTAAAATTATGGGTTTGCCACTCGATTTTAGGAATTATATTGAATTATAATATAGTAATTATTTTTCTGGTTAATATGGCCTATTATATGATTATATTTATGTTCTCTATAGCGCCACAAAGGAACAAACATACATATAAACATATAGGCTGATAAACACATAACCCGCCTTTGCATCACGCAGTCGGCTAAAAACGGTTTTTTTTAATTCGCGAAGCCAGATTGATTGTTTAGTTGATGAATTATTTATCATAACCATTTTTCATGTTTTAGGGTTCCGTTCTTAACTGTACTCTTTGTTTTTGACATTTAAAACTAGGTACTTTCTTATTTACTTACACCTTTTTATTTCTGTTATTGAAAACTGAAAACTTTCGGTATAATAAAATTACACAATTTCTTATTTTACTCCCAATGTGCCCAGGCCCGGTCAGGCAATTCAAGCGTTTTTGGAAAAGACAATAGACACAGATTTTGTTAAAATTCTCTAGACGCACGTCTCGATAATTGCTACAAAAGAATTAGCAGTAACTCCTCAAAATTTAAAATTTATTGCTACAAATCGTTGTTAGCTCCTCCATTTTACGAGTAACAACAAAAACCAAACTTCTCAAAGAAGGAACCATAAAAACATTAATTCCACACACACATTCGTAATTCAGATTATGAATGGTCAAGCGATTCGCACCGTGTTCGAGGTAGTAATTATGTTTCAGTCAGTTCTCATAAAAGTTAAGTGTCTGTGCATTCAGCACCTCGACTAGTTGCCATAAAAGTATAAATAGTATAGTGCAATGTTCGTTCGACTGGGGAAATGTATACGTAAACTTTAGGTATGTACAAAACATATACTTTTTTTTTTTGTTAGCCTATACTTTCCCACTGCTGGGCAAACGCCTACCCCAAACACCTTCCAGGAACTCTTTTCCCGCCCCACCTCGAACCAGCCCTCGGCGGCCAAGTCATTTCGCCGTCGCTTTCAGGGCCGACCTTGGCGGCGCCGGCCGTTCCACTCGAAACATAATTAAGTATGTTAACTATTTGATTAAAGCTAAATTAAAAAAAATATTAAAAAAAAATTTCGTCTTTCGTTCTTTCTAAGTTCATCGCAGCGTAGGTACAGTCACCAAAAGAGATAAGTTTAGAGCGGTTCTCTGCTGCACTACATCCGATCCGAATCCGAATTAAAGATCAAACTTCAATCCGAATTGGGAATGTTCTAAAGTCGGACGGATAGAGTTCTGATTTAGTGCGCAACCCCTCATACGAATAGGACTATGGTCACTTCGCACCGGCGCGCGGCGTTTCTCGGATTCGGATCGGATGTACTACAGAACCGCTCTAACCATAGAAATGTAAAAAATATATCTATGGCTCTAACCAACCCCGTCTGATATAGTTGAAGTTTAGTAAGAAACCGATGGATGTTTTCGAATGAAATTTAATTTGATAAATTAACTGTTTATTTTCTATTAATTAGGTTAAATTTTATTCGAAACATTCATCGGTTTCTTACTTATACATCCACTATATCCGACAACTCTGGTTATTTATCTCCTTTGGTGACCGTACATTCCTACTACTAATAAGACTTCATAATCTCCACTACTATTATACTAGGTCCTGCTGCCCGCGATTTCGTCGGCGTGAAATTTCTTATTCCCCCGACCTACCTCGTCGCATCGCATCACTTGCTCGCGCTACCACTTTGTTTTCGCTTAGCGTTCTGTCTGACTTTATTTCTTTTTGCTCGGCTCCTAAGGATTATAGCGTGATGTTAAATAGCCCTATAGCCTTCCTCAAGAATTGGGCTATCAAATGCAATAAGAATCTTTCAAATCCGACCAATATTTCTAGAGATTAGTGCGTAAAAAAATACGGAACCTTTGTGCCTGTCTGCGACAGAGATTTTTCTTGAGATCTGTGCAACGCAACGTAGGAATTTGAATTTTGCCATAACGTTTAGGTCTCGGCGCGGCGGTGCACACAGATCGCCAGTCAAAGACCAAGAACGAATCTATTTAGGATTATTTGGGAAATATAGATACGTTTTTTTTGAGTCATGTTTTTGTTTTTTGATTGTTTTCCTTTTTACCCGACTGCGCCAGAAGGAGGGTTATGTTTTTCGAGTGTATGTAGGTATGTATATTTCTTTGGCACGCTCTGTAGCCTATATATTCGATGATCGATTAATCGATTTAAGCTTGAGAGGTGCCGTTAGATTCGTCTTAATTGTGAGAGTGACACTGGGAAGGTATATCAAAATTGAAAAAAAAAAATGGTCGACAGTATCCGCATTGCATTTATTGCATTGCATTGTATTTATTGCAATTTTTTACTCGTGATGGTGATTTTATGTATTATGTCGTGTTTTTGTTTTACGCGGGATTGGTCCATGTTGATGCAGGATCGTGTTAAGTGGAAAATAAAAGAAGGCCTTTGCCCTGCAGTCGGCAAGTAAGCAGCCTTAAAGATGGTTTAAAAAATGACCGGTACCCTTTATCTCCTAGATTTTCAAAGCAAAAAAAAATGATATTAGATAATGAGGGTAGGCAGAATCCAGAAACTATAGAACGCCACCTACTACGATCCCCATGGGAAAAAGGCGTGGGTTTATTTATGTACTACCAGCGCCCCGCGGTTTTACCCGCATAAGTCTCGAACCCGTGGGAATATCGGGATAAAAACTAGCCTGTGTCCTTTCCCGAGACTCAAACTATCTCTATACCAAATTTCATCTAAATCGGTTCAGCGGTTCAAGCGTGAAGAGATAACAGACAGACACACTTTCGCCTTTATAATATTAGTGTGATAGACGGATGTACGATTAGATAACCCATATGTTACAGGAAAATTCTAGTTGTTTGCGCCACTGCGATAATTGCAGAAAAAACAAAAAAAAAAAACATACAAACATCCGAACATAGTACCTTCTCCTTTTTGTGAAGTCGATAATAAAAATAGGTGCTCACTTACGAAGGCCTTTTGACCTGTGTAGTATTAATATTTTTAAAATAAAAATTGTTAGTTAGCTGAATTGTATAGTGCGGATATTGTTTTTCCTTGACACTCTTTCATTCAAATGTATGGTTAAGGAGCTTAGCGCAGGTTTATTAATTACGCGCAGTTCAGTAATTACGGCAAGCCAGCGATCGTTCCGCAGACTGCTCAGTGTACACACGGCGACACATCAACCTATACATTTCCAGTTTTAAGTGACCTCGCATTGTATACACAATAATATATAAAACTGCATCATTGGATTTTTGAAAAATCAATATTTCTAGCCAGGAATCGAACCTGTTGATTTTGAAAAAAAAACACCATTCGATAGTGTCCCTCTCCTTTGAGTATTTTTCGCTATTCCTCATAGTTTAGAATTTGGCCATCCACGCCCACTTGGAAAATTCACCCTGTATAGTCGTACAATCAGAAGTCAAGCTTGACGTGTAGCCGTGTGTACTTAGATAAGACACTTTTACACGTAATAATTTTAGTCAATATCGTAAAACTAGACGGCGCAGGTTCATAGCTGTCTGATCCCTGGGAAGTATAAAACAAAACAAACTCCGAGGTCATGGTCTCCTTTTTAAAGTCCGAACATAATATAATTAAGATACTTATTATGAGAAAGAGAGCTTGTGGCTAAGTAATAACAGCCGCACGGGTCGATCGATCAGGTTAAGCTACGCTAGCCGCGGTTGGTCCGTGGATGGGTGACCATCTTTACATACCAAGACGCCATTGGTCCCGACTGTCATTCGTAGATCTTTGACAACCAGTTTTACTTGCAAGGTACCCAGCAACAGGTATCGCGTTACCCAGTAAGTAGGTCGTGGAGGTCAGATATACAGTAGCTCCATGTAAAATAGTGGTATTCAGTTGCATCAGGTTAGACTGGAAGCCGACCCCAACATAGTTGGGAAAAGGCAGATATAAACTTTTTATGTGAGTCTAACAATGCAGGGCCAAGTGATAATTAAACTATCGAACAACATCAAACCCGCGATTTTGATTAGGAATTAAAATAAGTACTAGTTTTCTTAATAAATGTACCTACCCACTAAATATACTTGCCTTAAAATAATCCATACTAATATTATAAATGCGAAAGTGTGTCTGTCTGTCTGTTAACTCTTCACGCTTAAACCGTTGAACCGATTTAGATGAAATTTGGTATAGAGATAGTTTGAGTCCCGGGAACGGGCATAGGATAGTTTTTATCCCGATATTCCTACGGGACCGAAACTTATGCGGGTGAAACCGCGGGGCGCTGCTAGTCATTTATAAAGCGAAATTCTGACAACAACCAAAGGTTATCGTGTGTCCAGTACCTAACTAGGTTGTGGAGATCAGATAGTCGGATATTTGGTAGGATCAGTATCTTGCTCAGTATCCGACTATCCGACCGCCCTCCTCCTCTTCTGGGATCGGCTTCCCGTCTAGCCGGATGCAACTAAACAAACTGGTGTTTAGCTGAACAACATATTTGGAAAAAGGCTAAACAGGTGATTTTTTTACTCCGTTGGTGTAATTGCCGTATGGCGTTCTAGTGTGTGTATAAATAAATAAATAAATATGGCCTTAGATAATCAAGACGAGCCTTTGAAGTATGTTCGCTTTCATTGGTTCAGTGCAAAGAGGATAGTCATTGGTTCGGTGTGTACGCACACTAAGATTTTAACAATAATGAATTTATTCCCAGACCTTGATTTTGAACATTGGCACGTAGGTAAATAACGTATAATTTTGTGCAATTACCTTATTGTAAGGAAGAATTACTTGAAGGATTTAGTGGGATTATACCTGTGACATTGCCGGGGTGGAATAAAGTTTACAAACGTAGAATTCTTTACCTGTACGCCATTTTTTATCCTGGAGAAATGCTCATGCATTCTGCACTACCACAGGGAGATAGTGCAGTTATGTGGGGCTCTAACCCACTAAAACTCCACGGTGTCCTTCTCTGCCGCTTACGGCGGGAACACGGGCACGCGTTAGAACTCATCCGTGAACCCTTTACCTGTACGCCTTACATACTACTGTAAGACGTTGTGTCTGATTGTCTCCACTCCGCGGTAAGGAGACTTTAAAAAGTTAATGAAAAATGATTAGGTATACTTATGTAGTTAAAAGTGACGTTTGAATAAACGACATTGAAAATAATTTGACCTAGTAGTAAAGAATCGAGAAAAGTTAGTTTACGGTACGGCGTATAACCGTGCCATAAAAAAAACGCAACACAATACAACTCTGAAGACCATGCCTACACACGGCGAATAAACCATAGTTTTTCACGGTAAGAATAACGTGTGTTTACAAAGGGCCTAAGAGATTTTAAAGGATCTCGTCGAAAGTACTACCTCCATAACTGGATCTATTTCTGCCACCATAACCTTTTTTTTGTGGATGGGATATCATCAAATGACCGCTCCCGCTCTGGGTGGAGCGGAAGGGAGTGTCAGACTCTTTGCTAAAACCCACCCGTGTTCCTTCCTTAGCCCTTTATGTTCCGGGGTAGCGGTAACACTTTCGGACAATCCCGCACCCCCGGCAGGCTTCGGCCCTAACAAGCCCTTTCCTTTATGCTGTCATCTCTTTGAGGCGCGCGTGGAACACGTACGCGCCGTCCGGCACGGGCCTGGTCCTGATCGGACGGTGAGCTACCGCCACCATACCCTTGTGTTGCTGTTAGAGTATGGGGCCCAGTCACCGTCGGGGTAATTGCGTTACACATTATCAGTAGGAACATTCATTGGTTACGTTGTTGAGCAAACAAATTTTTCGAACATATGAAGCATGGTTTAGCAATATCCTTTAAAATTAAAATGATTCAGATTATAAATGATAGTGTGTTACGGAATTGATGTACCTACCTAATGCAGGCCCACGAGATATTTTAGCTTTGTCTCTGAGATTTCACAGCATTTGCGATGACTCTGGTGTTGCTAATGACTATGGGCGGTGATGACCATCCACAATCAGGTGTGCCGACTATGCTTGTTTCAACCGGCAATATAAAAAAAGTAATTAAAAAACCGACTGCAACCTTATACCAAAACTAACTGAAAAGCTAAAAACAAGCCCATTTTAAATTAAATAAAAGTTGGAAGCAGGCGGGGCCCATACCTACCATTATTACAGTTTCAAAGTCAAATGGGTCCCGCCTGCAAATCGGTTTCTTACCCTGCATACTTATCTCTTTTGTTGACTGTACCTACTAAATTCATGGTATCACCTCAGTAACAGTTTAGGCATTCTGTAAAAATCTCACCGTGAAAACTTAACAGCACGGCCACTGTTTTAGGTATTATCGAATGCTCTTCCATTGCTGCTTATCGAAGTCCTCGTTCTGTCCACCTTGGTAATAAACTTTACGCCCACATTAACACGCACAATTTCTGTGTGCAAAACTATTAGGGCCTTAGCACACCTCCGACACGAAAATAATTATGCGAAGCCGCTATATAAATTCCACTGTGATGTGACCTGTGAATGACCCTCGTAGTGCGGTGACACGTTTGTTATGATTTCAATTTAATAAACTATCGAAATAAAAAAAATATTAAGCATTTTCAAAGTTACTGCTTTTGAGCTGAAATTTTGTACAGAGATTCTAGACCAGAGCCCTGATTCACAACCATACGACAGGCTATCGTATCGAAAACCTGACATTTCGATAATCTGATTTGACTTGCCCTCAAGAGCAAATAGCTGTTGGAAGAATAGCGGGCGTCTATTTTATTTAAACTGACAAAATTTTCGGGTTTTGGACTTGTGAACAGCGTTTAGAAGACTCCTACGATAACAATGACTAATTTTCGATACGATACGGAAGCGTATCGAGTGTTTGTGAATAGCTACCCAGATACACTCTTCAACCCGTTTGTATTGATATACCCTTTCCGTAACACTAGTATATTGTACTAGATAACGATAGTTTACAGACAAGCTAATAAAGACGAGATTAACAAAAATACCTCCTTCCTATCATAAATCTTGATAGGTACCTATATAGCTTTTTTTAAAGTACTTGAGTGGAAATTTTTAAACACATTATCTACCTAGATATACCTGAATGTACGGTCACCAAAAGAGATAGGTAAGTAACCAGGGTCGTCGGATATACACACATCAAAAGTGTCTAGGGATCAACATATATTTTTGCAATAACTTTTCTCCTGATTGATATTAATTAAAATTTTCTTTAAGGATTCATCAAATAAAGTGTTTTCGTTTGTCACAGTAACGATAAACCAAGTCACCTTTGCATTAATAAAGAAATTTGCCATTTTCCTAATAAAGGGATTTTTGACATTTGAACCACTAACACAAAAGTTCGAAAAAAAGACTGAAATAACAGTTTTCTTTAAAATTTTATTGGGTAACTTAAACAATTAATAATCCGTGTTTCTACCGCGAACACTAACAACACAAGAACATCGGTTTGGCATACTCAAAATGAGTTCATCCAAATCACGCTGTGGAATGGCCGCCCATGTTCGTTGCAACAACAAAAAAAGGTCTTCTTGCGACTGGATACCCTCCATATTCGGCAGAGCTCTTCTCTGTAGCATATCCCATGCATGCTCAATCGGGTTCAAGTCTGGCGACTGAGCAGGCCAGGGCAGGATATTGATGTTAGCTGCGGCGAGAGTCTGTCTTACAACTCTTGCGGTGTGCGGTCGTGCATTATCATGCATTAACTGAAATAAGGGACCGATTTGCACTTGTAGAGGAACGATGACGTCTGATACAATCGTCTCAGCATAAATTTGAGCGTTGAGGTTGCCTCTGATCCAAATCAACTCAGTTCTTCCGCCGATCCAAATACCCGCCCATACCATGATGGTTCCACCACTATAAGGATGGACTTCCTGGCAGGATTTTAATCGCTGTTGGCGTCCAGGGGTTCTCCAGTGTCGTATACGTCTTGTATCCGGTCTCATACCAAAACGAGACTCATCAGAAAAGCACACGAAACGCCAATGTTCTTCTGCCCAATTTCTGTGTTCAAGAGCCCATTGATATCGAATCCTACGATTGTGCATTGCTATAGGTGGTACCCGTAGCGGTCTTCGGGAATGAAGGTTCACTTCATGCAAGCGGTTTCTGACTGTTTGGTCGCTAATTAAGTTCCCTGAAAAGTGATGAAGCCTCACGGCTAACATCATGGCGGTTATTGTTGGAGCTCTTCGAGTTAAGATTTGAATGTATCGGTCTTGTCTCCGTGTGGTGCAGCGATACCGTCCTCCATGGCGCTCAGCCACGGTACCAGTGCTTCGGTAACGTGTCCAAAGTCGACTGATAACACTCTGACTTGTATTCAGAGCTAAAGCCACAATACGTTGCCGGGAACCAGCTTCTATCATTCCCACGGCTCTGAGCATTTCTTCCCTGCTTAAATGACGTCGCCGCTCCATAATAACGTTGGTTTTAATCAGTAGTAGGGAAACAGTAGCACTAATAATGTCTTCAATGCGTTGTATGTTTTTATAGGGAAAATATTGACAGCTGATTTTCATCTTTTACTCGAATTTGATTCACAGTTCCTGATTCAAATTATGAAATGCACCAAAAAGGATCCATATAAATTTATAAAATCATAAATTTATTACAAAGCCACATCTCTATCTCAAGAAATCCGCATAAAAATGCTTGATCCCTAGACACTTTTGATGTGTGTAGTTGAAGTTTAATAGGAAACCGATGGATGTTTTCTTTATTTATCAAATTAAACATTCGAAATTATCCATCGGTTTCTTACTCAACTATATCCGACGACCCTGGTTACATATCTCTTTAGGTGACTGTACCTACGTATTTAATTTTGTAATCGATAATTTAATTGACGCGTTAAGCTTCTTTGAAAATATACAGGGTTATTGGAAAAACACCAACAACCTCTTAAGAGGTCATTGTACTCTTCATTATGAACAACTTTTACTATGGGACCAAACCAGAAATCGCAAAAAAAAAATCTGCTGTTCCCTACATTTAGGATATTCGTACTAGCAGCGCCCCGCGGTTTAACCCGCGTAAGTTTCGATCCCGTGGGAATATCGGAATAAAAACTATCCTATGTCCTTTCCCGGGACTCAAACTATCTCTATACCAAATTTCATTGAAATCGGTTCAGCGGTTTAGGCGTGAAAAGGTAACAGACAGACAGGCAGACAGAGTCACTTTCGAATCTATACCTATACTAAATCTGTAGAAGTGAAAATTCTGTACATTGAAAATATCAAAAAAATAAATGTTACTAGACCGACACCGAACCCAAAAATGTGATTAAAAAAATTTTTGTCTGTCTGTTTGTTCAGGCATCACGCAAAAACTACCGGTTCGATTACGATAAAACTTGGTATAATTATTCTTTAATATCCTGGGCACCACACTGGGTACTTTTATCCCGGAAAAGTATCTATTTATCTACAGTGGTGGTCATATAATTAAGAACGCTTATTTAATGGGAAGAATTTTTCAAACTAACAAGAATAACTAATTGCATGTATTTTTTTGTGTTTCTCTCGGTATCGCAAAACTTTTCCATACTAGCGGTACATTCGTTGATACACATGATTGACTAAAAAATAAATAGATAAACTTTATACATTAGATCTGAACCTAGTATTACTACTTACTAGCTGGTCACATTATTAAGAACGCTGAATAGTTTATTTTTTTATTCAAATTAAATAGATAACTCTGTGGTTGTAGGTCACTATTCGTATAATTTTGGCGCCATTTAGTGCTGTAAAAGTCTTAAAGGTGATTGTTACATATGATAACTATGGGGAAAATAAATTTTGTGATAAATCTACAAGGGAAGTAATAATAAAACTGCGTGAGAAGAATTGGTCTTATAAAAAGATAGCCGACCATCTGCAATGCTCAAAAACGACGGTTTTCCACGCTGTGAAGCATTTTTCCACGTATCAAACTATTTCAAATGTTCCGCGTGTACCTAAACAGATAATGTCATCTCGTCGAGATGATCGAAATATCGTTCGTTTGGCAAAAAAACCCTTTTAAAGGGTCTGATGAGCCAAGAAAAGAATATTTTGGTGAAAACGCCCCTTCAGCAATCTCGGCACGCACTATTCGAAGGCGTTTGGTAGAAGAAAAGTTGCACGGAAGGATGGCAAGGAAGATGCCCGTGTTGAAACGGTGCCATAGGCAAGCCCAGCTTGCATTTGCAAGAAGGATGAAAACTGAACAGTTATACAGTGGAAAAATTTTCTTTTTTTCAGACGAAATAAAAATAAACAGGGTATGTTCTGATGGAAAACGATATGTACGACGCCCTCCGAATAAAGCATTCGACCCTAAACAAAGTACCTACACAAAAAAGACATGAAAGCATGGTGGGGGAAATGTGAAAATTTGGGGGTGCTTTTCTGGACATGGTGTTGGACCTATTAAGCTGATAGAAGGAAACACGGATCAATTCCAATACAAAAATATACTGGAAGAAACAATGTTACTTTATGCTGATGACGTGCTTCCGGTTATTTGGATATTCCAGCACGACATTGATCCAAAGCACGCTGCAATCACCGTTAAGGAATTTCTCACATCGCAATCAGTTTCTGTCTTAGATTGGCCAGCTAACAGCCCAGCTAAACCCAATAGAGCATCTTTGGTGCAAAGTCAAGAAAAAGGTTTCAAGTCGACAGTGTGGCAATTTAAGAGAGTAGTACGACGTTTTCTTAAAAGAATTGAACTCTATCTCTCTTGTGAAATGTCAAAAAATGATAGAGTCAATGCCTCGCCGGTGTAAAGCAGTAATTAAAAGCCGTGGACATGCTACTAACTGTTAATTTTAGTTTAGAATGTATTCAATTGCTTTTTTTCTTTACGCACTTCACATTAATGTGATTTATTTAATCTAAGTTTCATATAAAATAACTCTCGAGCAGTTTAATAAATCGTTCTAAATTATTTGTCCAGCTTCATTACTATTTGAATTTGTTACTATAGAGAAAAAACAAAATTTGTAAAAAAAATTGTTAGTGAAATTTCTAATCCCGTTTGCTCTATTCATGTGGCTATTTCATAACATAACTAGTTACTTCTAAGAAGGAACACATAACTACACACGACATGATTTAGATAAAAATTTCTGGAACTTCAAATCGTTCTTAATTATATGACCACAACTGTATTATATATAAATAAAAACAAAAGGCCTGACTGACTGACTGACTCATCAACGCCCAGCCCAAACCCTTGGACCTAGAAAGCTGAAATTTTACACAATGGTTCCCTTTATAATGCAGACAAGGAATAAGGAAGGATTTTTTGAAATTCCACCCCTAAGAGAGTTAAATAGGGGATGAAAGTTTGTATGAAAGTCCGTCAGTTTTAAAGTTAGGATCTTCAAACTTTCTGTTTAGGCTGACAATTAAAAATTAATTTATACGTATCTCAGCGTTTTTGAGAATTCCATCCGCAAAGGGTTAAAAATGGGGATGAAGTTGTGTATGAAAGTCCGTCAGTTTAAAATTTAGGATCTTCAAATTTTGTATTTAGGCTAACGTTTGAAAATTAATTTATACGTGTCTCAGCGTTTTTGATAATTTCTCCCCCAAAGGAGGATGAACGACCTGACTGAAATATCAACGCACAGTCTAAACCGCTGGTCCTAGGGACATGAATTTTAGAGGGTGTGTTCTTTGTGAAGAGTAGTATCGAATAAGGAGGGGTTTATTGGAAATTCAACCTTTAAGGGGGTGAAAAGGGGGGATTTTGTTTGTATGAAAAATGTTATTTCTTGAGTTAATAACCTTGAAACTTGGCACGAATACTTATCTAAGTAAATTATGAAGTATGGAATTTTTCGTTTTTCTAAAATACCCCCTAAAGAGGTATTGGGGGGTGTCAAAATTTGTATGGAAGAATTTTAACGCCCTATCCGATTAACTTGAAACTCAGTTTTTATACTAAGGACTAAAAATAATTAATAACGTGTATTGGTTTTTCGAAAATCTACGCCTAACTGTGTGAAAAGAGGTAGTTAATTATTGTAAAGGGGAGGATTTTACTGCGTGGCTTGATTAGCTCAAAAATTGGTATAAATAAACTTTGAGTCAAGTTAAACGATTTTTCAAAATTCCACCCCTGTGGGGGTTATATGAAAAATCTGATTCCTTTGTTCTATATACTTAAAAATTGGCCCGAATACTTATTTATCTAAATTAATTATAAAGATCATACCAACATACATTTTCAAAAATTTTAGAGGAAAGTATGAATTTCACGCGGACGAAGTCGCGGGCAGAAGCTAGTTTATAATATTAGTATGGATAACTCGTCAAAATGTAGGGAACAGCTGATTTTTTTTCGCAATGTCAGGGTTTGGTGATGGTCCCATAGTAAAAGTTGTTCATAATGATGATTACCCTCTTAAGAGGTTGTGAGTGTTTTTCCAATAACCCTGTAGAAGTACTAACAGCTGTCATCTGAATTCATAAGAGTGACGTCACTTTCTCGTCTGACTTTATATTCCAAATGTTTAAAAAGCCGGCCAAGTGAGATTCGGACTCGCACACGAAGGGTTCCGTACCACCGTACAATATTTCACACTACATAAAGTTTGTGGTATGGGAGCCCCCCTTAAGTATTTATTTTATTTTAATTTAATTATTTATTTTTAAAGTGAATATACAACTAAATATTCTGTGATTATTTCAAGCGTCTACTCGTTGCCGTTATTAATATCGAGCAAATAACGGCGAAAAAATCACGTTTGTTGTATAGGAGCCCCCCTTAAATATTTATTTTATTTTGTTTTTAGTATTTTTTGTTATAGCAGCAATAGAAATACATTATTTGTGAAAATTTCAACTGTCTAGCTATCCCGGTTCATGAGATACAGCCTGTTGGCAGACAGACAGACAGACGGACAGTGGAGTCTTAGTAATAGGGTTCCGTTTTTACCCTTTGGATACGGAACCCTAAAAAACGAAAAACTTGTGAATTCATTTAATTAAACATTTTGAATGTTCATTATTGTTCATCGTGCAACTGTGCATACAGCCAACGTTGTCGGACAGTTCCACACAATATTTACATCGCGAAAGCAGGTTGCCTACAAATTGCAAAAAATGTAAAACATTGAATTCGCTAGGGGACTATTTATGTTCTATGTGAGAGGGTTTGGTTTCCGTACTTAGTCCTTCACGTTGTGCGTGGGCCACGGGGGCAATCGGTGGTTATTCCAACCAGCCCACCTCCCTCCAGAAGTTGATCGTCTGCAAAAGATCTGGGTGACCCAAGGGTTTCTGTTCCAATCTGGGTGACGCCTGTGCATTCAAAGAGCACATGCGCAACGGTTTAACCTCTCGTCTGTCGGAACGTAGATCTACGCGAGACACAATGGCTTTTTAATTGTGTCTGTAATTACGACATTCAATGGGTTAATAAGCCTCTATACGTCGCCCACTGTCCAGCAGCGTGCGTTATATACAGGGTGTTACGGAAAGGGTATATCAATACAAACGGGTTGTAGAGTGTATCTGGTCTAGAATCTCTGTACAAAATTTCAGCTCAAAAGCAGTAACTTTGAAAATGCTTAATATTTTTTTATTTCGACATCACGGCGCTGCACTGGCGCGCGGCGGCGTGATGTGCGTGTACTAGGCGCACAGACACACTACAGATAATGGATAATGACCCTCGTAGTGCGGTGACACGTTTTTTATGATTTCAATTTAATAAACTATCGAAATATTAAAAATTAATTTACGTCGATGTTTATCGACGTAAATTAATTTTTTCCCAAAAATTAGTTAAATATGCCAAAGCACTTAGAAAGCGTATTTATTTACGTTAGGAAAGCAAAGACTAAAAAAAAGTAGCTATTCTAAGTTTAGCTAATCTTGGGTGACTTATCGTGTCACAGATTGCCTATAATCCTACAGAAATACCGACTCATCACTCGTCCTATGTGTGAATATTTTAGCCAGTCATTATGAATAATCGAGTGCAGGTACTTATTTTTTTATAGACTTGCTTAACTTACTTTTTACGATTGTTTTGAAAGATATCCTTAGGGATTACACTATATTTATCTTAATAAACCTATCTTATCTTTATTTATAGTACTACTTAGTATTAGATCATTTTTGTTATGATTATTCGCATTTTTTTTCAAGTCGATGACTGTACACTCTTTTTAGTTTTGTATTTAAGGAGCCAAACTTTGAGGATTAGAATCATTCTGAGTGAGAACGGGGTGGGTCTACCACCAGAATCAAACGGGTTTTTTAAAGTGGAAATTGAGTTCTAAGATATTCATAGGAAAAGGTGATTTTTTTTTTCTTTCTTTTTTTGTTATAGAATAGCCAAGAGGTAGGTATGGTATTATTATTAACCAGTTACTTGGTTGTGAAGGTCAGATAGGCAGTCGCTCCATGTGAAACACTGGTATTCAGCTGCATCAGCACCCTAATTGCATAACACTATCAATCTCAATCTGAATCATTTTAAAGGATAGATATTGCTAATCTATTGCTTCATACGTTCGAAAAATTTGTCTGTTCAACAACGTAAACAACGCAATGAATGTTGTTGAACTGTCAAAATGAAAGCCATTGCTAGGTACTGATAGTGTGTTACGCAATTACCCTCTTGGTCATTTTACGATTTGCCTACATTAATTGCGAAACTGCGACTTGACGAATTAACCAAATATTAAAATATGATGGCAATTAGGTACCTATCTATTATAAAAGAGCGCTCTCTTATATTTTTTTCAGATCAGCCGGTCGATTCTGTAAAAATCTCACCGTGAAAACTTGCGTGAAGTGAGCTGTCAGTGTCATCCCACTGATGCTAGGGATTGACCAAGCAAACATTTACAATCATAATCGAGATTTTAATAATAGATTTTATGCTAATTCTATTGATCATTTTATATAATTTTAAAGCTAGTATTTTAGTGGTCAAAACATTAATATTATTATTATTTATTTATTTATATATACTTTATTGTACACCACAAAAATAATAATAATAATTACAATCATTAATCATCATTAATCTACATCTTTTTAAGTTAGATTTCTATCGTTAAGAACAAATCTCATATGGAAAAGTGTTTATGGTAGAAATCTAACATAAGGAGATATATTAATGATTCTAATGACTATGATTCTGTAAATACATGTCTATTATAGTCGCAAATCACATTTTGATCAAGATACAACCTGACACTGATCTGCAAATTGCAAAAAACGTAAGAAAATTTAAATTTCGCGGTCTGCCATGTCACATTCACCCATTGAGTTAAATAACTAGAGAAGCAAACCTCAATAAAATGTGTCAAAAAAGTGTAACCACTATTTAAACGTGACGACGTAGCTTTGAAACCACTAAACATTTAAAAGTAAACATATATCTGTCTCACTTACACAAGTCGCAAGAATAATACCGTCACTTAGATTAGACAAAGACCGCAATATAAGCATGCAATGGCGGGATGGGGTTTTTTTTTTTTTTGTTTTTTGGCAACGGAGCCGATGTCGACTATTCTGCCAACGTCATGTGGTGACGGCAATACAGCGAGGTGAGCCGTCGAACTTTGCACTCCGTGGTTTGCTAGTTACAAGAAATAGTAGCTTAAAAGACGAAGAAAAAGAAGAATATATATTATATACATATACATTTAAAACATCACATATCTACATAATATGTATTTACAAAGTTATTACTACACACCAAACTACAATTTGATATTATTTAAGTTTAAAAAAGTTGACAAGATTTGTATAAGTTTAGGAGAAAAGTTAGTCAAGAGAGAATAGAAGTTAGTAGGAAGAGGGATTTTAATTTTGGAGAGCTTATGATACAAGTCAAATGATTGGGAATTTAATGGACAAGAGAAAAAGATGTGGTCCAGAGTACCATCATCAAGACCGCATTCGCACAAGGAACTGTCACGAACACGGATCTTATTTAAGAATACTGGACTGCAGCAGTGACCAAGTCTCAGTCTACACAAGGTTGCAACAGTTCTTCTGGATAATTTTGGACATTTAAAAAACCAAGGTTTCCGCTGGATGTCGGGTTGAATACTGGCGTAGTACGCCCCCTTGAGCTTCGAACTTAACTGCCACATTGCTGACCACGAGTTGAACAGCTTACGTTTGGTGTCAGTTCGTAAGTCGTAGCTATGCACCACGTAGTGCTTCCGATCCACCGGGTTAGACGTAGCAAATTTTGCCAGTGAATCGGCACACTCGTTGCCACCTATACCCGAGTGACTGGGAACCCAAGCTATTTCAATGTTTAAACCGTTGTTCGAACAAGTAAATAGTAAGTTTAGGATATCAATGATAATTTTACTGTGAATTTTAGATTTAAGTTGGTTTTGAGCTAAAGCTTGAATACTACTGCGCGAATCTGAGAAAATGACTGAATTTTTAACGTTATGAGTTAGAATAAAATTGATGGCTTCTAGGATACCGATGCATTCCCCTGTACATACTGAGGTCTCTGGTGGACATTGGAATAAGAGGGCAATTTTCGAATTTTGAAAATACGCAGAAACACCTGTACATCCTGTTGAAGACAATTTGGATGCGTCCGTATAAAATAAATTCCAACCCTCCCAGTATCTTTTAATGGCCCGATCGAAGTCACCTTTTACGTCCTGAGAGTTTTTGGAGATACCAAGTCCCAAAACAACCTTTGGTCTGAAATGGACCACCTCATATGCGGAGGAAAAGACCGGAAGAGTGGGGTGTTGACAAACAGGTGAGGAAAGGTGTTTAAGCTCTCTGTACCTATTCATCAATGGAATAGATTTATTATTCCAGTAGGAAGACACGTTAAGGGAGAGGTAGATTTGTTCTAAAATGGGGAGTAAAGGATGGGACGAAAGGGAGAAAACTTTTGACAAGAAACGGTCTGCTAAGTATTGTCTGCGAAGGTTAAGAGGGGGTTCTGCACATTCTACCTGGAGCGCGTTTATGGGGGAGGATTTCATAGCACCAGTCACGATCCTCAGACATTTGGCCTGGACAGAATCCAGTCTACACAGAGCATCTTTGTTACACGGCTCAATTAAGTAGCTGCAGTAATCCAGCACGCTTCTAATCAGCGCATTGTAGACCAGTTTTAAGGTGTATGGGTGAGCACCCCACCAGACACCTGCCAAAGCCTTAAGAACCGAGATCGAGCGCTCACATTTTTTAACCGTATTACCAATGTGATCCACTCCCGACAATTTGGAATCCAGGGTAACCCCCAGGAACCTGGCCTTCTCCTTGATTGGAATCGCTTGGCCGTCAATATTAATGTCGACTTGGGGGATAAGACGTTTGCGAGTGAAGACAACTGCTGAACTTTTTGGAGCACTTAAAGATAACCCGTGATCTAAAAGCCATTGGTTTAATGAGGACAAAGATATATTAATGGACTGAGCGGCATCCTGGATGGAAGTGCCAGAGACCAATAATGCAATATCGTCAGCATACTGAAGAATATTACAGTTAAAATTTAAACAAGAAGGAAGATCGGAAGTATAAATGTTATATAAGGGTGGACTAAGCACGGATCCTTGAGGTAGACCCCTCCAAACCGACTTCGGCTCAGAGTTCTCCCCCGGTATCCTAAGTTTAACACGACGTTCTAAAAAAATGCTGCATATGATTTGACGAATCCCAGCCGGGATTCTCAGCTCTTGCATCTTCTGCCTGAGAACTGGGATAAGAACAGAATCATAGGCAGCTGAAATATCTAAGAAAACGGCTACCACAGACTCATTCTTGCTAAGGGCCAGTCGGATCTTTGATGTAAGGGTCCCCACACTATCAGCTGTACCCAAACCTTTCCTGAAGCCGAATTGACTCGTTGGGAGCAGTTTTCTGCTTTCTACAAACCATTCAAGACGGTTTTTAATCAAGTGTTCTAGAAGTTTTATGAGTATGGACGATAGAGCAATCGGCCTGTAAGAACAATGATCACTAGGATCTTTACCGTGTTTTAATATAGGAATTACTACTTGAACCTTCCAATCAGGAGGAATATAACCGGAAGAAAAACAATAGTTGGCTAAGTCTAGATAATATTGATGGGTCTTATCACCCGCTTTTGTAATGAAGGAGTAAGGGAATCCATCCACTCCAGGAGCAGAATCCTTTACATGGGCGAGGACCGATTTAAGTTCTCCCAGAGTAAAAGGCTTATCCAAAGGGTCATCTGATGCTAGCTGGGAGCCCGTAGCGACACACTCATCCAAATTAGGAACATAGACTGGGGCCAGTTTAGAAAGAAACTGGTTACCCAGTTCCTCAGATAGTATGGTCCCGGAGGGGGGTCTCAAACTACTCCTGAAAGACTTCAGCTTACGCCACACGGCCGACACTGGAGTGGATGGATTCAGCGAACCACAATATTTCCGCCAACCTTCTCTCTTTTTATTCTTAAGCAATTTTTTGGACTTAGCCAAGATATGTTGAAAGGCAATGATGTTATCCAGGTTCATGTCAGAGTTGAAATTCATTTCGGCCTCATTCCTGGCCCTGATCACGGCAGAGCATTCCCTATCCCACCATGGCGGGGATGGAATTTTGCCCGTTGGCGCTTTTTTTGAAGGGAAGCAATCATCTGCTGTAGAGGATATTGTGTGGGAGAATGACGAAAAGCATTCCTGCGTGGACTCAGCGTTAATGGATAGGAGAGAAGAGACACGTAAGTCTAAAATTTTTGAGTAGAGGTCCCAATCTACTGAATTTAGCTGGTATTTTAACAGAGGAGGGGAAATTTTGTCAGGGATAGTTTTGGAAGGGATTTCAACCATGATGGGATAGTGATCACTCCCATAAGTCATATTCAAGCGACTCCAATTAAAAAGGCTGGCTATACTAGACGAACAGAATGTTAAATCAACACAGCTGCTGTTCTGCCCTGGTGCAGACCTACGTGTGGAACTGCCATTATTAATTACACATAGGTTTAGTTCATCTAATATATCCACTAGGCCTATACCAAAGTTGTCGCAGTTTTCTGAACCCCATCTATAATGATGGCCATTAAAATCACCCATAATAAGTAATGGACCTTGTATACTACTTAGCAAACTTTTAACTGTAACAAGATCTTCAATTTGTGGGTGTGCAATATAAAAACTAACGATATTTATATCCTCAGCCTTAACAGCAACAACATTAATGTTGTCACCAACGAAGGGTAGAGGAATTGGGGAGAATGGTACTTTGTTATTAATGAACAAAGCACATCCTCCATATCCATCTGGTCTGTCATGGCGAACACCACTGAAACACGGAATCCTGAAATTACTATCAGAACGAAGCCATGTCTCAGCAATGCTGCAGATCGATGGTTTGTATTTATTAATGATAAAGAGTAGGTCAGGTTTCCTGGGAGTAATACTCCTCACGTTCCATTGAAGGAATGTTAGGGGGTGGAACATTACTAATATAGTTAACAATGGATGACAGTTTGTTGGCAACGTGGTCAGGTAAGGATTGTGCAGGATTAGCTAATACTGTTAGTAGGATATTGGCTATAATATTGAGAATATTTTCAGACTTATCAGGATTGCTTGTACCTTCCATGGGGAAAGCACAGCCATTTTGGGATGGAGAAAAGGAGTAATCCTTAATAAGGGCTTGATGAGCCTGCTTGTCATAGCTAGGTGAAAGGGGGGCATGAGATTTGGGTTTTAGAATGACCGTTTTACGGTATGATTTTGTTGTTTGGGGAGCGGAACCGGGATGATTGGGCGACCTAGGTATTGGTATTGATTTTTGGGATGCTCTAGACACTTCAGCATACGATTTTGATACCGGAGGGAAAACCTGACTTGCCTCCGCATAAGACACAGATTTCTCAGCCATAAGGGCTTTAATGCCCTTCTGCCGACCAAGCTCAGGACAAGCCTTATCATTAGCATAATGATTGCCAGAACAAGATACACAAATGGCACAATCAGTAGGAACTTGGCATCCATCACCTGGGTGGTCTTGACCACATTTATAACAACGGGGTTTTGAGCGGCATATTGTACGTGTGTGCCCGAAACGACAACAATTGAAGCATTGAATAGTTGGGTACATGTATCTCTCAACTGAAAGGGCAGAGTAAAAACAATAGACACGATTAGGTAAGACTTGCCCGTCAAAAGTCAAAACAACGGTTTGAGTGGGTTTCCACTCTGTAACACCCAGAGAAGTCACCTTTCGGCTCATTCTCCTTGCCTTTATAACGGGGCCGCATCCAACAGGAACCTTAATATTTTCAATAACCTCATCCTCTGTCCATTCTGATGGTACGTCTCTAACGAGACCTAAACGAGTAATATTGAACTGTGGAATTGTAGCAATAAAGTTATTCTGAATTAATGTACGACTTATCAAAAAGCTGTTTGCATCCTGGTGCGACTTAAACTCAACTGAAACTTTGTTTCTTCCTAGACGTTTGACACTACCCAGGAGAATATTGCTGTAGTTATTTTGCGTCAAAAACATTCCAAATTTCACTGGATGTAGAACAGTACCAGGGGTCTCGCCGTCTTTTAAAGAAACGTGTACAATATATGGCGGATTATCCCTTATCGTGTAAGACTGTCTTCCCATTTCTTTTTTTGTTAGTTTTGGAGGGTTCGCTACAGTAGTCGGAGAAGAAGTAGCCATTCTTTTCCTACTTGCAGATTCGAAATCCATTGAATTATTTATCATATTGTCTTCGGGGAGGGAAACTGTTAACATAGGAGAGAAATCAGAGGGGTCAGGAGGGTCAGGGGGCTTTTTTTTATCCATAATGGATGCCGGATAAAATATTTAAAAATAAACTAAATTAATATTAAAAACTACCTTTGCTAAAGCTGAGCCACACTACAAAGAACACTACTACACTACACTACTAAACTACACTCATTCGACAGCCTAGATAAAGAACTTTAAAGAAGATGAAAAAAACCACGTAGTTTTGAAAACGGCGCGAAAAAAGAGCGGGATGGGGTTGCCTACCCATGCAAAATTTTACACAACTTTTTAAACCATAAATGACGTTCAAAAAAAACGTTAGGCCAAATTATTTATAAAATATTTGAATTATGTATTTCTTATTCGATGTGTATTAGAAGTTTATAACTAATGAAAATAATTAAGACATTTTCTATTTAAATATTTTTATTTATTCAGTTAGTCTCTTTTCTCAGCAATCTGATTATTTCCACCCATTTATCACGGCGTGCTGCATCTTTAGGCACCCTGCAACGTTGTTATTATTTAAAAAATATTTAAAATCACTTATTCCAATAAATTAAAAACTCCCATAAATGTGGGAAACTAAAACTAAGTTTTCAGTGGTAACACTGAACCTAATTTACAAAATTCTGCATTTTATTTATTTTACGTTGATATAAACACAGAAACAATAAAATTACGTGTGGAAAGTAATTCTGGTTAATTTATTATGTTTTTCTGATCTTGAATCGCACTCTTTCACTACGAATTTACCCATTTTGGCGATATTTTTGTCGTGTGTCACTTGGTTCACTTCGGTTGGCGCCACACAGAGCACTGAAGTGACATTAGCTACGCATACGGCTGTGGCCTTATGACAAGTGGCAACGCCTTGGCGCGGTAATTACTGATCTAGTGTATGTATATCAATGCATTCACCTTAACCGGTCAAGCGGCGCGCGTCGCCCATGATTGGCGAGTGGCGACGAAACCGTAGCCAATGAGCGACGCGCGCGAAGTGATGTTGCCATGGTTACCGTGGAGTGAAATATGGAACATTCCGAATCGCACTGTAATCGATTACAACGTGCTTACACTTTGACCCCAATTATTCTGTATGGTATAAATTACCTATTATTCCCCGCATAATCTTACCATGCCGTACGGTTGTCAAGAGTGGTATTTTGACAGTTCAAACCGGTTTCGTTAAACTAACGTGGCATTTTCGAAATTGTGCTTCCGGCTACAGTCGCCACCTTACCAAAGGATAAGAAATTCGTGGTGTAAAAAAACAAACAAATAAATACTATAATCTAACCGTGAATAAATAATCAAGTGAAATAGTTTTGACTCTCAGCTGCCATAGTGGTGATTTATCTAAATGGGAACGCAAATTATTTATGTGAGAGTTGTGGGCGATGATGGCCTAATTCGGAATGATCCATATTTCACGCAGCGCACTGCGCATGCGTGTCGTCGTAGTCGTTTCGTTAGTATCAAGTGAACTTTTTTTTTGCTTTCATGCCATTGACGACCATGTACAACTCGTTTATAGAGAGTAGTATATTCCTTGGTGTAGAATGTACATAAGCCTGTACGTATTCGAGTACAGTGACAATAATTAGTTCCTAATTATTTAATGCTGTTAGAGATTTTAATGTCTAAATCCAACTGTTTTTGTACATCGAAAAAGTCAATTTAGTCAGCCTACATTTCAGACAATATAATATAATATAAGAAATCGTGCTAAGCAAGTATTCAGTGATTGGTGTAATGTTCGTTTTCATAAGTACATAATACGTAAAAGCACATATAGGTTTTTTTTTATATCATCTCTAGATAAACTACACGTACAATATACAAACCTTATACCATAAATATTTAGGCATATTATTAATCTAGTGACGATTGCTGTTAGGACACACAAATTGCATTATTCATGTATACGCATGTTTTGGGCTGTCTAATTTTAGTTTTGCTGTAGGTATACTGTTTACACACTGTGTCTACGTTTCTCAGCCAACTCTCCTGTCGCAGATCTGCTGAAAGAAATTACTAAGTAAATGATGAAAGCAGTTCCTCTATCTTTATGTAATTTACTTTATTATGTATTTACTGTGTATATAAATAAATATATTACATTTTTTAATTAGTATCACATTAAAAAAAATTGCTAATACATTTTTTCTACTGAGTCGGCTGCTTCCTGAGATGCAACTTCTTAATGCCGGGAACGGAGGGACATTGGATGTGTGTCGGCTGCACCCCCACTGCAAAAAGCTGGAAATAATGGTAATAATTTGTTACTAAGTATTTGATTTATTTAATTCCTACACATCAGCACATCTGCAGCTAATGTATTTACTTTCAATAAGAATAGCGGTATGATTTATTAAGAACAGTGTCTGATCAAATAAAATCAATTGAATGGGCCAATATTATTACTATATATTTAGAGCACAACGAGTTTCTACATTTCTTAATTCCATGCTCCGTGCCTGTCTGTGTCCCAATTTATTTGTTCCCTATTGTGTTTATCAAAAATAGTGTGTGAAATAATGAATACTTGCCTCAGACCGCCACGCATGACACAGCCGGGAGCGATGTGATCAAATCAAATAGAGGCAGTGTTCTTTTATTGTCTTCTGTCCCTTTAATGACTTAGCAACTGCAGGGTCGATAAGGCTCATCTGCTGAAAGGTAGAATATATCAGATTAATAAAATTCACTTGCTTTTGTGTGCCTATACTTTTGTGTTTTTATTTTAAGTTATCCTATGTTGTCCCACAGCTGGGCACGGTCTCCCCCATACTTTTCCAGTTTTCCTTATGTTGTGCCTTCTTCGGCCAATTGGTCAGGAACGTGTCAGTGACGACGCCCGCCTTGTCTTCAGGCAACCTTTGTCATATTGAGTTGTTTCTAATTAAAAACGTGTTACTAGGATACTACATAAACCTTTATTGACTGATAACTACCTATATCTTGTAAAAATATACCACTATAATTGTAAAATCATAAGGTTTTCTTGAAGTACTTACGTAAAATTTTGTTTGACCAAAAAAAAAGGTTTATCGATTGATTGTGATGTTATTTCGTGCAAATATTATCTACAAGGACGTATAATATGTTATAAACGAATATTCATCCACTTAACGTCGATTTTACACAAAAACTATTAAAATAAACAACGTAGCATCATAAAATCATAACAAAACAGCACGCACTGTGACTGCAGCTGCCATTAAAGCCGGCTGTACACATGGGGCCAAGGTGTTGGGCCAACGTGTTGGGCCAACGTGTAGAGAGCTACCTGGCGGTATGTTGGCTTAATTGGTCTAGTTGGCGCCAACATTGGCAGGCCATCCGAATAGTGTCGGTTTTTTGTGCACACATCAAAGGATCTTGGCGCGCTCCGCAAACAGCGTTCACACGTTGGTGTCTTGTTCAGTTCGTTGTTACTCGTCAGCGGAGACAGTATCGTTACGCGTGAGTGAAATTTACGTTCCCATGTTCCGATAGCAAAATTATTATCACCCTGTATATCAATAATAACTAATAACACATTTACCTCGTTCTATTCCTATGAATAGTCACCATCCACCACCTTCTTTTGTGCCATTTCTTTTTAGTCACTCTACTTTGGCACACATGTACGTAATAATTAAACGCACTGTATAAATAAATTGCCGTGGCTGCAAGAACTTCTACGTCCATCTCTGAAGCGCCAATGCAGAATGATCAGTAAGCCAATGTGTGAACAGCAATCTTGGTTATCCATCATTTTTGCCCAACACGTTGGCCCAACACCTTGGCCCCATGTGTACAGCCGGCTTAAGAATCGTAAAGTCTATTTTTAACTTTTTTTTTCCAATATTGCCAACCCATATTTTTCGTTTTGAATCATTTAGTCGATTAGTTTATCTACCGGACCATAGACTCAAACTGTTGCACAGGATATTAGACCTTAATTAACAGTAATAATAGAGGTTGAAGCCGCGTGAATCGGGTGTCACCGATCGGTGACCGTGGGGCCTGACGGGTGCGCGCCGGTCGTCACCGATCGGTGACCGCGTAAATCTAGCGGTTTGTAATGTAATGATGCAAGCATTTTATTTTTCAACACTTGTTTAAAAAAAAACGCCATAAGACATTAAAATAATTACCCTCTTTCAGCCTATAAAGCTCAGAAAGCTGTTTAAATTTTCAATTATTTTAGTACCAAGCCCCATACATCTATTGAACGTCTCTTTTATCAAAAAATTTTTGACAACACTGTTGGTTCTTTGTTTGAATTTAGTACTTAGGTCAGTGGGTCGTCATACTTTGAATTTTAAGTATTCTGTGATTAAAGTTTGTCAGTGACTTTTCTATTTATCGATAGAAAAAAACGACTAACTAATATTCATCATCTGTGGTGAACATGTGCTGTCTACTGCTGTCTATGGGGCTTTCCGATACAAAATAAACTTTTTGTCTGCAGTTTCAAAATAAATAATTCATCATCATCATCATCATCAGCCTATAATATTCCCACTGCTGGGACACAGGCCTCCTCTCTGTGAGAGGGAGTGGGCCGTAATCCACCACGCGGGCCCAGTGCGGGTTGGTGATATAATAAATAATTGTAAATAAACAAATGAAAGTTTTATCTTAGTACCTACTTTGAATTAGTTTTTCAGTGACAATGGCTAGCACGATATTATAATGGTGAATGTGATAGTAATATGACATAATGTTGGCATGTACCTATTGGTGAAAGTTTTTCTAATTTAAAAATGAATTCCTCTACCTACTCCACAGTTCCTGTGTTACTGTTCATAATTAGATTCACCACCGATCGGTGACGACCGGCGCGCACCCGTCAGGCCCCACGGTCACCGATCGGTGACACCCGATTCACGCGGCTTCAACCTCTATTATTACTGTAAATTAAGGTCTAATATCCTGTGCAACAGTTTGAGTCTATGGTCCGGTAGATAAACTAATCGACTAAATGATTCAAAACGAAAAATATGGGTTGGCAATATTGGAAAAAAAAAGTTAAAAATAGACTTTACGATTCTTAATGGCAGCTGCAGTGCGTGCTGTTTTGTTATGATTTTATGATGCTACGTTGTTTATTTTAATAGTTTTTGTGTAAAATCGACGTTAAGTGGATGAATATTCGTTTATAACATATTATACGTCCTTGTAGATAATATTTGCACGAAATAACATCACAATCAATCGATAAACCTTTTTTTTTGGTCAAACAAAATTTTACGTAAGTACTTCATAAAACCTTATGATTTTACAATTATAGTGGTATATTTTTACAAGATATAGGTAGTTATCAGTCAATAAAGGTTTATGTAGTATCCTAGTAACACGTTTTTAATTAGAAACAACTCAATATGACAAAGGTTGCCTGAAGACAAGGCGGGCGTCGTCACTGACACGTTCCTGACCAATTGGCCGAAGAAGGCACAACATAAGGAAAACTGGAAAAGTATGGGGGAGACCGTGCCCAGCTGTGGGACAACATAGGATAACTAAAAATAAAAACACAAAAGTATAGGCACACAAAAGCAAGTGAATTTTATTAATCTGATATATTCTACCTTTCAGCAGATGAGCCTTATCGACCCTGCAGTTGCTAAGTCATTAAAGGGACAGAAGACAATAAAAGAACACTGCCTCTATTTGATTTAATCACATCGCTCCCGGCTGTGTCATGCGTGGCGGTCTGAGGCAAGTATTCATTATTTCACACACTATTTTTGATAAACACAATAGGGAACAAATAAATTGGGACACAGACAGGCACGGAGCATGGAATTAAGAAATGTAGAAACTCGTTGTGCTCTAAATATATAGTAATAATATTGGCCCATTCAATTGATTTTATTTGATCAGACGCTGTTCTTAATAAATCATACCGCTATTCTTATTGAAAGTAAATACATTAGCTGCAGATGTGCTGATGTGTAGGAATTAAATAAATCAAATACTTAGTAACAAATTATTACCATTATTTCCAGCTTTTTGCAGTGGGGGTGCAGCCGACACACATCCAATGTCCCTCCGTTCCCGGCATTAAGAAGTTGCATCTCAGGAAGCAGCCGACTCAGTAGAAAAAATGTATTAGCAATTTTTTTTAATGTGATACTAATTAAAAAATGTAATATATTTATTTATGTACACACTAAATACATAATAAAGTAAACTACATAAAGATAGAGGAACTGCTTTCATCATTTACTTAGTAATTTCTTTCAGCAGATCTGCGATAGGAGAGTTGGCTGAGAAACGTAGACACAGTGTGTAAACAGTATACAGCAAAACTAAAATTAGACAGCCCAAAACATGCATACATGAATAATGCAATTTGTGTGTCCTAACAGCAATCGTCACTAGATTAATAATATGCCTAAATATTTATGGCATTTATGGTATTTACCTAGAGATGATATAAAAAAAACCTATATGTGCTTTTACGTATTATGTACTTATGTATACGAACATTACACCAATCACTGAATAGGTACTTGCTTAGCACAATTTCTCATGTTATATCTTAAATGTAGGCTGACTAAATTTACTTTTTCGATGTACAAAAACAGTTGGATTTAGACATTAAAATCTCCAACAGCATTAAATAATTAGGAACTAATTATTGTCACTGTACTCGAATACGTACAGGCTTATGTACATTCTACATCAAGGAATATACTACTCTCTATAAACGAGTTGTACATGGTCGTCAATGGCATGAAAGCAAAAAAAAAGTTCACTTGATACTAACAACTACGACGCTTGACACGCATGCACGCATGCGCAGTGCGCTGCGTGATATATGGATCATTCCGAATTAGGCCATCATCGCCCACAACTCTCACATAAATAATTTGCGTTCCCATTTAGATAAATCACCACTATGGCAGCTGAGAGTCAAAACTATTTCACTTGATTATTTACTCACGGTTAGATTATAGTATTTATTTGTTTGTTTTTTTACACCACGAATTTCTTATCCTTTGGTAAGGTGGCGACTGTAGCCGGAAACACAATTTCGAAAATGCCATGTTAGTTTAACGAAACCGGTTTGAACTGTCAAAATACCACTCTTGACAACCGTACGGCATGGTAAGATTATGCGGGGAATAATAGGTAATTTATACCATACAGAATAATTGGGGTCAAAGTGTAAGCACGTTGTAATCGATTACAGTGCGATTCGGAATGTTCCATATTTCACTCCACGGTAACCATGGCAACATCACTTCGCGCGCGTCGCTCATTGGCTACGGTTTCGTCGCCACTCGCCAATCATGGGCGACGCGCGCCGCTTGACCGTGCATGAAAAATACGGATCTTAGTTATTTAGTATCTATCTACAATAATGTTATATTTGCACGCGTTACAGGTTAAATAAGTAGTCTGTAACTAGTTAATACAAAATCTGGTTAATTGTTGAAAACAAAATGCACACAACTGACTTTTTAAATGTACAAACACGGTTGGATTTAGACATAATACTAAAAGCGTTGAAATAAATAGGAACTAATTTCTGAACTCGATTACGAACAGGCTTACGACCATGGTCGTCAATTATAGAAATAAATAAATAAAAACTGAATTTAATATTAATGACAGCGCCTAACGCGCAAGCACTTCACGCAATCCACATCAAAATAATCTACAATGTGATAATGACAGTGACCAACGCGCAAGCGCGGCGTGAAGTGTTCACTTCACTCGATTCACGACATTAAATGTCGTGAATCGAGTGAAGTGAACACTTCACGCAATCCACATCAAAATAATCTTCTATGTGATAATGACAGTGACTAACGCGCAAGCACGGCGTGAAGTGTTCACTTCACCCGATTCTCGACATTTAATGTCGTGATTCGGGTGAAGTGAACACTTGCGTGACGCGCTCGCGCCTCAGGCTGTATTGACTAGTCAGTCTAGGAAAAAAAGAAAAAAAAAACAACATTGAGTTTCTGGCTAAGTTTCTGTTTTGCTATTTTATTGTAAAACCCCACGAAATATTAATGTTTTGACCACTAAAATACTAGCTTTGAAAATATATAAAATGATCAATAGACTTAGCATAAAATCTATTATTAAAATCTCGATTATGATTGTAAATGTATGCTTGGTCAATCCCTAGTATCAGGTGGGATGACACTGATAGCTCACTCCACGCTCACTTCGCCTAACTTTTCACGGTGAGACGGTTACAGAATCGCACGGCTCAAAGCAGTAGAATATATAATAATTATTAAACTTTTTGTTGTCTCTAGGTTTTCTGGAGCAACACCAACATGGTAAATCCGAGCATTTTAGCAGCCCAGGTGAGTGGAAGTTTTTAACATTATTTTATCTTCTGATAATATTTTCAGGGATATTTCTTTTAATTTTTAAAATAAGTGTCCAAAAATGCTATGCCGAAGGTACACGACCGAAGTTCCGCGGCTGGTTTTACTGTACGCAACGTAATTTCGGCATAATGTGTCGTCAGTAATTCAAATAGAATTGCAGGCGTAATCATGCCGAACTTCGGTCGCGTACCTTGGCCCAGGGCCTCCAATAGATTAAAGACGGCCCTGACTGTGGCAGGGACATCGACGCATCACAACCTCAAACCTGTTACAAAGAATTCAGTACATGATTCTGAATCCGGGCGTTGAAATTTTTCGTCAGTTAAGTATTTAAAAAAAATTGCCGTTCACTCGTATGCCATCCTGTATATGCTAATAGGTATTATCCTGGAAAGGGGTATATCTACGTACGAGAATTATTTTCCGTATATTTCTATCGAGAAGGCACTTTGTATGCATAGTGCCTACTGCCTACGATTCATAAGCATATTCTCATTAGGCGTAGCGCAGTAGCGCTTATACCTACTGACGGCTGAAAAACTTGCCCTACCTTCCTCAATCTATTAGGTATCTGTCTATCCCCATGGGAAGAAGGGGTGAGTTTATGTATGCACATGTGTATGTTACCTACTTATCCCTTTATTGCCACCAGGATTGCGGGTGCCCGATCATCCAAGAAGGGCCGAGTCTACTCAACTCCCCGGTCTGCAGCGGTAACTTCCTATTCATGGCACTCCTGCAAGCGTACCTGTGGGGACGCTGCGACATCTCCACGCCCTGCAAGAGGATCGAATCGGTGGAAGAAACAAATGACGACTACGACTTCATTGTCGTGGGCGCTGGATCCGCGGGCTCTATCGTGGCTGGACGGCTGGTCGAAAATACTGAATTTAAAGTAAGTGATTTTTGTTTTTAATTAGGCTAAAGAAGCGCGCACCACGGATTACAATCGTTGCGGAAATTAATAGCCGGTCTGTGAACAATACCAATATACTAAGGCGCGTCGCCCACACGAGCTAGAGTCGAGGCGGCGACGAGGCGCAGGCGCACGTTTTGTATAGGAATAAGTATAGGTATGTCGCCTATACATACATAGATACATATTGTTACGCGCCACACTTGATGGCGACATTAGCTACTACTAGCGCCATCTAGTATCGAGTAGCAGAACTAATAATTATTCGGGTCCCTTCTAGAAACTTCGATGCTAGAACTTTCCAGAACTATCGATGTCTGGTCGGACGGGACCGATATGTACTCGAACATTCTAGATGTTTCTACGGTAGAAGGTTCTGGAACTATCCGAGGCCTATATAAGGCCGGTGTGCCTGCGAGCCGGAATCAGTGTTGGATAAGCGATACAAGCGAAAACATCGAAGCGATCTTCAAGTGCGACTTTCAAGTGATCTTGTAGTGCGTTTGTGTTTCATTGTTAGTGTGTTAAAGTTGTAATTGCTGTTTTTAATTAAAGTGTCTATTTTTGGTTATTAAATCGGCAGTTTTTATTGTCACGAACCCCAAGCTCGTAACAATTGGTGTCAGAAGCAAGGATTATGCCGATTTTACCGAAGGACGACACGGAGGGTATCCGTACCCGGAGTCAACGCCAGCAAGAAACAGATCAGAGGCGATTCGGTGGAGCAGCGCCACAGACGTCGGAGGGACAACTACCGATCACGGAGGCCGGCCCGTCCACAGCTGCTCCAGCATCATCAGCACCAGATTTTGCTGCTCTAATGATGATGCTGCAGGAACAGTCTTGCCGTCAGGAGGAACAGGCCCGCCGACAGGAGGAACAGGCTCGTCGGTTGGAACAACAGCTTCAGCGGGACAAGGAAGAGCAGATGCTCCTTCTGAAGGACCTTCACGCTACCTTCGGGAAAGACATGAAGGAGATGAAGGATAAGGTTGCTCAACACGACAACCGCCTGTTGGAAGCTGAAACCCGAATCGACCAAGTGAATAATCGGGTAGACAACGTGATGGCTGATGTGAAGGAAACCGTGATGGCTGACGTGAAGAAAACCGTAATGGCTGATGTGAAGAAAACGCTGGATTACCTTAAACTTGAGGACGGAATCGCAGCCCCCGTAGCTACAACACCTTCGCTACGTGGATTTAAAGTGCCACCGTTCGACGGAACTTCTTCCTGGTCAGCCTACAAAGTTCAGTTTGAGGCTGTTATGAAGGCGAACGGGTGGAATAAGAGTCAGGCCATGACTGCCCTCACCCTAGGCCTGCGCGATCAGGCCTTAACTGTGCTGGAAGCTCTTGGAAAAGAAGTGACTTACGAGCAGCTCCTTGAGGCATTGGAGGCTCGGTATGGCGACGCTCACCTGGAACACGTGTTTCGTGCGCAGCTCAAGGATCGCGTGCAACGCAATAATGAAAACCTGCAGCAGTGGGCCCTTGAAGTTGAGAAGCTGGTTCGGAAAGCATACCAGTCTGTACCTGCGCTTATTGATGGGAACCTGGTACAGGTATTTATCGACGGCATCCGTGACCTTGAAGTTAGAGCTGCTGTGAGGCTCGGTCACCACGGGACCCTTAAGGACGCCTTGGCCCATGTACTGGAGGTGGAAGCTGTGCGGCAGGATCATCGTTCCCATCGCGTCAGGGAGATTGCAGCGGCTACAGTTCGCGACCGCAACAAAGGATACAGCCCTAGGTGCTATGGCTGTGGGGAAAGGGGCCACCTTCGATCGAGTTGCCCTAAGCGAACTGAAGAAAGGGAAGACCGAGCTCCAGAGGGTAGGGCGGCTAACAGCACCGCCCAGCACCAGCAGCAGGGAAACGAGTAATAGCCAGGACTGCGGGGCGGGTGCTGGCTGATGCTCAAAGAGCCCCAAGGATTTCGATCACTCAAACCCATGACGGGAACAGCTTAATCATCAAGGGCGAGGTCAACGGAACGCCGTGTAAGCTGACCATAGATACTGGAGCCTCTCGTACGGTCGTCAGTTCCCAACTTATAAGTCGGTTCCTTGGGGACTCCGCATACAACCGAGAACGCATTAATTTGGTAACAGCCACCGGTCAGCGTATACCCGTCCATGGAGAGAAGAAGATGGAGTTGAAGCTAGGCAACAGAATCTACCTGCATAATGTCATCGTGGCTGATATAATGGACGATTGCATCTTGGGCCTTGACTTTATGAGGAAGAATTATTGCGAGATTGACGTCAAGCAAGGTGTTTTGAAATGTGGACAAGAGGAACTTTTTATGGAAGGGGCATTACCAGGGAATGTGTACAGCCTTAAAAAGATTGTTCTTCCGCCGAGATCAGAAACGATTGTGCCGGTTAGTCTTCCTCGGAATCCTGGGCAAACTAATCGTTGTGTACTCGTGGAAAGGGTAGACATTGACCTTCCATGGAAAGTGGCACGAACTTTGGTCAGAGCCACCGACATCTCAGGGGTACGTGTGCTGAACCTTTGTGATCAGGAACGGATTATAGAAAAAGGCACACTTGTTGGTACTTGCGAGGAAGTGGATTGGTTGCGACGATGCCAATATCTATCGACTGGGACCCTCAGCAAGGATGTACAAACGAAAGTGTCCACACTTTTAGAAGACTGCCGCAGCGCTCTGTCCCAAAATGAAATGGTCAAGGCGAAGAAGATGTTACTCAAGTACGCCGATGTTTTCTCGTCAAACGATGCTGACATTGGGAAGACTGGCTTAGTTCAACACAAAATAAACACAGGAGAAGAATTTCCTATCCGTCAGCGGCCAAGGAGATTGCCGGTAGCACGTGAAAAGAAGTGGAAACCATGATTGAAGGAATGGTGAAGGATGGTGTTATTGAACCTTCATCTAGTCCATGGTGTTCACCTGTAGTGCTGGTAAGAAAGAAGGACGGCAGCATGCGGTTTTGTGTTGACTATCGTCGCCTGAACGACGTTACGAAGAAGGACAGCTATCCTTTGCCAAGAATTGATGACACGCTGGACATGCTTACTGGAGTAAAGTGGTTTAGCACACTGGACCTGAAAAGTGGCTACTGGCAAGTTGAAATTGATCCCAAGGACAAGGAGAAAACTGCATTCTCGACAGGAAAGGGTCTTTGGCAATTTAAAGTTATGCCGTTTGGATTGTGCAACGCTCCGGCAACGTTTGAAAGACTGATGGAACTTGTACTTACCGGGCTAATTGGCGATGCTTGCCTGGTCTACTTGGATGACATCATCATCGTAGGCCGCACGTTTGAAGAACATCTTCAAAACCTGGAACGTGTGCTCATGAAGATCCAGAGTGCCAACCTCAAGTTGAGTCCAAAGAAATGTTCACTATTCAAACGACAAGTTAGCTTTTTGGGGTATGTAGTGTCGGAAGAAGGTATCCGCACAGATCCAGAGAAAGTCGCCGCTGTCAAGGATTGGCCAGTCCCAAAAGATAAGACGCAGGTCAGAGCATTTTTGGGTTTGTGCTCTTATTATCGGCGATTTGTTAAGAACTTTGCGGATATAGCCAAACCCCTGCACAAGCTAACCGAGGAGAAGCGACATTTCTGCTGGGATGAAAGTTGCAACATTGCATTCCAAGAGTTAAAGGACCGACTGTGCAAAACACCTATTTTGGGGTACCCTGATGCAGGCAAGGAATTTATAGTTGACACAGACGCAAGTGACATAGGACTTGGCGGTGTGTTGTCTCAACGAAAGGGTGATCAAGAGGTTGTGATAGCGTACTTCAGCAAGTCGTTGTCAAAGCCGGAGAGGAACTATTGTGTCACGAGACGGGAATTGCTTGCTGTGGTAAAGTCATTGCAGCATTTTAGCAAATATCTTCTGGGGCGGAAATTCCACTTACGCACCGACCATGCTGCACTGAAATGGCTATTGCAGTTCAAAAATCCGGAAGGACAAGTTGCGAGATGGATTGAGCTACTGCAGGAATACGACTTCGTGGTCGAACATCGCAGCGGAAAATCTCATGGCAACGCGGATGCATTGTCAAGAAGACCTTGTCCTGAAGACTGCAAGCATTGTACTAGGCAAGAAAGTAAAGAAGTCGTACCTGTGAGGATGCTCAAGACAGACCTCAGCAACGAGTGGAAGGAAAGCCTACAACGTGCTCAACAGGAAGATTCAGACCTCAAGCCGATTCTCGAGTGGATGAAGGCCAGTGCACCTAAGCCCACGTGGAGCGACGTCTCAGCGATGAGTTCGATCACAAAAAGCTATTGGGCCCAATGGGACAGCTTGGTGATTCAGGATGGAGTCCTGTACCGTAAATGGGAAAATGCTCGGGGAGACAGCTGTCATTTGCAAATGGTTGTCCCTAAAGCTCAAGTACCGGATGTTCTACAGCTGTACCATAATGGTTGTTCAGGAGGCCATCTGGGAGTTAAACGGACCCTACTGAAGATACGAGAACGGTTTTACTGGGTCCACTGTCGGGACGATGTCGAGGACTGGTGCCGCAAATGTACGAGTTGTGCAGCTGTAAAGGGACCTCAGACTCGTAGTAGAGGTGCATTGAAATTGTACAATGTTGGTGCACCATGGGAGAGGATAGCCCTAGATGTTGCGGGACCGTTTCCGGAAAGTGAAAGTGGTAACAAGTATTTCATGGTTGTAATGGATTACTTCACTAAGTGGCCGGAAGTCTTCGCCATACCAAATCAAGAAGCTTCGACAGTTGCAGATAAATTAGTCCATGAAGTCTTCTGTCGTTTTGGAGTACCTTTAGAGATTCACAGTGATCAGGGAAGGAATTTTGAGTCCCAAATATTCCAGGAAACTTGTCGAGTTATGGGTACTCATAAAACGAGAACAACTTCTTACCACCCACAATCGGATGGAATGGTGGAACGATTTAATCAGACATTGGAGAGATACCTGGCGAAAGTTGTGGAAAATCGGCAACGAGATTGGGACAAGCACATACAACCGTTTTTGTTGTCATATCGAAGTGCTGTTCACGAAAGTACATCGGTGACACCAGCTTTCGCAAACTTTGGAAGAGAATTACGGTTGCCTGCAGACCTGATCACTGGAATACCACCTGATGCCCCACGCAGTATAACCGATTATGTGAATGACTTGCGGAACAAAATGAATGACATCTATGAGCACGTCAGACAATCGGGCCAGCAAATGTCTGAGAAGATGAAAACCCGTTATGACCGCAAAATGAACAATAAAGGGTTCGACGAAGGATCACTAGTGTGGTTGCACAATCCAGTCCGCAGCAAAGGGAAATCTCCTAAGCTTCAAGCTAAATGGGACGGGCCGTACCGGATTGTGACAAAGATCAATGACGTAACCTACCGGATACAGAAAGGTGCAAGAGGTACTCCTAAGATCGTCCATGTGGATCGACTGGCGCGTTATTATGGGGCCAATAATGCTCGGGACGAGCATGTCTTAGGAGGGGGCAGTGTTACGCGCCACACTTGATGGCGACATTAGCTACTACTAGCGCCATCTAGTATCGAGTAGCAGAACTAATAATTATTCGGGTCCCTTCTAGAAACTTCGATGCTAGAACTTTCCAGAACTATCGATGTCTGGTCGGACGGGACCGATATGTACTCGAACATTCTATATGTTTCTACGGTAGAAGGTTCTGGAACTATCCGAGGCCTATATAAGGCCGGTGTGCCTGCGAGCCGGAATCAGTGTTGGATAAGCGATACAAGCGAAAACATCGAAGCGATCTTCAAGTGCGACTTTCAAGTGATCTTGTAGTGCGTTTGTGTTTCATTGTTAGTGTGTTAAAGTTGTAATTGCTGTTTTTAATTAAAGTGTCTATTTTTGGTTATTAAATCGGCAGTTTTTATTGTCACGAACCCCAAGCTCGTAACAATATATTTATTCCTATGGAAAACGTGCGCCCGCGCCTCGTCGCCGCCTCGACTCTAGCTCGTGTGGGCGACGCGCCTAAGAGTCCGCGCACTGCGGTAAATGATCGCTTGAAAAATTATATAATTAGCGTACGCGATTTTATTTCGCATGAACATGCGTTTTAGAAAATCGCATCGCAGTACGCGCATATCTACCTACTTACTATCTTGCAGTGGTGGCCAAGTGGTAATGGCCCCGACTTACGAGTTATATTGTAGGTTATGGGTCAAAGTAAAACACCTGGTTAGGCAGGCGCTTTACTTTGTGTAAATAATTTCATCACCACTGCTCTCAAAACGGTGAAGCAAAACGCATATTGAGGAAACCGCCATGTCCTAGAACCAAAAATTCGAAGACATGTGTCATCTACCAATCCACACTGGACCCGCGTGGTAGATAGAGAGCCTACTCCCTTTCATGTGTCCCAGCAGTGGGACCATTATAGGCTGATTATGATAGACATAATGATCTTCTTCCCGTGACTCCGTCCGCATGGAAGCCAACTAACTACTTATACCATGAAATGTATACTATAGCACTTGGCAATAGTGTAGCTTGCTGTCAGTGAAATAATTTTTTAAATCGAGAGAGTAGTTTCGGAGATTACCTCCTACATGCAAACTTACAAACTTTATATCTTTATAATATTAGTGTAGATTATAAAAAAAACTTCTGCTTTAACTTGGTAGTAAGTTCCACACAGACACTCGCCCAACCCCCGCAGACCCATCCGACTGCCTCATGATCAGCATTCTCCCAGCAACAGTAACAGCCCAAATAGTCTGGATTTGCGCCCGGTTGATAGCAATAGGATCGCCTTCTATTACTTGGGACAAAACATAACAGGCGAAATATGGATGTACTATAGGTAACCAAGAGGCTTTAATAATAATAATAATAATAAACCATTTATTTTCAGGTTACAAAGACCCATAGATACATACCTTAACCTAAGTATACATAATAATATAGTAACAATTTTGTTAGTAAATAAAACTTAAAAACTATGTTAGTATCACTTAGTTGCACTAAGTCTTTGTGCGCTCCGGTGGCACTTGTCCGCGAAAGCGGCGGAATACCACATCCTGCGGCCAAAAGCTTTCTTCCATCACCAGGTGCAAGTAGCATGTTGGTATGCGCACCACAAACGCCTTAAAGTTGACGTTGCGACGCGACTCCAGCAGCTGCACTCTCGGCGCGTACTTCAACCTTTGGCGCACGTACGTCACGATGTCTTCCGCGTCAGTGGTGTAGTGGAGGCGGGAAATATACACCGGAGTATTCGGCTTCGCAGCACGCAGTTTTTCGTTGGGCTCTGTAGGAGCCTTGCCACAGCGGTTCTTACAGCTACTCTGTCGGCGCTTCCTCCTTCGCACCGTCACGAAGCCGTCATCATCAGCCCGGCCCGCTTCCTTCATAGGCACAGGCTCTGCGGGGGGAGCAGCGGGGGTGCTCACAGTGACCAACGGGTCAGATGGTCGCGTCGGTAGGGCAGCGCTACGGGGAGGAGCTGCGGGGACGGGAGCAGGGCTACGAGGCACGCTTGTAGCGCGCAAAGCAGACTCAGCAATCGGCGCCGGCGACAAAACTGCTGACGCAAAACTCGTGACCGATGTATCGAGGCAGCCGACACCCCGGCGCGTATTTACATTGCTTACACGCGCCGGTGACCCAATTAACGCCACAGAGTTGCGGGGGGGGGGGGTTGCGTTGAGTTGAGGGGTTAGGACTGGCTAACCCCTCGGCGAAAATAGGCCTGATGATATGTCATGACATCCCTCGTAGACATATTTATGGGTGCGAAAAGAATACAGCAGCTTTTCTCTTGCAGGTGCTATTATTAGAAGCAGGTGGACCAGAACCTATAGGTGGGCGAATCCCAGGGTTCTACAGAACGTTCTGGGGTAACGAAGAAGTGGACTGGCGAATTCGTACCGTACCTGACAATTACTGCCTCGATCAAAATGGACAAGGATGCCAATGGCCGCTTGGAAAAGGCTTAGGTAAGATATCGCTTCGCTTAACGATCTCCGTCTACTATAAGGCCTTTTGTGCACACGGCGACATATCAAGCAATGCATTTCCAGTTTTAGCTGACCCCGCATTGTATAGGTTTTTCGTACAATGAGAAATCAGTTTATACTGGAAATTATAGCTTGATATGTCCCTCCCTTTTTTTCATCTTAAGGAGGAACAAGTCAACTGAACGGTATGATGTACCACCGAGGCCATGCTGCCGACTTCGATGAGTGGGTGGCAGAAGGTGCCGACGGCTGGTCCTGGGACGAGGTCCGGCCTTTCATGGACATGGCGGAAGGCAACAAGCAAGTTGGGTCACTCGTGAGTGCGGAATACCACTCCGAGTCTGGTAAAATGCCTATCCAAAGGGTACGTAGTAGGTATTATAAGTACATAGTCTGCATTCGCGATTTATTTGCCAAAAATTCAAACAAATATGAGTTCATGAAAAAATTACTTTAAATCCTACACAATAAAGTTCCGTTTACGCTACAATTTTAAACATTTTTATAACTTTTTCAATAGTACTAGTCACTCTGAAATCGACTTAATGACCATTATTATAAAGTTGATATTTGTTTAACAAGAAACAATATTAATTTGAAACATAAGTTTGAATAGACTACATGCATAGATACATAAACTCAAGCCTTGTTCCCATGGGGGAAAGCAGAAACTACAGAACGCCACCTGCTAAGATCCTTAGATACATATTCCTTTTGCCTCGTATAGGTACTTCCATAAATCTGTTCATACACGCACGCCTGTTGCGAGAACCCACTAGTTTATTATAATTATAACGTACACACACTTCCATATGGTTATGTTATTAATATAATAATATTAGAATTTGGAGACAAGATACTCGTAAAGTTTATGTTGTTCCTGTTGTTCTCTCCACGACTGGTGTTATACCCAACCATCTCCTCCGTAGCCTGAAAATAATATATCTAGAAGAATCCCTTTACATCAATCTGCAGAAAGCAGCCATGCTAAACACATGCAGAATCGTTAGGAAGTTCATGCAGCTAGACGAAAGTAGAACATAAAATTCCCCACACGCTGCATTTACTTGGCTTTGGCCCGTGAATGTAGCTAAAACCAGCCTTAGAGCAGAGAAAAAAGAACACTCCCGACAATAATAATCTTTTATTGATGAATATGAGACAACCATACAGAGTAACTTAATAATAAACCCAGTATACACAAATATAGTTTAAAGTTATTTTGACAATAAAGACAGGTCAACAGTTTGAGAATGTGAAGTGGTACACCTTAAAAATGATTTGCTTGTCTTTGGACTGATTCGCCCTATCCCCTCGTAGGTACTAGTATAAAACTGTATCACGAGCGGATAGTCTTCCTCAACCTTAGAACAACAGCTTCTCTCAAGGTTCCAGTTACAAGTCACATAGTTAATAACGTACACGGTAAAAGTAGAGACAAAAGAGATAACAACGTGTCCTTTCTCTTCCAGTTCCACTACCAGCCCCCGGCGCTACAAGACCTAATTGAAGCCATCAACCAGACAGGATTTCCGATCATCACGGACATGAACAACCCCAACACTCCCGACGGATTCGGCATAGCACAAGCTTTCAATGAGTGAGTATTGCTTGAGGGAACTACATGACCTAAAGCGCGGTCACTGTCGAATTGCATAGAAAAGAAAGAGAAGCGCGATGACACAACGCTGATAATTTATTGCAAAATATGAAGCAATTTTATCTATTTACAAAAAATCTATTGTTTGGACTAAAAAATTAAAACACTAGTGCTTTAGTATGTTGCTTGTAGAATAATCTCACAAAAAATCTGAATAATTGTATGTATATTAATACGGTTTTTATTGTAAAAAGAAAGTTTTTAGAGGTATCTTCATGATTTTTTCCTATCGTATCAAATTAGTTGTATTATGTTTTCAACACACTATCTGCCTAGCATATATCCTGAAGAATATCATATATTTTTCTGATTTTGTTTACTGAAGTCGATCATATACTTTTAGGCATTATAAAACTTGCGTTTTGTGCGTTTAGGTCCTGTAGTGTAGTCCCTTTAATATTTATTCGTTTTCTAGGCTTAGAAAGTCGACCTTTTTCTATATTGCATTTGACAATGAAGCAAACGGTCAGGCAATAGGTAACTAACAGGCAGTTTAGAGGTATACTAACCATACATAAATGAAACTCCCCTATACGGATGAAAATTAGTCGGTTATTAAAAACAATTGCTGTTTGCGGCCAACTTGTTCCGCGCGGACTATACCTAACTAGGTATTTACACTAGGTACTAAATTAAATGACTCACTAAATATTACAGCAGATTTATTTTTATTATGAATATGATAGATAAGTAGACACACATCATAATTTACTATGTGAGATTAAATGCGTATGTAATCCATGATAATAAGACACAAATAGAGCTTCAGACGGCAATAATAAATTATGTTTAATTACCGTAGCAACGTACAAAAAATAAGGAAATAAAACTGATGGTAGATTATTATCTGATTCGTTATCAATTTAAATCCATGTTACCATAATTATCTGGTTATCTAGTCTTATTTGAGTAAATTAGGCCCTTTATACACACAAGTTTTTCTGACCGTGAAAAACTACGGTTTATTCGCCGTGTGTCTAAAACACTATGAAGGCTTGTTGACAAATGACAAACACGTTTTTTCTACGGCGCGATATATACGCCGTACCGTAAAGAAACCGTGCCGTGTACACACGGCTACACTTAAAGCTATACATAACCAGTATAAGCTGACTTCTGATTGTACGATAATCCTATACAATGCGAGGTCTGCTGAAACTGGAAATGTAGGTATAGCTTGATGTGTAGCCGTGTGTACAAAGGGCCTTATTTTCTAGTACGGGGTCACTTGTTTTGAAAGTTATTTCATTGCTGTATCATCACTTTCATCACTTAACAGCCGCTATAACCCTGGGCTTTTTATCTGAAATAAAATATATACCTATTTGACTTTGCCCGCATGGACGTCGGAAAATATCCTACGGGGACGTATACCTACTATGACCGGGATTTAAAGTACCCTATGTGTTAATCCAGAAGCTCGAAGGGGGCAGATGCCTGTGTGCCGATCCGTATCCGTTCAGACGTTTTTTCGCCAATCTGGAACATACATCCAGACAAATAGACAAACGGACAAACATTCTATAAACTATTATATTTTTTCGGCATCAAGACTTATTCCCACACCACGCAGCGCGCAGCAAATTCTTACCTACGTACTAAGTACTTTTAAAAAAATGCAAGTACCTACTTACAGTATTTTAACTTCGTCAATATTCGTCGTCTATTTTATGTAGGCACTTACAGATTAAACATCTGCATTTTTCAAAACTATAACAAAGATACACATCACAAACCTACCTGTTTTAAACATGGTTCATAAAATAGAACAAAAAAATCTCTGGATAAACCTCTTATACTTACCTACTTACTTAGTAAATTAACTAACAAACTATTAAAATTAAAATACCTACATATCCACTTAAATCCTGACTGAACCAACATAAACTATTAACAAACTATAAAATATAGCGTTGAAAAACTCTTCCGATGACTGGCGGCAAAAAAATCATAGACTCGTCTGCTAGGTACTATTTATTTTTATCGTTTCCCACACCAACATTTCTTCGGTTGTTAAGGAGTATTTACAGACTTAGAACAACAATCTGTTAATTTCCAAGCGGTAGTCGAACCCGCGACCAGAAATAGATGCTAATCGCTCAGCTATTGGTACTGCGGAGTAATTGCGTAACACACTATCAGTAGCAATAGCTTTAATTTTGACAGTTCAACAACATTCATTGCGGTATTTATGTGCTTGATGAAAAGACAAATTTTTCGAACATATGTAGTAATGGATTAGCAATATCCTTCAAATGATTCTGTGATCGTAAGTGCGTTACGCAATTAGGGTGCTGCTCTAGTCAATCGATATCGATGGTATTTATTTCCTGCAGTGTGTGTTGTGGTATAGAGATTCTCAATACCTACTTAGCGGTTAATGATTGCAGTTCCATGATTATTTTACTATGGTTCCAACAAAACAAAATGCAGATGTTTGTTTCTTCGGCATCTACTTATTACCCGGCAACTTGACGACAAAGATAGGGTTATGTTTTCAGGAGCAAAAATCAACCGCAAACAATAACAAAAGTACAAAAACTAGCCTAACATAATATCTTGCTTCTGCCCTTCAGCAATGGCCAGCGCTACACCACAGCTCGGGCCTACCTACCTCCGAAGTCCGAGCAACCCAACCTTGACGTGAAGCTCTTTGCCCACGTGACTAAGGTCCTTTTCGACGGCTCAAGAGCCTATGGAGTAGAGTATGTGGACAATACAGGCAACACCAAGACTGTTAATGCTACCAAAGAGGTAAAAGGCATTTTGTATTTTGAAGAAAATCAGGGCCACCCATCACTTGGCTCCACCCTTGTGTAACACACTTTCAATCATAGTCCCAAGGATTTTGAAGGTAATTCCTCGTAATCATTGACTGCTCGGCCATGTTGCTGAACTGTCAAAATTAAAGGCATTGCCATTGTAAGTGTGTACGTGATTGAAGGCTCCCACAAACAATTGTCATAAGTATAAATTGTTTTACAAGAGCCGAGTCGCGCTATCGAGTCGTGCCTGTCTGCAAGTATAACTACTTAGATGAGTACCTACGTGCTAACTGAAGGACCTTTGAGAAGTTTATTTTATTCTAGTCTCCCTGAAGAAATTGGCACTTGACTGCACATAATCTAGGAAATAAAACAAAATACGGTTAGTTAAAATAACTCAAGAACGACTGGACCGATTTTTATGATATTTGAATTGTTGGATTTATCTCCTCCCCGAATAGCAGTATAACTATTAACATAGGAAAATTTCACGAAAAAAAATTATGAAGATAATTCGTTTTCTCATACATTTTGTATTTATTAATTCTGAGGCGATACGATGTTCGTCGGGTCAGCTAGTATTATCATAATTTACAAAAGTTTCAAGTTTAAAATCAATTCTGATCTAATACTATCATTTGCAGGTAATCCTCAGTGCAGGATCCTTAACCAGCCCCAAAATCCTGATGCACTCCGGAGTAGGACCGAAAGAGGTCCTGGAGCCATTAGGGATCCCTGTGCTAGCCGACCTTCCCGTTGGCAAGAGCCTGAAGAACCACTGCGGAGCCACGTTGTACTTCATACTGACCGCAGTGGATAACACCGAAGCCCTGAACTGGAATGCCTTGGTTGAGTTCTTGCTGACGAATACAGGACCTATGAGTTCTACTGGACTTACTCAGGTACCTAACATCTTTGATGTACTTTTATCGTGCGTATACATTTGAGGAGCAGTGGTGGCCAAGTGGTTACGGCCGCGACTTACCGAGTTGTAGATCGTAGGTTCTAACCCAGGCAAGCACTTTACTTTATGTAAATTATTTCATCACCACTACGGTCAAAACGGTGAAGGAAAACATCGTGAGGAAACCAGCATGTCCTAGAAACAAAAAAGTCGAAGACATGTGACATCTATCAACCCGCACTTGGATCGCACGATGGATTATGGCCCACTCCCTCTCACCGAGAGGAGGCCTGTGTCCCAGCAGTGGGAACATTATAGGCTGAATATGCTGGTAACACGAAATTAACAAGTCAATGTAATCCAGCCTGTCCCTTGCATGTCCTCGAACCAGTGACGCCCTAAGTCGATGCCCGTACACAGAGGGTGTTAGCGTGTAGTCGCTTAAATTACATGTGTTTGGCCTGACAGGACGCTTTAATTTATTATGGCACCAAAAGTATGGTTAATCAGCTGTCAACAACCAAGGTAAATCTGCGAGACGCCGTTTAAAAAAAAGACGGTGAAAACCCTTTGATGGCAACACGTAATTAAGTTCACAGACGTCACAGATTCCCAGATCACGCATATAAAGTTTGTCAAGACACTGGTGCTGCTGGAACTTCTCTCCATTTCTTCACAGACTAATATAATAACAGAATGCTTCCCCCATCAACAGCTCACGGGCCTCCAGTACTCCAGCTACGCCGACAAGAGTCTCAAGCAGCCAGACCTACAGTTCTTCTTCAACGGTCTCTATGCTGAATGCTCCAAAACTGGTGTCATGGGTGAGCCAGCTGGAGATTGCAATAGCCCCGGTTACAACGTTTCGTAAGTAGATTGTTTATAAAGCAAATTATATGGAATTTTTATTTATATGGTAGGTACATAATAAAGAGTATTCTATTCTATAGTTTTCATTCATGAAATAAAATGTCTCGTTAACAAAGTCAACCAAAAGCTCTCAACGGCATATGTCAGCACGAAAAGCTATGTTGGGAACTTAGAATTGACCGCGTAACTACTTGAAACATTTGGAGACTCTTTTTCACTGCTCAACATCATAACATAACTCAATATAATTCTCATTTCCAGAGCAAACGCAGTGGCCCTCCTACCGCGCAGCACGGGCTGGATGACCATCAACTCCACCGACCCCTTCGAGCAGGCACTGTACTACCCCAACTTCTTCGCACACCCTGACGACATGGAGATCATCAAGGAAGGCCTCCAAATCTTGCGCCAGATATTTAATAGTGAGGTAAGAGACATTATTATCTTTTTGATGTCTTAGGTTTATTCTTGTTTGATATAAACTGGTCCATATCAGCTATACCGGGTGGCGAGAACATCGACGCGCAACCGGTTATCATGGATGATTCAGTATATGATTTTGAACCGTGTAGGTAAACTATGTATGTAGTTTTCTATGAAACAGCTGATTTTTTTGGATAACCGACGAAAAATTTCTACACAAGGGTCTAGAATCTTGTGCTGAATTCATGGTTACTGCAGTTTGCGCGTCAATCTCCCTGACACCCTAGGCTTTATAAGCTAGTATTACGAGAATTATTTTCCGTATATTTCCATCGAGAAGGAACTTTGTATGCATAGCGTCACCCTGTAGATAGAGAGACGTAGAAAGAGTAGGGAGGCCTCTATCTTGTAGTGAGAAAATACGGCGATATTTTAATAAGTAGGTACCTACGGTACCTCATACAAATTTTTCTTCGAATGACGATCGTGATTTTGAACGACGTGTCAAAATTAAACTCATGTCAAGTGATCTGATTGGCTGCTGATAATCTAAATTCAGTCAACCAACTACAGTAGTTGACATAACAATTGCTTAGCTAACATTTGTTTTTTTTTTTTTTTTCTTTCTAGAAACGGTGTGTTACGCTACCTTTTTTATTTTTTGAGTTTGAAAATCCTTTCTTAACTACGGTTTCCTAGAAAAGCGATGGCCCGTAGTGACTGTCATTAATGTCAATAACGACAATAACAAAGATTTAAATGGTTAGATTCGCCCTACCGCGTCAAAAGATAGTCGCATCAGCATTTGACATAAGTCAAATCAGCTTGATATGACTTAATGGCAAATGCTGATGTAAATTATAGATTTTCATTACGGCTGTTATAATATGCCGGGACCGCTTTCCTAGGAAACCAAAGCTTTAGAACCACTAGAATAACCTTTTTGGCTAGGGCAATGAATAAAATAAGATTATGTAGGTACTCAATATTATCTTTCTATCAAACAGATTCTACAAAACAAATACAAAGTGGAGTTAGACCCTGAATACTCGGAGGTTTGCGATAAGAGAGCCGAAGCCTGGTCTGACCAATGGATGGAGTGCATGATTCGAGTGCACACGGACCCGCAGAACCACCAGCTCGCTACCTGTGCTATTGGCAAGGTCATCGACCCACAGCTCAGGGTGTACAACCTTACGGGTAAGTTTATACTAATTTCATGCTAAGGCTTGCTTGGTTTAGCATAGCAGGACTTGACTTCTTGGCTTAGCTCGCCAAATGTTATCTTCTACTAATAATAAATCTGAAGAGATTGTTTGTTTGTTTGAACGCGCTAATCTCTGGAACTACCAGTCGGATTTGAAAAAATATTTTTGCATTTGGTAGCCCAATTTTTGAGGAAGGTACTCGTATTAATAGGCTATTTAACATTACGCTACGACTCTTGGGAGCCAATAACGTAGTCAGAAGGAACGCTAAGCGCTAACGAAGTAACGGGGCACAGGTAGACAGGTATAGAATATAAAATTTTTTATTAGGTACATCTATTCAAAAAGAGCTAGTGTATTCTTCGTAAACAGGGGCTAAAATAGCTCTTTAAACCCTAGGGACTAAGTAATTTGAATTTGTAATGTGGATATTGTTAGTAAAAGTTCCAATCACCAGAGATCAATCACGAACATTGTATGAGCAAGTAACAGACTGTATGAAGAAAAACGCGCGCGAGCCAAACTAAAAAAAAAAAAGGTTGTGAAAAAATAAAAAACGCGCGAAAAGCATTCTGCCTTCGTTCGTAATTGTTTACTCAAATTAGGATTTTATTTAGTTTTATAAAAAATGAGTAAGTATGTCTTCCTCAAGTAATTGTATGTAAATAAATAAACCTACTATTCTTATTCATAAGTTGCACTTACCTTTTTTGTTCATAGAGGGCTATAAAAAGTAGAGTGTCCACCTCGGGAACAACACTATTTAAAGCTCGAGTGACGTACTTTGCTGCGCTCGGGATTCTACTCTAGAATCCTTCGCTCCACTCTGGATTCAAAGAAACACTCTCGCCTTCAAAATAGTTGTTTGCTCCCTTGGCAAACAATGAAATATCATGCGGGCTAAGTCGCGGGCAGAAGCTAGTGTTATAGATATTTAGAAAATATCTGTGCTTGTCCAACTAAAAAAAATATTTGCCAGCATAACTTGGTGCCCTCACAAAACATTTTTTATACTTCTTCATCATCTTCAAAACCCTGTGGAATCTCAGGGGTGGACTTTGAAAAAGTTAGTTCACCTCCAAACCCTGTTCGACACACATCTTCCAAAGTTCATGTTCCTGTTTTCAGTTTCAGGATCGATACCAATAAGTCATTTTACCTCCATTAATGGGGTTAAGTTACGCTTGCCGCGGTTGGCCCGTGGATTGGTGACCATCTATACATACCAAAACCCCTTCGTGCCTCGGATAGCACGTTAAACCGTTGGTCTCGGCTGCCATTTGTGGATCTTCGACAGTCGTTACAGGTCGTCAGAAGCCCGAAAGTCTGACACCAGTCTTACCAAGGCTATCGTATTACCCAGTAACTGAGTTGTGGAGGTCAGATAGGCAGTCGCTCCATGTAAAATACTGGTATTCAGCTGCATGCGGTTAGAATGGAAACCGAACCCAACATAGTTGGGAAAAGGCTAGGCAGATGATATGATGACCTCTCTAACCCTCTGCTCAACAGACATCTTCCAAAATTCATTTTTCTATCTTCAATCAGGCTACGCGTTGTCAATCAAGCATAAACTTATCAATCATTGTTTGAACTTTCAGATATACGAGTATGTGACGCGGGCTCCATGCCCTCACAACCGACGGGCAACCCTCAAGGCGCCATCATGGCTGTCGCCGAAAGATGCGCACACCTCATCAAAGAAAGATGGCAATGCACCAAAACATAAAGATTTACCTGACTTTGTCTGCTATGCAACTTTATCTCAAGTTAATACCTAACAAAATACCTGACTTTATTTGTAACTAAATAATACGTACATAAAGCTTTGTACATTATTGTTACTACGAACTTTTTGGATAAAATGTTGAATTATCATGAATTTATATTTTTGTTTTTATTGTTTTCTATCAGCGCCCCGCGGTTTGGGAATATCAGGATAAAAAGTCCTATGTGTTAATCCAATCCAGGGTGTCAGCTACCTCCATACCAAATTTAATCAAAATTGGTCCAGCCGTTTATGCGTGAAGAAGTAACAAACACACTCACAAACTTTCGCCTTTTTAGTGTCGTTGGAACGGACCTATTTTTTATAGATCAAGCAGTTGATCTCCGTCAATCAGGCCTACGATAAACAACCACTTTGAACATTCAGGGGTTGCCAGCCTGGGTTATTTAGTTTACCCACACTAAAGGTGGATTCTCGGACATGCGTATCCGCGTATCCACCCCGCCTTAGGGTGGATAAACGCCAAGTAGTACTCGGTAAGGTGCTACCTATTGTAACTATAGTACTTTTTATCTCACGAAGCGACGCGCGCCTTACTTGTGTTTATCAAGTGTACAAACACGCGGTTGTGAATGTGTGTGTAAACGCATGAGCTCTCGGTACCGTCCGAGACAATAGCAAAGTCGAAAGTGTGTCGCACACATACTTTCGACTGCGTCATGTTTTATGTGCTGACGCTAGTCGTCTTCACGCACACATTCACAGCGCATTTGTACTCTTGATTACCATAAGTAAAGCGCGCATCGCTTCGTGAGCTAAAAATACTTAGAAATTTATCCAAAGTGAATATTCCTAAAAAAAAATTGTCCTTGTCTATCTTTAATATATTTAGGATTAAAAATACAAGAATAGGACGGAAAGAAAACTATAAAATGAGAGATAATAAAATTTATTATGTAAATAAATGAAAACAAATACATACATACATGATTACACAACTTATACACACATTATGTTAATACTATAAGTTAATTTTATTGAAACCTAAGACTAAACAATTCATAATTTAAGAACAAATAGCTTTGTCATTAAAAATTAAAAAAAAAACTTCATTTTTGAAAGAAGAACTGTTAGTATCTAATTCAAAGAATGACATAGGTACTAATATTTCGCCAATTATAGGTTTGAATCAAATGGCAACACTGACTCTAATAAGGACTGGTCTACAACACAGGAAACATAAACAATTTTATTATTATCCTTTTAATTTAGCGAAAGATATCTACCGTAATTCTTTGTTCTATTTTTTACACAAATTATAATATAGGTAACACATTCAATAAATGCCAATATGGAATAATATTGCACTCAAGAGCCTTCTGTATTTAATACCTAATTCACTTTTATGAATCAATCTTTAAATACAATGTTTGCACATCAGAATGCATTCTTTCTAAAGATAACAAATGACAGTGTTGCCAGAAATACTAACAATTTTTATTAAAACTAAATTCTGAATACGTGGATATAATACCTATAAGAAAAATAAACACAAGCCAAGCTTAAACTTATGATGGTCCAATAATATGGAATTACAATTTTCGTTATAAAATGCGAGATTGGAAATGCAAAATTCGTAAGAACTAGGGTATATTTAGCACCTCAGTAACTTCAAGAGATTATTCTGAAATCCATATGAATCTAACTTATAAGTCTAATGATTTTATCTTGCCAATTTTTCATTTTGGCAATATTATATAATTATTAAAATGGCGGCGGGTAAGGCGGGTATCGTACTTCAGTCAGAGAAATATTATCATGTCATGTTTTACCAATCACAAAATCATAAGAGCCTTCTTCATAAACCTCTGACTGATTACATTAGAGAAAATCTATGAATAACATAGTCCTAAAACTGGGGTTTCTAAAAATTTAAGTACATACGAAAGTGTAGTCTGTTTTTTAGTATTGTCATCCAGTCAATAAAATTTAAATGTCTAATCTACATTATTGCTTGAATAATTTGATTCTTATTGGTGTAGGCGACCGTTATGAAGCGTTGCATACGAATATGAACATTAAGTTTGTACTACTAAGGTTTATTTTCGTATGAAACGCTACTGTTCTTAAGTTCGGTCTAAAGATCTTAGTATCTGAACAGCTAAGTAATCCTAATACTTTCTTCTCAAACTTTAAGTAGCTAATATTCACTGCACTTCCTAAAAAAAATATATCAATACTTAGCTACATTTCAAACTGGAGGCCAATTTTAAAAGACCAACTAAATAGGATATATATGATTTCGTTAATCCAACAGTTGCTACACTTGCTACATGATTACCAATCACTCTCTAATGTTGCCACCCACCTTATTTTTAAATCCTTACTGCTCATCCTTATCCTTGGCGCCATGTTTGAGAATGCGTGTGAACTCGACATAGTCGAAAAGCCCGCCTCGGATGGGTGCTTCACGTAACATCTCATCGACGTCATCGTCTGTGAACCGGTCGCCCATTGTGGTGAGGAGCTCACGGAGGCGCTCTTCATTGATCACACCCTGGTTCTCTTCATCGAAACATCTGGTGGTACAAGTTTGTAAATGAGTTTTATATAATCAATCATAGATAATTTACAATAACTAAACACATTACTTCACGCCTTGTTTACTGGAAGGGTTGGGCAGAGGTGTACCTTAGTACACCCACATTTCGCGAGTTATGTTGAAGTCCCTTGTAATAGGGGGCGAGCCTATTCCCATATTGCCCGACCCGGGAATCGATCCCAAAAACCTCATGCTATGCAGTAGCGCTTGCGATCACTATACCTACGAGGCAGTCAATTTAGTCCCAAGCGAATGTCAAACATCGTTCTGTTTCCGTCAATCTTTTAAAAATGACAGAGACAAAATGACGTTTTAAGTTTAGCGGTAAACGCATTTAGAGCATTGTGGTACAAGCGGACCTTAATCAACCATCTACTTCAGTGCTATGTAGTCTAGGTTGATTTTTGATTGACCGTTTGTAATAAAAACGTAATAAATATTTCGCTCGCAATGGAACTTTGAAAAATGAAACTTTGTCATAATATTGAGTTTATGTTCCCAAAAATTGATTAATCTGTGATTCTGAATTTAAAAACGGATTAAGTAGTAACTTGCGAATTGCGCCATTAGGTCGGGGGAAACTTCAGACATTGTTGTTCTAAACCACGCAACAAATTTTGATGCAGATTTCATCATAATTTAGAGAATTTATTCCCGAAGGTTTATGTGTACCTTTAATGCATTAAAATTGGACATGGAATAATAAAGAAATGTCGATGTATTGTCAAGTCGTAACAACCGTGCGAAGCAGGGCTGGTAGGATAGTTAGTTATTGAATAAAAGTGAAATTCCACGCTTACAAAATAATAATAATAATAGGGTTTGTAAAGTGCGTCAGCAAGAGTCGATGCACGAACTGTGTGAAATGCGGACTTGACCTTGTTTCTAAACGTGCGTCAACGTTCGTTTTACGTGCCGATGTGAAACTAAGAGGATGTGCAATAAAAAACTTGGCACCAACTCTGCATTTGATACCACAACAAATGCCGATTTGAAATATGGCATTGAAGCAAAAGAGATGATTTTGGTGACAGGATTAGGAAATATGATATGTTTTGTAGTGTTAAATTTATTTTTGAAGTGTAAACTTCTTTAGCGGTGTTGCACACTTTTTGTAATGGGTAAAAAATGTTAAACTCGCGTCAGGACACGTGACCGTCAGGAGAGACTACACAGGGGAGAACTACTACTCCTAACTACTAAGTATCCCCCTCTCTTTCTACGGCGGCGCCAACCGAAGTGAACCAAGTGACACACGACAGTGGATGGATGGACGGACGGACGTGGACGTGGACGTGGACGTGGACGTGGATGGATGGATGGATGGACAGCTGATGGCTCAACCGTCTGTGTAGTAGCCACACTGCTGTGTATTCGTAAAATTCGTGTATAAGTGTTTAAAATATGGAAATTGAGCAGTGCATCTATTAATGAAAAAAGTGACGCAGAAATAGTGAAAAAAAATGAGTTATATTAATTCAATTAATAATTGATTTATTTCAACGTTAATATTCAAGTTTTCACTTCTGCCGGCACTCATTCTGGTGTACAATAAATAAAAAATATTAAGCGTGCTACACACGTTTGGGTCGGCCGGCACGATTCGGCACAGCCGGGCGGCAAAATAGAGGGTGCCAGGGACATCGACGCGCAAACTCTAAGTAACTATTATTCAGCACCTGATTCTAGCATAGAAATTTTTCGTCGGTTATCAAAAATAAAATCAGTTGTTTCATAGAAATTGCAATACCTATGCGGTCAAAACGTATGGAACAACAAAGGAGAGGTCAAAAGTGGTACTAAATTCCGAAGATTTTTAAACGCTAATGTGATGTACCTTATTAGAAAGCTTATGTATTAAGCTACTCGATTATAGTTAAATATGATTTTTTCAGGCGCCCGTTTTTGTAAAAAAGTGAAAAATGTTTCAGTACAACGAAACGCACGTAGCCTTTATTTATTCATTTCTATGGAATATAATTATTTTAAATGTGGCTAAAGTTTCTGTTTCTATTAAATACTTTGAGATTTTATTATAATTTTAGCTGCAGCTCCATGAAATTGAGACAGAAACTATTGATTATCATGACAATGCAATATCAAAACGTGTCGAAAAAGGTGAAATCTGTAAATGTCAGAATGACGTTAAAATAGCCACTAACCACTAAAACCATAACCACTGGTACAAGTCCATATGTAGAAAAATATTTCAACAAATGTATTAATGTTCTTAATTATAAAGTATAAGTATGTACGTAGCCACTTATTTCTATGATAATTGACGATGAGAAATGACAATGACAGCCGCGCTGACTGCCATTGTCATTGTCACGTCATTTGTCACAGGGCTGCTAACACTAAAATATAATAATGTTTGTAGTTAGTGATGCAAGCATTTTATTTTTCAACACTTGATTATAAAAAAAACGGCGGGCTGTAAAAAAAAATTAAATACCCAAAGACGTCAAAATAATTACCCTCTTTCAGCTCATAAAGCTCAGAAGGCTGTTTAAATTTTCAATTATTTTAGTACCAAGCCCCATACATTTATTGAACGTCTCCTTTATTTTTAAACCACGAATATATTTTTTAAATTTCAACGCAGAGGGTTTCAGAATCATGTACTGAGTCTATGGTAACAGGTTGCGCGTCGATGTACCCTGATGCACCCTGTAAGTATACATATACTAGCTGATCCGACAGCTGTTGTCCAAACTTCAATAATTCTTCCAAACCCACAATTTTCCCGGTAACTTTTCCAATTTTTCTTTCCTTAAAAACCTGATTCAGACTACTACGAACGTTTCAAATATGCTTACCAACGATCAAGTATCCATTTTTATTAAGTAGAAGATTCGATCATGCCGCCCGAACATGTGTGTTATGTTATAGCACCCCTTCGGCGCTTTGCAGATGGAGCAACTTCAGTTGAGGAAACTATCAACTTTTTGTTTCCTTTACAAGTTGCCACTTGCTACAACCAAATAGCCCGAGATGTATGTAAACAGCTAGTTGCTAGTTGCCAGTTGCTGCAATAGTGGCTCCATCTGCAAAGCGCTTTCCTCTTAGCGTATCGATGGCACGGTTTAAATATTTTCCAAAATTCAGCTGCGCGAACTCCGCTTACTGACACAGTCGCAAGATCACCCTTATGTTAAAGGACTTCATAATTTTGTTGGCTGGATGAGAGTAGCAAAGGATCGAGAACAATGTCGTGCGATTATTTATTTATTTATAGTTAAGTAACTAAAACGGTACAACGCCAATTACATTAATTAACATAGAGACAATTATTACGTTGACAATAATTATGTTACATACTATAGTTTAATTTAAAACTAACATGGCACAGTGGATTTCCTTGCATACTTTCTCTCACAGGACATATACGCATTATTTTATTCCATTCATCCGCGAACATATCACATTCAGGGTTGGCGGTCAGAATCTTTTGAATATTCAGCACATTTAGGGTACGACAGACTTGGGATTCGGCACTAGCAACAGTTTTAGATGACAGTTGCGCAAACAGATTGTGTGATTGGCTCTGACGGTGTCCGATGTATTTGTCGGGCACAAATAGCCGGCAGAAAAGGCCATATGGCCAGGCGATTGGAAGGGCCTAAGTCCAACAGTGGACTGGTCAATCAGTTCTGCCTATAACTGATTATGATGATAATTCCATGCACATACTAGGTACTCTCTTTTAAACTTGAAGCAGTCATTAAAAATCGTTAACAAGAATTGTTGAAACAGGGTGTGTTGAATAGATAAATACTTCAGTGTGGCACTAGCATAGTTATACCATTGTTATCTACTCAACAACAAGGACAAAAATAAATTATAATACACTATGTCATGGCTTGAAGTATGTATTTGTGGCGATACATTCCATGTCATTATAAATTACGTGTACTTAGAACTAATTACGGTAAAAGTACTCTATTTTATAAAGACAACATTTCAGGAGACGGCTGGATGAGCTGGATTCCTTTTTTTATTTATTAAAGGATTATCCCACATACAATATTTATTTATTTACTATCCTCTTACTACGATTATCTTTACATCAGACCTAATTTGATATTGTGACTATCAACAATATCAACTATTATTAATATAATCTATATTACTAATAATAAAGCTGAAGAGTTTGTTCGAACAAACTATAACTCCAGGACTACTAGTTGGATTCAAAAAATTATTTTGGATATGATTGCCCAATTCTTGAGGAAGGCTATATCGCTATAGGCTATTTAACATCACGCTAGGGCCCTTAGGAGCCGAGCAAGAAGTAAAAAGTAATAGCGCGGGCAGGCGACGCGATGCGACCGGGTGTGTCAGGGGAACAAGAAATTTCCCACGGATGAGGTCGCGGGCGGAAGCTAGTATCAAATATTTTTAAAACGAAATATGTAGACCCTGCAGTGGAACAACATAGAAGTACAAACAAACATATCGTCACTGGAAAGGAGAAAATGCTAAAGCGCCATTTGGGCCAAAATGAGTTATAATTATGTATAATATATGATTTCATTAGATTTTTTTAAACAAATTTCAACAATTTTTTTTTTTGTTTAGGTAATCTGTGCCAATTAAAATAATCTCAGATTGTCTTGAAACCTAAACAGATTGACGCAGAAAAAAAAATCTGATCCAACAATATATTATATAACTCATTTTGGCCCAAATGGCGCTTTAGCATTTTCTCCTTTCCAGTGACAATATAAATAACGAAAAATCAATTTTAATTTACAACCAAACTGTTAATAGTACTTGGTGTACTCACCCAAATGCATTCTTGATGACATCCTCGGGGTCCGTTCCTTGCAGACGCTCGCCAAAGAGGGTGAGGAACATCGTGAAGTTGATAGGACCGGGAGCTTCATTCATCATACCCTCCAAGTAGTCCTCCGTTGGGTTCTTACCTAAAGCAATAGAACTAATCATTAGATTTAAGGGGAATGATGTAGTTTAAAAACATAACCCCTCTTGGGCTTTACAGCAGTCAGGTCAAATAAGGATTAGACATTCAAGAACCTTTGTTGATCAAGTTTTATGAAACTCATAATACTGACAAAATGCGATTATCATTTTTAGTTTTAAATAACATATTCATAGTAAACATGACATGTTTGTACATAAAACAGGATAATTTCAAATTGTTGAGGCAAACAATTATTAGAATATTTTTATAGGGAAGAAGATCTGTTTGGCCATTTACCCCTTTATTCATAAACATTGCTTTAAGTTAAGTAGTGATTAGCGACTGTTGAACCATACATTTTTTTAGTTTAACCATGATTTATAAATAAACCCCTGTATAATAATAGTGGTTCCTTTTGTTCAGATCCAAAACCATTCAAAAAGAAGTACTTACCAAGGGAAGCTAACATGTCATGGAGATCATCTTTGTCCACAAAACCATCTCTGTTCTGATCTATCATGTTGAAGGCCTCCTTAAACTCAGCAATCTGGGCCTGGTCGAACATAGCAAAGACATTGGACGTAGCACGCTGGGCACGCTTCTTGTTGGTGCCACGGCGACCAGCTGTCTTGCGGGACGACATTTTGATATCTAAAAATATAAATATTAATAATACAGAGAATATGGAAACAGATGGTCAAACTTTTAAAAGATTGGGCATGACTCACAGGTTTTCGACCTTAAAGGGACAAAAATAAATGCACAACAAAGAAATAGTTACAAAACCCAATAATGTTATACCTATTTAGATATGAGAATAAAAAACTTCCTTTTGTAACGTAAACGCTGATAAGCCAGGTAGCGAACTGCGACAACTTTTCGAGCACACGAGAATAATAAATTTAAAAATAAAATTTAATGAAGTCGAGGTGTCACTCAGCTTATCGTCAATTCGTCAGTTTCTTGCGCTAACGAGAAAGTGACTCATTGCCAAAACCGCCTTCCAGTATTAGTAACGAAGTTTATCTAGGGCACACGGTGTCAACACCAAGGAGGCAAGGACTTCCATAAATGGACATGCATTTTCCACACAACATCTGCTTGAAAATAGGCAATAATAGGAACTGCTTTACTTTAAAATTAAACATACCTGTATTTTTAGACTAAACACCACAGGAAACAACGGTTCTTAACTGAAATAATATGATTTTAGCGTATAATTTACTCGTTCGGTGACTAATTTATTTGACGTCAGATGCGTGCATTCAAAAACTTAATTTATGAAAAAATATTTATATTCTTATAATTCTCGACTCAGTTCGATGATGAAAAAAATTCGAGCTCAGAAATTCATTTTCTACTATATTTTTTATTTTCTTTACGCAATAATGTAGTAACTATATGAAATTCTAAAAACTCTTATTATATTTTTTCGGCCTTGCACTGGATCTATGGATTTATTATAATATTAGTCTTTTCTAAAGTATGTTTGGAACGCATACTTTGTATTGCCAGTTGACTAAAACTTGACATACCAAAGTAATCGTTTTTATTTTTTATTTTCTCAGTGTTAAGGTAAACGTCCACAGTATCGTATCGCACGCTCGGACGCATCGCATCAAACAGATTAGTTTTTATGTGTCCACTGTATCGGCGGCGACCGGGATTGCCGACGCAACCACCAGTAATCGGATTGGATGCCACTTTCATTCGGATTTTCGTAGTGAACGTACTTGGGGAATGTGTTTCTGAGATAATGGAGGAAAGCGAAGGAGAACAATTTGTCGTAGTTGCTTGTTTGTTAGCAGATGATGAAGAAAAAGATAAAAATCTAAAAAAAGGAAACATAATATCTTATCTTGTCTGGCAGTCGACGCGGAGCGAGCGCGCGGGGTGCGTCCACTGATCGGCATTCTGTATGACGTTATCGGAATGCATCTCAAAAGTTGCCCCTCGGAGCAAAGGCGTCGGCATTGCCGATGAGCAGATTATTGCAATCCGTACGATGCGGCAGCGGATCAGTGGACGCACTTGTTACTTTCTATACAAATAATTCCAAAATCCCTTACGTACGAGGTGTCCGATGCGACCGATGTGAAACTGTGGACGCTTCCCTTAGGATTTTAGAATATTTTAATTAAGAAAGTTAACTTTTTCAAATAAAATCATAATTTATTTTTTACGAGTTACTGGCGCCGATTCTCTTGTTCACAAACTAAACTGAATTTAAGTTCAGTGCATCTTTTTCTTTCTATTTCATTAAGAAAAGGACAGAAGATAAATATTAGTTTAGTCCTGTCAAATTTGTCAACACCTGACGTAAATTGACGTATTTTTAGTAGGAAAGTTTTTATCGCGTCTAAACTTGTCTATGGAGTATCTTATTTTGACAGGACTAAACTAATATTTATCTTCTGTCCTTTTCTTAATGAAATAGAAAGAAAGATGCACTGAACTTAAATTTAGTTTAGTTTGTGAAAAAGGGAATCGGCGCCAAGACTTTTTTTTTTAAACAGATTATATAATTTTTTATAACAAGACCCTGTGTGTTTAGCCAGAAAGGGGCGCGGGCGCGGGGCGAACGCGGCGCGGCGAATTCAAATATATGAACTTCCTTTGAGTCTTCATAGTAGGCTTGCAGGCGTGGTGAACGGCGCAGGCAGCGTGCGGGGAGCGCTCACGCCATAGCTAGTTCATACAAGTGGCCGCAGTGGGTGCGTGGCACTGGCGCGGGCAACGCGGGCGGCCCGCGCGGGGACCGGGTCTCTCAAACTAGTCTGAGCTTTTTTTTTTAGTAAAAATTAGTCTTCTTCATCCATATTATATTTTGACAAACACTGGACACGACATCACACAGAACATAGCCGCGCTCCACTCCAGTGCGGACAGGTAGCCCGCGCGCGTTCCCGCACCCGCGCCCGCCCCGCGCTCACCCCGCGCTCACCCCGCGCCCGCCCTGCTCCCCAGTCTGGACGGACACTGAGATCTGAGATTTGACCAGTGACAACATTTTGTTTTGACTGGCTTTGACGGAAGATCTAATAATATCGATGACTATACTAATCTGTGCGGAAGTCTAAAGGCTGGCGTCGACTAGAGCAGAATCGTGTCGATTCGAAGCGAGTCGAGTCCAGCCGCATTTATTCCTTGTGCGTCCATCTCAGACGAATCGAATCGAATTGTTCGTTCATCGCAACTCTTCATCAAAGTAGCTCGTTTTTGCGTCATGGACAGCAACAGCAGCAGCAGAACAAAAATATGTATTAAAATAATATAATACATAAATGTTCACTAATAATATAATAAAACTCACGAGTTTCATTCATAATTCTCCCAATTTCTTCCCATATATACATCCGACACTGGTCATCGTGATTATGTGGATCTTTATAATTATACAATTCTGTATCTTGTTAGACCAGTGACATCAATAGTTCTTCATTCATTTTTAATCTGTCAAGCTCCGCTAATGACTTAATGAGACACAATTGATTTTCTATTGTTTCATCGCCGATATGCGACGCGCGCCGCTTGACCGGTACAAAGTTTTTTACGAGTTTGAAACGTTACCTGTATAAAAAATAATAAACATACGTTGGCGCGCATCCGCTTCCCCGCGTCGACTGAGGACTGAGGCGCGCCGAGTCGAATCGAATCGCCTCGGCGAAGAAATTCGCTTGTCAAGCAATGCGCGCGGTCTATTCGAGTATTTGATTCAGCGCGCCGCGGCTCGTGCGTCGCTGGACGCAGTTTCATAATAAATATAATTATAGGAGGATTTGTCTCGGCTCGGCAAGCCTAGTGGACGCGAGCCTTTATATTGAAATACTGACCTAACCTCCCGCCCGGTCCCGTATTATTATTATACTCTTTGGACCTGACTCTATGGCGGTGGCGGAAGATTTTCAGTTGTATGTCAAAATTGTCAAAATCAGTTCTGTATTTCAATTTACACTAAATCATGGTATAATAAAGGTGACTTCTCTTCTTAATCTGTGGTATAATAATTATTATACCATGCACTAAATATCATTTCCTCACTTTTAGCGAATGCCTTTTAGTGCATTCTGCAGATTTATTAAAATTGTATTGAGCCAGTAAGTAAATTACATTTTACTGGGCCTGGGGGAGACTTGAACTTCAATTTAATCGATGTATTTTTTGAATTTAGATGCCCTTCTATACCTCATCGAGACTGGTGTGTGGCGTAACTAGCGTATTTCGGACGCTGAGTACATCCTCGCCTCGATACGGTTCCAATCACTATGACGTACTTGGAATCACTCCTAAAGCGACACAGGGCGATATCAAATCTGCCTATTACAAATTATCAAAGATTTACCACCCGGATAAATCTAATAACGTAAGCTCTTAGTCCTCACAAAGGCTGGCTTATACTTCCTTACATAAGGAAGTAGCAAGCATGCTACTAGTATTAAATAAATTTATTTAAAACAAATTCTATGTTACCTTGAAAAACTGCGTTTTCAGGATGAAGCAGCAGCAAAAAAGTTTAGAGCCATCTCCGAAGCATATGAGGTTTTAGGAAATATACAATTAAAAAAGATGTATGATAAAGGTTTGTTTCTTTCACTATGAACTTAATTGATTAACACATTATTCCTAACACGGAGAATAAAACATAATTATATTTTTCGTCACAATAATAGGTAATTATAGTCAGCCAGCTTCAATGTAGTGAATGTGATTAGTTGCCCTTGAATAAATATTTCTGTACTAGATTCTTCCTGAGAAAAATATATTATATGATTGCCATTGCCAAGAAAGTCATTACATAAGCAGAGGAGAAATAAAGACCGCAGTAATACAGCATTCTTCCTTGTCTATTCCAGGGTTTCTAGGAGGAGGGGTTACCAAGACAAGAGTAGAATATGAGCCAGAACCTGAGCCATCAGACCCTACACTGAAGTTCTATAAGTCCCGCATTCACCGCAAGGTTGTGCCAACCATGGATGGCAGACAACCTATTTATGACTTTGATACATGGTATGTTTTGCACCCAAAACCTTAAATTGCATACTCATGCAACAATTACACTAGTTTACAAGAAAAAAAACGCAGAGATGAGATACATGTGCCTAAATAGAATTTTTTATGCTGGTTACGAATCTGTGACTTAAAAAAATGAAGCACGTCTAGTTTCAAAAATATTTAATAAAATTGAAATTTACAAAAATACTTCACTTCTATAGAGAATTGTCGACAAAAAAATTAAAAGTGACTTATTTTCGCCTTTTTTAGGGTTCCGTAGTCAACTAGGAACCCTTATAGTTTCGCCATGTCTGTCTGTCCGTCCGTCCGTCCGTCCGTCCGTCTGTCCGTCCTCGCTTAATCTCTGTGACCGTTAGCACTAGAAAGCTGAAATTTGGTACCAATATGTATATCAATCACGCCGACAAAGTGGTAAAATAAAAATTGGAAAAAAATGTTTTAGTAGGGTAGCCCCCCTATATGTAAAGTGGGAAGTGATTTTTTTCTAAACTTCAACCCTAACGTGTGATATGTTGTTGGAAAGGTATTTAAAAATGAATAGGGGTTTACTAAAATCATATTTTGATAATGTCAATAATTTCGGAAATAATCGCTGCAAAAGTAAAAAACAATGTGTCCCCCCCCCTCTAACTTTTGAACCATAAGTTTAGAAAATATGAAAAAAATCTGAAAAGTAGAACTTTATAAGGACTTTCTAGGAAAATTATTTTGAACTTGATAGAAACAACAGTTTTTGTACAAAAAAGACAAAAAGTTGTACAAAATCATTTCTGGGCTAAGTTCGTAGTATAATCGTATATGCGAGCATTTTTTTTTAACTTCGTTTACATATTTTATTATCCTGAACGTATCTATTTTCAAACAAAAAAAGAATTATTAAAATCGGTTCTCGCAATCCAAAATTACCACCGAAAACTTCTGGCACGTCTATGTATTAATTAGTAACCCAATTCCCCGAGAGATGGCGCTGTAGGTACTTATTACATTGGGTGTATTATCGAATTGTACGTGGGAACACTTATTGTGACGGACGGGAAACTACGGAACCCTACACTGAGCGTGGCCCGACACGCTCTTGGCCGGTTTTTTTGTAATCAGACTGCTCAGTTTCCCTTATAATTGACCAGCAATAGTCTGCCAACATGTTTTGGTCCCAGTATCCTTGGTATCTTTCTTCAAACATTTTCAGATCCTGGTGAAAACGTTCACCATGTTCATCACTAAATTGCCCTAGGTTTTCAGGGAAGAAATCTAGGTGCGAGTGAAGAAAATGTATTTTTAAAGACATGTTTACTCCCATTTTTTGGTAATTCTGTAATAATTCAGCAACAATACTTTCGTAGTTAACACTTTTCTTATTTCCGAGGAATTTCTGAACCACTGTTTTAAAAGATATCCAGGCAGCATTTTCAATTTGAGTCAAATGTGACGAAAATGTATCGTCCTTTAACAATTTTCGTATTTGAGGGCCTATGAAGATGCCTTCCTTCAATTTTGCTTCAGAAAGAGCAGGAAAAATAGCTTTTAAGTATGTAAAAGCAGGACCATTCTTGTCAAGGGCTTTAATGAAATTTTTTATCAAACCTAGTTTGATGTGGAGGGGTGGCAAAATAACATTATTCGGATTAATTAACGGATTGTATTTTATATTCTTGGTACCTGGCAAATATTCGTATCTTTTAGGCCATTCCTTCACAACATAATGTTGATCCTTTGCTCTCTAGTCCCAAAGACACAAAAAGCAACAATGCTTAGTGTAACCGCTTTGCATACCTAAGAGTAAGCCTACCACTTTTAAATCGCCACATACTTTCCAGTTATGCTCATGATACTTTATAAGTTTGATTAACGTTGACATCGTTTCGTAAGATTCCTTTGTATTTACAGCGTGGCCAATAGGAATAGACGGTTTGAGATTTCCGTTATGTAGAAGCACAGCTTTCAAACTTGCTTTGGATGAATCAATAAATAAACGCCATTCGTTGGAATCATAGACCTGTTCCATACACACGAATAAGCCATTAATGTCCGAACAGTACACAAATTCATCATGCCGCTGAAAATATTTTGAGAAACGTTCACTTCTGCTGCGATAAATACTGACTCTAGTCTCAGATGCTAACAAATTCCATTGCTGTAATCGTGAACCTAATAACTCTGCTTTGCTCTTTGACAGTTGTAGGTCTCGTACAAGGTCATTCAACCTTGACTGTGTTATAAGTTGTGGTTCCTTGTTGTCAGTCTCGTCTTCATCAGAACTGATCTCCTCTTTGGTGTTTTCAATCTGCAAGTCACTCTGACTTATTAGCCTGCTTTCTTCAGTTACACCAGAAGATGAGCCTGGTGGTGATGGGAATGGAATGCCATCAGTGTGTAAAATAGGCATTGTCACAGAAGAAACTTCAGGATATCGAACCTTACTTTTGTTTTTGCGGTTGAAACCAAATGATTTTGTTAAACAAAAATAGCAATCTGTATGGTGATTTGTTGGCATTCTCCACATCATTGGTACTCCAAACTGCAAATATTTATTTTTGCCTGCTTCCCAGTTGGTTAAAATGCTTTGACAGCTCACACAAACTACATGAGGGACCCATGGTTTGTCCAGGTTTCCAATCGAAAAACCAAAATAATGAAAATAAGCTCTTTTCACTGAGTCCGTGATGTTTCTTCTGTCTTTTGACAACACAATCTTGCCACAAATGTAACAAAAATGGTCTGGATTAGTTTTACAAACCCTCGATGACATTTTAGAACACAAAATTATTATTAAGACACTTTTTAACAAATTATTTCACTTTTTACACAATCCAACTTATGCGCGGGTAGTCGTAAAATGTTTTAATGTTTAACTAAAAAGTTTGACGTGATAGAAATTTATGAATACTAAATTTATTTATGTAGGGTAGTAATGTATCAAAAACAATTAATCTTTGCGTTCGACAAAAAGTTTTTTTTTGTAAACTAGTGTTATTTTATCACTTAATGGGTATGCACTAAGGTAGCCTGTAAAATATAATTATTTTTATGTTTTTTGTAATTTGCAGGTCAGTGTCAGGTTGTATGTTGATTAAAATATGATTTTTGACCTTATTTATAATATACAAGCTGACTAAACTATATACATATATTTATATACAAGTATATAATAAAAATAAAAATGGAGGAGCTCATTGGGCATCGAAAAATTTGTCCGCATTGCTGTCAATGGAATAAGTGCCTATAAGGCTGGCACAGCACTACCACATTGGATGGCAATGCTAATTCCTTGGGCTAAAAATTTTTTTTTACAAAAAAAAACAACCATCTTCGAAAAAAAACTACAAAGTGATAAATAACTTTAATTTCGGAAGTCGGTGTCGTTGGTTCAGCATTTTCGTTTTTAGCCACAGACTTCCGAAATTAACCCATCGGTAGTCGCGTATCTAAAAGTGACGTGTATGGTCGCATGGTCTACATGGGTATACCATATTTAAAATAAAAAGTACCCAAATAAATCAAATAGGTAGTCTGTTTATTTATTTTTAAATCTTTATTACTATATATTTTCTATATAAAATAATCAACAAAACGTAACCATATCTTCTTTGCTTAGAACAACAACCACGCGCACCCAATGCTCGCGCTGCACTGAGCGCATGCGGCAATTATGCAACTTCGAATACACGAAGGATGAAATAACTGGCACTATTAGGTTTTTAGAACATTGCAATTTTGTATCAATGGATTACATATGTAGACCACGCGACTACCGATGGGTTAAAGTTATTTATCACTTTGTAGTGTTTTTTTTTTTAGTTGTTTTTTTTTTTTTAAAAAGGTTTTTATTTTTCACTTTTTAGTTGTACCTACCCCACACAAATTCAATTAACACTAGTGCTTTGAAGAATTGAAGACACCGAGAATCGAATAGAAATGCCGGAGATGCAGTACATTTATGCTGATATAACTTCGTACATTAGAATCATTACCTAATGTATTATATACTAAAACCTTCCTGAAAGTATGTAGATCACATTAGTGGCAGAATTGTCAAAATTGGATTATTAGTTTTTGAGAAAATCGCGGACATACATACATATGAGTCAAATACAGAACCTCCTTTTTTGAAGTCGGTTAAAAATAGGCCAGCCAACTTTTCCGCGAAAACGTTTTTGACACTAAAGTTAAACTCTACTGCCCAAAGATTTAAATTGCTAGATTGACCTCACCATACTTAGTCACGCGACAAAGTGTCAACACTGAAAAGATGAGCTAGCAAGTCACGGTGCATTGCGTCAGAGGTGTCAAAACGAACCAGAATCGTGACAATCTTTACGCCCCCGTATGGCGAATCTAACGATTTAAATCGTTGCCTCTACTATCATTTTTATGACAGCTGTCAGTGCTGTCACTGCGCGGACGCGGAATTGATGTGCAGCAACTACTCATCTACAATCATACAAGAAAATCTTAAATTACGACTTAATGCTCTTTATAGAAAATGTTAACTCTGCTAATGATGATGATTAAGTATATCAGATAATTTCATGTTTCAGGTCTAAGAATCACTATGGAGATTTATTTGAAAAGGCTAAATATGAAAAAGAATTTCTGAGGAAAAAACGTGAGAAGCAAAGAGATGTAGAACACTCAAATAGACAAGAAACTTTCATCTACTTTATGATGGGGTTAGGAGGCCTGTTTCTATTTCTGATAGCTAGAGGCACCGACGATTATGATATAGACAAAACTGCACTAAAACAGAATGCATCAGACGCGGGAACACAACCGAAGCTCTAGAGATATTACAATTATTGAAGCAGCAGGGTAATTGCGTAACACATCAGGAACGGCTTTCATCTTGACAGTTCAACGAGATTCATTGCGTTATTTACGTTGTTGAGCAGATATTTTTCGAACTTAAGAGTAAACTAGTCGCGAGCTCGAACTCACTGGTGGTCATGGCCAAAAAGCACGCTGTTTCACCTGGCTTCGTGTCCGACAGAGCTAGCATCAGTGAAGAGCAGTTAGACGCTAGTCTACACGCACAACGTCTAGTTCTCACGCACAGAAACACCGTTCCGAACTTATGGGCGCGTAAAAATTTTCGAAAAGTGTTTTGAAAAATCGAATTTTATGAAAAAACCACTCCATAAATCAATTACAAATAACGTTTATTAACCTTTTAACCGCCCGACTTTATATCAGTTGTCGTGCCCCCAGCGCCCGAGAAAAAAAAAAAAAACGAAAAATAAATACCGATGAAATGAGCTGTGATGATATAATAATAATAATACAGATTGAACGAGATGTGTTATTTGGTCGTATATACAACGTGTAACGTTAAATGCGCAAAACCTGAAAATAGTTTGATCAGAATAACGAGCAGAATCAATTAAACCACTTTTTAATATAGGTCACATTTTTCAAAAAATCTTCATTAAAAACGTTGCCGTGTCTATTTATTAATAGGTCAAGCCATCACATGCGCAAACCCGCCAAAATAGGTAAACAAACACAAATTGTTGTCGACCAATTTAAATTTTCTCACACGCGGGATAATAATAGCTCTTATTTCAATGCCAATACGAATCTTCCGTACAGTAAGTACCATGAATAAGACAATTTGAAGTAAACAATAATGATATCTATCTTTTTTTAACTTAAACTTAACCTAAGGGTTAGAAAGAGAAATGACGATCTGCACGGGAGCGGGGCGTGTGAAATACGTGACAGTGGCCATGTGTACTTCAGTCTGAGCGACGCCGGCACATGCGTCACAGGTGTAATTGTTCTATCCCCCGGCGAGGCGGCGCTTGCGCGCGAATTTCGCGACTATGGCGTTTTTGTACACAAACATTCAATATTGTGAAATGGTGAGAATGTTGGCGCGTTGTAATGACAACGTTGATTTGGCCAAAGCCTGGAAAAGTGTGATGGAAACATTTAAATCCCTGTTCAAAGATAACCTAAGTTTTTTAGGAGCGTAGATAGTAAATAATAATTTCAGCGCGGCGCGGAGCGGCCCGGTGACGACTCCTCCCTCAATAGAGCGTCGTCGCAGACGCAAGAAACGATAGAATTGCCAGTAAAACTAAAACAGCACATAAAACCGTTACAATTTTTTTATTGTTTTTTTTTCTCTCTGAAATAAGTCAATTGAATTAAAAATCAGTTGGGGTGTCTGAGGTTTTGCGCATTTAACGTTACACGTTGTATACGACTCTGGCGGAATGGGCACGAGAATATTTGTCGGATTAATCCGATGTAGGCGGTTAAAAGGTTAAACTCTTCGATAATTGAGTTTTGTCGGTACGGACCTGGTTTTGAAGATTTTACAGTTTTTTTATTACTTATTTATACCCAAAGTTACGTTAAAAATAGCAAGAAAAACGAATCTTTGTTAGCTCATAACTTTTTAATGGCTTTTTGTTTTACTATTCTGTTTCCGTAGAGACAAAATTAATAATAAGTCAAAACGATATCATTTTTAACTTTGGATGCACAATGTCAGGAGTAATACTTTATGGAAAAAATATCGACTAGTGGCACCTTAAGCAATGGCAAAGCAATATCCTTCAAAATGGTTCAGATTGAAATTGATATGTGTTACGCAATTAGGGTGCTGTTTTGTCTTAAATCTGATAACTACTCGTAATTTATTAGAAAGTTCTTAGTAGCATAAGAAAATTTATTTTTGTGGTAATTGTACCAATCAAATGTTCAGCTATATTTTGTCATAATGTATTGTATATAATGTACATAAATTATTTATGCAAGAACCACAGTAGGTTGTAGATAAAATGTGATAACAGATTTAAAAATATATTACAATCAAGTTGGTTCATTGTTTTTTTAAATGTCCTGTAATGATTAAACAGCCCGCATATTTTAATGCAACGGTGCAAAAACGATGTTTTATTGGAATTCGTACGTGATCTTATCAAGGGTCAAGGGATCCGTTTTTCTTTTAGGCGCTGAACAGGCGATGCATAGAGTGTAACTAAAATGGAGGCGATGGTCAATTTGTCCGCGACGATATAACGTATAGAAATCCATGCAATAACGCACACGTAGGAGTTAGGACAAATACATTGCCCGGATTTCCATGCGACGTATTTCATGACATTTGAGGACCTTCACTCCACCCCCCCTTAGTCCGGCATTCTTTCTTTTTTAGGGTTCCGTACCCAAGGTACTAAGGCGATTCTCACACTGCACCGCATCACGCAGCGGGGCGCAGATAACGCACCCACGCGCGTGTTTTTTACATACAAATTCAATAAAAACGCACTCACGCGCGTGGGATTTGGCTCCGTTTCCCGCACACCGCTGCGTGAAACGCAGCAGTGTGCCAATCGCCTAAGGCTCCACTGTCCGTCTGTCTGTGTCTGTCACCAGGACCCTGTTTTATAATATAATGCTGACAATTCGACATAATAATATAGGTATGTCAAAAAATTTTAGAATTGTCGCTCATAAACGTAACAAATATGTCAAAAATCGATAGGTGACATCTCGACATACACACATCAACACGGTCTAGGGATATTTCATACTCAATTAAATAACTCGAAAAGTACTGGCCGCATTGGAATCTTTTATACACCGATTTGTTTGTAATTTATCTCAGACTAATTCCAAATTTAAATTTTTGAAAATTCTTTTGTTTCGGTGGCAAAAAATGTCTTGATGTATAGGAGAGGGAATTTTCATTTGTGCGAAATTTAGAAAACAATACGATATACGTTTAGTTGCAGTTTTTTTTTCATTTTTAAACGAAAGATAAAGTTAAAATTGAGGTATTGTAGCCATGCAACGCCGACATTTGACGAGGGCGGAGATGTTACGAGCTGTGGGAATGCTGGAAGCTGGATCTGTTCAGCGTAATGTTGCTGAGGCCATAGGGACCCATCAAAATGTAATTTCAAGATTGTGGACACGCTATCGTGCCACAGGTGAAGTAGCGGAGAGGCACCGGGGGCCAAGTCGCATCACTACCCCCGGACAAGACCGATTTTTGCAAATTACTGCGCGAGCACAACCAAATGCAACGGCGACTCAATTGGTCCAAAGGCTGCGAGTGGAACACCAAGTGCTTGTGAGTGACCAAACTGTAAGAAGGCGACTGCATGAAAGCAATCTACGCTCTCGTAGACCACTCCGGGTCCCACCTTTACGGAGAGGCAATCGTGGACGACGATTAGAATGGGTTCGGAACCACGTGGACTGGGGCCGTGAGCAATGGTCCAATGTGCTGTTCACGGATGAATCCAGGTTCGGCTTCCATCCAGATTCACGAAGGACGCGTGTTTGGCGAGTTCCTGGACGATGGAGCCGTCTCCAAAACCCTCAGGAAGTTCACCCATACCAAGGAGGAACAATTATGGTTTGGGCAGGAATTCGTCTTGGAGGACGGACGGATCTCGTTTGGGTGCGGGGCAATATGACGGCAGAACGATACGCCCGTAATCTTGCCCCACAGAACACAAATGGAGCAAGATTTCCTGCTCATGCACGACAATGCCCGGGCACACACGGCGAGAACGGTAGCAGCTTGGTTACATACACATAATGTTAGGGGCTTAGACTGGCCTGCTCAATCGCCAGATCTAAATCCCATTGAGCATGCGTGGGATATGCTGCAAAGAAGAGCTCTGAAGGAAGTTCTGAAAATCTGGCTACAGAAGATCAACTTTTTGCGCACCTCAGAAGGACATGGGACAATATTCCGCAGCAAGACATTGACAACCTTGTTCTGAGCATGCCGAATCGTTGCCGATGTGTTATGAACATCATGGGCGCTTTCTCAGACTACTAACTTCAAGTTTATAAACACAAATTAAATGATTTTTCTATTTTTTTCAGTTTTTACTCACAAATTAAAAGTTCATTCATATACGATTTCCGTCTATGCTTCATTTTTTTTCCATAAAATCCTGAAATTTTAATCTAAGTACCTTAACCATTATTAAAAAATGGTAGAATATAAATAACGTATCTTTTAAATATATACATGTCATATAAATAATTAACACATTGATAGTAATTCGCTTTTTTAAAAATATCCCTAGACCGTGTTGATGTGTTTATATAAACAGGGCAATGTTAGTATTTAATGTAAAATCAATAATGTATCTTTACTAGATATTGTAATCTATATACAGAATACTGTCTCCCATTGAAGCCGTGGCAGATATTTTTATAGCACCTTTTATGTAGTGTTAAATATTGTACGGTGGTACGGAACCCTTCGTGTGCGAGTCCAACTCGCACTTGACCGGTTTTTTTTCGATTTGTCTGTTATAGTCCTGTTTAATCTGTGTATGGACTATGGTCGTATTTCGTAATAAACTAAAATAAAGGCTTAGCTAAAAGGTCCCAGCAACCAGGCCATTAAAATAATAAAAAAAGTATTTCGTAATATTACTAATCTGTGGTGACAAAAGTCAGACAGAGAAGAGAGACATTATTGTCAATTATCAATTATTTTATTTTCCTCGCTATTTTCACTTCTGATTTCTGAAGCCAAATTAGATTTTTACTTTGTTTTTTTTTTATTGTGATTTCTCTTGGACTATTGATTCACAACATATAGTGCCCGAATTAACAAGAAATAGCCATGGATTGTCTTGTTGGTTACGGTAGCGAAGATGAGAATGAATCCGAGCGCTATGGAAGCCAACAATCATCGGTAAGTTTTGGCGTCCTTGACAATATTTTTCTAAATGTTAATTTATTTTATTGCTTTAGTGATTTGGGTGTTTTTTTATTATGTTTTGATGCAATTTGTATGAGAATCATGGATATTAACCTGCGTTCTCTGCTTGACAATAGAATGATATTATAGGTGGCAGCGGGTGGCGCTGGAGGCCGCCGCAGAGACAGCGATACCAACTACGATGACGTCAACATGGACATGAGCGAGGTAACTGTCCCATATGTACGTCTACCACCATCACATATGCTAGCACAGTGAGAGCCCTAGTCAGTTCACTTGGTAACAGTCCACCTGATGGGGTCCTTCACTGCTATACTCTCCTTGGTTATGTGATGAAGCTAAACAGTAGAAATATTGTTAACTAAGTAGTATATTCTTCATCTATATTCAGGCGTAAAGCCAAAATCCTTCGCAGCATTCAAATAGTCTTAATTTCTCATAATAGTTACTAAATAATTATCATAATAATACACTTTTTATAAATAGAGTCAAATAAAAAAGCAACTTTGCATTATGCTGTTTTCAACGATGATATTAACACTTTTATTATTTTATATGTTACCCATTTGTAAATTGACACAAAACAAAAGTCAAATACCCCTTGAGTACGTGCCGAGGCTTCAAGATGACCGACCGAGTCCATGCACACTGCAACCCTTTAACTACAGGCTCACGTGAGTACATAGCTATAAGATAACCCAAACTATTTGGCATCATGATTTACTCATATTATCCATATTTATTTTTTGTTTTAGAACCGTTTCTAAATTTAATACAAACAGTATGTGGATTTACTGAACAATACCGATAAAGAAATGTTTCATAACACCCATGAAATTATCATATTTATTTAGTATATTATTTCATGTACTTTCTATGGAATTTATCACTATACTATAATTATTAAAACATAATTTAGGTTCTCAGCTTTCCTGTCCCTTTTTTCCGTTTATTGCCGTTGGATCCCGTTTTTTGATCCCGTTTTTTAGGTATTACCGATGGATCCCGTTTGCTATTTCCGTTGAATCCCATATTATAACAACGTGTACATTTCAGAAGAAAAGTGATTTACCTTTATCAAACACTAAAAAGAGATTATTTTTAGTGGGTTACCCGGAACCAAACTAGTTAGATTAGGTTAATTATTAAAAAAAAAACAATGTTAGGTTAGGTTAGGTTAAAACTGTGACCCCTACGCACGAGCCGAGCGAGCGAAGCGAGCGGTGCCGCGGCAGCGGCCGGCGAGTGCCAGAAACGACTAGATTATATAGAAAATGAGTTGTTTGTGAAATAAATAGTATACGAAACGTTGGTTGTAAACTAAAAATTTGTCAATGGAGTTTTGGTGAAACATTAGTGAACCCCTCATTTTATCATAAACAATTTTGTTGTTGAAAGTACCTGCATTCATATTTTTTTAAGCATTCGGGATCCAACGGAAATACTTTTCGGGATTCAACGACAATAAAACGTAATTATCTTGCATTTTTTAAATTCGGGATCCAACGGAAATACATAATAATGTTTTGCGGGATCCAACGCCAAAAATATTAAAATGGGATTCAAAAACGGGATCCAACGGTAATAAATCCTTTTTTCTTGGTATAAACTTGTTATTTTTATGGCAATGAAGTAAGAAGTCATTACAATATAAATCTATTTTAGTAATCAAGATAATAACTTATCACATCTTCCCCCCTTATTATTAAAATACGAAACTAGTTACACAAGAGTAAATGTGATTTTAACCATACAATTTTTGTGTTTGTCATAATTTTACTCTGAATTTATTAATAAGGAGGTGTATGTACCTATACCATATCTTGCTTTATTATGGACCTATGATTGTTTTACCTTAATGATGATGTAATAACATCAGAAGCCGATATTCGAGATTATAAATGGCCAACAACGCTTGTTTGGCTTGCAAAAGAAATAACAAATTGTCACAATGTAATAACATCAGAAGCCGATATTCGAGATTATAAATGGCCAACAACGCTTGTTTGGCTTGCAAAAGAAATAACAAATTGTCACAACAAATTACATGAAGATGAAATCTGTGTGTGGTTAAAAAGAACCCTAACTAAACATTAGCCGCAGCATTGAAAAATGCTGCAGTACCGGTTTGATTTTCAGATACATACTACAAATTATATGTTTCAAAACATGTAAAGTTTTGACGGCGGTTTTGAAGCAAACTAACTGTTTTCAAGCAAAGTAGGTATGCGACAAGCTATAGAAATAATGGGTGCGCTCAACAATATTACTGCTGGCTTCATGGCCCAATTGGCGCAGCAGTTGACAAGTCTGAAGAAAAGCTCATATGCACCCTGTTTTTATATCCCTACCACAGAATTATTCCCTACATATGTTTTGCAGACATAATATCTCATTTTCTTCCCAGAGAGGTAGGCAGAACCTACACAATGCTCCATCATGCCATGGTTAACAGAATCTGAAATCTATTTCAAACATGAACATAATTATTTGGTACTTGTAACAGAAACCAAATTCTCTCATTAAAATTGTTTTGCCCACCTGTGCTGCACCACAATATGAATGGGAAAGATAGAAAAATAATAACATTTTAAAACTGCACTGCAATAAATCACAAGGGAAATAAAATTCCACAGTTTCTTTATCTTTTACTTAAGGCGTAAACCAATATTACATCATTGAAATATGACTATGTTTCAATTTATCGAAAGCAAATTGAAAACACTTCACATTTTGTGATGTGTATGGTGCAAAATAAATACTCTATGAATAGTTTTAAGTTATAATGTAGTGTAAGTGTTGTGTTTCTTGTCGCAGGATTCGCAGGCAGAGTCGGAGCCCGAATTGCCGCCGGCGGAGCCTACGCCCCCGCCACAGTCATCGCGGGATGACCGCAGATCTAGTAAGTTTTAGCGACCCGCCACTGCACGGTTTTTATGACTTGACATATCGAGGTAATGTAATGTAACATTTACATAAACCTTTCGGAATAAATGATCTAAACAATATTAAAAAACTGCAGTAAAATCCGTTGTGGTGTTATAAGACTTCTAAAGGCATCTTTTTAATACAATATTCTTCGGTAGAATGTTCGGTATTTTTGCCGAATAATCGCCCGAATACGAATATTTAGTAATCCTGCCGAATAGCGAATATAAAACGAATATTTGGCCTATCCCTGAGTGAATGAGAATTTAGTTTGGCCCATTTCAAGGCCTCTGGTTTTTTTATTGCATAATAAAACATAAATAACATATTGCTAAGAATATTTTGCTCAGCTTTTCTAATAATTTGTAATGTGGCTTATATAAGAAGTGCTCTGCAATGCAAATGCAACTAACAAACAACCTCTATTTAAAAGGCAATGACCAAAACTGCGGGGTATTTGCGTAACACACTATCAGTAGCAATGGTTTGCATTTTGACAGTTCAACAATATTCATTCATGCGTGTTTTCAAAGTATACCCATACCAAATTTTATCAAAACCGGTCCAGCCGTTTTGAAGATTAGCCGGAAGAAATAGACAGACAAACAAAAAAATATTTTTCGTTATAAGTACCGTATACAGGTGATATATATTTTTTTTTAAACGTTGGCACTCCGGGAGTGCCGACAGAAGTGAAAACAAAATACAAACAGAATACTTTGCCATCACTCACTGACATATCGGATATACATTAAAACCGAGTACACCCCGAGGAAAACCGAACACATCCGAAGCGGTGTCGATTACGGTAACAGTGGCGCGAGTTCAATAGCTTTTTCCCATCTCAAAAAATGCCCAACGCGCCTAAAGAAGTTTTCACTTCAATAATTACGAAAAATTTCGAAGCACGGGTTCAGAATCATGTACTGAATCCATGGTAGCAGGTTACGCATCGATGTACAGACGCCAGCACATCAACCTACCCGAAACTGTCACATTTTCCCAATCAACTTTGAACCTTATGCTTTAGTGATAAAGTTGAAAATCTATTAAAGAAATTTGACAGATTGTAGTAGGTTGATGTGCTGGCGTCTGTACCTGCCACCCTGTATAATTTCATAAGCGTTTAGTAAAAAGCTGTTATTTTGACATTACAAACACTTCACTTTTACAGACCCTTCAATTGTATTTATTGGTATAAGTACTTAGATTTTTATTTTATTAGGGAAAATAAACGGTTACATATTATAATATAAGGTATAGAACTTAAGACTAAAATGGGAGTATAAATGTATAACCAACAACATTTTCCACAAAATATTAAAAAGTTAAACAAACACGAACGACATGCGATATAGATTACATACATTGAAAAGAGAGTATGGTAAATTACTTAAAAAAAAATAAAAAAAAACTAAATGTAAGATTGTATGAGAAAACGCAATTAGTACCGGTACCCAACATTACTTTCGAAGCAAACTGCCCAAATCGAAATGTCGCGATATTGTTTAATTCCATGTTCTAATCGCTTAGGCACACTACTTTGTAATCTACTGAATTCAAAACAGTTGAATGCATTAAATTATCAACGAGTCGTAAAATGTTGCATGTTCAATCGAAATTACTGATTTGTAGTTCCTATAATATGCCATGCTGTAGGAAGTTAGAACATTAGTATTTTATCATGACAATTTATTTCAATGATTAGGTTTATTATCAAAAAGTACTGAAACAGGGTCCTAACCTCCTTACAAAAAAAAAAAAAATCTTCTTTCTTTAAGTATAAACTTGGTAAAAAATAGCGTAAGTATTTCAAAATGTTTCTTTGTTTACAGATGACAGTCGTGAACGTGACCGCGGTGACCGCGAGTTCGACCGGCGCGACAAACGCCGTGACTCCCCCGTGCGTGCACGCAGCGACAGAGACCGCTCAGATAAACGGTCACCGCGCAGGGATGATAAATACAGGTACTGTTGAATTTCCCCTTATTTAAAACTTCTTTTAGTGCCTCGTGCCTCTCCAATTACTGAAGCCTTCAGTCTGAAGGTTACATTCAATCTGAATATTTTTACTTGTGCGAGATGGAACCAGGCGCGACGCGCAGTGCATGCCCTCAAAAAACGGTTGTGGTCACAGCAACCCGAAAATCGGCCAAGTGCGAGTCGGAGTATGCACTCGCTCATGAAGTCATGACCGAAATAGTGCATTCCTTCAAAGGAGATGTTTACAAAATATATGAGGCCCTGACCAAGTTTTTACGCACGATTCATTGTATTTTTTTTATTTTATTAAAGCACTAGCAGCCCGGCGCGGCTTCGTTCGCGTGGTGTCCTACTCCTACCTTACTCCTACCCTAATCCTACCCCTACCCTTCTCCTACCTTACTCGTACGCTACCCCTTCCCGACTCCTACCCTACTCCTACCGTACCCCTACCCTACCTAAGGGGGAAGGAGTAGGGGTAAAGTAAGCCTTACCCCTACTCCTACCCTATCCAAACCCTACTCCTACCCTACTCCTACCGTACCCCTACCCTACTCCTACCCTACCCCGAACTTACTCCTACCCTACCCCTACCCTACACGATCAATAGTAGTAGTTAAAATAAAATAAAAAATAGTTAACATCCTATTCTTAAAATAAGCACAAAATTTCATAAGAATCGGTCAAGCCGTTTCAGAGGAGAGTTTTGTTACAAACACTGTGAACACGTGAATTTTATCGCTGCGCTGCGTCATACTATTAAGTATTCTGTGGCTGCGTGGAGCCACACGCACCGGCGCGGCGCGTCGTCGGCGTGTATTTTTTTTTTCTACTGACATTTTTAATTTCGTAATATCTTTTGAATGGAATGTCCGATTTCAATAATTCAAAAAGTAATCAACAGGTATTGATACAGTCTTGAATACAAAATAATTTATTTGGATAAGAATTTATACAAAGGTATGGATAACATGGTCTGATTTTGATCGGCATTTCTATCAACTTTTAAAATGTAAAAAAGTAGTTATAGTGACATAACTACAATAGTTGGACATTTGGTCTCGCGAAATTTTTTGTAGATATTGATGTGTTCTATAATATTGTAGAAACTTTTTTGGTTCTATCATTAATACTTTCCGTAGCGCATGCAATGAAAGACATTTTATGGCTATTTTTTTACACCTTGGGTTGGTTTTAGTAGGAATTTCTAAGGAGCCCTAATTTTTCTAGTAACAAATATAGCCTATGTTACTCAGTGATAATGTAGCTTTCTAACAAAAGAATTTTTGAAATCGGTCCAGTCAGTAGTTTTTACGTTTTAAATTCGTAACATACAAAAATACAAATCTTTCCTCTTTATAATGTAGAAGAAGAAGATAATATCATCAGCCTATCGGTCTCAATAGACCGTGAAAGTGTTGACGTCACAAGTCTATTAGGGTTGTGAACATGCCCATCGTGTCCACGACGATGGATCCGCGCTTGGGTGGAACAACATTTAAAACTAAGGCACGTCAAGATTATGACTTCCTCTTTGGTCTAGAGTGGTTAGTCTATAGCCATACGGACACCGAAGATGGGAATCTCAACAAAAAAAACTTCCGATTAGAAATACTCAGTAGTATCTTGCACCTGATTGCGTAACACACTCTCAATTACAATCTGAATAATTTTGAAGCATATTGCTAATCCATTGCTTCATATGTTAGAAAAATTGTCTGCTCAACAACGTAAATAACGCAATGAATGCTGCTGAAATGTCAGATTGAAAGCCATTGCTACTGTGAGTGTGTTACGATGACCCGGCCGGATTTATAAAATTCAAATATTGATTAATGTCCAAGGCATTGGCGTGTAAAAGTGACTTAAAAGATCTGCTTACAGAAATAAATATTATTTAATTTCAAAGATTAATAGTATGTTTGAACAGAAGCTTAAAACTATATTTATATTATTTATAACACAGGTCAGACCGTGACCGCGACCGCGGACGCACACACGAGCCAGTCCGCCGCGGTCTGCTAGGCGACCGGCCAGATGACCGCGAGAAAGTGCCCGCGCTGATGGACCTCAAACCTTACGCCAGTGAGGCTCCACCACCAGCTGACAAGAGGTCTCAGGATGCTAGGGATGCTGTGTCGCCCAGGTACCGTATTCAAGATCAATTTTTTTTCTTAAGTATTATTTAAAAGCCATATAAAGGCTTTGTAGCATATCCGACATAGGTAGGGGACACATATATCGTCGGTCGGAAACAGTAATGGAACATTTCAAAATGGCCTGTTCTGAGTAATTAAGGTTTAAAGTTTTTTAATGTTCAAATGCTATTGTTATTTTTTCTAGACTATTTTGTATTTTTTTTTTTATTGAATAATATGCAGATTATAGCCAAGATTATTGTGTATTACTTTGGATAAAATATTCAATTTCCTACCATTCTACATACTCATCTCAAAACACGTGATTTTGGAAATGTTCCGGTAATGAATCCGACCGACGATATACAAACAAAAAAAATCCAGTAATATGGTATCTTAAAGTATCACATTCCTGACATATTTGGAGGTAGCAATCACCATATGAAAACCATGAAAATCATTAAAAATACATTAATTACGAGTGTATACGAATTCCATTGTAAATAATCTATTCAAATAATAGTTCCCAGGTTTAATTTACTATTTTCTGAATTCCAGTATTTTGTTAACAAGAAACCGACGTTAAAAATAATTGTAGTCTCAATCATTATCAGCACCTGATGGAAAAATAATTGAAATAACCTATCCATATAATTTCATCAAAGCATGTATTTTGTTTTAGATTCATAGACCGCGAGCGTCGCGATAAGGAAAAAGACAGAGAACGTGAACGTGACAGAGATCGTCATGGCCGACGCTCCGAGGAGAAACGGTAAGCATCAATTTGTTAATAAAGCCCTGGCTGGCTCCACACTTTGATCCAAACGCTGGCGCCGTCATAGATCGCCACGTTGGCGATTATGCTTCATAGAACTTAGATCTACGTACCCCCTTACTAATAAACGTTGTATAGCGTCTGTATAGTTACACAACGCTTTGTCTTCTTCTTTCGATAGTCAAATTACTGACGACTGAAAGAGAGAAATCGGTGTGTAAGTAACTATTCATCTGATATACTTACTAGCTACTTTTATTTTAGAAAAAGAAAGAATTCGTAAAGAGACACATTATTGTTTTCCGACATCCACGCGAACGAAGTCGCGAGCACAGCTAGTCATCCTATAAATCTTTATTATAGTAACCTACATTACTAACCAACCTATGGCAACCTACATTACTAAGTCATCCTTTTAACTCTGTCTTAGTTCATCAAGCCATCGCCACGATCGCCGCGACCGCTCGCGCTCCAAGTCCCGCGGGGCCCAGTACCCGGCCGGCCACTCGTCGGAGCGCCGCGCCTCCCCGCCCTCGGCCGACTACCGGCCTTCTTCCTACAAAGTCAACAAGAAACTGGAGGTTATGGAGAAGATGGGTTAGTATTGTAATATTGTGTTCTTAGGTGACTCCGCCCTGGGGCCGTATTACGAAGTATTAATGTCATCATAATTCCAGTACGAAAAAAGAATGGTGCTATCGGTCATGTATAGCTCCGTCTCCCGCTTACACTGGTGATAGCATTAAACCGTCCGTCGCCTTAAACCATAATACGGCATCTGGAGTGTGAATGCTGTCACACAAACAAACAATGGGGCACTTAATATCATGTTCAGCTTGTCCTGTTGTCTGGACAACACTGAATCATTGAATGTGCCAAGCTCGTAGCCAAATTCTGGGCTGGCTGCATATAGATTGTCATTGACACGCCAAGAAGTAGGGGATACGTAGAACAAACCCTCTTTAGCGCTACTACTAAAAATTAAGGTATATCCAGTGATGATACTTCAGTTTTTGTAGTAAAATCTTCATCTTCTTTCATATTGGAACAAACTAAATTGGTGATTAAGAATAGGTGCTGTGGTGAAAATATTTGCCAGGCAGTATCAGAGCGTACTATAATACCTAGAATGTAGCTAATTCACTATTGAGAGTCTTTGTTCAGGTTTCATGAGTTCAAGTATCAGGCGCCATACAAGCAAATGAAATCTGTCATTGGATTTGCTGAGCATTTACCTTCGCAACATAAAAAAGTTCAACTATATTCTTTATCAAAATGAAAACGTCTTAATAAATTAAAGATACTTATAATTTTTTATGTGTGGTTCACAAGAATATTCCTTATCTTCGTTTTTATTTTTATATCTGTTCACATAGGTCTTCAGATCAAGACACCAGACGGCTCAATGGCCACAGCGCAGCAACTTCGCGCGGCGGCCTGCGAAGTACCGCCTCCGGGAACGCACCTGCCTTCATACTACAACCCCACCGCTGTCAATGCTAACAAGATTATGGACCAGGTATGTTATTAATGTTACAAGAGGGAACATCACATTTATTAGGCAAGTGCATGAATAAAAAGACACCAGTAAAAAAAAATTGTGCACATCAATTAATGTTGGCTGAAATACAGCAGGATCGCAATCACACTTGCATTTAGTAAGGATTCCATTTCGTTATAACTTGTGCATAAAGTTTTAATAAATATAATCTATACATATTATAAAGTCGCTATTCGTTTCAGTCGTGTGACAGTCGGTCACAACAAATTTCGATACAGGGCTAGCTACGCCACTGTATAAGTGTCAAAAAAGAAAAATTAAAGACTAGAACACGCCTGCCAAGATGCCGCGCGATCTTGCCAGGCGAGTTCTAAAGAATCAAATAAAATAATCAGCATTAAAGAAAGGGTCACATGGTGATATAGGATTATTACAAGCTTACGCAGGTAATCCCCTAGTAACGTAAGTACTCACGGCAAAGTTAGAATTAAAAAAAAAACGACGGATTGGCAAAAAAATCAGCTTTTGTAGTCCCAGGCGCAGTTTTATATTCGTACGGCTCTGAAACAACCACTATGATCATTGGCAATTCTTTAAACATCGTTTACACTCTACAGGTACAGAAGCGCAAGTTGTTGTGGTCGAACAAGAACAAGTCGGAAGCTGAGGAGGCTGCCAAGTGGAGTGGCACGCGGTTCGCGCAGGACAACGACGGCAAACAGGTGTCCAAGTTCATGAGGCTTATGGGCATCAAGGAGCCAGGTGAATATTTTGCCAAGTATATCGTCATGTAGGGCCTGATTCAAAGCAGGCATTAACGTTTAAAACCAGCTACGTAATTGCGTAACAACTTAAAATGGCAATATATTTTGACAGTAAAATTCAGCAACATTCATTAGCTGGGTTCACACCAGACAATCCTTGGCAGTGAATATCCCGATGATACTTAGATTACCCTGACAGTGCACTCATCGCGCGCAGCACCGTCATTCCGTTCGCGCATTTCTCCTGCCGTGCGCGGTCGGAGCGCACTTGATCGTCCTGTGTGGACCCAGCTAATGTGTTGTTTACGTTGTCGAGCATACGAATTTTTTCAATTTCCTTAAAAATACTTTGGTTTGTGATTGACAGTGCCCCTCTCTCCATTGTGTTGTTAAATTAAATGTAATCAAAATTATATTGATTCTCGTAAGATGTCAGAGAACAAACAGCAGTAATAACCTGATAATTCCCGGCATGCATTTTCCCATATTGGGAAGAAATGTGAAACATGATAGCTTGTTTCAGCCAATTCTCATTTTAATCCAAGATTCAGACAAACAATTCACTAATCAATATCTCTATTCCAACAGCCGCAGTCAAGCCTGAGCCGCCAGAAAAAGCGGTAGACCCAATCAAAAAGCAAGAAGAACTCTTTCAAGCAATGCAAGCACAATACGAAGTCGCCAGAGCGACCACCCACACCATGCGTGGCGTAGGACTGGGTTTCCAACGAGGACAGTACTAGAGTCCAGTACTGTATAGCAACTAACTTCATAGTGATAGTGACTAGTGTTGTGACGTCATTGTGCGACCTGAGTGTGCCTAGTGCGATGGAAAGGAAATGAGAGGTGAACAGAACAGTGCATTGGTGTTATAGTGTGCTCCGAAGGTGAGCTAGTGTTTTGTCATAGATTATGTTGATTTTCTACCCAAATTATACTGTAATAACTGTAATAAGCAATAAATTGTGTGAGCTTTGTCTCCGATATGTGTGTTATTTGTGACAAGCATTTGTAAAAGGACGATTCTTCCATTTTAGTACTGCTTTTTGAGTTGATACTGTTTTCCTAAAGTAAATTATCTTACTGCCATTGGTACTCGCTTTTGCTATGTCTCTGTAAAGAGCTCAACAACCTGTTAACCTATGCAATTGATCTTATGAATGTTAATACTTATGTATGTTTGTATTTAATATTTAGGGATGTTTGGCTAGAGGAATCACAAAAAAGAGGATGTAAAAGAATTGTTGTAGTTTGTAAAATATTAGGATACTGGAATGCACTAGCTAGAGATTAGAAAGGCTACTGCAAGTAGTTAAGAGAGATGTGCTAAGGTAACCCGCGCAATTCGATATTATTTTGTTTTTTTTTTTTATTTGCATGCCAGTGTCAGGTTGTATGTTGATAAAAATATGATTCGTGAGTGTAACAAATATGGCTTTACAGAATTATAATCATTAAAATCAGCAATACAACTCCCTTAAATTAGCACTGGCCTCAAATGTCATGATTTCATGCAATAGGGTAATATGAACTTGGTAAGAAAATTTGAATTTTGCAGGCTACCCTATCACATCCCCCTTAAGATTCTGTAATCCATGTAGCAATGGATTTGGATCAATCGAATGTAGCAACTAGCAAAAAGGTCTTGGAAAGAAACAGCTAAATCAGAAATATCATATTTTTACCATAGCTTTAATACTTCACGAAAGATGTAAATTATATTGACGAAAACAAAAGAAATGTCCATAAAATAAATAAAACTTATATACATAGATAATCTGGCATTGAAATTATCTAGATAAATGAATTGAAAATTGTAAATAGCCATGACATGGTATTATGAGTAAGCATCTCAGATTATAAAACTTGCAGAGTATCTGTAGCAAGATTAATTATATTTTCAAAGTAAATTTGGAAATGCGTCACGCAAATCGCGTGGGTTTAGCGAGTGGGTGGAGGAGATCTACAAAATGTAATGTGAAGTTCTATAGCTACTCCTGAAACCATATCAAGAGTTGTAAAATACTATAATAAAGATTTATAGGATGACTAGCTGTGCCCGCGACTTTGTTCGCGTGGATGTCGGAAAACAACAATGTGTCTCTTTACTAATTCTTTTTTCTAAAATAAAAGTAGCCTAAGTTACTCCTTAGAACATCAGCTATCTGCCAGTGAAAGTCCTGTCAAAATCGGTCAAGCTGTTTCTGAGATTAGCTGGAACAAAAACAAACAGACAGACAAAAATTAAAAACATTGATTTTTTTTTGTTATCAATACTATATACAGGTTGAAATTGAAAACATGCGACAAATTGAAATGGGAGATTGTGGTCATCATTATGAACAACTTTTACTATGGGACCAAACCAGACATCACGGAAAAAAAACACCTGCTCGCTACATTTTGACGAGTTATGCAAACATAAATGTAGGGAACAGCTGATATATTTTTCGCGATTTCAAGTTTGGTCCCGTAGTAAAAGTTGTTCATAATGATGAGTACAACCTCCCATTTCGATTTGTCGCATGTTTTCCATTTCATCCTGTATAGCTTCATATGCATTTAGTAAAAAGCTGTTATTTTGACATAACGAAAAGTAATTGCGTCTCATTAGTGACAGTTTAGCTCAAAAACAAAAGGCTGTCTCTGTAATTAGGTTGCCACTTCATTTGATATGTCAAAGAATTGTTCATTGGTAAATGGCTTTAGTTAGGTAAATTCCCATTTTGTAATGGAATTTAATTTGTTGTGAAATCACAAATCAAGTGATGAGACTGATTTCTTGTTATTTCCTACTCTAGTTAACTAACCTGTACTATGCTAATAATAAAGCTGAAGACTTTGTTTGTTTCAATGTGCTTATCTCTGAAACTACCAGTTGGATTTGAAATATCATTTTTGTATTTGATAGCCTCTCTTGAGGAAAGCTATAGGCTGTTTGACACGCTAGGACATAGCAACTGAGCAAAATGAAAAAAGTCAGAGAGAATGCTAAGTGAAAACGAAGTAATAGCAATGGGGGGGTTATAAAAAATGTGGCTGTTATTTTAGTTGAAGCATTGTGTATCTTACCACTATCACGTGAACGAAGTAGCGGGCAGGAGCCAGTTACAAAATATTATTACAAGACCTTTGATCTGAGATACTTGGAGAAATATTCTCACAGTGATTTCAAATAGCTATGGAACTCAAAAATTCTTAGAATAAGTTCTAGATTTACTGCTATGTGTGATATAATGTTATTCAATTATCTAGTTATGATGAAAATAATGATCAATGTGTGGATAACATTTTATCCATTGAGATCTTCCTCTATGTTCCTAAGTTCTATCGAAATTGATTGCGAGTAAGTAGACTAAGTGTTCCTTTGTAGTAGATTATCCAGTCAATGATTATTATTTTTGTTGTTGTTTAAGTAAGTAAATAAAAGATTACTAAAATATTGGAATCTTTATTTTGTTATCGGATTTTCAAGACTATTATCAGCACAATTAAGAAGTATTCGACTATTCGCAACAGTTTGAACGCCTCCATACAACTTAGCTGTCACAATCAGCGCGAGCGTTTCCACAAGCCTTTCGCCCCGCATCCCTCGCGGGATTCGCTTCAGTTTGGCGACTGAGAGGTCTATCCATTAGCTAACTTCATGGTCTTCATGTAATTGTAGAAAAAAAATGACCACACGACTGAGTGAAACTTCAAACGTATTTGGCTAAGAGAGGAAGAGAGAAAGAAAATGTGCGCGCGCACTGCTTTCTCTTGCTTATATCCCCCACTCAACTCCCGTTCGCCTCGCCCAATCACACTTTTCGTAACGCTTACGTCACGCGTTCGCCAACTTACTCCCCAAATCAGGCGTGCCTAAAGAAGTTTCACTTCAAAAAACAAGAGCCTTCCCTACTTGTTAGAGTACCTATATTAAACTATGGCCCTACTGGCGACTTGCGTTATGGGAGAGGTCAGATAATTATAGTATAATTTTTTCAAGTGGATGTTGGAGTCGTGGAGACAGTAGCAGTAGTCAATTGTAAACAACAAAATAGGTCAGTACGATTATTTATGTATGTACAGACGCCAGCACATCAACCTACTACAATCTGTCAAATTTCTTTAATAGATTCTCAACTTTATCACTAAAGCATAAGGTTCAAAGTTGATTGGGAAAATGTGACAGTTTCGGGTAGGTTGATGTGCTGGCGTCTGTACATTATGTAGGTATGTAAGGAATCCTATGATAGACGAAGCAGATTGAAAGATCTGCACCCTAATTGCGTAACACTATCAATCGGAATCAGAATCATTTCAAGCCAATTGCTAATCCATTGCTTCATAAGCTCGAATATTTTGTCTGCTCAACACGTAAATAACGCAATGAATGTTGTTGAACTATCAAAATGAAACCGATTCCGATTGATAGTGTTACGTAATTGCCCCGCAGATTCACGATAGCGAAGTAGCAATGATCTCATAAGATGGATGAGATATGTAGAAAGCATCACACGATCCGTGGCCAGACAAGGTTCAAAGGTCAAAGAATAATTTCTCCTGAAAAGGAAAGTCCCATAATTAAAATGCTAAAATGCGGCTGTAAAACCAATATACACCAGTTCCTCTTAAAGCTGCGTAAAATACAAGCATTATGGAATGATTACTACTATTAGCAAAAAGGTGAATTATTCACGTCGTTGTCGCCTTTGATAACGTGAGGTTCAACCGGAACGGTGTGGGAGGTAAAATCGATTTTACACCGCCAACTGTACGATATCACGATTGGACATCACTATCACTACTGAACAGTTTATCATCTGTCTCCTTCTGTCTCTGTCAGTCCTGCTGTCAAAGACATGAGTGAAGTTGGCTGCGCTCCCTATTATTAAAATAGTATAGTCTGTGGTTATGGGATTCACCGAAAAGTGTTCACAAAAAATGTTTTTATTTCAAATCAGCAGATAAGGTCGAATAATAAATTATTTAACATTCAACAGTTGAGCCCTAACTACCACGGTATTAACGCCAAATAAAAACATATCCACGGTGAATTGTGAAATAGGTTAAAATTACAATTTGTTACAGTGCGTATGTAAGTCTAAATAGATAAAAATAAAGGATGAATCGCGAAATGGAAGACGTCGAAACAAAACTGTGTGAGAATTGGTGAGTTTAATGTGCATTATGCGTGTTATGTTGTCAATATTAGTTCTATTTCAGAGTACACACGTTAGCCGACTATTTTTAGATTATTTGGAGCATTGCGAACATCGCAGCTGTCTCTGGATCGCTTGTTGTTTACCTTACATCGAAATTATTGTTATGAAAAACTTCCTTACACTCATTGTTTATTTGTTTAGCCTTTACGGAGATCTTGTAGGCATAGAAATGAGTGTGAAAAATCTTTATTCTTTTGTTGTGGTATTTTAATGTCTTGTATGATATTTCTTTTTTACCTGTGTAGCTAAGGGTCGACGATCTTTATGACCTATTTTGCCCTGGACGACCTATATTGCAGGCTACAAAATCAATTGTGCACTCGGTGGGGGATGAATTCCAGGAATTGAGCCGAGATTGGCCGGGCTGCGCTCTGTGAGGCTTTCATATAATTGCTTTTATAATAAAATAACTAACCACAGTTAGGGTAACTCATTGATAGATATTATTGTCAATGGGGTAACTATATTTTCTATAGTGAATGTATTTTATAGCTAGTTACCCACCTTATAATAATTAATCTAAGCTACCCAAATTACATTTTTTTAAATCGAAAACGTACTTATAAAAAAAAAACGACAAATAAATCCGCTCAGCGAAATTAGTAGGTAAAATTAAATATAGGAAGTAGGTAGGTAGGTAAAGACACTTGACATAATATGTAGGTACTTCTACTTACATAAGTAATTCTAATAAGTAAGTAGGTACTTAGGTACCTAATGTTTTGCGAAAATTATCCACATGACAAACACTTACACACTTACGTGAATGTAGGTACAATGGAAATAGCTAATTTAGGTACTTGTAACAAGTTTTCATACATTTGAATTCATTCAATTGTTTTGATTTAAATGCTAATGTAGATTAGGATGGTCAAGCGGCGCGCGTCGTCCATTGGCGACGAAACAATAGAAAATCAATTGTGTCTCATTAGCGGATTGTGTTCACGATTCATTATCTAATAAGTACCTATACTTACTTAGGGGTAATTTCGAAATGCCTTCTTTGCTATTTCATTAGGTACGCCCGACCTCCGAGCCCAAAAATACGTCAACTTCATAATCTCGGAACGCCATCATACAACAATTCATAAATATCTGCCTACCATCCACTGCTGTGTATAAATGGGTATAACACTGTTGTAATCATTCATATTGTATTCAAACCATTATCAAAAACCGCTGTGCTTATAGATTTATTTCCAAGTCGCACGCCCTACGCTCTCTGAAAGGCTATACAACGCAACAATTTAGCTAACAGAGTGCTCATTAGGGCATGCAAAACCGGTTTTCCGGTTTTGCGCAAAACCGGAAATCGGCCAAAATTTAACGATTTTTGAAAACCGGTTTTGAGAGCCAAAACCGGAGCCAGCTCCGGTTTTGTCAACATTTTTTTCGAAGTAATGTTATTTTGTAGTTCGTCTTCAAAGTTACAAAAATGTTGATTTTTTTGGTTATTGTGGGTGACTGTGTTTAATATTTGAAGATGCTGATTGTGTTTTCTATGTTTAAAATATATTATTTTGATAGCAGACGTAATAGGTACCAAAGATACCAAAAACTTACTTGTTGTTGATTTGATCTCAGTTAATTAATCTTTGTACTATTATAAGTTCATTGTTATCTGTACAATTATTATGGTTTGGATTTTAAAAAAAAAGTAAAAAAACTAATACCCGACTACGACAAAAAAAAAACGACGCTGAAAAAGTATGAAACAAGATTTTCATACTTCGAACAGAACAAAAAGAAAAACCGTAGTCACACGTTATTAGTGTTTCGGTTAGTACCTATAACGTGTGATTACGGTTTTTCTTTTGTTCTGTTCGAAGTATGAAAATCTTGTTTCATACTTTTTCAGCGTCGTTTTTTTTTTGTCGTAGTCGGGTTTTAGTTTTTTTACTTTTTTTTATTTAAACAATTTTGGTGTTAATTTTAACACATGACTTTTGTCCGCTAGAGGGCGTCGCTTTAAATTTGAGCAATATTTTGGAAATGTACAAGTGAAGCCCTTTCAAATGATACCAAACATGGCGTATTTATCTCAATTTTTATTTTTAACACATTACTTTTTGTCCACTAGAGGGCGCCGTATCGAGTTTTGTGCAACGTCACGTAGCCTATGTTCAGCGGACAATTAAGACGGTTCTAACGATACCTCATATCTCGAGTTCCGATAAGTAGATTAGGAGCTATGAGGGAACAGATGAACATACTCACATACATACATAGCCTGTTAAAACTTTTAAGAAAAAAAAAAACCGACTTCCAAAAAACACTACAAAGTGAAAAATAACTTTAATTTCGGAAGTCGGTGTCTTTGGATCTGTATTTTAGTTTTTTGCCACCGACTTCCGAAATTAAAGTTATTTTTCACTTTGTAGTGTTTTTTGGAAGTCGGTTTTTTTTTTTCTTAAAAGTTTTTATTTCACGCTTTTTAGTGGGTCTGCTTATAATTTATCTAAGTTACAATAGCTTAGTGCTCATCGCCTTTTACAAACAAATTATTGCTTTTCCCGATGCGGGGAAGTTAATTGTTGAGGAGTTCTCCAGGTCCACCATCAGCTCCATATCACCATTCACATTGTGACGAGTATAAATTGCTTAGCAACCAAATTAAAGTAATCGAATAGCAACCCGTGAAATACTTATATATTATTGAGTAGTTCCGGAGGCCATCTGTGGTCTTCATTATCAGTTCCACTTCACCAAATGGTGCTTTCCGAGAGCAAGTGCACGAGTTACTATAAAAAATACCCAAATCGCTATAGGTGTGCCTATAATATTTGAAAAGTTCCTTCGATTTCTCCAGGATCCCATCATCAAATCCTGACCTGATGTTTTTAGACTAGATGCTGATAATCCTGGCTGCAGCATCAGGTCAGGCTTATGTCAACATTGCATTGAACTTAAAATTTAGTCCTGTTTAAAATGAGCCCAAACACGACTACTGTGCTGTAATTTCAAGGTTTGTACTTTTTCTGATGCTCCTGGCTTCAGCATCAGGTCTCTATGTACTTCGGTGTTCCTCATTAACAGTACGTTTATCCACACATCGAGCCCTTTTCAATGAGCCTAAACACGATATATCTGCTGTTAGTTGTCGAGGAGTTAGGTACTCTGCAGACTATCCTGACTGCAGCATCAGGTCATGACTTGATGATCATGAGACCAAATGTGACAAATGCCCTATCAAACATCAAAACAATTTACTAATTTATAAAACAGCCCTTGCCTGTTCGAGTAACTTCTTACTGTTAAGGAGGTGTACCTTCCATCATCAGCCCAGCTACCTGAGATGGTAACAATCATACGCAAATACACAAGATACTTCATAAAATATGCGAAAAACAATAAGTGAGCCTATAAAATTTGAGGGTTGCCCTCGATTTCTCTAAGATCCCATCATCAGATATTGAAATGGTGACAATGGGACCACACTGGAAGCACCAGCTTTCAAATAAAAAAAGAATCATGAAAATCGGTTCACCCAGTCGCAAGTTATGAGGTAACAAACATAAAAAAAAAAAAAAAAAAAAAAAAAAATAAAAAAAAAAAATACAGTCGAATTGATAACCTCCTCCTTTTTTTGAAGTCGGTTAAAAATCATAACCCTCCTTTGGCTTTGCCGTAGTCGGGTAAAAAGAAATGTATCATACAATTTGTTTTATTTATAGACTTAGTGGGTATTTAAAAAAAATGGTGTTTCTTTTTAAATTATACTACATTCGATTTTTTTTGCTAAAACCGGAGCTAGCTCCGGTTTTCGGTTTTGGTCCCAAAAAAACGATGTTCAAAACCGGTTTTGATGACTTTCCGGTTTTGCATGCCCTAGTGCTCATACACACGCGCAGAGGCAACAGCAGCCGTCGACCTTCGACGGCTAGGCGGCTGCTGTTGTATCTGCCGTCGACGCGTGTCGCTCGTGTGTATGCACACTAAAACACCGGGTGTAGGTAACCGTGTAAGTCTTTAGCTGTACTTATGTAAGTATGTTATGTACTTACCCATAGTATGTTTTTGCATATTATAATCAGCGGGGCAATTGCTTAACACATTATCAATCGGAATCGGTTTCATTTTGACAGTTCAACAACATTCATTGCGTTATTTACGTGTTGACAAATTTTTCGAGCTTATGAAGCAATGGATTAGCAATTTGCTTCAAAATGATTCAGATTCCGATTGATGATAGTGTGTTACGCAATTAGGGTGCAGGGTGCAGTCGGCTTTTGATCTCGCAATAGCCCTATGTTTCGTCTGCCGCTCCCTTTCAACCTTCACCCCAGCCCTCTGCTCATCTGCCATCAGTCGCAATCCGTAACTTCGTGTCAAATATTTCTTAAAGTCTATAAAATAGACCGAAATCCAAATGATTGCCTACCGAAATTCTGTGTGATTCCAGATCAAAATTGTGCGTTATTCGCGTCTCAAAGCTGATAGATGACTGTCCTCTCTCATTTAATATGAAACTGCAATCAGCACCCTTATTGCGTAAAACACTATCAATCTCAATCTGAATAATTTTGAAGGATATTGCTAATCCATTGCTTCATATGTTCGAAAAATTTGTCTGCTCAACAACGTAAATAACGCAATTAATGTTGCTAAATTGTCAAAATGAAAGCCATTGCTACTGATAGCATATTACGCAATTACCCCGCTGTTTGACGATAGGTATATTAAACAAAATTTTGCTCAGTGGTTTAGATAGCATGTAAGTACCTAAGATTTACAAACATGCACTTTGAGTTAGGTTGCAGAATTTTGCTTTGCGCCCTCCGGCCGTCCTTCTGATTTGTATGCGTAGCCCGTAGATCTAAGCCACAATGCTTAATTAGTGCTACGCTGCTTGCTAGGTGATATGCTCCTAGCGAACTGATTGCATGGGTTGGCTTTTGCAATGGCCACAGCCACACTATTGTTTAATGCTACTGCATGAATTTGTCACTTTTTCAGCTACCTACGCGCACAGCGTAGCTCTTATAGTCTGTTCCAAAAGTATCAGATGAAAGTGTAAACAAACCCTATTCAGGTTAAATTCTTGCGCAATCACTCACTAAATGGAATTAACAACACATTCATGTGTATTTGGAAGGTTCCAACTTTATATCTCACCGGTTCATAACATTATTAAATGGTAATTGAAAAATCATCGGCGACAATTGGGGTTATTAGATTAACCTCAATTTATTTTCAAAGGAAAAACATCTATAAGATTTCTTTTTGCTTGGCTCCTTAGGGTCTTAGAGTAATGTTAAGTAGCCTAGCCTTCCTCAAGCATTGGGCTATGAAATGCAAAAAGAATTACAAATCCGACTGGTAGTTCCAGAGATTAGCGCGTTCAAACAAAGAAAGAAACTCGTCAGCATTATTATTAGTATTAGTTTATAGATTGATATGAAACCAACAAGATACTGCTGCTGCCATGACCGCTGTAAATCCAAAGGATATACCGTGAACCACTAGCAGAAATAGCTTCGTGGAATTGTAACTAACGCCTAGTATCCGCGCACATCTCTGCCATGTCAGGGACGGGGGCGAGCCGTGACCTTTTGGTGATATTTACTGAAGCTCCGGAACCGATATTTACAAGGACGTGTGTGAAAAGCGTCATATAAAATGGACGCACCGATTCTGTTTTGTGAGTGACCAAGGCCCGGCCATCCAGGCTTTGCTATCGCGGGCAAAACCTGGATGAGGCAGGCACAGGAGCGTGGGGATTGACACAAGAAAAGAGAGGCCTATGGCCAGCAGTGGGTGATGTCGGGCTGTGGATGATGATGATGAAGGCGTGGCCACGTTTCCGAAACTGGAGGTCTACTCCCTAAACACGAAATCCGTTGTTTCGTCCGTAGTTACAGATAGTGCCATCTATGAAGACACGCCCCACGCTTCTTTTTAATGTTTACAGTACAAGTGTACAACATTCCGCAGGTATTTTAGTTTTGTCACACACACACAGTAGATAATTACTTATTAGTACACAGTAGGAAGGAAAACATCGTGAGGAAACCGGCATGTCCTAGAACCAAAAATTTAAAGACATGTGACATCTACCAACCCGCACTGGGCCCGCGTGGTAGATTACGGCCCACTCCCTCTCACAGAGAGGAGGCCTGTGTCCCAGCAGTGGGAACATTATAGGCTGATGATGATGATGACACAGTAGATAATTACTTATTAGTGGATAATTAAAACACTAGCGGAGTTTGTGTGTGCTTATATGTTCGTTACGTTCTTCACGCTCAAACATCTGGACCAATTTTGATAAAATTTTGTATGTAGGTAGCTGACACCCTGGATTAACATACAGAGTGTTACGGAAAGGGTATATCAATACAAACGGGTTGAATAGTGTATCTGGTCTAGAATCTCTGTACAAAATTTCAGCTGCAAATGCAATGGGTAACTTTAAAAAAAAAAAAAAAAGTTACCCATTCCAAAGCGTAGTAGAGCTTCATCTTTCTGACTGACCGACCCCTTGACAATTCAAATGTGCCTGTAATTGATTTAATTAAAATAAATGCTTTGAGTTTGACCACTTGTAAAGGCCCAGTAAAGATCAGCCTAGTTTGCTTTGTTAAGTCATCTGCGATCAAGGTTCTGAGGTGTTCCTGAGTTCTAATTTCCCTTTCGATAGTTAATCTATTTACAACCGGTGCTGTCCTGAACGACTGACCTAAAAATTACATAACTTGCCTGACATTCGATTTATCGGAAGTACAATTTGTTTTATTTCGGTATGTAACTACCCTGAAAGCCAATTCTCGTAATTTAAAACGTTAAAAATATAGCCGCAGTGACGCAGTCTCATCTCGGCGACAAACAAATGTCAAAATGTAGGGAAATTAGCAAAGAGATTTAAGGATAGGTCTTTGAAAATAAGAGGTATTTTTGACAGATTGAGACTGAGATCACACTGTGAAAGTTCATAAAATTACGAAAATTGCCCCTCTGGTTTTCTGATAGGGAGTTTCACTATTGGCAATGTGCTATAGTCTGAGAACAAGTTGTGTCGTACACACCTCTTTTAAGCCTCTTCTTAGTCCACCTGCATTCGTAAGTTTATTTTTATCCTACGGAAATCTGTCCAGAAAATTAAAAAATTAGAACAGAATTATGAATTAACCCGTTGAATGTCGTAATTACAGACAATTAAAAAGCCATTGTGTCTCGCGTAGATCTACGTTCCGGCATACGAAGGGTTAAATGAAATCTTCGTTGTCACCGGAAATTATTACCACTTGGCCGCCTACTTCCATAAGCATAGCATTGTCATCTTATAATATTTCCATTGCTGGGACACATGCTTCTTCTCGGCGAGAGAGAGTGGGTTGTATTCCACCACGCGGGCCCAGTGATTGGTAGATGTCACATCTTTGAGTTTTTGGATGTAGGACATACCAGTTTCATCACAATGTTTTCCTTCACCGTCGACTCCACGACCTAGCCTGGCCTGGGCTAGGTCAATGGTTTAGAGCAATGGTGGCCCAGTGGTACTCCACTGGGCCACCATTGCTCTCGACCGCATGCTTGATTGTCACCGAATAACATAAAAGAATCTGAGCTTTGCAATCTTGATAGATATTAGGAATTAAATGCACACCAACAGAAAGGCCGTCTTTTCCTTTACGTAGGTATTGGAAGGTGTATTTTACCTAGCTTGGCGTTTACTACGCAAGGCTAAAAGAATTCAGTCTTAACTGAAATCGTTACTTTGTCATAGTCTATGGTGTTGAAGTAGGATCGATTTGTTTTTGCAATACTCCAAGAATCAAAGTTTGAAACACGTCCTTTTATTGTACTTCATATTTATGTTTTCTTGCGCAGTAAACGGGAGATACCGACGGTGAACTTCACCATCCACAATGTGCACTGCGCGCGCAACATCCGTGTGTGTCCCGTCTGCAAGGAGCCAGTGCTGTACGCTGAGCTCAAGGAACACCACGAGAAGCTGCACAAACTGCGTAAGTACAATAACGTCGTCAAGCACCTTATCCTACAAATATTACAAATGTAGTTATTTTGATGATTGTTACTACTCCATTACACTTACTGCTAAATGAATTTGAACGAAGGCACACAGGATAAGCAACGTGTTATCCGGGTAGTTTTCCAAAGATGTGGGTAATTTCCAATTTCTCAATGCAGTTTCTTGCGACCTGGAACATAACCCTAAGAAAATGTAAAGTTGCACAGTAAAAGAATTCCTCAAAACTTCGGCCCTGATATGCAAGTCGGGGATTAAAGTTTGTATGCCACAAACTCGAGCTATTGTATCTAATCTACGATTAAGACGCAATTACTGATAGTCATAGGACGTCCCCGAAGTAGCACGGCTGCAACTGCGTCGCGACGTCACGCCACGTTGTCCATGTGTCACGGACTGACGACACGATGATTATGTCAGCCAATTTTAGGCACTACATGGCTTGTACTCACTCGCCTATAAAATGGCCTCTATAACATGTGTTTTTTTAGCCCAGGTTCGCACGAGTGCGTTTTGCTCGCGGCGTTTTTTCTCATTTTTGAAATTCGCTCTTAACCGGCTGAATTACAGAAACAATTAAAAAGCCATTATGTCTCGCGTGGATCACGATACGAGGGGTTCAGCTGTTGTACCATAAAAGCAAAATGCGATTGTAGGTACTGATGCACCACTGCCCACCTCTCCGAGAAACACAGGCGTGCGTGCGTCATCTAGCACTCTAGCACAAAGGCACAACTGCCCGTCGCCGTGTCATCAAAATAACGAATAGTAATCAAAACAGATGAAATTACCGTTATAATTATCTAGAGAGTACGCACATGAATCCATCTCTCGTTTGGCAACACTAACGGAGCTATTTGCGGCTTCTAGAACAAAAGATTTCACTCGCTTTTAATGTAGGGATTAGGCCTGATCGATGTTTTCCTTCAAAGTCTGGTCACCCCTTGGATCCCTTAATACCTTTCTTTCAGATCCGTTTTTGGAGTTTGGAAGAAACAGATTTTAGATGGAACGGCCCACGTAAACTAATCGTAGATTTTTCTGTTTTATCGGGACAAACTATGAGAATTGCTCATGCCATAGTAAAAGTAATGCAGTATGAAAATCACATAGTAGTATGAATTTGTCCAATACTATGATGGTCGATGCGCAGCTAGATAATATAAATAATATGCGGTAGATAGATCGGGATCGGAAGCTGTGCACAAGCGCTGTTAGAGCTTATCGAGGTGTGGAGACTAAGTGTATGTTTGTCACCAGAACCATGTAAGAAATGCGGCGAGAGTGTGTGCGGCACCGACTTGGAGGATCACATCCGGGACTCTTGCGCACATACTATCAAGTCATGCCGGTAAGTTTATTTTGCTTGTTTCTGGAGGAGAAGGTTCGCAGTGTATTTTGTTTTATGTAAGCTACTGTGAAAGCAAATCAGTTGCTGTACACAATGTTGAACACACCTTCCCTATTTCAAGTACCTACAAAAAAAGTACAAGCACATTTTTTTCAATATAACCCTTTAATTATTATAGAACAACGTTTTATGCTAAGGTTTCCTAGAAGACCGGTTCCGTCATGTTTATAACGGTTTACGTGCATATGATTTTGATTATTTATAAAAGCTCTTCTGGAGAGGTCTTTGCGCAACAGTGTGACATAATGTAGGCTATAAAAAAGCTCTTCACATCTAAATCATGGTTAAAATGTTTGTTTCCTTCTCCCGTTTTAATACAGCTGCCTGTTGCTGTGTTAACAGTATTAGACATTCAGCAAGATGGTCGGATAAGCACTGTATTGGTAAGTTGGTAGATCTACCAATACCTAAATAAAAAAAGAAACAGAATTTGCATAAAATGAATCACCAGATTAGTTAATCGACACTTATCAAGAATTGGTGAAGCCCATCGAGAGTTTTTTTTTTGTTCTTTATCCATTATTATACCAATTAATACGTCAAGTCAAAAAATATTATGTACCTATTTACCTAATTATACACTTATTCAAGTGATATTCAATGATTTTTTCATAAAGCAGGTAAGTATTGTTTCACAATGTTTGTTGTTCAAATGTGCATGCATCTGCGCACACATATTTTTGTGAAATGTATCATACTTCAAAATCTGAAACGGTCGATACTCAACAAGAAACGCGCTGTCGGTTTTGAATTTTTGCTTTTGCGTTTAGGAGGATTTTCCAGTAGTATCATCTCGGTAACAAATTCTGTTTTTTTCCTAGTCCAAAATGGCCATTGTTCTTTAATTAACATTGTGCTTATGTAGGCAACGGTACAGGGGTCGTGGGGGTATTTAAAATTGAGGAATCATACAGCATGTGGAAGCAATAAACATATTGAGTATTGCACCAAAAAAATCATTCGCATCGCGTAGGGTGCGTCCGCGTCTGGCGAATGTGCCGCGAATGTGCAGCTCGCGAGCCGCCCGCAAGCTGCGCGCGTGCATTTTTGTTGTGGACGCACCCGTAAACAGGAAAACGCGTTTGTTACAAAGGTTCTGCGAGCTAGAACTGCCGCGCCGCGATCTGCCGGCTCACGAGAACTACTGCGGAGTGCGCACGGAGCAGTGCCCGGACTGCCGCGAGTGGGTCATGATCAAGTACCGCCAGCTGCACGTCGACTCCAACCACGGCTTCATTCGACTGGACGACGGTAAGCAGGAGTGAAAGTGACAGTACAACCTTAAAGGAGTGTCGATGGAGTTTCATGCCCGTTCTTCTCCATAGGAACCTACTACGCTTTAGAATGGGCAACTAGCTGCATCTTTCTGACTGACTGATTCCTTGATGATTCAAGTCAGATTTCATGGAAATAAATGCTTTGACCTAGACGAAAGCTCGGCGTCGCGTCGACCACATAACCGTGGTATCCAATCGTGGATACCACGGTTATGTGGCCGACGCCGAACGACGCCTGGACTCAATACATGCTGTTTGCCACGTAGCTTAGTGCCCGTTTTTTAACCGACTTCAAAAAAGGAGGTTCTTAATAGTCTGTTCTAAAAAGCGCTGCTGGTTGGTTAAAGTTAAAATGCCATGTAGTCGCTGCTTAGAACTGGCTGCAGTCAAAATTTGTATGCATTTTCCATGTTTTATCTTTTTATTTCGCGTTCAATACACGAGCAACTGAAAAATGCCGCCAAAAAAGGTTTGAATTTTTGAAGACCAGATTTCTTAAAAAGTCATCTGTATTCCTTATTAAAAAGTCAGTGTATTGTGTTTCCATAATGCACCCATGCTATTAGTATTAAGCAACTAATACAATAATCATAGATTATTTTTCTAATTGACCTTCTAATGTGGATCAGCGTAGCTATTCACAACTATTCGATACACTTCCCTGCCAAATCGAACATCAATCAATGTTATCAAAAGAGTTCTCTAAACGCTGTTCAGAAATCTAAAACCCGAAGATTTTGTCAGTCTAAATCAAAATAGACGACCGCCGTTCTTCAGCTATTTGCTGCCGGGAGCAAGGCAAATGAATAATTAACCTTTTAACTTTATATCAGTTGTCGTGCCCCCAGCGCCCGACAAAAAAAAAAAAACCGAAAAATAAATACCGATGAAACGAGTTGTGATGATGTAATAATAATACAGATCAAACGAGCTATGTTATTTGGTCGTATATATACGACTCTGGCGGAATGGACACGAAAATATTTGTCGGATTAACCCGACGTAAGCGGTTAAAGGGTTAAAATGTGTCATTTTCGATTCGACAACCTGTAGAATGGTCGTGAATAGCTATGCAGGATCTGAGTTTGACATAAACCGTTTCAGATCCCGCTCCAGCACCAAAGAAGGAGCTACCAAAGATTCCAGCAAAGCCGATGGTCAGCAAGATGACGAACACCAACGCTGTCGCCGTGAACACCAACATGCCTTCAACAAGCAACAATGGTTTCTCCCGACCAACCACTTCCAACGTCAACAACGGTGTCTCTCGGCCAACCACCTCCAATATTAATAATAGGCCTAATGGCTTGAAGAATATTAACTTGCCCAGGACTAATATGCCTAGGACGGCTGGTCCATACGATATATATGATACAAGGTAACTTAAATTAAAACAGAATGTTATTTTTATTTGTATGAAATATGGTTCATACTAGGTTGCAGCCTGACATTGAGTGTGTATGAAATCGAATACGATTCGAATAATTGACGACAATTATCCGATTCAAATTCGATAATATTCCAAATACATATAATTACTTCAATTCCAGGGCATCTGTAGTCTGTACACACAGTAGCCTTCAAAAATTAGTTGACATTTTTCCACTTCAGCTGTATGAATCCTTCGATATAAATTCGATTCGATTCCAATGTTTCAGTTTGATACGTACCTTTATGCATGACATACAATTTCGGGGCTCTAATTGTTGACAACATAAGTTACTGGCAGTGCATAAACTCGTAATTCTATATTTAAAGCTACTACAGCAGTGGAAGTTCAAGCTCATCTTCTTCGTCACTGGCCGGCGAAGGCGCGTCCACTGATTGGAGGACAGTCCAGGCCGCGTTAGCCAATGGCTCGAAGAAGAGGACCAACGATCAGCCGCAGATTAACACCAACGTTGAAGCTACCAACAAAGTAGAGAAGGATTTGTGAGTATATTTTTACTAGATGGCTTGACCACGGCGTCGGCTGTAAGCCTAATTAACAGGTAGAATATGGTCCTTCGGTATGGTCTTAGTGATAGGTAAGCACGGCACTATTAAACAGCGTATACATTCATTACATTATACAAAATAAAATATATATAATTTGAAAATGGCATGCAAAATACTGTTTATAAATGTCTAATTATATATCCTCCCGACCGATTAGCAGAGTACGCAGGAGATATTATAGTGCACAAGTGTGTGCGCAAACAGGTGCACTCTCTGTTCCTTTACTCTCATGGTCCGATAGGACGGCAATCCGACACGAACGGGGATAGATCAGGCGCAGGACCAACGGCTTTACGTGCTTTCCGAGGCATTAAACCGCCAACTTCCAAACTCCAGGCTGTTACTAAGGAATTCCTAATGGAAAACCCAAAAACCCCGATCTGGGAATCGAACCCAGGACTCCACGCTCAGCAGTCGCGCTTGCAACCACGAGACCAAACGGGGCAGTCAAATATCTAATAACAATAATAAAACAACTCGGACTTTTAGAAGATTGGGCTATTTTCTCCCTTCTATAGTTATTCTTCTTCATCGTAACCGTCAAAGGACCTTACGTTACCCTCTAGGAGCATTTCCCGCGGCGCTGTGAAGAAGCGGCCGGCTCCTAAGCCGCCCACACGCAACCTACCGCCCGCATCCTCGCAGCGCGACCTGCCGTACTACAGCGCACTGCAACGGCAACAGCGGGAGGAGCAAGAGAGAAAGGAGCAGACGGCCTACAACTTGTCTGTGGGTGAGTCACACGTGCAGAATCGTTTTATACTGAGATAAAGAAACTTAGAATATGCTATAAATTATAATAATACCATCCTATTTTGTTAGTTGATTGTCCCACTGCTAGGGTAAAGGTCTTTTTTCATGCAGAGAAGGCCCGAGCATTAATCACCAGCACGCTTGCTTAAGACGGGTTGGCGATATTAGGCTTCTATTAACTATAAGGCTAGGTTTCCCCACGATGTTTTCCTTTACCGATGTCAGTGATGTCCAAGATAAACTTGGGAAGTACATATGGATTGAAAGAGTCACATTGGCACTTGCCCGGATTTGCAGCTAAGCAATATTTGTGCCACTGTCGCACATTCAAACTGCAAGAGAAAGACAGACATCTGTGCCATAGCACATGTTAAGTAATGGTTATTTTGTTTTATCTCCGCCTCAGTACACCTACTACAAAAGGTAATAGTAGTTTTCTTTGATCTCTCCAAAACCTTTAATTGTGTACATCATGACACGCTTTTACGTAAACTACGTTACAATACTGTCCAAACCGATAAATCATTACCGCAACTGAGGCTTATTTATATAATAGGTTTCAATGTAGATATGAATGACGAGTAATCTTCCAGGATATCAGTTCAGTTAGGTGTACCTCAAGGCTCAATACTGGGTCTATTTTTATTCTTGTTTTGTATTCATGACTAACCATATTATTTAAAGGATATTTGTGACGTGTACAGATGGTACCTGACGGCTAAATTTTGACCTAAGTTCGAGCGCTATTAATTTAATCTGTCAAGCGCCGCTAATGAGACACAATTGATTTTCTATTGTTTCGTCGCCGATCGGCGAACTGCGACACTTGACCGGTTAAAACCCAAACGGCCTTATTTCAAAACAAACTACAGCTAAAATTACTATTACTGAAGTTATACCCGAGTCTAAGTTTTGGTATAAGAATTTTGCGCTTGTTGGAATAAAGCTCAGAATAGGTACAATAAACGGCTCGAAAGTTTAGAATTTGACTAAAGTAAGAACTCGTTTTGTCCATTCCAGGTCTACCACCAGTATTAAGCGCAGCGGCGAAAGTCGAGAAACTACGCAAGATGGACGCTCTTCAAAACCCGGAATCCCACGTAGACTACAAGAGTCGCCTGCAGGGTCGCCTGAGTAGAAGCCCGGAGAACCAAGTCCAACCTGGTCACGTGCTAGGTTCTGCAGCAAATGAAGATCCTGAGAGGCGACGGCAGGAGTTCAGGAACTTGAAACCGATGACTCCTCAGGAGTTCCTGGAGAGATTCAGTGAGATGCAGCTGAGGAAGGATGAGGAAATGCGAAGGAACAACGGGCAGGAGTCGGGGAGGAAGAGTGGGGATCGGTTCAGTGAGATCAAGTCCTCGCTGAGGGAGTTGCGGAGGGGATTGAATGAGGTGAGATTCTCGACGGTTTTCTTTTTAAATCAAGGTTTTTTGGTTATTTAATGTCATTATTATCAAAAAACAAAGCCACGCGTATATTCGCAAATGGTAGTTACTTTTTCCTCCGACTAGTCTTTCAAAAACTGTGATTTTCATAGTTTTTTTTTTTATAAAAATGTTCTTTATGTCTTTCAGGTGACTGCTCCGTACCATTCGAATCCGAACATCAGCGCCAATCCAAACAACAACAATAATAACAATGGGTAAGTGTATTTTGTGCAGACTTTGCTTCAGTCAATATTTTAGAAATGATGATAACATCAGCCGGGCCCTTTCCCAACTATGCTCGGGTTGGCTTCCGATCTAACTGAATGCAGCTGAATACCAGTATTTTACATGAAGCGGCAGCCTATCTGACCTTCACAGCCCAGTCACTGGGTAAGACGATACTCCTTGGCTGGTGGCTCCATGACTTGTTGTCAGACTTAAGATATTTATCTTCATACATCATCATCATATATCGAATACATCATCATTCTCTAGCCCTTATCCCAATTTATTTAGGGACGGCGCAACATATTGTATTTTTCTTCCATACTTCTCTACTAGCAGCGCACCGCGGTTTCACCCGCATACGTTTTCCATAGGATTATCGGGATAAGAAGTATCCCATGTTCTTTCCCGGGACTCATTTATCTCTATACCAAATTTCATTTAAATCGGTTCAGCGGTTTAAGCGTGAAGAGGTAACAGATAGACACACTTTTGCATTTATAATATTATTAGTATTAGTATGGATTAGTCGTCATCTCGTTAGTCACCCCCTTTCTAGCCATATCATCTTTCCCACAGTCTAGCCATCGTTTCTTTGGTCTTCCTCTACTCTTATTATAACCATTTACATTCTCAAAACTTTCCTTAGATATTGAAAGGCATACGTATTTTAGGAATGAACGCGGCGGCCGTGTCTCGCCCGCTAACGAAGACGTGCGACTTCCGTGCGAGTTCTGTAACTCACTCATACCGGCACACAACCTTGTGCAGCATCAGGTAATACTATACTTCAATTCATAATCTGATACAAATTGCTACACCACTATCTTTACTATCTACTTTAGCATTATATGTATTCTAAGTTGATTTTGGAGAGGACCACTACTAATAAAAAGTTCGTAAAAAAATATTGGTTTCTCAGATTGTGCATTAAAAACGTGTAAAATAAAAATTTTCGCAGCCGCCATCTTGAATTTTAAGTTTGACGTCACTATCGGCATTAGCACCTTCGAAAACCATGACCGATGTTGATTTCAACGCGTATATCTACCATGGGTACTGGAGCCTGTTCTGTCGCCAGACCGGCTGCCGGCCCGACCTGGCGCAGCTGCGGCCGCGCAGCGCGTCGCCGGCGGGCGCGGCCGCACTGCCGCCCGCGCCTGCGCACGAGCCCGAGCCCGTCATCCCGTGCGAGTTCTGCGCGCAGTCGCTGCCCGTTTACCTTATTAGCGAGCATCAGGTAACACCCGATTACAAATCACTTTGTTTAGCTGACGAGCCTTAGTATACATATGAGCCGAAATCTTGGTCGCGGTACTGTAAGCATCGGGGGATGTTAACTGTACCAGGATGAATGAATAAAAGACTATTTACTTTTATTTAGCACTAGCTGCGCCTTGCGGTTTCACCAGCATAAGTATCGATCCCGTGGGAATATCGGGATAAAAAGTATCCTATGTGTTAATCCTGGTTATAAACTATCTGTGCGCCAAATTTCATCCAAATCTGTTCAACGATTTACGCGTGATTGAGTAACAAACATCCAAACATCTTCACAAACTTTCACATTCATAATATTAGTAGGAAGTAGGATAGTGTGATAATTATTATGGTCTATACATCAGTAACATTTATAATATCTTTTTCCTTTGGCTTGTCAGCCAAATTTGAAGCTTACTGTCTTCTAATCTTAAACTAAATATGTTTGTCTCGTATTTCTTGTCAATACTTTTTAACGGACTCGCGGAGGTTGCATGTAGGCTCCAAATAGGCTATAATCTCTACAGTACTAGTTCAAAGTAGGTCATGCATTCCTAATAATGTTTTAATGTTTTTCAGGAGCGCTGCGGCAGGGAGGCCAATCTTCTGTACCCCGACTGAACTAGTCTTCCTAAAGTATTTACCATTTTTATAAATTAGCTATACTCACTTTTATTTAATTCTTACGACAATTTTATTAAATTGTCTCTCCATGGCCAATGTTCTGAAACTCCAATTAATATATGTTGCACTTCTGATATTTTTTTGTTGAGCCAAAGTTTCAACAAATTATTTTGTCTTTGTAGAGAAAAAACCTGATATATTTTGGCATTTGTCTCCTTTTGCAAGTCCTAGAATTTAATACTTGTACATTTCATAATATTCCTTTTAATTGAATGTTCTTGTTTCAACAACACTGTTTTTCAATTCGATTCGAATACTGCATTCCTATTGGCCACGTCGCGAGCCAATCAAAACGCATCTGTGCCTGCGCAAGTATTGATTCTATTTTTGAAATTGGCTTTTCCTGTACAAAGACGATTTGATCTCTAAAAAATATTTGAAAGGAATCGAGGTAGTTAGAATAGGAACTAAAAAAATGGACGTCCTATAGATATGATTAAAAAATTAAAGAAAGAATGAAGAAATAATAAGAGTGAATAGATAGACTTGAAGGAAGTGACTTATTAAAATGCAGCTCATAAGAATGGCTAGGTATACGACCCAAGTGGTTATAAAAGAATTTCTTGTACTAGGTATGCTGAGCATAACATTACTGAGGAAAAAGGGGATATCTGAAAGATGTATTTAAATTTTTCTGTAGAATTTACGAGTTTAACGCCAAAAACTTAGTTAATAACGTCAACCCTAGCAAAAAATTCGCGAGGAACATACAGGTGCATTTGACAACTGTTTAAGAGTGATGACTGTTCGTTTGGCAACTGTGATTGGTAGTCGCATTTCAGTAGCTGTTAGCTCTAACCCACGCAGTTTTGTAGACTTTACCATAGTTGGAATAAAGTTCAAAATTAAAAAAATTACTGGTTTAATCCTGGTTCTGAAGAATAATCTTGTTTTGTATGGACAGAACATGTTGAAGTGCTAAGATGTTAGTGCCAAAATGCTGATTACGGGAGATGCAAGAGTCTTGTTTGTTTTTTCCTTAGGAGTTGATAGTATTATTAAGTTTGACAATAAAGCAAAGCTCAATTTTAGATCTATTATTGTTTTTTTTTATTATGATTTATATGAAACTATATCAAATCGACTCTACGGTTACATTGAAATACAGCTCGTAAAATGTTTGTCGTGTAATGAACTATAAGATACGTATTCGATTTTTCGCCCAACCATAGGCTGTTTGATATAAGTGTAATTAGGTAGGTACCGACAGGAGCATAAATATATTGCTATGAACAGCACGGCAATAATATCAGACGGGCAATTCTCGTCATTTTAAGAACGTTCACAGTATGATCTCAGTCTCAATCTGTCAAAAATACCTCTAATTTCCCTACATTTTGACGAGTTTTTGACATTTGTTTGTCGCCGAGATGAGACTGTGACTAGATTTTGAACGTTTTAAATTACGAGAATTTGCCTCCTGATTTCATGCAATATCAGCCTAAATATTCCCACTGCTGGGGCTCAGGCCTCCTTTCGATGAGAGGCAGTGGGCCGTAATCCTTCACGCGGACCCAGTGCGGGTTGGTAGATGTCACATGTCTTCGAATATTTGGTTTTAGGACACGCCGGTTTCCTCACGAAGTTTTTCTTCATCGTTTTAAGAGCGGTAGTGATGAAATATTTTACATAAAGTAAAGCGGCTGTCAGGGTTCGGACCTACAACCTATAACTCATAAGTCGCGGCCGTTACCACTGGGCCACCACTGCTCTGAGATTTCATGATTCTTCCATTAATATCTGTCGTCAAGATGACGGCAAATATAATAAAACTTACAGTGGCAGCACAAATAGGTATGTGACATCGAAGGTTACAAAACTGTCTGACGAGATAAGCGACGACAAAATATCGGATGCTGCATCGGCTTCAAAAATCTGTGTCAAATAATTTATGCCGAGCTGTCCATACTAATATGCTTGTGACTGTATGTAGATGATGTTATTAATGCGCCTGCGCAAAAGATCGAAATCTAAAATAAACTGTTGCCAACTGGCGTCATGTATGTAAAGCAGTTTAATTGATCGTTTGCGCAGGCGCTGAAGGTGCCACTCTTGAGAAGAAGCAAGAAGAAATAAAGTCATATAATGCAATAATCTGCCTTTTGGCCATGAGGATGTAACATTTTGCCTGTTCGAAACATCTAGGAGCTTTCAAGAGATTTGAGCTGAGCATGTGTTTTAAAATCGTTAAGACTGTCAGACTTTCGGGCTCTTAGGAGCCCGAAAGCGGGAGCGGGGGGAGCGGGTCGTTAGCGACCCGTAACGACTGTCAAAGACCCACGAATGACAGCTGGGACCAACGGCTTAACGTGCATTCCGAGGTACGGAGGGTCTTAGTATGTGAAGATGGTCACCCATCCACGGAACAACCTTGGCAAGCGTAGCTTACCCTGATCGATCAAACCGTGCGGCTGTTATTACTTAGCCACAGCCCCTCACAACAAAGCTTTAAGCTCTCTTTAGATATTGATATCCATCGCGTGTGTGAAGTTTCAACATTTAATTCATTAATATTTGACCTTCCTTATGCCTTTGGTTCCTTTGGTTTCCTTAGAAAGCTGTGAACTGTCACTCAATAACGGCTGCCCCCGTCCGGTCTAATATAAAAAGAAACTATGAAACGTGTACTAAACACAATGGCGGCTATCGCTGTCTCGCTTTAACATCTGCAGTCTGTGCATAGTCTGTGTCATTTTTGCTGTGTTGGTATTCAGCTCTTTCTATGGGACTCCCGTCTCTTCTTACATAATAATGAACTACTTACTCTGTGGGCTGTCCAAATGCAGAGCGTTTTTTGACACCTTAAGTCAAATTCTGTTGAAAATGGCCGCCGCTCTTCTAGCAAACCATAGCTTAACGGAAAACCATAGACACAATACAATTAGAGTGGCACCTTCTTTGTATGTATTGTGGTAGCTTTATAAATACCTTTTATACATGTAAAACTTTAATGTCTGAACGTTAGATGTAAGATTATAATTTTTAAAGCTAAGAGCGTTCAAGCATTTAAAAATATTTTTGAAAATTTATGTAAAATTCCTCCTAGGTAAAAAATGAGTTGTAATTATTATTGTATTTTTATCAAGCTCGAATTTCATACATTTATCTTTTTTTAAACTTTTAAGTACCTATAATCTTTGAAATTGTATTTATTAAAACATTATAATACTTGTCATATCTACGAAGTAAATAAATGTTTTAATTCTCAATGTTAATAGAAATATCGATGTGAAAAATAATTAAAATACCAATAAAATAATATATACCTAGTACAGCCCGATTGAATCTATTATAAATGGCGGCTCGAAACATGAGGCGAATCGCTGAGTAGCGCACTTCAGAGCCGCCAGTTTGAGTCGTGCTGTATTATTGTATTCTAATATTAAAAATGAAGCATACCGAACGTTAAAGCATTTGCCATTACTCATAGCCATAAATATAATTAAGACCGACGCCATATCGTCGTGTAAGATTTTGACCACAGCTTATAGGTCACTGACCTATAAGCTATGGTCAAAATCTTGAAATCTCAAAAAACGGCACATAGCAGATTTTGGTTTGGCAACGACGATATGCAAAACACAGTGGCATGGTGTGCATAACTTTGGTGTACAATATAGTATTTTCCATCTATCGTTGGTGCTCTAGAGCATGTCACACGTAGCGATACTTTAAGCTGCTCGCGAAGCCTCTCCGTGTGGCGTCGGCCTTAGATAATTTGCCACCGTGTGCCAATTTCAGCCAAAGCGCCGATCAAATGACAACCTCTGTCAGAAAGTCAATCTATCCTAATGTAACTTAGAAGCTGCTGTCATAAGTGTTTGGTCAGACTGGCAGCGCGGGCGCGGCGCTGCGAACTCAAACATATGAACGTCCTTTGAGTGTCCATAGTGGGCACGCGAGCGCGTTGAGCGGCGCGGGCTGCTCGACGCGGGGAGCGCGCGGGCAACTCACGCCATAGCTCGTTCATACGCATAGATATATGAAAGAAGTTTTTTTACATTTCTATGTTCATACGAGTGGCAGCAGTGGGTTCGCGGAACGGGCGCGGGCGGCCCGCACGATGACCGGGGTTCCCAAACTAGTTCGAGCTTTTTTCTAGAAAAAATAAGTCTTCTTCATCCATATTATATTTTGACAAACACTGGACACGACAACACGCAGAACGCAGCCGCGCTCCACTGCGGACAGGCAGACCGTGCGCGTTCCCGCACCCGCGCCGCTCCCGCCCCGCGCTGCCAGTCTGGCCAAGCACTAAGGAAACAAGTGATGTTCAGAACTCCGTATCTACTCTTGTATTAGGCCACAAACTTGTTCGGGTGTACATTTGATTCGGCAGTACTTTTTGAACAACAAAGCCGACTCGAAGCGATGAATATACAACGTGTCCCAAAATTCAACGATAAGCGGGCACCAGAGGGTGGACCTGATCATGATTACTCGAGAAAAAATCGTTGCGATAAAAATACCTCCTGTGCGAACCTGGGATAATGCCAACCCGAACAAGTGTGTACCACGCCTTACGAAGCAAGACTCTCTTTACCCTACTTGTACTAAAATATTGTATGGTGTATTTTTTAATTAAATTTATACTTATTCCGAATTGTGGTCGGTCGTCCTATATGGTCCTATTTCGCGCTGTGGCTAATTCGGTACATGCCATCGATAAAATAATAGATCAGTAAAATTTCAGTGTGTATATTAATTTACCTAAATAAAAAAAAATATATAGAAATAAGATGATTTACTCTGTTAATTTTACGATGATAATAATGACACATGAAATGTTAAAATACTTTTTTAGATAATAGTTATTATTCAATTGGGATATTTAAGGGCAAAAGAATCATCATCTTTCTGCCTTGTCCCATATTAGTTGAGGTCGACGCAACACGTCTTTAAGGGGTTTGACGCAAAATGTGCACTTCGCAAAAATGTGCACTTCGCAAAATGTGCAATTCGCAAAATGTGCACTTCGCAAAATGTGCACTTCGCAATTTGTGCACTTCGCAAAATGTGCACATCGCAATTTGTGCACTTCGCAAAATGTGCACATCGCAATTTGTGCACTTCTCAAAATGAGTGTAAATTTTATCACAATGGGTCAAAATAAAATCCGTTTGCTTACAAATTTTTTTTTATTATTTTGTTTTATTATATGTATATAGATAAGAAATTACTTACATAGATTTCACTTACTTTGAGAATATTTTTAAAACTTATAAGAACTTTGACACACAAACTAAGCAGCTATTTACATTTTACTTCATACGCAAATAACATTAACGAATACAAAACTTAAAACTTTGCAATCCACCCGCAAAAGAAGTAATTCATAATAGCACGATAACAGTAGTTTCTTTGTAAAAAAGTAATCACGTTCAGGAAATGTTTGATTATGTATTTTCAGTACACGTCAGCTATACACATAATAATCACAACATATCTATTTATTTATAGTAAATGAGAGATAACAATTTTACATAAGAGTTAACTTTAACTGACGTTTGACGAGTGCGGCCCTAAATATTACTAACTAATGCAAAAAAAAAAACAAACGGTCCTTCGACAGACATGGCCAGCCCACTGCCACTTCATGCCAGCTCTGTCGGGAACTCCGCTTCTTTTTCGGGTAATTTAATTCCTGATTTTATCCCTCAAAGAGACTCCGAACATAGCTCGCTCCATAGCGCGCTGAGTGACATTGAATCTGTGGACCAGCCCGACAGTCAGTGTCCACGTTTCAGCACCGTATGTCATAACGGACAGGACGCACTGGTTGAAGACCTTAGTCTTCAAACACTGCGGGATAGGCGACGAGAAGACTTGACGAAGTATTCCAAATGTTGTCCAACCCAACTGGATCCCTCTGTCAGCCTCTTACTTAAACTTGTGTCTACCGAGCTGGATGACTTGTCCTAGGTAGACATAATCCTTCACAACTTCGAGAAGCGACCCTTTGATCTGGATTAGACTCGGCACGACGTGCGAATTGTAAATGACTTTTGTTTGTCCAAATTCATGCCGAGACCAACCCGTCGGGAGGCTGCTCCATTTAGGCTGTGCAGCATTTGGTTTAGCTGTTCCAGCGTCTCTGCTATTATGACGATGTCATCGGCAAATCGAAGATGCGAGATGTACTCGCCGTTCATGTTGATACCCTGTCCAGTCCAGTCCAGCGTCTTGAAAACGCCTTCCAATGCGTTGGTAAAAAATTTAGGGGAAATTACATCCCCCTGTCTCACCCCCCTGAGCAGTTGGATGGGGCTGGTTTTCTGATCCTGCATCATTGCAGTGTCATACAAACATCTTAACACTTCGATGTAGCGTCAATTCGACATCGTTGCAGAGAGGCCTGTTGGAGTGTTAGGACTAAATAATAAAAAAAGCATAGTGTAAGCAAACGGTTTTTATTTTGACCCATTGTGATAAAATTCACACTCATTTTGAGAAGTGCACAAATTGCGAAGTGCACATTTTGCGAAGCGCACATTTTGCGAAGTGCACATTTTGCGAAGTGCACATTTTGCGAAGTGCACATTTTGCGAAGTGCACATTTTTGCGAAGTGCACATTTTGCGTCAAACCCGTTTTAAAGGACTCCCCTGTCAACCGTCACGCTATCATTCACTCCCTTTTCTTTCATGTCATTCCTCACACAATCCATCTGAATAATGATTAATTGATTATTATTATACTGGGTCAAACTATATTAGTTAGCGTGATGGGCGTCGACATCTAGACACGATAAATTAAAAATTAAAAGGTTTTGATGTTTACACAATTTTTTATTAAACTATATTTCAAGTGACTTGCATAAATTGCGGTCGATGACCCCACAGAAAAAAACAACAAATTATTTTCTTCTTTCGCTACCTAATTTAATTTTACCCTATATTGAGCCTTTTATTATACTTACATTGAGTGTGGGTTACCACCCCGATTATAGATTCCTTAAAAGTTGTGTCATCTTAAAATGAACGGAGTCTAATAACGTGGGCATATTTAGTTGATAGTGGATGTTTATATTCTTGTAGGACAATGACTGTTTATGTAACGTTGTATATTTTTGTGATAACTTGTAATTCTATATAACTACTATGACGAATTAAATTGTGTAAATTCTGAACTTTGCTCTCATTTAAAAATCAATTTGTCTAGCTTTTTCCTAATTATCTTGAGGTCGGCTTCCACTTAAATCGGATGCGGCTGAGTACCAGCCGACCTATTCTGTAAAAATCTCGACGTGAAAACTTAGCTGAAGTGTGCTGCCAGTAGTCGATTCAAAAATAAAACCCGACTACTGAAAAGGATGAAACAAGAAAGTAAATTCCCGTGGTCGCATGCCGCTGTACTAATATAAAAGCATGCGACCACGGGAAGGTACTTTCTTGTTTCATCCTTTTCAGTAGTCGGGTTTAGTTTTAAAACTTTTTTTATTATTATTTTGGGCTTATTTCAGTAATATTTATATTTTTGAAATGTGCTAATTAAGCCCTTTCATTTGAAACCAAACACGGCATGATTAAAAAACATTTTTTTTAGATCATGACTATGTCCGCTAGAGGGCGCCATGTTCAATTTGATGTGACGTCACATAGCCTATAACCAAGACGCTTCTAACGATACCTCATTTGTCCAATTATGACAAGTAGTTTAGAAGTTATGAGGGAACAGATGAACATACATACAACATACATACATACCGATCAAAATCATAACCCTCCTTTTTGCTTCGCCGTAGTCGGGTAATTATGCTAGATCAAGTGCTGGCTTTTACGTTGGCCAGAGGCTAAGCATTGTCATACAACGTGGCAATGCCGCCAGTCTCTTGGGTACATTACCAGTCGACAGCGATGCGGAGGAATATTTCGACGCAATATTTTAGTTTTTTAATAGTTTTAGATTAGGATATTATATTTTTATTTTAATAATTTGTAGTTTATTCATAGGCCGACCGCTTAACTGTGACGTTGTCTGAGGTAGCTGCGCGGTGCTGGAGGGGTGATAGTTGTCACAAGTTAACGAACCAATGAGCTCTCGCATCACGTCACCACAACAACATGGAGTATATACTCCTAGCGGAGGACAGGGGCGCCAACATTATAACATAGGAACTATTTGTTGAAATGCACTATACCAGTCTATCAAAAAGTACTCTGTGTGACTATACACCCTTACTAATAAACGTTGTATAGCGTCTGTATAGTTACACAACGCTTTGTCTTCTTCTTTCGAAAGTCAAATTACTGACGACTGAAAGAGAGAAATTGGTGTGTAACTATTCATCTGATTTAATACGTTTATTAGTAAGGGGGTTAGAAGTTTGTACATACCTATACATATAATAAATAATTAACCTTTTGAACGCCAGAGTATAAACGTATCGCCGTACCCCTGACGCCAGGCCATTTTAACAAAACAACACACACACACTTAAAACAACAAAGAAGAATGGGCGGTTTCGTCCCAAGTGTTGTAACATGTTTCGACCTATATCATATGGAAGATCTCAGTGAGTGTTATTTTTTTTTTTGTATGGGCATAACTCTGTATCTCGTGCAGGGAAAATGTTATAGTAGTTTCATTTATTTAATAAAATATTAAATACAACTTAATTAATTAGTCTATTAATGACAAAAGGACTAAAGCTATTTATAACTACCTACTCCTACTCTGACCCAACACCCCCCAGCACCCCCTCTACTACCCTGCGCTGCGCACTGCTATTGTTTTTTTTTGTAAGCGCAGGTGCAGCCAAAAATTATTTTAAAAGACAGGCTATATGTTGGAAAGTGATGGTTATCGGTTGTTGCATGGTTGTTGCAACTTTTTGTAATAAGTATACAGAGTTGATACGACAGAGGGGCTTTCCTTTAAACTGCCTATACTAGATACCATTTTCAAGCTCTGTACCAAAAATTAATTAAATAGCAGCAGTAGTTTAGTCGCAAATGATTTTTTAAGTTTTTACCCCGTTTGAACACGATGTATCTTTCGTAACAGCTGATTATGTCTAACGCATAGGTCATGCACCTTAAAACGATTAATCTGAGTATAATCTACAATACGTTGTTGCCGCTCTGACGCAAATCACAAGTACAACCAAATATTTCACAAAAAAGTTGGCAATGCAAACAAGGAAGCAATAAATACACATACTTGCACTTTCATTACGAGAGTGACAATCATAGCAAAACATCCCGCGCGTAAAAGAAATAGAAATAGGTCAGTGTGTTGCTATTGCATCCTAGATCCTTGCGATCGATAAGTGGGATTTCCCGGCCTCTAAAAAACAAGTTTTTTCAGTGCGCCGACGCCACCCTTTGGGAACGTGCGTTATGTAACACGGAAGCTCCTGCGCCACTTTTGTTCTGTCGAACTCGCGCGCTGACAATTATTATTGTGATTTTGTTCAGTTATTGTGATAGGACACTAAATTATAAGTTTAAGACAGTAAGTATTTGAACTAAAAAATAGGATTATTTTAGCATTCTTAGCGACGGACAGTGATTTAATTAGAAAAATAAATAACAATCTTCTCCGTCGGTATGATTTGTGCATTAATGTGAATGGAGGACACATCGAGAATTTAAAAATTTTGTGTTTTTGTTGTGATTGTTGTTTTGCGCGTACTTCAAAACCTTGCCGCCTACCGCGCCACTGCCGGCGTCGGACCCCCGCCGCGCTCCGGCACACGCGCGACGTTGCCACTTTTGTTACCCAGGTATCTAAGTTCAGTAAACTTCATTTACAAAGGCTGTTGCGTTTTACTCTAATTTGTAAGCTATTTAGTTTGTTTGAAAAAAAAAAATCTAGTTTTTGGCGCTTTTTATTTTTAGACCGTATTGAATTAATACTAAACACCTATAGTTACGTAGTGTAATTTAATATCCCCTCTGTCATATCAACTCTGTATATATTTATGAGTTTTATTAAGTTTTATTTTATTAAGGTTTTTATCTTTTTTATATTTATAGTTTTTTACTCTCTTTTACACTTCAAAATAAAAGTCAGTTGTGTCAGCGATTCGTAATTTCATTGATCTATGGTGCTTCTAGATGCCATTATTTATCTAGTGGTATATATGCACTTGTGCTTTCAATTTTTTATAGCTGTGCTGTACTACCGTATTTTAAATTGTTGCTCCTCTGTTTATTTACTGACGACTTACGCATTCCTAAAGGACCTCTGGTGTTTCAACGTTTACAACTATCGACTTCGACTTACTTTGTGGACTTGATATTATTTTTTGATTGGTTTGTTACGATTACGAACTATGGAACATTTGTGTGTCACCTGTGCTCGGTCTTTGACTCGACAGGGAGTGCGACATGTAGTTTCAAGAACTATATTAGAAGCAAGACTGCGTTTTGCTGAATATATTTCAGAGCATATGAGAATAGAACAGGTCTGTTATGTGCTTGTTTGTTTCTGAACTATGTTTGTGCTTTTTTCACGCGGTGCCGTCGCAACGAAACAATGAATCAATCGGTTTCTTATAGGTAACTGGGGAGACATTATATTTCCATACTTATATTATAAATGACGACACGACGTGTCGCGGGTTCGATTCCTGCACGGAACAAATATTTGTATTGCCTACAGGTAGTTTAGTTTCGTTAGAATTTTTCGACGCTATATTTTAGTTTGCGTATAGTTTTAGTTAAGTTAGGTTTTATTTTTTTTATTTTCGATAGAATATAGAGACTACTTAATTAATCTATTATTATATCACAAGACGTACCAATATGTGTACAATGTGCATTTGTTTGAGGCATACTCCTACATAAGGGAATTATTCAGTGATAATTGTATATTTTTTTTCAGTTTATGTATTTTAAAATGTGCGTTTATTAATATCTGACTAAAAGTAACTGTTACTACCTGTGATTAATGTACAATTATTATAAATGTAATAATTATGTGGATATGTAACACAAAATGTAAAAAAGTATTGCTTAAAATTATGATTAAAGCATTATTTAGTACGCAAAATACGCGCATTGACGTGGAGTTGCGGACACAAGCCTGTATTACCTATTACCAAAAGCATTATTTAATACAAAAACCTTTTTTTCACTTGAAGCCCAATTACTTTTGACCTGCACGCAATTGTAATAACAACTTGGATTATTATTCATGAAAAAGCCTAAATGAACATGTTTAGACTAGTCGCAACTTGTTACAAGGATTGGGACGCAACTCATATAATAACGCCCATTCTCCTTTCTCGATATTGGTGGTTTATTTATATTAGTTTCATGCAGACGGAAGACACAAAAGTAATGATTAAATTGTTTATTTCATAATATGGTGCGACCCGTGCGACGTGTATTTTGTCATATATTTGTGACGTTGGCCTGCGGGGTAAGATTTCGTTTGTCACATATATGTGACAATGGCGTTTAAAAGGTTAAATATATATAAGGTGGACCGACGACCTTGTGAAGGCCGCAGAAACTCGTTGGATGCGAGAAGCACAAAACCGGTCGAAGTGGAGGTGCTTGGGGGAGGCCTATGTCCAGCTGTGGACGTCTTTCGGCTGAAATGATGATACATATAATAAATCTTTAGACGAGGGAAAAAAGTGCAATGACAGCTCACTTCACCTAAGTTTTCAAAGTAAGATTTTTTACAGAATAGACTTCAAGTATTTTACATGGAGCGACTGCTTAGCTGACCACAACCCAGTTTATTTTATTTATTTATTTTATTTGGGAAACAAACATGCAATAACAAACATAAGTAGGTAAGTATACAATTAGTTCAACACAATCCAGAAACAGTTTCCACAGATTACTATACAAGTAAATTATACAGGAAGATTTTTTCATCACCATCCAAATTTTTACAGGGTGTTCTACCCATGAATATGAACAACTTTCACTATGGGACCAACTCTGAAATCACGAAAAAAAAATCAGATGTTTCATACAAAAGTTCAATACCTAATTGACCAAAATGTATGAAACAGCTGATTTTTTTTTCATGATTACAGAGTTGGTCTCATAATGAAAGTTGTTCATATTCATGGGTAGAACATCCTGTAAAAATTTGGATGGTGATAAAAAAATCTTGCTGTATGTGACTAAGTGTAACAACAACCAGAATTTCACACCGTTAAAGTGTACAGAATTTACAATTTAATAGTATATAACCACAGAATACTTAAAGTACTACGTACAGAAAGGCCACTCCCTTCCCCGCACTAACATCAGTTACCGCACCTCACGCCGCACTTCGATGTGTTCGTCGCCTGCTCTTTAACAATGGCGCTCGCATACACAAGAACCGCAGCGCTGTACCTACCTACTGCTGACACGAACACATTATTTTTTTAAAGTTTTATATTTTGTGTTAATCACGATGGTTGTATATTGTGCATTATTTGGATGCTTATCTTCATCGAGGAACGATAAAGACAGGAGTTTCTTTCGGTTCCCGAAACATGAAAGAAGGTAAGGAACAGCAACTCAAATATCCTTTAAACCCATAAAAAATAAAAGCTATTTTCTCTATTATTAATTTATTTTCCAAGTTTTCTTCGTTTTAGAACAATTAAAACTTCCGTAATATTAACATACCAAATTGCTCTCTCTCTTTATTGTCTTAGTTATGTCTCTTTCTTTCACGTTCTATTCGTTCTTCGACTTGAAAAGTAGTACAATAGAAATGTTATTAATTAGATTTCTGTGAGTACCTAGTGTCGCGGCGCGCGGCGCCCCATTGTTGCATACGTTCGGGCAGCGCCGCCTATTAGTATGTTGATATATGGCGCCGCCGCCTACGCAATACTGCGCCAGCCAGCCCTACTAGATTTCACGCACACATTTACACGTATACAAACGTCATTTGTCAATGTAGTGGTAGTAGGTAATTATTTTGCGAGCGTTGTATGGAGTGTCCGGGGTGTGATATAACATTATTATAATTTAAATTTCGATCCCAATATTTCTTATACTAAATTTGAATTTGGGTGAAAAATATTTAAATCTTCATTTGCTTTTAATGAAATCGTGTCGTACAGACGACATGCTCTTTTATAATAGTAAAAGTATTCTTGCCATAATTGGTTCGGGAGTTACTGGGTAACACGATAGCCCTTGGTCTCTTATTGATCATTTTATCCAGAAATAATTTCGTTCTGAAGAAGGCACAGACGCCAGCCTATCCCAACCAGTGTGGGTCAGTAGGGATATATGGAGCACAAGGTTGCATCTATCCCTACCGGTAGCGATAATTGGAAAAAATCTCCAAGTATCCCTACTAGTGGAGATACATCAGTAGGGATATATATGGAACAGGGGATTTAATGTATTCTACAAGCCGCGTCCTAACCAAAAGCGAATTTCATACGAACACGCGATACGTCGCGTTCATGTCACTTTTTTGTTCAGTGAACCGAAACGCGTGGTCGCGCCAACAGAGTGAGCTTTCCGGTTTTCCGAATAAATTTTTTGGTTAGGACGCGGGGTTAAAGTTTTTACTTAAGTACTACTTAATTAAATATTTAACTAAGATATATAGTCCTCGATATGACTTTAAACTGTCGTGCATTTAGTATTGAACTAAATGTAGAACGCCACCTGTAGGCTACGGGATAAATACACCCAAATAGGCTCGAATGGAACAGTCGATATTAGTGCAGGATATCAACTCAGGGCGGCGGCTGATGAACATCTAGCACGTCAAAGGCGGCGCCCACGGACCCAGTCAGGCGGTCCACTGTACACCCACCAACTCGCACTAGACAAGCGCGGTGGGTTAATTTGTCTAAACCCCTACTCTCTCATGAGAGAGTAGGGACGTCTTTGCCCTGCAGTGGGATGTCACAGGCTAATAAGAAAAAAGAAGATATAGTTAGGACATACATCTCGATGTTTTGACATTTCGCCACACTCCTGTGTGCTGCTGTGTGCGAAGCAAAAGTAGGTAAATAAATATTACACTGAACTAAATACCTGCATCAAAAAATAAATTATTTATAAATAATTCCAGCCTATTATTGTCCCACTGCAGGCAATGGCCTCTTCTCATACTGCGAAGGCATGTGCATGAATTCATTCATTTTCATTTTATTTTAAAGTAACTTACATACTAATAACATCTTAAGTAGGTATATATATTAGCATAGCATGATCAGCCTATAGTGTTCCCACTGCTGTAACACAGGCCTCCTCTCTGTGAGAGGGAGTGGGCTATAATCCACCACGCGAGCCCAGTGCGGGTTGGTAAATGTCACATGTGTGTGTGTGAATTTTTGATTCTAGTACAACCGATGTTTTCCTTCACCGTTTTGAGAGCAGTGGTGATCAATTAATTTACACAAAGTAAATTTCCTGCTTGGGGTCGAACCCACGACCTGTAACATGTACCTAAGTCGCGGCCGGCCGGCCGTTACCACTGGGTCACCACTGCAGCTCTTTCCACTTAGCATGCTTCTGTAAAAATTAATTACAAGTTTCCATAATAATAATACGTTACAAAGTGATGTGCATTGATTTACACTGATTATTCAAAAAATCAAAAGCCATCGTCGCGTTCATTTATTGTCACTTTTGTTAGGAAAACCGGAAGGCGCCCACTGTTGACGCGACCACGCGTTCAGGTTTATCAAAGAAAAAGTGACATATGAACGCGGCGATCGCATATTCGCTCGGCGAACGTTTTTGAATAGAACGTAGCCTAATACAGTGCGTCCATAGACGATGCTGAATTTATTTAATTAGCAAAAATTGCTAAAATGTTCGGTGGGTATATCACTAAATCAGTTCAAAATTATGGACACTCATTGGGCACTCATTTGTCTATAAACAACACATGAACATCTCCGATGGACATCTTGGTACACTTATTTGTAGTTTCGCACAGTTTTGTATCTTTGCACACCGACACCGAGACCGGAACCGCCTCTTTCCGGGGAGCGCGATTAGATTTTGCGAAAATGATCCGATGGTAGACTTTCCAAAGTGACTTAGTTTCGCCAATTGCTTCGGGGTAGGCGCTTTCGTGGTTTCCTCATCAACTACGGTAGTCACTGTCGTGTCTTCCTCGTATTTCTCTGTCACAAGCTCGTCGCTCTGTGGGGCGTCTGCTTCAGAATTAAGTCCTGCGTTATCATTTGTTGCGACTCTATCATTGAGTATGCTTTCTGCGGCCACAATTTCAGAATTATTAGCTTCAGGGTGAATATCGTCGAAATTATTGCTTTCAGTTTCTTTAACTTCTTCGGTTGGTGTGTTCTTTTCTGTGCTGGTATTAGTTTTAGGTTTGGTCTTGATAGAATATATTCTGTCCGAGTAGTTGTATGTAGGTAAGCTGTTATTGGCCTGCGCAGTCTTCGTAGTTTCTTTGTTTTTGTTAGTGTCTGCAGCAGGTTCCTTGTCGAGATTGCCGGGTATGATGAGCGGTACATTTTCTATTCTAAATTCCCTCTCTACGGTCTTCAGTTCAGGTTGTGAGTATTCCAGGTCGAGTTGCTTGACATACGTGATGTTACTGTTCTGCTGAGGTGCTGGCGATACCGTGCATGCGCACAGTAGCAACGGGATCAAAGTTCTGAAAAACAGAAAGAAAATGTTTTATATAAGTTTTTCGCAATGCAAAGTTTATTTTACATTGTGTGTGTTCATTATTTAGCCATAAATTGTTAGTGTGTGGCTTGCTTTGTCAGGCTATAGCCGAACATCTTGTGAAATGTCCATTTATTGAGCGAAATATCTGAACCTAAGAGTATTCATTAGCATGTCTGTACCGAAACCGTTACCTTTGCCACACATCAAGTCGTTCTAACCTTGGTAGCAACGCAACCATGAACCGTTTAATCGGAATTTATTTTATTTATACTTTATATTATTATGTAAATAAAAACAAAAGGCCTGACTGACTCATCACCGCCCAGCCCAAACCCTTGGACCTAGAAAGCTGAAATTTTACACAATGGTTTCCTTTATAATGTAGACAAGGAACAAGGAAGGATTTTTCGAAATTCAACACGAAAGGGAGTTAAATAGGGGATGAAAGTTTATATGAAAGTCCGTCAGTTTTAAAGTTAGGATCTTAAAACTTTGTGTTTAGGCTGACGATTGAAAATAATTTATACGTGTCTCAGCGTTTTTGATAATTCCACCCCCAAAGGGTTAAAAAGGGGGATGAAGTTGTGTATGAAAGTCCGTCAGTTTAAAAGTTAGGATCTTAAAACTTTGTGTTTAGGCTGACGATTGAAAATTAATTTATACGTGTCTCAGCGTTTTTGATAATTCCACCCCCAAAGGGTTAAAAAGGGGGATGAAGTTGTGTATGAAAGTCCGTCAGTTTAAAAGTTAGGATCTTAATATTTTGTGTTTAGGCTGACGATTGATGCGCTGGCGTCTATACCACGTTTCCTCTTCAGAAACATTTGGTACTTAGTAGCAAATTGAAATAGGTACCTAACATAGTTTATTATCTTAATTAAATCAGTAGGTAAGTGGATATTAGAAATTCGGCAATAAATTTTTTATAGCATTCTAAACTTCATGAAATAGCATAGTATGGGCATAGGCTTTAGAAAGATGCATGGGCGCCAGAAAATAAAAAAATATACTATATTATCTTTATTATTGGGTAAGTAAAATATTAGTAAGTAGTTACTATATACACTAGATACTAAAATAAATGACTAACTAACTTACAATACAAATATATAAAAATAAAAATAACAAAGGACACTTAGGCGTCGAAGTATTCATCCGCATCGCTGTCATCCGGAAACGTGCCCAGAAGACTGGCAGCATTGCCATGTTGAATGGCAATGCTAATTCTTTGGCCAAAGAACGACCCAGCCCTCTGGTCACGTGAAGTATCGACCAGCCGGCGAGAAATTTCCTTAAAAAGGAGACGCGCGCTCGGGCCCCATGACCCGAGCGTTTCGACCCCAAAAAATGTATATATACTATAAGTAACTACTTATAGTATTTATACATTTTTAGGTGCGGTCTTAGAAACGTGGTGCGGTACCCCCATACAAACTCATGTAGGTAGGTACCACTACTTTTTATGTGAATATTATATCAATCATATCTATATCACACTAATATTATAAAGGCGAACGTTTGTGAGTGTGTGTGTGTGTGTGTGTGTTTATATGTTTGTTACTTCTTCACGCTCAAACGGCCCGGAATGGTCCCGGAAAAGGACATAGGATACTTTTTATCCCGATATTCCCACGGGATCGAGACTTATGCGGGTGAAACCGCGGGGCGCAGCTAGTACTAATAATAAAGGTGAAGAGTGTTTGTTTTTTTTTTTTGTTTGTTTAAACGCGCGCGCGCGCTAATCTCTGGAAATAGTGGTCGGATTTGAAAAGTTCTTTTTGTATTTCGTAGTCTTACTAGGAACTACTAGGATACTTATCATCACGCTAGGGCCCTAAGGAGCCGAGCAAAAACAAAAAAAAAACCGAGTGTGCTTATGACCACACGACTGAAGTGAAACTTCAAACGTATTTGGCTTTGAGAGGAAGAGAGAAAGAAAATGTGCGCGCGCACTGCTTTCTCTTGCTTATATCCCCCACTCAACTCCCGTTCGCCTCGCCCGTAGCCCTTAGACATGGGTCGTACTTGCAAAATCGAGTACCAGGGCTTCCAAGTACGTCCACCTTAAGAAACCAGGGCCTAAAACCAGGGCTCGAGATACTTTCAAGTATTTTCCATCTGCATCAAAAACTGATCCATAACTTCATACAAATAAGAAGTACAATCGCGTAATCAAACAAAAGCCCTGTTGGAAGTAAAAAGTACTTGCATAGGAAATTGATCCGTGAATTCCTATAAATAAGCACAATCGCGTTTACAAATAAATACTTTTACAAACCATTAAAGTAAAAATACTTGCATACGGAATTGTTCCGTAGACTCTTACCACACCTCGGACACTTTATACAACGCTCGCAAAATAATTACCTATTACTACTACATAAACAAATGACGTTTGTATACGTGCAAATGTGTGCGTGAAATCTAGTAGCATAAAAAAAAATGGCGCGGAAAGCAATTTGTGTCGGGGAACCGAACGACGTCGGCGGCGGCGCTGCCCGAACGTGTGCATTATTATGAAGTGACCATGTAGTTCAATTGTTTATTTATATAGTCGGGTTCGTAATGAAATAAAAACACTGAAATAGTTTAGTTTAAATGACTTATCTGTAAATAATCGGTTATTAAATCGCATGTTATTAAAAATGCGAAATCTTACAAACAGTATATGTAAATACGAATTCGGAAAAGCATCACAATATTCAACCATCGTGATTAAAACTCAAATAAAACTTTTAAATCGCATAATTGTGTGTCAGCAATACAGCGCTGCGGTTCGCGAGCGCCCTTGCTAAAGAGTCGGCGACGAATACCTCGAAGTGCGGGGTGAGGTGCGGTATCTGATATGAGGGCGAGGAAGGGAGTGTCCTTTCTGTACGTAGTACTATTAAGTATTCTGTGCTCTTACTGATAAGGAGTATGATCGCATTTGCGAAAACAAACGCGGTTGTTGAACTATTTGAGTACCTACGTACTCGAGCGTCGAGGCACGACGGAGCGAGATACTTTCAAGTATTTTCTATCTGCATAGAAAACTGATCCATAACTTCATACAGATAAGAAATACAATCGCGTATTCAAAAGCCCCGTTGGAAGCATAACTACTTGCATAGGAAATTGATCAATGACTTCGAATAAATAAGGAGCAAAATCGCGTTTACAAATAAATACTTGCAAACCATTAAAGTAAAAAAAAACTTTTTAAGAAAAAAAAACCTAAACAACACATGAACATCTCCGATGGACATCTTGGTACACTTATTTGTAGTTTCGCACAGTTTTGTATCTTTGCACACCGACACCGAGACCGGAACCGCCTCTTTCCGGGGAGCGCGATTAGATTTTGCGAAAATGATCCGATGGTAGACTTTCCAAAGTGACTTAGTTTCGCCAATTGCTTCGGGGTAGGCGCTTTCGTGGTTTCCTCATCAACTACGGTAGTCACTGTCGTGTCTTCCTCGTATTTCTCTGTCACAAGCTCGTCGCTCTGTGGGGCGTCTGCTTCAGAATTAAGTCCTGCGTTATCATTTGTTGCGACTCTATCATTGAGTATGCTTTCTGCGGCCACAATTTCAGAATTATTAGCTTCAGGGTGAATATCGTCGAAATTATTGCTTTCAGTTTCTTTAACTTCTTCGGTTGGTGTGTTCTTTTCTGTGCTGGTATTAGTTTTAGGTTTGGTCTTGATAGAATATATTCTGTCCGAGTAGTTGTATGTAGGTAAGCTGTTATTGGCCTGCGCAGTCTTCGTAGTTTCTTTGTTTTTGTTAGTGTCTGCAGCAGGTTCCTTGTCGAGATTGCCGGGTATGATGAGCGGTACATTTTCTATTCTAAATTCCCTCTCTACGGTCTTCAGTTCAGGTTGTGAGTATTCCAGGTCGAGTTGCTTGACATACGTGATGTTACTGTTCTGCTGAGGTGCTGGCGATACCGTGCATGCGCACAGTAGCAACGGGATCAAAGTTCTGAAAAACAGAAAGAAAATGTTTTATATAAGTTTTTCGCTATGCAAAGTTTATTTTACATTGTGTGTGTTCATTATTTAGCCATAAATTGTTAGTGTGTGGCTTGCTTTGTCAGGCTATAGCCGAACATCTTGTGAAATGTCCATTTATTGAGCGAAATATCTGAACCTAAGAGTATTCATTAGCATGTCTGTACCGAAACCGTTACCTTTGCCACACATCAAGTCGTTCTAACCTTGGTAGCAACGCAACCATGAACCGTTTAATCGGAATTTATTTTATTTATACTTTATATTATTATGTAAATAAAAACAAAAGGCCTGACTGACTCATCACCGCCCAGCCCAAACCCTTGGACCTAGAAAGCTGAAATTTTACACAATGGTTTCCTTTATAATGTAGACAAGGAACAAGGAAGGATTTTTCGAAATTCAACACGAAAGGGAGTTAAATAGGGGATGAAAGTTTATATGAAAGTCCGTCAGTTTTAAAGTTAGGATCTTAAAACTTTGTGTTTAGGCTGACGATTGAAAATTAATTTATACGTGTCTCAGCGTTTTTGATAATTCCACCCCCAAAGGGTTAAAAAGGGGGATGAAGTTGTGTATGAAAATCCGTCAGTTTAAAAGTTAGGATCTTAAAACTTTGTGTTTAGGCTGACGATTGAAAATTAATTTATACGTGTCTCAGCGTTTTTGATAATTCCACCCCCAAAGGGTTAAAAAGGGGGATGAAGTTGTGTATGAAAGTCCGTCAGTTTAAAAGTTAGGATCTTAATATTTTGTGTTTAGGCTGACGATTGATGCGCTGGCGTCTATACCACGTTTCCTCTTCAGAAACATTTGGTACTTAGTAGCAAATTGAAATAGGTACCTAACATAGTTTATTATCTTAATTAAATCAGTAGGTAAGTGGATATTAGAAATTCGGCAATAAATTTTTTATAGCATTCTAAACTTCATGAAATAGCATAGTATGGGCATAGGCTTTAGAAAGATGCATGGGCGCCAGAAAATAAAAAAATATACTATATTATCTTTATTATTGGGTAAGTAAAATATTAGTAAGTAGTTACTATATACACTAGATACTAAAATAAATGACTAACTAACTTACAATACAAATATATAAAAATAAAAATAACAAAAGACACTTAGGCGTCGAAGTATTCATCCGCATCGCTGTCATCCGGAAACGTGCCCAGAAGACTGGCAGCATTGCCACGTTGAATGGCAATGCTAATTCTTTGGCCAAAGAACGACCCAGCCCTCTGGTCACGTGAAGTATCGACCAGCCGGCGAGAAATTTCCTTAAAAAGGAGACGCGCGCTCGGGCCCCATGACCCGAGCGTTTCGACCCCAAAAAATGTATAAATACTATAAGTAACTACTTATAGTATTTATACATTTTTAGGTGCGGTCATAGAAATGTGGTGCGGTACCCCCATACAAACTCATGTAGGTAGGTACCACTACTTTTTATGTGAATATTATATCAATCATATCTATATCACACTAATATTATAAAGGCGAACGTTTGTGAGTGTGTGTGTGTGTGTGTGTTTATATGTTTGTTACTTCTTCACGCTCAAACGGCTGGACCAATTTTGATGAAATTTGGTATAGAGATAGCTTGAGTCCCGGAATAGCTTGAGTCCCGGAAAAGGACATAGGATACTTTTTATCCCGATATTCCCACGGGATCGAGACTTATGCGGGTGAAACCGCGGGGCGCAGCTAGTACTAATAATAAAGGTGAAGAGTTTGTTTGTTTTTTTTTTTTGTTTGTTTGAACGCGCGCTCGCGCTAATCTCTGGAAATAGTGGTCGGATTTGAAAAGTTCTTTTTGTATTTCGTAGTCTTACTAGGAACTACTAGGATACTTATCATCACGCTAGGGCCCTAAGGAGCCGAGCAAAAACAAAAAAAAAGTTACAAAGAACGCTAACCGAAAACGATGTAATAGCGCTGGTAGGGAAAGCAAATCCGTTCAATCCGGATTTTTGGTCCAATCTGGGTTATCCGGATTTTACGGGTTTTTCATGAAAATAAACATATCTACCCATATTAGTTAATATGATGTTACTTATATTTGTCTAAATGGGTTAAAATAAAATCACATGGAAATCAAATCAAATGGGGTACAATGCCAAATCGAATGCCAAATAATCGAATATCAATCGATCGACCGCTATAAATCGAACGTTCTTGACGAATGGTTAATAAATCGAAAATTCCATATACTGACTACTTTTTTTGCTTGGAAAATATTATATTTGGGGAAATATTCATTCTCGTGAGACGGGAAATAATAAATTATTTATCAATAAAAAACTCTAGAGGAGTATACACCGTGTTCCGGGCGATATACAAAAACTTCGACCAGATGTTCAGACCATGGAAATAAGCATTTTTCACTATGGACACATTAATGAATTCTTATTTTTTTGTTAATTTTCATATAAATACTTTGACGTAAATCGCCCGATATGCATACCTCTTTATCAGAATTGGCAACGATGACGTATTTTCATTCATAAGATTTGGCGGGCTGCAACTTGTCAAAACTGCGTAAAGACCCTTTCTTACTGCATAGCTCAATTAAATTTCACTAATTGAAATTACAAATATCTTTGTAGGTAACGAAGCCATTTTAAGTACTACTTCCTGTGTTAGATTTAATTTGTAAAAGCTATAAAAGCGTTTGACAAAGTTTATGGATATCGTGAAGAACACGGTGTAGGTATATAGCAAACAATTACGCTCGTACGGACGCTCATCACCTATGTTTCCACCTTCACTGTGCAGTGGTCTTTTTTTTTTTTTATGGATGGGAAATCATCAAATGACCCCTCCCGCTCTGGGTGGAGCGAAGGGAGTGTCAGACTCTTACTGACTAAAACCCATCCGTGTTCCTTCCTTAGCCCTTTATGTTCCGGGGTAGCGGTAACCCTTTCGGACAATCCCGCACCCCCGTCAGGCTTCGGCCCTGGCAGGCCCCTTCCTTTATGCTGACATCTCTTTGAGGCGCGCGTGGAACATGTACGCGCCGTCCGGCACGAGCCTGGTCCTGATCGGACGGTGAGCTACCCATTACTCTCCGTCCGCAGGCCCGCGCCTACGGTGGCCGGGAGTCGTCACGCGGCTCCCGACGCCCGGAGCGTCTCCCGCGGCGGCTGGGGTGTGAGGCTCTCTCCCTCAGCCGTTCAGCCACCTCCTTCGCTAGAATGACTGCTTCACAGAAGGAGGTGACCGCCTCCCACTCCCTCTCGCCCCGGACCATGGCTTGAACCAGGGCCGGACGCGAGAGGTCGCCGCCGCTGTCGATCGCCTCTACGAGGGCACGGCGGTGCTCCGCCCATGCGGGGCAGACCTCCACCGTATGCTCCACCGTGTCCTCTGGGCGATCCTCGCAGTGGTGACACCCGGGCGTCTCCTCCCGCCTGATGACTCCCGGCTTCAGCACCCTCGAAAACCATGAAAACGACACCCATGACGAAAAATTTGAAAATTTTTGCATCCGTCATCTTGGATTTTCATTTTGACCTCACTATCTACTTCAGCACCCTCGAAAACCATCAAAACAACACCCATGACGAAAAACTTGAAAATTTTTGCAACCGCCATCTTGGATTTTCTTTTTGACCTCACTATTGCCTTCAGCATCCTCTGAAGCCACGAAAACTATCTCTCTCTCTCTCTGTCTCTTTCTTTTTGAATTGTTGTTTTTTCTCATCTTTTCATTATGGACGCTTTTAACGTTCTGCATCGTTCTCACATGTATAATTTTTAACATGAATGGTGTAACCAAGACTTTGTAACGATATTATTTTGATTTAAAAGAGTGTCCATGGAGTTTCTTGCCCGTTCTTCTCCATAGGTACCTACGCTTTGGAATGGGCAACTAGCTTCATCTTTCTGACTGACCGACCCCTTGACAATTCAAAAGTGCCTGTAATTGGTTTAATTGAAATAAATGCTTTGAGTTTCTATTACTATGAAAAGTGAGGCATAACGCCTTTTCGTTACGTGACGATTTCTCCTATTTTACTCCTACCGCAAGCTCCGTAAAAGAACTTCGTTCCAAAACTTCATTGCGATTCGGAATATGACGACATTTGCTCAATGCCATCTATCGAGCAAAGTGGTTAACTCGAAACTCGCTCTGCATTAATCAACTTTCATAAATCAATAACGACACTGATCAACAAAAAAAAAAATTGTTTGTTTCCTGTAATTTTTTTTGGTTTCTATCTCAAATTGACGCGTGTTTTTTAAGTATGGCAACAATTTTTCTCTAACAGCTTTTGCTTTTGAGTTACAGCTAACTAACCTCATTTATATTAACTATTTTTACTTAGATTTGCGTTTTTTATTGGACACTGAAATATATTTTGTTGTTGTTTTCGAACCTCGAAACTATCATGACGATTGCTACTTCTGCGTTGTGAAAATAAACGGAATTAACCCTGGAAATCGAAATAAGTGGTCATATCCTAACTTATTTTCTGCTCAAGGACCTCAATTAAAATTTTGTTAACATAATATTAAATTCGATTGCCATGATCATGGGCATGAAACGCTCAGGTGAACCGGCCAGCAACAACGAACCAACCCATTCATCCTTAATCATAAAACCCTTGTAATATAATTCGTCATATTCTCACAGTTTTCTAATCTGATGGAAATCAAATGACGAAGCAAAGTAATCCTCTTCGAAAATCCTGAATCGTCGAACAAATTCTTCAATTTTTTAAACAATTCCTTCGTGGTCTTTGTCTCCTTTATGTGCACAAATAACGATGGATCTATCGTCAAAATCAGCTTAGCACGTGCTTTAGCATCTGCCACTGCTGTTGCTGCGGTAACTTTTTGCTTTAGGTAAATGTCCGCGCCTTGTAGTACGGTCAGCATCAAAAGTTGATTAACACTTCAGTTTTTTTAATCTTAGTTATTGAGCAAAATATTTGTTCAAAATTGCAGCAGAAAAAAATTTTTTTGAATATAATATACTCTTGTCTATTATGTGAAAGCTAAAAATCAGTTTATTGAAAATGTTGTTGTCAATTTAATAACATGTAAAAATGATAGTGTTAATCGACTTTTGATGCTGACTGTACCAGCAAATTCTCAACAGCAAACGCCCAATCATCATAATTATCACGGCCTATTAGTTTCGACACGTTCGTAAGAAATTAGGAACTCATTTTCTTGATAAGTAGTACAACTCGAAATATTAACGACAAACTACTACTTTTTGCAAAAACAATGGGGCTGGGCCCATAACCTATTAAAACACGTTGGTTGACCGTTGACAAGTAAAATATATATTTTGTTTTACACGTTCATAGACAAGAGGCATAGACATATATTATTTTAATATCTATTTTTAACACATAATGTATTAATTTTCTGTGTTTTTTGTCAATATAATAAAACTGTATATTTCAAAAAGTAAAGCTGTTAGCCATCTCCCAGTATTTTTTTCATAGTCAGGGCCATATAAATACCCAATAACAGAAAAAAAAACCGAGTGTGCTTATGACCACACGACTGAAGTGAAACTTCTTTCGCTCCATCTGTATGTATATGTGTGTGTACAATATATACATTATGAGAGGAAGAGAGAAAGAAAATGAGCGCGCGCACTGCTTTCTCTTGCTTATATCCCCCACTCAACTCCCGTTCGCCTCGCCCGATCACACTTTTCGTAACGCTCACGTCACGAGTTCGCCAGCTTACTCCAAAAGTCAAGCGTGCGTAAAGAAATTTCACTTCAAAAATTTAGCGCCACAGGCGCCACTAATAAACCATCAATAGAAAGCGATTTTTCTAATATTATAATCATTATCATTACTTTTTAAAATAACACAGACATAAGTATCTGTGTTATTTCGTCATAAAGGTGAACCTAATAGGAAGTGGTTATTCACATATTATTTATATAACAATAGTAATATGTTTTCGTTAGTAGGTACCATATCGCGCCAATAGATGTCGTTACGTGTTTCCAAAAGACTTAATAAAAGTTATCCTAGAATACTTTAAATTGATTATATCTTTTGATAGAGTAAAGCGAATGCGATGAAACAAAAACTAATCACTGCTCGGAGTTTTACACCATATTTGAATATAAAAATTAACCATATTGGTTTGGTACTTTTTACGTTGACCCTGTTCAAATCAATCTGTCATATCCAAACAGACAAAATGAACAAAAATTCCAAAAATTTATGAAATCTGTTGGTTATCCTTTAACACCCCAACAATTTTTTTGGAAATATTTTCAATGTACAGAAACGCCTTGTCTACAAGCTTATGTATAGAATAGATAGATAGATAGAAGAAGATAGATATAGATAGATATAGATAGAATAGGTAGATAGAAGATAGATAGATTATAGATACATTTATACACTCCTTTGCAAAAAAAACGGGCACTTTAGATTTTTTTCTCTACTTCAATGAAGAAGAACAAGAAAGTGGTTTTATTAATTTGACGATGTATTGGTATGTTATTTGAAGCATCCTAGCATGATTCTTCACGTTCCAAATTTAAATTTTGAAATGAACAAAAGAAAAATAATGATTATTGTGGATTATTGTAAAATTGCTTTACTAATGGCGCGAATTGCTGAAACGATTTTTTTACTGATTACTAAAATTTTAAAACTTTTTGTATATTTTCTGCAAATTAAACAATATCATCTTTCTTTTTACATTAAATACCACTTTTTGATATGAGTGATAAAGCGATAAGGGCCGGTAAAATTATAGCCCTATTTGAAGAAGGTTGTTCGCAAACTTACATGTCTTAGCGGCTAAATGTGAGTCGTTCAACTGTCCAGAGGACTTGGCAACGGTATCAAGAGACCGGTGCGGTCAAAAGAAGACCCGGTTCGGGAAGAAAACGACGCACAGAACCAAGAGATGACCGCTTTTTGGTGAGTCAGGCGTTGCAGAATCGTAAGGCATCAAGTGTGGACCTAAAGAAGAGCCTTGAAGAAGTAAGAGGAGGAGAAGTTAGCTTGTGGACGGTCAGGAGGAGGCTTTTGGCTGCCAATATCAGGAGTTACCGCCCGGCTCGGGGCCCTAAATTACTCCGTGAGCACCGTGTTGCTCGACTTCAGTTTGCTCGAAACTGTGCTTCATGGACTCTGGAGGACTGGAATAAAGTATTGTTTTCTGATGAAGCTAGAATCTCTTTGTGTGGAGAGGACCGACGCCGGCGAGTGCTGCGAAGACCACGGGAACGCTATGCGGAAGTGTGTTTCGAAGAAATCACTCCTTATGCCGGAGGCTCCGTTATGGTTTGGGCAACAATTAATTCGACGGAGTGTACGGAGTTAGTTTTCATAGAAAATGGAACAATAAAAGCACACCGGTACATAATGGAAGTCCTAATTCCATATGCACAACCCGCATTGACTGCCCTTGGGGAAGATTCCATTTTTATGGACGACAATGCTCGCCCGCACCGTTCTGGCGACGTGGAAGCGTACATGCAAGAAGTTGGAATCCGTCTTTTAGATTAGCCAGCTCGAAGTCCTGACCTCAATCCAATTGAGCATGTCTGGGATGTTCTAAAGAGACGGATTAGATCAGTGCAACCTGCTCCACAAAACATCAGGGAGCTAAAAAGAGTCATTGCAGAAGTGTGGGAACGTATTCCTCAAAACGTTATTAAAAACATCGTAGAAAGCATGCCCAGAAGGATTAAAGCTGTGATTTTGGCAAGAGGAGGTCACACTCGTTATTAGGTTTTTACATTGGTAACTTTATTTAATTAAAAAAAGTTAAAAAATCTTCTTGTCTTTATTGCCGACCACTTCTTATTGTTTGGCCGTTACATCGGTTTTAAAGAATTCATCGATTTTTTTTTTTTATTTGCCAGAATTCACTTCACGCGTATTAATTTACACGATTATAAGTATACAGACTACGTCAAACAATTAAATTTCATTTAATTAACTCAAATCGACCTAAGAACGTAAATTTCCTTAGGTGCCCGTTTTTTTTGCAAAAGAGTGTAGATATAGAAGACATACATAGATAAAAACAACATGGATTTAATAAAGTTTCTCCGTGCAATTACAATTCACACAAACTTTTAAAATGTACCTATAAAAGATAATAATTAAAGATTAAAATGTGATTTATTGATGTTTCGATAGAATGAATATGCGATGCGTTGAACACCCGATCAACCAAACATTTTGAACACTCGATGTATTGAGTGTACGATACTTATATTGAATCTTCGATTTATTAACCATTCTATATTATGAACGTTCGAGTATTTAGACTTTCGATTTATAGTGGTCGATCAATTGTTATTCGATTATATTGGCTTTCGATTTGGCATAAATACACCCCGCCCCGCTCGCTCCCTCCAGACCAGAGCCGATAGACTCGACACTCGCGATTTTGCGAGACGTGACGCACGAACAGCGAACTCGCTCGTTTCGATTTTTTTGATAAAATTTCTTCAAAAAATCCGCATTCGGTTTTAAAATTCGGATTGGGAACTTTAGTAAAAATGTGCGGATATCCGGGTTTTTCGGATTACGGATAGTCCGATTGCATTCCCTAAGCGCAGGTAATTAGGCGATGATTACTTCGGGGCCCGAACTAAGAATGAATTACAACAGTTTCTACTCCCAATATGTATTCCCGTCCGAAAAATAGTTTTTACCATTGCCACTCGAAAAAGGGCATTTTATTCATCGATAACAGTGAATAATAGTAGATTGTACAACTAAGGCATAAAAGAAGCTATTTTACCCCGAGACGTTTATATCCACGCGAGCCGTAGGCGAGCGTGGATAGTTAACACTTTCGCGGACAGTCTTAATTTAAATCGTGTTCTAGAATGACACAACAAATTGCCATACAAATATATTTGACGTTTAAATACGTTGTGTTGTATGATATTAGATGTTTAAAAGACAATATGACAGAAACGTCTTATCACGTCATCGTTTGAATGTACTTTAGCAGAGGTTTTTGACGATTTCTGGCAGTAACAAATACGAGAAAACTACCAGATGGATACATCTGGTCGAGAAGGAGATATCCTTGAGGGTTAAAATCTTAGTCATGTCCAAAGTAGCCATCACGATAAAAAAAACATCAAAATCATAAGTCATTTATTCAAATTAGGCTGAGAATCAGCACTTTTTGAATGTCAAAATTACATAAGACAGTCCCCCAAAATGCCGCCCTCCACCACTGTCTAGTGCTTTCGCTGGGAAGAAAAAGTGGCCCAACAAACTCCTCAGCAGATCCTGGAATGGGTCCACCTCGGTTAAGTCATTGGAATCTTCAAAAATTCTCATCAGATTTCTCTTGCGCTTATCCATCTAAAACAAACAAAATAACTCATGACATACAATTTTAATACAATAGAGTTGTAATTGAATTAGTTTACAACCTAGTGATAATAAGATAATAGCATAATCTAAATACTTACGATGTTTATTTGTCTGAAAATATTACGATTCGCCAATCCCGCGCTGTTGGAACGCGCGAACCTCGCTACCGTGACACTGCCGCACTGAGTGTAGGGACGCGAGAGGCGCGAGGGACGTATAATCACGTTGTGCCTATCTGTGTAGTGTCGCTGCACATTATCAACAGCACATTTTTAAAACGATTAAAAATAAAGTTCACGTGACGGTAAAGTTTTGAGTTTTCGATATGTTGTGACACAAGGTACAATATACCGAAAAAAAATTTACTTTATGCACGGACTTTTAGAGCATGAGAAGTGAAAAAGAGAGTTTTTCACTTCTCATGCTCTAAAAGTTCGTCTTTATGTTGTGCTTAGGCGACATAAAATCGCTTTTTATGTTCTAGTGCATAAAGTAAAAATTTTTTCTAAGACTAAAGTAATCAGGCCCAACAGCCACACGCACAATAAAACTCCGCAGATTAAAGTCGTGATTTATTTCATTTTCTTTCATTTGTACCACTTCGGTGTTTTCTATCGTTAATTTAATAAAATCAGGTAAAATAGTTGTCATTTATTATAAAGGCAAAGAAACGTTTTCCTTTTTTGGCAGTATGAAGTACCCAAGTCGAATGACAAATGTTGAAAATTAAAAAAAAAAACTTTTAAAAAGTTTCGTGGCGGTATTATCTGTGGTGGCGGGAATTAGCTATGGATGCAACATTTTTGATTAATTATGTACTGTATACTTTATGCCTGTTTCATTTTCTCGCAATCGAAGTGAAAAGCAGAGTGTATAACTCAGGCATAAACGAGCCATTTTAAAATAGCTTCTTTTATGCCTTAGTTGTACAATCTACTATTAGTCACTGAGTGAATAAAAACATTTTGAATTTGGAACAAGCACGAATATACGAATTATGTACAAAAATAAATAAAACGTGCTGAAAGTACGTACTGGCTGGCTATGTGGAGCTATTTCATAGAGCTATAAAACTAAATTTAAAAAAAAATCCCGCCAATTTAGGTTCTTTTCTATCTGTTATCGTGGTTGTTTTAAGTCATTGGAAAATCTAATAACATAAATTATAATAAAATGAGTTCTTCCAGTGATGAAAATGAGACACTGACTCCGAAATCATTTCGAAATAAAGCAGCAATTATAGTAGATAATTTTTTGCCTCCAATATCTTGGGAGTTGTACCTGAAAATATACAATTTGTTCTGCGACTAGAAAACCACGAATACCACCAATTCCTTCTCAGAGTCCGTATTTCTTAACTATTTCAACGAATTAACCAAGACTAAGAAGCCGTCGACACTTTGGAGCATATATTCTATGCTAAAAGCCACAGAGATATTCAACACAACATTGATATTTCAAACTAGGTAGGTACTCAAAGCTAGTGACATACTTAAAGCGACTATCCGAGGGTAATAAGCCAAAGAAATCCAGAGTGCTAACCTCCCAAAAACATACTACTTATTAATTTTTAATGTTTATAAATTAATCCTTTGTTCTCTTATTACCGATTATAAAATAAAATGTGATAAATACTATACTTACTACAATTTATTTTCTCGCAGTCAATGGTAAAAAGTAGAGTACAAAACTCGTGAAAAAAATAATTCATCTCGGTCCTTGTATCCCTCGCTCCGCTCAGGATTCTAATCTAGAATACCTCGCTACGCTTGGGATTCTATTCTAGAATCCTTCGCTGCTCTCGGGATCCACCAACGACCATACAGGGATCCACCTTAGTCCCTCGAATTAAATTCCCTTTTTTTCACTTGTTGTATAATCTACTATTTTGTCACTTGTTTTGACGGATGAAACAGACTTGTATTGTTAAATATTAACTTGTATGGAAAATAGCGCGCTGGGTTTGTTTTTCCGCGCCAGCGTGCGCGCGCAGGTTTACTTGCACCTGTACCTGTGTGTATATTTAGACTTTTTCGTTTTTGTAGGCTCGTCGTTGTTGTAACTGACAAAAGTTAAAAACAAAAAACTTTTTCCCCTAGAGGATGAAATACTATTTTTTCCTCGCTCTGGTACTCTACAATGACGGTCTTTTTGAGCAAGAGGAGTGAAAATGTCTTTTTCAACACACTTGCTCGTAAAATGGCTCTCAATGAACCGCTTTTAGGTCCATAATGCAGTGTATTAAAACGCGTGCTTTTTCTTTACGTTACGGCACTAGTGCTATAATGCCACAGATAATTATTTAATTTACTAGTCGGAGGTCGGAGATGTGTGTTTTTTTTAATTTCTTCAAAGAGACTTCATGCCAAAAAGAATCCGCGAGCCATATTTCACTTTTTTTTAAAATAAGTAGTCTGAATATTGTCCTTGGTCCCAACATGAACTAAAATTGATTTACCTTAAGATGAATGTGCTGTTGTAACCCGCGAAATTAAATTTTTCTTACGTTTTTTGCATATTTCAGGTCAGTGTCAGGTTGTATCTTGATCAAAATATGATTCTCGACTATAACAGGCACGTATTTATAGAATATAAACATTAGAATCATTAATACATCTTTCTAAGTTAGATTTGTTCCAAAAAAACAAATCTCTTATGGAAAAGTTCTTAGGGAACAAATCTAACTTAAATATATATATATATATATATATATTAATGATCCTAATGACTATAATTCTGTAAATACATATCTATTATAGTCCTGAATCACATTTTGATCAAGTTACAACCTGATACTGACCTGCGAATTGCAAAAAACGTAAGAAAATTTGAATTTCGCGGTCTATCACTGCGTATTCACATTAAATTGTCCGTCGTCCCTCCCGGAACTAAACGGAAAAGACCACTGGCGTTCTATTATTTCGGATTCTCACTGAATTAATGAATATTTGCCTATGCCAATAGTACTTTCTAATTCCATACTAACTAAACTACAATTTGACATACGACAACACTACGAGCAGTCTAAACATTATTTTGTGTTTATTATATTTTTTCTATAGGCTGTTTATCGGTTTTGTCTGTGCCTTTAAGTAAATAAACGCGCGCCGCGCTAGCAATGCGCGCGCAGGTGTAGGTGCTCGTAAACCTGCGCGCGCACGCTAGCGCAGCGCTCGGAAAACAAACCCAGTGCGCCATTTTCCATACAAGTTAATATTTAACAATGCAAGTCTGTTTTTTTCCCCGCAAGTGTGTTGAAAAACGTCGTATGAAACGCGTGTGCATTGATCATTATACTCTCGGCTTCCTTATTTACCGCCTCGAGTTTAATGATCAACATAGCACACATGTGTCATAAACTCATAATGTACTATTTTGCAAGTTTCTACAACTCTACCCTTCAAAATCTGGGCATATTTCTCCTTTTCTGTTGATCTCGTTCACATAGGTGCATACCTACTAATTAATGGTGTATGGTGCTCTAGCGCAGAAGCTTCCTTCTGCGACACAATCACGGTCTACTAGCAGCTCCCCGCGGTTTCACCCGCATAAGCGTCGATCCCGTGGTAATATCGGGATAAAAAGTATTCTGTGTTATTCTAATGTCTACGCTATTTACTGTAAAGTTTCATTAAAATCCGTTCAGTAGTTTTTGCTTAAAACAGTAACAAACATCCATCCATCTATCCATCCTCACAAACTTTCGCGTTTATAATATTATTATAAGTAGGAAGGCTAGTAGGAAGTGGGATAGGATAGGATTCATTCCAGGTCTACATAAATGCTCATGGCCTTTTTTATTGTTTATATGGACAAAACAACCGCAGTTACATAATTCTTTATTTACAGTTACATTTATATTGAGTATAGACTTCGCCGATGCAAAAAACGGCAAATGGAAACCGGGAAATGAAAATTACCGAAGATTTCCCATGGACAGAACTTTGCAAAATGACGGAAGAATTCCAACTGAAAAAACTATACAAAATGACAGAAGACTGCAGATTGACGGAAATATGCAAAGTGACAAAATAATATTTAATGACAGAATATTGCAAAATGACAAAAGAATTCCAATTGGCAAAGTAATACAAAATGACAGAAGATTGCTGATTGACGGTAACATGCAAAATTACAGAAGAATTCCCATTGACAGGACATTGCAAAATGACAGAAGAATTCCCATTGACAGAACTTTGCGAAATGACAGAAGAATTCTGACTGGACAACGTGACAGAATGCAGAATGACCGAAAAGTTAAAAATGACAGTGAAAAATTAGAAATGCAATATAACAAAAGAGTCCATAGTGCCAGTGTAGCTGATGGAATCATGGGGGAAGACGGAAGAAAAAGAATAAACAGAATTTTGAAAAATGACCGTTTTACCAAAAATGAGTTACAAAAGAAAATTGACAGTTTAACGCAAAACAAAAATATACAAAAAGACAATAGAATTCAAGATAGCAGAAGAATGCTAAATATAAGAATGCAGAATGATAGACAAACACAAAATGATTTAGAAGTGCAAAATGCTAGAAGAATTTTAGATGAGCGTAACCAAGAAATGATAAATGCCAGAAGAACGGGATATGAGAAAAGAATGTGGGCCGTTACCTCCCCGCACCTCACCGCGCGGCAGCGCGACTGGGCCGCTAGCCCTCAGCACATCGCGCGGCAGCAAGACGGGTACACTAGCCCTCAGCACAGCGCGACGCAAATAAACCGCCGGATAGACTGGTCCGTTGTAAATAAAAACACGAAACGCCGAGAAAAGATTCAGTTCAATTCCGCCGAATTAATAGTTCGTAAGTTTCAGTGTTTATCTACATAACCTCATAATTACTTTACCACATTTGACAACAGTTTCTAGTAAACTGAAACTTAACTAAGGTTGGTTGAAACCAATCTGATTGCAAATATAGACCTTAAGGCCCTAATGCCAATTCAAGTATTTAAAAACGTTAAAAATCAATTTGTCAGTGACCATTATGTCAAAAACGGGAGTGATATCGCACCTTTGGTGCAACAAAGTCATAAATAGCCATACTGCAAAACTGAGGTAAGTATGCCAAATTGTCTCTGAACCATGCCTATACTTTTAAAAGTACTCTCCTGTAAAATTAAAAAATTGAGCTGTTGTGACTTTGTTGCACCGAAGGTGCGATATGAAGAATCGAATGACGTTATTGCGATACACGCTATTTCGAAAAAAAATAAGAGAGGTACGCCAGTTCGAAAACACATTAACCGCTATATCGAATGACGTTGTCGCGAAACATACTCGTAGGGACGTATTTTTGACAGATTGAGACTGAGATTACGATGCGTGATCTTAAAAAATACGAGAATTTTCAACTTACACATTCAACCTTGTGAAGTAAATTAAATATGTTTATTTTTGCACACAGATGGGTAATTGGGGTTCCCTACTTGAAATCGAATGACGTTAGATCGAATAACACTTGCTCGAAAACGCTAACTCGATAGTAAATGAAATCGATGAATTATGAGCGCGACAGTTCACTACCTCGATGCATCGAAATCTCGAATAACTATAAGCTCTAATTATCGGCAGCGCGAAGGCCATTATCTTGAAACATCATTTCTCGAACGACCATCTAATCGATTTACAGAATACTTTTAAGGATTTTTATTTGAGTACAATATAATGAAACAATATATGCGTAGAAATATAAATCAACTATAATCATGTAAAATAATTATGATAATAAAATAACATTATAAACAAATAGGTACCTACCTACAGTTTCTTTACCAAATAGGTAGGAAGTAAACTTAGCTTTGTACGAAATATGGAACAAATGACATACCTAAGTATTAAAAAAAAAAACAATTATAATTTTGTATGATTTGCAATACCTACCTCTCAAAAAATCGAGTAAACCCATTTTCTCTTTACTTTCACATAACCTCAATAGAGGCATTGCGTTGTCTCATTTTCTTTTTACGTGGTGTCTTGTCTACTGCGGCATTGGCTTTTTCTATTATATGTTTAGTGTTTACTTGTTCTTCTCGAAGTTTTGCAATTGTTTCATACAATCCAAGCTTTTTATTATCTAACAAGGCATTCCAACGACGATGCCATGCCTCAACATTATTTTGGGTTCTTGGAAATCCCCTATCATTATTCAGTTGGATTGACCACAGTGCAGGTGGAAAAAAAGGCTGTTGTGTTCTTGAAATTGTAACTGTGGTTGAGTTTGTCTGTGAGCAATGAGAGCTTAGTATGCCGACAACATAGTATCTCTCAAACCAAGTTATGATCATTTCTGCTTCCTGTGGTAAAACTTGTTCTTTGAGAACTTGATACGCTTCTGGAATTTCTTCTGGAGTCAAGAACGCCAAGGCAAGAAGATGGCGTAATTTTAGCGCAAATTCACTGTCTTCGCCATATCTAGAAGAGAGACCGCTTTCTTGAATTTTTCTCCACAAAGACTGACCGAAGTGAAAAAAGCAACCCTTGCTAATTGCGTTCGGAAATTCAATTTTAATGGCGTTCAACGCTGCCTTTTCAAAGTCTGATATGATGTGTTGAGGCTCCAAAACTATATTGCATTCGGTCGCGCATTCTCGAAGCTGACGGAAAAGATAAATACAGCATTCTTCAGTTTTCCGAGTAAGAAACCTATGGGGTGGTTTTGGGAAAATTTTCTGAAACGGTTAGCTTATTAAAAGAACCAGTGTCATAGTAACCATAATATCGTCCAAACGAGTGTTATAATGTTATACTAAATTTCATTATGCAACTTCTTTTCAAAAAAAGAACATTGTCATGCATGCGCGTTTCATTACCACAGCGCCGTAATTAAAAAAAAAAGAACTTATAGGTTATTCGAATTCACGTCATATCCCGCTGGCCGCCATTTTTGTTCAATATTAGTATTGCAAAAAACTGTTTCAGAACCTTTATAGAGGATTCATATCACGGGATTAATTATTCTGTGTCACGGGTGTAGATAAAATATATTAGTTATTGATACAAATACTACGTGTTTATACTGTTGGCATTATGGTTAAAACTACCCACATTAATATTTTTCTGGCTAAATATGTAAGAATGAAGGTAGTACAAAACAGATTGTTTACAACGTAGGTAATAAATTGACAGTACGTAGTTAACTCCCGGAGGCACTGCCGAAGGTTTTTTAAAAAGAAACGACAGGAGTCTTGTCGCGATGATGTTTTATTCAAGACTAAAATGGCGCGCTTACTAAATCTAATACATTGTTCTTAGCCTAGGTTCTTATCTCTACGGATGTGTGTCGCCGGGCGTCTAGCCATAACATCCCGGCGCTACCGCGAATGCTGTGTCAGCTCCGGTCGCCCAAGGCGCGTAACAACTAACACGAACTTATAATATTAGGGGTCGATACAGCATGCATAACTCCTCCCCCCATAAGTTCGAAATTATCGGAGGGATGATTATCATTGGGATGATTATTGTCACTCCGATCATTTCGGGATAAACGTTCTTTTAAGGTTTTTTTGTACTTATAAGCTATGAATACAGAAATGCTTAAAACTATAATAAAATATAACACTAGAGTGCCGACGCTAACACTTTTCACGTTAATTGGCTTTTCACTGTCGATTTTCACTTCACTTTTACTAACTTCCAATAAGTTATTTAGGTGTTGCAGATTTGTTAAATCACTAGTCTCCAAATTGATAGGCTTGCTTTGCAGATGTGGCTCGATGGGTGTTACATCAGGGAGATTGACAATTGGTAGTTTCGAAGAGCCGATATTACTTGTAGTATGATTAGATTTTAGGGTAACTCTACCAATCTTGACATCGCAGTGTCCATCCAAGGTAAGAGAGTAAGTACCTTTTATTTCTTCTTTTGTTATCTCGTTATTGCAGATTTCTGATAGTATACTTTTGGCTCTACTATAGATAATCCAACGCCTTTTCCCCACAGGTTGTATTTTAAGAGTGTGAATTTCAACTGGTACAGGATAACAGGAGCTTGTGTTATGGGAGAATCCCATTAATGCGGTTATGCAGGTGTCTTCCATTGGTAGCTGGGACTCGTCCTCGTAGCACAGGAACTTCGCCTCGTAGAGTTCGTTGCAAGGCTGGGAGAGCGAGACTATTTCGGACCCTTTTACTAAGAGGTAGGGGTATTTGGGAATAATGATTGTGGTCTGGTTAAAATGATTGGTAATAGGTATGGGGATTGCTCTGTAGTAAGTATATATTTCATCTTTAATTAAAGGTATTTCTAATATGAACGTTATTTGACTTCTCTTCGAATAAGCTTTTATTTCAATACACTGTTCCAGTTTAACTAAGTTATCATAGCTTACTCGGTACATAAGTTTATTAGATTTTTCTATGAATTTTAATGATTTGAACAATTCATCAGACTTTATCAGAGACTGGTGTAATATTTTTAATTTACTGAATGTGACAGAAATTTCAATCTCATTCAGTCGGCTGTACAATAGTTGGAAATTGTGTAAAAATAGATTATAGATATTTACAAAGTTATGTATGGCAATGTTAATGCTAGTCTGATTAATTAATTTTGTCACTTCCCAAATTTCTTCTTCAATTTGAATGAAATTATTTTTAGTAGAGTTCGTTATTTTAACTAAAGCTTTGGAAATTTCAGTTATTAGCGTTACCTTGTTTGCTAATGCATCCTGACGTGTTTTTATATTATCAATCATATTATCATATCTGCTAGCGTCGTCATTGTCTAGGTTACCGGTAATAATCTTAATAATAGATCCTAGAGGGTTTAGAATTCCACGTTTAATCCTCATCGATGGGGCTAACTGCTTAAATTTTTCTATGCTACTGTTCATAACGTAATCCGTTTGGAGTTTTGCATCAAACAGCTGATAATTCGAGGTTTCATTTCCCAAATGTTTCTGTATATATTCATTAAAGTTTACATACCTTTTAATATTAAATTCTAAATCCTCGTGAATCGAACTTAAATCTAAAATCTTAATAATAGTCCACTTATTGTAACTTACGCTAGCTTGACCTTGTTTCAGAATCAATACGCCAGGGTTCTTATCTATCCTTTGAAGTTGAAGGGTGTGTATCCTGGAGGTCAGGGCCAGGAGCACGAGGAGGAACCTGTGGAGGTCGTTTAATGTCCTTAAGTGTCACTTTTGTGTCACGATTATTTATTTTAACAGGGCAAATGTTCCTAACGATTTCGCCTGATACTTGTGCTTTTTGAAAACGAGGTTTGTCTTTACTTCGTCTAATGTTCACTCCTTTTATGAATACAGTGTCTCCTTCTTGTATATCGAACGATGTTTCACCACCACGCTTTTCTTTGACCTTTTCTTTGTTTGCTATTATTTTATCCGTTAAGTATTGGTAGAGATACTTAGTTCGCTTCATGTGATCGTTAACTAATTGTTGCGTATATTGCTTATTAAAGTTTACTGCGAAGGTGCTATTCGAATCGGTGTGTCCAAAAACAACTTCAAAGGGCGTAAGACCTGTTGTCGAATGTATAGTTTGATTGTAGGACATAATCGCGTACGTCATTACGTCGGCAGCATCAGTAATTAGGCGCTCATATTTTGCGATACGATATATTTCTAAGATGGTTGAGTGGAAGCGTTCTATTAAACCCATAGAATTAGGGTTATGTGCTGTACCTATGTGTAGATCGATTTTATAAAATTGAAGTGTTTCTTTAAGCAAGGTATTGTTGAATTCGGTTCCAGGATCGGCACTTATCCGGTTTGGTACGCCATAGAACGAGAAAAATTTAATTAATGCACGGACTACTTCGGGAGTGGATCGGTTTGAGAGTATGAAAGCCTGTCCTAATTTACTAAAAGCGTCTATTATCGTCAAAAAGTATTTCCCTTCTACTGAGAAAAGATCTATGAATATTTCAGCAAAGGGTTTTGTTTGTGTTTGTGTTAACTGTAATACTGGTTTCAAGGGTTTACGATCGTATTTTAGTTTTTTACAGGTTTCACATGAATTTATTACCGTGGCGACAGTTACGTCCATATTTTTCCAAAAGTAGTTTCGCTTTATTTTCATGAGAGTTTCCTTGATACCGCGATGGCTGGTTTTACCTTGATGGTAGGTACCTAAGTACGACTGAACGTTGTTCGTCTTCGTCCTCTACATATATAATTCTTTTTGTGCATTCGTAAATTTTAACAGTATCTTTTTTAAACAGTTTAATAACAGCGTCTGTAAACTGGTTACGGTGTATTTGATCCTCAAAATAAAAGAAATATTTTATTTTAGGTTGTATGTATTCTAGAAGGAATTGTTTTACTAAGTGTGGATTATCTACAGGTAAGTGTATCTCGAAAATTTTTTGTTTATCACGTGATAAATCTTTTACTGATAATTGATTTCTGTTCCAGGTAAAGACAAGAACTTGATGGGGCTTCGTGTCTACAGCTTCATATAGGATAGGGATGCCGTTTGTATCGATATCTTGTGCTGAGTGTATTGTTTCAGGTAATGAGTCTGCTGTGAGGGTGCTGGAGGAAGATGCTCGGACTGGGTAAGATGACATAATGTCTGAAGGTGACGGGGCAGTCAATGTTTCTGAAGAGTCCGATATTGATATTGGACTATCAGGTCTTTCAGTATCACCTACGTTACCCTGTAAGGATGTGTTATTATCTTGATTGGTAAGTACATTTAATTTTATCCGAGACAGGGCGTCTGCGTTGCTATTCTGACTACCTTGCTTGTATTTTATATCGAAATCAAATTCGGCTAACCTTAGTTTCCACCTAGTTAGCTTACTATTCGGCTCTTTGATTGAATTAAGCCACGCTAACGGTCGGTGATCGGTGTATATTGTGAATTTGCGTCCGTACAAGTATGGACGGAAGTGTTTTGCTGCCCACACTATGGCTAGCAATTCCTTTTCTACAGTACTATACCGTGTTTCCGCCTCATTTAATGTCCTGCTGGCGTATGCAATGGGTTTTTCATTCCCAATAATTCCTTGTGAAAGGACAGCACCTACGGCGTAATTTGACGCGTCTGTAGTTAGGATAAAAGGCTTTGAAAAATCAGGGAATTGTAGTATAGGAGCGTTGACTAGTAGTTCTTTGCACCTTTGGAAAGCATCGATATATGGTTGAGTAATTTCTATTTTATTTTTCTTTTTCAGGCATGAAGTAAGAGGTTGTGTGATTTTAGAAAAATCCTTTATAAATTTTCGATAATAGCCAACCAGGCCAAGGAAACTTTTGATTTCGGTGGGTGTGCGGGGAAGGGGGAAGTTAAGTACTGCTCTGATTTTGTCATCGTTAGGTTCTAGGCCATGTTCAGTAATCTTGTGTCCCAAGTAAAGTACCTCCTTTCTCAGGAACTCACATTTGTCTAGTGTCACTTTGAGGTTGTTTTGTCTAAGGCGGTCGAATATCTTTCTTAACTTTTCAATGTGTTCTTGTAAACTATTCGAATATATTATTATATCGTCCAAATAAACGAGGCAATGGATACCTTGCAAACCTCTTAGCACGTTATCCATTGCGCGTTGAAAAGTTGCAGGTGCGGTTTTAAGCCCAAATGGCATGCGGGTAAACTCAAAGTGTCCTGACGGGGTTGTAAACGCGGTTTTGTGTCTGTCTTGTTTCTCTATCTCTATCTGGTGATAACCACTAGCGAGGTCTAGTGTACTAAAGTAAGATGACTTTCCTAGTTTGTCAAACAAGTCATTAATATTCGGTAAGGGGTACTTGTCGTCGGTCGTTTTGTCATTTAAACGTCGATAGTCTACAACCATTCTGAATTTACGCTCACCCGAAGCATCCACCTTTTTTGGGACTAGGTGCACGGGGGCACTCCATGGCGAAAATGATTCTTGAATTACATTATCATGTAATAATTTATCGACTTGTTTTTGTATTTCAGCGTTTTGTGACGGTGGATGTCGGTAAGGTCTAATAAAAATAGGCTCTTCGTTTGTAGTCCGGATTTGGTGCTTTACTTGGTTTGTGAATGTTAAGGGAAGATGTTCGCAATAAAATATATCTCTATATTCAAAACAAAGTTTTTCTATAGCCTCGCGTTCTTCTAAGTTAGTGTGATCTAATCGTAATTTAGCTAAGTTTTGTTTCAGTAATTCATCAACTTCATAGTTATTCAGTAACTCATCCGATGTTACGTTTATTTCACAGGTATTAGTGTCATTAAGTTTAGTTGTAGTCAGAGGCTTAGTAAACGTAATAGTCACGCTATTTTGTGAAGCATTTTGAATAACGGTTGTCGCAGAATAATCTATGCATGTGACTATAGCGCTAGGCATACGTACGTCATTACCGAAATTTTTAAAGTCAATGATTGCATCACCGTTATTTAGATCAGTTGGTACTTTTACTATTGTTTCAGTTCGAGGGTCTAAAGTGATTTCACATGTGAGGCTGTATACTATAGGTATTTCTGTATCTCGTGTTTTTAAAATTTGCGTCTTCATGTCTATTGTTGCATCTAACATTTTTAATAGATCCGAACCTATTAATCCGTCGTATCGGCTATCGACATCGTAAACATAGAACTTGTGTTTGAGGAAGCTTTTGAAGGTTTTCAATAAGGGTATGTATATAACTTGGTCGTGTGAGCTACGTGCATGTGTACTAATAACTTCGAATGGTTCGTAATATTTATAGGCAGAAAAGTATTGATCGGCTTTTCCTGGGCTAATAAAGCTTCTTGTACTTCCAGTATCAATCATTAGGCGGGCATTAATTTCCGGAATATAGATGTGTGGTAATCGATTTATACTATTGCAATTTAAATTGATTACCTCGGTCGGTCGTTTCCCGAGGCTATCATAGGAAAATTTACGTATTCTTCTTGGTTTGTAGTCTCGTTGGAAACAGGCTCCACATTTTCGAAGTAGAAATTATTGTCATAGGCGGTGTGTTCGTAACTATCAGTAAGGTGTATATTATTTTCACAGTTTACGTAGTCAGGTTGGAAATCCAGGTCTTGGACTACAGGCGTTTCATTATTATTATTATAAAAGTAAAGCGTATTCTCATCATCGGGGTTATTTGTAATCATATTATTTCTAAGGGGACGGACAGTGCGCATAGATACATCAGCGTCTTGTGGCTGGGGTAAATTACGTTGTGGTTGATATTGCGGCGGTATACCGAATTTGAATTGCGGGTTTGGTGGATTAAAATTGGGTCTATTCTGTGCGTTATTAAGTTGAGGTCTAAATCCTTGTTGAGGTCCGTTACCGAATTTAAAATTGTTCTGGTTCGGCGGGCCGCCTGAGATGTACACTGGTGTATAGCCTCGAGGCTGTTGCATACCCGGTTTGGGATACGTTTGGTTTTGTATACCAAATCTAGAGTTGTTATTAAAACCCGACCTAAAATTATTTTGGGGCGGATGCGGAACTCCAAACTTAAAATTTTGGTTAACCGGATAACCGAAATTATTTACAGCTGGAACATTAGGTTTAATTGGAGGCTGGAATTTAAAACCCTGAAGGTTAGTATTCGGAAGAGGCTGGGCTGTTTTTGTATTACTTTTATTTTTTGCGTTATACTGAAATTGAAAATTGACCTCTTCCATGACGACGCTAAGTGCACTTTCTAAGCTTGTACAATTTTTGAGTCTTACGATTCTAATTAGATCCTCTGGCAGATTATATAAAAACACGTTAAGAGACAAGTTATTGTAAATCACCATTTTTGCTGCTTTCATTTCCTCACTAGCGAGTAAATTGACCTTGGAGATCAGAGTGCTGCGTATTTGCTGAATTCTGTTACAGAATTCCAGATAAGCTTCATTAGATTTAATTTTTAAATTTTCTAGCTCAATAGCCACGCAGTCCTCTGATCTGGGGTCACCAAAATGTTGAATAAAAATAAATTTTAGTTGGTCCCATGTGCTTATATCCTCTCTTTCACTTAATAGAGCCGCTGCTCTGCCACACAATCTACTAGTTATAGCATGGAAATTATAAGTTGTCTGAACAGCATTATTAGGGCCGTTAAAATTTCTTAAAATATATTCACTTTTCTTTATAAACAAATTTAATATATTTGTGTCACCATCAAACTTAGGAATTAAACTTAAAATATCTTTAGGGATCATTTGGACAGCTCCCCCAATTTGATCCGGCATTTTAATCAACAATTTAATCAGATTAGTTTACGTTAAACACTTTATTTTATAAAATTATACTTAAAAATAGGCCTGCCAATTTTGTGCAGAAGTCAAATAACTTTCAACGATTTTAGTTTGGAAGTTACGTAATAAGTCCTACAGGAGCAACACAGGAAATAACAAGGACGAGACAGGATAGTAAAAAGGTCTACTTACAGTCTGCTCGATCCCATGCCTTCCCGTAGAGCTGCTCGTGCCGTGGACAGGAACCTTCGGCGCCAGACGTGGTAACTTATTTATTTGGTTCGAGGATACCCGAAGCCGCGCGCGAGACCGATTTTTGTGTACTCGAACACAGCGTTTAGACAGCGGATATCCTACCGGCTGCGCCAGTTAACTCCCGGAGGCACTGCCGAAGGTTTTTTAAAAAGAAACGACAGGAGTCTTGTCGCGATGATGTTTTATTCAAGACTAAAATGGCGCGCTTACTAAATCTAATACATTGTTCTTAGCCTAGGTTCTTATCTCTACGGATGTGTGTCGCCGGGCGTCTAGCCATAACATCCCGGCGCTACCGCGAATGCTGTGTCAGCTCCGGTCGCCCAAGGCGCGTAACAACTAACACGAACTTATAATATTAGGGGTCGATACAGCATGCATAACTACGTGGTAGGTGTTTGTATTCAAAATGACTATTTCTATAAAATGTCCAAAATAATTAGTGTTCAAGCTTCAAAATCGCAAAAAGACAAAGACATTTTGATTCTAAATGGTTACGTGATGGCAATCAATAAAAAAATCGGTGAAAAATATTATTGGTACTGTGTACATAAAAAAAAAGCAATGCAATAGTACGACTATTAGTGAATCACCAGAAGGAAACGGTGTGCATTACTTGATAAAAGAAATGAGTGCTCATGATCATGCACCTGATCCGCAACGCCTTACGACAAATTATACGACGCGCCAAGAAGAAAGGTAAGCCAGCAGAACCCAGAAAATTAGAAGACATAGCGATACCAGAAGAATTGCTCAAGGTAGACGGAGAAATATTTTTTGCGAAAGATTACAAGTTTGGCGAAGAACGTATACTGCTGTTCACAACTAAAAGAAATTTAGAAATTTTTAAAATATCTGAAGTGTGGATAATGGACGGGACTTTTCAAAGTTGCCCACAATTATTTAAACAGTTGTATTCTATTCATGGCATTGTCGGCGAAGGTGATTATCAAAGAATCGTGCCCTTGGTGTATGGGTTTCTTACTCGGAAAACTGAAGAATGCTGTATTTATCTTTTCCGTCAGCTTCGAGAATGCGCGACCGAATGCAATATAGTTTTGGAGCCTCAACACATCATATCAGACTTTGAAAAGGCAGCGTTGAACGCCATTAAAATTGAATTTCCGAACGCAATTAGCAAGGGTTGCTTTTTTCACTTCGGTCAGTCTTTGTGGAGAAAAATTCAAGAAAGCGGTCTCTCTTCTAGATATGGCGAAGACAGTGAATTTGCGCTAAAATTACGCCATCTTCTTGCCTTGGCGTTCTTGACTCCAGAAGAAATTCCAGAAGCGTATCAAGTTCTCAAAGAACAAGTTTTACCACAGGAAGCAGAAATGATCATAACTTGGTTTGAGAGATACTATGTTGTCGGCATACTAAGCTCTCATTGCTCACAGACAAACTCAACCACAGTTACAATTTCAAGAACACAACAGCCTTTTTTTCCACCTGCACTGTGGTCAATCCAACTGAATAATGATAGGGGATTTCCAAGAACCCAAAATAATGTTGAGGCATGGCATCGTCGTTGGAATGCCTTGTTAGATAATAAAAAGCTTGGATTGTATGAAACAATTGCAAAACTTCGAGAAGAACAAGTAAACACTAAACATGTAATAGAAAAAGCCAATGCCGCAGTAGACAAGACACCACGTAAAAAGAAAATGAGACAACGCAATGCCTCTATTGAGGTTATGTGAAAGTAAAGAGAAAATGGGTTTACTCGATTTTTTGAGAGGTAGGTATTGCAAATCATACAAAATTATAATTGTTTTTTTTTTTAATACTTAGGTATGTCATTTGTTCCATATTTCGTACAAAGCTAAGTTTACTTCCTACCTATTTGGTAAAGAAACTGTAGGTAGGTACCTATTTGTTTATAATGTTATTTTATTATCATAATTATTTTACATGATTATAGTTGATTTATATTTCTACGCATATATTGTTTCATTATATTGTACTCAAATAAAAATCCTTAAAACTATTCTGTAAATCGATTAGATGGTCGTTCGAGAAATGATGTTTCGAGATAATGGCCTTCGCGCTGCCGATAATTAGAGCTTATAGTTATTCGAGATTTCGATGCATCGAGGTAGTGAACTGTCGAGCTCATAATTCATCGATTTCGTTTACTATCGAGTTAACGTTTTCGAGCAAGTGTTATTCGATCTAACGTCATTCGATTTCAAGTAGGGAACCCTGTATGTTCATCTGTTCCCTCATAACTTCTAAACTTCTTGTCATAATTTGACAAATGAGGTATCGCTGGAAGCGTCTTGATCGTCCGCTGATTGTAGGCTATGTGACGTCACATTAAATTGAACATGGCGCCTTCTAGCGGACATAAAGTCATGAACTCATGACGTAAAAAAAAGTATCATGCTGTGTTGGGTATCAAATGAAAGGGCTTAATTAGCACATTTCAAAAATATATTTTTTTTCAGCTGTTGCTCACGGCTTTGCTTGCATGCACCCCATAATTAGGAAAAATTTCTATAAAATCACGCCTCAGATTTGAGCCAAACGTATTTATGTATGTTTGGTATATTACCTATACTCCATTTATAGCATTAAACAGAAGTTAAAAAAAGGCTCTTTTAGGGGCACACTTTGTAATAAAAGTACAACAAACATTATTACAGTCAAGATTGATGTGGAGTTAAATATAATCAATTTAAATAACAGCAGTCACACTTAATTGTACTTATTTAACCTATCTACCTTCTGAAATTACAAGGTTTTCATTTAATATTATTTAGTTTTTACATAAAATATTGTCGTGTCAATGTTTAAAATCTAAAAGAAGCAAGGGCGGACAGTACCGGGAACGTTTTTCATGTGACTATAACTCTACCAAATCTAAAATGTTACCTATTCCCTTCATAACTTGTGGCAGCACGTGTTTTTTTATTTTGTCGGTTTATATAAAGTTGTTTTTAATAAACTGATTGTTACTAAAAATTGTTTCATTTCATGTAGTACCTATCCAAGCATCGTGACGAGTAGATAGATAGAATATGCTTTATTGTATGCCATACATTTTTACTCACAAAAAAAGCAATACATTAGGTATTTATTAAAATTGTTTGAACTTAACTTGAAAATAAAAGGTTTCGTCCTGCTTCTGCGAGACTCTTTTTTCTAATTTTATAATAAATGGAATATAGGTACGTAGGTACGTGTAAAACAATAAAACCTAAACAAAAAAAAATTAAAGCGGCTCTGAAAATAGGTACCTACCTACTTTATCACGAAATTATAACCCCAAAAAATTTTAATAAAAAAACTAAAACCCGACTAGAAAAAATTACACTCTAAAAAGTATAAAAACTATGCCGCTGTAACTAATATACCTACTTATAAACTATGGTAGCATGCGACCAGAGGAAGGTACTTTCTTGTTTCATCATTTTCAGTAGTCGGGTTTTAGTTTTTGAACTTATTTCTTACAGCCTGTATTATGCAGTATAATATAGGTAATAATAGCAAATGCTTATAATTGTTTTTTCAGCTAAATACAAGAATCCAAAAGTACTGGGCAACGAAGAGGATATTTTTACGAAGTGGCTCCTCGGGGAGAATTTGAAGAAAAATATGGGAAAAGTACACTACAATATGCCATTCAAACACTCTTCGATGATATATACAGTTTGCCACATCGTTATAACAACATTCATCAGCTCGTGAGCCTTTTTTTTGTGGATGGGAAATCATCAAATGACTCCTCCCGGTCTGGGTGGAGCGGAAGGGAGTGTCAGACTCTTACTGACTAAAACCCACCCGTATTCCTTCCTTAGCCCTTTGTGTTCCGGGGTAGCGGTAACCCTTTCGGACAATCCTGCTGAAGCGCGTGAGCCTTACTGAGACTGACATTTTTAAAGTTAATTTTTGTTTACGGGATACTCGGGTATACTATTCATTCGGATGAATAGGGTAAAGTAATTATATTCATCACTAGCTGGCCCGGCAAACGTTCTTCTACAAGACAGCCAAATAAGTATAAAAAAAGAAAGTTCAGTTTTTCCGAATTTGAAAATGTTCCGTGAAACCTTTTCAGTTTTTATTTCCATAAAAACTTAATTCGGACTATTACGAACATTTTAATACAAAAAATAGGCAAATCGGTTCAGTCGTTCTCAATTGATGCGCTTACCAACGGCAACGAACGGCATTTTGTTATACAGAACTAGCTTTTGTCCGCGGCTTCGCCCGCGTGGAGGGCGGAAATTATCCCACGGAAACGTAATTACCGGGATAAAAAGTATCCTGTGTTAATCGAGGTTATAATAAACTATCTGTGTGTCCAAATCCTATTAAAAGCATAATACTAATTATTGAAATATTATCGTGAATGTATGTAGATATGTAGTAGGTAGTTTTTGTTAAAATACTGGTCAGAAAGTCGGGTCATATTTCAATCATGATTCGAAAAACACGTAGCGCCATCTGACCGTCGAAAGTTATTGTTCTTGTCCTCGGTAATAGTATTTTTTTTTTCTGAATGAAAGGTAGGTACCTAGCATGCGCGGTCCGAGGGGGGGGGTCGTGGGGGTCATGACCGCCCCCAAAATCATTCAAGCTGTCAAGAGTCTGAATGATTTTCTTGCCCTACTAAACTTAAAACTGTACATGAGCCACGAAAACCTCGATAGGCATATTCAAAAACATTAAGAACATCGGCAGACATGGGGACTGCCGACTGAAGTAAAAACTTAAAACTATGAAATGACAGTGGGTTTTCTAATGCGCCTAAAAATATTTTTCTTTAAAAGCGAGCGAAGCAAACTCGGGATATTGGGCACCCCGCTCGTACGTAAGGTTGAAAGGCTTAAGTAAGGCCAAATTCCAAAACCTAAACTGCTGTAAAACGAGTTTAAGCTTTTCGTCATAATTCGATAAAGTAAGTTCTCTTTTTGTATGATGGGTAAAAGAAAACAGAGACTATTCAAGGTGGGGTGCTAAAATTTTGAGGCTCTCTACGCTCGTTCTTGCAATTGAAATTGGTTCTTGAACTTTTCTTCAAAAGTCGACAAAGCAAGTAATAGGGTAGTTTCCTGGGTAAAAAAATAATAATTCTAATTAGTCCGTCAGTTAGATTATCGAAAAATAATGGACCCGTATTTTTTCTTTTGTCAATCAAACAAAAAATGACAAAGATAAAGCACGTCAACATTTGGGAGTGGGGGTCGTGACGTCACGCCGTGCTAAAAAGTGTCGCACGGCGTGACGTCACGACCCCCCACTCCCAAATTTTGACGTGCTTTATCTTTGTCATTTTTTGTTTGATTGACAAAAGAAAAAATACGGGTCCATTATTTTTCGATAATCTAACTGACGGACTAATTAGATTTTTTTAGGAAACTAGCCTATTCCTAGTCCTTTTGGAATGATCGAAATTCGAAAGAAAATCGAACCAAGAGTGTGCAAAATTTTCGAGCTCGCTTCGCTCGCTCTTGCATTTTAGTTTCTTCTAGCTGTTTGAGCTTGCCTGCACAAGTCGACAATGTAACCCCTATTTCTAGTTAAAAATATAAAACAAAACCTAATTAAATAGAGGCGGGTTGTAAAAATTTTCGAGCTCGCTTCGCTCGCTCTCCCCACCCTGCACAATCTATCATTCTAATACATATAACGAATTTGGCAGCATTTAAGTAACACCCCCCCCCCCATGTAAAAGCTGCGTCCCTGAATAGCATAAGTAAAGTGGAGCTGGAGATGTACATGAACCTTAACATATCATCACGCCTGTAATCCCCAAAGGGTTGGGCAGGGGTCTACCTTCATATAATACATACACCCACATTTCGCCAGTTATTAAGTGAAATGTCATAGAGAGCGAGCCTACTGCCGCCAACCGGGCACAAATCCAGACTCCAGGCTGCTTCTGAGAAACTTCTGATGGCAAAACCCATTAATACTTTACCCGACCTAGGAATCGAACCCAGCTAGGACCTCATGCTCAGCAGTAACGTTTGCAACCACTAGACCTACGAGGAGATGAACCTCCCTTAAAACATTCCTCGGCAACCATGATGACCCCCCCCAAAATCTTGGGCTGCGACCGCGCCTGGTACCTAGTCTATGTTCTTTTCTATACCCAACAACATAGGTATATGCAAAACATGATGATCGGTTCAGTGGATTAGGCGTGAAAAGGTAACAAGCAAACAAACTTACTTTCGCATTTATAATATGTTAGGATGAAATACAGGTATTTTTTCAAAAATTATGTATTTTGCCATACTGGCTGCCAAGCCAAAGAAAATTAAATCTTATTTTAATGCAACAAGACTCAATTTTAAAATGCATAAAGTTATGCTAGAGTCAACATGATTTTCTTAATAATAATAGTTTTTTTATATTTTTAAATGTTTTTTATACTATTCTAATATTTAATAATATAATTAAAGTTAAAGTATAATTTAAATTAAAGTATATTATGTTAAAAAAACTTAATTAATAAAATAAGAATTAATAAAATATTAATAAAACAAATTAATAAAATCTTATGAAATAAAGGAATGGTTAGCTTTAATAGTATCTACATTATGATACATGTGTGCTATGTTGATCGTTAAACCCGAGTTAATGATCAATGCACACGCGTTTCATACGACGTTTTTCAACACACTTGCGAGGAAAAAACAGACTTGTATAGTTAAATATTAACTTGTATGGATAATGGCGGGCTGGGTTTGTTTACCCGCGCGCCGCGCTAGCGTGCGCGCGCAGGTTTACCCATAGAGTAAGTAAGTAATGTCATTGCTAGCGCGGCGCGCGTTTATTTACTTAAAGGCACAGACAAAACCGATAAACAGCCTATAGAAAAAATTTAATAAACAGCCTATAGAAAAAATTAATTCAGTGAGAATCCGCAATAATAGAACGCCAGTGGTCTTTTCCGTTTGGTTCCGGGAGGGACGATGGACAATTATAAGGTGCATCCAGACAGAGCGAGGCATACTCCGCAAGTGCCTTTTTTGTATGTTAGATGCCTCAGCCTGAGGCAACCGTACATATAAAAAAAATCATTTGCGGCGCATGCCTCGCTCTGTCTGGATGCACCCTAAGGTGAATGCGCAGTGGTAGAGCGCGTTTAAAATTTCTTAAGTTAGTATCATGTTGCATCTTGATCAAAATGTATATATATAATATATATGTATTTACAGAATTATATGCATTAGAATCATTAATATATATATAATTATATATTTAACCTTTCGTATGCCGGAACGTAGATCCACGCGAGACACAATGGCTTTTTAATTGTGTCTGTAATTACGGCATTCAACCGGTTAAGTTAGATTTGTTCCCTAAGAACTTTACTATAAGAGATTTGTTGTTATGGAACAAATCTAACTTAGAATGATGTATTAATGATTGTAATGATTATAATTCTGTAAATACGTACCTGTTATAGTCGCGAATCATATTTTGATCAAGATACAACCTGACACTGACCTGAAAATTGCAAAAAACGTTAGAAAAATTGAATTTCGCGGGCTACAACTGCGCATTCATCTTAAGGTAAATAAATTTTAGTTCATTTTGGGACCAAGGACAATTCAGACTATTTAAAAAAAAGTGAAATATGGCTCGCGGATTCCTTTTGGCATGAAGTCTCCTTGAAGAGATTAAAAAAAAAACGCACATCTCCGACCTCCGACTAGTAAATTAAATAGTTATCTGTGGCATTATAGCACAAGTACCGTAACGTAAAGAAAAAGCACGCGTTTGTAATACACTGCATTATGGACCTAAAAGCGGTTCATTCATTAAGAGCCATTTTACGAGCAAGTGTGTTGAAAAAAAAATTAGACATTGTATTATGCTTTTAAGTCAATACTCTAATTGGGGTGTATGAGGTCTTCCGTCAATTATTTTACTTACCTATTTATCCATACTATACATACTCGTATAATAATTATTATAAATTCGAAAGTAACTCTGTCTGTCTGTATGTTACTTTTTCACGCCTAAGCCGCTGAACCGATTTAGATTAAATTTGGTATAGAGATAGTTTGAGTCCCAGGAAAGGACATAGGCTACTTTTTATCCCGATCTTCCCACGGGATCGAGACTTATGCGGGTGAAACCGCGGGGCGCAGCTAGTATAATATATACGAGTAAATAGATAGATTATCAACAACTATTGTTGCCTATGGGATGGGACTGGGACCTTACAACACTTGGCTCGACAGCCGAGTGTTGGTCCATCCAGTACCAGTGCAGCGGGGTAAAGAGAACTATGCACCGTGCGTAAGTACAACCTCTAAGGCGCGGGCCACACAGAAGAAACGTGTGACGAGGGCGGCACCCTAATTGCGTAAAACACTCTTAATCTCAATCTGAAGCATTTTGAAGGATATTGCTAATCCATCTATACATATAAAATTCAAAGTCCTGACTTAATGACTGATATATCAACGCACAGCCTAAACCGCTGGTCCTAGAGACATGAAATTTGGAGGGTGTGTTCTTAGGGAAGAGTAGGTATCCCCTAAGAAAGGGTTTTTCGAAATTCCACCCCTAAAAGGGTTAAAGGGGGGAGGGTGAAATTTCACGCGGACAAAGTCGCGGGCAGAAGCTAGTTGCTTCATAAATGCTTGAAAAAATTGTCTGCTCATCAACATAAATAACGCAATTAATGTTGCTGACCTGTCAAAATTAAAGCCATTGCTACTGGTCCTTGTTTCTGTGATTTGTACCCGTGTCTGTGCTACTAATACCTAGTGTGTTACGCAATTACCCCGCGGGACGCATGCGCGGCGCGGCGTCCCTTTCATTGCACGTATCTTCATTATTCTTCATACTTGTGTGTTGTCTTGACATACCTATATTAACACGATCTGGCACAAAACAGAAAGGACAAGTTGCAGGCGCGTCGCTTTTCCATCTGCTTACTACTTATTGCCTACTCCCGACAGTTTCCGACAGTTGTCCCGACTCCCGATGTACATTTCAGTCTGATCAACTTCTGTCGGACGGGCTCGTATCTTCGTTAACGGACTTAGAGAAGAGACCCCCCATTCTCCACTTAAGTATTAATATCCTTTATTTTACAGGCAGGTAGATATTAGAAAATATTACACTCTTCGATATTTTTATCAAGGGAATATAGAGTACGAAGTCGGATACTTAGTAAACGACATAGTATTAAAATATCAGAGAATGTTAGAAATATATGACTTGGCAACACAATATTATTACAAAAATCGAGCAAGATTTTATGCGCCAACTCCATACGTTCTGTATTTATACACGAGTGTATTGGAAATGGCAAAGGCCATAACACATTTGTGTAATATGCTAACTGAAATAGAAGATAAGTATCTGTATATCCCTGTCAATCAGACAGCCTTCTCGGATTACCATTTAACATTGAGTAAGTTGGTCAAAGGAATAATATTTTATATTATAAAAGTCAGGGAAATTAATGTTTTAAGTTTTACTACAAACTTAAGTCGTTCGTATATTCAAACCATAACTGTCATTCTTTGACAGTTGTATGTAATGGCTATAACACGGCAAATTGACGTAGGAAGTCAATTTAATTTACTATTAATTTCCTTGACTGTAGGTACCTACTGTAGCGAAAAAAAGAAAACTCAGATATTCTTCGCCACAGAACACGTTTAATTTTTAGGGTTTATAGGGTTCCGTAGTTCTGACAAGGTTATAGTTTCGTCATGTCCGTCTGTCTGTCTGTCCGAGGTTTTTCTAAGAGACCGTTATCGTTAGTACTAGAAAGCTGTAATTTTGTAGGAGTGCGTATATCAATTACGCCGACAAAGTGGTAAAATAAAATTTTGGAAAATATTTTTTTTACGGTAGCTCCCCTACATGTGAAGTGGGGATGAATATTAATGACTTGGGGGTTGCTACAATTGTTTTTCGATTTAATGCTCCATTTACGAAATATTAAACTTTAAAGTGCAAATTTTTACTCCAGTAGGGCGTCCCCCCCCCCCTCTAAAAGCTAAACTGCTAGCTTAAAAATTCTGGAAAAATTCACGATGATAGTGCATTTCATGAACTTTAAAGGAAAATTATAGCGGTTAAAATAACTTTATTAGTTTAGCAGTAATAGTCGTTGAACTTGGGTGTTGGATAATTTTGTACCAAATACAAAATCTTTAGCATTAATCCTTTAAAGTGACTAAGATGAAGCAGTTAAGTTTCACAATACTGCCGCTAGATGGCGCTGTGCCAACGGGTTACGTTTTCATTCGAGTACCTATAGGAGTCACAAACGAACTTTGTTTAATTTTCGAATTACAATTTTGTGAATTGAAATAATAACTTGGCAGCAATCGTACCCTTATTTTTTAGCTTTAGCAGGAAGAAAGTGGTTATTATTAGTTAATGTCTAATCTGTTTAAATAAACGATGCGCATTATAAACTCGTGAATTACGGAGGAAAGCCATAAAAAGATTATCAGCAACTTTCGCATATACTTCTGGTAAAGGATGATAAGTTCGATACGTGCTGGGTGACTGGGCCCGACTTTCGGCTAAATTTACGCCTTGAATCTGACTATTAGGACGAGTAGGATCCATTAGAACTTCTCTACGAAACATATGGAAGTTTGGTGAAAAACCTGTGGCTAAATTAATACAAGAGTTGAGATAAAGTTAAGTTTATGCAACATTTTAAACCAATTTCTCTTTGATTCTCGCCAACCAAAATACCTAAACATGTAAACACGCTTTGATTATACTCGTAGTAATTATAACGTTCGACAGTATTTACTTGAGGCGTATAATGGAAGTATAGGTCGGTGATTCGATGTGGCAAAAAACGAACCATAAGAACTCGAGTAGCAAGCAGTCTCAGAATTGAATAATAAGCAACATTTAACTAGATTAATAATGGACTATGAACATTCTAGGTTATTTCACGCAGGTCCCCAGTTACTTTTGTCGTCTGTTCGCGAGAGGTTTTGGCCACAAAAAGGCCGAAGAATATCCGAGTTTTCTTTTTCGCTACACTACTTATTTAATAGACATGTTACCGTTAGAATACGGAATACGTTAGTATGCGCATTAACTAGGTAATCTATAAATTACCGGGTACAATCCGTTAAAGTGTGAAATATGTTACCGGCCAAACCTTATTTTAGGATGAACTAGTTTTGCCTAGGCCAAACCAGTTCTCATTCGCTCGCTCTTGCATCCTATGTCGACGGATCCCCGATTCGCGGGGCTCCTATTTCTGTGTAAAGGGTTTAAAGTAACCTAACCATTTTTTATTTTGGAGAAATGCTCATGCATTCTGCACTACCACGGGCAGCTAGTGCAGTTATGTGGGACTCTCCAATAAAACTCCACGGTGTCCTCCTCTGCCTCGCGCCACCGGTACAGCGACGCGAGTACTTTCGGCTCCATGTCCCAGGGCGGGGATCCAGCCAGTATGCAGGCCGCCTCGTAGGAGATCGTGCGATACCCCCGGACGACTCTGACGGCCATCTATCAGATGCTACCGGCCTTCAGGTCAGTCGCCCAGATCGGGGCTCCATACAGGGCCATCGATCACGCGATCCCCATGTAGAGCCGCCTACAGGCGGCGCTCGGGCCCGCCAGATTGGGAAGCAGCGTTGAAAGCGCCCCAGCCGCGCCCAACAACTTGGGCGCCAGCCGCCAGAAGTGGGGGCCGAAATCCCACCGGCTGTCGAGCACCAATCCCAGGTACTTCATGGTAGACTCGATCACGATGTGTGAGCCGGGCGGCGGCGCCCGCCGGGGACCATGAAACACCATGGCCTCCGACTTGTTGAAGGCCACCTCCAGGCCCAAACCGCAGCCGTCGCCAGCAACGCTGCCTCCCTCTACGAGCTCCGCCAGGCAGTGACCAGCGTGTCATCAGCATAACACGTCAGGTCCACGCCCGGTTGGAGCTCGCCTCTCAGCACCCAGTCGTACCCGATGTTCCACAGGAGCGGGCCTACGACCGAACCCTGTGGGACACCGCACGACATGCGTGGTTTTCGCCATCACGTCCCATGTAGGTGACACACCTCTCCGACAGATAAGCCCCAATGATGTGGCAGAGGTAGGGAGGCACCCGATGATACTGCAGTGCCTCCTGAATACAACTCCAGGGCAGGGTGTTGAAGGAGTTGGATATGTCCAAGGACACTGCCAACATCACCCCGCCCCGAGACACTGCTTCCTCCGTCAGGACTCTCACCCGCGACACAGCGTGAATGGTGGAGCGCCCATGCCGAAAGCCGAAGTGGCTGTCGTCCAGGTCCGGCCCCAGTCCGCTCAAGTGGCCGACGAGGCGGGCTGCGATTATCCGCTCAAACAGCTTACCCACCTCGTCTAGCAGCACTATGGGCCGGTACGTAGACGGCGAGTCCGCAGGGCGCCCCGGCTTCCTGAGCAGGACCAGACGACCAGATTTCCACAAAGTGGGAAACTGGCCCCGCTCAAGACACGCTGTGTAGAATCCTCTCAGTTGGGGCTCAAAAAGTAACCTAACCTAACCTAACCTCTGGGCAGTGGCGTGCATTGGTTTTCAGAATACCATAGCTTATAATATATTAGTACAGCAGCATGCGACCACGGGAAGGCACATCTTGGTTTCATCCGTTTAGTTTTTACCCGACTACGGCGAAGCAAAAAGGACGGTTATGATTTTGTTAAACTTATTTTTTAACTTCGTCGTATTAATGTATTTCGGGAGCCGAGTAGGCCGACTGGCGACTGCCTACTGCCGCGCGTGTTTGTATGAAGTTTTTGTATAATCTAGCGAGTTTCTTAATTGTGGGGCACACACAATAAAATGTAATTGGCAGGCTTATGATGATTTATCGAGGTAGGCACTGTGTATATTATGCCTTTATGCAATGCTGAATGCACGCCACTGCCTCTGGGTGCCCTTCGCTCGCTCTTGCATCCGTCGCCTATCGACCGACCGCAACCATGCAACCCGTGTAGGGAGAACCGGTTTGGCCTAGCTAGGCGAAACTAGTTCTTCCTAAAACCGGGTTTGGCCGGTAACAAACATATTATTTTCCACTTTAATGGACTTAACCAGATAATCTGAAGATTAACAAGTTAACCTACGCACATTAGCGGTAACAGATATACATTCAGTCATAAAAGTATCGGGAATGGATGATTTGTTTATAGTTCCAAATTCAATTTTTTTTTTTTGTTGTTGTTAGATTGGCACAATTGTTTTCCATTTTGGCGCGGAGTTTGAGTTGCATTAGATTAAATACAGTGCTGTTTTTAGTTTGATCATATCTAGTGTGTATTGCGAATTTCAAATGGACAAAAACATCGAACAAGTTTGTCTTAAATTTTGCATCGCCAATAGAATTTCGCGTTCGAAGTCACTGAAAATGTTACAGAAGGCTTACGGTGAATCGAATTTATCAAAAATACGTGCTTATGAGTGGTACAAAGCGTTCAAAAGCGGTCGAGATATGCTGGAAGATTTGCCTCGCCCTGGTAGGCCATAGACGTCTTCAACTGAAGTGACGAGTTAACATCGCAAAAGTGAAGGAAATAGTGACTGAAAATCCTCATTCTAGTTTGAGAGAGATAGCCGCTGAACTTTCTGTGTCTCACGAGTCGATCCGTATCATTTTAAATAATCACTTGGGTATGAATCATGTTGCCGCTCGGCTAGTCCCAAAAGACCTGAATTTTCTCCAAAAACTCAATCGCATAAGTCGCTGAAGACATGCTAAAAGGAGTCAATTCCGACCCAACATTCATGAAACGCATTGTTACGGTGACGAGACGTGGGTTTACGAGATTGGCATACAAACTAGTCAACAAGCTTCGGGGTGGCGCCTTCCAACTGAACCGAAACCGAAAAAACCACGCCAAAGTCGATCAAAAGTCAATGTCATGTTGGTTGTTTTCTTTGACTACCGCAGTGTTGTGCACTCGGAATTCTTACCGGAAGGTCATGGGTAAATACATGGGTAAATAATAGTAGATCAAATAATGCATAAAAGAAGCTATTTTACCCCGAGACATTTATATCCAGTGGATAGTTAAGTCGAGGGGTAAAATGGCTCGTTTATGCCTGAGTTATACACTGCTTTTCACTTCGATTGCGAGAAAATGAAACAGGCATAAAGTATACAGTACAATTTTTTTTTTAATTTTCAACATTTGTCATTCGACTTGGGTACTTCATACTGCCAAGTCATAAAAACGTTTCTTTGCGTTTTTAAATAATAAATGACTACTATTTTACCTGATTTTATTAAAGTAACGATAGAAAACACGGAAGTGGTATATAAATGAAAGAAAATTAAATAAATCACGACTTTAATCTGCGAAGTTTTATTGTGCGTGTGGCTGTTGGGTCTGATTACCTTAGTCTTACACTAGAACATAAAAAGTGATTTTATGTCGCCTAAGCACAACACAAAGACGAACTTTTAGAGCATGAAAAGTGAAAAGTATATTATTTGAGCGTTATGCGGCATTTAAGAGAGCAAATTCTAAGAAAAAGGCCAGATTTGTGGAAAGAAAATTGTTGGATTTTGCACCACGATAATGCGTCTTCGCACAAGGCCATCACTGTGAACGAATTTTTGACCAAAAACTAAACAAATACCATCGAGCAACCACCTTATTCACCAGCTATGGATCCAGCTGACTTCTTTCTTTTTCCTAAACTCAAATTACCACTTCGTGGCACCCGTTTTCATTCGGTAGAAGACTTAGGAGAATTCGCGGCGATAACTAAACTCAATTCCGGAAAAAGTGTTTAAAAATTTTTTTGATGATTGGATTATTAAGTGCAAGTGTGTGTTTATTATGTGTGTGGGTATTGTTAAGTGTTGGCTTAAGTGTATCGTGATTCGTATCTGAAGGAGAATACTTTGAAGGCGGATGAATAACTAAGGCTTTGTGTATTATTGATCTTTTCCCGGTACTTTTTTGACAGAGTAGTATATATCGGTCTATAGACCGAGATTAATAATAGTTAGAGTCGTTATACGATGCGACCGCGTCGTGACTCGACGGCGCTGCGGGCGTCCAAGTGTATTGGGACTGAAACAGCCAGATTTGTTTGCATAAGTCAGTATACCTATCGTATTATCCAGTAACTGAGTTGTGGAAGTCACATAGGCAGTCGCTCCGTATAAAATACTGGTATTCAGCTACATCCGGTTAGACTGGAAGCAGATGATGCGCACTACCTACCTACCAAAATTCGTTTTTTTGTTAAAATTAAATGGTATTAAGAAGTTAGTTATGTAGCTATTTGTGACAAACATTCTCGAGTGCGGCTTTATGAGGGAGAAATGTAAGTAGCTTATAATTTTACCGTGATTAAAATGCATATTATGTTACAATGCTTAGAAGATCCAGCAGCTATTGCAGCGGCTCATAAGAAGCTTCAAAAGAAATTAGCTGCGCAAGTAAGGCAATACGAGATGGCGCTGGCAAAGTTTAAGGCGCAAAGGTTGAATAAAATTAAAAAAAGTCAAAAGGAGCGAGTGAAGACCATGAAATTCGACGAGACGCCGGCTCCTCCGAACAGGTTTAAGCAAAAGAAGTCGTGAGTAGCCCTACCATCTGTTTTTTACATTTCTATGAGCCCTACACTAATGTACGCCCGCACTCTACTTGCATAACACACTATCATCAATCACAATCTGAATCATTTTGAAGGATATTTGTCTGCTCAACAACGTACCTAAGTAACGAAGTGACTGTTGTTGAACTGTCAAAATGTAAAGCCATTACTACTGTTAGTACCCAATTACCCCGCCGCTCTGTTCACACTTTTTTGTAGGTGTATGTACGAACAATATGTCCGGCTTAAACTTGAAGAGCGGTGCCCGTCGTATTATAACGGCCGTCATGAAAATTTGTAATTTTCACCCAGTATTTAAGATTAAGGTGTCAAAAACACTCTGTATTTGGACAGCCGTTATTGTGTCACCGTTCACCGCTTTCTTAGGTTTCCGTTTCCGTAGTCCGGGCATCCAAAAATCTTTAGCTTTTGGTTTAACAGGTAAATCATCGACATCATTCTCCTGCCTTTATCCCAATTTATTCAGGGTCGGCGCAAAATTACTTTTTTCTTCCATACTTCTCGATTAGTCGTCATCTTGGTAGTCACCCCCTTTCTAACCATATCATCATTCACACAGTCCATCCATCGTTTCGTTGGTCTTCCCCTACTCAGTACCCTTTAACAGGAAAATATCGAGAATTAACTAGGTGATTAATTAAGTTTTACCTCCCCAAGTGAACCCGCTCAAGTCAGTTGCACTCGAGGCAGACTGTCGTGTGTACGCGCACACTGCACAGACCGCTATTCTGCAGACTGGCCAATATTTTTATCGCGAAATGATTATTTTTCCCGGAAAAAAGAAAGATGTAACTAAAAGTTATTTGTATTACATTTTATTGTTTTTTTTTCAGGCACTTCCCCAGGATCTATGGTTGGTCGGTCGAGTTCCGTTGGTGATACGCAATGATTTTATTAACCATGCCATGCCATGCCATGTGGCAGTGGCAATGATTAAAACCTTCACTACCTACAAGGCACGAATAAAATACATTACGAATACATTTTTTATATCATTTAAAACTCAAATTCAAAGTATTTATTCCAATCTAGCTGTGCCCGCGACTTCGTTCACGTGGATTTATTTATTATGGCACTCATTAACAGAGAGCTTAGTCGTATTATACATATAAGGTAATACAGTGAACTTATCACTTAAAGGTGTGCACAACACTTCATAAATTGCCTTACTACTACTTTATTGATTTACTAGGTAATTAAAGTGATAAAATTAAAATATAATCAAATAACTTAATAAAATCAAATACTTAAATTAGTTTTTATTAAATCAAATAATGGGTACAGTTCGACACAACTTAGATGTAGCATCGGCAAAATTCGTAAAACCGATCACATCCGAACTAAGTGCGCCTTCAAAATCACTAATCTTTATTACTACTTTAGGAAAAATTGATCTTTATGCGAACTCAATAACTTGTAAAGTCATATAACAAAACACATTCGTGAAATTAATGGATAGATTTACATGAACTAGGTTGCAAAATAAATGATCACGTAATTAAAGTCTTTGTTTTTTAGATTCGATTTGAAGGATACAAGGCTAGAACGATGAATATCACAAAACAAATTTTTAGAGATGTTTATTGTCAAAACTTCACTTCATAATATATTATTTAAATAATTTGTATAATTTTATTATTACATATAGTTATGTAGTATGATAAATAAATATATGAAAAAAGGTTCTAGTCTTATACCCTTCAATGTAGTTCATGGAATTATTGATAAATAGTAGATTGTTATAAAAGGGGCTAAAATGGCCCATTGTATACGAGGTAGTTTTACTCCCGAGCTTTAGCGAGGGAGTAAATAGAAACCGAGTTATAATGGGTTTTTAGCGCCGTGTGTTACGCTCTACTTTGAAAAGTAAAAGTACGATTTCGAGAAAATAAAATAATCCAATACAACATTAAATAGTTTATTTTATTAAAAATTAAATGTACAATGTGTACAATTCTGGATATTTAACGAGATGTTTTTTCCAGGCAACTTAATTTTAGTCCTCTGTGAAGATGAATGTTGAGTTGTCTGTGGGGTAAACGCGTGGGAAATACACGTAGTTCCAGGTTTGAGGGTCCCTCGTTCGAATGTTCTGAATAGAGAATCAGCTTAGTTGACTCATCCCTTGATGTCGATAGTCGTGGGCTAGTTGGGAGAATATTGAAGCGTTCCGTGATACGCTGGGTGATATCAAATTTGTTTCTTTTCCTTTCTCTTCCAATATTGCTTGATGATCTTTCTTTTTTCTGGACTTTTTAGGCGAACTAAAAGTTGCACGAGTGGAACCACGATTTGAACTAGTCCAAGCCAAGGCATTGTCATGCTCTTTCAAAACAGCACTTATTGTTTCTACGTGACACACCAGTTGCCTTCGCAGTTCGCTCTTGAAGGTTTTGAAAGTGATCATTCCCAAAAACTATATTTTTCGACCCCGTGGACTCTCGACTCGAATCATAAATTGGTAAAAATTAAAAATGACTTCACGAATTTGGCTATCATACGGCTTATCACGTTTCAACGAAGTCATAATGAAAAAAAAAACACCAACAAAAATATATTATTCACTTTCCCATTAAATTGTCACAAAGTGTACGGAATGATTCACTCACGTGCATTCTCAACCTGTCTGGGGTTGAACTGAGGCAGGAATATATAGCGCGAATAGCGTTGAATGGCGCGATAGTGAGCGATTTCTATTGGTTGTGTAAATCGGAAGTGATCGGTTTTACGATGCTACATATGAGATGTGTCGTACTGTACATATTTGAATTTCGAAAATTAAAATGTCAATGTTCAAAACATCGAAAATTTAAATATCGAACGACCATAAAACTGAAAATTAAAATAACGTAAGTTTATATTGTCGAAATGGTTAGATAACCTACGTCCAATATATCTAAAAGCCTTTCGTGACATCGAAAGGCTTAAATATCGAAGTACGAGTATCTAATGACCTACTGAAGCTTTAAATTCCTCACCCTCGCGTTCTGCAGATTTACTTAGAAAGAATGTTAAGGCATGCCCCTCGGAGTTTAGTTTTCAACATACAAACCCCCAGGCTGTTATAAAAGCTTTTAAAGATCTTAAAATTAAATCAACAGAAGATCTCTGGGGAATGTCTGTAAAAGTTTGTGGATCTATCATTGAAACGATTGCGCCCTATTTAGCTTTCATATTTAACATCAGTATAGACCAAGGAGTCTTTCCGGATCTCATGAAACACAGTAAAGTAGTACCTTTATTCAAAGCCGGTGATAGTAAAGAACCCAACAATTATAGGCCTGTGTCAATTCTGCCAGTTCTCAGTAAGGTGTTTGAAAAGTTGATGCTCAATCAAATGTTACGACACTTTAATAAAAATTCCATCTTTCATGAACAACAGTACGGTTTCACCAAAGGGCGTTGTACCACTGACGCCGGTGTCACCCTAATAAAGAACATTTTTAACGCCTGGGAGGAAGCACAAGATGCCATTGGAATCTTTTGCGACCTCTCAAAGGTGTTCGATTGCGTCAACCATGAGACACTTCTGCTGAAACTTGAGCACTATGGGATTAGGAATTTAGCTCTTGATTTACTAAAGTCGTATCTAAAAGATAGAAAGCTTAAAGTTCAAGTAAACGGTGTAAACTCATTGGGGTCTGAAATGGCAATGGGCGTTCCTCAAGGTTCGATATTGGGTCCATTCCTCTTTTTAGTTTACATTAATGATTTACCACAATTACTTCAAAATCAACCGAAGATGGTGTTATTTGCAGATGACACATCATTGATATTTAAGATAGACAGACGGGCACAAAATCTTGACGACGTGAATAACTCTATTCTTCAGGTCCAAGACTGGTTTACGGTAAATAATTTGGTACTGAATGAAAAGAAAACCAAATGCATTAGATTTAAATTACCTAATGTTAGAAGTAGCGAATGTGACATCATACCGAATGGAGAAAAACTAGAATTTGTTGATCAAACGGTTTTTCTGGGAATCACGCTAGACGAGAAATTACAATGGGGACCTCACATAACATCTCTTGCGGGGCGGCTTAGCTCGGCCGCTTATGCTGTTAGGAAGATAAGACAGTTAACAGACGTAGAAACCGCGCGTTTAGTCTATTTTAGTTACTTTCACAGCATTATGTCGTACGGCATTTTACTATGGGGTCGAGCTGCTGACATTGAATCCATCTTTATTTTGCAAAAGAGAGCTGTCAGAGCCATTTATAATCTACGTCGCCGCGAATCTCTCAGGGAACTATTTAAAAGGATTAATATTATGACGGTACCTTGCCAATTCATTTATGAAAACATTATGTATGTAAGAAAAAATCTACATCTTTTTAATAAAATAAGCGATAGACATAACTTTAACACAAGAAATAAAGATAAAATACATCAACCATTTTTCAGATTAGCCAAAGTACATACATCTTTTATGGGGTACTGTGTCAAATGTTACAATAAAATACCTTGTGATATATTGCAATTAAATGAAAGAAAATTTAAAACTCACATTAAACGTACACTTTGTAAACAAGCATACTATAAATTAGAAGATTATATCCAAGATAAGAACGCTTGGAAACATGCTGGTCCTGCTCCATAGGACAATCTAGAGTCTAGACAAAATCAAACTGGTTGCTAATTTAATTGTAATTTTTTTTTATTAGTTTTTACATTCATTACTCACACCCTGACTTATTACTTGTATTTATTTTTTTTTTTATAAAAACCGTTTTGCTTGTACCATGTTTGTAAATATGTGAGCACCATGTATCTATCAGATAATTAATTTATGTCATGGTTTCGTTTTTAATTCTTTTACCTATTGTGGTATAGTAATTTTATTTTAGGTGCATCGTCCTCACATGTTATTATATAATTAATGTACCCATGCAAAATATTGTACCTAAAACATTTTAAAAGAGTAACGGTGGAGTTTCTTGCCCATTCTTCTCCATACGAAAACTACCTTTTGGAATGGGCGACTAGAATCAATTCTATTTTAAGATCATTTTTGACGTTCAAAAGTGCCTTTTTTGTGCCTATCTATATAAATAAAAACAAAAGGCCTGACTGACTGACTGACTGACTGACTGACTGACTGACTCATCAACGCCCAGCCCAAACCCTTGGACCTAGAAAGCTGAAATTTCACACGATGGTTCCTTTTATGATGTCGACCAGGAATAAGGAAGGATTTTTTGAAATTCAACCCCTAAGGGAGTTAAATAGGGGATGAAAGTTTGTATGAAAGTCCGTCAGTTTTAAAGTCAGGATCTTCAAATTTTGTGTTTAGGCTGACGATTGAAAATTAATTTATACGTGTCTCAGCGTTTTTGATAATTCCACCCCCAAAGGGTTAAAAAGGGGGATGAAATTGTGTATGAAAGTCTGTCAGTTTACAAGTTAGGATCTTCAAATTTTGTATTTAGGCTAACGATTGAAAATTAATTTATACGTGTTTCAGCGTTTTTGATAATTTCACCCCTAACGGGGGATGAACGACCTGACTGAGATATCAAAGAACAGCCTAAGCCGCTGGTCCTAGGGACTTGAATTTTGGAGGGTGTGTTCTTTGTAAAGTATAAATATCCAATAAGAAGGGGTTTTTGGAAATTCAACCCCTAAGTGAGTTAAATAGGGGATGAAAGTTTGTATGAAAGTCCGTCAGTTTTAAAGTCAGGATCTTTAAATTTTGTGTTTAGGCTGACGATTGAAAATTAATTCATACGTGTCTCAGCGTTTTTGATAATTCCACCCCCAAAGGGTTAAAAAGGGGGATGAAATTGTGTATGAAAGTCTGTCAGTTTACAAGTTAGGATCTTCAAATTTTGTATTTAGGCTAAGGATTGAAAATTAATTTATACGTGTTTCAGCGTTTTTGATAATTTCAGCCCTAACGGGGGATGAACGACCTGACTGAGATATCAAAGCACAGCCTAAGCCGCTGGTCCTAGGGACTTGAATTTTGGAGGGTGTGTTCTTTGTAAAGTATAAATATCTAATAAGAAGGGGTTTTTGGAAATTCAACCTTAAAGGGGGTGAAAAGGGGGGATTTTGTTTGTATGTAAAATCTTATTCCTTGAGTTAATAACCTTGAAACTTGGCTCGAATACTTATCTAAGTAAATTATGAAGTTTGGCATTTTTCGTTTTTCTAAACTACCCCCTAAAGAGGTATTGGGGGGTGTCAAAATTTCTATGGAATTTCAACGCGCTGTCCGAGTAACTAGAAACTCAGTTAGTATTTATACTAAGGACTAAAAATAAAGAATAACCTGTATCAGGGTTTTTCGAAAATCTACCCCTAACTGTGTGAAAAGGGGTAGTTAATTTTGCAAGGGCATATTTTACTGCGTGGCTTGATTAGCTGGAAATTTGGCATAAATAATCTTTGAGTCAAGTTATGGACACACCTTAAACGATTTTCCATAATTCCACCCATGTAGGGGTGAAAAGCGGGACTACGGTTTATATGAAAAATCTTATTCATTTGGTTAATAAACTTGAAACTTGGCACGAATATTTATCTAAATAAATGGCATTTTTTTTTTATAAACTACCCCTTAAAGGAGGATTGGGGTGGGGGGTGTCAAAATTTGTATGAAAGAATTTTAACGCGTGGTCCGATTACCTCGAAACTCGGCATTTATACTTAAGACCAAAAATAAAGAATAACGTGTATCAGGGTTTTCCGAAAATCTATCCCTAATGGGGTGAAAAGGGGTAGTTAATTATACAGGGAAAGATTTTATTGCGTGGCTTGATTAACTCAACAATTCATATAAATAATCTTTAAGTCAAGTAATGAACACACCCCAAACAATTTTTCGAAATTCTACCCCTATGGGGGTGAAAAGCGGGAATACAGTGTATATGAAAAATCTTACGGTACAAATACTTATGCAAGTAAATTATGAAGTTTGGCATTTTTTGTTTTTCTAAACTACCCCCTAACGGGGGATTGGGGGCGTCAGAATTTCTATGGAAGAATTTTAACGCGCCGCGGTCTGATTAACTCGAAACTCTGTATTTATACTTAAGACAAAAAATAAAGAATAACGTGCATCAGGGTTTTTCGAAAATCTACCCTTAACGGGTTGAAAAGGGGTACTTAGTTAATTTTACAGGGGAGGATTTTACTGCGTGGTTTGATTAACTCAAAAATTGGTGTAAATAATCTTTGAGTCACGTTATGAACACATCACGAACGATTTTTCAAAATTCCACACCTGTGGGGGTGAAAAGCGGAATGCAGTTTATTTGAAAAATCTGATTCCTTTGATCTATAAACCTAAAAATTGGCCCGAATACTTATTTATCTAAATAAATGATAAAGATCATACCTACATACATTTTCGAAATTTTTAGAGGAAGGTACGAATTTCACGCGGACGAAGTCGCGGGCAGAAGCTAGTTTGAAATAAATGCTTTGACTTTGACTTTGACTTTGACCTAAATATCGAATTACACAGTATTGAATGTCCAAAATATCGATATTTATTTATAAGTTGTACAAAAGTAACAAAAGTTAGTGACAGAAACAAATCGCTGCAAAACCGACTCCACGTGGTCTTGTCTGCCCCAACCCTAGAGTGTAATTAAGCCTGCATAGGCGCGGAGGCGCGAGGCGACCCGCGAGCTGAGGAGGAGGTGGCTTTAACGCCCGCCGCCGCGGCTGAGGCTGGCCGACAAGCCGAAGCTGCGGTGGTGAGCGTTAAAACCATCGACGGCGATAAGCTTGCGTGGGGTCGCCGGAGCCCCGCAGTGCCGGAGCCGTGACAGAAACCATGCCAGCTGTATGTTGCGTGCTCGCTTGCATGATGCATGCATGCTTGCTTGCATGCTGCACGTTGCATGCTCGCTTGCACGATGCATGCTTGCTTGCATGGTTATTACCTACTGACGGCGCCCATTCACGGACATGACGGACATGACATGGATTAGCACCATTCAGCTCAACCACAACAACCATTAGACACATCCTACAACCATGTCTGTCGTCCCGCGTACGGCGCGGTTAGAACGTTGTATAGCGTCTGATATAGTTAGGTACACAACGCTTTGTCTTCTTCCCTCGAAAGTCAAATTACTGACGACTGAAAGAAAGAAATCGGTGTGTAACTATTCATCTGATATATTACGTTTATTAGTAAGGGGGTTAGAATAAAAAATCAACCGAATTGATAACCTCCTCCTTTTTTTGAAGTCGGCTAACAAAGTCGCCGAAATGTATGTAGGTACGTGCATAACTTCCGAATGTATGTAGGTACGTGCATAACTTCCGAATGTATGTAGGTACGTGCATAACTTCCGAATGTATGTAGGTACGTGCATAACTTCCGAATGTATGTAGGTACGTGCATAACTTCCGAATGTATGTAGGTACGTGCATAACTTCCGAATGTATGTAGGTACGTGCATAACTTCCGAATGTATGTAGGTACGTGCATAACTTCCGAATGTATGTAGGTACGTGCATAACTTCCGAATGACTGCACCAAATTGGATAATTCTTTTTTTGTTGTGTTCGGTATTGCCAGGACAAGGTTTCTAAGAAAGAAGATTTTGGAAATTAAAAGAAACAATTGCACCCGTACGAATTAAGCTGGGGCGGGCCGCTAGTTAGAGGTAGTTTGTTTAGGTATGTCCCTACATACCTAGATACCCCCCCATAGATTACCCCCTGGTAATCTCTGGAACTACCAGTTGGATTTGAAAATATATTTTTGCATTTGATAGCCCAATTCTTGAGGAAGGTTACAGGCTATTCAACATCACGCTACGACCCTAAGGAGCCGAGCAAAAGGATAAAAAGTCAGAAAGAACGCGAAAACGAACTAACGAAGTAGTAGCACGGGCGAGCGATGGGATGCGACGCGATGGGTCGGGGTTGGGGGCCGAAATTTCACGAAGTCACGGGCGGAAGCTACTTAGTGTAAAATAACAGTATGTAATAAGTCTCACGTTGTCAAGTTTCAGCGTTGCAACATTTCAGTGACATTGACATGAAATAAGAAAATTATTTTTCAAGGTTTCGTGTAAATTATAATCTCATGTGTTAGCGCAAACTGAGCGTTTTGTCTCTGCGTCTTGTCGCTGCGACTAGACGCAGATTTATCATATGCATCAGCGTCTTGTCGCTGCGACTAGACGCAGAAGTGTCGTATGCATCTGCGACTAGTCGTTACGACAGAGGTCGTCGTGCAGGATTATTTTCTTAGAGTATTCGGCGCGCTTCGATGTTTTGAAAACAAGGACATCCTACGCAACGTAGTCAAATATGAACGGCAGTGATTTTGTTTAAAATAAACTTTAATTACAATTATTACAATAATTGGGAGATGTGCTCAGTTTGAGCGATGCAAACGGAATGTCCTGGCTTACGAACTCTATTGGTATATACAACATTATTTTTAGTATATGCGAAACCCGAAACACGTGTCTAGTATTTTTATGTAAAGAATCTATGTACAAAATTTCAAAACTGTATCATGAATAATCACCAAGTTATAAGCTTGTTATGTTACCTGTTTGTCCGTCCGAAATCATACTCACCCACTCACCGCGTGCCTAAACGTACCGCGCGGCGATTGTATTGTAATTAACTGGTGATAACATTTTCCATCACACTTGCAGGCTTTGGACTGTCGTAATGGTCAAGTGTAGGTAGTTATTATAATGTACTTTATTCGTAAATAAATGCAGCCGTAAGCTACGAATAAGTAATTACTTATTCGTAAGCCGTAAGTGATACAATGTAGTCAATGCGATTTGTTGCACCTTATGTCAACCAAGTTCAAAGTGGATGAAAAGTGTTAAACATCGCATTACTTAACCACAGCAGGCTGTAGGTACAAATAATAACTTTCTACAATTAACCATCTTGGCGTGTTTAAAAATGTTAATCATCACGGCAAAGCATTGTGTTCCACGGACCACGATACTCTGATGTACGTACCATTTCTGTGTACTGGACGTTGGTGTATGAGAAAGTTACACGACACTTTTTACATACGATAGGTAAGTACACGATCAACCGAAACAAAACTGTATGGCCCGCGGCGCGGCGGCCGCGCGCTCGCGATTAAATGCAGTTGGACGCGCGCGCGCCAGTCTGCAGTACCCGGGCGACTGAAGGGGTTGCTTCACCCCCGCCCCGCTCGCCCCGCTCGCTGTGCGCGGGCGCCGCGCCTATTGTGTATGGGTATGGTAGAAAACTACCTAGGTACTAATGTCGCTCGGTGGCCAAGATTTAACCTTTTTTAAATATTTTTGGGCCAAAATATAACATGGGGTAAAAATTATTGGAATCGATTCAGTTACTTATTCTGAACAAACTATATTCAGGTTTCGCATATACTAAAAATAATGTTGTATAACCTAAACAATGACGACGTATTTCTGGAAGTTCCCACGAGGCTAGCTCTGATAAGCATTAACTTAGGTGTTAGAAATATTTGTTGAAAGATATTTGTATTAAGTGGAATCGGCGACATGGCTACTTAAAGGTGTTAGAAACCGAGTGTTGAGTGAGGATTAATCCCGTGGCAACTGATGCCTGGTATGCATAACTACGTTGAGATTGGCAATAGAAACACACGTAGGTACACCTTCCTTAGCGCTCACAACAAGACTGCAACAGTCGTCGTGTCATTTTGTGTGCGCGTGCACCGTGCGTCTAGTCGCTGCGACTAGTAGCGAGAGCCTGCGACTTCCCTAGCTTGTCGTTGCGACTCTGCAACTCGACGCCCAGTGTGCGGAGCTTTGAATAAAATATACCGTATCCTATCTGGTCCAGCTAAATGGACCGACTTTCAGAAGATGGCTGGGACAGAATGGATGCGGAAGGAAGAGGACAGGATGTTGTGGAGCAGCCTGGGAGAGGCCTATGTCCAGCACTGGTTTGCGATAGGCTGCGTTGATTGAAAGAACTCGGTACTTGTAGTAGGAACATTGTAGGCGAGATAATGCCCTTTGGGGCGAATGTTTCGACAAACGTTTCGATAAACTTCTTGCGCAATCAACACCGCAATGTCTATGAATGAATGACAATTCTTGTGTCCGTTGAGAAATGAGCTAAGTAGGTGAGCCTGAAACAATGGCTGCTGTCGGACTCGCTTCAACGACTGCGGACTAGATTGTTGAGTCTTCCACTGGATGACTGGCTTTAGCACAGCTATAGTGTCCAGCTTGGGCCAGAGTGTAAGTATAGTCACGTGCATAAATATACTACCATGGACAGCTCGGCAACAGCTTGATTTCATGATGACTGCAAATACAGTGTGTTACGGAAAGGGTATATCAATACAAACGGGTTGAAGAGTGTATCTGGTCTAGAATCTCTGTACAAAATTTCAGCTCAAAATCATTAACTTTGAAAATGCTTAGTATTTTTTTATTTCCGACATCACGGCGCTGTACCTACTGGCGCGCGGCGGCGTGATGTGCGTGTACTAGGCGCACAGACACACTACAGATAATGGATAATGATCCTCGTAGTGCGGTGACACGTTTGTTATGATTTCAATTAAATAAACTATCGAAATAAAAAAATATTAAGCATTTTCAAAGTTACTGCTTTTGAGCTGAAATTTTGTACAGAGATTCTAGACCAGATACACTCTTCAACCCGTTTGTACCCTTTCCGTAACACCCTGTATATGTGATAATTTTTGGAAGGCAAGTGGCAGCACAATATATCTGAAGAGACAAGTGACATCAAAATATAACGGGCAACAAACGATTGCATCGGCTTCAAAAATTATAACGGATATCGTTTCGCGTCACATAGGGATTGGTACAGGCTACAGCTGAAGTAGAACAACTAACTTTTGGAGGGCATTGTAGCACTCAGTTAAATTCAGAAGAATGTGATATCTCGTTGTGATTGAGAATATCTGACATATTCAAGGCAACGTGGTATATTTATCATATGTTTCGATATTTAAATACCTACTTCACTATGGCTTTTCCTATAGAATTTGAGTTGCTGTTTGTCTAGTGCAAAAATGATATGATAGCTATGAATTTGTTTGTTAAGTACGTATTTTAAGGTCCTAGAAGGAAATAATAGTGAACTTATTCGCAATGTTCTTCAGAAAGGCCAGGTGCGTAGTTCTCGCGACCGGCGTGCGAGTATGACCAGAATTGACCACATGTAGGAACGTAAACGAAGCAAAGTACAGACGCCAGCACATCAAGCTACCTGAAACTGTCAAATTTTCCCAATGAACTTTGAGCCTTATACTTTAGCGATAAGGTTGAAAATCCATTAAAGAAATTTGACAGATTGTAATAGCTTGATGTGCTGGCGTCTGTACCTATATTTTAAGGACGATCCTTACATAAGTCTACACGACCTGCTACGAAGCAGGTGGCGTTCTGCAGTTTCTGGCTACCCCATATGGCACGGTAATATTATCTATACAGTATTCTGACTCGGCCCTGTTCTAGAAATAATTACCTACAGCCGCGCGGTACGTAAACACGCGATAGGGCTGCCCGCTAGTATTCATGAGTTTCTTTCTAGTTTTGTGATTGTATAGGAAAATATTATATATTTTCAAAAAATCTAAAATCAAAATTCATTTATTCAAACTAGGCTGAGAATCAGCACTTTTCGAACGACAAAATTTTTTTTTTTTATTTTAAATTCTGCAAAAACAGCAGCAAACGGCAACGCGACAGGCCCAGAATGAGATGGCGGGACGAACTTGACTCTTACCACAAGAATTGGCGTGTAACAGCACTGGATAAGTGGAAGGAGGGAAGGGAGGCCTTTGCCCTGCAGTGGGACAGAAATGGCTGATAATAATAATAAAAAATAATAAAATAAAATTCTTTGTGAATGAAATAGGAAGCGTTCAATAAAAATACATGTTGTGTTTTTTGATAAGTAGATTTAATAAAAAAAAACTTATTGGCGAATTCAAGCAACCAAAAACTGCACAATATAGGTAGATTGCTCTTTGCCATAAGTAAGTAGGTTCTTGTACTTATTTCAATGAATATTTGTCACAAATCGCACGCTTACTGCTTACAAAACCATCACACCGTCCGGCGCGCGGCGCCCGTTTGTCACTGCGGAGCATTCGAGACATTTTGTTTACCTACCGAGTGTAAACCAAACTCGAGGCGCGTAGGTATGACTCGCGTTCCGACCGTTTGTATAAAGATAGAATACTGTATAGATAATATTACCTTGCCTATGACATGTGATGTATGTACCAATGCAAATACAAAATGTAAGTACATATATTTTATTTTATGAACGTATTGTAAACAAAGTAAAGTAGGTAATAAGGACAAGGTGTCAAGGTCAAGTATAATGTTACCCACTGGTGCACTGCATAGCGTTTATAGATAACTGTTTTTGTACAACTGAGGGTAATAAAAATCTTTTTTTTTTAATTAAACTAAGTAATTACTAACTAATGTAAGCCACACTTTAGGGATTTAAATATTCTGACAATATCGTCACTATATATCTATGAGGTTTTGATGTTTGTAAAAACCAATATACACTTGTTTAATCATGTAGAAAGTCAACGTCGCTCAGATAAGTTAAAAACAATAAACCAAAATTATATAATAAATTACCTTGTCATATTAGAAATAGTAAGAATTATAATGAATTCAAAAGTAATATTTTTAAGCTACTAAATGACAAGGTATATTATTCGGTCAAGGAGTACCTACCTAGATGACAAATTTTGATCAATTTATATACAGAGTGTTACAGAAAGGGTATATCAATACAAACAGGTTGAAGAGTGTATCTGGTCTAGAGTCTCTGTACAAAATATCAGCTCAAAAGCAGTAACTTTGAAAATGCTTAATATTTTTTTATTTCGATAGTTTCATCATCATCATCATCATTTCAGCCGAAAGACGTCCACTGCTGGACATAGGCCTCCCCCAAGCACCTCCACTTCGACCGGTTTTGTGCTTCTCGCATCCAACGAGTTCCTGCGGCCTTCACAAGGTCGTCGGTCCACCTTGTGGGAGGCCTTCCAACGCTACGCCTTCCGGTACGCGGTCGCCACTCCAGAACCTTTCGGCCCCATCGGCCATCTGTTCTGCGAGCAATGTGCCCTGCCCACTGCCACTTAAGTTTGGCAATTCTTCGGGCTATGTCGGTTACCTTGGTTCTCCTGCGGATCTCTTCATTTCTGATTCGATCCCGCAGGGAAACTCCAAGCATAGCCCTCTCCATTGCCCTTTGAGTGACTTTCAGCCTTCTAATAAGGCCCATTGTGAGCGACCACGTTTCAGTGCCATATGTCATCACTGGCAATACGCACTGGTTAAAGACTTTCGTCTTGAGACACTGCGGTATGTGGGACGAGAAGATATTGCGTAGCTTCCCGAACGCTGCCCAGCCGAGTCGGATTCGACGGTTGACCTCTTTCTCGAAGTTGGACCTACCTAACTGGACAGTTTGTCCTAGGTAAATATACTCGTCCACGACTTCGAGTGTAGCGTCTCCGATCTTCATGAGAGTGGGTGTTACATGGGCATTTGACATGACCTTCGTTTTGTCCATGTTCATTTTCAGACCCACTCTTTCAGAGGCTCTACTGGGGTCGTCGAGCATTGTACTGAGGTCCTCCATAGTTTCAGCCATGACTACTATGTCGTCGGCAAACCGAAGGTGAGTTATGTACTCGCCATTGATGTTAATGCCAGCTCCCTTCCAGTCCAGAACCTTGAAGACATCCTCCAGAGCAGCGATGAACAGTTTCGGAGAGATAACGTCTCCCTGTCTTACACCTCGCTGCAGAAGGATAGGTTTCGAGGCCTGGTCCTGGAGTCGAACTGACATAGTGGCGTTTTCGTACAGACACTTCAGCACCTCGATGTACCGATAGTCGATCTGGCACCGTTGAAGAGACTGCAGTACAGCCCATGTGTCGATCGAATCAAAGGCTTTCTCGTAGTCCACAAACGCTAAGCAGAGAGGCAGGTTATACTCTTCGGTCTTCTGTATAACCTGTCGCAGCGTATGTATGTGGTCTACGGTGCTAAAGCCTTTACGGAATCCGGCTTGTTCGGGAGGCTGGAAGTCGTCGAACCTGCGCGCGAGACGGTTCGTGATGACTCTCGAAAACAGCTTGTAGACATGGCTCAGAAGTGAGATGGGCCTATAATTCTTAAGAAGGGCATTGTCACCCTTCTTAAAGAAAAGTATCATCACACCTCTGTTCCATGCCTGTGGTGTTTTACCCTCGAGTATGACGGAATCAAACAGCCTCTGAAGGGCCTTAAGAACGGGTTTTCCGCCGGCCCTCAGAAGCTCGGCCGTAATTCCGTCATCACCCGGTGCCTTGTTGTTTTTAAGCTGCTTCAGAGCCATCCTAATCTCGTACAGGCTGACGTCCGGGATGTCTTCGGTATATTGTCGGGTCAATCTAGCTCTTGGGTCGTTTGCCAGATTCGTAACGGGGTTGCTTGTTGACGTGTATAACTGCCCATAGAACCTCTCGATCTCTCTCAACAGCTCAGGTTTGGCGGATACGATCCTGCCATCATCAGTCTTCAGTTTCATAAGCTGGCTCTGCCCAATAGACAGATCTCTAGCAAAAATCTTGGAGCCTCTATTTTGCTCTATCGCTTCCTCAATACGGTCTGTATTGAAGCGGCGAAGGTCGCTTTTCAAGGACTTAGAGATCTGTCTGTTGAGCCGCCGGTACTTTAGAACATCATCTGAAGATTGCAGGAGCATCTCGCTTCGATAGTTTATTAAATTGAAATCATAAAAAACGTGTCACCGCACTACGAGGGTCATTATCCATTATCTGTAGTGTGTCTGTGCGCCTAGTACACGCACATCACGCCGCCGCGCGCCAGTGCAGCGCCGTGATGTCGTAATAAAAAAATATTAAGCATTTTCAAAGTTAATGCTTTTGAGCTGAAATTTTGTACAGAGATTCTAGACCAGATACACTCTTCAACCCGTTTGTATTGATATACCCTTTCTGTAACACCCTGTATATAGATATATTTTTTTAATGTAATTTTGTCTTTGTGTTTTTGCAATCTTTTGACATTGTATATCTTTATCTTTTCCTATTTTTATGACATTTTCTCTTTATTATTATGACAATTTTATAATTTGAATTCCTTGTGTAACTTTGACATTGTTCATATTAATCCAATTTTGTATGCCTATCGGCGGGACATGGTTTGTGCAATATATTTTGTATTAAAACACCTGAAATCACCTATGTTTCACAAAATAAATAAATGAAATGAAAAAACTTTGAAACACTGACATAACTTCAACAAATATGAAAGTTAAGAAACATTGGTGGGCCTAAAATAAGTCCTTCTAAAGTAAATCATTCTCTTCCTAACCTTTTCCCAACTATGTTCGGTTCGGCTTCCTGTCTATATCATCAGTTTATTTTTAAGACGATTACCTAGTGTTTGCTGGTCCACAAACGTGACAAAGCTAACATAGTTTTATGTCTAATATTTAACAACAATGGAGGCTAAAGCAGTCTTATATAATTGTTATCTTAGTTGTTAACCTTGCATTGTCCACAAGATGTGCAGCATGCCTGGGAGAAATGATCGTAACAGATTATACAATAGTTCAAGAAAATTTTCAATTAAGTTCATTAATTACCTATATTTAAATTTAATCTGTCAAGCTCCGCTAATGAGACACAATTGATTTTCTATTGTTTCGTCGCCGATCAGCGAACCGCGCTGCTTGACCGGTTAAAAATATATTCCATACAAATAAATACAATTGAAATGTCTGTCAAAATAACAGCTTGTTAAGTTGTTACTAAATGCGTATGAAAGTAAATACGGTACTTATATCAAAAACATAATTTTTAACATTTTTGCCCGCCTGTGTGTCTGTTTGTTCTGACTAATCTCCGAAACGGCTGGATCGATTTTGACGGGACTTTTACTGGCAGATAGCTGATGTTATCAGGGCTTTTATTTTACAAAAACAATAATGTCTCTTTACTAGAGACACAATCTTGTTCCCCGACATCCACGCGAACGAAGTCGTTTCATACCGCCTGCTCGGTAACGTCAAATTATATGTCATGCAAACCTAACTTAAAGCAAGTCATTTAAGCCTGGCCCTAGCCGGGCATTAATATTGTACTTACTGAATTTCATTATGACCCGCTGGTCATTAATGTGATTTGAATTTGGAACGTCAACTGAGAAAAACTTATGGAAACAGAAATATCTAAACTTTTTTTCTAATAATGTACAGGTCGACCAAAGAGTTCTTCATAGGTTTTAGTCGCCGTCGCCGAACAAAATGATCGGTTGCCGTGGCGCGTATACCCCCGCAATGTTGGATTTGAGCTGACGCTCCGGTGACGATATTATTTATTGTGTTTTTGATGAAAATGCATGAGAATAGATTGAAAAAAACAAAAAAAAACCCGACAGGCAGTAGGTATATTATTTTAGTTCAATCTCAGATTTAATGCCACCAACTGCATCAGACTGCTTGAAAAGTGACCTAGTTTTGAATCTTAGTTGCAGTCGGGTTTTGATTTTGTCATTTTATTTTTATTTGAATCCTATTTAGTGTGTTGTATTTTTGGAATCGTCTCTTCAAGACCTTTATTTTGATATCCCATATAGTAATGGTACATACTATTTTTTTTCAACACCTTCCTTTCTCATCTTCTAAAATCCGCCATTTTGACTTTATATAAAAACACAAAACTTAGCCTACTTTAATCTTCGCGCGACCCAAATGAGTCCCTAGACTTAGGATGCTTCGAGGGTATAAGGAATTCCACATACAAAGATACATTGTAAGCATAAAAACATAACCCTCTCCTGTCACGTAGTCGGGTAAATAGTGTGTGACACTCCACATATCTAACTAGGTATTTTCCGGTTATGTAACAGTTTCATAAACTACTAATTCGATAATCGAATTGGTTTTTATTACCTCGCAGTAGGTGCGAAAAGTAGATTAAATTCTCCTCGGGGATAAAGGTGTCTTCGTCTTGGGCGAGCTTGAATCCCTCACTGCACTCAGGATTCTAGTCTTAACTCCCTCGCTTCGCTCAGGAGTTAACTAGAATCCTTCGTTGCGTTCAGGATTCAAAATAGCGCCCGCGGCAATAAGACACTACTTTATCCCCCTAGTGAATAATCTACTATAATTTAACGGCTTCTACCTAGCCTTTTCCTAACCAAGTTGGGGTCGGCTTCCAGTCTAACCGGATGCAGCTGAATACCAGGATTTTACATGTAGCGACTGACCATATACTGACCTCCACAACCCAGATACTGGGTAAAAGGTTACCCCTTGGTAAGACTGGCTGTCAGACTTTCGGGCTTCTGACTACCCGTAACGAATGTCAAAGATCTACCAGTATAAATGACAGCCGGGACCAACGGCTTATAACGTGCTTTCATGAGTGAAATAGATGGTCACCCATCCACGGACCGACTCGGTAAGCGTATTTTAACCAGGAACACCCAAATACTCCGAAATATTCGAATTTTATTTCGATGTTCCGATTTTCAAAAGTCCGAATTTCATAATACCTAAGAATCATAATGTCTATTATTAAAAATCACGAAATTTATTTTACCGAAAGTCATAAATGCGACTTGCTTGTTTTCCGATTTTCATATATTGGAAGAATCAAATGCTCGATGGGTTCTCGGTCCGAAAAACGACATTCCGATTTTCAATACTCCGAATTACTCCGTTACCGTTATGCTGGGGCCAGACTATCGCGATAACGCGAAGATTTGCGCGATAAGTTGATGCTCATTGGCTGGACCTACGATGTCAGCCAATAAGAAACCACTTATCGCGATTTTCCCGTATAGTGTGGCCCCGGCATTACCGCAACCGAACTCAACGAACGCAATAGACGACGTAGGATGCAAGAGCGAGCGAAGGGCACCCCGAGGTTCGGTTTGGTTAGGTTACTTTAAACCCTTTACACAGAAATAGGGGCCCCGCCAAGCGGGGCTCCGTCGACATAGAATGCAAGAGCGAGCAAAGGGCACCCCGAGGAACGGTTTGGTTAGGTTACTTTAAACCCTTTACACAGAAATAGGGGCCCCGCGAAGCGGGGCTCCGTCGACATAGGATGCAAGAGCGAGCGAAGGGCACCCCGAGGTTCGGTTTGGTTAGGTCACTTTGAACCTTTTACACAGAAATAGGGGCTCTATTGTTGGTTTTATATCGTCTATATTCTTACAATTGGAAATATGTGTTTATTTGTCTTGCTATTCAGTTTTGCAAAGCGTTATTATTTCGAAATTCTAATTAATCGGTATTTTAATAATCGGAATTCGTATTTTTGATGTTTCGAATTATCATTAAGTCGGACTTTTTGTTATTCGATGTATTGAAACTCGGTATTTTGAGAATAGTAATTATAAACGTTAGGAATATTGAAATTTCGGAATTATTAAAATAGGATTAATGATAAATCGGAGTTGTTATATTAGGAATTTTGAACCATTCGGAATTATGAAAATCGGTATTTTGAAATTCGTATTTGTGACTTTCGGAATAAAGTTTGTACCCATTTTAACCTGATCGATGGACCAGCGGGGTAATTGCGCAACACACTATCAGTAGCAATGGCTTTCCATTTTTACAGTTCAACAACATTCATTGCGTTATTTACATTGTTTAGCAGACACATTTTTCGAATTTACAAAACAATGGAATAGCAATATCCGTCAAAATGGTTCAGATTAAGATTGATAGTGCGTTATACGCAATTAGGGTACCTATAGGTTATCGATGATGTCATTAAAAATACTGCAGAAAATTGAAAACTGCATTAATACTTTATTAAGTATCACACTAATATTAAAAAGGCGAAATTTTGTAAGTGTGTGTGTGTGTATTTATATGTTTGTTACTTCTTCACGCTCAAACGGCTGGACCAATTTTGATTAAATTTTGTATGGAGGTAGCTGACACTCTGGATTAACATATAGGCTACTTTTTATCCCGATATTCCCACAGGATCGACACTTATGCGGGTGAAACCGCGAGGCGCAGCTAGTTACGTATATTTTAAGGTTGTGTTTTATATCAGGTACGTGCTAGAGTAAAACATAGTAAAACACCACAGCCGCTTTTTAGGGTTCCGTAGCCATACCCAAAGGGTGCCAACGGGAGCCTATTACTCAGGCTCCGCTGTTCATCCATCTGTCACAGGGCTGTATCTTTTTAACCGACTTCAAAAAAAGGAGGAGGTTATCAATTCGACTGTATTTTTTTTTTTTTTTTTTTTTTTTTTTATGTTTGTTACCTTATAACTTGCGACTGGGTGAACCGATTTTCATGATTCTTTTTTTATTTGAAAGCTGGTGCTTCCCGTGTGGTCCCATTGTCACCATTTCAATATCTGATGATGGGATCTTAGAGAAATCGAGGGCAACCCTCAAATTTTAAAGGATCACTTATTGTTTTTCGCATGTTTTATGAAGTATCTTGTGTATTTGCGTATGGTTGTCACCATCTCAGGTAGCTGGGCTGATGATGGAAGGTACAACTCCTTAAGAGTACCTAAGAAGTTACTCGAACAGGAAAGGACTGTTTCAGTAAATTGTTTTGATGTTTGATATCAGCAGATAACAGCAGATATATCGTGTTTAGGCTCATTGAAAAGGGCTCGATGTGTGGATAAACGTACCGTTAATGAGGAACACCGAAGTACATAAAGACCTGATGCTGAAGCCAGGAGCATCAGAAAAAGTACCAACCTTGAAATTACAGCACCGTAGTCGTGTTTGGGCTCATTTTAAACAGGACTAAATTTTAAGTTCAATGTAATGTTGACATAAGTCTGGCCTGATGCTGCAGCCAAGATTATCAGCATCTAGTCTAAAAGCATCAGGTCAAGATTTGATGATGGGATCCTGGAGAAATCGAAGGAACTCTTCAAATATTATAGGCACACCTATAGCGATTTGGGTATTTTTTATAGTAACTCGTGCATTTGCTCTCGGAAAGCACTATTTGGTGAAGTGGAACTGATGATGAAGACCACAGATGGCCATCGGAAGTAGGTACTCAATAATATCTAAGTATTTCACGGGTTGCGATTCGATTACTTTAATATGGTTGCTAAGCAATTTATGCTCGTCACAATGTGAATGGTGATATGGAGCTGATGGTGGACCTGGAGAACTCCTCAACAATTAACTTCCCTGCATCGGGAAAAACAATATTTTGTTTGTAAAAGGCGATAATCACTAGGCTATTGTAACTTAGATAAATTATAAGCAGACCCACTAAAAAGCGTGAAATAAAAACTTTTTAAGAAAAAAAAACCGACTTCCAAAAAACACTACAAAGTGAAAAATAACTTTATTTCGGAAGTCGGTGGCAAAAAACTAAAATACAGATCCAAAGACACCGACTTCCGAAATAAAGTTATTTTTCACTTTGTAGTGTTTTTTGGAAGTCGGTTTTTTTTTCTTAAAAAGTTTTTGTACCGTAATTTTCACAGAGTGTGTAGGTACTACTATGGCCGCTATTTTTTTGTTGTTGTCTGCTACATGGCTATTTGTTTAAATAGAACAATAAGCAACTTTTCTGACTGCTAAAGATTTGATAGAATCTTATCGCCGAGAGCCATAAAGTTTTGAAAATTTTCTTTCCAACATAGCCTGAAATCGCGAAAAAAAATATTAGCTCTTCCCTGACTTACCCCTACATTTTGACGAGTTATGCGAACATATATGCATGGAACAGCAGATTTTATTTTTCGCGATTTTAGGTTTAGTCCCATAGTAAAAGTTGTTCATAACGATGACTCTTATGTACGAAGTTATATGCATAAATGCACTGCATCTCCGGCATTTCTATGCGAATGTTAATGATTCTTCTAGTCGGTGTCTTCAATTCTTCAGTGCACTAGTGTTAATTGAATTTTTGTGGGGTAGGTACCTACAACTAAAAACTGAAAAATAAAAATCTTTTTTACAAAAAAAAACAACCGACTTCAAAACAAACACTACAAAGTGATAAATTAACTTTAATTTCGGAAGTCGGTGTCAAAAAAAGAAAATGCAGAACCATCGACACCGACTTTCGAAATTAAAGTTATTTATCACTTTGTAGTGTTTTTTTTGAAGTCGGTTGTTTTGTTACTAATTAGAACCAAAATAAACCTGTTTCTACCACCCAGTGCCGCTCGAACCATGAAGTAGTATCTAAAAATCAGTAAGTTAATCATTCTGTCTGTATTTAATTACCGCATAATGCCATTCCCCTTGTATTGTCTGAATAACAATGAATAGTTTTTACTAATACAATCATGTTGAGTTTTATCGCTCCTAAGCTGCGAATGTGTGTTTTTAATTGTACTGTACCTACCTACAAATGTACGTGCAGCGAAACTGATTAAGAGTTAAGTTAGGCAGGACTTTATAGGCTGAGTAGAGGACAAAGTATGGGAGTTATTCCAGCCAGCACCCTAATATGTAGCTTCATCCATTGCTTTATAAGTTTGAAAAATGTATCTTCTTAACAACGTAAATAGCGCAATGAGCGTAGCTGAATTTTCAAAATGAATGGCATTGCTCGATGTCAGTGGCTCAGTGTCCAGTGTCTTTGTGATGTCAGCAGTGCCCATAACCCTGATGTGTTTGACCCAAGTCAGATATTTAGTCCAAGATGTTTGGCCAACTTTGATACCTACTAGTCCAAGGTGTTTGGCCAAGTTTGTTAATGGTCCAAGATGTTTGGCCAAGTTCGGTATTAGTCCAAGATATTGGGAGTTTGATATTAGTTCCAGATGTTTAGCCAACTTTGATAGCTACTAGTCCAAGGTGTTTGGCCAAATTTTTAACGGCCCTAGACGTTTGACCAAACTTGGTATAAGTTCAAAATGTTGGGCCGAATTTGATATGTCTAAGATGTTTGGCTAACTTTGATACCTACTAAGTACTAGTCCAAGGTGTTTGGCCAAGTTTGTTAACGGTCCAAGATGTTTAGCCAAATTTGGTATAAGTAAGTTCAAAATGTTTGACCAAGTATGATATTAGTCCAAGATGTTTGGCCAACTTTGATACCTACTAGTCCAAGGTGTTTCGCCAAGTTTGTTAATTGTCCAAGATGTTTAGCCAAGTTTGATATTTAAGTAGTCTAAGATGTTTCACCAATTATGATATTAGTCCACGTTTTGCATTTTTATGAAAATTATCTAAGAAGATCTTGTAAAAAACCCGACTGCGCTAAAAAACTTAAGGCGCTTACATGAGCTAAACGCAAAAAAACGGTAGTTTTCGAAACAATAAAAGTATATGATCGCCTACAGTAAACAAAATCAGAAAAATATATGATATTCTTCAGGATATATGCTAGATAGATAGTGTTTTGAAAACACAATACAACTAATTTGGTACGATAGAAAAAAATCATGAACATACCTCTAAAAAACTTTCTTTTTACAATAAAAACCATACTAATATACATACAATCATTCTGATTTTTTGTCAGATTATTCTACAAGTAACATACTAAAATGATAGTGTTTTATTTTTTTATTTAAAACAATAGTTTTTTTGTAAATCGAATATTCATAGTTCCGAACATAAAAAGTGCGCATGTGTGCGTGAACGCCCGTGTAGCGACAGTGCCGGCCGAGGCCTGATGCTATACGGACGTGTCGCTCTTTTCGCCGCACTATTTCCGTCAAAATTGTTATGTTTTTGTTAAGTTTTATTTGTAAATTCATTGTTTATTATTATTTGCATTATCTTCTTTCCGTAAATATTTTTATTTCGTGTAAATATAAAATACTTTTAAGTTTGTTATGTATGGGTGCAAGGCGCGCGCCATCTATTGTACGGCGAGTCCCAACTCCCGGGCGTTTCACTTGTGTCTACCGGCAGTGGTCCGCGTAACCTAACAAAGTTAAAATAGGGTAATAATTTGTAAATAAATGGGAAATATAGTGAAACATTCCGTTAGGAGGACTACAAAACGTTCATATAAAAAAAAGCCGAACATAATATGAACGAAAGTAAAAAGTATGAGCATTTTATTTTTAACTGAATATTTTTATTTTTGCAATAAAACTATGAATTTTGGAAACATCTAAGAAAGTGCAGTCGGTATTTTCGACTTCACGTATAACTGTCACAGTGACGTATGTGGACGACGTGTAGATTTGTATTCGAGAGTCCCCGGGTTCGATTCCCAAGGTTACGAAATTGTATTTTCTTTTTAAATTTTATTTAAATGTATTTTGAATTTTTAGATAGTGTTTTGAAAACATAATACAACTAATTTGGTACGATAGAAAAAAATCATGAAGATACCTCTAAAAACTCTTTTTACAATAGAAACCATACTAATACCTATACATACAATCATTCTGATTTTTTGTCAGATCATTCTACAAGCAACATACTAAAATAATAGTGTTTTATTTTTTTAGTTCAAACAATAGTTTTATTGTAAATAGCATAATATTCATAGTTCCGAACATAATAAGTGCGCATGTGTACGTAAACGGTAAACCCCCGTGCGTGTAGCAATAATGCCGGCCGAGGCCCTGATACTATACGGACGCGTCGCTCTTTTCGCCGCATTATTTATTTGTACCTACATACATTCATTGTTTATTATTACTATTTGCATATCTTCTTTCTGTAAATATTTTTATTTCATGTAAATATAAAATACTGTAATAATTTGCTATCAATTATATCATTTGTAAATATGGGAAATAAAGTGAAACATTCCCTTAGGAGGACTACAAAACGTTCATATAAAACAAACGCCGAACATATGAACGAAATTAAAAAGTAAGAGCATTTTATTATTACTGAATATTTTTTTTCGCTATGAATTTTGGTAGTTTAAGAAAATGCACTTATTACGCATAAGCTCAGTTTTTTCGACGAGATACGCAATCGTTACATTGGCTTATGTAGACGACGCGCAGGTTCGTGTTCAAGGGTCCCCGGGTTCGATTCCCAGTGATACGAAATCGATTTAATTTTATTTAAATGTATTTTGAATTTTTAAATATATTTTTATAAATAACTAAAAAAACGTCTACAATGTAATTATCTTTCACAGGAGAAAGAAAGTCGAAAATATCAACACGGAAGTTACTTCTAATGCGTAAGTACCTACACGTTTTCTATGCCATTGTAACAATAAAAAAAACCTAAATTTATTAACAGACCGCGACTTGTTGATAATATGCATAAAGAAATCACAGATTCATCCGAAAATTGCGATGAAAATTATCACAAGCAAGAGTTTAATTTTTATTGATTGTGTTTATAATAAATAGCAATCATAATAATTATGTATGAATGTTAGGTACGAGTACCTAATCCTTGAGGCCGTTTACACATCATGCCGAAGCTGCAGCGGCATCGCCGCCGCCGCGGCGCCGCTGCATCAGTCACCCTTGGATTTGTATGAACCCACGGCGCCGCCGCGCCGCCGCGCCGCCGGCGGTGCGGCGCGTTGACGAGTTTTGATAAGATCTATCAAAACTCGCCGCCGCACAGTGGTCTGAAAATCGAGCTCCATACTCATAGAAACTTAAAGTACGGAAATAAAAAAACAAAAATTGTAATGGGTCTAGTATACCTCCCTTTACGTAATATTAACGTATGGATGGTATCAGTCGCTCCACGCGTGAGAAAAAAAAGTTTTTTGTTTTTTTTTGTATGGGAGAAAACACTAACCCCCTTATTCATAATCCTATTTTATCTCTATTTTAGCTAAAATAGGTTTATAGAACGTTTGTCTTTATCTGTCACGTTGTCATTTCTGTGTGTAAGAAAGAGACAAACCCCATTTTAACTAAAATAGGTTTGATAAGTTTTATGAATAAGGGGGTTAATGTACATTTTTTTGAAACTGAATGGAACTGATAGGCTGGAGCTCACACGAGCTATTGTACCATACACGGCCATCAAGATGACATACAATTCATGGACCGTTGGGCGCCGCTTTGCACGTAGCAAATTTTTGAAATTTTGTGTTTTCGATATGTGATTTTTCAAATCTTTGACGTGAATAAATGAACTTGCTGATCGATTTACTTATACTATCGTTACTTTTAGCCTGCTTATGACCTTTATGATGACAACAATTAAAAATTATGTTGATTATAAGTACCTATACGTTTTTTTTTAATTTCATTCCAAGAACTACTTAACTCATTTGATCACCGTTGTAGTGTATCTATTAAATAGATATGTAAACACTGTCTCATTCACACAAGCGGGGTAGCTGCTGTCAGTTATGTTATGTCATCTGTCAGTTACGAGGAATGGCGGGAAACAGACAAAGTGAAGCAGGCTATATACGATGGCGCTTGGTGTGGTAGTGAGCCAGTGAAGTGATATGTTTAACATAAGTACGGAATCAACGGGATTCTACAACCGTGATTATGGTTGAGTTATAATTAGATACTGCTTCAATCTGAGCCTCAATCAGAGCCTGTTCTTCCACGATGTTCAACTTGTTTTCGTTTGAAAACTTAAAATAAATTGGTCAGCAGAACATTGTGGAAGATGGCTTTGGATTCTCCCATACCTTTTCTTCGCCACAAACTAAGCGCAGAGGCACAAAAGAACACATAAACATACTGGAATCGTCTTCGTCTGCCATAGTTTGCTTATACAAACTTTGCCCTGAAGCACCATCAAAGCCATACTTGCATATAATTGTTAACTCTTTGCCATCCAGCGAAGGTTCCACACGTAGGAATTTTCCAAGCTTTGCACAGTTTTATCCAAAATTTAGCTTTACTTTTAGGTAAAAGTAAAGCTAAATTTTACCTAAAAGCTTAAAGCTTTTATCTAAAAGTTACCATTGTACATCACGGAAGAAGAGGTCTTCTTCCGTGATGTACAATGGTAACTTTTGGAGGGCAGCAGTCCTTCTTCGCCTCAAGGATGGCAGTATAAGAAGGACACAGTGGTACTCCTTCTTCTTTTGCACAAGATCTTAATGTTATATACTGCCACTTCGAAAGCTTCAATGAGGTCAAAATAAATAAAGCTTTATCAGCGGAATATATAGGCACAGTTTCCTTGGGCTTTAACAATTTATTTATCCTTGTAGCCTCTTTGCTCCGAGACTAGTTTAACGATATCTGCTATATTCTTGTCATGTGCTTTCAAACCGGTTGCATGAGCAAGGCTTTCAGTGCTATACGTTAGGAGGTCTTCCGCTCTCCTTCTCTTCTGTAGCGGGCTTAGCTCTTTAAATGGTTTTCTCGGCCTCACAACTGATGTTGATGTTCCAACACTGCACGTCTCCGGTGTGTAGGATGTTGATGCACCCTCATTTAAAACAAAGTCAGAACTGGAACGGGTTTGCTGCTCTACTGACACTAAATAAGGGGTCATCTTTCCTTTCATGATCTCAGGCCATTTTATGTTCTCTTGCAGCCATGTCTCATACTTTGTTATGTATGTACGTCTCGTGAGATTACACGAGATCCATTTGTTCCTCAACGAACAAACATAAGTCTGACAGAATTGTTTCAATACCCTCTTTTCATTTTCTAACAAATCAATAGTATTCTCAAAAACTTCAAATAAAACATTGGGCTGTGAAAAACAATTGTTGTTTGTCACAAACATGACAATGTCCAAATTGGTATCACAACCTTCCATCACAGCACAATTAAAAAAATAACGTAATAAGTTAGCGCGCACAAGTACTGAGAGCTACTGATAAAAGTAAGCTCAAACGTCCTGTTTTTATACAACTACCCTCATTATCGTTCGCTATTCTTTAATTAGGTTTTACAGACTTTAATATTACAGACAATAGAATTTTATTGTGACTAGGGCCCATTTGGCCCTGCTAGAGCTGGTTGATGCTCATGTCATTAGTATATAATTATAACTCAACCATAATCACGGTGATTAAATGAGTTAGTTCTTGGAATGAAAAAAAAAAAAAAACGTATATAATCAATATAATTTTTAATTGTTGTCATCACAAAGGTCATAAGCAGGCTACAACTAACGATAGTATAAGTAAATCGATCGGCAAGTTAATTTAACGTTAAGTTAAAGATTTGAAAAATCACGTATCGAAAATTCAAAATTTCAAAAATTTGCTACGTGCAAAGCGGCGCCGAACGGTGCATGAATTGTATGTCATCTTGATGGCCGTGTATCGTACAATAGCTCGTGCGAGCTCCAGCCTATCAGTTCCATCCAGTTTCAAAAAAATGTACATTAAGTGTTTTCTCCCATACAAAAAAAAATAAAAAACTTTTTTTTCTCACGCGTGGAGCGACTGATACCATCCATACGTTAATATTACGTAAAGGGAGGTATACTAGACTCATTACAATTTTTGTTTTTTTATTTCCGAACTTTAAGTTTCTATGAGTATGGAGCTCGATTTTCAGACCACTGTGCGCCGCCCGCGGTGCCATACTATTATATTCTGTGGCGATGCCGCTGTATTGGTTTCTCTTGGATTTGTATGAGCCCTTGCGGAGCGCCGCCGCGGCGCCGTGTGTTCATACAAATCCAAGGGTGACTGATGCAGCGACGGCGGTGCCGCTGCAGCTGCGGCATAATGTGTAAACGGCCTCAAAGATTAGGTACCTAACATTCATATATAACTATGATTCCTTTTTATTATAAACAAAATCAATTTTAAATCTAATTTCTTGCTTTTGATCATTTTCATCGCAATTTTCAGATGAATCTGTTACCTATTTCATTATGCCCATTATCAATAAATCGCGGTCGGTTAATAAAAACATTAGGTCAGAATTTTTTTTATTTTTGTAATAGCTTAGATAACGTGTAGGTACTTGCGCATTAGAAATACCTAACTTCCGTGTTGATATTTTCGACTTTCTTTCTCCTGCAGACTTTTTTTAGTTATTTATAAAAATATTTAATAGATATATTTAAAAATTCAAAATGACATTTAAATAGAAAATTCGATTTCGTAACCTTGGGAATCGAACCCGGGGACTCTCGAATACAAATCTACACGTCGTCCACATACGTCACTGTGACAGTTGTACGTGAAATCGAAAATACCGACTGCATTTTCTTAGATGTTTCCAAAATTCATTGTTTTAGAAAAAAACACTGCAAAGTGATAATTTTTATTTCGGAAGTCGCTGTTGCTGGTTCCGCATTTTCGTTTTTTGACACCGACTTCCGAAATTATAGTTATTTATCACGCTGTAGTGCTTTTTTTGAAGTCGGTTGTTTTTTTTTTCTTTCTAATTGTACCTACCCCACAAAAATTCAATTAACACTAGTGCATTGAAGAATCATCAAAATTCGCATAGAAATGCCGGAGATGCAGTACATTTATGCATATTAACTTCGGACATACTACATAAGAATAATTACCTAATGTATTATATACTAAAACCTTCCTGGAAGTATGTAGATCACATTAGTGAAAGAATGATCAAAATTGGTTCATCAGTTTTTTAGAAAATCTACAAATATATATACAAACATACACACATACATACATTACATACATACATACGGGTCGAATACACAACCTCCTTTTTTGAAGTCGGTTAAAAATGTTTTAAATTTCATTGAATCAGTTTTATTTCAAAATCACCCACATCCTTAAGTTTTTCAAGTCACACTCAAAACGAATAAAATTTATTATGTTGTCACACATAACTACATAATTTGTTTCTTATTTGCACATCGTTTCCGCGCCATCTATTAGAATACTAGGGCGTAATCTCACAAAACCGTTACTTCTAAATCTCATGTATGCTTTATGTCATAATTGTGATGGGCGTCGTCGTTAGATGGCGTTTGCGTCGATTCTGCATATGTGTGCATGCGTTTTTCAAGGACACTTAGGTCTAGTAAGCCTCTTAAGTTAAAAAAAAAACTGAAAAGCTAAAAACAAGCCCATTTTAAATTAAATAAAAGTTGGAAGCAGGCGGGACCCATACCATTTTTGTATTTTCAAACTCAAATGGGTCCCGCCTGCTTCCAACTTTTATTTAATTTAAAATGGGCTTGTTTTTAGCTTTTCAGTTTTTTTTTAACTTAAGTTTTTTAGCGCAGTCGGGTTTTTTGATTTTTTTAATTTAATTTTTTAATTTTATTCTTTTTAGTTATGAGTTGTTAATCCCACTTAAGTGTGATAGTTTTCCTTTAAACTTCGTAATATATAGGTTCTACTGCCGTAACATTTAAATTTCTAACTACAACCGTTTAGTTGGTAGAGGGGGGGACGGGTAAGTAATATATGATATAATTACAAAACCTCTAATATTTACAAGATATAATATCTTCTATACTAATATTATAAAGAGGTAAAATTTGTAAGTTTGTATGTTTGTAAGTTTGTATGTAGGGGGTAATCTCTGGAACTACCAGTCGGATTTGAAAAATTCTGCTTGCATTTGATAGCCCAATTCTTGAGGAAGGCTATAGGCTATTTAACATCACGCTATGACCCTTAGGAGCCGAGCTAAAAGAAAAAAAGTAAAAAAGAACGTTAAGTGATAGCGCGGGCGGGTGATGCGATACGACGGGGTGGCTCGGGGGAAACAAGAAGTTTCACGCGAACGAAGTCGCGGGCTGAAGCTAGTATATGATATAATTACAAAACCTCTAATATTTACAAGATATAACAACTGAACCTATAATTTTATTTGATACTAGCTTCTGCCCGCGACTTCGTTCGCGTGAAATTTCTTATTCCTTCGACCCATCTCGTCGTATTGCATCACTTGCCGCGTCTCCTGCTCTATCACTTCGTTTCCCCATAGCGCTTTTGCTCGGCTCCTAAGGGCCATAGTGTGACGTTAAATAACCTATAGCCTTCCTCAAGAGTTGGGCTATCAAATGCAAGAAGAATTTTTCAAATCCGACTGGTAGTTCCAGAAATTACCCCCTACATACAAACTTACAAACAAATTTTACCTCTTTATAATATTAGTAAAGATAATGATCAGTTAATATAATAAACGATTGATATAATTTTAATGTAACTAATTTCTATAAGAATAACAGACAATTAATATAAAATCGTTTGATATACCACTCAATAGACATAAAACCTATTTAGTCTAATATGATAAAAACTTTTTTTCATCCTATGTCGACGGAGCCCCGCTTCGCGGGGCCCCTATTTCTGTGTAAAGGGTTTAAAGTAACCTAACCAAACCGAAACTCGGGGTGCCCTTCGCTCGCCCTTGCATCCTATGTCGACGGAGCCCCGCTTCGCGGGGCCCCTATTTCTGTGTAAAGGGTTTAAAGTAACCTAACCAAACCGAACCTCGGGGTGCCCTTCGCTTGCTCTTGCATCCTATGTCGACGAAGCCCCGCTTCGCGGGGCCTCCATTTTTGTGTAAAGGGTTTAAAGTAACCTAACCAAACCGAACCTCGGGGTGCCCTTCGCTCGCTCTTGCATCCTACGTCGTCTAGTGCGTTCGTTGAGTTCGGGTGCGGTAACGGTAACGGAAATAATTCGGAAGCCACGAAGGCTTTCTAACCTAAGCTGTCCGAGTCGGATTGTTCTGAATCGGGGTGTTAACCAGAATGACGGTATCAATATATATTTTAAACGATAGACCCAATGATTTTCGATTAAATAAACGTTATATTCAATAACGTTATACGAAGTAAGTTTAAGAGTTTATAAATATTATATGTAAAGAAATTATATCAGCAGTTGGTATATCTCACGTTTATTATATCTTGTGAACGTTATTGAAATGAAAATATACCAAATAACTTTATACGATATGAGACGCACCCGGGGAGGACACTTGATTCTAACGAAATTTGGTACTTTAAAGCTTGATAAGTCACTAACGGTTTACTTAATCAAAAAACGGTCTTCCCAAACCACTAATATTTTTGAAAGACCTATTCAACGATACCCCACTTGACATAGTTTGTTGACTTTCATTTTTTTCATTTTCACAATATGGCGTCCAGTAGTCGCCATATTGAATTTTCATTAACGTCATGTCTTTAGTGACACTCGCCGGACTAAGAGAAATCGATTGACGTGTGAATCATAAAAATCGGCCCAGGCGTTTGGTCTGTATAGTGCTTCAAAGGAACATACATACATACATACATACATACATACATACATACATAGGCTGATAAACACATTACCACTCCTTTGCGTCGCGCAGTCGGGTAAAAAGTGCTTCAATGGTCTCTGTTAGCCTATTACCAAACTGTTTTGCCCAGATGCCATGCACCTTGTTTTGTTTAAATGACAATGTGTGTGATAGATCGGATATAAACTGACACTTGTCCCACTTCCTTAGAAGTACTTTTTAAAAGACAATAGGAAATGTAGGCTGTATTAAGTTTAGTTACCTAAGTTTATTGATTGACCGATTCATGTCTACCGCGGAAACGATTTGAAACATGGTTACCAGTACCTACCTAATACTCGCAAAAAATTATGTGCTTTACCATAGGTAAATTAAATAGGAAACAACTTTTTGACCTCTTCCTTGTGCAGTCTCATAAAGGTTTTATAACTTTCTCATAATTATACACAGCATATCATAACATCACGCCCGTATTCCCAGAAGGGTTAATCAGAGGTGTACCTATAGTAAGTGCACCCAGATTTCGCCAGTTATGTGTAAGTACCAAGTAATAGGGGACGAGCCTATTGCCATCAACCGGTCACAAATCGAGACTCCAGGCTACTACTGAGAAATTACAGATGCAAAAACCCACTATCAGTTTAAAACCCGACCTGGGAATCGAACCTAGAACCTCATAGTCGCTTGCGACCACTATGTTAACGAGGTAGTCACAAATAAATAATTAGAGGTATATTTATATCGAACTAGCTGCGCCCCGTGGTTTCACCCGCATAAGTGTCGATCCCGTGGGAATATCGGGATAAAAACTATCCAGTGTCCTTCCCCGGGACTCAAACTATCTCTATACGAAATTTCATCTAAATCGGTTCAGTGGTTTAGGCGTGAAAAGGTAACATACAGACAGTCAGATAGACAGAGTTATTTTCGAATTTATAATATTAGTATGGATTCTTGCTATCGTACCCATTCATTTTAATTAAGATAAATAACAGCTCAGGTTACCGACATAGCTTGCAGAGTAAGCAAACTGAAGTGGCAGTGGGCTGGCCATGTCTGTCGAAGGACCGATGGCCGGTGGAGCAGACGAGTCCTGGAGTGGAGACCGCGTATCGGCAAGCGTAGTGTGGGACACCCCCCAGCTAGATGGGCGGACGACTTGAAGAAGGTGGCTGGGGTAGACTGGATACGGAAGGCGGAGGACAGGGTGTTGTGGCGCAGTCTGGGAGAGGCCTGTGTTCAGCAATGGACTGCGATAGGATGAGTTGATTGAACAGCTTAGATAAACTAATTAAGTTTATTTATATCACTAAAATATATAAATAGGTAATTTGCAGAATACTAATGACAATTAAACACTTATTTTACGCAGTTTCTTATGATAATCTGTGTTCATTATAATTCATAGCCAAATAGGCATTTAGTTTTATTTGTTTAACACAAAACTGGTTGGGGTTTGCCATGGGTGTACCATTTTTCCTCTAATCATCATCTGCCTAGCCTATTCCCAACTATGTTGGGGTCAGTTTCCAGTCTAACCGGATGCAGCTGAATACCAATATTTAACATGGATCGACTGCCTATCTGACCTCCACAACCCAGTTATTGGGTAACACGATACCCCTTGGAAAGATTGGTTGTCAGGCTTTCGGGCTACTGACGACCCGTAACGACTGTCAAAGATCCACGAATTACAGCCGGGACCAGCGGCTTAACGTGCTTTCCGAGGCACGGAGGGGTCTTGGTATATGAAGATGGTCACCCATCCACGGACTAACCGTGGCAAGCGTAGCTTAACCTGATCGATCCGTGCGGCTGTTATCAAACAGCCGCAAGGGTATATAGAAAACCATCACCAACCACCCAAACCATCTAATTAAAGTACACAAATAGGTAAATAAATACATATAAGAAACGAAAAAATAATGATTTTAACTATCTACTATCTACTGGTAAAATGTTTTTTATTATTTACTAGTGGCCCGCCCAAGCTTCGCACGGGTGCAATTTTCTTAGAATTTCCGAAATATTCTTCCATACAAACCTTGTCCTGGCAATACCGAACACAACAAAAAAATAATTATCCAATTTGGTGCAGTCTGGTGCAGTCATTCGGAAGTTATGCGCATAGAGACATTTTGGCGACTTTGTTTTATACCTACTATGTATGTAAGGATATATTTTTGAACTTGAATTTGAATATACACAGAAGCTGTTGGTGTACCTTAATAAATAAATAAAATAAAATTTGCCGATAAGTCTAAAAATATTATGTTAAAAAAAACCAGTCATTGATGAATCACTAAACTTTGAACTTGAACTCAATCGATCAATTTAAAATGAAAGAATCACTGACAACTTATAAATAAATAAAAAAAAATATGTGCACTAACCGGTACATAGTTTCTTCGGACAACAACGATACTCTCGAGCGATTCACGGTAAACAACGCGAAGAGACGCGCCACGCACTTTATAAACAACCTATTTATACAAAACGACACTGTAAAATACCCAATGTACGGACCACGGAGTGCGTATGTTTTTTTCGCGCCAAACGGTAAACGATTGAAGGCAGCCGTCCGTACAGCCTCTAGAAGCAAAATGGTAGGGCGTGGGATGGAATATTATCTATCAATGATAAGTTGATTCGTATTTTAGTAATAGGCCTCTATCTGACTTAGGTATGATTTTTTTTGTAGGCTTAGTGATTTTGTTCAATGCCAGGGGAATCTAACGTAATTATTACTTATTAATTAAAAAGATTAGGTACCGGCAATCTGTTAAAATCTTTTAAAATAATAAGTATCAGACAAGATGCTACTGTTTTTAGTGCAGGAAGTGAGGCAAGACTCCCGGGAGTCTTGTAAAAAAAGATAAATACCTAGAGCTTGGCTTACAATTTTTTATGGAAACATATTACATAGATATGACCTGTAACTGTTGTTAGTCCATAACAATGGACTAAGTAAGTAAATAAAGTAGCGAGTTACTGCTAACACACATGGCTTTGAATTGTGGTTTCGTACTAACAGCACTTAGGTAATAGTTACCGAGCGTTAAGCAAACAGTGCTAAAAGAACGTATTTTTGTACTTTTTCATATTTTGAATGATATGTCGTGAGGAAAGTTTTGAGTATGAATGTGGATGGCTAAAGAGTAGGAGAAGACCAAAGAAACTATGGATTGACTGTGTGAATGATGATGTAGTTATAAAGAGGCTGACTATCGAGATGACGACTAATAGAGAAGTATGCAAGAAAAATACATGTTTAGCCGACCCCAAATACCAAGGGTGAAATGGGCAGGAGAATTAGGGTCTTCCCACATTTATCGACGCGGAATCGGCTAACGCCGGTCAAAAAAGCCTTTATGTCTGCGTAATAAGGGTGTTACTAATACCATTCGCATCGGCTCGGCTTGGACGACGCGGCGCGACGCCGATCGACGGCGAAACGAGCCGTTTGCCTATTAGCTCGGCGATAAGTCGAGTAGTTTGGTGATACGCACTCAGCTTAAGCCGATTCCGCGTCGATAAATGTGGGGACACCCTTATGATAACTTTTATATTTCGAAAATTCCGTCTTTGATTTCCATTACCTGTAGAAAGTTGAGGCGAGAGGTTCTTGCCAAGATTATGGAAGTTGGTGACATATTTACATAGTGATTATTTAATGAGTTAATTAAATAACCATTACGCAGACTGGGTGTGAAATTGAAACATCCGAGATTCCGAGTCTTAAGTTACTGTCAAGTAGCATGGTGCCATCGATAAGGTACCTATAAGATTTTTTAAGTATATTTATATGGTGTCATCTTGGGATGACACCGTAGAAATATACTTTAAAAAATCTTAATTTCCAACTCCAACCTTCAACCCTTCAGCCTTCAACTTCGTTTTTGCTTGGGCAAAAACGAAGTTGAAGGCCAAAATGGAAGTTTACGAAAAGAATAATGTTTCTGCTATAACATACTAAGGTATAATTCAACGCATTCCTTGAGAAACGCTTTTGTTTTCAAATAGCACCAGCATAAAATGACTTAGTATGTCGGTCGTGGGATCAGCTGCACTTGGGCATGGTGGGCTGAATCCAGTCGGGGGTGCGGCGAATGTACAAGTATCTCCTGGGCCCCCGACTCATGGTGGCAGGAACAGAGGGTTTTAATCGGTCGGCGTCCGACATAACCCTGTGTTCTTTCCAGACAGAGGATATCTATGAGGATTTTCCCACGGAAAAAAGGACCTATCTGTAGCCGACAAGCAGCCCTCCTTACGCGTAGCTATACAATACAAGCTTACAATTAACAATTCTCGTTAATTTCGTGTAGTTAACAGAGTGCGGAACCCAAGCTGCTAGTTATTAAAATTAAACATGTCATTGTATTTTATTTATTACAATAATTGCTTGAACTTGAGGCAACTTCCCATCACTGGGAATGTTTTTGTGGAAGCATGAATATGATAAATGATGACGTTGCGTAATATAGTAGTAAAACTATATATATTGGGTAGGTACTTATTTAGCTACTGACCGTGGCGATAACATTTTTATCAAAATATTATGTTAAAATCAATTATTCAAATCAGGCTGAGAGTCAACCCTCTTTGATCGTCAAAATTACATAAGACAGTCTCCCAAAACGCCCGCCCTTCACCACTTCCTAGTGTTTTAGCTGGGAAGAAGTGGCGCAACGAACTCCTCAGCAGCACAGCTGTCTGTTCAGTTAGAAGAACGCTTTGCAAGTCACCAATGGCACGAAATAACGGGGTGGAAAGTTCCTCCATTGAAAATTGAGGATGTTCAAATTCAAACAATGTTATCTGTACTAATAATATTATAAAGAGGTAAAAGTTTGTAAGTTTGTATGTATGGGGAAATCTCTGGAACTACCAGTCGGATTTGAAAAATTCTTCTTGCATTTGATAGCCCAATTCTTGAGGAAGGCTATAGGCTATTTAATGTCACGCTATGACCCTCAGGAGCCGAGCAAAAGCGCTATGGGGAAACAAAGTGATAAAGCAAGAGACGCGGGCAAGTGATGCAATACGACGAGATGGGTCGAGGGAATAAGAAATTTCACGCGAACGAAGTCGCGGGCAGAAGCTAGTTTCACATAAACCTACACGGGCACTTATGAAACGTCAGAAGCTAGGTGCACGGTTCCAATCGGTTGTTTCTTAGTTATTGTTCTGAGGTTGTTTCTTATGGAGAAGAGTGACTGTCTATGATTTTGACAAGCATTTTTGTGGCAGCAACCAAAGAGCAACCATATTGTTATAAGAATAAAGATCACGGTAACTTTGACATTGATGTAAAATCAGAGGTAAATAACTTGGAAAGAACTGTGAGGACAGACAAACGTAGCTTTTCTCAATAAAAATATATTTCTTAGTTCTTGACAGGATAGTCTGTTATTTTCCTTTAAAAGGAATGTAACGGATGATTTGTAAAATGCGGTAATGTAAAATAATATTGCACGGTATAATTAGCTTGGGTAATTGTCGGCTAGTAGATCTTACACAACCAAATGCCTTTGTAAATATCTGGAATCTGGTAGAGATTCTTTTATGTAAAGTTTATTTTTACCTACAGACCTACCTAACCTACTGAGCAGTGGTAACCCAGTGGTAACGGCTTTGACTTAGGAGTTGGTCGTGGGTTCGAACCCAGGCAGGCGATTTATTTTGTGTAAATAATTTCATCACCACTGCTCTCAAATGCGAAGGGAAACATCGTGAGGAAACCGACATGTCCTAGAACCAACCTAGAACCAAAAACTCGAAGACATGTGACATCTGCCAACCCGCACTGGGCCCGCGTGGTGGTTGGCGGTTTACTCCCTCTCAAAAAGAGAGGAGGCCCGTGTCCCAGCAGCGGGAACATATAGGCTGATTGTTATATTATTTACATTTGTGTTGCAGTGATTCGTTTTTAAAAGGTTCGATAGGTAGGTTGGTATAGACGCTATGAAAGCGCCACAAGAAAAAATGTATGTATATAGGTCGAGAAAGGTGTAAAATGCCGTATCGAATGCCAATCGAACATCAATTGATCGACCACTATTTATCGAATGTCTAGATAATCGAACGTTAATTTTATCAAATGTTTAATAAATCGAACACTAAATAAATCGTACGCACCCAATACCGACGTATTGGGTGTGCGTATATTGAGCGTACACTTGATAGCGTTCAAAATATCTAATGTTTGTTTCGAGTCACAAACGCATCGCATATTCAACGTTTCGAATTTTTAACATACTGACCAATACTCGAGTGTACAATTTTTTAAGTATACGACGCCGCTACGAAAACGCTACGACACCTCTATGACGTCGCTTCGACAACGCTACGACGCCGCTACGCCGTCGCTAAGACAACGCTACGATGACGCTACGACGCCGCTACGCTGGTGCTACGACAATGCATCGAAAAAATAAAACGGTAACTTTTCTTTGAATGAATGAAATGTAAATATTGATTGGCGAAACTTTTTTATTCAACCACGGTCGAAAATAATAAGTTTTTTTCGGGCGAAAACGAAAACGGCCAAAAATTTCCAAAAATCAAAAAACTGTTACTGTTACTTGCAGACCGTCGTAGAGACGAAACACAACGCTTCCATTAATACTCTATAAAGTGTACAACAGTTATCAGTTGGATTTATTCCAGTGGAACGGAACTGCAAGGCATTAGCCGGCGAAGTTGGCAACCGAGTGTAACGGGGCCCTTAGATTGACGAGTGACGTATCTATCTAGAATTACCTAGCCGTGGACCTGAATAAATTGGCGAATCAGTCAGTAGGCTAATACAACGTCCGGACGACAAAATGTAAAGAGCGTTTCTCAGATACCGTACAAGTGTGTGTTTGGAATACTTTGGATACATTACGTGTACAGGGTGGCAGGGACATCAACGCGCAACCGGATTTGAGATGGGTGGAGTAGATAAAATATGATTCGGAACCCCTCCGCGTTGATTTTTTTCGTATCAGCAATTTTTTTAAAATAATTGTTAATAATTGTGTAGTTAACAGAGTGCGGAACCCAAGCTGCTAGTTATTAAAATTAAACATGTCATTGTATTTTATTTATTACAATAATTGCTTGAACTTGAGGCAACTTCCCATCACTGGGAATGTTTTTGTGGAAGCATGAATATGTTAAATGATGACGTTGCGTAATATAGTAGTAAAACTATATATATTGGGTAGGTACTTATTTAGCTTCTGACCGTGGCGATAACATTTTTATCAAAATATTATGTTAAAATCAATTATTCAAATCAGGCTGAGAATCAACCCCCTTTGATCGTCAAAATTACATAAGACAGTCTCCCAAAACGCCCGCCCTTCACCACTTCCTAGTCTTTTAGCTGGGAAGAAGTGGCGCAACGAACTCCTCAGCAGCACAGCTGTCTGTTCAGTTAGAAGAACGCTTTGCAAGTCACCAATGGCACGAAATAACGGGGTGGAAAGTTCCTCCATTGAAAATTGAGGATGTTCAAATTCAAACAATGTTATTTCACATAAACCTACACGAACACTTATGAAACGTCAGAAGCTAGGTGCACGGTTCCAATCGGTTGTTTCTTAGTTATAGTTCTGAGGTTGTTTTTTATGGAGAAGGGTGATTGTCTATGATTTTGACAAGCATTTTTGTGGCAGCAACCAAAGAGCAACCATATTGTCATAAGAATAAAGATCACGGTAACTTTGACATTGATGTAAAATCAGAGGTAAATAACTTGGAAAGAACTGTGAGGACAGAAAACGTAGCTTTTCTCAATAAAAATATTTTTCTTAGTTCTTGACAGGATAGTCTGTTATTTTCCTTTAAAAGGAATGTAGCGGATGATTTGTAAAATGCGGTAATGTAAAATAATATTGCACGGCATAATTAGCTAGGGTAATTGTCGGCTAGTAGATCTTACACAACCAAATGCCTTTGTAAATATCTGGAATCTGGTAGAGATTCTTTTATGTAAAGTTTATTTTTACCTACAGACCTACCTAACCTACTGAGCAGTGGTAACCCAGTGGTAACGGCTTCGACTTAGGAGTTGGTCGTGGGTTCGAACCCAGGCAGGCGATTTATTTTGTGTAAATAATTTCATCACCACTGCTCTCAAATGCGAAGGGAAACATCGTGAGGAAACCGACATGTCCTAGAACCAACCTAGAACCAAAAATTCGAAGACATGTGACATCTGCCAACCCGCACTGGGCCCGCGTGGTGGTTGGCGGTTTACTCCTTCTCAAAAAGAGAGGAGGCCCGTGTCCCAGCAGCGGGAACATATAGGCTGATTGTTATATTATTTACATTTGTGTTGCAGTGATTCGTTTTTAAAAGGTTCGATAGGTAGGTTGGTATAGACGCTATGAAAGCGCCACAAGAAAAAATGTATGTATATAGGTCGAGAAAGGTGTAAAATGCCGTATCGAATGCCAAATTATCGAACATCAATTGATCGACCACTATTTATCGAATGTCTAGATAATCGAACGTTAATTTTATCAAATGTTTAATAAATCGAACACTAAATAAATCGTACACCCAATACCGACGTATTGGGTGTGCGTATATTGAGCGTACACTTGATAGCGTTCAAAATATCTAATGTTTGTTTCGAGTCACAAACGCATCGCATATTCAACGTTTCGAATTTTTAACATTCTGACCAATACTCGAGTATACAATTTTTTAAGTATACGACGCCGCTACGAAAACGCTACGACACCTCTATGACGTCGCTTCGACAACGCTACGACGCCGCTACGCCGTCGCTACGACAACGCTACGATGACGCTACGACGCCGCTACGCTGGTGCTACGACAGTGCATCGAAAAAATAAAACGGTAACTTTTCTTTGAATGAATGAAATGTAAATATTGATTGGCGAAACTTTTTTATTCAACCACGGTCGAAAATAATAAGTTTTTTTCGGGCGAAAACGAAAACGGCCAAAAATTTCCAAAAATCAAAAAACTGTTACTGTTACTTGCAGACCGTCGTAGAGATGAAACACAACGCTTCCATTAATACTCTATAAAGTGTACAACAGTTATCAGTTGGATTTATTCCAGTGGAACGGAACTGCAAGGCATTAGCCGGCGGAGTTGGCAACCGAGTGTAACGGGGCCCTTAGATTGACGAGTGACGTATCTATCTAGAATTACCTAGCCGTGGACCTGAATAAATTGGCGAATCAGTCAGTAGGCTAATACAACGTCCGGACGACAAAATGTAAAGAGCGTTTCTCAGATACCGTACAAGTGTGTGTTTGGAATACTTTGGATACATTACGTATACAGGGTGGCAGGGACATCAACGCGCAACCGGATTTGAGATGGGTGGAGTAGATAAAATATGATTCGGAACCCCTCCGCGTTGATTTTTTTCGTATCAGCAATTTTTTTTTAATAATTGTTTTTAAAAAAAAGTACTGTCCTATATATTTTGACCAAGTAGGTATTGCACTTTTCTATGAAACAGAACATTTTTTGAAGTGAAAACTTCTTTAGCGGCGTTGTACACTTTTTTTGTAATGGGTAAAAAATTTTAAACTCGCGTCAGGACACGTGACCTGATTGAAAATTCGTAAGACGGATGGAGAGTAGACAGCCGGCGCGGCGTAGGAGAGGAAGTATCCCCCTCTCTTTCTACGGCGCGGCGAAAATGTATGCCTGCTGTTTCGTTTAGGCGGCGCACGGCGCTTGCGCGAATGTTCGTGTGTGTTACAGCGTGGCACGCGCATCCATGGATGGTGACAGCTGATGGCTCGACCGTCTGTGTAGTGGCCACATTGCTGTGTATTCGTAAAATTCGTGTATATGAAGTGTTTAAAATATGGAAATTGAACAAAGTGCATCTATTAATGAAAAAAGTGACGAAGAAATAGCGAAAGAAAATGAGTTACATTAATTCAATTAATAGTTGATTTATTTCAACGTTAATATTCAAGTTTTCACTTCTGCCGGCACTCCCGGAGTGCAACCCGTCATTTTTTTTATAACTGATGAAAAACATATACGCTATATTCCATAGGCTTAGGTAGTTAAATAAAGGTAAACAAAAAAAACCACGTGACTTAGTTAACCGACTAAACGTAATACCAGTCTATTTAGTTGTCACGCTACGTCACAGTTGTACTTTTCAATTTAGCAACGTTATACTTATAACTCATTAAAAAGTTAGTAAAAAATCCCATTCTTCCAAATCAGTAAATATATTATTTTCATCGAAAATAAAATTTATTGCTAGGTTTACCTTAGTAGGTATCTATAATACTTTACGTTCGGCCGCCGTCCCATAAAATTATTTATTTACAAGGCTCAACGCAAGGCCATAGGGGAACAATATTGTATGGTCAGTAGCCATCGTAAATTGCTCAGGGGCATTATATCTGCATATAATCAAGGTGCAGTGATAGCTCCTTTTGGAACTGATGAAGACGACTGCGAGAGTGAGCCGGATCTTGGACATAACTATGACAGGAACTTATTGCAATTATAAATATAGACTACCTACTTATTGAATAAGAAATTAGTACATAAGAAGAAGTCTGAAAGTGGCACCGGCAACTGAAAAGTTGTGTGGAAATCGGTTGTCATGGTATGGGTATGTGATACACAGGAATAAGGAAAATGTCGAGAGAAAAGTTTTCAGTATCTATGATTATCCATAGAGTAAGTAATGTTCATTATATGTAAGTGATTATCGATGGCTATAAGAGTAAGGGAAGACCAAAGAAACGATGGATGGACTGTGTGAATGATGATATGGCTAGAAAGGGAGTGACTATCGAGAGGACGATTAATAGAGAAGTATGGAAGAAAAAGACATGTTGCGCCGACCGCAAGCAGGAGAATGATGATGAGACTAACTAACGAAGAAACAGAACTCCGTAGAATGAAAATAAAAATGTTGACATTCTGAGCACAGATGATAACAACGTACGACCTGTCAGCTTGTCAGAAACAGAAATGTCAAACAAATCTCAAACATATATGTTTTGTCCATGATCACAGAGCATGTATGTCCATGATATAATAAAATTGTAACAATGTTACATTTTTAACAGAAATACCGTTAAATTAAAACCGAATGTAAGGAACGGAACATGAAGACCAAAACAGTACTCGTGGAAATGGTGCGAAACATTGACTTGCGAAAGTAATGAAAACTGTTCTTCATAGGATATGAGGTAAAAAATAAGAAAAATGCGTCTTAATTCTCCCATACCAAACCTTAAGCCTTATTTTAGAGCTGGGGCGAAAGCCGCATCTAAAATCGCGGCTACAACCAAAAATGTTCTGAAAAATACTCCAGTCAAAGAGAAAAGCAGATTTACCTCCGCTCTCCAGGTTGCCATAAGCGCTTCCCGAAACGCCATTCGGCCTCCCAACAACGCCATAGCCTCTACTTCATTATGGAAAAGGATAGGAAGCCGCGGCTGGTTGGAGGCGTGGCCGGGAGCAGGGGCTTGGAGTTGGGCAGTCACGGCTTATGCGCTGGTATTGGGCATACTGACTTTGTTCATCTGGTTCCTGCTCAAAAAAGCTAGCCGGAGAAACGTTTGCTATGAACCGTGTGGCCAACGTGGAGCGCCCATAAAATAATTTCCTCCCTTAATAAGTTCCAAAGTTAAACACAAGCTGTTAAATTATGACAATAAATAACGGTGATTACTTACTCTATTTTTCTATTTATTTCGTGCTAGTAGTAGGCACGGATTTGAGTAATGAATATAAATGTACAGCCAAGGAGAGAAAATGTTAAGCAATATCGAACATTATTTATATCCACAGTTTGCTACCTTTTTCGTACTACCATTTGCACAACAACGTGTAGTAGGCAGTACCGGTGAAGTTGAAAATAGTACATTACGATACGTGTGACTTAAGTAGTCCATTATTGCACTAAACGCCGTGCATTAATAGACTACTTAAGTCACACGTATCGTATACTATTTTATAGCTGCACGTAAGTCACAGCGTGACTTACGTGCAGGTTTATGTCACACAGTGCTATAAAATAATAAAGACCATGGCAATAATGTTGCGTAGGTAAGTAAAAAAATATACCTTATATAAGGTACATTTTTTACTTAACTGCCTGTAGATATTGTTGGTCTTTATTGTTTTATAGAACTGTATGACCTAAACCCGCACTTAAGTCGCGCTGTTCTGTGACTTCAGTAGTCCATTTTTACATGGAAAAGCGTGACATAAGGGCGGGTTTAGGTCACACGAGCTATAAAATAGTATACGATATGTGTGACGTAAGTAGTGTATTAATGCACAGCGTATAGTACAGACAGCGTCAGAGAAAAGGAACCCCCTTTGGTTACTTACCAAAGGGGACTCATTACCAAAGGGGGTTCCTTTTCTCTGACGCTGTCCGTACAATAATGAAATACTTGAGTCACACGTATCGTAATGTACTATTAAGAGCCTATACTACCTCAAATGGCTTAGCGTGATCCTCCGTTATGTCGAAAATACTGCACCACTAATTTTGAAATAAATATATGGTAAAGTTGAGGATTAATGCTAAGTCTTATGTTAGACGAAAACACGATTCCATAAAATTTTCTCGATAGAAAATAAATCCAAAGTTACCTCTAACCCGAACAATAAACCGCTGGTATTCAAAAAATACTTCAAATTAGATCATGAAACTTTGCATACTAACTGAACTTACTTTAAAGCAGGTCTTATGTTATTTACTTTTTTATAATTACCATTATTTTCATTGTAAAAAGCAAATACCTAAACTATTGGCGCTGCCTGCCGCCCAGCACCGCACTCTGTCTCGCTCTCACTCAGTCAGCGAGCAGTATCGTATGAGCGAGATAAAGAGTGAATTTTAGCTGAGGTAGTATAGGCTCTTAACGTACAACCACGGTCAACGGTCCACGAGACGTTCTTTGCCTGAGGTCTTGTACACCCATTAAATTTATTTGTGACATTGTTTGTGACCTAATTTTCTAACTTCTGACTTTGAGGCTCATGTGCTAGTTTTTATTTGCATTTAATGAAAGTTATAAAATAAAAATCAGGAACACCATAAACACAAAAAATAAATGTGTATGATACTCTGCAGAACAAAAGTGACTACAGATACAAAAGAACAAGAAGTCAAAAATGTCAAAACAAACCTCAAAATGAGCACTTGTCCAATCATTGTTTAATGATCAATAATTTAAATAAAAAGATCCGTTACTTATGTACCTATCTAAAAATAAGTAAAACCCTACATTCTTGAAAATGGTGTGAAAGATACAGTGACTCAATATTCGCCGAGGGTCAGGCGTAAAGCATGCCATCAAAAAAACGCGTTGGTTTGCGAAAAGGATTTGGTGAGGTCAGAAACTTCTTTTCCACCTTTTGCGGTTGTTTAAAAAAGCAGGACAAGAAGGGACATTTCAAATGTCCTGCATTAATAATCATGCTCATTATATTGCTGCTTTTGCTTTTAATCTTGAACACAAGATTGCTGGCCCTCGGGGGACGTTCCTCCTCTTCTCCTCCCCTCCCAAGTAGCCGAAAAAATGGCAAAAGACGAAACAAATCCGCCGAAAGTTGCCGTCGCTGCGGTGGCGATTACAGACAGAGAGTAAGAATCAACTAGCAAAAGTAAGTCATACCTAATGCAGAGATATCGCGCAGGGACGCGCAGGAACGACGCGCAAACTATAACGTAGAAAACCTGCACATGATTCTAGTGCCCTAGCATAGAAATATATCGTCGGTTATCAAAAAAAAAATCAGCTCTTTCATGGAAAAGTGCAATACGCTATCAATACGCGGCATAAATTTCCGGTCTAAATGCATGGAACAGTTTTTTTTTATTCAGAATTATGTACTGAATCCAATGGTACAGACGCTAGGACATCAAGCTACTACAATCTGTCAAATTTCTTTAATAGATTTTCAACTTTATTGCTAAAGTATTAGGTTCAAGGTTAATTGGGAAGATTTGACAGTTTTGGGTAGCTTGATGTGCTGGCGTCTGTACTATATACTACTGTATTTTTCTGCCATACTTCCTGGGTCTGTGCGTATCTCATCCAGGTATTTCCCGCGACTTTGACGATATCGTCAACCTAGCGCGTCAAGTGCCTCGCCTGTACTAAATCCTTTATTTATTTATGGCGACTAGATGACCTAAAGCGCGGTCTTTGTCGGACTGCATTGAAAAGAAAGAGAAGCGCGATGACACAACGCTGGTAATTTATTGCAAAATATGAAGCAATTATCTATTACAAAAAATCTATTGCTTGGACTAAAAAATTAAAACACTAGTGCTTTAGTATGTTGCTTGTAAAATAATCTGACAATAAATTATAATGATTGTATATTATTATATATATTAATGATGTATATATTATATTAGTATGGTTTTTATCGTAAAAATAACGTTTTTAGAGGTATCTTCATGATTTTATTCTATCGTATCACCTAGCATATATCCTGAAGAATATCATATATTTTTTCTGATTTTGTTTACTGTAGTCGATCATATGCTTTTATTGTTTCTAAAACTTGCGTCTTTTGCGTTTAGGTCCTGTAAGCCCCTTAAGGATTACCACCGAGATACATCACAATTAACTTTTACCATTATAGAACATGTATAATATACATTATCCTGTAATGCATACTCAATCACAGGTAACCACAGCTTACACATTATCGAGTACCATGCTCTGAATACATTTATAGACGTTTTTTAATAGATACTAAACAAATAATCTTTCATTTCAGAAACGATGCCTGAAATCTGGAATAAAATCGAAATCGAATCATGGAATCTTCAGTTTAAGATGAGATCGTTTAATTTTATACGAAAGTGATTTTACCAAGATAACAATAAACCAGTAAGCCATCATCTGCCTGGTCTTTTTTCTAACTATGTTGGGTTCGGCTTCCAGTCTAACCGGATGCAGCTGAATACCAGTGCTTTGCATGAAGCGACTGCCTATCTCAATTTGACGTTCTATTGCCTTTCGGGCTTTTGACGATCTGTAACGACTGCCAAAAATCTACGTATGATAGCCGGGACCAATAGCTTAATGTGCTTTCCGAGCCACGAAGGGGTCTCGATATTTAAAGAATTGTCACCCCTCGACAAACCGACCGCAGCAAGCGTAGCTTTACCTTCGATCGACCCAGAAACGTCCTACCGCGATAAAAAGTATATCCTGTCCTAGGTCATGGTCTATCCGTGTGTCGAAATTCATCGAAATCCGTTCAGGCGTTGAGGTGTGAACAGGTAACAGACAGACAAATTTACTTTCGCATTAATATTTTTTGCTCAGGTTGGTCCATAGCCTTTGGAAAGCTTCTGGGGCCTTTCACCAGGATCGGGGGTGAAGAGCCGGTTATTGTAACACAAGTAAAGTTATGTATGGTAGCTCCTAGGTATCCTAAAATTCTCCTGTATCCTAAAAGTGTTGATTACACTTTCCTGAATCTCTAAACTTACCTAAACAAGAAGAAATGTGTACATAGTTGTATTATTATCTGTATCTTCGATATGTCTCTGTGTGTGTCTGTATATCTGTACTTTTACAGTAAAGTTCTAATTTCATAGAAACGGTGGGCAAACACTTTATAAAGAAAGTTTTTAAGCATCTATCTTCCGGCAACGAAGTTCATACCACCAGCTTTATCTTGTATGTAAACTAACTACATAGGAAATAACTGCTTATTTTTTCATTTTGCATTCACTCGCTTTCGAGATGCGCTCGCCTCTTGCACTAGCAAGTAATTACGTTATATATATTGAAGTTTTCCATTTAAGTCGACATCGGGTCGCTTTATCGATTTGAATTTACAATATACCTATTAATAGCTACGGATGGTTTTGGCAGAGCTTATAAAAACAAAAACGGGTTTTCTAAGAAAACAGGAACTATAACAGAGCAGTGATAAAGTTTATTACTTACCTAATAGCGGTGATCAGAATGATTGATGATTAATTAAACCTACTAAGTGCTAACATGACATTCATCATCCTGCACTCTCAACCTGAATCATTTTGAAGGCATTGCTTGATATATTCGAAAAATTGTATGCTCAACGACGTAAATAACGCAATGAATGTTGTTGAACTGTCAAAATTAAAGCCATTGCTACTGTATGCTACTGATAGCGTGTTGCGCAATTGCCCCGCAGGTTTGTTACCAGTGACGTACCTACCAGCCATACCTGTACCTGCCTTAGATCTAATGGCACCTGCATGCTAGACGTCTTCTCCGTAATAACTGCATAGCAGAATATTTTAAAACAGATAGTTATACATCCATTTCAGATGCGTTGTGGAGAAGCACATCGTCGTGAATTAACACCCTTGCTGTCCTTGCTGTTGAACTTGGCTGGCATTGAGCCGGGTTCTCGTTTACAATACACAGGTTATGACAAGATGCCTTGCCTTGAACTTGCTAGCCAATTTTCGAAATATTACTTTAGGTACTGGTCGATATGAAAATGAAAACCGGTCATGTTGCCGTGCAATGTAAATTATAAGTTGGTGCGTTTTACCATGATTTACGGTTATTGTCCAATGTCCATGCCCTACTTAATACTTCATAGGAGAACTTGAACAGTAAATTATATTGTAATTATCGTTTTTCATTCCTTTGAAATAAAGAATGCTAGAATCTGTCCAGAGCCCTGATTCACAACCATACGACAGGCTATCGTATCGAAAAGCTGACATTTCGATAACCTGATTTGACTTCCCCTCAACAGCAAAAATAGCTGTTGGAAGAATAACGGGCGTCTATTTGATTTAAACTGACAAAATTTTCGGGTTTTGGACTTGTGAACAGCGTTGAGAAGACACCTACGATAACAATGATTAATGTTCGATACGATACGGAAGCATGTCGAGTGTTTGTGAATAAGCAGACAGGTGGGTCAATGATAGCCATTATCATGGCTAAAATGCAGTCAACTATTCCTACTAGCCCACCTAAGACTTCCTATCTGGATAAAAAGAATCGTATCTTACAGATCACAATGTAAGATTTCTATGTTTATGTTGTGTATCTATTATGTTTATGATAGATACAGATACGTAGTATTTATTATGAACACTTGTCCTGTCCAAATTTCAATAATTCATGTAAAATGAATTACAGTCCCACTTTCACTGTACAGTCACGTCTAAAAGTATGTATACACTTGGCTTTATTCAAAGGCGATTTTCTCCTTTATTTTTTAATGAAATTTTATCTTATTACGACAATAGTATTTTCGAACTCATAGGTTTATGTTAAGCGTCGTATTTCAACTTTGCATTCGTTATTTCACGAAAAAATCGCTATTGAAAATTGGCAAGTGTATACATACTTTTAGACGTGACTGTACAGTCAAAATAAACCAAAATGGACGAAGTAGCTACTAGGCTAGACCCTTTGTGCGTGCGTAGATTTTTAATTTGTGACCACAATTTTCTCTCCACAATCAATATAACTACTTAATTTAATAAATAAACAACGTTTTATACATACCCTCTTACTAATAAACTTATTATATCAAATGAAAGTTACACACCGATTTCTCTCCTGTAGTCGTCAGTAATTTGACTTTCGAAAGAAGAAGACAAAGCGTTGGTAACTATACATACGCTATACAACGTTTATTAGTAAGGGGTTTAGTATTCAAAATTCAGGATGTATTATGATTATTTTATTTATTTGGGACAAAAAAATAGTTGTACATTACAGCATTTACGAAATTGTATATTACAGTCTGAAAACGTATAACCCACATTATTGTCCACGAATTGACATCGGAGTATGATAACGAACGCATGTAATATGAGATAAAAAAGTAATACATATTGTTAAGAAGAAAAACACTTTAGGTATATCCACGAATCAAATGAAGCGGACGACAAGAGCATCCATCTTATGAGCGACTTGCAAGAGATTGTGATACCATTATTTTATATATATTTTTGTAAAAATATCAAAATTAATGAATTGTGAGTTTTAGGTTTCTAAAAGTAGGCGGAGAGAGGCTCGCCCCAAGCCTTCGTTCTACATCGCGCTTGTCGAGGTGCGCACACCTCCCGCCGAATAACAGTTACAGATTATAACAAAATATACTACTCAAAACAAAATAAGAGCCACTTGTAAATTTTAACATCCTGATTAAATTATTTCAAAGCGTTCTTAAACGATATATCTTTTGTCTGGTATATCCTGAAGTATTAACAAACATAATGTGAGGATACCACTTGCATAATTTTTAAAGTGGGTGCTTTGGTACTTTTTTTTGTAACCACTTGAATTTACCCTATTCTAAGACGAATATTTAAGTCATTTAAATTGTGGATTCTTTTAGGAACAGTCTTACGTTTACTAAGTTACAACGTGGATAAGCATTTTGAAAGCGCTATGCCGAGGATCCGAAGACATATGGACCTGCAAACCGCAACTAGAGCCATCACATTGATCCAAGAGGGCCATTCGCAGCGTTCTGTAGCTTTACAGCTTGACTTTAGAAGGCGAGCGATCCAGAATGTTTGGAATCGATTTCAAGAGACGGGGAGTGTAATCAGAAGACGGGTATCGGGCAGGAATCGAGCAACCACCTCGCAGGAAGACCGCTACACACGTTTGACTGCGCGAAGAGAGCGCGTCGTCACCGCCCGCGCCTTACAAAATCGCTTACGCCAGGCGACTGGTACCCGCGTGAGTGACCAAATGATTAGAAATCGGTTACATGAAGACCAGTAGTTTTCTAGGAGACGCGTAGTGCGGATTCCATTGAATAGTGTACACCGTGCAAACCGATTATCATTCGCAAGGCTGCAGCTGGACTGGGACATAAGTGAATAGAGCTCAATATTGTTCACTGATGAGTGTAAAGTGAATTTTTTTAGTGATAATCGTCGTATTAGAGTATGGAGACGAGAAGGTGAGCGATTTTCGGATGTTTGTATCCATGAAAGTGACAGATTTGGGGGTGCCAATGTCATGGTATGGGGAGGAATCTCTCTATCAGGTCGAACCGAACTCGCAATACTCAGCGGAGGCACGGTAACGGCTGTGCGATAAATTGAGGTGATAGTAAGACCTCATGTGATGCCATTTGCACAAAGAATTGGTGCAAGATTCACATGAATGCACGACAATGCCTGCGCTTATACAACTAGAGCCACTAAGGAAGCCCTAGACGATGCTGGTATACGTGTCTTGCCGTGGCCTGCCAACAGTCCGGACCTTAACCCTATCGAACACGTGGGATATGTTAAAAAGAAGTGTCCGGGACACAAATCAACCCTTACATAATGAACGACAGTTCATTAACGTGCTAAAGTCAAACTGGAAACAAATTTCAGAAGAGACAGTGCGAAATCTGGTGGAGAGTGTGCCATCTAGGCTTCAAGAATGTGTTCGAAAAAGAGGACACACACGATACTAAAGAAGTGCAAAAAAGATAAAAAGCTTTCGACATTTTGTTTTAACCTCTTTTTTCATTAAATGTATTTTTTTGCTGAAATTGCATTTTTTACAAAAAACCTAATCAGATGTTCTTTTATCTAACAATAAATTTAATTTTAAGGTTTTTGCATTAAAATTTAGCTATCTAAATCAATTTAATTATTTATCTACCCTCAAACCCAATACATTTATTAGAATACACAAAATACATGGTGGCTCTTATTTTGTTTTGAGTAGTATATTATAACTGGGCTGTTTGGTGGTGTGCGTTTATTCCAGGAGATGTTGGATATATGTATAGGAACGTAATAAGGAAGGTAATGAAACGGTTAAATGTATGACTTCGATAACTTTATTTTTAAATTATGCCTCCACATTAAAATATCGTCAACAGGATAAATACGTAAAAACGAAATAAAGTCGAAAAAGTTCTTTATTTTTTAATTAATGAGCATTCGGGAAAACGCGACTCGAACGAACTTCCCAAAAGGTCAATCACTTGTTCTAATGCTAGGCCTTCTGTTTTTGAAGCGATTTTAATTTACCATAACGGTAATATTCTAGATATTGATGTGATTGAACTATTGATAACACTATTTTTACAAATAATACCGGTTACTTTCCCATCATTTTGTGGCGCCTACAGATTCATATAAGCAGCTGACAACAAAACCGTGTCTGGGTTAGTTTATGTCACAGGAAAATGTTTTGTTGTTTTGAGGACTTTAGAAATAAGACTGGAGCCTTTGGCAATTGGCAGGACTTGACCGGAAAAATATTAGGAATGGCTCTAAAATGGACCCTTGCGGCATTCCCGACTGCTTGCGTTATCTGAAAAATTGTGCAGGGTTAATAACTTATCAATATGATTATATGAACTACCACTAAAACATCAATGTCAAGGTTTACTATTTTAGATACTATTTTAGCCTAGATTCTGCTGAGTAATGATATGGAGCTCAATCGAAAGCTTCACCCAGATCTCAGACTCTCAGACCAATGAAAGCGTGAATTGCTTATTAAAGCATTGTACTAAATATGATATTATGGACATGGTCATAGGTAGAATGGGGTACATAACTCTGTCTACGGGTCCGCTGCTGACTACAACTACAAACATAATTATGTCTTCATGTAGACCAAACCAATCGATTTTTTGTCCGTTGTCACGCATTCATTTTGTCGTCAAATAAGTAGGTATTATGATGAAAAAAAACGGAATATTTTTTAACTGTTTAGCTTATCGTGCAACTTGCAACGGTCGTTCTGATATCGTCATTTCGTACCTACTCGTTATAATCAAACGTATGATAACAAATAATTTAAGCTAAAATATAATTCTGGGTTAAGTCGCAACTCCGTTATAAGTTAGAATAGAAATAAAAATATCTGCTTACAATGGTGAGTTGTTACATAATAATGTAACGTTCCAGGTACATTCTAACATTTTTCATGCAAAAATTTAGCGCGTTTTAGCTTACGTTCACTGTTGACTCTTGATACACAACATACTCGTGCATACTCTAGTACCTATGCGAATTTTCCCTGCTCCCAATAGCCATAAGATATCAACGGTTCCCCGGCTATTTGATCTAAGCGCCATTTTTTGCGAAATTGAGTTATACACATAATAGGAATCAGCGAATTTTTCTGATTCCAATTATGTATTTAACTCAATTTCGCAAAAAATGTCGCTTAGATCAAATAGCCGTGGAACCGTCGATATACATAGTACCTAGGGGATCATTTTGTTACTACGTGTACCTACATTCACTGGCTACATTCATCAATATGTTGCGCTACTTCTTGTTTCAGTTAAAGCACTGGCAAGTAGTCAAGGGCGGGTGTTTTTGGGGTCCGTCTTATGTACCTAATTTTGACGTTCAGCTCAGCCTTGTTTGAATAAATGACTGGATTTTTAATTTGATTTGAATGTTTTGTTAGTCAGTTAGTTTTCGTTATAACAAGGCCTTAAATGATAAACGTGACCTTCTTCGGACCTTAGATTGTCTAAATTAACTTTAAATAAACGAATGCCTTGCAAATAAACGTCATTATAATTAACAAAATGCAACTAATTATTATTAATATTTTATAACATATGGTAGAACCTCAAAAATACAGAATAAACCAAAGTGAGAACAATAACTAATTTAATGAGCTTACGAAATAGTTAAAAAATCACCTAATTGGTCTCTTTAATCTCTTCGTAGTAGTTTTCTGTACAAAAGTCCTTGGATTCTTGGTCCTCTGCGACATTGTAAATTCAAGTAAAAGCATTTTTACCAAAATCTACTGATTTGGTAAAAAGGAGTTTGGCTGTAAAAAAGGAAAATAAGGTATCAGATAATTGTGCGACGTAGGTAGGTAAAGTGAGGGAAATTAATTGTAAGGCAAATCGACTACCAACTAAAATTGTCCATATATTCAGATCATAATTGTATTTTTTTGTCAGTTTTATAAAATAGCTATAACACTGCAGATTGACTTTGGGTGTCAATTTGCTTAGCAATTAACTGTAAGTACCTAAATCGTGTAGAGGAAATGAGAAGTAAAAAAGCACCGGCCAATGTGGCGACGCTTAGGAGTGGCCTATGTCCAGGCACTCTAATTGCGTAACACAATTTCAATCACAATCTGAATGATTTTAAAGAATATTGCTAATCCATTGCTTCATAGATTCGAAAAAGGGCTCAACGTCAATAACTCAATGAATATTTTTGAACTGTCAAAATTAAAGTCATTGCTAATGTTAGTGTGTTATGCAATTACCCCGCAGCAATGCCAGCAATGGGCGTCTAAATTATGTGAAATGATGATGATGACGACGATAGCAGAGTGGTACAAGTAAGAACACTAGTGTTATCGGCGAAACAGATACATTTTAGAATCAAATTCTGATATTGCACTGTTTTGAGTTCAAAGAGCTCAAAATCAAACGGATTTCTAGCACCGATCGATAACAAAGCACTAATAAAAAGCCTCTGTGCCTTTTTTAACGATAATATTCTTAAGTTACTACTTAATAATACCGTACATAATTGAAGCCCACCGACTCCCAAGAGAGCCACAAACAATAGATAGGTAATTAATTTTGTTTCACTAGTCGACGGTTGATAAATTGTCTTACCTCGCCTTTACACCAAGGTTATAATAGTAAATTATGAAACTTTTGTGTAATGATCAATGCACACGCTTTTCATACTAAGTTTTTCAGCAGGTGTAAATAAAGGCACTGGCAAAACCGCTAAACAGCATATAAAAAAAATATAATAAACACAAAATAATGGTTTAGACCACTGACCTCTATCATACAAGTGCTTGTTCAGTGGTTTCGACGGATCGTAGTGTTGTCGTTTGTATGTCAAATTACACGTTTGTCCATCAATGCCTCTTGCTGGCCGCTGCAGTAATGTACAGACGCCAGCACATCAAGCTACCCGAAGCTGTCAAATTTTCCCAATCAACTTTAAACCTTATTTTTTAGCGATAAAGTTGAAAATCTATTAAAGAATTTTGACAGGTTGATGTGCTGGCGTCTGTATTTAACAAAAACAAAAACATTTTTTTTTTAATTTTTGTCCGTCTGTCTGTTTGTTCTGGCTAATCTCCACAAAGCGCAACGGCTGGACCGATTTTGACGAGATTTTCACTGGCAGATAGCGAATGTTATAAGGATTTAGGCTACTTTTATTATATAATATTACAAATAGCCCAGTCAAAATAGACATTCAAGGTTACGTTAATTCGCATAAAGCTGAAAATTGGTATGAATGTTGGGAACACCATTACAAATAAATTGTCAAAAGTTCCTATCGATCCGACGTGTGCAAAAAAAAAATTCAAGGTCAAATGTTGCAAAAATCGGTTTTTGCATTTTTCAGCTAAACGGTAAGTTTTATCATAAAAATATGTAGGTCAGACAAAATTGTTCATGATGCAATTATCTACAAAAATTGGTTTTACACTTTTTTCCTAAGAATTACCATTTCGGAGATATAGCGATGCAAAAAATTGAAACAGTTGTGTTCTTCATAGTATATATGTATGTCAATTACCTATATATACGTTACAGAGCCGTAATACAAGTAAAAATATTAGTTTTCGTGGCGTATACATACATATTATACAACTCTAAGAATATAAACTTTTTTTGAATATAAACTTTTCTTTGAACAATTTACTTGTACCCAGTAGGAAGAAGAAGAAGAAGACTCGTACGCTTGAAGTTCCATTGGATAATTATTCATCAGACGAATAATTTTCCCAAATTACTCATAACTTACACCGCTTTCATCATTTCCAGTAGTACTATTTTTTATTTGATACAATACTTTTAACTCAACAGGACCACACTAGATCGTGGAATAGGCTTACCGGGGAAACCACTTTAAAAAACGCGCCAAGCACACTACCTCACGGGTGGCGCGGAAACGTGCATAATAAGAAGAACACAACTTTTTCAACTTTTGCATCGCTATATCTCCGAAATGGTGATTCTTAGGAAAAAAGTTTAAACAATTTTTGTAGATAATTGCATGATGAACAATTTTGTCTTACCTACCTAATTTTATGATAAAACTTACCGTTTAGCTGAAAAATGCAAAAAACCGATTTTTGCAACATTTGACCTTGAATATTTTTTTTTTTGCACACGTCGGATCGATGGGGACTTTTGACAATTTATTTATAATGGTGTTTCTAACATTTATACTAATTTTCAGCTTTATGCAATTTAATGTAACCTTACCCCTATTTTTGAAGCTAACTTGACCGAACTAAAAAAGAATTTGGGACTGCGCAAAATAATTAAGACCCATAAAATCCAATACCTATGCACGCTAAGCCACGGGCACAGCTAATAGTATAAAAAACCGATCAAGAGCGAGTCAGACTCGCGCACCGAAGGTTCCGTACATAGAAATGTAAAAAACGCGGAGTTACAAGTAGATGTACCCAAATGTTAACAATAGGCTAGTTTCCTAAAAAATTCGCCGTGCTAAAAAGTGTCGCACGGCGTGACGTCACGACCCCCCACTCCCAAATTTTGACGTGCTTTATCTTTGTCATTTTTTGTTTGATTGACAAAAGAAAAAATACGGGTCCATTATTTTTCGATAATCTAACTGAAGGACTAATTAGAATTATTATTTTTTTACCCAGGAAACTACCCTATTATTTTACAAGTACCTACCTATAGATACTTACGAAGACATATCGAACTGTACATTTCCAGTATAAGCTGACTTCTCATAGCACAAAAAGCTAAAGCTAAAACTACTAGGTACAGCTTGATATGTTGTCGTGTGTACCTACACTTCATATACAGGGCGTTACAGAAAGGGTATATCAATACAAGCGGGTTGAAGAGTGTATCTTGTCTAGAATCTCTGTACAAAATTTCAGCTCAAAAGCAGTAACTTTGAAAATGCTTAATATTTTTTTATTTCGATAGTTTATTAAATTGAAATCATAACAAACGTGTCACCGCACTACGAGGGTCATTATCCATTATCTGTAGTGTGTCTGTGCGCCTAGTACACGCACATCACGCCTCTGCGCGCCAGTGCAGCGCCGTGATGTCGAAATAAAAAAAATATTAAGCATTTTCAAAGTTAATGCTTTTGAGCTGAAATTTTGTACAGAGATTCTAGACCAGATACACTCTTTAACCCGTTTGTGTTGATATACCCTTTCTGTAACATCCTGTATACAGGAATATTTTTTTATCACCATCCAAATTTTACAGGGTGTTCTGCCCATGAATATGAACAACTTTCACTATGGGACCAACTCTGAAATCACGAAAAAAAAATCAACTGTTTTATACATTTTGGTCAAGTAGGTATTTAACTTTTGTATTAAACAGCAGATTTTTTTTTTCGTGATTTCAGAGTTGGTCCCATAGTGAAAGTTGTTCACATTCATGGGTAGAACACCCTGTAAAAATTTGGATGGTGATAAAAAAATATCCCTGTATGGGTACGTTCTTACAAACTAAACACCTTAACTTAATATATTCTCGCAGAAATTCCAAATCCTTCTTCTCTCAGCGTTCGACGAACCGTAGATCAACTCGGTCATTTGTTGCCCTTCGCTAGGCAGCTGGCAATAATACACAGCAAACTGCCATACGATGAGCCGCAACCGACAAGAGTTTTGTAGTTTTGACGATATCTTCTTTTTTCTTCATAATTTTCAGGTTCTTAGGTTTTTTTCCAGGAAAAGTGTCTCATCTCAGTAGCAACCCGCGAGGTAATTGCGTAACACACTATCAGTAGCAATGGCTTTCATTTTGACAGTTCAACAACATCCATTGCGTTTTTTACGTTTTTGAGCAGACAAATTTTTCGAACATATGAAGCAATGGATTAGCAAAGGCAATAGCCTCGTCCTCTATTACATGGGACTTAAACATAACTGTCGAAATGTGGAGGGTGACGTTTTGGCCTAATAATGGCGATGTTACAGTAAACCGTGATTTCATCTACTTAGAGTATTGGTACTCTAGTATTGGCGCCAATTCCCTTGTTCACAAATTAAACTAAATTGAAGTTCAGTGCATCTTTTTCTTTCTATTTCATTATGAAAAGGATAGAAGATAAATATTAGTTTAGTCCTGTCAAATTAAGATCCTCCATAGACAAGTTTAGACGTGATTAAAAAATTGCCTACTAAAAATACCTAAATAGATGAAGTCACGGTTTCCGTAGGTACTGTCAGGGAACTTGCCATGATCGTGTTGGAGTTTGACACACTAATTTACCGATATACTGACAATGAATGACAGTTTTGGTCTGAATTTACGGACAATTTAAGTTGATAATGGCGCCGATTCTCTTGTTCACAAACTAAACTTAATTTAATTTCAGTGCATCTTTTTCTTTCTATTTCATTAAGAAAAAGACAGAAGATAAATATTAGTTTAGACCTGTCAAATTAGTCAGTGCCTGACGTAAATTGACGTATTTTTAATAGCCAATTTTTTAATCACGTCTAAATTGTCTATGGAATATCTTAATTTGACAGGACTAAACTAATATTTATCTCCTGTCCTTTTCTTAATGAAATAGAAAGAAAAAGATACACTGAACTTAAATTTAGTTTAATTTGTGAACAAGAGAATCGGCGCCATTGGTAGTCATTTTGCATTACACCTTTATTAATAAACGTTGTTTAAAGTTACGACGTAGTGATTACCTACCTAGATACTGTTTAACCATACATTTTTGACATTTAAACGTCACTAACTTTATCATCGTTTATAAATAAACCCCATGAAGACACTAAACACAATCGAAATACAAGAAAATAAAGAGCACGGATACTAAAAACTAATTACCTACCTACAACTAAATTAAGAAGCACATCAGAAAAACATTCAAATCAAAATTCTTGCTAATCAACGACCGGTTGACTAGCAGGAATTTTGATTTCAATGTCATCACGAACTCGACCGTTATTTAAATTTCGAAGCATCCACCATTTTGTTTGATCGTGTATTTATGGCCAAGCCAAACGTTGCATGATAAGTAATGATAACATTAACAAATTGTTTCGATGCTGTAGAATTAATTATCATAATCAATTAGTTATTATTTTTGTTATTTAGTTGTTAATGTTAAAATACACAATTTTCTACAACATTTTTCATGGAAGATTTATTTAAATTATAGTTTAAAATATTCAATTTAACTCACCCGTAACATGGAGGGTTACCAGACGACACTGCTGATCAAACCAATGGTCACTGTAACAATTTTTCCCGTCGACCGTTGTTATAAACGACATTTTATCTATAAGGAAAGCCGCGTGTTTATTTTATGGAGCCAATTAACGTATTTCATGACCGCTACTGTTATGCGGACAACTCACTAACACTCAATAATAAAAATGGTGGCCGTAGTGATGTGGTCCTGAACGATCCCGGAAAAAGTCCGGGGTTTCAGGTACCTACTTAAATACAGGGTCCCATTAAAATAGATGGACAAATTTTAACACAGCGCTCAGTATACGTCTAACCAAAGATAATAAGTAGGTATCTAATGCGTTTTTCTTATACCTATATATTTTTTATTATCGTCCTTATTTTGGTGGTCTGAATGATTTCTAAAAGTTTTTCCATCTATTTTAATGGGAACATAAATATGTTGCAGACGAAACGGGATGGTAGTTTGCCAATTAATAAAGATTCGCAGATTTCGTTATAAACACTTACGAGTATCTTCGGCAAGTTTGATCTACATTTTCAATCTGTTGTAATTTTTTTTTGTCTTAGCTATGTATTCTATTCTATTTTTAATAAATGGCAAGCAAAGCCGATGTCGACTATTCTGCCAATGTCTAAAGTGAGCTGGAAAAACAAGAGTGGATACTTAAGAGAGAAAAAAAAGGAGAAAAAAGGTTTTAAACAAATATAATTATTTGATTGATCCAGTATCTTAGCTATGTTCATATTGTGGTAGCAAATTGAATCATTACAATCTGGCATTATTTTATGCGAGTAAAATTATTATCGAACCCGCGCGGGGCAATTGCATAACACATTATCAATCGGAATCGGTTTCATTTTGACAGTTCAACAACATTCATTGGATTATTTACGTGTTCAGCAGACAAATTTTTCGAACTTGTGAAGCAACGGATTAGCAATTTGCTTTGAAATGATTCAGATTCAGATTGATAGTGTGTTACACAATTAGGATACATCGTACTAGAGAAGGTGCATTAACTTTATCACATCTGACTAATTTCATGCTATCTAAGCTCGGTTACTGATACTGATTCACTTCAAGTAGGTATTTAAAATCCATGCTCTTCAAACTACGGTACCTACTTACTTAGTTTCGTCGACAGGAAACATTTTAAAAGTGACAATTTAATGGAAGAAGAAGGCTTAATCAAATTAGTGTTGGTATGTTTGCTAGTACTCTTTCAGAGGCTGCGTGGTGGTCACAAGCAGTCAATCTTTCTGCTCAATGAAAGAAGCAAGTTCCCCGACTGTACAATGATAAATAGGTAGTTAAGATCGAACGTCATCGAACTGGCGGGCTATAGTATCGTTGTGAAAAGAATAAGAAATTCGTACAAATCTCCTACCAACCCTAATCAGCAAAATTGAAGTCCCGCTTTTTCCCCTCACTAATCCAGCAACGAACACAATTCGTTATCGAATACACAGGAAATGTGACAGGAAGACCGGACCGAGGCCGATATAGAACAACTCCCTAACACATTACAAATCATCGTATTTTACACTAATCTAATTGACATAGCAACTTTGACATAGCAACCGGTAGACGAACGCCTAATATGTAGGTTCTCCTCCAATATGGGCTTTTCCTAAAGCCAGCTAAGTACCTAAGTAGGTAAAGCGACAGCTGGGGAGCGTGGTTTCTATCTATCTATCTATTTAGCCCGAAATGTTCCACGGCTGGGCATAGACCTCCCTTTCCCCTTCCCACGCACTCTGCTGTATACTTAGATATAAGGAAGGTTCCACTGCCACTGCTAGAGCATTCAGGTTCCCACCTACTTCAGGGGATAGGGTCGAAACTTCTTGGCAACCATCAGAGCCACCACATTATATTATTGTATACTAAGTATACAAATATTGAAATATTGTTTGGTTTTGTAAAAGTATTTCGAAATGATATTCCTAGGAATTGTAAAATGTAATGTGGTGAGAAATAAACAATTTTGAAAGAATCCACACTGAGAAGAACTCCTCAAGGCGAACACAATGAAAGCGGCCTCGAAGATATTAACTGAACCAGGCTAGAGCGGAAGAAGAGAAATTGATAGTTAAATATCGAAATCCACGGAGTTAAAGGCGCTACTAAAATCAAGCAGTCAGGGACCTATTCTCCATTGCCCAGTGGAAGTCGTTAGTTAATTTTAAAGAAAAACCTTTAACCGCGGGAAAATAGGTACCATATTTTCACGGGAAAATGTGGGCGAAACCGCAGGTCGTAATTCTAGTAACATATACAGGGTGAAATTGAATTCATGGGCATCCTTTTAAGGGGTCATTGTAATTATTATTATCCACCAAACCTGAAAACGCGAAAAAAAATCAGCTCTTCCCTACATTTTAACGAGTAGAGTAAAAATGGGTATTACCAGTCACTTAAGGAAAAATTATCAAAACTCAGATTTTAATCAATATTTTTTATTAATCCTTAAACTAACTAAACTTTAATAATTCTTCTGACAAAATCACAATAATTGAGATCAATAAGTAAGATACATTTGGCATAATCAAAATAATAAAAAAAAATGTCTTTGACCGGTATTAAACACCATGGCAGGTAATACCAGTCACAAGGTTGATAATACCGGTCAAAGTTTGTTTATGCATAAGTCACAGATATAACCCTCAGGAGAGTCCGCACCTGAGCAGTCAGCGTGAGCCCAAAGACCACACAGCACACACCTATACCACAATTCGTTGTTTCGCCCATAATCATCGCATATTATGCATTTATTTTCTAGGTCGTCATCAGCGTCAGTATCTTCGTCATCTCGCAAGTCAGTCATTTGTATTTCAGAATCTGACGTACTATCATCATCTTTTTGGTTTGTCTCTTGTAGCACTCTTCTTTTAGCCTTCTTAATTTCAGTTGGCTTTCCTTTCTTTTTTTTTTGTTCTTTTTTCGGTATTGGTTTTGATCTTTTTTTTACCTTTTGTAACTTTTCTGTTTTCCTTTGCCACAAGAGCTTCTTTGTTAGGTGTTCCTGTTAAGATGGCTGCATGCAGTTTGCGAGAGTTGGCACGGATTTTGCTGTCTGTTGACTTATTTGGAATCGGCAATAGATCCATAGCAGTGATATTTTCAAGAGTTCCTGAAGTTGAAGGCTTTGGATCATTATATAAATTAATCTGTTGCTCAAGTTCAGAAGTAACTGTTGCATTATTAGGCGAGATTAATTCAATTACATTATCAAGCAGTGACGGCGATTGAGGTGGATTCGTTTGGATATGGGAAGAATCATCAATAGGTTCATCTAATATAATTTGGGCATCTGGCGTCTTATTGTCCCGGTCACGTATTTGTTCTGCCTCAACTACTACATCGTCACTGTTCAATATGTCAGCAGCTACAAAATCTTCGTCTGTAAACACATCCGGATTCAAAGGATATATTCCTGTAGCAGCAAAACCAGCTTCAGCCTTTGGAATGGTTGCTACCTTTTGAAAAGCTTTCCTAAACAGCGATGCCAGATCATTTTGGGTAATTTTTTTCCCTAATTGGTTCTTCATGAATAGGTTGCATTCTTGTTTATAAGCTGTTTTTAGAGGACCATAGATGGCAACATCTAGAGGTTGTATTCTATGCGAACCATGCGGTGGCAAAGACAACATAACAATGTTTTTGCTTTTGCAAAAGTCATAAGCTCTCAAAGAAATGTGACTCGAATGATTGTCGAGAATAAGTTTTGTGAAATCTGCGAAATGTTTCAGCCAATCTACAAAAAGATATTCATTAATCCACCCATTTTTTGAGCATCGATAGATAGCACCACGAGGACCATCAGCTTCTAAAGCAGATGAATGTCTCTGTCGAGGATAAATTAACATTGGTGGCACGTAGGCTCCAGTAGCATTAACAGCACACACAGCTGTAACGGTCTTTCCTCTTTCTCCGCTAGTTATAGATCCTACACGTTGTTGTCCTTTCTCAGTCACAACTTTTCCTGGATCCTGTACTGAAGAAATTCCCGTCTCATCTACATTCCATATGTTTCTTGGTAAAAACTTATGTTTATCCATTAGCTCCGTAAGAAGTTTGAAAAATATAGCAACTTCATTCCTGTTAAAGGCAGTGACTCTATTAAGGCTTGTGCCTTGAGCTTTCCTGGCGGACAAACGATTTCTTTTCATAAACCCTTTTAGCCAATCCTTGCCAGCTAATTCAAGAGTATCATTAAAATTATGTTTGATGTTATTTTTTACAGCGTATTCATAAGCCATCTTTCTTATTTGAAGCGAAGTGCATCCATAATATATTTTACCAAGGAACTTAATTTGGGATGCCATTTCAACTTCTTGTTCCCTTGTGAAGACTGGATTTCTACCAAGCTGTGGAATATCACGATTCTTGGTCTTTAATCTTTCTTGAAGTGTCGAAAATGGCACGCCAGTGGTTCGAGCAGCTTCCCTAATAGCTTTTCCTTCATTCACTAGCTCAAAAGCCGTATTTAATTGATCTTGGCCCCATGATGCCTTAATACGTGGTTGACTCCTAGTTTTAGGCATTCTGAAATAATCAAAACATACTTCAAAAATCAAAATACTCATCTTATATCATTATTTTACGTGCGGGTAATACCGGTCAGGTTGACTGGCATTACCCACTTAGAAACATTTTCGTAAAAACATTTATAGGTTATAAAAATTGAGAGAAATGGTCAAATTCACTTTTCACATAAGTAGTTTGATAATTACGCTACAACAATTATAAGTAACAATGTAAAATAAATGCAATAATAAACACTCACCTCTTATTGTTTCCCTTCGTAAATTTACTACAAGTAAGCGCGAAAACGATCGACATGCGTTCATCGCAGAGTTCGGGCGGGGAATGAGCGGGGGCCCGGCGCGTTGACGTCGAGTAGGTTCACACTAGCGGTTGTGTATATGTACGTGCGCGGAAACGCAGTAGTTTGAGAGAAATAATATTGACCGGTATTATCTCCTGACCGGCATTACCCGGTTTTACATGTGAACATAAATGCAAGGAACAGCTGATTTATTCGCGATTTTAGGTTTAGTCCCATAGTAAAAGTTGTTCATAATGATGAGTGCAATGACCCCTTAAAAGGATGCTCATAAATTTAATTTCACCCTGTAGAAATGTAGTAAATATATTCATGCCGGTGGGGGCGCATATGCATAGTTAGCCTGGGGCTGTCACAAAGAGAATTAATATAGTCATTGGGCTGTCAGAACTTTAAATCAGGCACTGTTACCTACGTCTTCTTTTCGAACTGTTATTTTTACATTCAAAATGGACAACACGCACTTAGTCGGTAAAATAATTAGGTGCGAGTAAAAATTAAGCTTTATGTGCTTAGGTAACATTTTCATTCCTTGTGAGTACTATAGGTACCTAGTACCTACATATCTACAAAATGACTAAAATCTCAAATAGGTACTTAGGAAATATACAATAGATGCGGTTTTGAATCTAAGCATTGAATTAAACCACACAGTATAATAATTAAGCTATTGTAAGGTCATTTACTGTTATAAAGATTAGGTAGGTACACACGGCTACACATCAAGCTATACATAACCAGTTTAAGTTGACTTCTGATTGTACGAAAAACCTATACAATGCGAGGTCTGCTAAAACTAGAAATGTATAGCTTGATGTGTCGCCGTGTGTACCTACATAATAATAAACGCCACGTCACACCATGAGTACCAATTACATAACTAATGTCATAATTTCCTATAAATACCAGTTAAATTAAATATATTAATAAATCTATCCATACTTTATTATTATTAATTTTGTGCTCCACAATAACAAAATGAGTTACCTACCTAAGGCCATAATTTAATTTATCATCGTAAGGAAAACCACAATTTGAAACAATGTTTTGGAAAATCCCATCAAAGGGAAAATGTTGTTACAATTATTTCAAGCTATGTTAATAGGTACATATTTTATTTAGTTTTGTTTTATTTATTCCTAAGTTTTCTAGTTTTGTAGGCAGCAGCAAAATGCCTATAGAAGCTGATGTAAACCACACAGTTTCACAACCTCCGTGCTCCTTTGTGATCCATACTAATATTATAAATTCGAAAATAACTCTGTCTGTCTGTCTGTATGTTACCTTTTCACACCTAAACCACAGAACCGATTTAGATGAAATTCGGTATAGATATAGTTTGAGTCGCGGGAATGGACATAGGATAGTTTTTATCCCGATATTCCCACTGGATCGAAACTTATGCGGGTGAAACCGCGGGGTGCAGCTAGTAAAAATTAACATAGACTAAGGGCTTGTACACAAAACGGCGAATCGGCGCGATGCGAATTCACAACGCAGAAAGGTCATATAGGTTAGAACTAGAAAGAGCTCGCAGATTTTTACAATGCGACGACGCATCACAGTTTTGTATAGGTACAAGCCCTAAACCTAACCTCACATTACAGCCCCCGGGGGCCGGCAGAAAATCAGTCATGTCTCAACGGCGCACAAATATAAATAGGTTAACATAGATAGGATCTAAGTATAGCATAGGACCTGAGCCCTAATTCACTATGCCCACTCAATGATTCCTTACACCTCGAAACCACGTCAATTCCTTGGCTAATCACGCCAACCTCGAGTTCATTTCGCGCGGTTTCATTCATTGTGTCATAAAGAATACGGCCCCTGATCTGGAGCCGTCCATGTTTGCGTCGCGTTGGAAAGTAGAGCAGTTTTTCTCCTGCAAAGAGCGTCATATTGCCGTAGCTAGGTAACTGTCGAGATAGGTCATCTCTGACAGTCGAGATAGGTCATACCTGGCAGTCGGGTGGGCGGGATAGGTCATCTTTGGTAGTTTTTCTAGATCATCAACTACAGTCTAATTGGAGCCTATGTAGGTTGTACATATTTCCAGGTCTTGTGGACAAGGAGAAAGTTATTATTTCACTCTAGAACTCCATTGTCCATCGTAAATTCATATAGGTACCTACAGCTACGTACAGGCCGGTTGCAGCTGTACGTACTTAGTTATGGATTTCTAATTATATTTCGATCGGTAGTATTTTATCCGATCATCCACAAAATAAGCTTTTGTCAAACTAAAATAATTAATTTCGATTAAACCATTTACAGGTATTTTGTATTGTCAAGGAGTCGGTCAGTTTTAGTAGGCCATTTCAAATCGTAAGTACGTAGATCTTTATGTAGAAAAAAAACAGGCAAGAAACTCCAAGAACACTTTTAAATCAAAATATTACAAAATCCCCAGGACTTTGTAAAAACAACTTTAAATAGGTACGGTACCTAAAAGTTTTAAAATAATTATTGTTTGCGGCTATGTCAAATATTACAACAGGCATAGCACTGGTTAGGAGTGCAGACGAAGGTAGGTTTAAACTACCTTCGCGCCATTTCCATCAATGATGTTAGGGAGCTACTAATAGTACTTTTCAAATAGCATTATCGTTCCTTCTATAATAGATAGGTAGTTGTTTCGGTAATATTCTTCAATTTGGTACAAATCAAAACAGTGTTCTGGCTACAATCAAACTAGGAAACCACATATCGATAAAGTTCAATACAACGAAAAACGTACCTTCTCAAACTCTCGGTCAAGGTCACTTTTCATCCGGAACGTAGTAGATTCCCAATTACTCCTAATTTTATCGATTTTACTTCCCAAAATACACCACTAAACGCTCAAGCTAAATAAAAAACCCACGAAACACTATTATTATTATGTAACGTTACTCCATTTGTTTTGATAAAACGTTTTTGTTTATAAAATTAAGGATGCTGGGATAACTGTGGGTCACTGGTGGATGTCAAGTTCTAGGTGAAGGCCAGTTCAGGACCTGCGCAGACGGGAGGACGGTAATGTTGCCAATTTTCGCGGTAAGCGCCTGAATTCTTTGTATAGCAATATGTTGAGGTGTTGAGCTTTTTTATAGCTAAATCTTTTACGGTGTCAGTTTCCATTTGTTAATTTGTTTCGCCTAATTCTTTTGTGAGGGAAAATTAGCATATTACTTTAGTAATACCCATAAGTTTCTATATCATTCAGTTTTATTCCTATAATAGAGCTTTATAAGAATAGACGTTCGATTTTAGTTATTATCCGTTAAGGGTGACCGTAATATATATTTCAACGAGCCCATGATATGCTAGCGACTTCTTTTTTCACGTTGATTATAAGGTTCGTCGGAGATAGGTAAAACTTTTGTCAATTTTAAAATCGAAATTCCGATGATGAGCCGTCTGCGGCGTCTGAAATAATGTCCCGAAGGGGTTGACAGACAGGGGTTGAAGTTGACCAATACGTCCCGCCATTTATGTAGGTATAAGTTCCATGTTGAAGGAGTTATAGTGGGCGAGCCAAACTCAAACTTCGGGCTGCTAACACTTCGCCCCATCAGGGTGCTTACTCTTGAATTTAATTCCGATAGATCGACATTAGAATTATGACGTTTCGTACCTACTTTTGAGTTCGGTTTAATTAAACTAAAAGGTAAAATTGGATGATTGATTTTGGAGCCCGGCCCTAATTTCCACTTAGTTCACCAAAATGGACACCCAATTTTACCTTTTAGTTTAATTAAATCGAGCTCAAAAGTACGAAACGTCACAATTCTAATGTCGATCTATCGGAATTAAATTCAAGAGTAAGTACCCTGGAGATCGAACCCATGACCACGCTCAGAAGGCGCGCTTACGACCTCTACACCAATGAATCGGTCATCATTATAATTTTATTTATACGAGTAAATATACATTTATTATATCATGCACCGTAATGTTAGGTTTAATATCTAAATAGCTGTTACACGATGGATTTTGATGCGGTTTTCCACCATAATATAGAGAATTAATTCCGGAAGGTTTAATGGGTTTATTCATAATAAACTTAAATATAATGGTGACCACCTACTGGGCACAAACTGTATATAAGAATAATAACAACGAGTAACAGTACGATCGATATGAAAAGAAGATTTAAATATATGATATAGTCTCGATGTTTCGTCAAGTCGTAAAACCGTGCGAAGCAGGGCCGGGTCGCTAGTTTACAATAAAACACACTTCGTAAATATATAATGTATAATGCTATAATAATCTAAGTAAAATAACGTAGTAATAAAATCAAATAGTACATAAATGGAGGTCACAAAAACAAAAATAAATCAAATAAAATATTTTATCGACACCCATGCTATAAATCCTCTATAAAATTTTCTGAAACAGCTTATTGCCGACATTAAAACAAACATTTCATAGTAACCATAATATCATCCAAACGAGTGTTATAATGTTGTACGAAATTTAATTATGCAACTCCTTTTCAAAAAAAGAACATTGTTATGCACGCGCGTTTCAGTACCACAGCGCCGTAATTTAAAAAAAGAACTTATAGATTATTCGAATTCACGACGTATCCCGCCGGCCGCCATTTTTGTTCGATATTAGTATTGCAAAAAACTGTTTCAGAACCTTTTTTTAGAGGATTCATATCATGGGTGGCAGCTGTACATAATTAGGTATTAAAACAGTTGCATAAATAACTATTACACGGGGCGGATTACACCATACTTAACTATCGCTTAACGTAAGTTTAAGTCGGTGGCTAAGCTTACACTTCCTAAGCACGTAGCAGCAATATTCATTACATTTTTGAGACCCCAATATAATAGAATAAGCAAATAAAAACAACCGCTTGTGAACTTAAAACAATCTTAACAGTAGTAAGTTGCAGTGCCTAAGTCGCAAACATCAGATTTATTCACAATTTGATACATCATAGGTTTAACAGCTTGAAACATTACATGGACGTTGACGTTAATATTTACACAGCATCGTATAGATTCTCTCACCAAATTTAATAGCGTTAGAAAGCTAATCAATTTAACCAGATGCCTGCGACATCTTCTAACTTAAAGTAAAATGAAATAAATAAACATTTTTACTCTGTCAACCAGTTTAACTTTCGTATGGTGCAATCCGCCTATACCAGCGATCAGCTGCCTTTTAACATAAAATAATTGTGAGCGACAATGTCTAACATTTTATTATTTAAATTAATTAAAAGACCTTTTGCACACAACGCTAGATAAGTCTTAAAACTCCAGACAATTTAGAACTAACCCTTGGTTTTTAAAAGCCTAATTATTATATCTTGTCAAATCTTATTAGCTGTTATGATTGGTTCACCAAAAAACGATAAAAATTATACCTTGATGCTTCTAAAAACCAGAGATTAGACACTCGATGACTACAATTTTGAGGATTGCCACAAAACTTATATATTTGAATTCAGAATCTGAGATAATTATCAAGTTTTCGAAAAACAAACTCAATGTCGCGGTAACAAAGTTCAAGTTCCATTGCAACCAAATTATTTTAGGACCTTTTAAAAACGGTCAATCTAAAATCAACTTAGAAAATATAGCACAAAAGTAGATAGTTGCATAAGTGGCGCTGAGATTATGAATTCAAGTATAAATGATCAAGTTTGGGAAGACTTTTCTACTGTTGTGTACGAAGGGCCCAATGTTACGGGTATCGCAACACCAACGAATTAAACTAAATCCATTAGGCCGTTTATATAGCAAAACAAGTAATATGGCGTGTGTTGGTACCCAACTATAAAATCTAGGGAGTGCGTATGCGATGTCTGATACTAAACTATGAAACACGATATTTTGAACGAAAGAAAACTTAATTTTCTGGGTCTTCTAGTTTCATACGTTTTCTCTGCCGAGTAGATATTTTTAGGGAGTTAAGTTTATTTGCGATAAAATGAAGCACATTAATTATGGTATAATTATAGCAATACTGATAGATACTGAACAAAATTGGTCTAGAGTGCGTTTCAACAAATAATTCCTTTGCCGTAATGTTGGCAGCAATATATACCACTTCTTATTCACCACTCCTTAATGTTTAGGGCATGATTCTAACACGGAAACCTTATAAATCGTAAAAAAAATCCGCAGAATCGTCTTCCCATATCTACTATCTTGACAAACATGGGCACAAAACACATATAGGTACTCCTAGCGGAGGACAGGGGAGCCAACATTATAACATAGGAACTATTTGTTGAAATGCACTTTAGCTGTCAGAGCAGTGTTTCAACACTGTCTACTTCCACTTTGATTGAAAACTATCTATGAAAATGAAATGCTGTGCGTTGGTAAGCGCAGCACTTGAGAACGGCTGGATCGATTTAGCTATTTGTTGTTTCTAAATGTTCGTAATAGTCCAAATTATGTTTTTTATGGAAATAAACATTGGCAAAGTTTCCCGGAAAATTTACAAATTCGGGAAAAACTGAACGTCTTTTTCTATGGAATTTTTGTATAATTTTTAAAAAATTTGAACTGAACGACGTTTGTCAGGTCAGCTAGTGTTCGAATAAATCTTGACTGGGATGAATAAGGATATAATCAACCTTTTATCACCATCAAAAGTACTTTAAACACATCAAGCATTTTAATATCGACAGTAACAACTGAAACACAATAACAATGAGGCAAGTATCTAGTTTACTCCAAATTGCGATTTCATCTGTTTAAAGTAAAGTAAATAAGCAAGAAATTAAGCTAATATCAAGCTCTGTCACACATTAAAAAGCCGTGGCACACACATTTTTGCACCAGACATCCGTGAAGAAACCGGTCTATTCTGTTAAAATTTCATCGTGAAAACATAGGTGAAGTGAGTTTGAGGTGAGCTGCCATTCCACTTGATGCTAGAGATTGACACTATTGACAGCTCCCTTCACCTTATGTACTTAATAAAAGTCTTCAATCGCCATCCCTTCAACTCTGTATGAGAAGAGCCCTTTGCCCAGGAGACAGTAGGTAATACATACGTCTGCATAGCCTTTTCCCAACTATATTGGGGTCAACTTCCAGTCTAACCGAATGTAGCTGAGTACCAGTATTTTACACAAAGCGACTGCCTATCTGAACTCCACAACCCAGTTACTGGGTAATACGATACCCCTTGGTAAGACTGGTTGTCAGACTTTCGGGCTTCTGACGACCCGTAACGACTGTCACAGATCTACGAATGAGAGCCGAGACCAACGGCTAACGTGCTTTCCAAGGCACGGAGAGGTCTGTAAATATGGTCACCCATCCACGGACCAACCGGTATGTAAATATTGTCACCCATCCACGGATCAACCGCGGCAAGCGTAGCAGTTATTATTTAGCCGCAAGTCTCAGTGGGACAGTAATAGACTAGTATTATTTGATTATTCTTATTCTAAAACCTTCGTGTTTCATACTGTAGCATTTGACGCAATAAGCAATGGGATCCTTTTACCCTGATACACACAGTCGGCTTGACATTCTCACTTAGCATTGTAACATCGCCTTACGTTACGAATGATCCAAAACTGTATACAAGCTTCTGATAATGTCAACATGGTCGATTACATCGTCACGGAAGATGTCTATAGGTACTACGAGAGATATTTTATCTAAAAAATTCTCATACAATCTTAGCCTAAAATGGTCGTAGCTTCATATTCGCATGTGTATTATAAAACAACAAACGCTTTTTTTTGTATTTTATCACCTCTCTTTTTTCTACATCACAGCATGTGGTTACGAACGTCGTTTGATATTTCTAGTTTATTTCGAACTAGCAGACCACGTGAATGATATATGCAGCATTGTGGCGAAACTTGATCTCAAAATGGGACACCTAGCTTTTTAAACCCTGCGCGGTTTAATGTGGTATCATAATACTCTCATATAGACGTCGTTCCGCAACTGCCAAAATCAACAGACTACCGCCTAGGTCATCTGTCCGACTTCCCGGCGTTGTGTAAATGATTCGGCGCGTCCGCGAATGCGAATTTCAACCTATACGCCTCAGCTACCAACACACTTATATTCGAATCGGTCCAGTTCTGAGTGGGGACATTTTGTAGGAGTATCATGAGCCCTTGGAAATCTCTTTCTAGCATGAGTCTTTCCCGCCAATGGAGTAAGAAAGCCGCGCAGACGTATAGTTGGAAAGTCGCGAACCCGTCTGATTCGGCGAGGTAAGTGTCCCACAGGCGTATGGTGCAAGGGAGAGGTATTTCTCTAGTGAGAAGGTTGTTCATCCACCTGAAGGAGAACTGGAGGTAGTCCACGCCGTGTGTCTGCAGGTGCTCGTGGAGGGGTAGGTCTATGCGACGTATGAGCTCCTTCAATTGATTCACCTGCAAGCAAAAAGTATAATGTGAAACTGGTTTCTTTAATACACTATGAAAATGTATAATTTCACGATTATTTTCTACAACATATTTAAAACGCATATCCAGTAGTGCATTTAAGAAATATTATTCCCATATACAGGGTGGCAGGGACATCGACGCACCACCTGTTACTATAGGTTCAGTACCTGATTCTGAACCCCCTTGCGTTGGAACTTTTCGTCAGCTATTTAAAAAAAAAATGTTGTTTCATACATTATGACCGCGTAGGTATTGAACTTTTCTATGAAACAGCAGATATGTTTTTTTATAACCGACGAAAAATTTTGTACGCTAGGCAGTGTTCCACGCGCGCCTCTCGAGAGTGGGTGCGGCCATTACAGGAATGGCCGCACGAGGAGGTGGGACCGGCTGAGGTACAGCGGGTCGAGGCCTGTCGGGGGAGCGGTGAATGCTTATGGCCATAGGTAGACGTGGAACACCGCGGTGGTTTTAGCCGGTAAGAGTCCGGCATGCCCCCCTCATCCCCGCGATGGAGGAAGTCCACGAGGATTTCCACCGCACACCAAAAAAAAAATGAGGGGTCTAGATCATGTGCTGAATTCGCTTGCGGGTTGATGTACCTGCCACCCTGTTTATTGTGAAAAATATACATCTTCCATCATCAATCAGTCTATTACTTCTATCTATAGCTGTTTTAAAACTCATGAGAACTCAACGATTTTCTGTAGGACGTATAACAAGTCATTAACTTTGGCACGTTTCAGAGTAAACAAAAGGTATATAATATATAAAATCCAATTTATTATTGCAGTCAACGGCCGTTGCGATACCATTACCTATTAAAATACCACAATGCATGTACCTATTACATGCAACATTTACCTGTTTGGTATGTCTATTTTTGGTGCTATCATTTTCCTGAGTTCCGAAGCTTTAATTGTTGTTATCGAAATAAATGACGCGTAATATTCAGAGAAGGAACAACAAACATGGTTTGTGGTTAGTGATAGTGGCCAATTAGAGCGGTATGTGGTAAGGAAAAAGATTATTATTAATGTGTCTGTTTCCTTGTTCGGTAGGTAAACATGTGACTGGGCGATATTCGGTGCACGTGTCCTTGATAAGTTGGTCGAGAATGTTCTGGTACGAATTGTTTTGGTAGAACAGTCAGCCTCAAAAAGACGGATACATCCACAAGAATTCATTTGATCTACATTAATATTATAAAGAGGTAAAGTTTGTTCACCTTCACATAAGTTTCGGTTTGCCGACGATATCGTAGTCATGGCTGGGACTATGACGGACCTCAGCACAATGCTCGATGACCTCAGTAGAGCCTCCGAAAGAGTGGGTCTTAAAATGAACATGGACAAAACGAAGGTCATGTCAAATGCCCATGTAACACCCACTCTCATAAAGATCGGAGACACTACATTCGAAGTCGTGGACGAGTATGTTTACCTAGGACAAACTGTCCAGTTAGGTAGGTCCAACTACGAGAAAGAAGTCAATCATCGAATCCGACTCGTTTGGGCAGCTTTCGGGAACTTTCGCAATATCTTCTCGTCCCACATACCGCAGTTTCTTAAGACGAAAGTCTTTGACCAGTGCGTGTTGGTAGTGATGACATATGGCACTGAAACGTGATCGCTCACAATGGGCCTAACGGGCAATGGAGTGGGCTATGCTTGGAGTTTCCCTGCGTGATCGAATCAGAAATGAGGAGATCCGCAGAAGAACCAAGGTAACCGACATAGCCCGAAGAATTGCCAAACTGCAGTGGCTGTGGGCAGGGCACATAGCTCGCAGAACACATGGCCGATGGGGCCGAATGGTTCTGGAGGACTGCATACCGGAAGACGTAGCGTTGGAAGGCCTCCCACAAGGTGGACCGTCGAAGACATGTGACATCTACTAAACCGCACTGGGCCCGCGTAGTAGATTACAGCCCACTACCTCTCACCAAGAGGAGGTCTGTGTCCCAACAGTGGAAATATTATCGGCTGATTTTAGTTTTTTTTTTATTTATTTGATTTACACGGCTTAAGAAACCAATCACATAAATCAAAGTATATATAAATAAGTACTAACATAAAACAACCTAATAACAACAATTAAATTCTATTACTTTCACAAAAATGTAGGCACATAACCATTAAATTGGCGAATTTACTATCGAACAGATCGCAGTCCGGGTTGGCCTCCACGAGCTTATTTAGTGCGGTCAATACGCGCGGTACGAGGGACGCAGCACGGGCCACAGTCCGACACGAAGGCACGGAGTCGATGTTTTCTGCCACAGAGATAATTATTCGATGTATAAAGTCATGGATGTCAGGAGCATCCGTCATACGCTTGCATATTTTGAGCATAACGCCTATCGGCAGGGCAATTGCGTAACACATTGTCAATCGGAATCGGTTTTATTTTGACAGTTCAACAACATTCATTGCGTTATTTACGGGTTGAGCAGACTAATTTTTCGAACTTATGAAGCAATGGATTAGCAATTTGCTTCAAAATGATTCTCATTGATAGTGTGTTACGCAATTAATGTGCTGATCACATGCCCTTCTGGTCTCCAGTATATGATATCCCAGACAATTTATAATGACAATCCTATGATTGTCAAGCCTATGCTCGAGCTATTACATGGAAATAGAATCATAACTGACGAAATGTGGGTGTAGTATAGGTACACCTATGCCCAATTCTTCGGAGAAGCGAGGCATGTGTATGTATGTGTTATGTGTACAAAAAAAAAAAATTAGGCACAATAATCAGAAAGATTAGTCTTTATTGTAAACACAATTAAAATACAGACAATTATACATTGTTATGAAAAATACTACAATGGACGGTTTTATCGCTAAAACGCGATCTCTACCAGACTTGTTTTTTTTTTTAAATAAAGTAATAATTATAAAGTATTTCTAACAATAGTTATTATGTAGGTAATTCGCTCGCACGCCAATCTAAATTAGACAAAGAATAAACTAATTTGAATACCTATTTGAGTCACCTAGACGTGGCTTCGGTAACGTTTCTAACTGATAAATGGGTTTGCATAACAACCATTATACGCCAACCAGCCGTCTTTACAAAGCTAAGTTTGAGAACAAGCCATTGTTGAAGCAAGAACAAAACTGTTCTACACATCAATGCAGTTGGCATTCAAGTATTATCAAGCCTGTATCATATCATCAGCACGCAGCCCCAATGCGGGTTGGTAGATGTCACATATCTTCGAATTTTTTGGTTCTAGGATATTCCGGTTCAACCGGGCACAAATCTAGACTCCGGGCTGCTATTGGAAAATTCCAGATAGAAAAACCCAATAACGCTGTAGTAGGTAGATAATCAGAATCACACTAATATTATAAAGGCGAAAGTTTGTGAGTGTGTGTGTGTGTTTATATGTTTGTTACTTCTTCACGCTCAAACGGCTGGACCAATTTTGATAAAATTTTGTATAGAGGTAGCTGAGACCCTGGATTAAGATATAGGCTACTTTGTATCCCGATATTTCCACGGGATCGACATTTACGCGGGTGAAACCGCGGGGCGCAGCTAGTATCTAATATCTTCAGATTTCGATAAAAGGGCGAATGAGCTAGATGATTATGAAGTTTTACATCTGAATTCCATTTTTTTTACCGAATTCAAAAAAAAAGGAGGTTATCAATTCGACACGTATGTATATTATTTCAATTTAAGTTGCGGTACTTATCGATTTTTTATCAAACAATTTTTCTTTTGATTAGAATAATCTCGTTTGGTCATGTTGAGAGGATGAATGAAAGGCGAAAACGGAAGATATTTTTGACACTATGGAGACGAGAATGTGAACGATCCTAAAATTACGTGTATTGCCCCTCAGATGTATGAACGTAAACGAATCAAAAGCAGTAAGGATCGAAGCAGGTGGCGTTCTATAGTTTCTGCCTAACACCATGAGAAGGCAAGTTTATGTATGTATATGTAAATAATCTGAGGGGCAATTCTCGTAATTTTAAGAACGTTCATAGTCAGAGGGGCAATTCTCGTAAGTTTAAGAAAGTTCACAGTCAGAGGGGCAATTCTCGTAAGGGGTTTGAAGATTTTTGTATGGAGGGTGGCCCTAAGGTCAGCCGCCATTTTGATTTTTTTTCAGAATCGCGGTGCACAACAAAAGTTATATATTTAGATAGAGGACACTTATAAAAACAAAAAATGTATATAACATAATATCCTAAAGCGTCAGGTATCGGAGTTATTCACCGAAATGTAAGTCGAAAACAATTTTTTGTTTTTTTCCCTCCAGGTAAGCATATTGAACTATTGAGGTAATAGAAACGTTATGAAACCTTTATGGAGAAGAAACAAATGAAGAATAGACATTTTTTAAATAAATAATTAAACACGGCAACTTATAGTTCGTTTTTAATATCTAAATATATAACTTTTGTTGTGCACCGCGATTCTGAAAAAAAATCAAAATGGCGGCTGATTTTAGGGCCAAAACCTTCAAACCCCTTTAAGAACGTTCACAGTCTGATCTCAGTCTCAATCTGTCAAAAAATACCTCTAATTTCCTTACATTTTGACAAGTTTTTGGCATTTGTTTGTCGCCGAGATGAGACCGCGAATAGATTTTGAACGTTTTAAATTACGAGAATTGGCCTTCTGGTGTTATTGCAAAGAGAGAAAATGGTCAACACTTTCATGTTTTTCTTGATAATACTTACAAGAAATGTAATATTGTGACGCCATAACGTTACGATCACATTAACTTGAGGTCAACCAGTTACAATAGAGTGTAAACCGTCAGTGCGGAAATCAATTTACTTTGTCCACGTATAATCAGTTGCGTTGCTACCAGTGGCGTAGCTACGCGACCAGGGGCTTTGGTGCAAAAAAAAAATTAGGACTCTTATCTAGTTAGGTTTTATTTTATCAAGTAAAAAAATGTAAATACTTACTTATGTACACGGTTTAGGGTGTATGAGTACCGTAACAATATTTTGTACAAGATGTGAAGGATATGGAATTTTGTCAAAAAAAGGAGTGCAGTTCATTACTAATATTTCAGTAGAGTAAGCTAGTATTCATAAATCGCTCGCATAACAGCCGATTGGTTGAAGTGGCTAATATAAACACAAGAACTTACACAACACAACAGGAAGAATGTATTACATTTATTTTCTGAAGGTGAAAGATTTTTTTTGCCAGGTCAGTTCGAGGTTTGCTGGTCAGGGGCCGAGGGGCCCCCTTAGCTTGGGGCCCCGGTGCACGGCATCGCCTAGCCCTCCGATAGCTACGCCACTGGTTACTACGCTGATATTTTAACTGCACACTTCGACGATTGACGAAACGTAATCTTTATAATAACATGGAATTAAAACTTGTTTTTCCTTAAAAATAATAGAGGTCGATTTGAATTTTACAGTGGCCTTTTTTATTTGTTTTGTTCATAGCTGTGATCATCCACATATCGAGACCCCTCCGTCCTTCGTAGATCTTTGACAATCGTTACGGATAGTCGGACTGCGCGAGTCCGACTCGCATTCGACCGAGGGTTCCGTACAATTTTTTAGGTATGTAAATAGTTTATCACGGGATTATTTTTGCCATTGTACCTACTTTACGGTTTCCGGATTTTTTCCTTTACTTATGCTACATGACATTGCTTCTTGCCAAATTTCATGATTCTAGGTCAGCGGGAAGTACTCCATAGGTTTTGATTCCGGAACTTAAAAGCCCGTATCTTTTGATTGCGTTGACTTAGAAGTTTGATTTTTCACTGCTTCAAGGGATTGCAGCATTTGCAGAGTATTTGATATTAATTTCAACTTGATAACTCCACGCGTTCCTAAGAAAAAGAGTCTTGACCGATGGACAGACAGACGGGCAACGAAGTGATCTTCTAGGGGTTGACTTGACATCACAACTGATTAAATTTAATAGGCACTAGCTTCTGCCCGCGACTTCGTCCGTGTGAAATTTCTTTTTCCCCCGACCCACCCCATCGCATCGCATCGCCTGCACGGGCTATTCTTACGTTTTCGCTTAGCTTTCTTTCTTTTAGCTTGACCCCTAAGAGCCCTAGCGCGATGTTCAGAAGAAGTCCTTCCTCAAGAATTCGGCTATCAAATACAAAAAGAATTTTACAAATCGCACTAGCAGTTTCAGAGATAAGCGCTTTCAAACAAGCAAACAAACACTTCAGCTTTATTATTAGTATAGATTGAGACAGAGTGCAGCCGTGACTCTGTGTGATTGGTTGCCCTAATTAACAATAGCCAATTAGCCAATCGAATCATTGATATGACAACTGATTAAAATTAATAGGCATTACGAAATCAGAGGCAATTTACTACTCAATTCCTTGCTTGAGCTAAAGAGCAAAATATCAGTTTGTAACTTTGTACGCAATCATAATAATAAGCATTGTTTAGTTACAATCAGTGCTTATCAATCATTTGATTAGCTGCCGCTGACACAGATAACTAATTTTTTATGATAATTTTAAGTGGTTACACCCATACATAGTATCAGCGTCCCGCTTTAATGGCGAAATTAATTTAACACAAGGGAACAGGTTCGCGTTTTCGTTTTATGAACATATTTTAATTTCATTAAACGTTATTAATTATTAATTTACGATTTCCTAAAATAGCATCTTGGTGCAACCTGTACTTCTTAGCGTGGCGTGGTGTGGGTCACGGATTATAACATCGCATGAAATTTAAACGAATAACGTGCAAAAAGTAGGCGAACTGAAGGATCGAGAGGGAGTCCATTAAGGCTGATTTAGACAGGGTAAGTAACGGAATCCAAACTCGAGACCAGTCAGTGCTAACCCGATATTTACCTAGTGTAAATATCGGGTCAGCACTGACTTGACTCGAGTTTGGAGTCAGTTACTTACCCTGTCTAAATCAGCCTTTATAGTGCACAAGAGTGTCGTAGACACAGGTGCACTCTCAATTCCCTCACTCTTCTCTTCTCTCTTCCTAACGTAGGTATTCACTAATTATATTTTAGCGAAAACAGCTCCAGCTTCGATTCCCATTTGGTACGAAAATTTTTACAACCGACAGATACTTGTGTCGGGTATGTGCACTATGCAAATGATGCCCCAGTAAAGACGGAAACCTTTTCAAAACCACCCAAGCAGTAAATTGGCAAAAGCAAAATCAATCTTCGACTTACCTTATACTGAATACCGAGTTGAGCAAATATATAATTATCCTGGATGCTGTCCAGGAACTTGGAGAGGCACCAGAAGGAGTCAGCCTCAATGATGTCCCGCTGTTCCTCCGTCAGCTTGTCCAGGGGGAAGTTGTCCAACTCCTGGCCCGGAGCCGCTTCCTGCAGGAAGACCATGAAGAACGGCGTCACCAGGTCGTTGATGCCTTGCACGTAGCCCGAGGCCGGGTGCCTGATCGCCCAGATGTACAGGATGCGTTCGAACATCACCTGTAAGGATAAAATATTAATTTGTAGACTTTTTAAAATGTAAGGCGGAAGATAGTTTTGGAGCAACTTGGGATAGGCCTATCTGAAATGCATGGTTAAGAATCAAATCATTGATTTGGTTTAATTGATTGATGTTAGATAAAATCAAATTTTCCTAATGGGGTGGCTAAGTAATAACAGCCGCACGGGTCGATCGATCAGGTGAAGCTACGCTTGCCGCGGATGATACGTGGATGAGTGACCATCTTTACATACCAAGACCCTCCGTGCCTCGGAAAGCACGTTAAGCCGTTGGTCCCTGTCATTCGTAGATCTTTGACAGTGGCTACGGGACGTGACAAGCCCGAAAGTCTGACAACCAGTCATACCAAGGGGTATCGTATTACCCAGTTACTGGGTTGTGGAGGTCAGATAGGCAGTCGCTCCACGTAAAATAATGGTATTCAGCTGCATCTGGTTAGACTGGAAGCCGACCCCAACATAGTTGGAAAAAGGCTAGGCAGATTGTTCAGGGTCAATGACCTAATTCTTGATAGAGAAAAATATACCTATACTTGGCACAGAAACACATGTCTAATATAAAAAGCTAGAGCTTAGTACTAGAAATGTCTACTGGTACCTATTAGATAGTTCGTCTTCGTTTTTAGACGTCTCGAGATTGCGTATTGGCCAGTCGTCTAAGCCGTAGGTCGAAGCTATTACGAGTAGAGTATCACGCGGTCATGCACGCCATTACTCCATACGTTTTAACGCCACTCTGCTTTATATGAATAAACTAAGGTCTAGAATCCCAGGTGTGGTGCCACCAACACACTCTGTAAAATATACCTCTGTGATCATCATAATCAGCCTATAATGTTCCTATTGCTGGGACACAGGCCTCCTCTCAGTGAGAGGGAGTGGACCGTAATCCACCACGCGGGCCCAGTGCGGGTGGTTGGCGGATGTCACATGTCTTTGAATTTTTGGTTCTAGGACATGCCGGTTTCCTCACGATGTTTTCCTTCACAGTTTTGACCTCTGTGATATTACTCTGCAAAATATCTTCAGTGCCCAAGATGAACATCAACATCACATGTCAACTAGTTATACCTAACTCCAGATGAGTAAGGAGCAGGCGAAAGGGTTTATGATTGAGTAAATGGCTCCAAATATGAATGCAAACCCACCTGCACGGTAATCTGTTGGAACAAAGCCACAAGCGGGCTCATTCGTGGTATATCTATATGGATCTGTCGGTAAGTATCGTCGTCACGCTCTGCGTCGTAGTATTGTCGTACTAGGTGCTTGTAGTCCGCTCTCTTTCGCTCCAGGGTTTCCACACGCCGCTCTGCGTTCGGAGGCAGGTAGCCGGCGAGGAGACGCCATGTTATAGCTCTAGCCTGGAGTAAGAAAGAAACATGTGGTTACATATTGTTTGTGGTTCCTGGAAAAAATAATAATTTTTCTGTTACATAATAAGCCGATAATTTCAGTGAAAACATTATCGGCTGATTATGTAACAGAACAAGTATTGGTACTGGGACTGTCTGCGAGCAATGTTAAGAAATAATTTACATAAAGTAAAGCGCCTGCCTGGGTTCGAACCTACGACCTATAACTCGTAAGCCGGGGCCGTTACCACTGGGCCACCACTGCTCTTCCTGTTGAGCAAAGTGTTACTGGGTTTTTTCCTGGTATTTCTCAGAAACGGCTCGAATTATTGTGTGTGGTTGATGATTGTTAGTTTGTTACCGTTAGCGCCACAAAAGATGAGACTTGACACACCACGTAGTTTGACTTGCGCAGTACACGATTTTAGTTCTCTTTAGCGGTATGAGGTCTGAGCGCGGGACGGGAGCGGACGTGAGACGTCATAATAGGGGCGGTGGAAAGAGCGCGGGTGGCGGGTTCAAGCCTCATCTTTCGTGGCGCTAACTATACATGGGACATAAATATGCATGACTGACGAGAAATGGCTGCACTTCTGCCTAACCCTTTGGGGAATAACTACACGGCTGCCCCATTTCAAAACCTAGTAAGGGACACTTTTTACAAAAATCGTTTTTTTTACATAAATACTTTTTAAAGGCTGACCTTATTACGTTTATGCGCTCTCCTGTAAAATTTTGTTTTAGGTCCTTACTAGGTTTTGAAATGGGGCAGCCGTACAGGTGTGACGTAGTGATAAAGTTAAAAAACCCGGTCGAACGATTATTATTAAGGCAATCAATGGATTATCCATATCCTTTAAAATTATCCAGAGGGGATTACAGGACCTAAACGCAAAAAACACAAGTTTTATAATGCCTAAAAGTATATGATCAACTACAATAAAAAAATCAGAAAAATATATGATATTCTTCAGGATAATAACATATACTAGGTAGATAGGGTGTTGAAAACATAATACAACTAATTTGATAAAATAGAAAAAAATCATGAAGATACCTCTAAAAACTTTCTTTTTACAATAAAACCATACTAATCCTACTTCCTACTATCCTACTAATATTATAATCGCGAACGTTTGTGAGGATGGATAGATGGATGGATGTTTGTTACTCTTTCACGCAAAAACTACTAAACGGATTTTGATCAAACTGTACAGTAATATAGCTTATACATCAGAATAACACATAGGATACTTTTTATCCTGATATTCTCACGGGATCAACACTTATGCGGGTGAAACCGCGGGACACTGCTAGTACATAATAATAGGCATAAATACCAGCACTATTATTTTGTTATTACATAATCAGCCTATAATGTTCCCACTGCTGGGACACAGGCCTCCTCTCTGTGAGAGGGAGTGGGCCGTAATCCACCAGGCGGGCCCAGTGCGGGTTGGTAGATGTCACATGTCTTCGAATTTTTGGTTCTGGGACATGCCGGTTTCCTCACGATGTTTTCCTTCACCGTTATGAGAGCAGTGGTGATGAAATAATTTACACAAAGTAAAGCGCCTGTCTGGGTTCGAACCTACGACCTACAACTCGTAAGTCGCGGCCATTACCACTGGGCCACCACTGCTCTGATCTATTTTGTTATTGTTTTCTATTATTTCCTTGTTAAATATAAGGAATTAATAGAAAATAATAACAACAAACCATATGCTGTTGGTGGCAAATAAATAGTTTTTCGGAGTTTCTTGCTCATTCTTCTCCATAGAGATCTACGTTTTAGAATGGCCAACTAGCTTCAACTTTCTGACTAACAGACAGACTCATTTAAAATTCAAAGTACCAGTTGTTTGTTTAACCTGACAAATATCATATGAATCAGCAATTGTTCATAAGAAAAATACACTTGAAATCACATACATACATAATCAGCCTATAATGTTCCCACTGCTGGGACACAGGCCTCCTCTCGGTGAGAGGGAGTGGGCCGTAATCCACTTGAAATCACAATAAATGAATAAATTCTTTGAGTTTGAATAAGTAGACTCAGTGTGGGTATCTTAAATAATTATGACTAAAACAAAGCTGGCATCTAAATGCAGATTATGCAACAATCACCAAACAAGGGGGTGTCTGAGACACTACCCATCCATGTTATATGTACAGGCTGATAAGAAATGAGAGAAACAAATTCATTATTCACGATTAGGTTATTGTAAATATACACACCAAAAACATGGTTAACACTTTGCCGAATACTAAACTCCTCAGACGTAATACCAGTAATACTACTATTGTGTCTCGTTCAGTGTCTTTTAAAGTGTTAAAGACACTATCTTGTTTGTCTTACTACAAAGCACATCAAGCCCATATGCCCTGAAGATGTAGGTAGGGATATAATGCATACCCATATTTTATCAGTTATGTTATGGTCCCATGTTACAGGGGGTCCTATTATCATAAACGGTCCAGAGTACGGGCCGCTAATGTATGTCATTCAACCATACTTGTTTTGACAAATATTTACTTCTTTTTTAAGATGATGTAAACATCTATATTTTAGCAGTGTTAGTAACATGGCCTACTGATTATTTTGAAGATGATATCAAACAAGTCAGTAAGTATACCCAAAATTACAATAACAATACATCTGTACTGTCAATGCCATACCTAAAAAACAATAGTCACTGGCAACAAGCATAACCAATCAAAATAATAGTAAGTGACTCATTTGAAACAGAAACCAATTAAAACTTACTTTGACTGGGATGCCAGACCAACTGATCTGCTTCAGGTCATCCAGGTCTATCACAGCGCTATCATGCATTTGCTGGAACCTCTCGAGCTTGGATTCACTGCTCTCTTCGCGAGATGTCAATGCCGACAGCCTCACGGCCCGCGGCCGCCCAGGGTAGTGTCGCATCGGCCCCGAGCTCCCAGCACCCACCCTACGGACCTCATTCTTCTTCACCTCCACCGCCTCAGCCTTTGGCTTCACAATCTCACTCTCAACCTTTACGTCATTTTTGTTTATGTTCCTACTACTATTCCTATGCGAATTTATCACGTTCAAAGCAGCAGTTTGCGATATGGCCTTCGATATTTTAGTTTCGGCGATTCCAGATATGATGTCGTCGTCGCCCAAGTCCCAGGCGTCGTTCACAGACGCCTGGAACTGTTGATACGATGACCCAGACATAACCTCGGTCCGTTTGACCGTCTGAAGAGGTCTGCCCGGGACCGCGCGCTGTGGTGTCTTCCAGAAAGTGTCAGACAATAATCCGTTCTTGTCATATTCGGGTTGGTAGCTTTCCATAATAAAATACAGCCGTGAACATTCTAAATAACTTTGTTGGACAACAAAAAATTACAGTGAAAATGTTGTTGATATGACATATCACTAGACTAACCAAAGACAATTTGCATTCCAAGATACCGACATAATTATTCTACTTTTGCTTGTGTGACGTGCCCGGTATATCTCTCTTTTTTTGAACACTTGAAATAGAAAGAGACAAACTATAAAACATTCCGTTTTGTATGTCAAACATGTGAGTTCAAACGTGTCAGTTTGTAACACTAACACTATGAATTTCGCTATGAATCAAGATGTTTATTTTGTGTAATGGTGTTTTTTCATCTATGCACCAAATAAATCCTCATAAAAATCCCGTTTTAGTCAATGATCTTGATCACCCATTAATCGCATTTAGATTTTTTACTTTATGTAATACGAACCAATGTTGCTAGTAATAAAACTGAGGTCATTCTTTATGCCGCATTTACACATTCGTGCGAATCGCGAGGCGAATGGCGAGGCGAATAACGAACACGCGATACGCTCGCTATTCGCCTCGTGCTTCGCCTCGCGATTCGCGTGCTCGCGTTGGGAGCGGTTTTAAGGGCGAAACCTTTATCTAGCTCCGAATGTGTCGATTATAATCATATTAAAAATAGTAAGAAAGCTATGAATACACAGCGACACATTAAGCAATACAAGCTATACATTTCCAGTTTTAGCTGACCTCGCATTGTACCTATACCTAGGTTTATCGTATAATCAGAAGTCAGCTTACACTGGTTATGTAGCTTGATGTGTAGCTGTAGTCGTAAATTTGTTATTTATTTTTTGCATTTCTACGCCTTGTAACTTTGAGCTATTGTAGGTAGGTACCTACTTTAGGATATTTCAAACAACACGATAGAGTATACGGTATACCTCACCACGACTCCAACTTTGAGTCAAAGACAATAATATTATTTAGTAAAAAATGAAAAAAAAAATATGTCAAGTTATTTTAGCCAATATTACAGGTTATGCCGGGATTTTTTTGGTTTTGTAAATACTGCAAATATTCATATTTTTTGAGTTATAAAACTTATAAACAACAACAGTTTATTTTAAATTGCTCGTAGTCTTCACATAAAAATATTATTTAAGTACTTATTTATTTCACTTTTGCAACTAATTATATTTTTTTGTTCATTGTCAACAAGTTACCAGCATCGGTTTATATCTCTGGTTACCAGTCAATACTTTGATATCAAACAGCCGTTTCTAAGAGGCTTATTAGATCAATGAACACATGAAATTCTCAGTCAAATTTAAAGCGTGAATACCGCGATTCAAAATGTCTAATCAGCGCTCTGAACCCGATTCTATGTTTATGCAAAGGGGCGATGGACCCACACCCAGAAGCCCCGCAAGGTCCGAACCATCGTCACGACTAAATTCGTCACTCAAGAAAGTCGATTCATCTGAAACGATTACCGTCAAAGACTTTTTTGATTTTATGAAAACTGCGTATCAAGTTTACGAGCACTTGGAGGGCGACGATGATGAAACCAAGATAGACTGGGAAGAACTTACGAAACTGACAGTTATCAACCATGTCATCGAGCAGCAAGAGCGTGATCTCCTTTATCAGACCGCTTTCACTGAACCCAAGGCGTCGGTCAGCAAGAGCGAATGTACAATTGAACCAAAGAACAGCGAAGATCGACTTGAAAAGAGATTTAGTTGCAGTGAACTTGAAGGTAATGTGACTGAGGGCCATGAATACAACCAGCTGCAACATAATAAAATGCCATTTCAAAGTGGTCTTCCCTGTAGAGCCATCCATGACCATGACCATTGATCAAACAAATATAATAGTTTTCGCTGTGCTTGTGTGTACTGGGACACTGGGACTCTAGGACTGCACATTTATCTGCTCATACCATTGATATATATCAATGGCTCATACTATCTATTTTAGGGTGGCTCCTGAGAGAGTCCCTTTATCTACTCTTTTTTTAGGGCTTATCTAAACCTTCCATACCATAAATATAAAAAGAAGATATTTATACATTTTTTTTTAAATATTTTTATCTTCCATTCCCAGTTGACAAATAAAATAAAACAATCTGTCAAATTTCTTTAATAAATTTTCAACTTTATTGTTACATGTAAGGTTCAAGGTTGATTGGGAAAATTTGACAGTTTCGGGTAGCTTGATGTGCTGCGTCTGTACAATCTTACAGTACTACTAGTGTCATCTAGTTTCGGCCAGGATAACTACTTACATGCTACGGTAACGGTTTCCAGGAAAATCAGGATTACGGCGGTTACCTCCTGAAGCTAGAGTTGAAATGCTTGGTATTTGGACTGAAGCCAACCTGAATTGCAAACTTAACGATGTAAGTTTATAGTAAAAATAATATTTTAGATGGTTGATAACTGTATCAATAGATGGCGCTAAAACAAGTTTTTGTTTTAGGTTTTAAACGAAGGAATTCTGGATTCTATTCTGCCTTACCTTGTTGGATATAAAAAACCTTCTAAAACAACGAGTGTTTATACTCCAATAATCAAGAAGGTTTCATCAGCAACAACTGTTGAAATAAAGAAACCAGCAAGTTTTGAAGGTACAGACGCCAGCACGTCAAGCTACCCGAAACTGTCAAATTTTCCCAATCAACCTTGCACCTTATGTTGTAGCGATAAAGTTGAAAATCTATTGAAAAAATTTGACAGATTGTAGTAGCTTGATGTGCTGGCGTCTGTACGAAGCAACCACGTTAAATAATTAAACGTTTTTACTTGCAAAGTTTAAGTTAGAACTAGCCAATTTTCATTAATAAATATTTCAAGGTTTTGTGGATGAAAAAGAATCGAGGGATCGCTTGGGGAGGCGCAAGTCTTCAGTAAACTTAGCTCAAGAACGTAATATTGCAAAACAAGAGTAAGTAAATGTCTATCTACCAACGACCATGGTCGTTGCTTTCTACCGATCTTTAATTAAAAACATAATCTTTCTATGTAATCGGGTAAAATAATTAATGATTTTAATAGTTACGAAATAAAAATAAGCGAAGCAGTACGCTGTGTACGCTGTGTTTAACACAACAATTTCAGGAGCTTTAATAATATCCGATATGGTCTAGTGGCTAGGATACCTGGCTCTCACCCAGGAGGCTCGGGTTCGATTCCCGGTATCGGAAATTCTTTTTGTATTTTTTCACGTTTGAGAAATATTCCTTTTCAGAGGAGACGTAGAAATTCACGTTTGCGATGAAGTGAAAGGCCTAAAGAAAGATTTTAGATGCCCACAGAAATTGTTGATATCTAAGATGGGATACTTCGCCGATGTCACAGCCGGGCAGAGATTGGAAGATATGGATATATCTGTACATTGCGATATACAGGTATAGACTATATGACGATATAACTATACATAATATCACACTAATATTATAAAGGCGAAAGGGGTTTGAAGGTTTTGGCCCTAACATCAGCCGCCATTTTGATTTTTTTTCAAAATCGCGGTGCACAATAATTGGCATATATTTGGATAGGCCACTTATACAAACAAAACGTGATATAACATAACATCATAAAGCGTCACGTTTCTGAGATATTCAAAGATAAAAATAACAATTGTTGTAACGAATTTTAAGTATTTATTTTTATTTTGTAGTAACTTCAAATGTTAATATCAATCAGACAGAGAAAGAAAACAAATATTAGGTATAATACTAATCATTTATTTTGTTCATTAAAAACTTTTTAAAACAATCGGTAGGTACATAAAAATAGGAGATAAATGTGTTGAATTAAAATGGTAGTTTTGTAGGTACCTAAACATGAAATAATTGAATACACCAGCTAGTGGATTAAACAAGATTAATATAATCATATTCGGTATAAATAATATTATCCAAGAAGGCAGCGGGAGGTTGAATAGGATATTCTTGGTGTCGCGCCCATGACATGTACCATTATAATACACATCACAACATGAGAGCAACATCCAAGTGTTCGTTTTCCTACAATGCAATTCAATTAGTATCGATCTAGATGCAGCCAAAATAAATTCGATTGTTTTGGTGTCTTCGAGTGGATTCTGGCTCTTAAAAGTCAATTAAGGATCAGAAACGACAATGTTGTATTGACTCAGGTCATAATCGATTTAAATCCATGAAAAAAATCCTCGAAATATAAGTCGAAAACTGAACTTTGAAGAAATGAAAGGTTCAGTTTTCGACTTATATTTCGGTGAATAACTCCGAAACCTGATGCTTTAGGATATTATGTTATATTACATTTTTGTTTGTATTAGTGTCCTCTATCTAAATATATAACTTTCGTTGAGCACTGCGATTCTGAAAAAAAAATTAAAATGGCGGCCGACGTTAGGGCCACCCTCCATACAAAAATCTTCAAACCCCTTTGTGTGTGTTTATAATTATGTTTGTTACTTCTTCACGCTCATACGGCTGGACCAATTTTGTTAAAATTTTGTACCTATGGAGGTAGCTGACACCCTGGATTAACATTAGGCTACTTTTTATCCCGATATTCCCACGGGATCGACATTTACGCGAGTGAAACCGCGGGGCACAGCTAGTCTTTATATATAAAACAAAGTCGGGTTAGTTACACCATTTTTACCTCACGAACGGCTAGACCGATTTATACCTATGGTCTTTGATTTGTTTGATTTATCTCCGTCCCGAATAGCAAAATAACTAAGTATTAAAACATGGAAAAAATTCACAACAAAAAAAAAACCTTTTCACATACCTAAATTTTTAATGTAACGGCTTTTTATGATATATCGAGAACGGATTGACTGATTTCGATAGCGGTACCTATACCTACGAAGTTCGCCGGGGCTGAGCTAGTACAGTATAATTGCGAAATGCAATTAATTTTAGCCACGTGGAATGGCCCGAATAGCCAAAATAAATTATTAGTCCTTTGGTCCTTTAGTTCGCAAAAAAATGTGTAGGTAGGCAATATTAGTGCCCGGAAATAGTATTTTCCTAACTAAGCTAAGCATATTATGACAATAACAGTAAAGATAAGTTAGGTACCTATTTCAATTAATTTTAGTTATGAATTAGTGGGCATTAGCAGGGACATTACTTTGTATAGGTACACTTAACATCATTAAGATAATAATAATCCTTTTTTATCAGATTTTCGATTGGTTAATGCGCTGGGTGAAACGAGATACTATTTTGGTTGCCGACTGGCCTCTGCTCGACCCCCATAATGTGGTTCCTATCCTGGTATCAGCATCATTTCTACAGGTAAAGCTATCATCATAATCTGAATACTATTATGATAATTAAAACAATAAAGATATCGAAATGCTTCGGCAAGCTGAAGCATTTGTTTTATTTATTTTATTCAGGAAAACAAACGGTTACACAAGTGTAAGTATTAATAAACAGGGTATACTTAGTAGTGAGAGAGGGGAAGAGATTACGTGTGTAGCTGACGAAATTATGCAACTATTTACACACGAGTGAACCTTTTAAGAGCCTATACTACCTCAAATGGCTTAGCGTGATCCTCCGTTATGTCGAAAATACTGCACCATTAATTATTTTGAAATAAATATATGGTAAAGTTGAGGATTAATGCTAAGTCTTATGTTAGACGAAAACACGATTCCATAAAATTTACTCGATAGAAAAAAAAACCAAAGTTACCTCTAACCCGAACAATAAACCGCTGGTCCAGTATTCAAAAAATACTTCAAATTAGATCATGAAACTTTGCATACTAACTGAACTTACTTTAAAGCAGGTCTTATGTTATTTACTTTTTTATAATTACCATTATTTTCACTGTAAAAAGCAAATACCTAAACTATTGGCGCTGCCTGCCGCCCAGCACCACACTCTGTCTCGCTCTCACTCAGTCCGCGAGCAGTATCGTATGAGCGAGAGATAAAGAGTGAATTTTAGCTGAGGTAGTATAGGCTCTTAAGGTAAAATGCAAAGAAAACTCTTAAAGAAAAGAAACAACTTTTTTTTAAACAATAATGAAGAAAGAACAAACCTATAGCAAGCTTCTAAATAATCCGTTGGTAATCTCGGTCCTCTGAGTCAGAGGATCGATCGAGTCGAACTCAAAGGGCCAAAATTAAGTAAAGAATGTGTACAGATGGAGCCACTGCTGCACGACTGTCTGATCTACTGCCACGCTCACATAAATGACATCGTGAAGACCTCCACCAACTTGGCGTGTCTCAGCGACGCGTTGCTTAACAGGTATACCTATACGATGCTACATTTATTAATAGGACCTACTTAGTGTTAGACCAAGGGCGGTCTTCTACAAATAAAAGAAAGAGAAATAAGTAGGTTTATTTGTCGCAGGACCATTGAAATGCAATAGGTTATTCCATACTATCAAAACGATACATAAGTTAAGTACTACTTATTTTAAAAGATGTTTTCTACTAAAAAAGAGGATTTGTGAAAAATAAATGAAGTTTTGAAATACTTCTTGTCATCCTCAGGTACGCCACTGATTTAATCCAGTTTTAAGCCCTTGATTAATAATTGGAAGTAGGTCGGATGGATTTTAGTCTCTTTCGGGTAGACAGAAACTACAATCCAACCGACCTACTTACAATGGGAAGAAGGCGTAAGTTTGTTTGGCTGCGAATAAAATAAAACAAATTAAGAATAATTTACCCAGGTTATCAGCCATGTACACGAATGCTGAACTGGAAGCCATCCGGGACCGGAAGGACAAGATCCAGTCACGCCTGTACTGCAAAATGATCCTATCCCTCGCGGAGCCGATGCCCGAGACCCTTAGGGGACACTACTCCAGCCTCGCCACGCTATTCAAGTGCAGCAAGTACGTATAACACAAGACCATCGGACGAAATACGAAGTGTTCTTTACACACTTATGATACAATTAGGGCCTATCCAACTCAGTGCTGGTCACCGTCAATCAGTGCATGTACCTTAAGATAAGTACTTATCGTTTGTGGATCTTGACATGACTCATACCAGCAAGAACTTTAAGAACTTAAACAAACGTCAACGCTCATAATTATAATAAATTTCCATTGAGACTACGCCGCGCCGGAGGACACAAAGACCATATTCGCACCATAGTCTTCAAATTTGACTCTATCATTGTTTTCTTTGACTACAGATGCAACAAGCTACTAGGACGCCATATCGCCGAGCAGGTACCGTGCCAGCCCGCTAGTATGCGGATAGATCGACGAGGCAACATAGTGTCTTCTCATACCAGGTAAGGACATTCACACTAGTACAACAGTAAAGTGCAACGCATGCATGCCATTTCTGTTCTGAATTTTGTGGCATTCAGTTCATTTAGTTCCCTTTTCATCTGCGTTTTTCCCGCAAGAGTTAACTTGAGTTCCGAGCGGCCCCTCCCGATCCCCGCGCTTTTACCGCTCTCGCCATCGACGCCTCAGTACCGCGCGCTTACGTTATCCAAGCGAAGTCTCAACTACAAGTCTACAACCACCCCACAAGACAACCCACAAGAGTTAACTACTCTTGTGGGTGAATTTTCTCCACAAAAGTTTTCGCTAATACTGTGGTGCATACCCTAGGGACCAAGCGTGGAATTTGAACGCATACATAACCTGGTTGTATGGGGAGCTGCGCTCATGGCGCCGCGTGTACTGGCGCCTATGGGCAGACTGCCACTTCATGCGTTGTCAACTCTGCGACAGCTACTTCCCCGCTTATCAGGTAAGAGTCGTTTTAAAGTACTTCAATCAAGATTTGCTTTGTACCGTGTTAAACTACATCAGGCTTCATTAATGCTCGGTTCCTGAAACGAAAATCAACACAAAAAATAAAAATTGTCAAGCACGCGTAAATTGCTGTGATTGGTTGACTGAATTATCAAACAGCCAATTGCACAACTTAACTAGCCTTTAGGCAAGGACATTTTAATTTTCCTTCCAGAAACGTAGCGTAAGAGGACTTAAAATCAAAATGACCCAGCATAAGACTAAATAACACATAATTGAATAACAATTAACATAATTTCCACAAATATGTATTTAAATTATAGTCATTAAATCATCAATACACTTTTGCTTTCATTCTAATTGCATTGCAATATTTTCGACGATCGTCCAGATGGAGTGGTGTTCCCATCACGAGCAGCCGGCTCACATGTTTGCGCTGGAGGGGCGGCCGTCGCTACCTGCTGGTCGGTACCCCTGCTGCGGCGAGAGGGCTTATCGCTTCGAGACCCTCACGAGAAACACAGTGAGTTGGAACTGCTGTAATGTTGTATTCTCGACCAATAAATTCGCCAAGTTTAGAACTGCCTAAATTATTATGCAAGTAAATAGAGGTTAAATTCTCAAGAGATCCCATAAAACGTATAAGTCTGCCAAAAGAAAACGGAAGCAGCTCTACGAAAAATTCCATAGTCACGGTTTGCTTGTCGGCAGAAAAATAGCTCATGTCGTAAAAGCTGTTCCAAACGGACCCAGAAGGTAGTACTCGTAAGTAAGCACTAGTAAGTACGTACGGTCAGCGTGTCTAAAATTATTCGATACATTGTACTTCCGCATTCAGCTGCATCCGGTTATACTGAAAGCCGACCCCAACCGATAATTTTTGGTAAAACGAAAAGGCTAGGCAGATCGTATTTCCGGATTTCAAATAAGCTAAGAGTTAATATTATTGTACTTCTATTCCGATTTTAATAAATAAATATTTAGCTCAATTATTAAGGTTGAGGTAGGTTTGAGGCCTATGTCCGACAGTAGACTGCGATAGACTAAGATTAAGGTTTGAAAAAACTAGCGTTTAATCGACTTTTGTCTTTAACTGTATATGCACTGAACGTAACTTGTCTGTCTAAAACTTAATCAAAGGTCCATCAGGGACAAGACCATCAGTTTTTGCTATAGCCCTTATCCAAACTTCTTGATACACAACCAGGGTTGTCAGTTCCGTGAGCACGTGCCGGATGAGCGCCTGATGTCGGACGCCTCAGTCATGGAGCTTTACAACAAGTTCCGGGACATCATCTCCATGAGACCGCCTCAGCTCATGTTCCCGGAGAGACTCACCAGGCTTGTGGGTAGAGGTATATACTCATGATGTACAGTATCTTATGTTTTGACTTCCCTGGGTTAGGGTCTTCCCACATTTATCGACGCGGAATCGGCTAACACCGGTCAAAAAAGCCTTTATGTCTACGTAATAAGGGTGTTACTAATACCATTCGCATCAGCTCGGCCCGGACGACGCGGCGCGACGCCGATCGACGGCGAAACGAGCCGTTTGCCTATTAGCTCGGCGATAAGTCGAGTAGTTTGGTGATACGCACTCGGCTTAAGCCGATTCCGCGTCGATAAATGTGGGGACACCCTTAGTCGGTCTCCAATTTTTGTAGTTGATGTAAGACTAACTTTTAAGCTAAGGGTACATGCCGAAGATGCCTCGCTGCGATACCTTGCGATCGCGGTTCAGCTCGATACCTCGATGTCACCTCCATGTAAAACAAATGCATGCTTATAGACACGCGGTCTGCTTGGTGGTTTACCTCTATGCCTGGCATGTAGGTAGGGTAAGGTGGGGCACAGTGTTACACGGGGTACAATGTTACAATGCACATATCTCCGTCCCTGTCTTTTAGTTTTATGATGTTGGTATACACGTTTGTCAAGCTCACAAGCAGCCATCTTTAAACAGTTGCCGTAGCCACAGTTTGTACCGTGCTTGAAAAATAACAAACAAAAAAGGTTTTTATGTGTTTAAACGATGAAAAAATAGTTTCAAAGTTTTTACTTTCTTTCCGGATGTATTTTATTAAGGTAAGTGATGTTGGTTTTCCTTCATTTAATGTTTATTTGGCTACATATTACCGTTAAATAGTTTGTTGTAAACATAATCTAAAATAAACATTCGATTTTTTAAATTGGGTTTGCCTGTCCGGGGCACTGTGTTACGGGGCACTGTGTGACACTGTAACAGTCAGCCTCAATTAACATATTTTTGTACTATTTCAAGGTATTAAAAGAAAATGGTGTGAAATCGTAAGAGGAAGACGGATTACGGTCTTCATAGTGAAAAAAATATGGCTGAAGCGATTTTAATGGTTGAAAGTGGTGTTAGTCTTCGAAAAGCTGCAAATGAAAAGCATGTTAATTTTATGACATTGCAAAGATGTCTATACATTCCCAAAGAATATTTTAAAGAAGTTTAATATATATTAGCAGTTAAGGACTTTTTCTCAATTTGTTAGTTTTATATTATTTTATGTTGTAACATTGTGCCCCTTACCCTGTAACAGACTACCCCATATACGGGGCTCAGTGTTACAATCGACTGATTTAATTAAAGTGCAATTTAAATTAAGTAGTTGCTAATAATGTTGATGTTTGAGCTATTTTAATTAAAGAGGGATTGTTAAAGTTTATTTCCATGCCAAAAAGTAGCTGATTAAAACAATATTTTTGCCATAACTTTCTAGTTTATTTTTTTTGTAACACTGTACCCCACCTTACCCTACGTGTGACTGTGACATCGACTTAGCGAGCTAAATCACGATCGCGAGCTATCGCAGTGAGGCATCTTCGGCATGTAATTACCCTAAGACAAGTCTTCATTAAGTCGATGAAGCCAATTTCGATCCGTAGAAAACTAGAAATTATAATCAAGTGGATGATGGAACACTGACTGCTGTGGTAATTACCTTCTCTTGCGTATTGGATTGTCTAAACGTTTTGACTTCTACTTCTAGTGGATGGCCATAACTACATATTATAACACTGATTGTAGATAATTTTAGTGGATGGACAACAGTTGACAACACTCATTGTAAATAGCACCAAAATCATTCTAATTGTGTAAATAGCACCAAAATCGTTCTAAGTATTTACTAAGGCTGCAATCGAGAGATAACATTAAAAAACCCAGAGGTACAACCCGCAAGAGTTAACTTGAGACCCGAGCGGCCCCTCCCGACGCTGTTACCGCTCTCACCATCGACGCCTCAGCGCGCGTTTACGTCATCCGAGCGAACCCAATTGCGGGTTGTACCTAGTTATAAATCCACTTTGCACATAGGAGTTGAAACTTCCTTGTTGTACGTTTCTTTACCAAAGCAGATCTTGTCCATCAATAAGTCTACATATATATCATAAAACAATTACTAATTTCCTCGGAATTGTACATAAGGCCAGCTTCTAAGTTTCACCCTAGAACCAGGCGAGGACAGTAACGGACGGCTGCAGTGCAAGGAGGTGTTCTGGTGGGAGGGCATCCTGCTGGTGCCTCCTCGTCCCCCACTCGGCCTGCTCGGGAAGTTGTACACCAGCAACCACAAGTTTAATCGTGAGATTTGCACTTTGTTGATGGGTAGAAATCGGGGTTGGTGTGGTGACGTGTGGGAATATGTTGTAAGGCGTTTTGCGAACGACGATGCAACGGCATTGCTTCATACCTAAGTATTTTGAGGGAAACAGTTCCAATGCTTAACCTGGTTGAACCATCCCAAAGATAAATAAAATCAGACTAAAAGAATAATTGTTTTCCCGCCAGCGTTTAACAAAGCTATGTTATTTTCTTATTACCTGCTTTTTAACATTTAACACAGTTTTAGAGGGGTTATTTCTTTTTTCGTGATGCACGTCACCGCACCACAAGAACTAATGGGTAAAAACCGCTGTAAATACGCTGAAACTATTGGCAATACATGTAGCGGCCATGGGGACACGCTTGCAAAATTATAGGGACCGTGCAATTGGCAACAGACAATGTAGTTCTGAATAGTACCTAACTAATGTAAATACTTACACAAAATTCCGTAATTGTATATTCTTTGGCTCAAAAGACCAGTATTCAAAAAATACTGGTTATTTCTGGTAGTGCGCAATCTGCGCCCGCCAACTTTGATTTTACGAACGATTTCCTCGTTCACTGAAAAGGGCCAAAGAATCAAATAATATGTCTGTATAGTAGCATCGACATTTTGGTTTTTTAATTTTTGTTTGAAGGTCTGCAAAGATGTGGTCAGCGATTAGACATCGTTTATTACATCGGTAACTTTATATCATAAGTTCGAACACAATAAGTGCTTTAGTTACCTTAGTACAATATTAATCAAGTCATTTTTGCCTCATTTATCGATGATACACAGAAAACTTTGTAAAGCCTACATTAATCGACACACTTGTTGGGGAAATACGAGACGGGGGGAATAGTAACAGAAATACATTCCAAAACGACGCATACACAGCCAACGTGAGACCTGGTTCGTCCGCACTGGGCACAAACCAGGTGTCTCAGCCGACCCTTGCCGCGAACTACTGCGCCGGCACCGTGGTCGCCCCGGAGAAAGATGTCAAGACCCCGAAACCCCCCTCCGTGAAAGAGTCCAAGGAAGAGACCCATAAGACGAAGGTAAGCCTCGACAGACCAAAACCAATACAACCGGGCAGCCACGAGACCTTCTGGTACTGAAGGTCCTGCTAACTACTGTTTGTGGTGGTAATTAGTACTAATAGTGTAATATTATGTAGGTACAGACGCCAGCACATCAACCTACTACAATCTGTCAAATTTCTTTAATAGATTTTCAACTTTATCACTTAATTATAAGGTTCAAAGTTGATTGGGAAAATCTGACAGTTTCGGGTAGGTTGATGTGCTGGCGTCTGTACTTAATGTGCAGCAGTAAGTAGTTAGTGTAGAAGTGGCATGGGAGGTACCTAAATGTTTTAATTCGAAAAGGTAGATGAAATATTTACAATCCAGACGTCGAGAGAATGCGTTCCTGACACTTGTCAGTTCGCGACAACTCTTAGTAGCTAAAAAAGATCAAATTCGCAAAACACGTACCTATTGATTTGTATGAAACTGACAGGTGACAGGAACGCATTCTCTTGACAGCCGAGCTGTAGAATGTAGATAAGTAATTTTGCATGCAACTGATACCTAGGTTGTTGAATATTTTAGAAAAGCAATAGATACCTAAGTAACTACTTACTATTCTTCTAAGTACTTTAAGTTTTAGGTACCTACGCCTTGCTTTACAAATACATATTTACCTATCTAAACACCTACCTTACTCAAAAATTCTTCTCGTACTGACTTATTTATATATTATTATAGTAGTTTATCTCTAGTTAGTTACTTCCTTCTGAAACCTTCGAACATACTAAGTAATGAAAAAACTGTTTTTTTCTTAACAAATTGTTTCTTATAAGTAGATATTATTGCTTCAAAGAGTTCCTCTGAAGAATGTATTTAATTTTTATAGAAGAGAAGAGTATATTTTTTTAGAGTTTATAATAGAATTATTTCGATAAAGCCACGCAAATAGTGTAATTTTTTTTCTTTACCTACTTTATGATGGCATGATTGCAATATCCAAAAACGCAAAGTAGAAATATTATCATCTCATTTATTTTATAAGATGGTATTTAAAACTAGTTGTGGGTTACCTATCTTAGGCGTGAATTATACAGAAGCGGCGTAAGGTGAAGGCGCGGCGCAGGCGCACGTTGCCTTTGTACATTTTGTATGAAAACGTTTTGAAGCGGCATCATGCCTGCGCAGCGCCTCCACCTTACCGCCGTCTCTGTAAAATTCACGGCTAATTAATAAGCCAAAGCCAAGTTCACAATTTGATAACTCCATTACTTAATTTTGAACCTTTATAGGTACCTACTAAACAAGCTTTTTCCCATACCTTTAGAGGTAATGGGATCTGCGTCTCTCTGGTGGTTATTCGACAATATTGCGGCAAGTAGTAAAACAGGCCCTAGGTTCTTAGGCCGTAGCAGTGCTATCCTATGACCCGTCGCAATGGATGATGTTGACGGAGTAGTAGGCATCTTAAATCGATTGATAGGTATTTCAACTCTGAACTACAATTGACATGCAACTGCTAAAACCTTCGGCGCTGTGACAGAGCTCTGCAAGAAATCGTGCAATTTTTTTTTCAAAAACATTGGATGTCTGCTACGGATCGTCAAATCGCACTGTTTACGGCCTTAACAAAACGCAAATGACAAATACTGCTGGTATACAAAGAAAGGCGCCCCGGGAGGCGGCGACTCAGCGGGCGAGTCGGGCGGAGAGCAGTCGAGCTCGTCCGACGATAGTGAGCAGAGCTCGGCGGGCGCGCCCAGCGACGAGGAGTGCGCACCCAGACGCGCGACGCGCCACGTCGTCGGGAAACACTCGTATTCACACAACCCTAATCCCGCCACCAAGTGAGTTGATATAGATAGTGTCAAAATTAAGGACTTCGATTCTAGCCCTTATGGGTTGAACTAGTCATATTCCGCCTCAGAATATAACCGTAACAACCCCTGCCTCGTGCTCTTAGGTTGTAAATCAGTTACGTCATATTTTTGATATTTTCTTGCGACCGAAGTCGATGTCTTATTGAAAGCCCAGAAAATAGTTATTACCTACCTATTCGGCAAATAAAACAAGAGAGGCAAGTCCCTTTAGTCCCGTATTTCTAATGCCGATAATTATCGCGATAAGTTGTGGCTCATTGGTTGCACCTACGATTAACATCGTCATCGCGATAATTATCGGCGTTTCCCGTTGGTGTGGCCCGGGCATAAGAACGTTCGCATTCCAATCTCAGCCTCGAATTTGTCAAAACTAACACGAAATTCGTGGTTCACATTTTTGTTGATAAGTTTTTGATATTGATTGTATTTTTGCTTGCCGCTGAGTCATTTCAGCGGCAAGCAAAAATACTATGCGACTAGACCATGAACATTCCTTAAAATAATAATGTAGGATCTACATCCTGTGAAAGTAAAACGTTCGTTCCTTTACCTACGTAAAGGAACGAACGTTCTACTTTCACATTTTTTTTTTCTCCAGAAGAACCCGCGTGTTGGGTCGTCAATGGATCTCATGCCTGTCGGCACGTAGCAACCAAGACGGACAGCGTCGGTACGAGGAGCGCGCCGCCCGACAGATGCGGTCTGCCCTCGCCAAGACCGCCGCCCTGCATCACCACACCAAATCCAAATTGCCGCCAGGTCAGGATACCTTGTTTCGTCTGCAGTTGAAACATGTTTTCAACACACTTGCTCGAAATGTGACTTTTATCGCACCGCTCTTAGGTTCACAATGCAATATTCTAGAGAAACAAAAAGTTTTAACAAATAGGCGCTGCGTCTAAAGCCTTATACGGACTAAGCATTCCAAATTTCCAATGTGCGCGTAGTCGGCCACGCGTACGCAGGAATTACGATAGTCCGCTCCTGCAGGGCTGCAGGCACGGACCGTCGTTCCTGTGGACGCGTAACCGACTACGCGTACATTGGAACGCTTAGTCCGTACAAGGCTTTACATCGTCGCTAAGGACGAGATTCCCAAAGTGCATTTACTTTACTTCGGTAAGTAAAGAAAGCGGGTCTTACGGATATAGGGATCATACCCAAAAATTGTATTTAATTTTCAGTCTTTTTTAATAAGCGAGTGTGAACAAGCGTTTCATACGAATAGGTAGGTAATAAAATTGTTCATATTCATATGAAACAATAACTTAGCAAAGGCGTTCTGAGTCATGTTCTTAGGCATACAATACAGCATTCGATACGCGGTTTAGAACATTTTACTTTGTGATACATGCATCTTCTTGTACCTAGGTGGAGTATACGCCCGTCTGGAGTCAGAATGGCGCGAGCGTCACGGCCAGCGATCACGCAACTCTGTGTCCGCGCGCCCGCGGCCTCACCAGCCCGCCAACAAGTACAAGTGAAAAATTAATAAACATTTTCATACACAAGCATTGTTTTATTTAATAGCGTGTCGGAACAGTTGTGGCCCAGTGGCATCTACCCCGACATGCCAGTTTCCTTACGAAAACATCGTGAAGAAACTGGCATGTCCTAGAACCAAAAAAATTAAAACCTGTGACATCCACCAACCCGCTATGGGCCCGCGTAGCGGATTATGGCCCACTCCCTCTCACAGAGAAAAGGCGTGTCCCAACAGTGGGAACATTACAGGCTGATTATGCTGTGTCGAAATATATAATCATCTATATCTATATATCCATACTAATATTATAAATTCGAACGTAACTCTTGTCTGTCTGTATGTTACCTTTTCACGCCTAAACCACAGAACGGATTAAGATGAAATTTGGCAGAGATAGATTGCATCTCGGGGAAGGACATAGAATAGTTTTTATCTCAGGAATCATCCTTTAAGGGGGTGGAAGTTTGTATGGGGAATCAATAACTGCTGAACCGATTTAGATGAAATTTGGTATGGAAATAGTTTGAGTTGCAGGGAAGGATACAGAATAGGTTTTATCCCCGAAATTATCCCTTGAGGGTGTAAAAAGGGGTGGAGCTGAGCTGGTGGAGATATTTTGTAAAGGGAATCAATAAAAAAGGACTATAATACTTTTATCGCGGGGCACAACTAGTCACACTAATATTATAAATGCGAAAGTTTGTGAGTGTGTGTATGTGTGTTTATATGTTTGTTACTTCTTCACGCTCAAACGGCTGGACCAATTTCGATAAAATTTTGCATGGAGGTAGCTGACACACTGGATTAACACATAGGCTACTTTTTATCCCGACATTCCCACGGGACCGACATTTACGCGAGTGAAACCACGGGGCGCAGCTAGTATAAAATAAATCTGATGATACGGGCTATACAGATGGAACCTTTCACTTTTCGACACGTCCTCTGCGATTATGGGCCAGTCCTTTCCAGTATTTGAAGTTAAACAAATATTATCCACTTTATTTTAATGGTAATTAAATTAAGTTGATTTCAGTGACTAGCATTATTAAAAAAGTTAAAAATGTTTGAAGTTGTAGTGTAAACTGAACTTTATGGTGTAGATTTCAAGTTATTTTTCCATAAACTCATATTTGTTTACATTTTTGGCAAATAAATCGCGAATGCCGTAAATGGTTTAATTGAAATAAATGCTTCGGGTTTGAGGCTCTCTGGCAAAACCTCCTATTACTATTTCTTCCGGCAGCAGGATAGGCAGCCACGTGGGGATCCCGCGACACGTGTCGGCTACATGTCAGCTCTGGTGAGGGTTTGTGCCATAGTGAATGAAGTGTTGTGTGTGTAAAGCACATGAAATTGTTTACAAGTGCTACCTAACCGTGTTCTAATCACTTCCATTCATTTCAATGTTTAGGTAAAATAAGCTAATAAATAAGAGTCAAGTGTTAGTCACAGATGTTTATTGTGTCTTACAAACTAGAATTGCATCCTGTGGGGGAACTGGCTGGAGCGGAGGCCGAACGACGACTTGAGGTAGCCTCGCAGCACCTTCTTGTCGGCGCGCTTGCCTATCGCCTTGACCACAGCCTCGTCGACTGACTTCTGGTCTGTCTTGCGCTGCTCTGATGGAACGTATTTCTGGAAGAAGAGAAAAACAATTATTTTTTTTAAATATTAATTTGTATGTTGCGAGTCATTTCTTAGCTTCATGGCATTGTCAATTAAATTTTATGTTGTTAGATGGATATAAATATCGTAATATGACTAGAAACTAGTTATTTACCTGCTTAACTAGCATGAAATTACAAATAAATGATTTAGGTTGTCTTTAACCAAAATCTTCTCGTAATAATTATTATTTTCATACTCTGAAATCATAGCATTTTGGTTTGCAACACTCTTAGCAGCAATCACTTTACATTAACTTTGAAAATAGGGCCTAGAATTCACTTGCACACACTGCAAATCATTTATCAAAATTTGCAGTTTCTCAGCCTAATTTGAATAAACGATTTTGACTTATCATAACAGACAGGTAAATCTCTAAATAGTATTAAAACAAAGCAACTTTTTGGTTCTGTCTATTTGTCTGTTTAGTTCTTCTAAACTATGCAATGGATTTTGATGCCGTTTTCACCATTGTTTAGAATTTATTCCAGAAGATTTATGTGCATTATTATTCAGCTTAGATGTATTACAGAAATGTCAATGTTATGCCATTGTGTGAAGCAGGTAGGTTGCTAGTTATAATACTTAAAGAACACTACAAACCTCTTTCTTGGAGGCAAAAATGTCCTCGCCCTGCTTGCGCTTGACGCTGCGCTTGGCGCTCTTCTTGTTCTTCTTGAAGTACTCGTCGTTCAGGTGCTCGGGCAGCTTAAAGTCGCCGAGGTCGATCTTGGTGGACGTGCCGATGACGTAGCGCTGGGGAATGCGCCTCAGGGGGCACGAGTTGAACTGGAAGAAAGAAGGGTTATGATTAGTTTAAGGCTGCTTTATGATTATGGTGAAGTAGTTACAAGGTATTTTATAATCTGAAACTTAGTTTTTAAACTTCTTTCTGACAATTTCACAGTGCTTACTGAAGACACAAAAGTTCCTGTATTATCTGAGAGGCAAATGAACAATGACTTTAGTAGTTAGCCCAATCTTGTTGGTCAGCTAAATTGTCCGTCCCAATTTATTGCTCAGCGCATTTAAGCTCACAAAGAGAGAACCATTGTGATGCTTATTTAAGTTTAATACCAAAATAAATAATAATTCTAAAACAGGAATTCCTAGGCTTCCCAGAATTTCCTTTCTGAGTACCAAGCAACAGAAGCCAGCGCAATTTCCCAATGAACGCCTTTCATGCTTGCATTTCACAACATCAAACAAAAATCACTATTTAAATACAGATCTGTTGTTCCATCATAAATACTTACCGAGAAGGGTCCAGTGACGAGCAGCAGTCCGCTGGGTAGTACACCTACAAGCACAACACGCTTGCCGGAGTGGCGACCAGCGAGCAAGATACACACTGTACCAGGGGTGAGGGTTGGCCTCGTCCTGCGGATGTGCTTGCTGAACGTCTTGTGGTGGGGACGAGTGAGGATCCTGGAGAAAGGAAATGGATGATTAGCATGAATGCAGAATGAATGGGTGGTTAGACAAATACCTTCATCTCACAATCACAATAAGTATTCTTTCTCTAGTCTTTTTTTCAAGTTTTATTCCTTTTTAATTTTTTTTAGATAGTTCATTATTAGGAAAAACAAAATTAGAGTGAGGAAATATCCACTGCTAAATGAGAAGCATCTTTATCAATTGTTGTAATAAAAAAAAATGCTGGCTTATTTTTGTTTACCAGCAGGTTATTTTGGTTGTAAATATTTTTAAGCTGTAGCTGTTACAGCATAATATGCAATTTACATTCTTTTCAGCACAAAATGCCATGAATACTACATATATGTGAAACATATTCCAGCAAATATTTGGGATAATCCACAATCATGATGCTTTGCAAGTAATAATGTATTACATATATGTATACTGTATACTTGTCAATCAATATACTTCATCAATGACCACATTCAACTTTAATCCTTTACAAAGTAACAAATCCTCATCCTTCTATACCCTTAGCCAATTTTTTTTTTGCTCAATTGTATTGCCAGGTGGGAAAAAAACATATTTGAATATTAGAACTCCTGATAGACTGGCATATTTGGTTCAACATTTTGGACTATAGGCAAGTGGGGTAGATAGAAAATAAATAATAGTTTTAGTTCTTGCTATTCATAATGGATACTTCATGTTGTTATTAGTATAATAATTTATCAGCGTAATTGGATTTATGTAGCTCTTATTATAATGTGCCGGTAACTGTAAGTAAATAGAAAATATACAAACTCACTATTTGGAAAAGAGCACACTTACTTGTCCTGAGTAGGGTAGAAGGACTTTCTGCGGCGCAGCAGCACAGTACGGGTTCCTCCGTTCTTCTCACCACCAATCTGCTTGACAGCCACGGAGGGCTTCTTGGGCTTCTCTGGCTTGGGGTTCTTTTTGCCCACAAACCTGTACTTAGCCTGGAAATGGAGGTAAAGAGGTTTAAGTTTCAAATAGAAAATTATGATTAAAGTAAATATTTATTGAGTTTGAAATGTAATGTTTTCAAAGTTGAACAAGGTAAAATTTATTTTATACATACTAATATCTACTGATATGGATATCTCAGATAATGGTAAGTACTGCTCTCATTAGAAGAATGTGCATTTTACCACACTATCAATGCAACTTAACGACAAAGACAAGGTAGACAAAGACTTGTAGCTATTTACAAGATGACTCCATCATGAAGATAGGTAGTAGATGGTCATGCACCAGGTTGTGAGACAATGTCACACATGGGCAGTTCACACTGCAGGTCACTGTTGTCACTGCATGTTATTTACTGTCAGTAAATGCCTGTAATTAGTTATCTACTAGTTACTTAGGCTATATTACGAAGGAAACTAGCTCACCTTCTTGTGGAACATCTTTGACTTGGAGAAGCGAACTACTCCATTTCCCAGGTCGTAATTCCTTGGTTTGCCAACTTTGGCCTTGGATACGCCACCCGCGGGTGCCGCAGCGGGCTTGGCCGCCGCCTTAGGCTGTGGTGGAGCCATTTAGAATCTGCACAAACAGAAACACAACCTTTAACAACAAACTCACCACCTGACTTCAAACTTTGAGGTTATAAATGTTTCAGCACTTCTCCATACAAACAAGTGATTTAGGACACGATTCATAAGCTTTTACACTGCGGAACTGTAACAAATACACACGAATACCTATCCGTTCACTGTTTTATCACAATCACTTGGCGAACGTCAAAACTTTCGATGCGAATTTCAAAGATGTTGAGTTCGGATAAATCAAAAATATAACACACAATCACTTGTTTGCAGGATACTTTTCTTAATTCTTACATGGAGTGGAGAAAATTAGTTAAATATAAATCTATTCCTTTGGATTTATTTTCATCGAAAACAACATCAACTCACATTCCAACCGGGATCAAGAAAAAAAGAAATTGTCATAGAAGATTTTGTCTATGCCGATTGTAGAGTATACCAACATTACCAACCACAGAGTACATTTTAATATAGGGATTGACTACCGAACTTTTGGCCTTATAGCATTGTCAAGTTTGTCGACTGTGTTGCTCTAAGTTTTTATTCGTTTGCTGTGGAGGGCGATGAAAGGAAGGAACCAAACAATTAAAATAAAAAATTCATTTGGAAAACTCAACAATTGTGTGTCGTTAGAATCGAGTTGCCACTTTAGGCATTCCCAGATTTTTGGGCTTGGAACTTTGAAATAAAGGTTCTGTTAGATTTAAGCTTATTATTTAACAGTACATTTAAAATTCTCAAGTTGGTGGACTACATGAAAAACTATTGTTTTTGGTTGATAAATATTTAATTGAACGCGATCAGAGCGATCACAGAGAACGCGCCGATAATTGAATGTCAAATTAAGTAAATGTCAAAAATTTCAGTGTTGAAAAATGGCTTCTTTGAGGAGCCCGTCTTCGCCGTCCGACGGTTATAAAAGGTTCAGTGATGATTTCGCAAACACCAGCATCAACAATTACGGCTCGAACGTCACAAGTAAACGAGAAGCTATGATTTTTATATGCACAGTAGCCGCAAGATTATGTGTACGCTTTTGTTTTATTAACAATACATTTTGTAATTCATTTAACATTTTGTTTTAATTTATTTCACCTTGTTTTGAGCAATAACTGTTATATATCCATCCATATGCGGTCCAGTGAGATCGATTAACTGTTATACTGATGCCAAATCTGATATATGACGCATTAGAATGACTCATAAAGCTGTCTAAACACTAACCTATGCATAAAACAAACAGTAAGATGCTATAAGCTTGCCCCAATTACGTAGATTTTAAAGCTTTTGTCTTCTGTTAATTTTCTAAACACTTTTGCACTTAGTAAGTAAGAAGTAGTTGCTTGTTTTGCATGGCGATATTTTTTTATATCAACAATAGGTATTGTATAATATTTAAATATCTCGATCTTTTTGATCAAGATATACCTACCTGCTCGTATTTACGTGATTTTCCAATTATACCTACCAGACAAAAACCGCGCATCGTAAATATAAGTAATGTGTGAAAGAAAGAAGCTTCTTTGTAAATATATTATTATCTGGGCTGTCCTGTTTTGTGTAAGGTGTTCCCAGACAAGGTTATCTAGATTATCTATCCAGTTCCATCCAGTTGCAATGCTAATGATTAGCTAAACTGGAGTCATCCTATTTGTACTGCTATCAATAAAATAAACATTTGCTTCTATGATAACAGGCTAGTACTAAAAACCTAACACTGCATTTCTATGCCAACAAGAATATTTGATTTGTGTGTTTACATCTAAATGGAGCTGAAATTGATAAGTTCCACATGGAATTATAGTTCTTATTATTCCAAGTTGCAAAAGATGTGGACTGTTTCTTGGGTAGACTATCTCTAAGTAATCACAAACAAAGTAGTAATTGCAGATTTATTTCACATTTTTAAATGGGCTTAATGTTGTCTATTATTTATTTGAAGAATGTTAATTTATTATCAGTCCAAAATAAAGAAACAAAATTGCTGAAAAGATTATAAAGGGTTTTTTACATTGTCCCCAAAGTAGGCAAGCCTGGATCTTGGACATCAAAAAGCAGGCAGAAAAACAAATTTTTATTTATGTACATCTAAAACCATTGCACTTTTGTAGTTAGGTACTGAGACAGTGTAGTGCTATAGACATCTAATCAACACTATCAAATACATGAGGTGTTCCACACAATAGATACATAGTTTATCTATGTTATCATTACTGACAGCTTTTTATCAGCCAGTGGTGATCAACTCTTGGTTGTTTCGAGAGTGTGCTGTTATGTTGGCTGAGAAAATGAATAGTTTATTAATTAAACAATTTAAAAACAATCTATTGACCAACTGTGATTATTATTTGATCAGTTTTCAATTTTAAAAAGTTATTTAGAATATTAATAAAGCCAGGAGGTCCTATCTAAGGCATGATTTTAAATAAACATCTCAAGGTTTCTAACCACTGGCTTCATTACCAGAGTCTGTATTTCATTCCCATCATGATTCAGTTATAAATCGCGGAAGAAAAATGACTTATTTATTGGTAAATTACTGAAATACATTATAAAATCAATAGATACATAGCAGTGTTGTGTGATCAAAATGTCAAAAGCAGTGAGAAATGTTGCTGACACAGTGTATTATAGCATCAGATATCAGTGGTACAGATTGAAGTCATGTGAGTATCATTTAATACAATTTTAGAGTTCCTGATTTTTTGAGGTCATAAATATATTTTTTGCATTCCGAAAAGTTAGTTAAGAATATTTTCGAAAAATAGTGTTACAGCCAAATTAGACCGATTTTAAATTTTCTAGAAACAAAGATTTCCAGTTACCTACGTTTTTTTTTTTAAATAAGGCATTTCGAAAATGTTCTTTACTTAATTTTTAGACCTTTGTATCCTGCTTATGCGTACGAAGTTTCATTAACCTTTTAACCGCCCGACTTTATATCAGGTATCGTGCCCCCAGCGCCCGAAAAAAAAAAAATAACGAAAAATAAATACCGATGAAACGAGCTGTGATGATGTAATAATAATACAGTTAAACGAGCTGTGTTATTTGGTCGTATATGTATATACGACTCTGGCGGAATGGACACGAAAATATGTGTCGGATTAATCCGACATAAGCGGTTAAAAGGTTAAAATCGGTTCACTCATTTCGAAAAACAAGGGCTTGAAAGTTTGTATGAAATACCGTACGTCGTAAACGCTCTTAATTATGGTTTGTCCACACCTAACTCGGCTTAGCATAAATATCTGTCCAGTCTCTGGCTATTGACCCATCGCCCTTCCGGAGTTCCGGATCAATTCTCTACGCTAAATTCGTTTTTCGGTAACTTCAATAGCCAGTCCGTTGACCCACACGGCTCGTATAAATATGCCAATTCATTTCAAAAGCGAAAACATCGTAATCCATCAACACGTTTTTAGTCTAACAAATCAATTTATTCCGGCTTTATTAATTGACGCCTAGCGATTTTCGTGCATTATTTAGCTTTTGACAATTTATTTTTAACGTCCTATCCATGCTACGGTTGTCTGTCGAGCAGATAATTATATCTATCAGTCACTGATAAGACCCTCATTGTAGGTACTCCTTAGCCTATTGTTCTCTTCTGAGCATGGGTTCATAGTATAATTCCCGGGTCGTGGTAAGTATTGGGTTTATCAAACAGGATTTTTTCACTAGCAATCTGGACTCTGGATTTGTGCCAAGTGCCAAGCAATAGGCCTGGTTCGCCCTCTTTTACATAAGAATAATACATAACGTGTGCGTGACTAAGGGTTTACTAAACACCTCTCAGTTTTAGGTACCCTCGGAGAATACAGACAGGCGTGATGTTAATATTTTCTATCTAATATTGAAGATCTTTTAGCGTGAATCTGTTCAGTACAGCTCAATCAATATAGTTGTATTGCAAAATCCATTGTTTGCAATGAACAAGAAATGCGCCGACAAGGTCGCGCGGACAATCTGTGAAAGCGTTTGTGTAAGATACGCAATTACTGGGTTTGTGGCTTCTACGATGACCCATGATTGGCATACTGACAGGTTTCTAACTGCCTTGATTAACGTGTCTGGGGAGAAATGGAACAGTTATATACAAAGGCTTTCTGTTTCATTCAAGACATTAAATTCTGTTCTTGGCTCCAAGTTTGCTATGGGACAAATATTTGCAAAGATTTCCATTAAAGAGCGAGAACATTATTGTCAGTCTTAATAACTCAAGCGTCGTCGACTAATAAGACACAATCAATTTGTTGCGAGACTCCCGGGGGCCTGTGTCTCTTTGTACACTGAAATTCCCAAAAGACTAAATAAATATTACACCACCATGCAAGCTATAATGTCCTATAACTAACGGGTTGTCCATCATTTTGAGGTCCACCGGATGTTCTCCGGTGAACAATCAGAAGCACAGTCACTGCTCTCAGAAATGAGAGATGCCCACCTTATCGGCAAAAACAATATAAATATCACTGACGTGAAATTACTCATATTTCGTATTATTATTAGCCTGTGACGTCTCACTGCAGGGCAAAGGCCTCCCTACTCTCTTTCCACCTCTGTCTGTTCAAAGCTGCTAAGGACCAGTTCTTGTTGAAGGAGTCCAGCTCATCCCGCCATCTCCGTCTGGGCCTGCCATATTTCGTATACATTCGTAATATTATTATAATGTTACATTTCTATGTCCCCTACAAAGGTACTCGGCGTCTTTGCATAGGCGATAAAATATCCAGCATTTTATGACGCAACTTTTCGTTAACCTGAGTACCTATTTGCAAAGTGGGTCTGTTTTTATGTGAACTTTGTACCTATGTCGTATCTGATAAAAAATAGGTAATACCTTCATTCTGATCTACTAGCATTTGCCCGGGGCTTCGCCCGCGTGGTTTTCGATTTTTTTTATCCATATTATAAACTATCTGTGTGCCGAATTTCATCCAATGTTTACGCGCCGCACGCCAGTAAAGCTCGGGAAGTCGGCATGATTTTTTCCGACGTCTTCAATAATCACCGTCATATTTTAGCCAATTTACACAAAACCTTATTGAAATATACACCTAGACCTTCCTCATGAATCTTATGTGATTCATGCATGAGGAAGGTTTGGAAATCCGTTCGGTAGTTTATCGCATTCACACTGACAGTCAGACTGGCCGGCCGCATACCTCCGGTTTCCTAATTCGGGTTCCGAATCAGGAATTCAGATTCGGAGACCCTGAATGCACGTATTTCATACAAAATCTTCTCTTTAGCGCAGACGTTCTTATATTTTCCGTTCGGAAACCCTGACGGAAAATATAAGAGCTTGTGAACTGAATGCGGACGCATGCGGCCCGTAGTTGACGAAGGAATGAGTAGGTAGGTAATTAGGTATGCAGAGTATACCTAATCTTTTTTACGTACTTACTGAAATTCAATGTGGAATATTATTCAGTCCCATGTTATCACACAATAAGTATAAAAACCGAGTTATTATTTTAAACTGAGATTTTCCTCATATTTAACAATGCCTGCCCCGGAAGTCGAACCTAAGACCGCCGCACTAACGAGTTAACGACTAGTCGACCAATTCCAGAGCCAGCTAATGTGGTCCACTCTTTACCATACCATAACCTAGTCCGTGAAACAAAACACATAATATTTTCGGAAAGTGAGAACGATGAAATCATCACCTCCGTTCGATGACCGATGCATGATGTCATCAGCGTGCGTTCACTCATACCCTGACCTTAGTCCCCACTCCCAGCACGGCAGCATTCACCGGAACTTACAAAAACTTTTGTAAGAATTTGTGAAGTTGTGTGACGCAACCACGTAATTTACGTGGATTGTGTATAAACGGATTTGGCACACAGACCATCCCTTTTATGCGGGTACATGATCCCTTAGGACGCGAGTGAAACCGCGGACAACAACTAGACTATAGTAAAATCGAGAAAAGACTCGAGACTCTTAATAATTTGGACCCATTTCTAGCCAATCCTACACACGTAGGTACGTTTAAAAATGCATAGTAACAAGGCAAAGCAATCCTTATGCCATTAAATTAAATTCTAAATCAAATTACGATATTACAACATAGTCTTGAACTTAATTAAAATCAATTAGCGTGCAACAAAGTCTATTATAGTATAGCCAACGAACTTAATTGGCCAGTGAAAGAATTAACCGACATTGCTCGGAGTCAGCGCAAGTTCGCGATATTAAATCCGCTCGAAGCTGAATAACTATGACCTTGGAGTTACCCCACGCCAAACAATGGGTCTAATAGTTTCTGTTCTAAGCCCTGCTTAGATAGAATAGCTAGTGAATTTACACGGCGAATTAGTTGTAAAAGTGATAGTACCTAATTATTTAATTTATTGTCTTTACTAGCTGTGCAGTTTGCATGTCGGAATACAAATTGGATAATGGGTTTTAATTTTTTTGCGGTGGACCCCTTCTTCTTTTTCTAAAATAAAAGTAGCCTCGGTTACTCTTTATAACATCCGCTATCTGCCAGTGAAATCCCGTCAAAATTGGATCCAGCCGTTTCGGAGATTAAGCGGAACAAACAGACAGAAAGCCAAAATATTTAAGTTTTTTTTTTGTCATAAATGCCGTGTATACTTTCATAAGCATTTAGAAAAAAGCTGTTATTTTACATTACAAACAGATACTTAGTTCAATTTTATTTATTCGTATAGATTTCGCATTTAGGCAAGGCAATCATGTAAGTAAGTAGGTTGGTAAACTATCATGTAAGTACCTAGATTCCTAAAGGTGCTTTTAAACGACCCATACTTTTACACGACTGCCCAAAAAAAAGAGTTACCTATGTTTTCAGGGTTCGTGTAGGTAACGGTACGTGTGTGACTTTCTTTACTCCACGATAACTTGTTAATGCAATATGAGCTTCATCATCATCATCAACCATACCACTATGTTCGAAAACAGTGCGGTCGACGGGAGAATGCGTTCTTAACACCTTCCAGTTTCATACAAACGAATACCTACGTATTTGCGAATTTGATGTTTATTAGTTACTAGCACTGTCGCATTGACAGGTGTCAGGAACGCATTCTGTTGACAGCCGGACTGTAACTATGTCAAAGCCTTTAGCGAGATCTCCAGAAAAAAAAAATCTGTAGAGTAAAAAGTAAGTTCTATTTATAGCCTGCCATGCTCGTAAACGTTGTCATTGACCTTCACTCAGAATAGACTTGCTAATTGTGCTTGATTAATATTTATTATCCTATCTCGGATTAGTCATAGCGTACCGTATTGATTTCCATTTTCTAAACTTGTTTAAGTACTTGTTTTTGTTTACGCTTTTCCTGTTCTAGATGTGCAAATAACAGCATGGTTTGAAATGCATACACAAACGTTTTGTGCAAGGTTGCATAAACACCTACAGACCTACATATAGTATAGAAGGTGGAGTCGAATATACGACAATAAATTAAACTTCATAATATGTAATGACGTTCCCAGTCTACGTGCAAAAATTTAACCAAATATACCTAACCAATAGTTTAGTCACAATAGTCAAAGATTGGCAAAAGTCGGAACACCATTTCAGTTTGTTTTAATTTCAATATTAGGATTTACCTATTTGATCATTTTAACATACTCCTAGCATTAGTGTTGCCAGTGCTTTCATTATCATCTCCACATCTCTTTACAACTTCGTTCTTGCTTCACAAGTGAAGACTCTTCAGCAGGCTGTCAGGTATCACGTCTTCCATCCTTCGTTTCTACAGCCGGCTGCAATTGACTTTACGAGTCAGTAGCACGATTTAACTTTCTACACAATACACATTATATGTCCCTAAGGAGTAAACAAAGGTAGCCTAGATTCGATACAGCGGAGTACGCCAGTGAAAGTTAGTCCACAGGCTCTCTGGAAACTCTCGGAAACTGTCCGGATTGTAAAGTGTTGTTACAATATCTATCAAACTTTTATGGCATATGCCACGAACACTTTACTTTCGAAAGATTTATCGGATCAGTGAATCTCCGTAAAAAGTTAAGACCGGTTCCCCAAATAGCACTGTACTACCCTAGTAGGTAGATGATAAGTCCCATGAGCCAAGGGTTCCACCGATGCGTGAGAGGAAACCGATTAGGTATAGGTACCTACCTACCGTTACCTAGCCAAACCGTTATAAGCTACAACATTTTGTTAAGGGGGAAGCGCTACGGTAGCCCGCGAAATTCAAATGTAACTTCATAATAATAATAATCCCCTGACCGATTTCGGTGGCCATTCTCAACAAAAATTTGCTAGGTTCGATATTATAGTGCACAAGTGTGTGCGTAAACACAGGTGCGCTCTCTGTTCCTTTACTCTCATAGTTCGATGGGACGGCAATCCGACATGTCCGGGGGGGGGGGGGGGGAGATCAGGCGCAGGACCAAGGCTTTACGTGCTTTCCGAGGCTCGGGGGTATCACATCATCAACTTCCAAACTCCGGGCTGCTCTTGAGAAATTCCTAATGGAAAAACCAAATAACACTGCCTGACCTGGAACCTTGCGACCACGAGATCAACGGGCAGTCAAGTATTGAATAGAAAAAGAAAGAAAATAATTTATCTGGCCCATGACGAATTGATATGAATGACTAAATTAAACGTTATTTTGAAGCTTGTAATTGCCTTCAAATGTATCTGAAGTTTCATTAGTATCCTGTAAGTATTTAACAAGTTATGATGATATTCAGTTCTTCACGAGCACGGTCATGATGCGCGCGGTGTTATTTAAGCCTGTTTATGGATATATGCACTGAATGTTATGTCAATAATTAGTTGTTTAGTTCAGTTGTATATCAGTAAAATTTCAGCGTAATACATTGGATAATTAATGAGATAATACGATTAAAGTCATTAGGAAGTGAATGACCGTGGTAACCCGACCAAGTTTAGGTGGTTACGAAAAAGCGAAAACGCAGAACATTATGCTATCTTTTGAAATGTTTAGTATAATACACCTTACAATTTTGGTACAGACGCGTACACTGTTATATACATAATAATATAATAATATCTGTACTATGAAAACATTATTATTATCTTCCAGTTGCACATATTTTCACCGATAACACGTGTTCGGTGGGACGCGGGAGGGGTGGGGTGAAGGGGTAATTCATTGTTTGCATAACGCACTATACATGCTCCATAATCACATAATTCATCTTGTAGAGTGCGCGTGCGCTTCCGTAGTTCCGTTTCCTGTTTTTGCAAATATTTATCGAGTGCGTGAGAGCTATTTAATAAGTGTGGCGAATTACTGTTAATGTGGAGTGCTTCTATTGATGATCATAATTATGGTGCGTGTTGCTTGATGAATTCACGAACAAGGTAAGCTTTATTGATCTGTGATTTTAATTGATATAAGTAGGTATTAGTAGACATACGTAAGTTTAGTGTTAACTGAAAAAAAAACATTGTTTATTATTTATTGTCTGTGATCATTACACATTTTAATATGTGTAAATTTAAATAAAAACTGTAACTGTGTAGGTACTAGGGTGCTTCTTATTTTTCGACTTTTGAAAAATTACTGCGTCAGCCCGCCATTCGCTTCTATCGCCTAAAAAACGAACCTATACTTTTTATTTATTTTTTGGATAGGTTTTTAGGGGTCGCTATTGTACCTCGTGTCAAAGTTTGAAAAATTATGATAATGATAACTTGCAGCTCATTGTAAGTACATAAAACAGTTATATTTATCATTTATACATGATAAATAGTTATTTATGCAACTGTTTTATAATAAAGGGTATTAAAACACGAATGTGGGTTTTACACATGAGTATTTTAATACCTAATTATGTACAGACGCCAGCACACCACACCTACACGAAACTGTCAGATTTTCCCATTCAACTTTGAACCTTATGCTTTAGTGATAAAGTTGATAATCTATTAAAGAAATTTGGCAGATTGTAGTAGGTTGATGTGCTGGCGTCTGTACAATTGCATACAAGACTTTATCTACTTACACCCATGATATTATGAATCCTGTATAAAAGATTCTGAAACAGTTTTTTTTTGCAATACTAATATGGAACAAAAATGGCGGCCGGCGGGATAATACGACGTGAATTCGTCTTTTTTTAAATTACTGCGCTGTGGTAGTGAAACGCGCATGCATGACACTGGTGCCGATTCTCTTGTACACCGAACTAAACTATCACTAAATTCCTTACTTTTTGCTATGAGAATCTTACAGCTATTCTGCATAAAAAAATAAAAAAAAAAAAAACAACAAAAAGAAAATTAAAAAAAAAATCAATCAAAAAATAATTTTGACATAACTAAAATCGAATTTGACAAACGCGACTCGTCGACACTTTTTTTCGTGAATTTTTTTTAGAGCCGCAGGCAAGCGTTGACGTGTTTTTTAAGGAGTTTTTCACTTTCAGTATGGAAAATATGAAAAATGATTACCTACATGTTGAGTTTTAGGGGTATGTGGGTTTTATAAAGGGGGTCGAAATTTTCATTATTTTTGCGATAGAACACACCATTTTCACTAAATTCCTTACTTTTTGCTATGAGAATCTTACAGCTATTCTGCATAAAAAATTAAAAAAAAAAACAACAAAAAGAAAATTAAAAAAAAATCAATCAAAAAATAATTTTGACACAACTAAAATCGAATTTGACAAACGCGACTCGTCGACACTTTTTTTCGTGAATTTTTTTTAGAGCCGCAGGCAAGCCTTGACGTGTTTTTTAAGGAGTTTTTCACTTTCAGTATGGAAAATATGAAAAATGATTACCTACATGTTGAGTTGTAGGGGTATGTGGGTATTATAAAGGGGGTCGAAATTTTCATTATTTTTGCGATAGAACACACCATTTTCGAGATATAAGCTAAAGAAAAAAAAAGATACAGGACAAAAAGGAGGGTTATTTTGATTACACCTGAAGTCGAGGTGTTGGTGTGAATTTCTATTCATGACAACTAATTTTATTCCACACCTTTTTAATTAAAACAAAGCTATGTCCAAAAAAGCTCTAACGAAGTTCCTGGGGCATTTGTGGTATCTGTCCGAAGAACTTGTTGCGCTTGCTTTTTTTGATGACGAAGTTTCTTTTGAAAGCAAACAAAAAATGGTGATTGCTCTTAATAAGGAAGGTTCAGACTATAGCCCAAAGCGAATCACCTTGGATCTAAGCCACATCGAAGAAGAAAATATTGAGGATTTCGTGACCAGCAACACCTTAGGACTATTTAGAATCCTGGAAATTCCGTCTGCATTTCTTTAAAAAGAACCTCGTCTTTGGGAAGAAGATGAAGACTACAAAGCTTCCAGAGAAATTGTACGTTCTACGAGAGTGGTGAACGACATTGCGGAACGCGGTGTAGCATTTATTGAAGAATTTAATAAACTAATTACCACAGACAAAGAACAAAAACAATTTCTTCTTTTGGTTGTGAAAAATTTCAGGCAAAAGTACCCTGGTACAAAGAAATCTACTTTATTAGCATATGTCACAGTTTTTTTTTATTCTAATAGTTATATTATTTGTGTATGCTTGTCTTTTTTAGGACTTAATTAAAGAATTTTCAAAAATACTTTTTTTTTTATTTTTCATTCGCTGGTAGCGACCCCTAAATATTACTTTAAAAATAAAATAAAAATTACATATTAGTTTTTTGCGCCTTAGAACAGAATAAAAGGGTGACACGGATCATAATAATAAAAAAAAATTTTTTGCCCAATTAAGAAGCACCCTACTGTGTACTGTGTATACTGAAATCTATATTTTAAATAAAAGGTAATGGAAAATTTCAATAAAGCAAAATTACTATCTGTAATTTTAATCTGTGATTGTTTTTAAGTATAATTAATACTTTAAAAGTTCAATTGAATTGATTATTTTAGCTGTTAATAAAAATTCTTTAATAAACATGTAGTTTTTTTTTTAAACTTGTGTACATGTCTGTACTAAATTTGTAACACTATCCTACATATTTTAGAAGGTAGCATAATGTTCTGCGTTTTCGCTTTTTCGTAACCACCTAAACTTGGTCGGGTTACCACGGTCATTCACTTCCTAATGACTTTAATCGTATTATCTCATTAATTATCCAATGTATTACGCTGAAATTTTACTGATATACAACTGAACTAAACAACTAATTATTGACATAACATTCAGTGCATATATCCATAAACAGGCTTAAATAACACCGCGCGCATCATGACCGTGCTCGTGAAGAACTGAATATCATCATAACTTGTTAAATACTTACAGGATACTAATGAAACTTCAGATACATTTGAAGGCAATTACAAGCTTCAAAATAACGTTTAAAGTAAGTCTTTAAACCTCTTATTGAGAGTGCTGGGACCAATTGAAGTGTTTTTCTATTTAATGAAATAACCTTTAAGCTATGCATTATTTTGGTTTTTTTATTGCAGAACAAATTTAAACTAATTCCTAAGAAGTCATGTACAAAATATGATAAGAATCCGCTAAACCGTTTCAAAGATCTAGCAAAACCAAAAACGTTACCCCAGCAGAATCTCGAATAACTTCGCAACCGAACAAAGTACAAATACAAAATAAGGCACAACATTTACTTCATATAGACAACTAATTGTATAGCTAGTATTTATTTAAATATTCCCATTAGAAAGAAAAAGATCTGGCTGGGGTAACGTTACCCCAGCAGGATATGTTTTTGTGAAATAATTAAAAAACTATAAGCGCAATAAAAATGTGTGCAACAATTACAGAAGCCGCACAACTAATTATCTATAAGATTCAAATGACCATTTTCGACAACATCTGGCTGGGGTAACGGACACTTTACTTGTCAACCCTTTAGTAGAATGTATCTACTTACTTTTTTTTTAAATAAAGGGTTTTTGAAATAACACAGGGAATGAGGTAGGTAGGTGGTGAGTGTACTATTTGGGTAGGTAGGTACACACGGCTACACATCAAGCTATACATAACCAGTATAAGGTGACTTCTGATTGTACGAAAAACTTATACAATGCGAGGGGGATTACATGCCTGATGTTATGTGCAATATTCAATTTAACATTCAATCGACGGGTATTTTAGAATTGTTGGGCCCTTTGATAGTAATGTATTGAATTAACGTCATCATTATCAGTACTATACTACACGTAATTTTACAGGGGAATATATAAACTCCGTATCTGAAAAATGGCCGTCAATGACGTTCTCCGACTCCGAGGTTCATTAACACCAAGAAGGCAAGTCTCTTTGAGGAAATCTTGAAACGGCTGATTGACATACTTCACCTACTTATCTCAGATATACCTACTTTAGATGAATATGAACCATGAAGACGCAGTGACTGCAGTCGAAAGGGCTGTGGTAGAGAATCCCAGGTAAAGGAAGCGTTACCAGGCAAGATCGGAAGATTCTTCCTTTTCAATGAAGGGGTGGCAATTACACCATTCCTAAGCGACACATTATTGTTTTCCGACATCCACGCGAACGAAGTCGCGGGCACAGCTAGTTTTTAATAAATTATAGAGCTATAGAAAGCATTACTAAGAAGGATCTTAGAGCTGTGCACGTTTGTTCTAAATATTATGGACTACTGGGTTTTCAACACAACCAATAAATAAAACGAAAAACCATTGATTTTTCCTTGCAAGGATTTCACTTCACGGTGACAATATTTCATGTTGAAGTACTTCCAAGCTTTCTCCACTAATTTGTTTTTTAGTCTAAATTATAAGGTTTCATTAGCGTAATGGCCTTTATCTAGGTTTATGCACCACAACACCTTTTAAAGGTTTATGAGGGAGAAACTCACGTTTTATCTATTATCTTAAATTTAGCCCCACGCTAAAAGTTTTCCATACTAATATTGTAAATGCGAAAGTGTGTCTGTCTGCCTGTTACCTCTTCACGCTTAAGCCGCTGCTGAACCGATTTAGATGAAATTTGGTATGAGATAGTTTGAGTCCCGGGAAAGGACATGTGATAATTTTTAACCCGATATTTCCACGGGATCGAGACTTCAACGGGTGAAACTGCGGGGCGCTGCTAGTACTTTCAATAAATCAACTTTTACAACAGTTTTTTGTCTATCCGTACATCCAAAATGGCGAAAATAATTCCGAGTTGCAGTTTACTTAATAAAGCCTACTATGTAGTGTTATCTTAGTGTTGCAAGATAATTTATTATGATGATAACGAGGAGATGAAACTAGAAGTAGTCTGTGACTCAGAATAACGTGCAACTAGATTTTATAGGCTAATAAAATACAGATTGTGATTGTGTAAGAGTTTGTTGGAGGTTTATCCGTGAATATTCAAATAAATAAACATAGGTAGGTACCTAACCATATTATGTTATTGTTGGTTTCAAGTCCACACGGTGAAATATGCAGAAAAGTGTACAGACGCCAGCACATCAAGCTACTACAATCTGTCAAATCTCTTTAATAGGTTTTCAACTTTATCGCTAAACTATAAGGTTCAAAGTTGATTGGGAAAATTTGACAGTTTCGGGTAGCTTGATGTGCTGGCGTCTGTACATTTAAAACATGTTCAGAAGATGACAAGTTTGACGGAGTACGTAATATGTACGGTACCTAACTATCCTAGAAGAGCGGTAGCCGCCAAATGCGGCGTAATGTCCAAACACAGCGTTTTTTTGACACCATATCAAATACTGGTGAAAATGACACAGTTTCATGACTTCCGTTATAAATATGACGGATCTTCTAGAAAACGGTAGCTTTCGAATCAAAAAGAAGAAAGAAAACCAACACGAAGGGAATGACGGATCTCCTTCGAACCGCGATTAATGTTGTCTGATTATTATAGCGTTTCAGCTTTCAGTTATTTGTTAAAGCTAGGGTTCATTAGAGAGTAATTAGCGTTATTTGTGAAGTAATTCGGGGTAGCGTTATTTCAGCGAAAGGCTAGTAATAAATAGGGATATAGATAGCGTTATTTACAGTGATTTGGCTTTTGAAATACGCATAAGACCATACTTATTTGTATACAAGGTACCTACTAACTAATCGTAAAACATTTCCATTTCTGTAGCTTCAGAATGAAAATTAACCCACTTAGCAATACAAGTATTCTGAAGCCTTTTACGTGGAAACTGAAAGAATTAGGTTAGTACGACACAGACGCCCGCCGCGGCGGCGCGGCAGGCAGGACAGGCGACAGTCTACATGACAATCACGGCAGCCGGAAGTAGATTACGATGACGCTGAACTGCATGCAAACTGTGCAAATTAAAACTAAAGGGAAAGTCAAATAGGTCTGTATAGGTCTACCAGAATCTCACGGCATAAAAAAATTGTTATTTACTTTCATATGGATTGACATTGCCATTATAAAAATCTCAATTTTTTTCTTTTTTTTTTGCCATGAGATGCTAGTGGACCTATAGTAAAAGGTAAAATCATACCTGCGGAGTACCTAATTGCGTAACACACTATCAGTAGAAATAGCTGCCATTTTGACAGTTCAACAACATTCATTGCGTTATTTACGTTGTTGATCAGTAAAAATTCAAAGCTATGGATTAGCAATATCCATCAAAATGATTCAGATTGAGATTGATAGCAGGGCTCGGATAACGGTATATTTTTCGAAACGTTTTCGTCTTAAATACCTAAGAAACGATTTGTTTCGTTTACGTTCGAACAGAACGTTATAAAAAACGTTTTTGAAGAACAATTATAATTTAAATCGTTTTTGATTAATAAACGTTTTAAAACCGTTTTTTTTTATTTTTGGGTTCGACAGGACAGGTATGAAATTACGAATATCGTGAATTTCATTCAGTTGATATTTCACGGACGCGCGGCTTCGCCGTTTCAAGTAAAATTATCTGTGAGTCTGTGACTGTTCTTCTGTGAGTACGAGTACCTAGATAAATTATATTTACCGTATTTCTTGTATTTTTTGCTGACAACCTTCCATCTGACATTTTGATTTCTTACTTTCATCATTGTAAATGTAATATGAATAAATTGGGTTTTTTCTCTTTCGTCCCATTTTGTGAGCAAGAAACAAACACCACTTAATAACAAATCACTCGCAACGCAAGTCACAACACAATCTCGATCAATACGTTAGAAGCGCATTGGAATGAGTGATGCAATGAAATCAAAATATAACATAGGTACTACCACAGATACTACGGTAGGCGGTACCCGATCCAATTAAACAAGTTCACGCTTGTCGCCGCACACTGTGCGCGGCTGCGTCCTGCGGAATAAACCGGTTTTTACCCTGCGGAAATAACGTTCTCATTTTGTTTTCATTCCGAACAAAATGACGTACAAAGAACTGTTCAAAACGTTTTAAAAACGTTATATTAAATAACGTTTCCGAGCCCTGATTGATAGTGAGTTACGTAAACTTTTGACCAAACACACCCTTGACCGGCCGCTCCAAACTCACATTGACACTTGACAGCCTAGTCTATAGACGACTGGATAAATTATCTTCAGAGAAGGCCAAGGGTTCTTGACAAAAAAAAAAAAAATCTGTATATATACCCCCTTATTCATAATCCTATTTTATCTCTATTTTAGCTAAAATAGGTTTATAGAACGTTTGTCTTTATCTGTCACGTTGTCATTTCTGTGTGTAAGAAAGAGACAAACCCCATTTTAACTAAAATAGGTTTGATAAGTTTTATGAATAAGGGGGTTAACACTTATATTATATACCTACAGTACTATACTTATATTACTTAGAAATTTAATAATATAGAAACACTTTTACATACTGCCTAGAATAGAATTACTAATGATTTAGTTAAACATTTATTATTTGTAAACTAATTAATGTTGCAAGACATACATATTTATATCAATGATGCCACACTAACGGGTGGCGATTCTGCCACACCCATTTTTATGGTGAATGATTAAATACTTACCTACTTAGGTACTAACAAGTCAACAAAGATTAAAAGGATAGGATGAGCATGGCATAGCAATTGCACCGATCTTTCGAGTTTATATATTTTTTTATACTGATGGAATACATCGCTATCATAATTTTCTGCACAATGTATTTTGTTAAGAAATAAATGACTTATGGCTCATTTGGAGAAACATCGACGTAACTGCTACTTTTTTTTATGTCTGTTTTCCTAACGTATATGGCATATTTAATTAATTTTTGGGAAAAAATACATTTACGTCGATGTTTCTCCAAATGAGCGATATGTTTTAAGTCTTTTATTATCAACCAGCAGTGATCTGTGGTGGTCCAGTGGTAACGACTCCAAGTGAAGGAAAAGGAACGTGACGGTGAAGGAAAACATCGTGAGGAAACCTAGGACCAAAATTCGAACACATGTGACATCCACCAACCCGCACTGGGCCCGCGTGGTAGATTACAGCCCATTCCCTCTAGAAGAGAGTATGCCTGTGTCCCAGCAGTGGGAACACTATAGGCTAGTTATGAATATTGACCAGTAGGTTGCTTACCTTATAGGCACATAAATAGAGATTACTCATACATCTACATTTTAATATACAATCCTCATTCATACTATTCGGCTTCACCTTCACGTAAGCATTGAATGGTGGCGACCGTGACTCGGCTCCGTCACGCCTGCCACAATGTATTGCGAGCGAGAGAGACAAGAGAATGGGAAGCCATTGTGAGAAGGTGCAAATACTTGATTAGATGAGGACCGGCGCGACTAAGTGGCCTATAAATTGGAAATTGCTGCATGGATGTTTGACATTCTGACCAGATCAAGGTAGGTTCCAGTCAAAGCTTTATGAAATGCACTAGACTAGAATGTGCAATAAATAAAAAAGTTAGAGATAAAATTGACATAATAGGTATGAGTAGTCGCATCACCTGGGTTTAGAGAGAGTATGCGGCCGAAGTTGGGTTTGGAGGGTAGTATCATTTTGGCTCCCCCACCCAGTCATAATCATAATCAGCCTATAATGTTCCCACTGCTGGGACACAGGCTCTTCTCAGTGGGAGGGAGTGGGCCGTAATTCACCTCGCGGGCCCAGTGGGGGTTGGTAGATACCACGTCTTCGAATTTTTGGTTTTAGGACATGCCGCGGCCGGGTAACCGGGTTCCTCAAGATGTTTTCCTTTACCGTATTGAGAGCTGTGGTGATGAAATAATTTACACAAAGAGCCTGTCGGGGATCGAACCTAAGACCTACAACAATATATCCTATGACACTAGACGATGTCTGCTGAAGCTTCCTATTAGTGAAAGAATTTTCGTAATCGGATCAGTAGACCCCTACATAAAAACTCTACCTCTTTATAATATTAAGTACTTATTGATAGTATAGATGTGATAAAAATAATGGTTCAGCCAGTTAAAACCATCGGTAAAACATTAGTCTTCCTCTAACGGCCTTAGTAACTCCCACGCCCGTTTGTACTGTCGCAATCTATTAAAGTGGCTTCTTATAAGACCCGTGGGAGACGTGATGGGTTGCATTAATTGTACCAGACACCAAGCAACGGTACATACCTACTTGATGAAGTTAAGTTACTTTATCTAAAGCAAGCAACCGTGTACTATACGTCGGATTTTTGCCTTTATCGTTTACTTAGATGGAGTATTCGAATATGACTTATGCGTGTTCCGATATTTTTCTTTCTTGTTCGGTAATACAGCAAAGCTTGAGTGTCGAAGAAAGCGGTTCCGTCATTTATAACGGCCGTAACTCATGCAAATCTGTCATTTTGACCAGTATTTTACTGTCAAAAAACGCTCTGCATCTGAACAGCCGTAATTTTTTTGTGTAACAGTTCACCGCTTTCATAAGAAACCTGTACCCTAATTGACACTATCAATCTCAATAATTTAAAAGGAAATTGCTAATCCATTGCTTCATACGTTCGAAAAATGTGTCTGCTTAACAACAAATGTTGTTGAACTGCCATTTCTACTGATACTTTGTTACGCAATCACCCCGCTGCCTAATATACAGTTTTACTAAATCATTTTCTTAACAAAGCGGTATTTGGGTGAAACCTTGCACAAGGAAAGTTCATGTTACAAGGTCATGGACTTGATATTTGGCGAGTAATACTTTTACTTTAGCGCTCTTTCCAATGGATAGGCATTATGAGTATTTATTAGACGATGGGCTGTAGCAATAAGTCACTAGGTACTCAGGATAATACCAGAGGGATTCCTTTAACGACCTCGAGCGAGAGAATATGGCACTTAAGGGGGAAGCGTCAAGGTAGCCAGCAAAATTCAAATGTTCTTACGTTTTTTGCAATTTGCAGGTAAGTGTCAGGTTGTATGTTGAACAAAATATGATTCGCGACCCTAACAAGTATGTATTCACAGAATTATAATCATTAAAATCATGAATGCAACCCTCCAAGTTCATATGACCCTATTGATTGATATTAAAGTAAGTCTTTAACCTCTTATTGAGAGTGCTGGGACCAATTGAAGTGTTTTTCTATTTAATTAAATAACCTTTAAGCTATGCATTATTTTGGTTTTTTTATTGCAGAACAAATTTAAACTAATTCCTAAGAAGTCATGTACAAAATATGATAAGAATCCGCTAAACCGTTTCAAAGATCTAGCAAAACCAAAAACGTTACCCCAGCAAAATCTCGAATAACTTCGCAACCGAACAAAGTACAAATACAAAATAAGGCACAACATTTACTTCATATAGACAACTAATTGTATAGCTAGTATTTATTTAAATATTCCCATTAGAAAGAAAAAGATCTGGCTGGGGTAACGTTACCCCAGCAGGATATGTTTTTGTGAAATAATTAAAAAACTATAAGCGCAACAAATTTAAAAATGTGTGCAACAATTACAGAAGCCGCACAACTAATTATCTATAAGATTCAAATGACCATTTTCGACAACATCTGGCTGGGGTAACGGACACACAAGTAAACGACGCGTAACGTGCGCAAGCTTTACATATAGGCATTATCCGGTCGTCCTACAATCAGTGCGAAGCCTGATATGGCACCCCGACACCTAATGACATCAGGCTGGATCGATAGCGTCACCTTTTCACGTTTGCTCCACTGTCCGGGCACATACGTTATTCTGATATAGCTTATACATTTCGTAAAAAGGTGACTGGGGTAAACTGGATGCGAAAGGCGGAGGACAAAGTATTGTGGCGCAGCCTGGGAGAGGGCTATGTCGATTTAGTTTGCTTATTTCATTATTGGTAATAAAATAATTAAGTTACACATAAAGTACTTAAAGCGCTATCAAACCGGTAAAGAAAAACATTGTGAAGAAACAGCCATGTCCTAGAATAAAAAAATCGTAGGCATATGACAACCACCAAGCCGCACAGGGCTCGCGTGATGGATTACGGCCTACTCCTCTCTTCACAGAGAGGAGGCCTGTGTTCCAGCAGTGGGAAAGTTATAGGCTGATAATGTAAGCCGCGTGCCCGATGGGGTTTCTTACCGGCAAAAATTACGAACTTCCATACAAACTTTCATCCCCTGTTTATTAACTTCTTTAGGAGATGAATTGTCAAAAATTCCTTCTTAGTGCTCACCTTCGTTTTATAAGGAACAAGAGCAAAATTTCATGCTTCTAGCTAGACTTTAAGCTCTGCGTTATCTGCCAGAATGCAAGATTTTCATTTTTAGAAGAATATGAGAGAGGGCATCAAATGCTTCTTGCATAGAGAAATAAGAAAAATATAATAAATATCGACAAACAATCTAACGTAAAATACCTACTTAAATGGTGATACTCGTAGAATTATGCTGAAACAAAGGACGGTAGCTAATTAGCCAGTAGCATCTTCCCTCATGTCCAATAGGTCTGTAGCCCTGGTAGCTAATAATAACAACGAAACAGTTACTTAGTCCGTGCCTTGACAAGCACGTTGAAGTTTGACAACCAGTCTTACCATAGGGTATCGTGTTACCCAGTCACTGGATTGTGGAGATCAGATAGGCAGTCGCTCCATAAAAAATAATGGTATTCAGCTGCATCGGATTAGAATGGAAGCTGACCCCAAAAAATTTTGGGACAACCGTAGGCAGATGATGACGTGCGCAGCTGCAGTCTTTGGACCACCAAGAAAACCAATTTATGTTAATTAATATTATATTTAACAATTTATTTCTCTCAGATAGGTATTGGCGCCGATTCCCTTGCTCACAAACTAAACTACATTTAAGTTCAGTGCATCTTTTTCTTTATTTATTTATTTATTTATATATACTTTATTGTAACACCACAAAAATACATAACATGAAATAAACACATTAAACACTACAAAATATACAATGGGCGGCCTTATCGCTTTCTGCGATCTCTTCCAGGCAACCTTGGTATGGACAGTGATTTCCCTGGACATAAAATGGGGCTGTCGTTGGTGCAAATATTATGCATACAATCATTGATATATAAATATATCAATGCATACAATACAATAAAATAGATACACAGATAAATACATATCCAAAATTATAGATACTTAAATATATACATACTAAATAATTATAAGCACCGAAAATAAAATAAGACAGTAGATGATAGCAGTTAGGACAAAATCACAACAACAAGTAGTATTCCTTTACAAGTCTTTTGAACACGTGTAACGACTGCGCGCGTTTTATTTCAACTGGCAACGCATTCCACAAACGAGCGGCCTGGACAGTAAAGGATTTATCAAGGAAAGTTGTGGAATGCGTTGGCATTTTGAGCTTTAAGTTATCTGATGACCTTAACAATTTCGTGTGGGAGTCACAAAGAAACTGAAAACGTTTCTTGAGATAGAGAGGGGTGGAAGGGGAAAAGAGAACATTGTACAAAAGGGAAAGAATATGAGCATTCCGACGAAGGCGAATTGGTAACCACTTGAGCTTCACACGAAATTCGGAAACGTGGTCATATTTGCGCAGACCGAATATGAACCTTATACAAAAATTTTGAAGCCGCTCAAGTTTATCGAGTTGGTCTTGGGTAAGATCAAGATAGCTGGCATCTTTCTATTTCATTAAGAAAAGGACAGGAGATAAAATTAGTTTAGTCCTGTCAAATTAAGATACTCCATAGACAATTTAGATGTGATTAAAAAATTGGTTATTAAAAATACGTCAATTTACGTCAGTCGTCTAAACTAATATTTATCTTCTGTCCTTTTCTTAATGAAATAGAAAGAAAAAGATGCACTGAAATTAAATTTAGTTTAGTTTGTGAACAAGGGAATCGGCGCCATTGTCTTCGTTCCTGTAATAATTAAATATTACTTTAGTGATTATAATTATGCTAAGTTGTTTTGCTATCCGTACAGCAGCACCTACATTTTACTATTATCTTGTGACAACTTTGCAAACACTACTGCTTCCATTGTGCCCATTAATTCAGTTCATATCTTGCTTGATTTGCGTCCGGTGACTTTTCTTAATTAATGATTATTAATATATATTAAATGTAATAATGAAGATTGATAGATTTGTGAGCAGTGTTAGAAGTGTTTCTCGGAATGTTTACTTAACTGTTAATGAGTTTATAGGTAAGCTTAACCAATCTGAAGGAACCTTATTGGAAATTAACTAGTGCGCTATCCTCGCAAAAATTCTAATACTTACATGTGACATCTACCAACCCATACTGGGCCCGCGTGGTGGATTACGGGCCACTCCCTCTCACAGAGGCCTTGTCCCAGATTTGGGAATATTATAGGCTCATTATGCTATATCTACCTCTCTTTATACCTACGTTTCTTAGGAATGTCGGTAAAGATGTCTTTGTATCAAAGTAGGTAGGTAAGTTCTTACATCATCACAAGCGACACTTACATCAAAGCTTTATTGTTTCATAGTTCCCTTGAGTCTTGCAATGAACTGTGTCTCCTCTCCGTTACCTACTTAAAACGATTAAGATCCAAGTACAGACGCCAGCACATCAATCTACCCCAATCTGTCAGATTTCTTTGATAGATTTTCAACTTTAAGTACTACAAAGTAATAAGGTTCATATTCAATTGGGAAAATTTGACAGATTGGGGTAGCTTGATGTGCTGGCCTCTGTACATGAAGTACAACAAACGTTTGGTCCTTGGGAACAAATGTGTAGTAAAAAGCTGGTCCTTTGTGTCGCGGAATTCAGTCGCAGACCCTTTGACCTTTAACACCTTGGGGATAGCGTATTGTAACCCTTTAATACGTAATGGTACCTACTTACCTAATAAAAGCATTCGTGCCAAAGCTTTGCAAAGCGTAAAAGGTAATTTTCAGGTTCAGAAAGAAATAATGGAATAGTTTTTTTTGGGACTCGCATAAACTAAACACAATCATAGTAAAATGAAACAAAAAGAGCATATTAAAAAAACACGTTTCTTGTATAGGGTCCCCCTTTAATTATTAACTTAATTTTATTTGTTTTTATAGCGGCAATAATAGTAGTACACACTGTGTAAAAATTTCAAGAGTCTGCCTATTACGGTTCATGAGATACAGCCCGCTGACAGACAGACGCACGGACGGACGGACAGCATAATCTTAGTAGGTAATAGGGACCCGTCAGCACCCTTTTTGTACGGAACCCCCTAAAAACAGCAGCAGCTAAAAAGATAAAACATATAAAAGTAAAGACACCATTATCTAGAAACTGTAAGGCTGTTTACACATTATGCCGCAGCTGCAGCGGCACCGCCGTCGCCGTGGTGCCACTGTATTAGTTACCCTTGTATTTGTATGAATCCTTACACATGGCGCCGCGGCTGCAGCGGCGAGTTTTGATAAGGCTTGATACCGCGGCGGCGAAAAACGCTGCCGTTGCGGCGCCTTGTGTAAACGCTCTTACGAAAACAATGCAAAGCCAAAAGAAGAAAATAGAAATTGTGTTCCACATTGTTGTATAAAATAAGGATATTCCAGCAAGAAAAGGAAAATAATCCTTTAGGGATTTCTATCATTCCTAATTCCTAACATTCCATACCTTGTTTGCGGAACATAAAGGCAGAATAAGTAAAAGCCACTACGCTCTGCCAAGATTCCAATACAAGAAAGAATTCCTCATATCGTGAAACTCGGGAATTATAGCGAAGGCATGAAGACTATTCCAACTAGTTCGGAAACTTGTTCCTTTACATCAAACAGCGGAATTACGTTTACTCGACATCTTTGAGCGAATAGAATTTAATTCAAATATAGTCAAACTGAAGAGCGGTGGTAACGGCCCGACTTACGTGTAGGTTGTGGGTTCGAACCCAGGCAGGCGCTTTTATTATTTATTTATTTCAGGCGACACAAGCCCATACATAAATACCATATAATATAATAATATATAAAATGTTACTTTGTGTAAATAAATTTCATCACCACTGGTCTCAAAACGGTGTAGGAAAACATCGTGAGGAAACAGGCATGTCCTAGAACCAAAAACTCGAATATATGTGATATCTACCAACCTACACTGGGCCCACGTGATAGATTTGTTTTTTACTGACAAATGCAAATTTATGCGAGCTACACTGCGCTTTATTTTTAAAGTAACGCTGAATAGCCTGAGATTTAAAACGGCGCGGCGACTTGAAATTGTGTTGCGTTTGCGAATTAGGTAACATTACATCTGCTCGCACATTCGGAATCATAATAGCCGGAAACATAATAATTATTAATCATAAAGTTGCCAGTTCAAATATTTTCATTGCTTTAAACGGTTGCCGAAATGTGGTGTAATGCGCAATGATGACTTGTAAATTGGTTATTGTGATTTTCTGTTACGGTCGCAATAGGCAAGTATATAGCGCAACCAATGAGCGTGTGGTCCTAATCTGCATTTGCGATTTATTTGCCAAAAATGTAAACAAATATGAGTTTTTTAAAAAAATAACTTTAAATCCTACACAATAAAGTTCAGTTTACGCTACAACTTCTAACATTTTTATAACTTTTTAAAAAGTGCCAGTCACTCTGAAATCAACTTAATTACAATTGAAATAAAGTTGATATTTGTTTAACTTGAAATAATATTAATCTGAAACATAAGTTTGAATAAACATTAGGTTTAATCCACGGGTCGGGAAAAGTGTTATTGAGTTTTTCCACCAAGAAATTGATGCTCGCCCCCTATTTTATGGGACATAACTAGTGATAGGCGGATTCTGCCTACCCCTTTGGGCATACAGGCGTGAAGTTATATTATGTTAGGTACCCACGCAATATCTTAAGTAAAGTGGAAAAATTAAGCAAAAAGGAACAATAATAGTTCAACAATTAAGTTCAACAGTACCTAGTAAACTTTGCTGAAAAGTGCAGAACTGAAATTCATTTCTATAGAGCATGTTTTCAGTGTTCGTTCCCGCACCCATTACAGTAACACTAAAGTGTCTGATCAATGTGAAGATAGAGTCCTAGATAACCCTGTCGTATTCATAACCCATTGCACATGCCTCATGGTCGATTGACTCGATCTACCAAGCGTGGTATCTATGACAATATCCCCTGTGGATTGTTTGTATGTTAAAGAAGTGCATGTTTAGCGTTTGATATCGTTAATGCGACTGTTTACTCAGCCATTAAGTGTATTTGCTTGTGAGTAATTTTATTTCTGTTTATTTTACACAACATAACATGACGCATTCACGCCTGTATTTAACCCTTCGTATGCTTAAACGTGGATCCACGCGAGACACAATGGCTTTTTAATTACGGCATTCAGCCGGTTAATGAAAGAAAAGAAACTACATTTATTTAGAAATAAAAAACCGGTCATGTGCGAGTCGGACTTGTGTACCGAGGGTTCCGTACAAATTTATAGGTATGTAAATAGTTAAACGGCCAAACCACATATTTTGACCAAGGTGTAGAGTTTTTGAAGTTAGGACTTGTAGAGTTAGGGCGTGCCCGTGAGTCATGACTTCGTCTGCCAATATCTCGTACCTTCCCATAGATTGGCACACACTTTAACTCCCTATTTGACTTACTTCTATAATAGGTTCAGCAGTTTAGCCGTTAAAACTTAACAAACAGACAAACTTTCGCATTCTTCGAGCGTATCGATGGCAAGAAGTTCAATATGTTTGGATTTACGAGTACAGTCACCAAATTAAATAAGTACCTACCTATGCAGGATCGTCGGATATAGTTGAAGTTTAGTAAGAAACCGATGGATGTTGTCAACTGAAATTTTATTTCATATAAAAGAGCTGTTTAAATTTTATTCGAGAACATCCATCGGTTTCTTACTAAACTTCAACTATATCCGACGATCCTGCATACTTAACTCTTTTGTTGACTGTACATCAGAATGGCAGTATGGATTACTAATATTAATCGTAGAAAACAATGCGCATGTATCAATAACGATACCTACCTCCAATCACGTTCAAGGAAGCATGTTCTAGCTAGATCATAATTACAATTTTACATTTAATTGCAAGAACCTTGATTCTCAGCATTACCTAACAATGAATTAGACTCATGCATTGCAGTTTCCTGCTTAAAAATAATGTTTTCACTGACATAAGGCCAACGTAACTTGTGTTAAAGTTGATAGTAGGGCTGCTACACCTACACTAAATAAGTCATACGTAAGTCATTTATTTAAACTAGGCTGAGAATCAGCACATTAGGAACGTCAAAATTACATAACACAGTTCCAAAACATCCGCCCTTCACCGCTTCCTAGTGCTTTAGCTGGGATGAAGAAGTGGCGCAACAAACTCCTCAGCAGCTAATTTATAACCTACTGGTACCGTTCCTAAATGATAAATGATGTTGAAAAAGCACTTTTACTCGTCTAAAAGAAATTGTTTATACACTAGATGTTTCTGGGACGCCTGAGGCAGGACATCGCCGTCGAGGTAGACCAAGGCGAAGGTGGTGTGATGATGAAGGGGAGGCCTTTGCCCAACAGTAGGACACAACGTAAGCTAATAAAAGACTAGACGAGTTCGGTGTTTCCCGACTACTCTGAGAAGACCGAAACAATCTCAGAAGTCACAGTCTCTTTTAAAGTCCAGACATGGTCAGGCCATATGAGGACCAACCAGATTAGTGTCTGAGATGGATTGTTAATTTAATGCGTCTTAGGGCCAGCGCGAGCGTGAAATGTGTCTGGGACTCGGTGTGTCGTGAAAATAATAGCAAGGAATTTTCAGGAAGGTAATCGCCAAACCTTGAAAAGTACCAATTTATGCATCCCGGTTGTAGGGATGCTTATTTTCCGGCAGGACTTTTTTAAACAACAACACCACACATAAGGGTTAGGCAGAAGTATACCTATAGTACAGACGCCAGCACATCAAGTTTAGCTACCCGAAACTGTCAAATTTTCGCAATCAACTTTGAACCTCATGCTTTAACGATAAAGTTGAAAAACTATTAAAGAAATTTGACAGATTGTAGCAGCTTGATGTGCTGACTTCTGTACAAATTTTAAAGTCTAAGTAGTACACCTATATTTCGCCAGTTATGTTTAAAAGTCCCATGTAACAGGGGGCGAGTCTATTGCCGTCAACCGGGCACAAATCCAGACTCCGGGGTTCCTACCTGTACCTCTTTATATCAACTTACCAAGGCAGTCTTACTCCATTACTCATTGTGACAGAAGACCACACTTTTTTCTGTCTTCTGCGTGTCTGCTTAAAATAAATAAGTTCTCTTAATTAAAAAAGTACCTACTGACCTAAAGTATACAATGTTGGCTTGTTTATATTCTTGTGTTGATCGTAAAACCAGACAATGGGGTTACGACTGGCACTGCGCTTGTTGACCATGTGCTAATATTACATTTGTGCGCGTATTTCGGCCATAGACATCCTAAATATTTAACGTGGCCTACGCCATGTTGTTTGGTTTAAAAAAGTTTGAAATAATGCTAGAAGGACCAAAATTTTGGCTGTGTATCAAGGGTTGGCACGAAAAATTTCCACAAGTGACGTCGGTATCGATCACACCTGTTTTATAAAATGTTTATTAAAAACGCCAAAATGGTAGAGCTAGTTGTTTAAAATTACTCTCAAAACACTCCCACAAAATGAAGCAATCGCTAATTTTAGAAAAGACATCGATGGACTTACCTACTTACTTATTATGTTTAAAAAAAAAAAATTAAATCACGTTTCATGAATGATGCACCACAAGGCCCAGGCCACGATCATATACCTAAATAGCAGATTCTAGCAAAATATGGTTGTCACCGTATTGCAAATCCTGTAACATGGCAATTGTTATGTACACGTCAATAAAAGGCAGAGATCTGGTAACGACTGTTTTATTAAAACTAGAATCAACCCACATACATTTATTATCGAGGTACCGACATAACAGCAATAAAAAAAAAATACAGTTGCATGTGAGCGTTTTTGGTCCTAAGGAAATACGTATCGACATCAATGTTATGTAAACTTGCCAAATACATAGTGGGAATGCATACCTACCTACAGTATTAAGTTCTTCAATGGCTGGTTATCGTAAACAGTAAAATCCTACTACCGTGCTACTACTTTACTATAACGTTACGCAGATTCTTTTAGTTCCGTTAGTTAGTGCTACCGTACCGTTGTCTCGTGACAGCCCTGTCTCGTGGTCGTAAGTCGGTTAGTAGGTTCAGTAGAGCGATGCATTCCGTTTCCATGCCAGCTGAGTGCCGCGTGTGTTATGTACAGCACTCATGGATAAACAAATCGAGAAAGGTACGATTTAATTCAGTAATAGGGACACTAGGTATAGTTATAGATTGTAGAACAGTGCGTAAAAGAAAGTTCATATTGAATAATCCTGTAATTATTTTTCCGTTTTTATTTGTAAGTCTTGGGACACAGTTGCCAGTGGTAGGAATTGGACATAAATAGCAAAATTGTTAAATAAAACTTTACTAATTATTCATTTTAAAACGGCAAAGCGTTATAATAATCTACCTAAGTAGGTCGTCCATCATATTATGAATATCTTAGTGCAGCTAACAAAGTTTAATCACCCAGTTTCGAAAGTTTCCTCTAAGCCGTTGAGGCGAGTCTGAACGTCTGAATTTTTAATCCGATCGAAACCAGTCCGCCTCCCACCTCTTCCGTTCACACGGAGCCACAACAATCAGTGAAGACTGAAGTCAGCTCTAAGTTTACAGTGTATTATTTCATTCTCTGGGAGCTAAGGACCGCGTTACTGCTTAAAAACTCCGTAAAAAAATCCGGAACACTCTCTAGTTGTAACGATTTATAAAGTGTATCTGTGTGACTCAGCGGTCACCAACCTTCAGCGGTGTTATGACCTAGCATAAATCCTTTTTGCACAAAGCCTTAGTTTGTCTGTTTATTCGTGTGGCCGATCCGGGCTTCTGGAATCCGGATCGAAGGACCAGAAACATTTTACATTGTATGTTAAATAACGGGATTAAATCATGTGTCGTGCAGATACCCGGACTGGCACAGATGGCGCTGGCGACTCCGGCACCCTGGACATGGGCAGCCGGTCCTCACTCCACACTGGCCTCAACATGTCGGAGGATGAGCATTGGGAGATGAACTACCATGAGGCTGCTATTTACTTAGAGGTAAGTGTAAAAAGACGCTTTCGTAGTCGAAAGCCACTTGTCCTCCCGATCATTGTGACCTGGGAACCTTCTAGTTACGGAGATATTGAAGGTCAACTTATTTTAACGTTTTTCACGAAAACAAGTTTGACATGCCATAACTCCTGTAGGTACCTACAACAATGTTTTACGTGCGTAACCATACGCGCTGCCGCAAACAGCGATTTTCCACACTAAGAATAAAAGTCGTTTCCCAGTATTCATTAGTTTGATGTACAGAATGCGTAGATAACGGCTGTCGTGGGTATTTTTATACCAATATAAAACTGAACACCAGTAATCATTCGTTACAGGCATTTATTCACTGAAACCTGAAATAGTAAATGCTTTACGGCCTGTTGTTTCCAGTGGATTTAGTAATCAAGTCTAGTTTTGTTTCGTAATTTTGCCAAAATAAAGTGTGATTAAGATCATGCCAGGATGTTTGAGTAATTAGAAACTTTTTGTGACATAATAATGTAAAAATATTTCACAAAGAGATACTTAACTCGAGATTCTATTTCCCTAATGCATATACTTATCCTACTTTACGCAACAACTAGATTATGAATATTCTATGGTGTACATAACAAAGAGTATTCTATTCTACAGAAAGTTAAAAGCACCAGTTATATATAACTGGTGCTTTTAACTTTCTGTAGAATTATACCAGTTATATATAACTGGTGCTTTTAACTTTCTGTAGAATAGAATACTCTTTGTTATGTACACCATAGAATATTCATAATCTAGTTGTTGCGTAAAGTAGGATAAGTATAGGAAAACCGGTTTTGCGCAAAACCGGAAATCGGCCAAAATTTAACGATTTTTGAAAACCGGGTTTGAGAGCCAAAACCGGAGCTCAGCTCCGGTTTTGTCAACATTTTTTTCAAAGTAATGTTATTTTGTAGTTCGTCTTCAAAGTTACAAAAATGTTGATTTTTTTGGTTATTGTGGGTGGCTGTGTTTAATATTTGAAGATGCTGATTGTGTTTTCTATGTTTAAAATATATTATTTTTGATAGCAGACTTAATAGGTACCAAAGATACCAAAAACTTACTTGTTGTTGATTTGATCTCAGTTAATTAATCTTTATACTATTATAAGTTCATTGTTATCTGTACAATTATTATGGTTTGGATTAAAAAAAAAAAAGTAAAAAAACTAAAACCCGACTACGACAAAAAAAAACGACGCTGAAAAAGTATGAAACAAGATTTTCATACTTCGAACAGAACAAAAAGAAAAACCGTAGTCACACGTTATAAAAGTGTTTCGGTTGGTACCTATAACGTGTGACTACGGTTTTTCTTTTTGTTCTGTTCGAAGTATGAAAATCTTGTTTCATACTTTTTCAGCGTCGTTTTTTTTTGTCGTAGTCGGGTTTTAGTTTTTTTGTTAAATTTAACACATGACTTTTGTCCGCTAGAGGGCGTCACTTTAAATTTGAGCAATATTTTGGAAATGTACAAGTGAAGCCCTTTCAAATGATACCAAACATGGCGTATTTATCTCAATTTTTATTTTTAACACATTACTTTTTGTCCACTAGAGGGCGCCGTATCGAGTTTTGTGCAACGTCACGTAGCCTATGTTCAGCGGACAATTAAGACGGTTCTAACGATACCTCATATGTCGAGTTCCGATAAGTAGATTAGGAGCTATGAGGGAACAGATGAACATACTCACATACATACATAGCCTGTTAAAATCATAACCCTCCTTTGGCTTTGCCGTAGTCGGGTAAAAAGAAATGTATCATACAATTTGTTTTATTTGTAGACTTAGTGGGTATTTAAAAAATAGGTGTTTCTTTTTAAATTATACTATATTCGATTTTTTTTGCTAAAACCGGACCTAGCTCCGGTTTTCGGTTTTGGTCCCAAAAAAACGATGTTCAAAACCGGTTTTGATGACTTTCCGGTTTTGCATGCCCTAATAGAGATTAAAATTTCGGAACAAAACGTGAGAAAACACTCGAAAGAAACTCATAAATTCAACCGACACTGATAAATTGGCTAGCTAATGACGAGCCATTAATTCGGCAGTAGTCGAAGTACCTCTAGCCACGCAGTTTGAGGCAGTCATCAATATAATAACTCTGAATTCAATGGAAACAACACAAAAGACCAACTGCACTGCGTAAATAAGGACACGTAAATAATGGTCTTAGTTCACACTATTGTTTGAAATGGTAATAATAACCTACTTTTCATAATCATGTCTGTGTGGGAGTTGTGTGTTTTTTGCAAATTGCGTTTGCAGACGATGATTCTGAGCTCGACCGGCTGATCAGCATAGCTATTAACAACCGTTCGATACGCTACCGTGCCGAATTAAATGTCAATCAATGTTGTTAAAAGAGTCCTCTAAAGGCTGTACGCAAACCCAAAATCCGAATTTTGTCAGTTTATATCAAATAAACGACCGCCATTCTTCCGACAGCTGCAATGCTGTTGGGATCAAGGCAAATTAGCAACTGAAAATGTGTATGGAATGTCGAATGGTTGTGAATGGTTATGCAGATGGTCCAACAAAGTAGATGGGGAACCTAAGAACATTCACAGTAAGACCGCTGTCACATGACGCTATCCAAAATACACTAATTAAATATTAACTCGGATTGATCTAAGTGTAAAATATTTACGCGATAGTGCCCCTATTCAATGAGTTTCATAAGGTCAGCGAGCCATTGTGCTATTATAATAAATATAAAATCAGCCTATCGCAATCCACTGTTGATTATGATAAGCGCCTTGAAGAAGAAGCACCTTGTCCTCTAAAAGTCATCAGAGATCAGCCTTGCTATCCCAAAAGTATATATACAGAGTGAGATGCAAGACCTTAACATCATATTCTTCTCTTTCTAGGAAGGTTTAAACAATGAGAAGTTCGACTCGCATCCGTCGAGTCCCGAAGAGTTGCCAGCTTACCTGAGAGTCCACAACCCCTGGTACCATGGACTAGACCTACTGGCTTCCTTAGTGCTCATCCTCTTAGCTTTTACTGAAGACCCTGCTGTGCCTACGTTTGAGGTAAACATATTCATTTATCTATACAGGGTGGCAGGGACTTCGAGGCACAAACTGTTACCATGAATTCAGCTCATCATTACCATACCACAGACGTGATTACCATATTTCGTAGGTTATCAAAAAAAGACGAAAAATTTCAGCGCACTTGTTCAGAATCATGTACTGAATCCATGGTAACAGGTTGTGCGACGATGTCCCTGCCTGCATCCTGTAGAGTGTTTGACTATCCCGAACGCGTAACATGACCACCGTAGAAACAGAATGACAGATTGTAGAAAGATTTCAGCAACGCGATGTCAAAACTCAAGAAAAGAAATTATACTTAACTTTGTATGGAAAAAGATATATTATATCTCATGCAGCTTCGTGAGATAACAATACTATAGTTGAGTGACAGGGACGACGCTCTATATTGTCGAACTTATTCTTAAAACTCGATGGGCCGTCAGCCCACGTTCTTGCGTGCAAATCCTAATAAAAGATATCCTTATTCCAGTTACCAGTATGGGCTCACGGCACGGTAGAGTTGCTGGCACTAACAGTGATTGGCGTGGAACTGCACTTGAAGCTAAAGTGGATCGGATGGGGCACCATACTCAAACACAAGAGAACTATGATAAAGGTGCGTGTACCAATGGCTTATTGGAACAGTTGTTTCATCTTAACCTCTATCTTGTTTAATTAATCTTAAACAGGCGTGAAGGTCATTTTCGGTCTGAAGACCATTTTACGACGTTGTTTTAAACAAATTTAGTTTTTTTGCTAAATCGAATTAATTCCTACTTACCAGAAAGATATTTGTTCACTTATCTCGTGCTTTTGAGAAATCGTGATATGAAGTTACTTACGATAGGCCCAATTATCATCATCTTCATCAGCATCAGCAGTTCACTGCTGGACTTCTTCAATTGCACGCCATTTAGCTCCATTCTCGGGAACTGTCATCCAGCTGCTATCAGTACCAGCCACCCTGCGAAGATCGTCGCTCCACCTAACCTGAGGGCCAAATTTCCAATGCTAAAGTAATATAACTACATAAAAACAGTATTAGGCTCGTCGTACCGTAGATATATATGAGACTTTTGGATAATAATAATTAAAAATCAATCGGTTTCCATTTTTTCAAGAGGTTTGTCGTCATTTGTTCTGATTATTGTCATATTATTTCCAGGGTATAACTTTGCTAATAATGGTCCTGGAAGCCGTGGTTGTGCTGTGCCGGCAATCTTCGCACTTTCGTGTCACCAGGGCGCTGCGACCCATCTTCTTAGTGGACACCAGGCATTGTGGAGGAGTCAGGAGGTTCATCAGACAAATTCTACAGTCGCTTCCACCTATTATTGATATGTTAGGTAAGCTTGGATACAAAAAGTGCTTTATTCATCATCAGCATCCACGTACAGCAGTCCTCTACTGGACATAGGGCACCCTAATCGCACGCCAGTGTGGCCTAGAATAGTTTAATAAGAAAAACCAAAAAGGTTTTGTTAATTACCTTAACTCTTTTCGTTTTGAAAAGGTTCCTAATTCTTAAGATTGGGAGCTCCGTTTAGCTTCTGGAACATCTATGGGTATCCAAACCGCAATTCAAACTGGATATAATGGAACGAAAATTGGAATGAAAGAAAAAACGTAGAAAAGTATCAAAAACGTTACACAACGTCCATACTTAACGTTTTACTTTCTTTTTCCAGGGTTACTGATGTTCTTCGTGGCAACATACTCACTGCTGGGCTATTACTTGTTTTCGGAACATGTGGACAACGGACACTTCCAGACTATCAGCGATTCCTTCGTCAGCATGTTCGTCTTACTAACAACTGCCAAGTAAGTGTGCTTCGCCATGTGTACAGTCAGCATCAAAAGTCGATTAACACTATCATTTTTACATGTTATTAAATTGACAACAACTTTTTTCAATAAACTGATTTTTTGGGTTTCACATAATAGACAAGATTATTATTCTAAAAAAATTTCTTCTGCTGCAATTTTGAACAAATATTTTGTTCAATAACGAAGATTAAAAAAACTGAAGTGTTAATCAACTTTTGATGCTGACCGTACCTTTTTAATCAATTTTGGATATCTGACGTTTCTAAAAGCCTAGTGACTATTTTGTATCTGATATTGAATATTCGAATGTAATGTAAACTTGACCGACCCAGTGGGGCCGATATCGCGGCAGGCCCAGACGGAGATAGCGGGATGAGCTGGACTCCTTTCATAAAGATTGGTCCTTGGCAGCTGGACAGAGAGGGGTGGAAAGAGAGTAGAGTGGCCTTTGACCAGCAGTAGGACATAAACGGCATTAAAAAAAACGTAAACTTGGTAGATCCGGGTGTTATTATTTTGTTAAACCATGCTCAAACCATTTTCATTCGTCATCGTTTTAGTGACATGAATCTAAATATAAACCATAATAAAATTGTAATGTTTGTTTACAGTTTCCCTGATGTCATGATGCCATCATACGCCAAGTCTAAATGGTATGCCGTGTTCTTCATTCTGTACATCATCACAGTTCTCTACGTGCTTATGAATTTGGTAAGTCTACACTGAAAATCCTCCTTGTGAGTAAACCTCACAAATATGAGCCTGCATTCAATTTTCATCTACGTGGCTCGAAGGACCAAAACATTTTTTCGTTTATCCTGGTGGGTTTTATAAAAATGGCTGGAAGATAAACGGGATAACACAATACGCACCTTTTCCAGATGTTAGCCGTAGTATACGAGACATTTACTCGCATCGAGCGTGAGAAGTGTCGCGCCCTCCTGCTGCACAGACGTCGCGCCGCGCGGCACGCCTTCAGGCTGCTTGTGTCAAGGCGGGCGCCACATGCTGTCAGGTTGAGGCACTTTGCTGGGCTGATGAGGCATTATGCACCACATTATAGTAAGTATCAAGTTAGAGCACCAATGAAATCTTCCAAATTTTAAGAATCGGGAAATAGCTCAACGGAATGGCGTGAAATAGCTAGAGCTAGTCGAGTTATACGGAGGCGTTCAACTTTACAACCTATCTAGGTCTTCAGGTTGAACCGCCTCCATCGTACTTACCTAGGAGGACCTAGAACCGACCCCAGCGGAACCTCATACGTAATCTCTACCGTCCGCTAATGATGTGCAACCCATAGCTTCAATGTATTTTTAAAACATCTATTCATTCAAGAATGTTAAAGCCGTTACTTGAAAGTTAATCGTGGGGTAAACCTAAATGGATCAATAAAATCGATTTGATTTGAGTAGTATAACTCGGTATAACATCTGCATTCTTCTTTAGGTGGTCTCGACGTATACCTGATGTTCAAGCAGCTGAACCAGTCATCCTCAGGCGGGCTCTCCCGCAGTGAGTTCGCGAACCTCTACGAAGTGTTCGCGTTACGATGGGCGGGCCAGCAGTCCAGGGCTCCGTGGTACTCACAGTCTCCTCTGGAACCGATTGGAAGGGCTGCTGCAGCGGCTGTACGGTGGCCTTATTTCGAATATCTTATCTGTAAGTTATTCAGGAAACACTTAAGCAACTATAGTCTTCATTGGTCTACCACTCCGGTCTGGTGGACCATAGGTCGTCACGAGTGCCTTAATTAATCCTTTTAGTTCAAAAATCAAAAGTCATTTATTCAAACTAGGCTAAGAATCAGCACTTTTCGAACGTCAAAATTGCCAAAAACAGTTCCCCAAAATGCCCGCTCTTCACCACTTCCTAGTGCTTTCGCTGGGGAGAAGACGTGGCGCAACAAACTCCTCAGCAGCACAGCTGTCTGTTCAGTTAGAAAATACTTGATTGTATACAAGTTCATTGAAAAAGAGCGCATGGCTACTTAAGTGAAGCCCTTCAATTGTTTTTTAACTTTGCTTCGACCCTATTCAAGGCTTACCAGTAAAGCCTTGACTCGCTGCTAGTGGTCTTGATGTTGGTTTAAAACTAGGAGCTCTAAAATTCCATGTGTTCTGTTTCAGATGCTCTAATAATTGGTAATGGAGTGGCGATGGTACTCCGCGTATGTGAAGCGGCAGGCGACCTGCAGGACAGTGCTCGTCTACTTTGCGCGTCCTGGGACACTTGGCTATTCCTTACGTGTAAGTATGGTGGCCAGTAGAAGTGGTGGACTAGTAATATCGTGCCGACTTAAGAGTTAAAAAGAAATAAAAGTTGTGACGAAAGATGAAGTAAATGATTTCATCACCACTGCTTAAACTTCGAGAGAGAATTAGACTTATTAAAATTTATTCTATAAATCAAAATTCAAAGACATTTACTAACCTGCACTAGGCCCGCGTGGTTAATTATGGCTTGCTGTTTCAGAGAGAGGCCTGAGTCGTAGCCGTGATCGAATAAAACCGTGATAAAACGCCCTACAATAACCCTTAAAATAAACTTTTCCTCAGTATTCCTACTGGAAGCAGCCCTCCGCATGATGGCGTCAGGTCTACAAGTATACCTGGAGAGCGGCTGGAACGTGTTTGACCTGAGCGTGACGCTGCTGGCCCTCATGGGAGCCGTGTTGCTCAGCATCGCGCCTAAACTCTTCATCGTTGTTATATTTAGACCACTGAGGTATGTTCTGACTCCGTTATTTTTGCGTCTAAGAGCAAAGCCACATGATGGGTTGCCGGTGCGCGTTGCGACGCCTGAGCGGTGACGCTGTGTCATCCTACGTACAAATCACAGTAACACGCCACTCGGTGCGTTGCAACAACGCAACGCACCGCACAAGGAGACAGGCACTCGATGCGTTGAAATCATAGTGGAGCGACGACGTAACGCACCAGCAACATCCATGTAGCCTCACTAAATCTGGTCCTTTAAGTCTTTGGTAGCAGTATAACGCGTGGCAACTGAAATGCAGGTAATGATGACTCGGTTTGGTTAAGGTTGTACGGTTAAGTAAGTCTTCAATTATTTACTGCGGACAAATTAAAAGCCGCTACGAACTAGACACGAACTTACAGGTTTATCAAAACTAAAACGTGTAATGTGTCTTTTCGGAAATCACTTTCTGGGTATAAAACTACGGTTCCTAGGCATTCCTAGGAGAGAGACCGCCACATTTGGCCGCAATGTCCAAATACAGAGCTTTTTTGACACCTTAATGTCAAATATAAACATGACGGAAACGCTCTTCTATATAGGAAACCGTAGCTTCAGTGCCATGCTAATCTATAACATATTATCCTTGATCGATAAAAGATAGACGATCTGTTACCAAAGGATTCTCGGTTACCTTGGTCACATTGCCCGTCAGGAACCAGATAATCTAGAAAAGTTGATGGTGATGGGCAAGGTATATATGGTAAAATACCTCGTGGACGGTCACCTAACCGCTGGTCAGACCAAGTAACCGCCCTCACTGGACTCTCTGTCACGACGACCGCCCTGAGAGAAGCTGAGAAACGAACGAAATGGAAGAACATCGTGCATAAAGTCACGAAGGCCTTTCAGGGACACGACCTTCAGTAATGAAGTATGTGACCAAGAAGAAGAAGAAAAATCTATAACGCAAACTACTTAGTTGCTCAAATATAATTATGTAGGCTAAAAGGCCCTTTAAAATATTTGATTAATTATAATAAAAAAACACTTCCTGTCTCATCATCATTACTTTCTTTGCTTCTAGATCAGTATATTATGCTTTATGTATGTATTTATTGTATTATGTAAATGGCACACCACAGACTACCTTCCCCTTTTTAATCCATCCAATGTATTGTCTTAAAACGGTCGCTTTTAGCGATAAGACCGCCCATTGTGTCACCCCTTGTAAAATTTCTATATTTATATCCGTAATCTATATGGTCTACATAATAAAGATTATTCGATTCTGATGTCTTAGTTCTTCAAACTTTACATTCTTCTCCCATGTTCTACCAACAGATTGATGCGCCTGTACAAGTTGAAGAAGCGTTACCGCGACGTGTTCGGTACCCTGGTCCTGCTGTCTCCTCTCATGTCTTCCGCTGGGTGCGTGATGCTGGTCATGTACTACTTCTTCGCCATCATCGGGATGGAACTGTTCGCTGGCTATGATCTTAGGAACTGCTGTGTGTGAGTATACTTTGGACCTTAGAACTAAACTTTTCACGTCTGGGTCTTGATTAACCTTTTAACCGCCGGACTTTATATCAGTCGTCGTGCACCCAGCGCCCGACAAAAATCAAAAAAAAAAACGAAAAATAAATACCGATGAAACGAGCTGTGATGATGTAATAATAATACAGATAAAACGAGCTGTGTTATTTGGTCGTATACAGGGTGAATTTTTCAAGTGGGCGTGGATGGCCAAATCCGAAACTATGAGGACTAGCGAAAAGTACTCAAAGGAGTCGCGGGCTCGATTTTGATGAAAACTAAAACTGCATCATTGGATTTTTGAAAAATCAATATTTCTAGCCAGGAATCGAACCTGTTGATTTTGAAAAAAAAACCACATACTGTATTATTACACAATTCGATAGTGTCGCTAATAAGGATCGAATTCTGGGAAGTAATGACATAGGCAAACTAAAGGAAAGAGCTAATTTTTAACAAAATACGTTTTTATTTTTCTTATGTTACCTACCTCATCATCATCTGCCTAGCCTTTTCCCAACTATGTTGGGGTCGGCTTCCAGTCTGATGCAGCTGAATACCAGTATTTTACATGGAGCGACCGCCTATCTGACCTCCACACCCCAGTCACTGGGTAATACGATACCCCTTCCCCTTGGTAAGACTGGTTGTCAGACCTTCGAGCTTCTGACTACCCGTAACGACTGGCAAAGATCCAGGAATGACAGCCGGGACCAACGGCTTAACGTGCTTTCCGAGGCATGGAGGGGTCTCGGTATGTAAAGATGGTCATCCATCCACAGACCAACCGCGGCAAGCGTAGCTGAACCTGATGGATTGACCTGTGTGGCTGTTATTATTTAGCCGGGCCAGGGTTATGTTACCTACCTAGTTCAAAATGATGACCATTGTTTTCAATACATAGCTGGATTCGAAGTTCCAAGGATTGTACTGCATTCAGCATTACAATATTATTGATTCCATTAGAATATTTTCCAAAGATCGTAATAGAAATTTTAATTTTGAACATAATGTTGTAAAGGTGACTGCGCTGCGGGTGTGTTAATAAAAATATTGAGCATCATTTCGAACAAGGTGCGTAATGTAAGTATGAATACTTTAAAATAAGAAGAAGTTTATTAAAATTCAACATTATCCTTAAGTTTGCCGTATATCATTACTTCCCAGAATTTGATCCTTATAAGGAACACTATCGAATGGTGTAATAATACAGCGTGTGTTTTTTTTTTTCAAAATCAACAGGTTCGATTCCTGGCTAGAAAAATTGATTTTTCAAAAATCCAATGATGCAGTTTTCGTTTTCATGAAAATCGAGCCCGCGACTCCTTTGAGCACTTTTCGCTATTCCTCATAGTTTAGAATTTGGCCATCCACGCCCACTTGGAAAATTCACCCTGTATATACGACTCTGGCGGAATGGACACGAAAATATTTGTCGGATTAATCCGACGTAAGCGGTTAAAAGGTTAATTATAATTATCAAAGGAAGTCTGTGTAAACTTGTTGATGTTAAGCGTGTTACGCAATATGGGTTTTGGGGCTGTATAAAGATAGTCAAAATCATCATTGTTACAGTGCGAGATTGGGTGGCGATATGCGATACTTATTGCTTAATCTTTTTTTCGTACTCTTGTCTTTCTTATATGTATAAAGGATAATGGATAAGAGCCAGACACAAAGTTAACTGTACATTATGAACGATGTTGATCTTTGTTGCCCTCATGGACTAGTTCAATTAATCCTAACAGAGCATGTGTGAAGTCACTTGGAGAAAAAATATGTGTGAGGACTGAGGAAGTTAGATTGATTTAATAAAAGGAAATATTTAACTTATCCTCTAAAAACTTATTCACCTACTAATATTGGACACTTTCCCCCTTATTCATAAAACTTATCAAACCTATTTTAGTTAAAATGGGGTTTGTCTCTTTCTTACACACAGAAATGACAACGTGACAGATAAAGACAAACGCTCTATAAACCTATTTTAGCTAAAATATAAAATAGGATTATGAATAAGGGGGTTTGAAATTAACGAACCTCTAAAAACTTTTTGAGCATCTAGTAGTTATTCTCTAACCATTCTCATTTCTTCTTTCTCAGCAACACAACAGTCGAAGACTTCTACAAGTATTCCCTGAACAGCTCCACCGCTCTCGGCTACTACTACCTGAATAACTTCGAGAACATCGTGACTAGCGGCGTCACTCTGTTCGAGCTGACCGTCGTCAACAACTGGTTCATACTCATGAACGCGTATGCCACCGTCGCGGGGCAGTTTAGCAGGATTTATTTTATGGTAAGACTAGATTCCGATAAGACTGAAAGAAAGGAAATTAAAAGATCAGGTTATGTTGTACCTACATACGCCTACCTTGAAAAATAAGCTATGCCACTATGCTATCCATACAATGCGAGTATGAATGGGGACAACCAAAAACATCGGAGCAAGGAAAGAAGGCGAATTTTAAAGCAGGCGATTCTGTAGCTGTCTGCTAGAAAATGAACCAGAGAGAAAGCTTATAATAGACCCATAAATATAATTACTACAGTCGTAATTGATTTCAATCGTGCTTACGCTGCCGATTACATACTACATTTTTCCGAAAAGACTCTGTTGTAGGCTTAATTAAATTGGCTTGTTTTTCAGGTATTCTATCTATTCACGATGGTGGTTCTGACGATCGTGGTGGCGAGCGTGTTGGAGGCCTTCAGGTTCAGGATACAGTACAAACGCAGCACCAGCAAAAGAGATGGTAAGAATATTAAACTGTACCAAAATAATCTCATACTACTCATATAGAGAGCCGTATTCATGTGACATCCACCAACCCGTACTGGGCCCGCATGGTGGATTATGGCCCTCTCCCAGAGACTGTGTCCCAGCAGTGGGAACATTAACGGCTGATAATGCTAATGCTACATTTTGGGTATCTGCTGTTTTGGTCTTTTAGGATATTTTTAAGATCTCGGACTCTTTTATGGGCAGATACTATCTAGCCTTACGACATATTCATTGCAAAAGGTATCTAATCTAAATGTTTGATCATTCACAGAGGAGAAGCTTCTTCACGAAGAAGTGCACACAAGTTGGGAAGAAGCACAAAGGTTGGGCGCCAATGGGGACCTGGCTGATGAGCTGAGGCCTAACCTACCACCCGGGGTAAGACAAATTGCTTTGGAATAATACTTATGAATTTATCATCAGCCAATATTGAGATCAGAGATGGGATTTTTTTTTTTTGCTGATCTGTAAAGAGAACAAGACCAAGTTGGTCCACCGTTTATTTTTTGATCTGATATTTTAAATTATGCAGGTGGAGGTAACGTTCATCGGATCTCGTCCTCGTACGAAGGAAGTGCTACAGAGGAGAATGTACCAGACTGACATACAGAAGTGGCTCGCAGAGGAGGATGAAAATGAAGGTTAGTATACGAACTACTGCTGTGCGAAATTACTTTATCAGGATCAGAAGGCTATTTGGATGGATAAAGCACCCATCGAATCATGCGACACGAGACGTCGAATGTTATTTGAAGTGGTTTTACCTGATTTCGAGTGTATACTGTTTGTTAGAAGATCCCTTTTATTTCTCCAGGTGTACCACCCTCAACAACAATAACCTCCAGTGAGGACCCCCTCTCCCCGCCCCTCATCCACCAGCCCGATAGTGAGAACAACCACCAGGTGAGAACAGGCTACCAATTGTAGAACATAATACAATTAGCTCTGTACCACAGGCTAATGTTCATCTGGGACGCACTCAAGAACTTATGATGGGCCTTCTGAGGATGGGCCCTGAGCTGGCTTCATGCTTGACCAAGGGTACAGGACGCTAAACAAACATAACTGTCGGAGTACAGAAAAAAACTTTTGTTTATGGATTTGACAGATTGGATTTGACGTTTAATGCAGTGATTTGTTTGTGAATGTATCCGAACGAACTATTCCATAGTTTTATAGGTTTTAATTCTAATCGAACAAGCAAAGGTATTTTGTATAGCTGTAACAAGTGAATGGAATACCAAAGAAATTCCATTTTTAATGTTAATTAATAAAGGATTAAGTGATGATTTATATTTATGTATACTCCAAATTGTTGTATAAGGATTTTCTCGTAGGAATTCTATATAAAATGCGTACCTAATTGTTGTAGTTAGATGCATCCTTTACCCGCTAGCAATTAATAATACTCTGCCAGTTAGGACATTATTACCGTGTAGTATACTAAATTAATAATTAATATATTCTGAGCGTTAGTTTAACATCTGTGATAGAATTTTATTAAATTAATTATGAGGGTGTAATTCGACTGTGTAGGTACAGGCAGATAAATGTGGACTAGACATTCTCATTTAGTCTAGAAATATTTCTGATAGAAAATAATATAAAAATGACCTGGCTTTGTGGAATATTGATTAACAATCATGTTGATTTTGTAGAAATGGCAGCTTTACTATTCGCCTCTTACTCTCACATAACGTGTATGAGTAAAGGCTAATAACAGTAGAGCCACAGACTATATCGAATAATTAATACAGTTAGGATTTAACTAATGCTGAACGTTAAGTTTATTTTAAAATGTTTTTTATTTTGGGTTGTGTTATTTTTGGTTGTATTCGTTTACCAATTGAACTAAGCATAATTTTGCGAAAGTACACTTTATGTAATTTAATTGTTTAATTGGACCAGTATCTACCCATGTTGATTATTAAGTTAATTACTTAATAAATAATCGTCATGTTACAATGACTGTATTTTAATAAATTGTGGAGTTGACAATTTAATGATATTATGAATGATACGCCTTCGTAGGTTAGGTAGAAATGTATTAAAATAGTCAGCTCCTAAAAAAATGTGTAAAGGCATACAATAACGAAAAATCTAGGTACCAATAATGAATTGTGATGATGATTCATTTTAATTATTTATGTTTGGTGAATATTTATTTGGAACGCTAGTATTAAAGTTGGCAATGTAAAAATAACGAAGTTTAAAGAGATCAGATTATTTATACAGTAGTTAGGTACAGTATTATAAGTACCTAGGTCTTTATAGATAAGTAGGTATTGCCAAAGAGGTTTAAAGCCATTTTGTTTCATTTGCCATTACTTATTGAACAATTATGTAAGAACAGAGTAACTGAAGATTAGATTATGAAACAATAGTTGCATTAAATATATTTATTCCGTAAGAAATCTTCCATAAAACTGTAGATAACACCATAACTAGTACCGAATCCACGGGCGCGACGGCGGCGGCGGGCGGACTAACCTTCATTTACCTTCGAATTTTCATAAATACCTAGCCTTCTTTCGGAATTAAAAAGTAATTTCGTAATAAATAATTCGAAAATGATTAAGTGTAATGCCGCTTGCGCCTTGGGCCCCGTTTCTTGAATCTTGAAGAGTTGTACATAAAGTAGAGGAATAGTCGTCTAGTGTGATAAATAACTAAAAATATGGACCATAAATCGAATTATTTATACGCTTTACCTAATTACTTTAAGTATTTACCTTTTAACCAAATATTTCTTTGTGATTTTCCCTTTATTTTGCTACTCAGTATTAACTATTTGAGAACTTCTTTTTTTCTGTTTTTGTTGTGTATAAGTACAATATTTTATTTTTATGTAAGTATAATAATATTAAGCGAAATTGTAATAATTAAAATCGAAATATTATTTTTAAGTACTTATTAATCAATTGAATGTTTAATAATGATTGCGCAAAACTATTATTACAAAAAGTAATAAGTAGTAAAACAATAGATAAACCGAATTTCAGATTAATTATATGGAAAAAAATGTCTACCGATATAGTAATACCTACTTTGATTCTAAACTAATATAAATATGAGTGTCTAAAAATAATCGAATAAGTAAGTACGTACGTTACAAATCACTAAAATTGAATCATGCAATTTAATTATACTAATTGCATAGTTAAATTTTAGTGGAGTTACAACCCGCAAGAGCATGTTACGGGATGTACAACCCGCAAGAGCATGTTACGGGAGGTACAACCCGCAAGAGTTAACTTGAGACCCGAGAAGCCCCTCCCCATAGAGTAAGTAATGCCCCTCCCGACCCCCGCGCTGTTTCCGCTCTCACACTCGACGCATCAGTACCGCGCGTTTACGTCAAGCGTCATGCGATTGAAGTTTCAAGTTAACTCTTGCAGGTCGGAGGTATACATACTTACCGCTTATTATTCTGGTCAGTCTCTTGTCATCAAGTCGTCATAAGTCGATCTGATTAATTATAATTATTTCAGACAACACATGTACCTAAGTATACAAAATATATTCTACGTGGATCATCCCTCTCCTTTTTACATCTAAATGTGTCTTCAACCTAATACCGCATGATGAAAAATTTCTGTAAATATTGAAATAATGATACATAAGTGTAGTACGTAAAATATTAAAATCCTATCACTGCCCTCACCCAAAACTAGAACATTCGAAGATAATTCTGTTTTGAGGTCTGTTTCACCATATTCGGATAAGTTTAGGTGAACATAAATGGCAGATAACTCAAAACCTAGATAACACACACATTTCGCCCGTTATGTTAGAAGTCCCAACCTGCACCCTAATTGCGTAACACACTTTCAATCCATTGCTTCATAAAACTCGAAAAATGTGTCTGCTCAATAACGTAAATAACGCAATGAATGTTGTTGAACTGTCAAAATGAAAGCCATCGCTACTGTTAGTGTATTACGAAATTAGCCCGTTGTTCCATATTTGAATGTATCTGGTAGGTACAGTCAGTACACATTGATACTGACACAAAATTAAATAACACAATTAAATTAATTCTTATCGATGTAGGATACACTAACATCATTTTGAGGCTGACTGTACATATTGCCTCTTGCCTATCCGAAGATAGCGGAACAGACCCATAATGTAATAGCTCATAAATTGTTTCATGTAGACATTAAAGTGACGCGAAGGAGATAATTATGATATTAAATGGTGCTTTCGCTTGTATGTTCAATTTCGGAGATAGCTAGACAATCAATAGTTTAATGTTAGATTAAGCGGTAAAGTCTGCTACTTCGCTTATTGTGTGGTCACATAAAGCTTTGACGAATATTTATGGCATTACATAATCAGCCTCTAATAGTCCCACTGCTGGGACACAGGTCTTTTGTCTGTGAGTGGGTAGGCCGTAATCAACCACGCGGGACTTTTATGGCCTTGCAACTACCTTACATTCAGTACGAGACATTTCAGTCCATGCGGGTTTTCCAAAAATGAATTGCCCATATTAATCGCGATAAATATTCGCCAAAGCCTCAATTTGTATTTCATTTGTGAAAAACTGAACTCATTTTGTATTTTCTGGATATTTGTACTGCTGTAAAAAAAAAATACTGTTTTACGAAGAGCACAGAGGGAGCTACTATCGTATGCTCTGTTTTTTTATCTAACATACGTTGAGGCTACACTACGTACGCTATGACAGGTGGCTTGCTTGGCACCTAGACTCCTAGAGCCTAGCGAGTAGCGAAATGAAACGAACGCTCTAGAATTTTCCCAACCGGCCGCACTGCGCGCTTGGCGCTAGTCACCTAGCGCGTATGTAAGAATGTTAAGGCTCTTGGCGCTATGCAAGCCACCTGTCAGTGCGTACGTAGCCTTAAAGAGTCCTACAAGGATTTTTTGCGTTGTTGGTATTTGTGAAATTGACACAGAAAACAACGTGGCGATGTTAGTTCCGATTCAGGCCACGTTATAATCGTGATCTGATGATTTCATGATGCTCATTGATTGTCCAAGTCCATGTAAAATAGAATTGTACAGACGCCAGCACATCAAGCTACCCGAAACTGTCAAATTTTTCGAATCAACTTTGAACCTTATGCTTTAACAATTGAAGTTGAAAATCCATTAAATAAACTTGACAGATTGTAGTAGCTTGTTGTGCTGGCGTCTGTACGTAGCAAGAGTTGCAGTACCTTTAGTTTTTATCTAGCAACACTAGTAGATGGCCAGTCGACTATTTTATTAAGTTTTGGTTAAATTCTGTATTAGAATGTAGGAGATGCAGGGTTTATAAGTCAAAGGTATTTCTCGCTTTATGTTCGAATATTTACTTTTATTGTCAAAATATCTCTGATCATTCATTCCATTGTATCCCGCTAAGACAAAGTTTATTTTTAGTCCCAGATACGCAGGGGCAACTTTTTCCCGCGGCGATTTTTTTTCATGCACTACATTTTGGCTCAACACTGAGTTGAAAATATAGGGCGCAAAAAAATCCTGCTGCGATATTGTTACGCCTGTGAGAACGGAGGCTTATGAAGGTTTACATATTTTAAGTAAATAAAAACAAGCAATACCAAAACCCCTTTTCAAAAGTTCCTTGGTCTTCCATTTATTTAAAAAATGTTCAATTCACCTTTTTCAGATTTTTATTGTTGTAAATTAAGTATTATGCTCTGAGACTAGAACTGTGATTGAACTATAAAATATTAGTTTTGAATTTTTGCGCCTCAACCATTGTAAAATAATTTATGTCAGCGTGAAGTCTTATTTGTATGACGACAAGGTTTAAGTTCGTCTAGCAGTATTAATCGATGAGTTTGCGACACTGGCTTTATAGTATGTTTTAGAACTCACTTTGTTGACATGCAACTGTAGTTGTAAAGATGTGTTAATTTATTATGAATAAATGCACTTTTTAAGTACATGCCTTGCTTTTTATTTAACGTTCATGCTGAACTGTATGTGTAAACCCGCGTCCTAACCTAAGGGTCAGCTCACACCGCGACGCGACGCGGCGCGCCGTTTTTAAGATAGTAATACAATTTTAGACCTTATCTACTACACAAAAAGGTACACATCAGTGAGGAGGGCCGCGCGGCGAAGCTCGACGTAGTAGGCACACAGAATTGTGTAGTAGATAAGGTCTATAATTGTAATGCTATCTTGAAAACTGCGCGCCACGTCGCGTCGCGGCGTGAGCTGACCCTAATGCGATCGTCGCGTTTTCATGTCACTTGTTCGGGTAGACCGTAGACGGAAACGCGTGATCGCGCCGACAGAGGGTGCCTTCCGGTTTTCCGCTAGAACGCGACCTTAGAGGGAAAAGTATGTATTTACAGTCCGTTCAAAGTTATTTTACCTCTGACAGCAGCTAACTAACAACAAGCTTATTGTAACGAGAATAAAGATCACAATGATTTTGACAGTGATGCAAAATCTAGAGGTGTAATGAAATGAATATACAAAGTGTTAAAAAATTAACCCGACAAACTTTAATAGGTGCTTTAGATCATCGGACTGAACAAATTTCACTACGGGACCAACTCTGATATCACGAACAAAAAAATCTCCTGTTTCATACATTTTGGTCAAGTAGGTATTGAACTTTTGTATTAAACAGCTGATTTTTTTTCGTGATTTCAGAATTGGTCCCATAGTGAAAGTTGTTCAGTTCGATGGTCTGAAGCACCTCTCTAAGTTTGTCGGGTAAATTTTTTAACACCTTATATACAGGGTGTCCCTGGAAGTATGGATCAAATCGAACAGGGACGTTGGCAAGGTCATTTCCAAACGTTTTAGCAAAAAAAAAAATACTAAAAAAAAAAGAGAAGAAAGATCGAAGTCGTGAAAACTATCAGGGCTATCAATTTTTTTTTCAGATAGCCCTGATAGTATTTTTTTATGATAAATTTCTTTGAACACTAAGCGAAGTGATTGAAAAAAAATTAAAATCGGTCATAACTTGTGAACCGTAAAAAAATTCACTGAAATTCTCAGGGTTAAAAAGTTTGGAAATGACCTTGCCCACGCCCCTATTCGATTTGATCCATACTTCCAGGGAATAGATGGACAAATTTTAACACAGCTCTCAGTACGTCTAACCAAAGATATCCAACCAAAAAAAAAACACTGATTAAAGTGATTTTATTTTGACCTAAATTAATAAATTGCACATTAGTGTATTTCGTTAGCTAATTATTTTATATATTTTTCTTGTAAGTATCTATAAATGCGTTTTTCTTATATATTTTTTACCATCCTCCTCATTTTGGTGGTCTGAATAATTTCTAAAAGTTTGTCCATCTATTTTAATATGAATCAACTGTGAACGGACCGTACGTTTTTTTTTTTACAGTGGAGTATTTGATGTGTAGTTGCTACAGTTAAAAATAAAAGATTGCATAATATTCAAACATTTTATTCTGTTTCCAAAATTACTAAACTTTTTATTTACTCAACTTTTCTAAAATACATTTTTCATTATTTTATTCAGCACCAATTAACACTAAATTATTGAGCGCGACAATATAAACACATACCTACTTAACGTAATACAGTAATAACTATTATGAAACGCTAATACCCAAGATAGAAATCTTTGATATTATTTTAGGAATGTCCTATTGTGAGACAAAGATTTATCTCAAGTGTTGCCAAGTAATTTTCCAAGAAATTAATTACGCTCAATTTAAACACAGTCAAAACCGCGGGAAGAATGAGACTTTTTAAAAGATAGCAACACCGGCCCCGCACCAAAAAAGGTTGTATTACATAAGCGTCAGTGAAGACATTTAATCAGATATATATGTTTTATCACAATTTCACTGGAATAATAACGAATAAGCAGTCTCATGGAAGACAGGCGTATGATATACAGTTTAAATTAAGTCCCGATTGACACACATGCATACACTGAGATATTTTTATATTAACATTATATAAAAGCTATCATCATCATTTGCCTAGCCTTTACCCAACTATGTTGGGGTCGGCTTCCAGTCTAATACCAGTATTTTACATGGAGCGACTGTCTATCTGACCTCCACAACCCAGTTGCTGGGTAATATGGCCCCTTGGTAAGACTGGTTGTCAGACTTTCGGGCTACTGACGACCCGTAACGACTGTCAAAGATCCACGAATGACAGCCGGGACCAACGGCTTAACGTGCTTTCCGAGGCACAGAGGGGTCTTGTTATGTGAAGATGGTCACCCATCCACGGACCAAGCGTGGCAAGCATAGCTTAACCTGATCGATCGACCCGTGCGGCTGTTATTACTTAGCCACAAGCCCCTCATTATATAGGAGCTATATTAAACTTATATACTGTTTTTTTATTGCGATGTGTGCATTATTTTATAAGTAGATCAGACTGTTTTCCGGCGCAGAGTAAATTATAATTTGGGCGCGTTAACACTTGCAGTGAATAAAATAATTTCAGACATTTTTTCAAAGAAATCATAAGTAGATAGCAACAGATAATTATTTCACACGATACTGGGATTGTACAAAAATATGCGAAACTTTTGAGTTTTTTCTATATTTCTAATGTCATTTATGAATAATGTCAAACTTGATATTAAATTATTATTTCATTTTTATTTACCATTTTCATTTAATTTTAATGTAGTATATGAATAAGGACACCATTTACATGACAATATATTCAGAAATGACCACTCACATGTAAAACGATTTAATTTGTGGATTCAGAAAGCCACTTTTATCCATCAATAATTCAACAAAAAAAAATGTTATTAAGATTTTTAATATGACAAAAAAAAGGATTTTGAAAAGAAAACATTGTTATAAATTATTAAAACAACACAAAATAATAATAAAAATGGCAGTTTGAGTCCACAAACATTCTACATTAAACACCCGTAATAATAAATTATGCGAAGAAAAAAGGTGGGTACTATAGAGAATTAAAATTAATAATATAATTATTATTCTATAATAAATATAATAATATCATTTATAATCATAATTAATAATATTGGAACCGAAGTATTTCGACGTAATGTCAAAATTGCCACGAACTAGAGAAAATGCGTTGGATTCATATTTTTATAACTTGTGTGAATCAAACCACATCTTGAACATTTTTTTTAATATAAATTATGAAGGTATCTTTAGATGTTATTATTTATACTTTCCTCTCATTTACCTTTTTATTATTTAAAATAATAATTATCCTTTTTCTTTAATGTAAACAAAGGAATTAATCATTCTCAGAAAAATCGTAATTGGACAAAATCCCCGTACCTATCGAAGTAATTATTTATAATGACCGGGCCGATTTAATAAAACCAACAAAATTATCAAACAGTAAAAATATTTCGATGATAATTCAAGTCTTGGCAGTGACAATTTTGACGTATTATAAAAATAATTACGTATTGTACTGTGTACCTAAATATTATATAAATACAACCTGTCAATAGATATAACATAACAATATTTTAGAGTCAATAAGACATATTCATTCTCTTGAAACTTGTAATAAGTTCAAATGCAAGATGTCAAGGGCTTATGCAAACATTTTTTGGAGCCAGACAGTTGCGCCACAGTTGCCTAAATAGGTATTCAAAAATATTCACCCTTCCCTCATACTACAATCCCCGCAATCAATGATATTACAAGTTAAAAGAAGTAGATAGCGCTCCGCAAGTGGCACGTTAATCCGATCCAACCTTTACCTTGCTGCCATCCCCCAGCGACGACCTAAGCCGAGGCCTGTACCCCACAGGGGGTGCCTTAGCGTGTAGTCGCTTAGTTTATAAATTTTATGCCCTGGCTGAAGGCCTTATAAATTGAGACAACCACAGGAAAGTCCGGTTAAGTAACCGTAAAACTGCAAGCTGCATTTCACAAAAAATAACATAGACTCATTGTCTGGCTGGCGTCAACGGAAGCGATGTATTGTTGTCTCTTTTAAGCTTCCAATAATTACGATATGCTGTCCTACTTCCCCTTTTCTTCTATCGTATGAGATTACATTATCCCATTATTTAGTGTGCCGTTTATGAAGATCGAATTTTGCGTATTTAAACTATCTATCTCTTTTTACATGAAATATAATTTCCTGCATTTGAGTGTTGCGCAACTATAGCGATACAAAAAAATGAGTGTGCACAAGCCCTAAAAAAGATTTAGGAGGTAGAAAATATCATGTATGATAGTTTACACAGACCTTTGAATGACCATATTAGTCATAATATGTCATTTCCATCATAAACTGGAAAGACACAAATCGTACATACATCCAGTATTTCAATTCACTCTCATTTGAGTTTGTAAACTCGCAGTGTTGAATTAAATATTAATTCTATAAAGGCTATACTAGAATGATAGAATAGCCGATTTCATTTATTCAAGCGATAGTTTCTCATTCCCTTGAACCTACAAAAGAGATTACTTCATGAGGAATACAACAGTCACACAATCATTGCACATTGGAACACAATAACCCTCTTCCCGACCTACTCCTGCCAATAATACTGTAGTTGTAGTGACTACAAACATTCTAAACGTACCCAGGTACATGACGCAAACCGAATCCCTTCCCTTCCCTATGGACAGTCCATCAGTTGTTATAACAAGCAAAAACTTGATTATACAACTGGCTTACTTAACACTAAGACTCAACTAATCGCTGCTATAAGCAAAGCAAGTGTCGCACGAGAATCGTTGAAAAATCGCGCGACTGTCGTGCGTCACTTGTTTGTTTTTTTTTTTAAATAATGTAGCATAACGAGTGTGACCGTGGCTATGCGATGCGCGGGCGCTTGCCGGGCGCGCGACGTCACATCTCTATGGAGACGCCAGAACCGCCGAGGCGTGTCTCTTTGACTCGGAAGCCATTTTCCAAGAGCTCACCGCAGAGTGAGTCGACTATGTTGCGAGGCGTCGTCGGCGGGATTAATACCATTGCGTATCTGTAACAAAGATTTTATAAATTAAAACATCTATAAGTATGAAACAGTTGGTAAAGTACAGCCTAATAAAGGGGCATTATTATTATTATTTTATTAAGCTTTTCAAATATCTCGGGACTATAGGGTCCCGGACCTTTGGTAGGCATACAAGGGGCCGATGCCAACTAGCAGAGGCCCGTTAAACTCTATAAAGGAAATTAAGCACAAACCTACGATTATTCGTGTACCTATGCACTATGCAAGTGCACCCACGGACAACCCTCGGTTGGTGTTGAACTATTGCGGGATATGGATTATTTTTAAAACACTCCTCCACTTCTTTTTGAAACTCCTCCAACGAAAATATGATGTTTGTTTTCGAACGGAGTCACGGGCAACAGCTGGTCGCTATTATATTTCAGTTAAATATCCTAGATTGATTGAATAGACAGGTGTTATTACAAAAGTGAAGGCTGCAGATCGACCACCTTTAATTAGGTTTTGCAAATAATTTACGAAATTGGGATATGAGAACATGAACCTTTTAGTATAATTAATTTCATCATTATTATTATAAAAACAACACAAATTGAATCATTCGAACATTCGAGTCACTTCATGGTTTTCGTTAAAATAAAAAATGAAACGCAAGATGAAACAATGCTCAATAAATAAACATAAAAATCTCAAGTCTGAGAAAATCATAAATCTGATAATATTCACAAGATAAATTATTTTAAATCAAACATGGATTTTTATAACCGTGTTTGACTTGTCTACATAAAGGATTCGAGTTTTGTGTGAAACTGGTTGAGTGACTTTCGCGAGTTCATTCAACTTTGATTGACGCATGTATGACGGATTATTCGATGTCTAACCAAGAGATAAAAGAGTAATCTCCTAACAATATGTTTTCGCTCAACTGTCAAATAAGAGCCTAACAAGGATAAGGGGTGCTACGGGCTACACACTTAAAAATAATATCATCCCGCCCGGCTGAGCCGTATCATGCCGACCCGAACTAGTGTGTAGCACTCCCTATGTTACAGTGAATCCACCTTTTTTTCGAAAATGCAGGTCTTTCGCGCATCTTAGACCTAACTCTTTTAACACATACGGAAACGGTCCATCGGAAAATTACTCAATCAACCTGCCTAGCCTTTTCCCAACTATGTTGGGGTCGGCTTCCAGATTGGAAGCCGCACCCCATTTACTTGGTAACACGATACCCTTTGGCATGTCTGGTTGTCAGACTTTTGGGCTTTTGACTACCCGTAACGCCTGTCAAAGATCCACGAATGACAGCCGGGACCAACGGCTTATCAGATAAGCACATCCATACTAACATTATACTCTTCACGCTTAAACCGCTGAACCGATTTAGATGAAATTTGGGATAGACATTGTTTGAGTCCCGGAAAAGGACATAGGATAGTTTTTATCCCAGAAATCATCCTTTAAGGGGGTGAAAAGGGGGGTGGAAGTTTGTATGGGAAATCAATAACCGTTGAACCGATTTAGATGAAATTTGGCACCTGGGTAGACCGTGACCTGGATTAGGACATAGGATACTTTTTATTCCGATATTCCTACAGGATCGAGACTTATGCAGGTGAAACTGCGGAGCGCTACTAGTATTGAGATATGTAATGGATGGTCACCTACGAACCGAACGCGGCAAGCATAGCTTAACCTTCAATCGACCCGGAAACATACTACCGGGATAAAAAAAAATATCCTGCCCAGGTCATGGTCTATCCGTGTGCCAAATATCATCGAAATCCGTTCAAGCGTTGAAGTGTGAAAAGATAAAACAAATTTACTTTCGCATTAAAATACTAGTATAGATATAAAGTTGTATTTCTTACCCGCCCCCACCGGCGCCGGTAAGCTTGCAGGCGAGTCCCTTAGCACGCGCGGCGGCTCGGATCACCTCCAGCGCTGGGTGCGACACACCCAGAGCTGACAGCAGGCAGTGGTTCATGTCCCATAATTCCTGAAACGAACAAAAAAAATTTGTGAAAATTAAACGTAAGTCCTTGACCTAAGATAAGCCTGTTTAGAAATAAAATCTACGAGGTAGATGCCATTTTGTATTTTGTAGATCTATTGCTTCATTCATAGTGTAGCTCGCGCCACGAAAGATGAGACTTGACCCCGCCTCCCGCGCTCTTTCCGCCGCCCCTATGACGTCCGGTCCCGTCCCGCGCTCAGACCTCATACCGCTAAAGAGACCTAAAATCGTGTACTGCGCAAGTCAAACCACGTGGTGTGTCAAGTCTCATCTTTCGTGGCAAGCATTGTACAAGCAGCTTAAAATATGCTGTTCTAGATTCCGATTGAGGATTAGACGTACAGGGTGGCAGGAACATCAACGCATAACATGTTGTAAATAGCTGTTCCATACATTTTGACCGCGTAGGTATTGCTAAAAATTGCTCTTTTGAAGGTACTTTTCTATAAAATAGTTATTTTTTTACAGCCGACGAAAAAATTTCTACGCAGCGGGGTTCAGAATCAAGTACTGAATATATGGTAACAGGTGCATCGATGTCCCTGCCACCCTGTATATGTTAATGTGATAAAAATCATAAAGCCAATAGTTTTTTCAAAGGATGTACTGAATTTGCAATTGATACCGCTAAACAATCAAAATGAGCAAGCCTAACTTTCTAATTGACGTCAAGATAATTTTCTAAACCAAAGAATCATGAGTGTGTCAGATTTACGCATTTTTGAAAAAAACGATGACGAATGATGACTCTCGTGTTTATTTAAAATCCAAGTAGTTAGGCATAGAAAACTTTACAGGCGATGCGGAAAATAACAACAGATTTGTCATAATCCAAAAAGAACAACACAGCTATTTTAGTACTAGGCGCTTACGCACGCAATGTTACAAATACAAAATGTAGGCACAAAAAATTTCGCAACGTAATTTACGTAATAGAACAATTACGTAATAAAATAAAATAATGTCGTGCGTGCATCATCGGACTACGTTGATTTAGATGCGTCGACAAAACAATTTTATAGCAGTGTTCATAACCTCAGATAATTTACATTCCATCGCCACAGTACTTTAGTAAAATGTATTCTAAGTTGATTTTTGAGTAACCATTTGTGACAAAATGGTCTTAATAAGTTTTTGGTTGTAATGTAATTTGAACTCTGTTTAGTATAACATTCAGTTTGTGTTCCATAACTTGAAAATTATTCTCAAATTCTTAGGCTGGCCGCATACGTCCGGTTTCCGAACGGAAAATATAAGAACATGTGCGCTAAAGAGAAGATTTTGTATGAAATGCGTACATTCGGGGTCTCCGAATCAGGAAATCGGACGTATGCGGCTAGCCTTAATTCATATATACATATAGTACACATTTTATTTCACAACAAAGGTTTGAGTGCGGCTGACGTCACTTAGTTTACTTTAGGTTGTAAAAATAGCTATAACACTTTCCATCATTCATCTTGCTATCGTCCCATAAATGTCAGTTGTTGGTAAGTTCCCCTACATTGCTTTAGCACGATTTTGTAGGATATTGCCATGATTCATACCATACCATGTAGAAGGGAACGTTTAAAATGAGGCTCGTTTATCAAATATACCGGCTTGCGACGAAGTGTCATTGAGTTAAATGCCTTTTTTATATTCTCCATTAGAAGCCATTGAATCGAGGAGGAAATTTCTTTGTGAAGTTAGTTAGTATTTAAGAGTAAACGTAGAACGCTACATTAATGTTTAAGGAGTTAGGTAATGGTGTATGTAGGATGACAAATAAGGTACTTACTGCTAAATGCTGGTATTCTGCTTCAGAATCAATTTCACACTTGCCACTGGAGAGTTTTTCCAAAACCTTGAATGGAAGACAGAAAAAATATTTGAATCATGTTAGAGACGTATCTATGTTACATTAAGGAATTTGCGATGACACTTATAATTTAATCATTTACTGAAATCACATTGCAGTTATGGCGTATAATCAGCCCCTAAACGTTCAAACTGCTGGGACACATGCCTCCAGTCTGTGAGACGGAATTGGCCGTAATCCACCACACGGGCCCAGTTATGAGTTGGTAGATGTCGCATGTCTTCGAATTTTTGGTTCTAGGACATGCCGGTTTCCTCAATATGTTTTCCTTCACCGTTTTGGGAGCAGTGGTGATGAAATAATTTACACAAAGTAAAGCGCCTGTCTGGGATTGAACCTACGACCGACTCGCAGCCGTTACCACTGGGCCACCACTGCTCTCACTGGCTGTGTATGGTAATTATAGATGAGCAATCCACCGAGTTTAAACGGGTGCTTTTGGTAAACACCCGATAAACACCCTATTTTCTGGGTGTTTATCAAAGGGTTTAAATCGGGTGGATTGCCCATCTATAATGGTAATACATAACCATAGTAAAATATTCGATGCAGTTAAGAAAGTGAGAAAGAGACCAAACGTAAGTGTTCAATACTTTGATTCATAGATTCAGATACAAAGTAGCACAAAACAAGGTTCTATGCATTACTATGCGTAGAACCCTAATACCTTAGAATCTATCAAGCCGGTCCTAGGATTAAAATAGCTCAGAGTGTGTCAATGTTTACGATAGTACGCAAGTTGTATCTGACTGAGACGAACGGGTTGTTTGCGAGGTAAGCAACCTGTCAGTGCAATACAAAAGGTGAGTATAGACTAGAGCATTGACTTGTAACAGAACATCGAGCATTCGCCGTTTTTAAATTTTATCGAACTGCATTTCGAACACGACCCTCGATGTCTTGTTACATTACAACCTCATTTTAAAAACCAACGAGCGTATTGGTGTAACGTTTTATCGAGTAAAGGCACGAGCGATATCTGTAGGTCCGACATTTCAACAATGAATGCAAGGTAGAAAGAAATGTTACAGGTAAATGCTCATTCGCCGTGAGCATTACGTCGAACGCAGCGTCGAGCATTCGCAGAAACGTTACATTACATGGAAATTTGGAGATTGAGCTTTTACCTGTATTGTACCATTCTTTGTATACTACTCACCTTTAGGTATAAATTTATTGGCGAATTACGCGCCGTTATATTGACTAATAGAAATAGACGTTTGGACACTTGGTTATTATTAAACGTGCGATTTATATTCAAGGCATACTATCTTCTATATAATATATACAGGGTGTGGCGTAAATAGTGGTCCACCGTTAAGGATTCGATATACCAGATAACTTACTATAACATATTACAATTTTAACCATTTTTACCCAAGGGTTCCGAAAGTATATATTTTTTGTTTTTTATTTACGAAGTTTCTACCTTTTGTTACAAATTTGGTTGTAGTATCAACAAAAACCACTAATTTTTCATTGTGATTTCTGTTAATTACTGCTGAATACTGGAGCTATCGTATAAAATTATGGTTTTTTATGTAAATTTAGAGCTTTCGAACAAAAAGTTAGTTCTTCTCTATTTTAACCCTAATTTTTAACATAATCATGCAAATTCAAGAGCGATTTATGTAAAAAAAAAAGTACTACTAAAATGGTTAAAATTATAATAGGTTATAGCAAATTATCTGGTATATCGAATCCTTAATGGTGGACCACTATTTACGCCACACCCTGTATATTAAATAGACTTTGATATTGCAAGCCTTGAATGACAGGATAATGAAACTCTGGACATTGATTATCGACACGATATGACACTAATCACGGAAACGTGTCGAAAGTTGTTGCGCCACCACTTCGCAGCTGAAACGCTAGGAATGAGTGAAGCGTCAGGGTAGCCTGCGAAATTCAAATTTTCTTAAGTTTCTTGCAATTTACAGGTCAGTATAAGGTTGTGTGTTGATCTAAATATGATTCGCAGCCGTAACAAATATTTATTTATAGAATTATAATTATACAAATGATCAATACAACTCTCAAGTTCATATTACCCTATTTAATGACTATTTCATGAAATCATGACATTTGAGGCCAATTCTAACTTACTTAAGGTCAATCCTCACTGAAAGAGCAGCGGCGCGCAGTAGCCGTAAGAGCAAGTGACTTTCCCCTTTTGACTAGTCGCTAGAAGGCTCGTGCAGCCTCGCGGCGCCGCGCTGCCCCTCCTTTGCCTTCAAATAACCATAGATAATGGCCGCTGCTCTTTCAGTGGGGATTGACCCTAAAGGTGTTACGTCTTATTCTAATAATTATAATTCGGTAAAGAAAAAGTGATTTGCAGTAAAAACCACACACTCACTGCTACTTAAGCAGTGAGTGGGGCACATTGCTCTTTTGTTGTTTTGTTTGGCAAATCTTCGGTTTTTTCTGGGAACCTGGAGTGGCGATTGCGTATCGCAACCGATACCTTATGCACGTTTTTAGTAATTATAATTTAAATTTTAGTAATTCCTTGCGTTTAAACTGCGAAGAGGAGGCGCCCTAAATTTTAACACTTTTGTGTGTTTTGTGTCATATTGTGTCGTTATACAATGTCCCGAGTTTCATTATTCTGTCGTATGACGACCGAAGCCAAGGGGAAGCATAGAACTGGTCGCTGTGGCGTTGTTTGGAGGCATGTGTCCATTAGTGGACGCGTTTGCCTGAATTATGGTCTTATGTAACTTTTTACCTTCAAAAGGTGAAGTTTTTTTTGCCTTATTCCAACTTTCTTGTAATCTGTGATTATACAGCAAACATAATTTTTATCTACAGCTAATCAAATATAACTAAGACAAATAAAATACCTTTATGAAACCAACCTGCGTGGCTGTATGAGCAACATGATCACATGCATCCATGATATGGTCCACTGCGGCGGTGTTCCTCTGCCTCAAAGCGGCGACCTTCACCACCAGGGCTCTGGTCTCTCTGGAGACGCGAGAGTCCACCAACAGGACTCGCAGGTCCATCTTTATGTCTAAGTGACGAGGCTTGCTGCCCTTTTTGAAGGAGACCAGAGAGCCGAAGGTGCAGGTGGCGTTGTCTATGCCTGTGGATGGAAAAAAGATTGAATTAGTTTATGATGTCATTGTAAATCTAAACTAATATAATAAAAAAAAAGTTTTTACACTTTCGCGCTAAAACGGTAGAACGGATTTGGATGAAATTTGGCACATGGGTACGCCAGCAAACATTTTTGTCATATAATCAAACATTTATATGACCTTGAGTCGTACTAAAGTTATTTTACAGTATTTTTTTAAACTCTTCGTCATATACTGGTGCATTATGTGTCCGAATAGTCATATACATTTTTTGTCGTATAATAATGTCATGTAGACGTTATTTCTACATTTTTATACAATCGTCATATAATAGCGTCTACGATGACATCTATAAAACTTACTAATACAACTTTTCGTCGTGTAAACGTTTTCGTAGTATAAATGTCATAATACTGTCAATTTGGTCATATAATTACCTTTTAAACATCTGCTAAACGGATGATAATTGTTTACACATAGTATTTGTAACCATTATATATAAGTCGAATAAGTATTACGAGTGCAACCTGTATACATCCTAAAGTATCACAAACATGATAATACGACCGCTATATAATTAATATTCATATTAAAGCGCTTCAAGCACGTAATTTAATACAAAGTAATAGAGGTCAAGCTGAGAGTGAGAAAAATGAGAAGGGTTCCGTATCACATTTAAATGCTGAACATTGGGAAAAAACGTCCCCACCCTTGTTGCATTTTTTTTCATATATAAAATAAAAGAGCGTAAAAAATACATCATTTTATTGTTTGACAGTAAATGTGAAAATACTAAGGGAAAAAAGTTATTCATCCACAAAGAGAAACACAATCAATAATTTTTATTAAGATATATTTTTGAGCACACAATACATGCTTAAAATAAACAATCATTGCGACTGAGAATCGCGCCAGTCTACCTACACTAAAGCCACAGAATAAATAATAGTACCTACTAACCTTAAATCCAGGAAAATTAACAATTGTACGATGGGTCATTGAAGTCGTCAACGGTTGGTTCAAGAGACACTTTAAAACATTCAGAAATCAAATTTTTGATAAAAGCCTTCCGAACCTATTTATTGACTTTCGTATAGGTGGAGCTCTTCTGAACTCGTTTAGAGACGCTTTAACGCTGCCAATTTCGTGGAGCATGTTCCTAACAGCTAGGAAGCTATGTAACGGAACAAAATGTTAATCGACAGCGAGCGTCATTCGTGACATTAACTGACGATTCCATCGATATGCCTTTTCCTGTATTTAAAGAGGAAGATATCGTATTGTTTAGTCTAGGAACATACGATATCTAACTCGCAAGCTCCTACGATTACTTAACCTCTATGATTATTTTGTATTTAAAATAGTATTAACATAAATAATAAATATAATTTTTAGAAGCATTCATTTCTACAACCATAATGATTATTATACTGAACCATACGTATACAGATTCATTTGTAATATCTTATGATTACTTACTTTGTTATTTTTAAAATCTATGAACATGATAAAAATCATAAAATAGTAACCATACAGAGCAGTCTAATATAAAATAATTAAGAAAAACATTTTTTTGCCACATTCATTATTTCATACTTTCTTTCAGTATTTGTTATTCAGAATAACATCGATTTTTTCACACATGGCCCATAGTACTACACTGCTGGGGATGGGGTCCATACAAATTTTCCCATTTAACCAATCAATTTAACCAAAATGTTTGCCAAAGTTCAGGACTCTTGTTCATTTTCCGAAGTTGAGAGTTCATCCTCCGAAAATGAAGATAATGTTGATAAAGCAGACACTTCAACCAAAATCGATGACTTCAGAGACCATTATAAAAAGTGGTCTATTGATTTTAATATTCCTCGTCTCGCAGTATTCTTTGATACAAACTTATCAACATCTGCATAATTATAGATCATTGTGGGGTCTACCTAAAACAAAAGTATTATTTAGACTTAACTAAGTTATATGTCACGCAAATCCTTCTGTTCTAAAATGTAAATGTTTTGAACTAAGTTAGCCAGGTGTTTATAATTTTATTATTGATCCCTAAATTAACTTTCATGGCGTATAAAATAGGTACACATTTACAATGAACACGCAGTTTATAGGTCGGGAAGTTATATAGTTGTCATATAACGCAGTCACTTAATAAATTATTAATAAAAATATGTAAAAACATTCAAATTTTAAAAGCGCATAAAAAATTTGTTACAAACTTACCTCACATTTATCAGTAAACTTGATTGCGCAATGGTTTACAACTGATGAAATGGTTTTATCACCTCAAATAACAGAAAAATGCAATATTAATACAGCTGTCAAAAACACTGCCAAATTAAATTAATCTTTTATAATATAATTCGTAAGCATCATCTTTAAATGACAATAACACAGCGATTACATTATATAAAAGTCATATTGTGTGACAAGTAGTCAAATCATCGACGTATATATGACTACTATGCGACTAAATAGGTAATTATAGGACTGTTACACGAAACTCTTAGCGCCTTAAGTTGAATAAAATGGGCCCTAATGCCGTCGAGTAAACGTCCCTATGACATTTATACAATTATACTAAATAACATTAAATTGCCACCAAAACGTCTACTCAACGTCTTAAATGTTTATTGGGGGTAGACCATGACATGGATTAGGACTTATGATATCTTTTATCCAGATATTTCCACGGGATCGAGACTTATGCGGGTGATTATTTGCGTTGCTAGTAACTGACTAAAACTGCTCTAGAAAGTCATGACAGAATGTCATTATGGTCACGCTAAGCCAAGAGCTTGGTGTTTATGGGTCACCTACTATTTTCATTTTGTTACGTCCAGATAGTCACGAGGGTGGGACAATCATACAATTTCTGGAGCTCAAAGTTAAGTCTAGATTCATTTCGGATATCACGAAAACACTCAATAATAAAACAAATCTGAAAAAGTGGGAAACTCACGAAACATCTGGTCTTTTTGTGTACACGATCAACTAGTACATATGGTAGCGTTGTGGTTGTGGGTAAGCAAATTTGAAGATCACTAAGTACGTCATATTGGCTTGAACGTGTTGAAATATTGGTTGTAAGTAAAACAAATACTTTAAAACCTAATATACAAACGGAAAGCCCGAGGAGCAGATTTTTCCATAATATGACGTAGTTCCGTGAAAACATATCAGATGTTTTAACGAACAACATGGTCGGTCAGGATAAGGTGCCCACTGTCCAGCAATTTAATTTCCAGAAATGTAAATAAATATGTGTTTATGGACAAATAAACACATATTCTATGACTTTTCAAATAGTATTAGTCATTCTAAATTAAACCTATTACAAACTAACATGAAGTTTATATTTGTTTAAGAGAAAATAACATCAATTGTAAGCAAGGATTGATTGATTTGAAGGCGGGGTAGCTATGTATCATCCAAGTCATTGTATTTAATTACCTATGACGGCTATACACACCCACTACTCAAGTAATTGGTTAAGCAATATTAAAACATCTTAATTAACATATTAATGTTAAAAGATGCATTATGTATTCAATACAGGGTTTAACAATATTTTATAAATCAATATATGCACGTTACGATGACGTATATAGTAAAACCACGATATATTTGTTTAAATATTAAAATGTGGTAATTACACAAACTCAAATAATAATTAAAAATGGATCCGGTGTCATTATGTATTGGTTTTGTTTTAAGACGTATTTCAAGTCAATATTTTTTTAAATGTGTAATTTCAATGTTAAAAGGTTGCCATGCCGCGCGCCGTGCTATACATATCATTATTATGAATAATGTATAAAGACGTAAATTATTTTCACACTTTTAAATTCATTGATGTTCAAAAAAGTGTAGGTAGTCAAAAAAGTGTAGAAGTCCAAACGTTTACTACTTACTCCGAATTCGATCAAAAGTTTTCCGAAAATGAGTTTGAGGAAATCCTTGTTTTGGCTACTGAATCAGATTCGAAGACATGATATCACGCCTGTAATCCCGAAGGATTAAGCAGAGGTGTACCTATAGTACTTCACTCACATTTCACCAGTTATGTTTAAGTCCCGTGTAATGGGGGGCGAGCTTATTGCCATCTACCGGGCGCAAATCCAGACTCCAGACTCCAGAGTCCAGACTGAGAATCCCAATAACATGTTGCCCGTCCCTCCAGGCTGCTACTGAGAAATCCCTAATGGAAAAACCCAATAAAATTTGCTCGACTTGGGAATCCAACCCAAGACCTCATACTCAGAAGTAACGCTTGGAATCTCTAGACCAACAAAGCCGTCAGAAGTCAGATTCGAAGAGAATCTATTAATCTATTTTTTAGCTCGTTTAAGACACGCAACAAACATTAGCTAATAATACAGATAATGTAATGAGATAGGTAACAAGTCAAGGGCTGCCTTGAGTATGGACCACTTAGCAATGTTTATCTTCGTTCATTAAACAATGTGGGGATCGGCGCCTTGTAAACTTCGGATCAATATTTGTAGAAGGCCCGGAGAGCTTATGAAGTTTAATTAAAGTTAAGATTAATAACTTGTCCGTATTACGTAACAGTAGAAACACGTATTATTAAAGGACCACTTTAGTTGCCATTGATTCGTCGGGATGTAATATCAATAGTGTACCTTGACCCTTCGAGTAACGGATTCAGAATTTGAGAAAGGCTCAGAAATTCCCACGAAATCACTTTTATCTATTCAAGTACAAGTAAAGTAGTAAGTACCTGTTACTAGTACAATTATAGTAGTGTATACTACAAATCTCCTTCATTATCTTCTTCTTCGTCATGTCGATGATTCCATTTATATAACCTACTAGCTTCGCCTCGCACTTTCACCCACATAAGTCTCAATCCCGAGGGAATGTCGGGATAAAAAATCGTATGTCCTAATCCAGGTCAAGGCCTATACCCATGTGCCAAATTTCATCCAAATCCGTTCAGCCGTTTTATCGTGAAAGCGTAACAAATAAAATTAGATACCTACCTACAATAAAAAATCAACTGTTTCTCTTTTTTTAATATTATTTTAGAAATAAGCTTCGCCCAGAATTCGCAAAGGTCTTCCATAGTGCAAGTGTTATTGCACAGCGAACACGACAAATCCTTCATTATAATTTATTTAGATTCAATCGCCTAGCGAGTCTAGTCTAACCCTCGTGCGAGTTTCGTTTTCATGTTTTGGATTCAACAGCCTTCTCAAACATTCGTGAGTGCGTTCTACAACCACATATTGGTCAGTGGTCCCAAAGTATGTCAAGGTCTGTGTCGCTTTCTATCGACACTGTACGGAGGGATATGATGATGTCCAAGCCGCGAACTTGCCCCACTTAACTAAATAGATCCAGTTGATCCGTGGATGGTAAACACGAGGCTTTCAATTGGGGCTTGAGGGCAAAGACACCGGTACAAACAGGAATGTTTGTAGAGGAAAGTTTTGACTGTTTGTTGACTCGAAAACTGTTTCATACGTTTGACTGTAATCAGTCAGTGAACATATAAGTACGAATAGCAAAGTCTCGCGTGTTTAGAAATCTTAAATATTGAACTGAATGATCGAAGGAGAATTATCGTTAAAATGTCCTCCCACAATAGCATGCTATCATCACCTCATCCCAACCGGGGGTGAGGGATTGTTCCGGGGGTGCGGGATTGTCCGAAAGGGTTACCGCTACCCCGGAACATAAAGGGCTAAGCAAGGAACACGGATGGGTTTTAGTCGGTAAGAGTCTGACACTCCCTTCCGCTCCACCCAGAGCGGGAGGGGTCATTTGATGATTTCCCATCCATAAAAATAAAAAAAAAACCAGTATCGGGATATAAGCCAATTATAACAAACTAGCGACGCACCGCGTCGCATCGCAACAGCTGCCCGCCCTATTAATTCGTTTTCGTTCAGCGTTCTTGAATTTTTTTTTTCTTTTTGCTAGACTCTAGGTCGTAGCGTGATGTTAAAAAGCCTACAACCGCCCTGAAGACTTGGGCTATTAAATGCAAAAAGACTTTCAAATACTACTGGTAGTTCCAGAGATTAGCGCGTTCAAACAAAAAAAAAACAAACAAACCCTTCAACTTTAGGTATTGTATTAAGTACAGATAAGAGCTGATTAAACTTTACAACATTTAAGTTAAATACAAAAGTAAAAGTAAAATTAGTAATTTAAAATTCAGTAGACTTGGCATTTATCGTCTCAATGAACTCAAATAACTTAACGTCTTTTTTGAGGTCAATGTAGAAGAAGTGTATGGCCCCTAATCTCTGATATATGGCCAAGCTACATCTCAAGCGGTCAAGGTTTTCGTACAGAAAACAATAAAAGTACTAGCAATTTGGTCTTATATAATTTGGCAATTGTACTTAGGAATTCATATCTTTGGGGCAGTTGAGACCTTGCTCGATACATCTTCGGCAAAGTCGAGGTCAGTAATTTTATAGCAGCTAAAACTAAGATGTAATGTCTCTTGGACTTAAAACCTCTGCAAGAAAGTACCTATATAGTCCTTTGGTGTGCAGAGAAATGAGCCTATGTCTTCGATAAGCCAAATTTTAAACGAAGTTTTAGCACGGAGAGATTAGAACATTGATTACCAAATTTTATATGACAGGGTAATTAAGTGTTGGGAAACGAGAACGATTCTGAGACAAAAAATGGTCTGTGGCATTTGACATTAAAATAAAACATAAGCTCGTGTGATTTGCACACTATTTCAGCTAAGATTTTGGTCCAATTAATGGTAATAGAATACAGATTAGTTTCTGAGTTTCAGGCTCATAGGTTCAAAGATCGATAAAAAATTAAATTAAAAATATTTCGGAAGAAACACGATAAGTTTTCTCAAAATTAAACAGATAGCTTTAAAAATCTTATCAACGAGACAAAATTGGCCCTTGTACTTTTCAAAACTACCTAATATCTCTTCATTTTGATGTGTAAAGGAAATCGAGCAATGAATTCTATCAACTACTACAAAGTATTCCAGGTTCTAGCCTCGAATACTTTGTAGTAGTTAATAGAATTCAGATAGTTCCAGATAACCCCTCTGACGTCATTAAAAACTTTGTTTAAACTGAAGAATATACTAATATCGACGCTGCCAGAGAAACCAAAACATTAGAGATGAAAGATTTACCAATGATTTCGAAGTTTTATTTACCAGACAGACTAAACGATCAACACATTTGGATTTAGACAGCTTAATATACGTTTTACTACAGAAATACTATAGTATATGCAAATAGAAACATGGAAGCTTTTAAATTGACGATACGATATAGAATTGAGGTCGCCTAAGGTTAATGCAGGCTAAAATTGTATGTTCTAGGATAGTTTCCGAGCTGATCGAACAGTTTTTGTTACAAATGGTTGATGGTATTTATAAAACGTCGATGCACGTCGAGATTGCTACTAGGGCAAAAGCTTGGTTTATTGTCTTTGGTACTATTTTAGAGAAATTATGTTAAACAGGGAAAAAATTAAAGATTAATGTAGGTTAGGTAGGTAATTGTGTTTAGGATAACTCACCTGATGGAGACCCGTGCATTATCCTCTCGCAGTTAAACGCCCATTCCGATATAATCTCTCTCTCAGTCATACTAAAATCTTCACTGGTCTGATCGTAGAACGCGTCAAATGACGTCGAACTCTTTAATTTGAGGAGCTGGATCAGAGCACCCGCTAAACACACGGCGAAAGATGCCGAACTGCCGGTACCCGCTCCAATAGTTAGTTCAGATCCTAGTGAGATCTCCAACGATCTGACAGGAAGATTGGTACTTCCAAATATTCCGGAATAGACGTATAGGAAACTGCGTAAGGAATTCTTCTGGTTATTTTGTAATGCGTCGAAGTTTGGCTTGATGAGGTGTAGGAACTCGTCAACTCTTCGCAGATGATTGTCGTGGTCCAGTTTGTCTGGCAATCTCCAGGAGAATTTTCCTGTGATGCCTGGTGCCAGCTTCGGATGGAAGAGGCTTTTGACTGTGGGTTCCAGCGGTAGGGTTTCTTCTAAACCGACGCATGGTAAGTGGATCCGTATCGTCGGTTCTACGTGATAGTTTACTTCCTGTAAAGGAGGAAAATCGCGTGTTAATCTTACAAAGCTTTGATGATATTTAAATTGGGTTTTAAATATCAGTTGGTGGCTTTGTGGCTTTCAATTACATTATGATCTAATGTACATCTGTCATAGGAAATAATTTTATGTATTTCCTATAAGTCACGTTTCTTATAAAGAACGTAAACTATTGCAGTTCAAAGAGATTTATTCTCGTAAATATCCATTACGTCTGTTCAAGTCATAATGGTACATCATTTTTGTAATATTTTACATATTCATAACACATCATTCCTCTGGCTATTTTCTACATCTTCATATTTTAATATTAATAGGGACATTTAGTAAAATTACCATCAATTTATTTGACTTAGCCCCTTGTTATATTATATATTTATACAAAATGAATTGTTTACGTTAAGTAAATAGCTTCTGAAGCTATTAAATATACTATGTCTATTAAATTAATTGTTGATGAAGCTTTTAATAACTGAATAAGTTAGGTTTAAAATAAAATAAGGAAATTAGGTACCTGTACCTACTATTATAATTATTATTTTTATTCTTTGGAACTTTACTAAACCCCATATTAAAAAGTAGGCTCCTATTGTTGACTAGTCAAATATTTCAAGTTTTTTTTTTTACAATTTTGGAAATAATTATGATTTTCGAAAATATTTCATCTATGAAGTAGAAGCACCAAAAATGGTGTACTATGTATTTCATAACTTGGTCTTCAGTTACTGTTTCTATCAATAAATAATTATTAAAAACGAATTCTGTTTTTCTCAATTTATTTATCTACCTCCCTGACCTATCAATATAAAATTTCTTCCTCCCTAAACACACAGTCACTAACTCAACTAGGTATTGCCAAAGTCAGCTTTCTAAGTAACGATGTAGGCTATGCACCTAACGGCTATATGAGCCAATACATTGGTAATATTTAGACGCCATATAGGGACACCTTACACACGACCAGTAATCGTACACAAGCGGATGTTAGTCTACCAAGTTTTCGGAAATGTTTAAAACTTCCTTTAAATCTTCACAGGTAAATATATTTTATTTTTCTCCAACTAAAAGTTATAATTATATAGCTATGTAATAAGATGGAATCTTTCCAAAATACTGGCCTACCAAAACTAATAACTTTTCTACGTAAATATACAGGCTAAAAAACGTGTCATAAACGGGAGAAGACACTGACTCCTGTAACACAGGTTTTTACCTAGCTCAGAAGTCAGGGTTACCGTTATCGTTGTATCATATAATTTTATGCCAATAAAAATATTTATTATTATTAAAAAAAAAACTACAGCAAAGCCAAAATCTACGCAAGCTGTACAAATCCAACTAAGTAACAAAGAGCAAAAATAATATACCTACTAATAGTAAAACAAAGAAAGCCAAAAATTCAACACAACAAAAAACAATCCTAAAACTAAAAATAAAATAAAAAAATATATAAAATGATTAAGTACCTTAATAACAATCGAGCTCCTGAGCCCCAAACTGACAGCCACCGCAGTCTTCCCGTACACAACCGAATGCTCTCCATGCAGGATCACTTTACCGGGAGCAGACACACTTACTGTGTACAAGTTATCTATTCCGTTCAACATTTTTAATAACAGTCTTTACACGCAAGGACTCAATAAAAACAACATATATTTTGTGCTACTTCATTATTATTTCCAAGTTACATTTCAAGACTTCTGCGCGTTCCACTGTTCTACCGTTAGCGTCTTTTGCGTGAATGCGTGTATGCTCTTCAGTTCTTCTTGAAGTACTGCGTTCACCAATCTGTGAAGCGAATTATTATACTAAATAAGTATAATGGATCGATTGTTATTCTAATGGGGACGTTTGAACGTGTTAGTTGGAGATACTAATCTTGCTGAATACAAAACGGCTTTGTCATCTTATCGTTCGGGCGTTAAGATTTTTATGAATGGCTTTTCCGTATTCATTGACTTTTCAACCCTTAGTATTTTTGTGTGCAGTTTCAGTTGCAAGCGTCATCAGTCATGGGTTACGTATTGTTAGTTCTCACTTATTTAAATGTTAAAAAAGTGCCCTGAATTTTTATGTTGAGTTCTTTGTCTAAAAGTGCACAGTGTCCGATGACGTCTAAGATAGGTCCTAATTTGAATTCCCTTTGAATTTATATTTAGCAAGATTATCTTTGGATTTTTGCGCTGGTTTTCCTCAAGAGGTTTAGATACATACAGAACAGGAAAGTATTTAGTTTTATTATTTCTACGGGGTAAATGATCGATTTTCTTTATGAAAATGCTGTTACCAGACTGACAAGCTCAGGTTTTTTGCCTTTAATTTTTTTTTCTCTTTTTTAAAGCTTTTCTTTTTTTATGCGAATATGCCTTTTCTGTTCGTATATCGTAATAATTTTCTCTCTTCAAAATTTCGTCTATAGACGCCGTGGTTCGTTTGGCGCAGTCAGCAATATAACAAAACCTGATGCGTTACGCTGTACTACGACAACGATTGCGTATAAACCGTTGCCATCACACATACATACATTGTATCCATGTTGTCAACTTCTGGCACTCAGCCACGGGTTTTATTGCAATTTTTGCACGCATGTCGTATGCACAATGACCTTCTCATGGTCTCATTGCGGCTCAATATCGATAACAATGCTACTATTATGCGATATTGTTTGATTGTATATGACTTGGGACACGTAGACGGGTTGTGAAGTGGTATTCTTGGGAATACCAGTGTGTTATAAATGTTATAATCGAGTTTATTGTGCCAGGAAAGTCCAGAGAAATATTGATAATGGTTTTTGTCTTGTCCATCCCACGCCCATTTACGATATAGTTAAATGGCGATAAACAAATTGCAACCTTCACCTTTCTTTTCATTTGAGCATATATTATTGAACTAGCTGTGCCCGCGACTTCGTTCGCATGCACGTCGGAAAACAAATTGAATTTCACGGGTTTCATTTTTTATGCACAGAGCCCTAAGAAAAAGAATTAGGGCTCTAATTCTTTTTCTAAAATAAAAGTAGCATAAGATACTCGTTATAACATGAGCTATCTGCCAGTGAAAGTCCCGTCAAAATCATCCAGCCGTTTCGGAGATTAGCCAGAACAAACAGAAAGAAAGGAAAAAGAAATTAAAAATCGTGTTTTTGTTATACGTATACTTTCTTATGCATTTAGTAAAATGCTGTTATTTTGACATTACAAACAGACACTTCAATTTTATTTATTTGTATAGACGGATAGATAGTGAGATTAACGAGCAAAGTGCATACTTATAGCTTTCGCAAGTATCGCAAAAGGAGATTAGGAAATGTATCAAAAGGATAAGCAGTATCCTCATACAAGTGGAAAAAACTATTGATTGATCGTTGTTTAAAAGCAATACAAAATAATGTGCGAACTAATCTAGTAGACCCATTTGTAACGCTTTTATTATGACTTGACCTGGGGAAATAGATTTCCAATTACTATTTTTAATGGCTTCGATGACGGGTGCCAACCTGCCAACGTAGTTTAATTACATACTGTTTGCTAATTTTGAACCAGATCATATGTACACGAATCAAGATTCCCGATACGAATACTGTTTATAGCTTCGGAGCTTCGTTCAAAAGGGAACAAATGAATCACTGAATGATTTGATCCCGGTGTTGGTGTTACAATCAGTGCACCGCCATTGGATTCTAATTTGCGTTCATGGTCTGTACGATTCAAAGTGATTGTTTTTAATGATTTGCTGATATTTTATAGGTCAATTATCGCCTACACGTGACTTTCGCTTATATTTGTTATCTGTGTTTTGTTTATGGGTGTCCACTTGACTAGCCTGGCGATGTTGGATTGGCGGTTCTGGACGCGAAAAACAATAGTTTAAGGATATCTAGGATGCACCGCAAAATCTATTGTTTAAACGTATTGATCAATCATACCTACTGGTTTCGACTATAAATCGGAGAAACACGTGCTTCCGCGCACACAAATAACTAGACACTTGCAATTGAAACGTTTCACTGACGGGATTGTTTCTAAATATTTCAAAGCTTTAAAGAGCAGTCTCACATTGATATTCTAAGCAGTTTCCTCAACACCATAAAAAATCTGCGTTTGCAATCCATAGGTAATTGAAACAATGGGTCAAATACTCGACGTGTGGGTTTTGGCAGCTCACATTTTTTTTGGGACACGATTTGGTTACAGGAAAACCTTAGATAACATTTGGGACTCACCTATGCCTGGCAAGTAGCGGTTTCCCCTGGAACTTATCAGACACGATAAGCACAGAAAACTTCGCGCCACAGCCGTCGCTATCATCCGTCACCTCCTGTTGGCAAAGAGACAGAACGTCAGCATTATGTCACACACAATACGTTGCGTCATGAGCCGTTAGACTAAACACGATTATTTCATAAGACAACGAGAGGATCATCAGTTAATTAGTCATCCTGTATGTAAAACTAGGAAAAGAATGACCGCCGTTCTATGAAAGGACTCGTCGGGGGCGTTCTTTCATAAAGTACTCCCACTTCTATTTCTCGAGCGACTCGTGGCTAAATAATAACATCCGTACGGGGCGAACGAAGGCTACGCGCGAGCTACGCTTGCCGCGGTCAGTTCGTGGATGGGTGACCATCTATTACATATTGAGACCCCTCTGCGCCTCGGAGTCGGAAAGCACGTTAGGCCGTTAGCCCCGGCTGGCATTAGAAGATCTTTAACAGTAGTTTTCAGAAGCCCAAAAGACTGACAACCAGGCTTACCAAGGGGTATCGTGTTACCCAGTACTGGGTTGTGGAGGTCAGATAGGTAGTCGCTCGATGTTGGGAAAAGGGTAGGCAGATTGACTTCTATGTCTGCCCTCAAGCAGAATTGCTGTGTTCGGTTTTGGAGGGCACAAGTGCTTTTAAAATTATAGGCAACTAAGCTCATGAGCCATTTTAACTTTTTTTAGACTGCCAATGCAAACTTCTTGGTATAAGAGACGATTTAAGGCACATTTATGGCGCTTGCCCGTCTCTATCAGGTAGGCAAGTAATTTTTATTTGTTTAAACATGATATATACAGGTGTCAAGAGAATGCCATCAATGCATAATCAGGTAATAAAATTCAACAAAACAAACCTCACTTTACAACACACATTGGATAATATGACCGGCGCCAACTTTGTTTATGAGATACTCGTAGGAGTAAGGCAACTATCTTGCATGAACAGTCTGCTTTCATAATAATGTCGAAGAAAAGCGTTTAAGCTGTCGAGTATTCACAGAATCACAGTCATGTAAATTGTGCTGTTTTCTATTATTTCTATGAGGATACTAAATAAAACCGCACCTACATACCTACTATTTGTTTGGCGTAACTTCCTACGCAACTCGTAATGGGGGGAACGAGTTAGGTTGCGCGGGAAAACGGGCTAGACCCGTCGCCATACTTGTGAAATATTTACCTACGCGGCTACGTCAATTATTGAACAGAAACGGCAGACTGGCATATACCACACGTGAGAATTCCTTGTATCGTGAATTCATTAGTGGAAACGGAACAAACACGCGATTTCATAATATTTTTTTGGATAGCAAACTCTCGAACCCAAAACCCGATCGTGTGTAGGAGTAAAGAGTATGCTGAGGTCGAAGACCTCTTCCAAAAATAAGCTGATAATAGCGTTACTAATGAGGATGACGCCATACAATTCTAAGACAAAAAAAAGATAAAAAACGATATAACAACAACACGTCCTCTACAGAGGACGAGAAGTATAATGCGAAGATTTATGCTTTACCAACTGACCTACGTTACTCTACAACGGTCACAGGCTAGACTATATAGCAGTTAGATATATCTAGAGCATAGTATACGGGAGGCCCTGACATTGATTGGTGTCGAGACAAGAGAAATTGATGCAAATTGATCACAATTGCCCTGGAAGAGTGCTTCCTCAAGGATATACTGGTAATTGGAGCAAATGTAGATCGAACTTCAAGTATCCGGTACTTTAGTGTCAATTAAATGAATCAAAGGTCTGTGTGCATTGACAGCTTTTAATTTAAAAACATTCAAGAAACGTGACTGCATGAAAATGCAGGCATATTTTTTGCATCAGCCCAGGGTGGCATGGCAACAATAGGTGGGAACTAAGGACTGCACTGCACCATTGAATTTTGGATGTGCTCATGTTAAAGTGAAAAGAGATGATTGGCCAGAAGACCAACTCAATCTTTAATATTGCGGCCCAGTCCCTATATCTAGTAAATAACAGAATGATGTAAACACCCTCTTCAAAGAAACGCATAAATCAAACTAATCCATTAGAAGATTGCCCATCCGAATCTAACACGTAGGTACAGATTAATTACCTATAACTGTAACAATGTTTTACAATTACGTAGATTGATAATCATCCGAAAACGGTTCAGTTCGTACAACACATACTGGTTCTTCTCTCTCCTACTATGCTGTGCCCGAAAGGGTCCATATTTGTATAATTAATTTTTAGCCTAGCAAGTACTAGCAACTGTTTTACCAACATTATGGAATGCAATAAAGAATTGGAAATTGTGGTTTCGGCACTAAATCTTTTTTACATCACCATCTGTGTTTCTTTATCCGGTCTTTAGAGGTTACTAACTCCAGTGTTCATATGACAGGATCCGTGTGTTTCCCAGCCAGATGCAGATAATCTGGATACTGTCCGTTCCGAGGTTCCGAGTGTTATTTATATTCAAGGAAGCTTCAGTATTGGTAAGACACAGAACTTCAAGAACTTCTTGTTCCTCCTTTCAGGCACTGTTGTTACCTTTAACTTTCAAGATATCTCCATTATTGTGATGCTAATCGAGGTTTGTTTAACCATCCCTAACTTTATCATTAGTCATTAGTGACAGTGTATCTTGAAAAAAGGTTATCTTGTCCTTGCGTCTTATTTGCGTAGGTAACCCAGTCGTTACAATTCATTATTACAATTCAAGCAATTAAGCAATTAACCGAGGTTTTTTGAAAATGATAAGAACCCTCAACCACACAGAAAGGTTACAAAACATTTATCAGTAGGTACTTAGTCAGGTCATGCATGACATATTATAGGTGATGCGCATGCTTGTAGGCTATTTATTTATCGCTTTGTTTTACACTAATTCCGATTACTAATCACACGTGTAAATTAAGAAAAAACAGATAGTGTCTACCTTCCCACGCTGAAACCGGCAACTAAGATAGATTTAGTGCAAAGTAGCTCGTAAAGGAATCACTGTTTTATGAATTGCATCCACAATTGCACATACCTTACGTAGATGATAAAAAGGAATTTCAAATTATGGTCTAGGATTAACTGTATTCTATCTATCACCATTAATCTGTCAAGCTCCGCTAATGAGACACAATTGATTTTCTATTGTTTCGCATTTATAGTTAATTAAAACGGTACAATACCAATTACATTAAGAAACTATTAATATCAAATTTACAATTATGAATTTGTATAGTTAGTTTGTCTCTACCTATAGTATAGAGTAGAGTAGAGATAGACAAATATTGCATTATCATGAAAGGTTGCCAGGTCGTAATCTAAATCTTTTCCTACTTCAATAACACTATATCCTTGTTCCATTTCTTTGATCTTGAAAAACACGATGTGGATATGTCTATCTCTACTCTATACTATATGTAGAGACAAACTAACTATACAAATTCATAATTGTAAATTTGATATTAATAGTTTCTTAATGTAATTGGTATTGTACCGTTTTAATTAACTATAAATAAATAATATAATTATTTCCCAACTGGTGTTTTATGAACAAGGTGACATTTAACAACATTTGATAGGACAGAATTAAATCAAAATCTAACCTTCATTCCGCGACATTGGTCTCTCACATAACGACCGGCATGGATAGCGGCAGAGCGATCGAAGTTATTTCATATTTACCACACAATTATTATAAGGTTAATCGCTCTTTCAACTTAACCTTGAATAATATTTGGTGAACAAAGATTACAGTAGCATATCATTACGATACATTTGAATTAAACGGATACGCTCTTGACCGAAATGAACATACATAATAATCACGCAATTTTATATGCAAGCAGAGACTTAGCTAAATATTAACTGAAGTTTACAAAATTGAATAATTTAAAACCTTCATGAATATAAACGGCTGTACCTACAACAAAAAATGGGAAACAATTTAAGAAAAATAAACAATCTATGTGTGTGCAGCCTTCGGAATACGTAGCAAAGTCAGGCCTCTTACAAAAACATGACGCAAACTAGAAATCATTCTCTTGAATTATTTAATTGTTTGAATAATAAAACTACTGCTATAGTACTGAAAAAATTATAATTGGCAGAATCTCAGTTTAAATGACCACAGAAGGCCAATTCCCGCAGGTAATTAAAAACGTTCAAAATCTAGTCGCAATCTCACCTCAGCGACAATTAAATGTCAAAAACTTGTCAACAATGTTGACAGATTGAGACTGCGATCAGACTGTGAACGTTCTTAAAATTACGAGATTGCCCCTCTGAAGTGACGAAATCTGGTTGCCTTCTAAATTTGCACTTTGCCTAGCCCAGCAAGGAATACATGTTGCATGAAAATATTGCAAAGTTTTGGATCAAATAGAACGGAACAAATCGATATGTAAATGAAAAAGAAACAAGAAGTTTTATTTCAGAATCCATACAGCAATGTACTGACTGCGATGGATATTGTTGCTTACTTGCATGCAAGACGAACGGTCAACATGTTATTATGACAAGTCTATTCTGCTCATTAACAATCAAGATCATTAAAATTCACTAAGTACATATTATTAAACATAACTGTAAAAATGACATTAGATAGCCACAAGCAAATTAAGAAGAATTAAATTTATTGCCTAAACATTAGTACTAACCAGTAATTTACATGCAAACTTAATATGACCCCATTAGGGAAGGTCGTGTACAACCTCATTCAACTAATATGGTGAATCTACTCCTCAAACCAGTCCATTAGTATAATTAGGAGTATTAATCTGAGTAATACATCACGCATGGTGTTTTAATCAAATTAACAAGATTTACATGTCGTTTATGATTAAAAAATATCAGAAGAGTTTTCGTGGAACAATAACAAAGAAGTTTGGATGCACATACTCGTATATACAGATACTCTTTGGTTTGAGATGTCGTTTTTTTTTTTTTTGTTTAAGTATGAAACATGTCTTTTACAGATTGATCAGACAAGGGATTGCAGATGATAAATGTGATGAATAGTTCAAATACAAGTGATTCTTGCGACGCAAGAATAAGGCTGCGTTTTCAACAGAGATGAGCGAGGATGCGTAGCGAGTGATGTGTGTGAAACCAACCAATAACATCGCTTCATTTTTATAGCTTGAACTAAGTTAGCGTTGGTATTGGTTAGTTTTACACACATCCCTCGCTACGTATCCTCGCTCATCTCTAGTGGAAAGGCAGCCCTAGTCTCAAAAAGTTAAAGCCTTAAGTCAAGAAAGTGGGGACAGCAAATGGTATCTAATATCTAAGTGTTTGTCAAGTGACCAGGTTATAGCGACCTGTTTCGTCTCCCTGTTGACTTTTACAATCATGCTAGCAATGCGGATGCACTGGTCTACATCCACATGTATTTTTGGGTCATTTTTATTTGATTCTTTTTCATTGCTGGGTAGTATTAACCGTCGGAATGATGAGGACTCCCAAAATCTTTTGATCAATAGTCTTCAATCCTGATAAAGAACTGTAAGACGTGGGCATCATTTTCACATTTTAGTGGAGTTTAGGTTAATCTTGGGTCTGATGGGGCTCTGTCTCGAATAGGGTCGTACCATTATGCTGAACGATGGCCGTTTTGCCTATGTGACGCATATTTTCCCCCAACTTGTTCTTTCTTGTGTTTTTGACTGCGTCATGTCTGACATAAATAAACGTATTTTCTTTCTTTCTTTATACGATACGAAAAATCAAAACTGTAAAGGGTCAGTCTTCAATAAAGGATAACGTTAAAGGTCCCCGATAAGAACTCAACATTCTGTAAACATAAATAAGATCAAAGAGGTAAGTAAAACCCGCAAGAAAGTCCCGGAATCGTGCGGCCCAGTTGAGGTAAAATCCGTGTAATTTGCCCATTAGCCGGTACAGACGAAACGTGAAGCTCACGCCGTTATTTTAAACTCACAGTTCTCGTTAATCATTTTACAGACATTTATGGCGTGCATTATAAAAGGATGCTGGCGAAAAACAAGAAATGTGGGATGCTTCAGGCAGCAGATTGTTCCTCTAGATTTTGAAGGTAATAAAATTGAGAAAATTATGCATTTACTTATCTGTACTTACATCTACACAGATAAATAAAATCGCTTTTTTTTTTACTAAATGCATTAAGCATACTTGTATGGAAGTATACTTATGACACAAAAACATTTTTTTTTTTTAATTTTTGTCTGCCTGTTTGTTCCGGCTAATCTCCGAAACGGCTAGACCGATTTGACGGGACTTTCACTGGCAGATAGCTTCTATTTTAGAAAAAAAAAATAGGGATCCTCGCAAAAAAATAAAACTTAACAGAAACAGAATTCTTCCTTTTCATTGGAAAAGTGGTACCTTCTATAAGCGATACTAATGATACCCGACATCCATAAGAACGAAGTCGCGGGCACAACTAGTCTCGTAATATATCTGACTTTAAGGCTAAATGCAAAGTCTGTCTAGAAGAGACTGCTTAGGAGCATGAAATGTGATCAAGCGCAGTGCTCCAGAAAGCTGACAAGGATTGATTGAGACGATACATCGAGTGCATTAGCCGTAGCAATTCTGTCATGATACAACAGACTACGGAAGAGGAGCATGACTAACATGTAACCTATATGGCTTCGAATGTCGACCTACTAAACTTTCGAACCGTCTGTAAACGCGAAGATGATACACGCGAGAAACAATTTCATTTGCGTCTACTGACTACCAAGGAGGATGAAATTTTATTTAGGTACTTTCTCTTCGGCCAGGTATAACTGAAAGCTATGCTTGCTTTGCTTATAACCACTACAGAGTGTTGTTTGTGTGAAGAAAAATGTTTACAGTTCATTGTATTGTTTACATTGGAGTTTTAACTCGCTTCAGCGCTCATTCAGCGCAAAGACAATCCATACCTATTGTTATAATTTCAACTATAAACGCATCGTAAGCAATGATACCATATTAATATTATGTGGATGATTTGTAACACTCCAATAAGATCTTCAACAATAATATAAGTCTCAGCAAGTCAAACGGATGTTTTCTTTTAGAAAATAAACTTTCGAAGTAAACATACCTACATCTAACTAAAGTATTAGCAGTTTGTACGGCAGACATCGATCGTGTACGCGCAGTGAAAGCCGGACTTTAGAAATCACCAAACACCAGTTTTTAGAATAATTATTATTTATTTATAATTTCTCTGTTAGAATCAAATTTTTGGACTTTTAATTATTTAGATTATGCTTTCTGGTTTGACAGGCAACGATAGATAACTTTGATATTGCTGTTTACTCTATTTTATTTGAATGTAAAAAATATAGTTAAGTTTTAAGTAGGTATCGATACTTCTGATTACTGAGATATTGGAAACTAACTTTTTCTAAATTATGTTGTATTAAGTTTCAGTCTCCGGCGAAATTAATTAAGCGACCATAGGTCATCAACAACACTTCGTTGCTCAATAGCTAGCTAAATAAACCGTTAATCATATTTAAATTACCAATAATTTAAATATTGAACACAACCTTACTAATGTTATTGATCATAAACCTTGAATGGTGAACAAGCGATAAATAATTAGAAGAAAAAACATTATAAGCGTAGATTACACTGAGGCCAACGACACGTAAAACAATCTTAAAATACACGTACCTAATTCTTATCACTTAAAAAAAAGAACTTCACTCATAAATCACAGATCACTTTGTCTATAGTACGAGTTTTTTTTTTTTAGAACGCGTTTGGATATGTGCAGCGGCGTGCACCGACCGCGGCCCGCTAAGTCCACCGACTGACTTCCCGCGCTACTCGCGGATGCGGCTGAATGACCGGCTGCGCGATTGTAGGCGTCTTGTTGGCTCGTAAATCATCAGCTTCGGTGAAGACGAGCCGTCTAGTTTTCGAGTAGGTCTCACTTGGGATATTACGTGGCATTGAATGACTGGACCCCACATATAACGATCTTGTCATGTTTCTTACTCAATATTTTTTGCACTTGTACAACGCGCATCTGTTGAATAGGATGATGATTGATAGTTAACAAAAAAAAAAAAAAATTAACCCACGAACACATTATTCTTCAGACGTAACTCCTATACGAGCATTACTCCTGCTTCACCTTGACATTTTTGTCAGCAAAAATAGGAAAGCATGGACGTGCCGTTCGCAATGTATTACTTTCGGTGCTCAAGGGCCAAACTGCGCAAATATATCTTGCGTCACAAAAACTTGTTACAAAAAGTGTGGATTCTGAGTAGAGTACATTAACTTACCGTGTGTAGAGCCAAAATCAACATTAGTAGCACGCACGCAACACAAAACCATTGACAGGAAAGTGTGCTCGCACGCACGGAAAATAATCAAACATCCTCATTTGTGGGCTGAAGGAAAACCGATTAGATTACCTACTTTGTATTAGGATTTAATTTGTTTAATAACGCAAATAACCCAAAATTGCAGACTACCGACATTTTAAAACACGATACATGAGAGTTTTGACAGAAATGTTTACATAATTCCTGTTCAGTTACAGAGGCGTGGCTCTTTTTATTATTATTTAATAAATTATGTGACCATAATATATTGTAACAATATAATTTCAAAGAGTGTCCGTGGAGTTTCTTGCCCGTTCTTCTCCATAGGAACCTACTACGCTTTGGAATGGGCAACTAGCTTCATCTTTCTGACTGACCCACTCCTTTGACAGTTCAAGTGCCTGTAAATGGTTTGATTGAAATAAATGCTTTGAATTTTGTTTTTTTTTTTAATGTTATGTCATCTCTTTTAAATGCCGTTTAATACAGAGTTGCCCAGACACGATTCTGATAAATAGGTAACGATTTCGTTGATGATGTTTTCGCAGATGTAGAAATCAAACTAACGATCTCCAGAACGACTGACGTCTCTTAAAACAAGTTACAGAGTATCTACATAAATCAGCTTTCAAAATACTGCTCTTGACAACACACAGCTGTTTCAAGGCTATTTCAGGATAACTGGAAACTTAACCAAACTATTAGATACTCAAGGGCGTAAATTGGATGATGCGGATGCGATTCGGAAGTGGCATCTTCCGTTCTAGATCAAATTGAAGGCGACATTAACAAAACCAATTATGTTTCAGCTTCTTGCACCACCACGTTTCGCAATCTATTAACTGATGGACATTAAACCACATACCATAAAACCAATTCATTTGTAAAACAAACACATTTATTTGGAAGATGTTGCACGGTTTCATAATACGTTATAATTTGCCGGGACCTTGCCGCAATACCGGTGTTGATATTGCGCAACACAAAGACGCGTATTTTAGCATACACTTGATGTTGACTCTACGACTTAGCTCTTTTGTTTGCTTTAGGACGCCAGATAAACGTGACATTGGCATCTGTGCCGATCCATCATTCTTTTCAATGTTTATTTTCTATGATGTTTCGTATAAAGCCATGTGTTGTTCGAGAATACACAATATCTGTAGTCCTGACTCATAGCGAGTCAAAGTGTAATCGCGACTTTCAGTTTTAATTAGCATATTAGTCATTTACAAATGCAGATATACGTTATTGCATGTGCATGATGTGCACTATCTGCATCGGCTTTAGCGGTTAAAATAAGCTTAGAAACTCATAATACGATACGAGTAAAGCTGAAATTACAAGGGCACTTATGATAGGCGCTCCTGCTTAATGTCTTGACCTAGATACTAGTTAATTATGTGTATAGACCGAATTCAAGTTTTTGTAGTAAATATTTGTTATGAACTAAGTAACATAACCTGTCAAACAATTGCGTAAAAGCTATTACATTATTACAATTCGGAAAAACTGGCATGGCGACGGGATTTTTCTTCATTAACGACTTATATGAAAAGGCATTGTTTGTGTATTATTTATTGCCATATTGTAATTATTAAGTTCATATCGGTCGGTCCTAACTCCTACTGTTCTTATGGAGACCGAAACTCTCAACGTGCTTGGCTCGCAGCCAAAATACCTTCATCACATGATCAACTTTTACTAAACTCAGGTTGCTAATAAATTGTTCGAGAGACCTGTAACTATAGTAAATAATTATTTTCCCTTTACAATTTGCATAACCCATCGTAGATTCAGGAGCCAAAAACCCAAACATTTCTTCCGAAGTCCTTTGCACAATGTAAAAAGAAATTTACTCATAGGTGTTACATAAAATGATAATTTTTACGCGCCCCCGCACTGCGCCGTTCAAGGCCTACTGACGTCGTACGATAAGAAGCGGTTACGTTACGCCAAGTTCTTATGACCGATACCAGAAGCCAATCAAGAATTTGACCAAATAGATAAGAGTATATGAATGGATTATCTACTTTCTCGGTGCCATGCTGATGCAAGACAATATTACTATTAAGTAGGGTAATGATTTCGAGTCAAAAAATCATATTATGAAAAGTATTGAAGCTTGGTGTACCACAGGGAGCATAGTGGGACCAAGTATGCTTCACTAGCAAAAATACCAGTCACGGTTTGAATAGTTTTGCTTAAAGACACCTAATGTAATATGACCAAAGAGAACAAAGGCCACAAAAGGGCATGAATGATGATTCAAGCTCGCATCCAGCTGGGATAAGATACGTGAATTTATTTAAATAATTCAAGACCTTGAGCTCTACGATAACCACAGAACAGTTCTGTTCTGTGACGATAACAATTCTTTTACGTGCATACCATGATGGGATTTACATTGTTTATTGTTCTTTATATTGCGCGATTATTTAATAACTAATCCGGCCCGTTACGCTCCCACTGCATGGCAAAACGATTAAAACAATAAATGGCAAGATTTTACCTAGTTATGGATAATTTACATAATTTTATACATAGTTGTTATAAGTTTAACGTCACGAAAAGGAACGTAAAGGCGTATAATTTAGTATACCACAATTTACCAGCTCTTTTTAACTAATGGGGCGAGTCTATGGCGATTAACCGGGCACATATCTAAAGACCAGGCTTTATTTTTTTTCTTTTATGGGTGGGATATCATCAAATGACGCCTCCCGCTCTGGGTGGAGCGGAAGGAGTGTCAGACTCTTACTGACTAAAACCTATCCGTGTTCTTTCCTTAGCCCTTTATGTTCCGGGGCAGCGGTAACCCTTTCGGACAATCCCGCACCCCCGCCAGGCTTCCGCCCTGGCAGGCCCCTTCGTTTTTGCTGACATCTCTTTGAGGCGCACGTGGAACACGTACACGCCGTCCGGCACGGGCCTGGTCCTGATCGGACGGCGAGCTACCCATTACTCTCCGTCCGCAGGCCCGCGCCTACGGTGGCCGGGAGTCGTCACGCGGCTCCCGACGCCCGGAGCGTCTCCCGCGGCGGCTGGGACGTGAGGCTCTCTCTCTCAGCCATCCCGCCACCTCCTTGGCTAGCATGACTGCTTCGCAGAAGGAGATGACTGCCTCCCACTCCCTCTCGCCCCGGACCATGGCTTGAACCAGGGCCGGACGCGAGAGGTCGCCGCCGCTGCCGATCGCCTCTACGAGGGCACGGCGGTGCTCCGCCCAAGCGGGGCAGACCTCCACCGTATGCTCCACCGTGTCCTCTGGGCGATCCTCGCAATGGTGACACCCGGGTAAAGACCAGGCTGCTACTAAGAAATTCCTAATGGGAAGTACAGAATATTATAAACCGACGTATGTTGCAACACAACCGATCAATTTCATATCATAATTTTCCTAGCTATCGATCATACTGGTTTTCCTCAAAGTAATAATTGCATTGTATTCACTGAAGACAAAAGAAAACAACATAAATATACCTAACAAAGTTTCTAGAACTTTCTTCAATGTCTGAAAGCAATACTACTGTAATAGAAACAATGTCGGTTCGAATCTAAAGGCTAAGTTTCTATCGAAAATTTGGCAATCTATGACCTTGACGAAATGATTACACGTTACCTTGTTTTTAGAATATCTATAGTTAATTTATGATTGTACGGCTGGACTTTGTAACGTTATGCGAATTATCAAAACATGTGAAAGTGAGGAGGTATGTCGCTCTCCTTTTTCACAGTGAAAGGAGATTTGGGGCAAATTCTTAATGCGTAATTACTTTGTCTACGTTGCGCAGCAGTAGCTGAGATAGCAAAAACATCTCTTGATTTCTATTTATACCTTTGTTTAAACCTATTTGGTTTCGTTAGTAGATCTAAAGCTACCGTTTCTTAAGAGCGGTGATCGCCACGAAACGGCCGCAGTGACGTCGTGAAAATGATGACAGCGGGGTTTGACTTCACGGTGATAAAAAGCGCTCTCTAACAGTAACTTACTTTCATAAATAATGTTTCAGTGACGTCATTCGCCGGTAAATTGCGGACGCTATGTGGCGGCCAATATATAAATTAACAGATTTGGAAGAATGTGGAAACTTGCGAAAGGTATTTAATATTTGTATGTGATGTCGCCTGCTTAGCAGCTGATGTGATTTACAAGGACACTAATACATTAAGCAAATCTTCTAATACTTACTCTATCAATTCCATAATAATCGTAATTATTTTGGATAAGAACAATTAAAAGCTTATCATTTGTTAGTTCTCTTTTTTTCTAAACTTACATGTTACTGCGCTTAATCTGTCAAGCTCCGCTAATGAGACAATTGATTTTCTATTGTTTCGTCGCCAATGGACGACGCGCGCCACTTGACCGGTTAATTTAAATTTGATTCGATTCACGAAATTCCGAAACGTTGACTTTCTTGTTGTTTAGAAAATTCAATAACAATAATGATTAGACTAGGTGTATAAATTGCCAAGATGTGATAAAATGTGCCATGGTTATTGTATAATGCTTCAGGAAAGTAACAAAATTACACACCTAATGCATGTTACGAATGCCGTATTAAACGTTGTGCTATTTGCTAGTACTTCAGCCAATGTTTGTGTTGCTGCAAATGCATGCAATGACTCAACAAGAAATGGCATATGAAAGTAAGGTCAATTGTCAAGTTTAGCAAAAGACAACATAGCTCCCAACAGTTAACGTTCACATAGAGCAAAAGCAAAATACAAAAGAATCAATATAAACCATTGAAATCACAAAGTTATACTAATTCAATCAGGCTACATCGTAGGAAACGTAACATTTTCCAATTACAATTCAAGGCAGTTACAAAGGCTGACAAGACTGATCTATCTTAATTAGACACTTAATATGCGCACTATGAATGAATTCTAATTTGATAAACGACTGCAAATAGCAAATACAATGTTGAATGTACATGACGTATATGTTTGGCTGACGTACAAGACGAACCGGATAGACTGTAATCCTATTAGCAAATCTGATGGCCCCGGGAAACGAGACAAGAAAGTTAGTACGGAAGACAACATTGTAAGTTAGTAAGGCCTTGGAGATATCGTTGACGACCTAGATAATGGTTGGCCCAGTGAGAGATATCAAGCCAATGAACTTGACGATAACTTTGGCACAGTTCAAAGAAAGAACCTGCGAATATTGAAAGGGAAAGTTCTTACTTTCTTACGTTTTATAAACATAGACAGTCATCGTTATGGAGACGCGTGTTTTGCGCAATCGGTTTCATCGATTACCTCTTTCTTTTTTGACTGCATCAATGATACGAATTCTTAACAAAACCTTGTTTTGGAACTAATGAGTTTTTGGTTACGATTCTTCTTAATAACTTCTTGCACATTATTATGTGACGTCATTCATAGCACCCACGTCAGCATATTTTATAATATTATTTTAACACATACGTCATTGTCATTGACTTTTTAATCGACATCATTTTCATTTTTCTCAATAACCACAAGTCACAAGATCCTGCATGACCAAATCGTTGATAACCATATTATTTGCAGGTTGTTTATGAAGAAATCTTATGGTTGAACTTTCTTCATCAAGTAATATAATTGTACGGTTGCGAAAACCTACATTATAATTTTGAGGTCAAAGCCACTCTCTTTCTATAATTAATCCTTTTATTATATCAAAACAGATAAAATGTTATAAGTTTGTGTAGCTTGCAAAACGCGCATGTCGGAATTTCAACTGAGTGTTATATTTTACTGCGAGTGCAAAACGCATTAAATCCGTCTGGTGATGCAACTGCAATTATGACTAAATCTTGACATTACACGACATACAAAAACTTCTAAATCATTTAAACCGTTATGAAAATATTATTATTACTTATCTAAATCGTCAGGTATCCGCAAACTGTTTCGTAATTGGTTGCAAGACGACCATTGTCTCTGGACAAATGTAATGGCCGTCGAAGTTTGCACATTAGGATAACTGCAAGCGTGGTAAGCATGTAGCACATGTGCAATACTTTTGAAGGTTACCCTAAGTAGAGCAACATAATGATTGTATCTCGTTGAAGTTTTCTTTGCGGATTCAGCAGATTTGTATGAAGCATCTAGGCGGGATATACCGGTGTTGCTTGATGGAGCGTACGGCAATCAAGTGTAGACTTGATTTATGATGGATAGCTTGCACCGTAACCCGGTTCTTACGACAACAGTAGTTTGTGAGATAATCACCTGAGGAAAAGATTAGCACTAAAGAAATGTTTTTAAGACGCCACTTGTAGATGTATCTTTCATTGTATAAAGAACTGAGAGTGAAAGAAGTGCAGTTTATCTGTACTGTTTATTTTGAAATCGAATGTTTTGTGGGAGAGCCAGAACTTACATACATAGATATTATACAATTTACTTTAAACACGTGAATTGTTTATAATAAATAAACGAAATAACGAACAACAAAAAACCAATAATGATAGGTATACTTAATTCATGTTTTTATTATTCAAGAATATAAAATTCTATAGAAACAATATAATATATTGCTATTTATCACATTTACCAAATGAAAATACTGAAAAATAAGTTTTTGCAAGGTAACAAAATCCAAAGACATCAGAAGGCCAATTCCCGTAATTAAAAAGGTTCTAAAACTAGTCGCAATCTCATCTCAGCGACAATCAATATCAAAAACTGTCAAAAATTTAGGGAAATTTAGACTGAGACTGTCCGACTGTGAACGTTTTTAAAATTACGAGAATTGCCCCTTGATTAAACGAAAGGTTTTGAAAAAAAATGACGGAAATCAAATGAAAATTCAAAAATTTCGAAATATTAAAATTTCGAAATTTTTGAATTTTCATTTGATTTCGTCACAAAGGGAATGACCGATGAGCTGACCACCTTGCAAGAGACCAGTTCCTTTTAAGCTGGTGACCTTCGCGGCTAGTCAATCAACTTATAAATGATGTCGAAAGAAAACCTTTACAGTTTTTTTTTTTTGGATTGGCAATACTTGCGGGATTAAGCGACATTTCACAAACAGGTTAATATTTTACCAACTTTTCGCACTTTTATTTATCTGAATACCTTAATACACCTGACAGATGATATACCTACATGACAGATTCTTTGCCCGCTATGAACTATAACCATTGTTCGCATATCATCGGTATTTGTTCATGAAAATGATAAAATATTTCAAAAACATACTAAATTTTTGAAAAATGTTGACCTTGAAATCTTGAAACCCATCAGTATTTCCAACCAACATCAAAGGCATACTGTCTTTGTTCTCGAAACAGCGTACGCAAATAAGGAAAGTCAATATTCATAATTATGAGAATGAATAATTAGCACCATTACAATTTTCAGGAGCGTAGTCATCGGAACAATGAAACTAGCAGAGATTTCTTGGAAGCTATTAACTTACTATCTTATGTCATCTTAGTAATCAGAAATCCTTGGTATTGCCCCATCTGCATACGTGATATACATTATGAAGTCAGCGAATTGTGAGACATGGAGTGTTGTCGAGCAAAGTTAAGCCGTATTGGGCTGCACGATAACTGACAAATACAAATGGGATATTATAAATTGCATATCAAATAAATAATCGCCTATCAATACATACTCATCATTTATATTCTTTTTTACATCAAATAACTTACTTCACTACAAATAAACAAAATGTTTAACAAAACTCAAACTGGAGATAATTCGAAATTATACATCAATATGACATTACTTTTTTCCTCATAATGCAATACAGTTAAATTTATTTTTGTACAAAAATACTACATACATAGCATACATACTGACTGCACAGCAAATTTTCCACATTTCATAGCAAAATAACTATCCCAGTCGCATATTAACCAGTAAGTACAACAAAACCTGTTCATCATATTTGTCTTAATTTTCAAGAAGCCATGCTCGGCAAATTTAATAATTATTATAACAAAAAAAATCCTTTTACATTGCATTATTTCTAAAAGCAGAACAAATTAACTGATAAAAGGTTCGCGGCTTCGCGCGCTTTTTCGTCACTGGAGTGCAGAGTGGCGCGAGCGAGTAAGATAGAGATAGCGCTAGGTCGTGTCGTCGGGAGTTAGCCGTATATCTCGCGCGTAAGAACGAAATAGAAATATTTCGTTAGTGTACATTATAGGATGCAAGAACGAGCGAAGGGCACCCCGAGGTTCGGTTTGGTTAGGTTACTTTAAACCCTTTACACAGAAATAGGGGCCCCGCGAAGCGGGGCTCCGTCGACATAGGATGCAAGAGCGAGCGAAGGGCACCCCGAGGTTTGGTTTGGTTAGGATAAATTACAATATTGTATCTAATTTTTTTTTTTTTTTTGCTGATCTCATTATGTGGTAATTAATAAATAATAAGACGACTGTGACTAATAAAATGCTGTTTTATTTATAAAAACTGCTGTAAATAATATAAAAATAGAAGCTATATTTAAAAGAAAAAGAGTTAACATGTATAATGTGCATTAAGATTATTAGCTGTGCATTGATGAAAAAGCTTTTGCTTTAGGAAAAATCGCTGTACGCTGCGAAAATAAATTGTAGTGTGTTTAGTGATATTTTGAGTTGAATATTTTGCTGTGCAATCAGTAATTTTGATGGGAATTCGGAATCTTATTGCATAGAAAAAGGATATTTTTTGATTTGCGTTTAAATACTACCCAATACAAATGCGTGCACTGACTGGACAGGTCCACTCCAACTGTGTGGTTCTTTCCTCAAAAGACCATTCCAGATATCAATCTACATGGTCTTCGCATGATCTGACCAAGATTATGTCTGGACTTGTAAAGAAGAGTTTGTTTCGGCCTTTCTTCTCAGAGTAGTCAGATAGAGAACGCCGACCTCATCTAATTTTAAAATCATTTAAAAAGAATAATACTCCCTAATTTGTAAAGGCTCTCGCAGATAGGCGCAACGCGACTCTGATAAAGCAACTTCTATGAAAACTTCACGGAAATTGTTCTACCAGAGTAACGTCGCGCCTGTTTGCGAGAGCCTTAAAAAAACAACTGACTTAAAAAAAAACAAAGTGATAAATAAGTTTAATTTTGGAAGTCGGTGTCGTTGGTTCCGAATTTTCGTTTTTTGACACCGACTTCCGAAATTAAAGTTAAGTATTTCTTATCACTTTGTGGTGTTTTTTTTTTTTTAAGTCGTTTTTTTTTGTAAAAAAGTTTTTATTTTTCACTTTTTAATTGTCCCTACCCCACACAAATTCAATTAACACTAGTGCATTAAAGAATTGAAGACACCGACTAGAAGAATCATCAAAATTCGCATAGAAATGCCGGAGATGCAGTACATTTATGCATATAACTTCGTACATAAGAACAATTACCTAATGTATTATATATATACTAAAACCTTTCTGAAAGTATGTAGATCACATTAATGAAAGAATTATCAAAATTGGTTCATTAGTTTTTGAGAAATTCGCGGACATACAAAAAATATACATACATACGGGTCGAATACAGAACCGCCTTTAAGAAAGGACTCTGATAAAAAGACGGGTTGCACTCCGGGAGTGCCGGCAGAAGTGAAAACTTGAATATTAACGTTGTGCATTTTTGATATTTTGGAATGGTTAGGGAATAATTTTGCACTACTATCATTTATGTGGCAGAATACAATATTTATTTATTGCGCTATCGTACACAAACATGACAATTAAAGTAGCAATTTTTTTGTTTTATAATAATTTTACGAATACACAGCAGTGTGGCCACTACACAGACTGTCGAGCCATCAGCTGTCACCATCCATGGATACGCGTGGCACCACACGAACATTCGCGCAAGCGCCCTGCGCCGCCTAAACGAAACAGCAGGCATACATTTTCGCCGCGCCGTAGAAAGAGAGGGGGATACTTCCTCTCCTACGCCGCGCCGGCTGTCTACCCTCCATCCGTCTTACGAATTTTCGATCAGTGTCACGTGTCCTGACGCGAGTTTAAAATTTTTTACCCATTACAAAAAAAAGTGTACAACGCCGCTAAAGAAGTTTTCACTTCAAAAATAAAAACTACCGCAGCGTACAGTGAGTGCAGTAGGTAATATTTCGCATACTAGGTTACCTATACTATATCTGTTTGCTTTGCCCTCTATATAAGGATTTTCCTCATCTGCATCGATACGCCTCATGCATAAGGCACTGATATGAATAATTTAGAGCAGCTGGTGACGTCAGCTTTGAGTTCTCATTTTATTATAATGGGTGTCATTGTCTTAGATATAACGTACCGAGTAGTTGCAATGGTGGGGTGTCGTAACACATTTTCGCAGAAATCAGTTGGTGCACCAAAGAAATAAGAAATTGAAGAAAAAACGGTTGAATTATGTATGGGATAATCTGTATGCAAAGGGAGTGAATGATAACGCGATGGCTGACAGGAGAGAATGGAAGAAAAAACTTTTAGCGCCCCCTTTTATGAACCCCAAGTACCATGGGGCAGGATAGAAAAGGAAAGCGAATCTACTTTACTAACAAAGAGGAGCTATCAAAAGCATTTACCTTAACCTAAACTGAAGCCAATCGATATTTAGGCCGCAATAAGACTCGTATAATACGCGCCACGAAAGACGAGACTTGACAAGCTCAGTAGTAGGGAGTTTGCGCAGGTAAGTCGTGTACGAAATAGCCAACCATAGTGACCATAGTGCCATCTATTCAGGGATTTATCGATGACATTTAGATAAAAATGCTTAACAATATTATAATATTTATTACGAAATAATAAAGTTTAAGATAAAAGTAAAGTCTCCTCTTTCGTGGCGCGTAATACAAGCCCAGAATTGTCTGTCACCAGGTGTTACGTCATTCTTTTACTTCGCATACATTTTCAGCGTTTATTTATTACTTAAAATGTTTACGTTACATATTATTCAGACATTTATTACGCGTTGCGGTCAATTGGATGGAATCGAGGCCTGAATTAAAGTTAAGTAATCGTGGTTTAAGTATTTTTATGAGTACTAAAAGGAAGGAATGATTCATTAACCGCCTCATTAATATCTGTTTGTCGGTTTATTATTAATGTCTATGTTGTTCGATGTTTACTCGAAAACATCTGGTTTCAGAATTCTGAGTTATTGGACGAAAATACTGTGGACGTCGTTGGATTTAAAATGTTTAATCGTATGAATTTGTCTTATTCATCGGATTATTTGTTTTTATTGCAACGGCTGTAACTATAGCTTGGTCGTCATACCACATGATATGAAGATTTTGACGAATCGATCATACTCCATTGAGATGTATTTACGAGTAGATATGACGTTCCTTTCCAAGACCAACAATTTCGACATCAAAGTATACAGTATTAACATTGAGCATGACTATCTTGAATATTGCAATATTGATCAATCCAAATTTCATGAGTCATCTAATTGAAATATCGATGAATTACCTACGTGTACGAGAAGCACTTGTGAACAGTCACTATCCAATAGCCTCTCAAGAGACCACAGACGAACGCTGAAACAAAATTGTATTATATCTTCAAGGTCTAGAAGACCGATGGTCAAGTATTCACAAAGGGATCTAGGGAAAGGGAATGTCATGTTCGATAAGGTCAAATGTCGTGTTGAAAAATTATAGTGGCATAAAACTGGTGGAACTTGTTATGGGTGCCCAGGTAACTACAATAATCATAAAATTCCATTTACGACCAGACGGTTCTGCCATTTGACGTCAGTTTGCATTTCAGGTTGGTAAAATACCATTGCTGTGACCAGTGCCGATCATTTGACGATCGCTTAAATAAATGAGTTTCTAACCACATATTGGCACAGATTTTTCCAAGAAAGCCAATTACTTTATTAATATCGATGATAAAAATACAGGACCAAATTGGATCAATCAAATTTTATTGTAGCTCCGTATAATACAAACAACAATTTAAGTGACGCAGGCGCCACTTATAGAGAAGTAAAAGAGCAATAAGAATAATGAAACGGGACCAGTACCAGCCGTACCAGGCAACAATAAAACTGCTTTCAAAAGATTTCAAGTATCGAAACTATCGTTTTAAACATAAATGGATCACTCGCATGGACTCGATTGATGTATCGGCATCGGCCATCTCTTTCTTACGACATACTAACAAAAAAGGAGCATGGAGGGGTTATTTATAAATCAAACCACGTACACACAAATTAGTTCCATTGTTCTGGTAGCCGATTTGTCTATCGTGAGTCAAACATTCCTGGGAGTCCCAGAAATCATTCCCATTGTATCATGATCATCATACGATATTGTTTCTTAGTATTTACTGGGTGACGCAAGTTTGGCAGTACTCCTACTACGGCATAACGGCATGCTTCAACGAATCCTTTTGGGGAATTTTGGACAGCAGTGACAAAGTTGGCCTCGTGATGTAACTATAAGGTGGAACTGTAACAGAAATGCAGTGACACATCTGATATTTAAGATGTTGATCACGTAAAGCGGCTCTTTTAGTTGGACTTTTGAACAAAAGAGTCAAACTATTCTCAGTAAACAGTAACAGTCAATTCACAGTAAAGCACTTAGAGTTCCTGACAACACTGACGAACCCGATCATTTTAATATCTGGAGGTCAATATATCTTGTTGTCAGTAAGTAGTACAAAAGGCCGAAAATATTGTTTTTCACACAGTATGCATTGGTATTATATTATTTGTTTTCCTTCCGGTGTTGTAGAATGCCTGGCACTCTGTGTATAATATACAATGCGCCGGTAGTTCAGGGTGTGTACACGCAATAGGTACATCTATAACGCATATAATATATTATGTTTCTTTTCCGTTTTCCTCCATGTTTGATTTGAATCTAGCCATAAATTTCGACTATACGTCTACAAATATTTGTACTATGACGTTTACGTCCGATTCTCATTACCGTAGCCCTGCATCGCCGCTTCAAATAGTCAGGGCTAGTTTGTTTATCTGTTTATAATGCAGAAATAGTTCAATGTAACTAAGATTAGCATTTACGATAGCAATAGTGACACTTTAATTAAGTGTATGACTACTGTAGCAGAATTTATATCCTAGTTGTCATTATTCTTGCTGGTTTACTTCTAAGCAGCACCGCTTTTCCAGTGCAATAGCTCTGTTTAAACTCTGTCAATCGCAGTCCACTTCTAGACGTCTCATATAGGCCTATCCCATTCTGGGAGCGCCACTTCGTTTATCTTATCTGTAGCACCATTGAAATAGGATCAGCGATTTCAGAGATAAAACTGCACTGATAGATCGATGCCAGCGATTTTGCAAATGATGCTGATAACAACAGTGACGCATGCATCTGACCTGATAGATGTACAACCAAGATAGTCAAAGACAAATCGGTTACAAAATAGAGTTATGTAGACGCAGTTAATTACTAACAGCAATGATCAGTAGGTGCACTGACCGACTGTTAACAGTTAATTTCTCTACCTAATTATGAAGAAGCGAAGGCTGAAGCTAACCACAGCGTTAGTCCTAATCTCCAATTTACTCATAATGACTGCCCCTCCTCATTAGCCTAGCTAACGCAGCGCGACGAAAGCGCATCGTTATGGTGGCTAGTCTCACACGCACACCGGTGTAATGATGCGAATTTGCTTCAGTGGTGTGCCTGGTATATGATATTTTTAATGACATTAATTTATAGCACATTACTTGGAATGAAATTAGCTAGTATTGAGATTTTTTTTATTTTTTCAACAACAGTTTCCAGAGATTTGAACACTTTTCTTGTTGCATTACTAAAATATTTTATCTTGCGCTGAATTCATTTTGGAATTCTACGGATTATTTTCATAGCTTAGATGAAATATTTTATGCTCATAACCTGCCCTTAAAGTTCAATACACAGAGAGACAGTTTTTGACGCCCATGTAGTTCAAATGCGTTGGCGCCGTTGAAACAAACGCAAACCTGTCTCCCAGATAACATCAGACTACTCGCGTAGATTTTTTTTCTTATCTAACCATTGACAAATGGGTAAGTAAATTGATTCACATCACTGTTCGGGCACGTGCATGCCCAGTGAAATCATGCGTCAAATTATGCAACGCACAGTGAAAACAGCACGCAGGCCGCATACCGAGCGTTTGTAGGTTAGATTTGTGACAGTATTCCCTGTTGCATACCGGCCAAAAGTCGTCCAAAAGGTAGGCCAAACATGATTCTAATTATGTCTAAATAATTAAGTAACAGGCCGAACTGCGCTAAGTCGGTGAAGACAGAAGGAAGTCTCTTTGATTGAGTTACGATGTTCATTGTAATCTGGGTCATATTGTTTTAACTTTCTTTTACGTGTAGAAATGGAAAATCTGGTGACCTGTATTTTGTTTTACTTTCAAATAAAACACGATTGGATAAACAATTTCTGTTCTAAGGGGCAATTTCCGTATTATTTTTAAAAACGCATTCTAGTCTTACTCCGAATCTGTCAATAATTCCCAATTCTTTATTGCACTCCATAATATGGGTAAAACAGTTGATAGGCTTAAAATTATTGAAACAATTATGGACCCTATCGGGCACAGCATAGTAGGAGAGAGGAGGAAACGCGCTTACCTATTCTTTTAATTTCCCTACATGATTGACAAGTTTTTAACATTGATTGTCGCTGAGATGAAATTGCGAGTAGTTTTTGAACGTTTTTACGGGAATTGATCAATTGACCTTCAGTGATATTCAGCCCTGACAAGTCCTGCTGCAACGGGCAGAACAGTTAAAACTGTATTAATTCCTAACTCCCTTATCGTTAATCAATCACACAAGTTTCAACCGTCTCGACATAATGGAAATAGCGTATTAGTCTACGATAAAAAGTCGTTCATTCGCTCTACTTTTCAGATCACATTACTGTTCTTGAAATAGAAGTCTTTTGTAACAGTCTCGTGACTTTGTTTAACAATAAACTAATGATCACGAGGTGCTCCTAATATTCACATTTGCTCTTATACTTATACATTCCACACTTTCATTCACACTTTTATTTTTATTTACATAATGACTATATTGTGTGAACTTGGCCTCATTTTCGGTCATTATTTTTTTCTCTTCGTACTTAATTCTAATCAATGTGAGTTCAACAAACTTTCTCGCCGCGATTTTTGTAGGTACCTATTGTACTGAATAATATAATAGTACATTTTAGCAATAGATAAATAAAATAAAAAAGTATTTTGCTTACTGTAATGCGGACTGGGTGAATCGATTTTCTCTCGAGCTCTGTTACAACTAAGAAGGTTCATCTTATTTTAGGTAGATAGATGTTGTGATGAAATCATTAATACTCACTAGTTTATACATATGCCGTTGGCTTCTCCTATAACCGACTGATCACATTCCGAAATCAGATTCTTTTAACGTGAATGAAATATATTTTAATGCGCACCATATACGTTTTATTACAATTATGTGACAGACAAGGAAATGCCGGTTAAATGTTAATAACATTATCAATTTCTTGAGCACTTTTACCTTCCCTTTTTGCATGCGGAAGCGAAACAAGTCTGGGTATTCCCTGCAGTATTAAAATTAATTGCAGATATTAAAACATTCACCAAGCTTTGTAGTTATAACAATCTCGGTGGTTTTCTTCTATTATTATGATAATGATGACCTTAACCTTCATGGTGATAAGTTCCGCGTAATGTCTCGACATTAGTGATAAGTATTGCCTATTAATTACGAATACATGGCAGTACACGCGTTATTATAAGCCGATATACCTACCCTTCACTTTTTCAAGCTGCGTTTGATCGTCATGGACTCTACCATAAGGAATTGAATTTCGCGGGCTATCCTGACGCTTTTAAGCTAATTTACGTGCTCAACATCTGGTTTATGGGGTAGCCCTGAGTGAGGTTCCTACCCTAAGCTTCAAAGACCACGTGGTCTGAAACCTAAGTCACAAATAAATTTAAGCATATCAGTCTTAAGGTACTTCATGCATATGACAGCAGAGTTGCAGTTATGAGCAGCTGATTCAACAGTATTAATTCGCCTGCCCAGCGTAATTTCTTTGGTTTTTACCTGCCTTTTAGCATACACGTAGATATAGATTCACAGAGTCCAAGGATCATACCGACATTTCACAAGATTTGTTGGATTGCAAGCTATAAATCAATAGTTACCTAGTTGGGGAAACGTAGAGGAAATTAAATCGAGTAAGTAGGATATCTACATAGGTATTCAGATAGAAACTCTAATCAAGGCGCTAATTGATATTATTTAGAGATATAACTATTAAGGCATATGACGCGTTTCCTGAAAACTTATGGAGCGACGTGGCTATCCGTTTAAGGATCCGGCTGTCATTTCGTCAGACGTCGATGGCTATCAATCTAGTCACAAAGTTAAGACACAAATCAGGAATTCGGAGAAGGCTCACTGATTAGTAGGTTAAGGCTGCTTCTTTGGTATTTTTCATTGAATCGTTGAGCTCATTAAGTTCTGAGTTGAGCTGCAAGATTACTGACAAATGCGTGCACTGACTGGACATGTCCACTCAAATCTGTGCGGTTCTTTCCTTAAAAGGCCATTTTAGAAATCTTCATGGTCCTCACTGATCACAAGATTATGTCTGGACTTTAAAAGAGACTGCCCTCTGAGTTTGTTTCTGCGTTTCTTCTCCGTAAGTATAGGAAACGCCGACCTCGTCTCGAATTGACGTGTGTTTGTACAAACGTACTTACAGAAATAAAATCATTTATAATTTAATAAGTATTTTTGATGAGATGAGGACCCTATGACAACCACTTACAGGTCAAGGTGTATTTCGCAAGCACAAGGTCTTGGATTTGGTTCCCAGGTAGAGCCAAGTCAAGAGCTCTTCAGTAGTAGCCCGGCGTTTTAATTTGTGCTCAGATAATGGTAAAATGATCGCCCTCTATTACTTACATGGGACTTTAAACATGAACTCGGCGATGAACTACATAAATCACCTCTGCCGAACCTTTCGGGGACTACAGGCTATGGTACCTTCAGTGATGGTCAAATGATAGTTTCGTAATTATTTAGTTGTAATAAGTAAGGATAGATGGGTCAGAGTCGTCAGGCAGTGGGAGCCTGAAGACGGGCGTCGTCGCCGAGGGAGGTCGAAGAAACGCTGGCGCTGACTTAAGCCTTTAAGTCCCATAATCGTAGATTGGCCGTAGAAGACAACACACAGGGAAGAGTGGAAAGCTGTGGGGGAGACCTTTGCCCAAAAGTGGGACAGTAAAAGTAGAAAAAAAAAATAGGTAAGTAAGGTATTTGCTACAGATAAGGTCGTTGTTTCGGCGTCTACGAGCCTGCTTTTTATCTAGACCTTCTACATATCTATTTGTGGCGAATTCGTACAGCAATATTATCTAATACTAATACTGATGTAGTAATATGACGTCATAGCACGTTGTAGGTCAGCAGTGATTGGAAAGTCATACACCTTGGCCAATGGTTCCAATTAGTAGTTACCTACTAAAGTTATCTAACGGCCCTTATACATTATGTACTGACCTCATGTGACTTATCTATGTGTGGCTAGAGGTCTTGCAGGTTTACTCTTAGTTTTATTAATAAAGGAGGGTAAAGGAAAACCATATTTGTGCAATCTACTAATTTGTTAAAATCTTTATTGGAATGCATTTTAGAAAATTTAAATAAATGAACTACTTACAGTATTGGGTACTATACTAATAATTATTTACTTACTTAATACAAAACAGAATTATCAGATTCTATTAATTACAAGCAATTATTAAAATAGTATAGAACACTAAAAAGTGGATGAGAAAATATAGAATATAAAAACTCTTAAGTAATTGGAGTAAGTTTAAAAACAGTTAAGATTTAAAAACCTTAACTAAGGCAGTTCATATCTTTCCATAATCTATATTTTCTACTTTCTTTTTTGCTTGGGAATAGTAATACAAGGCAAGCATATTGGAAGAGAAAACTGTTGGTAATAGAAATAGCAGAAAAAGAAGAGGAAATGTCCGCAGCAATATGCTGCTATGAGTAGTGAGAACAGATCAGGTAACTGTGGAGGTGGCTCCACAAACACTGTGCCCACAGTCAACAGGATCATACCAACCACAGATATCACAAAAATAAGACTCACAAAGGTCAAAAATGGAGAGGAATCTTTCTTATTCGGCTGCAAAATCTTAGCCACACGGTTGGCATTGAAAATTGAGAAATAACCAGAATTTGGCTGTGACAACTTTAAGCAAATGCTGTAGAAAGATGTGTAGATCAGAGTAGTTGCAATGAAAGGTAAAAGAAGACCATCCTTCATCAACAATGGAAGCATACTAAACGTGGACACCAGTAGGAACCAGAAACACATGAAAGGATCTTCAGGGAAATGTAGAGCAACTGGTATTGCCGCTAACAAAATACTTTTCTCATGGACTTGAAATGAGAACAAGAAAAATGCCAAAGACACATTGATCAAGCATGGAACAAACTTTTTTATGTTGATTCTAAAGAAAATATCTGCACATGCTGGCCCCGCAGCCATAGCTGTGATCAACAGACATGTTTTTGCCATTTCTTGGTTACTGTAAATTGTCTTTAGTTTGATAAAAACATTGACCATACACCACACATTTGAAACCTTATCTTCAAAAATTCCTCTATTCAATGGAAATAATCTATGTACAAGCTGGAATACATTATCCCAACCTTTTAAGAATGGATACCAAATGATAACAAAGCAAGTGACAACGGCAATAGCGAGTTTGTTGAAACAGCGGACAAAGTGAGACAACTTGCCTCTCCCCAGTGGCATGCCTATGAAACATTTTCTGAACAAATAAAAGAAAAATGGCAAGGCATGATACAGTTCCATTTGCTTATAATTTAGAGCACAAACAAAAAAGATTGTAGCTAAAGTATCATTCCTAATGGCTATTATAAAGAAAGTAGCCCATAAAAAGAAACCAAGAGATACACAATTGTATTGAAAGTGACCATAGTCAATCAATATGATGCCGGGGTACAATAAGAATAGAGTAGTTGAAATGTCCGTTCTTTTAAGAACACACTTTGGTTCTTTAGGTTCTTTGCCCAGCACTCTTTCGGCGTCTATACATATGCACAGCACTGCAGTCACATACAAATAAATATCACTTAGGAAAACAGTCCACCTCATGAAGGTTTTATGGGCGTCGCTTTCGTAACCTCTTGACGCAAAAAGACGCACAGATTCTGGCTCGAGCCAGTCTGCAACCAGTCCCATGAGTAAGCTGTGGTATGCAGTGAGCGGTGGATAGTCCAAACCCCAGTACTGAAGATCATTTTGCGTAGTATTATGATACCATTTATTGACAGGCGTGTGCACTGTTATTTCTTGCCAATGTCTTTGCGCTTCATAATCGCCGTACATTGGTGGTTTTTTATATCCGGAATACGGATAAGCAGCCACGCACCATCTCACAAGCAAAGAGAATAATAAACCGGGAAGTAACGCCTGTTTTGTCACGGTAAATTTATCCGGATCTGCCCTTCTCGTCATTGTCCCCGATTATGAGGTTATTAATTCGATACGGACACTTGTTTTCATTCAAAAATTACTTGAAACTACAACGCGGCACAGGTTGTTCGATAAAATTTTGACAGATTACTTACGACGTGAACGGCGTCCAAATCCTTGGTCAGCTTCTCCTTCAAATATCCCTCTGTATACACCATATTTTTTGATAAAATACCATGCACGGTTCACGAAAATTATTTAACACTTCGATGGAATTTACTACAAACAGAAACGGGTTTGATTCACACAAGTAATGAATTTTTTCGAAAGTGATAAAACGAGAAAGCGCCTCACGAAAGTGAAATTGCGGTCGCCGAACTGACGAATTTCACACCGGGCGAGTTCCCATGCGTGTAAACCTACAAAATTAGATCATCTCCATTCGCTGGTCAAAGTTCGTGAACACGAGGGAAATACAATTTGGTAGCTTAGCCGTGACCTTGACCACTGCTGCTGCTTGCTGCTATTAACTTTATACCAAAAATATCTCTTAATTCTCGACAAGATAATAAAAATAATTAGAGAGCAAAATACGGTCTAAGAAACTTTGAGTGTTTTATTTTTATCATGCCGTAATTAAGTATTCTCCACGCAATGAAAATAAAAAAATAAACTTTCATTTTGAAAATTTACACGAATTTGAGAATGTCAGTCTTCTTAAAATCGTGTGTACCCATGGTGTGTACGAGAATATCTTCCAAGAAAAACGAAATGGTGATGCTAAAGCACACCATTCATGCCGCGATTTTGTAGTGGCCCAATCACCATCCTGTGCGTGGGGGGCGGAAACAAGAAAGAAGGTGAATAGGCTGCATTATCTATCGCTATCGTTATAGACCATAGACTTTCAGTCTATCAAAAAGTACTCTGTGCCATAGACTCATAAATGGCGGTTCATTCAATCTTTTAAGATTCGTGATGTATTTTTTCATGTTTTCTTTTTATTAGTTCTGTTAGTCGCACAGAGTACTTTTTGATAGACTGGTTAGTCGGGTATGAAAATGGAAGGAGAAAGTTCTCCATTGAAGAGAAATTTGACCGAGTGGAGATTTAGTCAATATCCAAAATATATTTTGTTACCGATTGATGAAAATCATGACCAAATTAGATCCAATATAAAAAACGTAGTTTTTTCCGAGGTAGGTAAATATTTAGCATAGCGCAAAGGTAAAGTTTTATGCTTAATCGATAGAACCTGATAGGCTGACAGAAATATCTTTGACTATTTTATGATTACCAGGTAACTCCTCGGCCACTGGAACGGAACATAAGGCTGGTATGCTCGTCACAAGATGCCTTGACCAATATCTTGGACATGGATCCGGACATGGCGAACCGCGAGGAATTTGCAGAATTCATTGCAGGACGGAAACTGCCATACGGAGCTTTGCCTGTTGCACATAGGTAAATTTTAATCAAGAGTATTTCCTTACAACTTACTATCCTTATAAAAGACTAATTTCGTTATTATTCTAGATACGGTGGACATCAATATGGACTGTGGGTAGGACAACTGGGTGATGGCAGAGCTCATATTCTCGGAGAATATGTTAACAGGTAAGATGCTTCAGGCTGCACACTACACGACTTCACTGCGGTTATTTAACTTCTAATCAATCGAGACTCTGATGACCGTACACTTCAAGAGCGCGAATTCTGTAAGGCTATCAATAAGAACATTGGCTCTGCAATGTCAACTTGCCTACCCAGGCACATTATTAATTAGGTATTGTGTTGTGTCTTCTCATATATTAGAAGAAACAACACAATTATTACTAGCCTTTTATTGATCAATAATGATATTTAAGGCGCGGTGAAAGATGGCAGATCCAGCTGAAGGGTTCCGGACAAACTCCGTACGCGCGCGTCCACGATGGCCGCACTGTATTGCGATCTGCTATCAGAGAGATGATAGCGAGTGAAGCTTGTTACTTCCTAGGCATACCTACTACGAGAGCTGTTGGTTTAGTAGGTAAGTCAAACCTTGAACCCCTCAATCCATCTTCAAAATGTACTTCATGATGAAGTTTTTGTCACATTATAATTTTCCATATTATTTCCTTTTCGATTGTTTCGTTTTTGTCTAGGCATTATAACTATTGTAATGTATTCGGTACAAATTGACAAGGACGTGGTTGATAAAAACCATCACTATCAACTTCACAGCTACCTAATCTAACTCACTAACACAATATCCAAAAGGAACTCAGTGATTTCCGACGACGAATAAAAAAAAACTTCATAAAAAATACCTACAATTACAGTGAGCGACGAAGCTATCATCAGGGACGTCTACTACAACGGATGTCCTCGTCGAGAGCGGGCGGCGGTCATACTCCGCTTGTCTCCAAATTGGTTCCGCTTCGGTTCCTTAGAAATCCTTTCTAGGACTGGAGAGATCGCTGTACTGAGGCAGCTCTCCGATTTCATTATAAAGGTAGGTCAAATAAACCCATGTGACCCCCTCATCTCTCGTAGGTACTATGAGGCAAATTTTCATCTTTATGTTATGATTTCTAGGAGTATTTCCCTGATATCCAGCTGACTGATGAGAATCGTTTCATTAGAATGTTCTCGGAAATTGCACATAAGACATTGGATCTCGTTGCTAAGTGGCAAGGTAAGCTATGATTATTTAATTATCATCACTTTTGAACTCTTCTGTTGGTATTTTACTGAAGTTATGCACTAAATCAAGGCACCATAAAGCGAGTCCTTATAATGCAGGTCTGGGTTTCACCCATGGTCTCCTGAACACGGACAATATGAGTCTTCTGGGCCTGACTGTGGACTATGGACCTTTTGGTTTCGTGGACTCTTACGACGGTGGTTTCGTTCCCAATTGCTCAGACGGAGAAGGGAGATATGCACTAGCCAAGCAACCTGATGTGAGATGCTTATTTAATTCCTAAAAGTAGAAATGATTTATTATCTAGCTTAGCGAGAATGTATCTCATTGAAATCACGGTATTTTAGGTTGTGGTGTGGAACATAGGCCAGCTCGCAAATGCTCTGAAGCCTCTTCTATCTTCCTCGCAACAAGTTCACATGTCACATATCCTGAAAACCTTGGATACTTACTGTAAAAACAAGATATTGTTAGTAATAACTATTCATAATTATAAGAACGACGGTCTTATTAAATGCCACTTCTTTAAAAACTTACATAACATCTTTCAGGGAAACGTTCCTCATGAAGATAGGCTTGAAAGAAGAACGCTGGGGCGACGAGCAACTGGTAGAAAAGCTATTGGACATGATGCAGCAGACAGGAGCTGACTTTACTGCTACTTTTAGACAACTTGGTGAAGTAAGTGTTATAGCCAATTTTCATGTACAGACGCCAGCTGCTGGCACATCAAGTTACCCCAATCTGTCAAATTTCTTTGATAGATTTTTATCTTTACTACAAAGTAATAAGGTTCATATTCAATTGGGAAAATTTGACAGATTGGGGTAGCTTGATGGGTTAGCCTCTGTACACAGCTCAAATATGTTCTTTCTAAGCCCACTGTTATTTTCTGATTAATTTCAACAATGAGATCTAAGAGAAAGAAATACTCCACCTTTTTATGAAACAGCTGGAACCCAGTGAGATGGTAAGCGAGATCAAATTGGATGAAAAGTGGTCGTTGAAGCGTCTGTCATCTCACGCGTCATGGGGCTGCTGGCTGGACCAGTACCGTGAGAGACTCGACAAGGAAACCGGTAAGGAATCACATGTAGACATTTTTATTTGGGTCCCCTTTGTAATTAAAACTAATGAAAAATTTATCCTTTTCAGCTGTTCTTTCCAAAAAGATTCTCAATATTTACACAAGTGTTTATTTAGCACTGGCGCCCCGCCCCTGTTTCGCACCGGTGCAATCTACTGATGCGGCGACTTGCTGTTAAAGCATTATGAATTCTGTGCAGTGTCTATGTTAATTTCTATTCTACTTTCGGGAATAAATTATATAATGATGGTGAAAACTGCATCAAACCCCATTGTGAAGTTTAGAAGAACTAAGCGGTCACACACAGATGCGACCTTATTTTATACTATTTATTAGATTCGTAGATAAGAGATGCTTGTTCAGGCAAGGTACTATCAACGCAGAAAATCTTAAGACACCACGGAATTTGATCTTTCCGCAGTTTTAACAATCATCCATCTCTTTTGGATTAGGTGTTCTTCCCGTGAACAGTCGTGATTGCGGTGTAGCTGCAGTGGATGCCAGCTCTTCAGGTTTGTTCGAGGACGAACGGCGCCGACGCATGTGGAGCGCAAACCCCGTCTACGTGCCTAGGAACTGGCTGCTACATGAGGCCATTGTTGATGCTGAGCAGGATGATTATCAGAAGGTTTAAGACTTCATTTTTTAGGAATTCAGGGTTTTATTCAGAGAAACGTCTAGTATTTATTGCGCCCTGTCTAAAAAATGGTAGGACAATCGGACATGTACTCTACATTTTAATGCCAAAGCTACACGTTCATCAGCGATTTGGGCTCATAATCCAACCACTTACTGTGACTGATGACTGGTCTAGTCACACATAATCTTGAACCAAAAACGATACTTCTAACGTATAATTAATGTAATCTCATTTATTAAGGCCTTTTTCAGGTACGTTTTCTGCTGGACGTGCTTAAGAAACCGTTTGAAGTTCAGGCCGAGGCTGAAAAGCGAGGCTTTTCTGCACAGCCGCCTCAGTGGGCGTACGCTCTCAAGATTAGCTGCTCTAGTTAAATATTCTTATCTTAATTAAATATTTATTTATTTTTCATCTTTATAGTCTGCTTTTTTTTATTTCCACATAATATACCTACAGTGTGACTTGGGATAAAGCATAAGTTTCTAGATCATACTATGTTAGCAAGTTTAACGCTCTTTTTTCAACGATTTGTATAAATCTATAAACTTGAACATTCTCTTGTAACTTCAACAGAACAACAAGCATTTAAAACCCATTTGCCGTTTTACCGTTTAATATTTATCGAACTAATAAACAAACATATATGTATCCCACAGTGTATACTCATGCCTGATACCGTCGATCATTATGCATTGTTCAGACAGAGGGCGGTGGCGCCGGTGGCGGCCAGTTATAACTTGTAATATGAGATAGAAAGTTTATTTTATACGGAGCTATTCAAACGCACCCGGTATACATTACTACCGACCGCCACGCGCCACCGCGCCCACCACTACCACAGTACCACTTCTGTCAGAATTACTGACTAAAACGAACGCTTAAGGTGAATGCGTAGTTGTAGCCCGCGAAATTCAATTTTTCTTACGTTTTTTGCAATTTTCAGGTCAGTGTCAGGTTGTATCTTGATCAAAATATGATTCGCGACAATAACAGGTACGTATTTACAGAATTATAATAATTAGAATCATTAATACATCTTCCTAAGTTAGATTTCTACCGTTAAGAACAAATCTCGTATGGAAAAGTGTTGGTGGTAGAAATCTAACTTAAACAGATGTATTAATGATTCTGATGATTATAATTCTGTGAATACGTACCTGTTATAGTCGCGAATCAAATTTTCATCAAGATACAACCTGACACTGACCTGAAAATTGCAAAAAACGTAAGAAAAATTGAATTTCGCGGGCTACAACTACCCATTCGCCTTAAGGTGAATGGGTAGTTGTAGCCCGCGAAATTCAATTTTTCTTACGTTTCTGCAATTTTCAAGTCAGTGTCAGGTTGTATCTTGATCAAAATATGATTCGCGACTATAACCGGTATGTATTTACAGAATTATAATAATTAGAATCATTAATACATCTTTCTAAGTTAGATTTCTACCGTTAAGAACAAATCTCGTATGGAAAAGTGCTTATGGTAGAAATCTAATCTAGAAATCTAATCTAAGAGATATATGATTCTAATGACTATGATTCTGTAAATACATGTCTATTATAGTCGCGAATCATATTTGGATCAAGATACAACCTGACACTGATCTGCAAATTGCAAAAAACATAAGAAAATTTAAATTTGCGGTCTACCATGTCACATTCACCTTAAAAACCCTGATATAATGAAATAAATCTTGATGGTTAGATGCTGTATGTCATTAAAAAATGCCCTAAGGCTCACAATTACATGAAAAAGCCTTTATCGCCTTGAGCAGATTATGGGTAACGTTATAACGTCAAAATGTATGTATGGTTATACCATGGTTATACAGTCGCTAATCACTACTTTTAAAAGCAACGTTTATGAATAAAGGGGATAAAGTTGACTCGTACGTACGAAATGTCAAAGTCAATTCTCTTGTCATGATGACTGGCAAATGACAGATAAAAATCTTGTTGCTTTTATTTGGCATTTGGAAAATCAACTTTATGTTCACAAGAATAAAGCTAAATATAACGTACAAAATATTCGGCACATCACATGTTTACAATAATAAATAAATTATTATTAAAGTTTCACAATAATTACACAAAACAGGATTTGGTGAAGGTACTTTTATAAAATTTGCTCCATGAAGCGAGCTTTCTGTGTGCTAGCAGCTCTTATGAACGAACAGAACCCTAGATTAGTTGGAAAAATGAAACCAGTGACTAACTTTAAGGAGTGGAAGTTCAGGGACACCCCGAACTACGCCGCGCTACCTATTGATGAGAATCCGGAGTATAATGTACCGACGGCTGTAAAGGATGCTGTGTTTTCTAAGGTAGGAATCTGCCTGTATTGTTTTGTGCCTATAGTATATCATAAACAAAGACATTCGTATCTTAAATCTCTTTGATCATAAATATGTACTAAGTGTTCTCTTGGTCAGAGGGTCATCTAAGGAGGGGTTTGGGTTGAAGTTGAAAATAACCCTACTCATTTTTTTTTAAACTAAGTATAATCTAATAATAATAATGTTTATTTAGACTCAATAAAAATATATTCTAATACAGTTATTCCTAAGAACTAGGGTACAATTAATAATATGTGTATTCATATGTATAGGTACCAACAGAGCCTTTAGATGGTAAGCTACACCTAGTATGTGCTTCTGATGACGCTCTCAAAGATGTGCTGGACCTGGACCCTGCTGTGGCGGACACTGAGGAGTTTATCAACTTTGTTGCTGGCAGGTACCTGCCTGATGGAGGCCTCACAGTTTCACACAGGTATCACTAATGTTAATATTTATGATAATCCAAATGAATTAAAGCATTTAAGTAAGTATGTATTTAATCTTCTGATTGCATACAGTAGTAGAAAAAAGTATTTTGTAAACTGTTCTTCCATACTTAATTCTATGTGCATTCTGTGAGTACCTTAACTAACTCACACACTGATTACTAATTTCTTAAAATGTTAGGAATAATTGTCTGAGGTTGCAATATTTGTAAATATCTGAGCACAATGTATCTATCAACATAAATAATTTATTTGTCATTGCTTATTTTTTAATACTTATTTTAGTATAGTAATTTTAATCCAGGTAGATTGTCTTCACATAATATAAATACAAAATATTGTAAAACATTTTAAAATAGTAACTATGGAGTTTCTTGCCCGTATAAAACCTTTTGGAACCATCTAGAATTAATTGATTCTAGATGGTTCCAAAAGGTTTTGTAATTTACAAGAAAATAGAATTCTATTTTCTTGTAAATTTTGATGTGCCTTTAACCGGGTGAATGCCGTAATTACAGACACAATTAAAAAGCTATTGTGTCTCGCGTGGATCCACGTTTAAGCATACGAAGGGTTAAGAGTCAATCCCCACTGAAAGAGCATTGGCACGCAGTGGCCGTAAGAGCAAATGACTCCTTCTTTTGACTAGTCGCTAGAAGACTCGTGCAGCCTCGCAGGGCCGCGCCTTCGAGTCCTTTGCCTTCAAATGACTATGGATAATTGCCGCTGCTCTTACAGTGGGAATTGGACCCTTAATGTCCTACATGAAATAAATGATTTAACGTTGTGCAATGTTATTTTTCAGGTATGGTGGTTACCAATTTGGACATTGGGCTGACCAACTGGGTGATGGAAGAGCTCATATCCTGGGAGAATATGTGAACAGGTGTTTAATTTGCATATTTAACAAAACACTACACAGCTCACACCACATGCACCTATCCCTACACTTCTGTCTAAGCCTTTGGGGAATAACAGGCTTGACGTTATGTTTATGTTAGGCAATAAAACAGCTGGTTGGCTAGAAGTATGAGCTTATAACAAAAACAATATTTCTTTTCCTCCTTTCTTTCTATGTATAGAGGTATAAGAAGGTTGCGTGTTCAAATCACGTGGGGTCACCAGTATAGAAGTACGAGGAACAGGGTGTAAAGTTCACTCATCCTCCATACAAAAGGGAGGAGCCTCCGTCCAGACGGGTGTCATGTCTGGACGTTGTATTGTATTGCTAGTGGCGCGGTACTCTGCTTGCGCGATGTAGGATTTTGCGTGACGTCATTCAGTGTGATGCGTAGTTCGCACGTGGCGATGTAGATGTCGCCACATTTCTTCTAGAAATCTCTATAAAAACGATTTGGATTGGAAAACCACTGCAGATTTCTGTATTCCACGTTCACAAAGGCTAATAAATCTCTGGTCTTTCAGAACACAAAAAAGCTGAAAAACCAGAAGTTGAGGTAACTTATATGAAGTAAATAAAAAAACGATGATGATGTGATAACGTTTTCAGAGCCAACATGGCCAAAAATCGCACAAGATAGGGAGGTTTGGCAGGAAAAAAGGAAGGCCTTTGCCCAGCAGTGGGACACAGTATAGGCTAACAAAAAAACCAACACAACCAATTTATATTTTACTACAGCAAAGGTGAATCTTGGCAGCCGCAATTAAAAGGCTCAGGTGAAACTCCGTACTCTCGCTTCGGCGACGGTCGCGCGGTGCTGCGGTCTTCAATCAGAGAGATGATCGCGTCTGAAGCGTGCTACTACCTCGGGATGCCGACTACTAGGGCCGCAGCTTTGGTAGGTAAGGATTGATTTTTATTTTTTAATTTTAAACTAGATTTTGCACCCGGCTTCGTCCGCGTGGAGGTCGGAAATTGTCCCACAGGAACATACCTACTACAGGTATAAAAAGTATCCTATGTGTTAATCCAGGATATAAACTATCCATGTGCCAACATCTATATCTGTTCAGCCGTTTTTGCGTGATTGAGTGAAAAACATCCAAACTAAACAAGAAAGTAGGAATTAAATTCAGTTGAGTACATTGTTAATAATTATATGAATTATTAGTTATGGAATATTCGAACTGATTACCGAACCACGGTTAGGAATCGTATTCAGTATGCCTATTAGTTTCTTAAGATGTATCTTTTAAACTGCTACATAATCAACCATAGAGCCTCGTAGCAATATACCTAAGGCCATCTTTAGTAAAGAGGATGCAGCTTAGCATACTCTGTAAAAGAAGATATTGGCAGCTTACGGCTAAAGGCAAATGGCGATACTTAAAGAAAGGTAGGCAGAGATCGTCTAATTAAAATTTGACGCCCTTCCACTGCTTTTTGCATGCACATCTCAAATATTTGTATAGACATTTTGTGGAGGTGGGCGTGGAAGTTTAATTAAGATAACCTCTACCTACATCTGGAACACCCTGGGTATTCCGCCCCTCTACTACCTTGCTGAGAAATTTTTTCTTTTTTCTTAGTGAGTGACGAACACAAAGTATGGCGAGACAAAACCTACAGCGGGCGAGCGCGTCAAGAACGCGCCGCCATAGTGATGCGCTTAGCCAACGCGTGGTACCGTATCGGATCGCTAGAGATACTGGTGAAGCGACGGGAGCCGCACACTTTGAAGACGTTAGCCGACTTTATTATAAAGGTAAGTACCTACATCTCCACACCGATTATGTTTATGTCTTTAGAATTAAGTAAGTCTATATTCTGTCTATGTGTCGATTTTACAGGATTTAAAATTATATGTTTTCTTTGGTTTACAGCACCATTTCCCAGAAATTGAGAACTCTGGTGAAGACAAATACGTAAAGTGGTTTTCAGAAGTGGCACATAGGAATCTTGATATGGTGGCGACCTGGCAAGGTAAGTTAAATAGTGAGCTAAGAAACTGTTATATTATAATTTTATTAATTAACTAGCTGTGCCCCGCGGTTTTACCCGCATAAGTCTCGATCCCTTGGGAATATCGAGATAAAAAGCATCCTATGTCCTAATACAGGTCGTGGTCTATCCATGTGCTAAATTTCATCCAAATCTGTTCAGTAGTTGCAGCATCAAATAAGAAACAAACATACAAAAAATCCAATCTTTTATCTTTATAATACAATATATTAGTTTACTTTAGACAGTGCGGTGTATTAAATTAGCCTCCACGATTGGAGATGTACTTACGTCCGGATCATTCTGGGTACTTGGGTAGTCGTCCCAGTTTCCTCCTTGATCATAATCTTCCCGCCCGTTTTCTTCTTCCATTCTCCCTGTCAACCATCACTCCTTAATATGAAAGCATGACGCATAGAGGAAAATTTTAATAGGCATGACGGTTGACAGGGGAGAATGGAAGAGTAAACAAAAAATAAACCGTTATTTTCTTTTGTAGGTGTAGGCTTCACCCACGGCGTTTTAAATACAGACAACGTGAGCTTGTTAGGCCTGACCATAGACTATGGCCCGTATGGGTTCATAGACCATTACAACCAGCATTATGTGCCCAATACTTCGGATGATATGGGGCGATACGCATTCAACAAGCAACCTGAGGTGAGTTAATTGATTATCTAGGCTAATTATAGCGCCGTTCGAAGTCGAAACTAGTCGGATCAACATTTGTAGTAGGTACTATAGCATAATCAGCGGTGCGGTGCGGCTGTGGAATACACTACCGCCTGCAATTAGGGACTGCCAAACTGTTGCAGTTTTTAAAAGAAGAGTGAAAGAACACTATCGTAGTACACTATCGTAGTCTTTCCACCCTATCATAGTTGTGTATGTAATTTTAATTATTTTATTTACATTCTAGTGATATTTAGAAGTATGTATGTTTATTTGTATGTATGTAAGTATATTCTCGTATTATTTGTTTAGTTTTAGTGAATTGTTTTTAGATTTTATGTATTTTTTTTTGTCTCCTTTACTCTTTAACACGCTGTCTACATTTCTCTGTTTCTTTTCCATCGCAGGTATGCTGTAAGAGATTTCTTATGAAATAAGCATCACCTTTGTACCTATTTTTCTGTTCTGTTTTTTCTTGTCTGTTTATATATGTGTGTACATAAATGTTAAAATAAAAATAAAATAAATAATCAGCGTACAACGTTCCCGCTGCTGGGACACAGCCCTTCTCTCTGTCAGAGGGAGTGGGCTGTAATCCAAAACGCGGGCCTAGTGCAGGTTGGTGGATGTCACATGTCTTAGAAGTTTTGGTTCTAGGACATGCCGGTTTCCTCACGACGTTTTCCTTCACCGTTTTGAGAGCAGTGGTGATGAAATTTAAATACACATAGTAAAGTGCCTGCCTGGGCTGCCTACCTTTGTTGAAATTGTTTATTTTGCTTGCAGATTATTTTATGGAACTTAGACAAGTTCGCTCAAGCTCTGGAACCAATTCTGTCGGAGCAACAGAAGCAAGAGATCAAAGACATTCAAGCTACCCTCGAAGGCTATGTTAAAACTAAAGTACTGTAAGTTCAAGCTTAGTTAATGCAAAATGAATTTTATTTTAATCTAAATAGGGTATGTTTCGTAACGGGAATATTTAAAAAATACACCGAGTGTACCAAGTGCTTCAAGACCAAGAAATTGGTCTTTTTTAAAACCGTACTACCTTCAATTACAGAAAAACATATCTACTAAAGCTTGGACTCAAAGAAATTAAAGATGGCGACGAGAAATTCGTTGAAGATCTGTTTGAAATGATGCAGTCGATAATGGCGGATTTTACAGCAACTTTCAGACAACTTGCTGAGGTAACTGCTTCATATCAAATGTTTTTACTGTTTTATATCCGTGTATCGTAGGTAACTCGGCTCAGACCCGGCTCGTTCTAACAAAAATCAATTTTTTTCTCCTTTTTGGGATGGTGATGGGTACCCAATGGGGTTAAAAACGTAAAGCTCGTCATAGATGGCAGCACTGTTCAACGTCTAAACACCACTATTGTTTTGTTAATGTTTACTTTTGTGTCGATCATAAATGAAACGAAAACTAGATAAATATGTTTGAGACTTTGAATGCAGCAGTATTAAAAGACCAGCTAATGAAAAGGGAAACGTCTACTACTAGTAAAAGTGATAGAGTTGGATAGCATTGACATCTTAAGTGACTTTCTAAATAACTACTATCAGTTCGTCTGACATGCCCGCTTTGTGCTCGGAGCTTCTCGGCCAAACTTGGATATGCTATTCACATGAGAGCACATGAATGAGCAGCACGTCTATCTAAGCTCTCAACCACCCTGAAACGTCATCGAATGCAGCAGCTGTAGCCGAAATCGGTGGCATCATCATCACTATCGTTCGAACACTATTCGAGATCTTTAATTCTCATGTAAACTCATTTCAAAACCTGTTTTTGTTTCAGGTAGCGCCAAATGAGTTGACAAATAAGACGGTACTAGAGACGAAGTGGGCTCTCAATAAGATAAGGGAGGTGCCGAATTGGGAGAAGTGGGTGCAGGCATACAATACGAGACTAAACAAAGAGAATGGTAAGCACCTATGTTCCTTTATGTATACTTAACCAGTAATAGTGATATCGACTCAATGGGAGGTAGCCTGTCCCACAAACAATGTGGCACTTAATATCGTGTCCAGCGTGTCGTTTGCACGCTACAGGAGCTGATGGGCGCTGCTGAAGGCCAAGCTCATAGTCAAATTCTGGGCTGACCCTATATAGATTGCCACCGACATGCTAAGAAGGAGAATGGGGGGTAGCTTGTTTTTGTAGTATAGTGTAACTACATTATTTTGTCTTCATAAGATGTTCTCATTAAACACAAAAAAGCGGCCGGAAGACGAAGACTTCGTAGTCTTTTTTTTATTTAGTACTTACAATACATCAAATACATGCCCTGGTCCAAACCGATGTATTGTAAACAAGGCTCGGAAACCGGTTGAAATTCTTAACCGGTTATGGTCATTGACCCCAAACCGAAATCGATTTAGGTTAAAGGTTGCACTTTACCGCTTTTTACCGGTTTATGCGACAAACCGGTTTTTCATGAATTTTGGTTTTGATAGTGAAAATTAACCGGTTAAAACCAAGTTTGAACCCCCCCCGGCCCCCGCCACTCTCGCGGGCACGGTCTGGACGTTGTGATGTCAACTTATTGTCACTAGAACTTGTTGGAAGCGTTAAAAAGCAGACGAAAAAGAATTACGAATTACGGAATTAACCGGTTAATTTGGGTGTCAAAACCGTTTGAGCTTTGTAACCGGTAACCTTTATCTTTTGGGTTACATAAGAACAGTTCACTTGTTTAACCGGTTAATGAAGGAACGATATATTTACCGGTATTTAATCGAAATTAACCGCTCTTTTTAAACCGGTTCAGAGCCCTGATTGTAAATCCGGACCGGGCACAAATCCGGACTCCGGGCTGCTACTGAGAAATTCCAGATAGAAAAATCATCAGATGAAATAACGCTTTGCCCGACATGAATTGAATCCAGGACCTCATGCTCAGCAGTAGCACTTGCGACCAACCAGCCAATTTACCTTATTTGAATTTACAGTACAGTCACGAGCAATAATATGTCAACACTTGGCAACTTTCAATTGCGATATTTTCGTGAAATAACGAATGCAACGTTGAAATACGACACTACATAAACCTATGGGTTCGAAAATACTATGTTCGTAATAACATAAAATTTCATTAAAAAATAAAGGAGAAAATCGCCTTTGAATAAAGCCAAGTGTATACATACTTCGAGGGTATAGTGCTCAAACCCAATAAGTACGAAATTCGAAACGGCGAAAAAAATTAAGAAACGGCTAAACGTGGTGACTTTATTGGGTTATTACCTTAAGTAATTATCTTTCTGCTGCGAATTCCACTTATTGGATTAGACCACTGGAAAGAGCGTCAAAAATGCATTAAGATGTACTAATAAACCGATTTTTCATTTTTTGACACTTATTGGGTTTGAACACTATACCCTTATAGACGTAACTGTACATGCCCTGTGCATGTATTGTAAATCCAAATAAATCATGTGTGTGCCCGGTTGATGGCAATAGGCTCCTCCCCTATTACTTAAACATAACTGGCAAAATGTGAGTGACTATAGGTACACCTCTGTCCAACCGTTAGGGGAAACAAGGCCTGATGTTAATTATTATTGTCATAATTACAGTGTCCGAAGAAGAGCGAATTGAGCGAATGGTCAAAGTAAATCCAGTTTATGTGCCAAGAAACTGGATCCTAGAGGAAGCTATCAAAGATGCTGAGAATAATGATTTTGAAAAGGTATTATGTGCATTATATTAATTTCTACAGCATCCCCTGTAGTATAACAAAAAAAAAAAAAAAATATTTCCTTAATGTTGAAAAAACTGCCGCAGATTGGATTACCCGTGGACACAAAGAAACCCTAATCTATCTAACTTTTAGCAACAGCCCATTTAATTGTTGCTTCCCTAATAAATACCCAATAATTTCAGGTACGATTCTTGCTGAAACTCTTCAAAAATCCGTTTGAAGTGAACGAGGAAGCCGAAAAGCGCGGATATTCAGCACAACCACCGAGCTGGTCCTATGGACTTAAACTAAGCTGTTCCAGTTAAATATAAAGTACATACTACTAAAGCATATGAGTGCTGTGAAACGATGCTACGTAAATTAGGCATAGATTGTGATCAAAAACAATAATATCAAAACTTTTTGTAGATAGAAGATTTTCTCTAATGGCTGCTCCACTCGAAATGCACCTACAGTGTGAAATTATTTTAGCACAAAGGGTAACATGTGATTTTTTCGAATGAAGAGAGAATCGTTAGTAATTTTGTGATCTAATTTCTTGAAAGGGCGATATCGCCGCGACGCCCTATCAAAAGGAACATTTTGTATGGCGTTGCGGCGATATCGCAGCCGCGGCCACGACGCGACTCGGAGAGTATAAATGCCAGAGCAGTCCAAACCTGAGCTGAGTAGACGATTAGATTAAGATGGTAGTTTATGACTGTAAGGATCGTGGCTAATTATTTAGTATGTATCTAATTATTATTTTTGTACCAATTTATTTGCTAATATATGATGTTATGTTATAATTTCTTCTTTTAATTTACCCGCGAATTTTGATCCATAGAATTTGATAAAAAAATAATCATTTTAAACTTGTGTTATTGGCTCAAAGACAAACAAAACACATAAAGCATAATCAGCCTATAATTATTCCCACTGCTGGGACACAGGCCCCCTCTCGGTGAGAGGGTGTGGGCCATAATCCACCACGCAGGCCCAATGCGGGTTGGTAGATGTCACATGTCTTCGAATTTTTGGTTCTAGGATTACCGGTTTCCTCACCATGTTTTCCTTCACTGTTTTGAGAGCAGCGATGATGTGAAACAAACACAAATTACAAAAAAAATACTGTAATTAAAATAATATTCTTTCCATAATAAACACAATTAAACTTAATGAAAAACCTATTTACAATCAACATAATTTTCTCTCTGGTATAAAAATGACCAGCACTAAATATTCACTTGTAATCTTCATCGCCACTATCATCAGGTTCAGAATAATCTTCATCAAATTCTACCTTCCTTCTCTTAGGTTCTGGAACATTCTCTTTCTCTGTTTCTATAGCCTTCTGGGCTTCTGTTTGGGCAGATCTATGGTGGAAAACAAAAGAAATAGTCTTTGCTAAGTCCCAGCATTGTTTTAATACTAAATCTGCTAAGTTCTTCTTGTCTGCACAATGGTACCAGTTCGACAAATCTGAGGTGCAGTCAGAATTTTCTGGGGGAATTGTGACTTGGATATTGTTGACACATCTCTTGCATTTGAACTTGCTGTGTGTGTCTGATAATGTGTTTTCTTCTAATCTAAACAGATCTTTCAAGTCCTCAGAAGTGAAGTGTCTAAGAGATTCTTCATTTTGATCTACTACAGTGTCACTTAATGCCTTTTTGTGTGCTTGTCTTTGGAAAATCTTTTCCTCAATGGTTCCTGTTGCAAGGAGTCTGTATATGTAGCAAGGTTTCTTCTGCCCATCACGCCACACTCTCGCCATGGCTTGGTCATCATTGGCAGGGTTCCAGTCAGGGTCAAACATGATTAGTCGGTTTGCTCCAATAAGGTTGAGACCACAACCACCAGCTTTGGAACTCAGCATGAATATCCATTCTTTATTCTCCTTGTTGTTGAAACTCTCAACTACCTTAGCTCGCTTCTTGATTGTCATGGAGCCATCAAGTCTGACATACAAATAAGATCTCTTTCTACATAATTTCTCAAATAAATCTAAAGTTTGTGTATAATTAGAAACCAGTACAATTTTGTCATCAGTATTGGTTTTCAAGTTAGCCAGGATACAATCTAAGATCATGAGTTTCCCTGACAATTCTGGCTTCACATCTTTGATGTCATAATTGCTTGGTAACAGGCTCAGAGCCTTCTCAAAACCTTCAGATCTTTCCACTATCTTGTCATAAACTAAATCAGGATGGTTACAGAGTTTCTTTAGAGTAGTGATGCTTGAAAGAGCACTGAGGGTGTTCTTGTCTCCATTGCCACTGAACTTGTTGCGGATAGCATCAGAATTTATGAAGTTTTTGTATAGTTGTGTCTGAAGGGGAGTCATCTTCACACATATGACTTGTTCAAACTTAACAGGCAGGTATTTAGTGAGAAGACTGCTCGTTCTGCGGATCATACATTTGTTGACAATAGAGGTTAAAGTTGCCAGGCATTCCTGTGCTTTTTCTCTTTCTGAAGCAGTTGCCAATGCATCTTGCCCTCTTAGAATCGCATTTTCATATCTCTTCTTGAATTCATGAGCAGTTCCAAGGATACCTTCATTAACAAAATGAACTAAACTGAAGTATTCTGTCAAATCATTCTGGATTGGAGTTCCTGATATTAAAATTCTTCTTTTAGCCTTCAAACCCATTAAAGCTTGATATGTTTGGTTCTCAGAGTTCTTCAGTCTGTGTCCTTCATCACATAGGACTAATCCCACTTCAGATGAATGAAGAATATTGGTGTAAATTCTAAATGTTTCATAAGAGATGATTAGAACTGGGGTGGCTACTCGAGTTGTGGTAAATGTGTTCATATATTGCTGTAATTTTAAAGTAATGTCAGCTTTAGATCCTCCATCCATGGCCAGAGCATTGATTCTTTGCCCTAACCACTTTTGTATCTCATTGTACCAATTCTTTACCAAACTACTTGGACAGACAATGATTGCCTTGCAAATTGTAGGCTTACAGTCAGGTCCTTGTCTTAGAAGTGTCCATAAAAGAGTAATACATTGTAAAGTCTTTCCTAAGCCCATTTCGTCGGCCATGATGCACCCATAGGCGTTCTCTATCTGTTGTCCAGTAACGCAGTCGTACATAAACTTCACTCCTTCTCTTTGATGAGGTCGTAAGATGTTCCCCAGCACAGGATCCACGACCACAGCCACTCTGATGTCATTAGGACTCATCTTCATCTTCTCATGTTCAGGGATGTAAGGTGGGCGATACAATACCAACGCATTCGGTTCATCTGGATCGTGTAAGGCTCTTCTAACCTGTGTCCTTTTCAAACCCAAGCTTTTACCACAAAATGAGGACACATAATTTGGTATGGGAACTTTAAAAGGTTTATTGAGTATCTGCTTGATTAAATTCTCGTGTTCAGAAGCAGTTAACAAAGCTTGAGAAGCAGGTTTCTGAGCCAGTGGTATCTTCGTACATTCCCTCCGTTTATTTCGTTTGGATTCTAGCAGCGGGCTTTTGAAGACGTTGTCGCTGGAGCCGACCTGGCTCGGCGCCAAGCTGCGCCGCATTTTAAATCTTTTTATACCATTGATAACACAGAAGTTAAACAAAACAACACGCACACCTGTTAAGACTTGTTTTGAAAATGAAAATTATAAAAACTTGGGTTTTTTTGACAATGACTTTATAACTTCAGTGTTGCAATATAAAATATTTTCATGCATCGTTCTTTTTGGAGTTATACATACACGCGAAGATGCCAGTTTGATTTTATGGTACAGTCAGCAACTAAAGTCGATGGACACTTTATTTCTTTTTATCGTAAAATATTAGAGCAAAGATAAAAACTGATATAAGGTTATGAATAAATAAACTCTTAGCTTTATTACATGAAATGTTTCCAAGCAGTGTGTATTGTAAATAATAATTTGGCAGTTTTTGTTTCAACATCATCAACTTGGCCCTATAATGTGGCTATAGAATCGGCTTCTAGTCTAACCAATTGTCGGATGAATATTTTATTTTCCATGGTGCGTCTGCCATCTAACCTACAAGGAAATACCGATATTCACAGCATTTTTGGCAGCGAAAAGAGTATGCATAGAACTTGGCACCATTTTTTTTTAAATCCGGGTAAGAGGTGCCAGAAAACCAGCATTACTGCAGAATTCAGCTTATCACACGGACAAAAAGTGGGGTTATGAAATAAAACAAAACAAAGGTTACAAAAATACTTAGTATTAAAATGAAAACTTTTAACAAAAACTTTCTCTTACTTTTTAAGTTACAATCATCGGTACTTATCGATGTGTCACATCATCCACTAGCATGATTCATCACAGACAATTTATTAACTTAATGCATACTGTAGCTAATTTTAAGCCCGAAAAATAGTTAGGACATGCGATTATAGCTTTCGAAAATATTAAATGATTTTAATAACCTCTTTACATCGGAATTGATAAACGTAATTAATTATACAGTTTATAAAACTTAAAGACACACAAAGCTATGCATTTGAGCGAATACGTGAATGCATTTTAATTTTAAACACAACAATAACTTAAGAAAACCTTCATCAAAACTATAAAATTAAATTCAATCATTCATTCCTTAAAAAAAATTAAGTTCTCATTTTCGGACAAGCAAAGTTTACCAACCCGCACTGGGCCCGCGTGGTGGATTACGGCCCACTACCTCGCACAGAGAGGAGGCCTGTGTCCCAGCAGTGGGAACTGTATAGGATGATTATGTAAGTAGTGATTATGTCCGACAGTGGACTAACATAGCTTAGAAGGCGTAATCCATTATTTAAAATATGTTTGTGCGATAACTGGTATGTATGTATTTATTCAATGTTGCTTACATTAGGCACAAGGCATTATTTTTATTGCTTTTTTTGTTTACATAAATGTTCCATTAGACAGTGTTAAAGTATAGGAATGAAGTTTTTTGGACAGATCCTTGTTTTTTTGAAGCCCATTGGCATAACTTGACACCTTGTGCTATATTGTGACGTTATAATAGCGAGGTGCCAAGTTACAGTAACCTGGCGTTAATATGGCACATCGAATTTTAGAAAGAGACGGCGCTTTAAAACCTGGTTTTGGAACGAACTTTCTTGACGCACTCTGCAGACGTGGCGAATGAGAGCTTAACATTTGTCGTGACGGTCAAAATGTTACACTTTTATGTTACGTAACAAAACTGTCATGTCTAGCTTTCATTCGCCAAGTGTGCAAAACGAACGGAACTTTGTTCCAACCGGGTGTTCCCCGACACCTCTTGGCTCGTTTTTTTTTTCTAACTCGATGTTCCATATTAACGGCAGCATACCGTAAGTCAATGGAACGAGTCTTCCGCATATTCCTTCAATGATTTTCTCGGCAATGGCATTCAGATAATTAACGTTGTAGAATTACTTCTTGTTATTACGTACGACCCTGATGTTAGTGCCTTCGAAGACGCAGTCCGTCCGCGATGGGTACACGTTCTTGAGGTTTCCTTCAGGATCGACTACTTTCACCTGGCGAAGGAAACAAAATATTAGGTTGATAAAAACGGATGGATAATGGACTAAAGCACTGTTAACAAAACATTTATTTCGGCTTATCTGTGACCTTGGATGTGATAGTATCATTTAGATATCAAACATAAATATCATTGTTGCAATAACTTGATTGTTATAGCGAGGGTGCTTTCGCCGATTTTTATCACAACACATCTCGCATGTACTCGGGACGTAGGAGTCGGCAGAGGTGTTTATTTCTTGGCTACGTAGGTTACAAGCTCCATTTATAGAGGAGTGCCTTTTTTTGGTAGTTTTTATGTGGATGGCTGTAAGAAATAGGCAGACCCAAGTAAAGCTTTGTGTGTTATTATGCCTAGGAAGAAAGTGAATTCTGATGTAACAGCTGACGAGTCATCTGCACCTACCCCAAATAATTTTTTTTTTGTTTTGCCTATACTGGCCCCCAGTCCTTCCAGGAACTCTTTTCCCGCGCCACCTCGAATCAGCCCTCATATACATTTAAGATTTTTATTTGTGGTAACATGAGAAGGGTATGGGGCAATATCTTACCTGCTGCACAGTGAGGGTGTGGTAGGCAGCGTCAGGCTCTTGGGGTCCAATTCCTAGCAGGAGGCACTCTTGCAGTAGTTTGTTCATCACAGTCTTGCAGGCGCCGAGAGACGTGTGTGACGTCACTTCCACAAACATTGACTTGCTCTCTTGAGACATCTGAGGAAAAAGTGTTATGTTATAAATCTATATCTATACTAATAATAAAGCTGAATTCTTTTTGCGTAGCCAAATTCTTGAGGAAGTTTATAGGCTATTTAACATCTCGCTAGGTCCCTTCGGAGCCGAGCAAAAAGAAAAAAGTCAGGAAGAATGCTAAACGAAAACGAAGTAATAGCGTGGGGCCGTGGGCAGGCGATGTGATTGCAACGGGGTGGATCGGGGGAACAAGAAATTTTACGCAGACGAAGTTGCGGGCAGAAGCTTGTATAAATAATACATATATAGAGAAGGGTTTATGTTTTTCATCTCGTCATGTTAGCCTAGCTTTTTCCCAATTATGTTGGATTTGGCTTCCAGTCTAACCAGATGCGGATTTATTTTGCATTTTTTTTTTGTTTTGCAATAGTTTATTATGATGTGCGAGTTCCTTTTGCATGATCAAAAACAGAAAGTATAAAGTGAAGATGTTGATGACTGGAACCAGAAAATCTATTCTGCTCACACACACAAACACGGGGTGTGTTTGTGTGTGTGAGCAGAATAGATTTTACACATCTTTAGTACACAAAGACAAGCTTGATTCATATTTCTCTATCAGATCTGAGGGGCAATTCTCGTAATTTTAACGTTTTTTGTCAAAAATACCAACATTTTGAAAAAAAAAATTTTTCATATGTTGACATTGGCAAAATCATCGAATGTTACCGATGGAGCTAGAACCTCAAAAAAATAGAATAGAATAGACAAGTTTTTGACATTGATTGTTGCTGAGATGAGAACGCAACTAGATTTTGAACATTTTTAATTACGGGAATTGGCTTTCAGATATTGATCAACAATTTTTTTTAAGACATACCTTAGTATCCTCTGAGTTAGTAATTGGGGGGAAACTGATAACTTTCCCGCTAGCGTCTTGCAGACAAGGGTACACAGGCTTGCCTTCCAACAAGTACAAGTATCTGTAACAAAATTATTATAATATGACTATTGTCTTGTACAGACATCAGCACAAACTATCCGAAACTGTCATAATTTCCCAATCAACTTTGAACCTTATACTTTAGCAATAAAGTTGAAAATCTATTAAAGAAATTTGACAGATTGTAGTAGCTTGATGTGCTTGCTGGCGTCTATACATTAACACAATACATTAACTTATGGATTATTAGTTCCCACTAATAATCTTTCATCAAGTATATGGATAGTTACCTGGAATAGGCAAACGCAGTAATATCATTACCGGAAGCAACCCTTTCTCAGTTTTAGTAACATGATATACCCGGTAAAAAAAATATACACAAGTCTTCCCAGGAGGTCTCATGTAAGTCAAGATATTGTTTAAATAATGTATGGTACATACTTGTGTATCCCAGAGTAGACATTCCTCTTCTTTTCCTTGCGCAGAGCCTCAGCCTCGGCTGTAAGCTGCTGGAACAGTTGCTCGCCAGAGTAGGGTCGCAGCCTCGACAGTGGGACCAGTTTCAGAGCTGCTGGGGCCTTTGCTGTGTATACTAGGTCACCTGGGAACATTAAAATAGTAATTATAGCTTGAATATATTTACTAGAAGTCACTATAGGTATTTGTATGGTGAAGTGAGATATTAGAATTATTGATTGAGGTTCATACAGTTTGGCAGCTACAGCTTGGAGCTTTTATGTTTTTGAAACAGTCTTTAAAATCTTGAAAAGAGAATTATCTTACTCCTAATATAATAAAGAAAACACAAGTAATTTTATAAAAGGAGTACCCTGAATGAAAAGCTTGAAATAGAACAACAGTAAAAACAAACCTGGTGCAATCTTGTTCAAGTCATGAGTAGCAATTGTAGCGATATTCCTCTTATCACAGACCGTATCGTGCAACTTTGTTTGCAGCTGTATGAACTTCTTGAAAGACGTCTCGTTGAAGGACAGGTCATTCACAATACAGCACAAAATATATGGACGGACTACTGCCACTTGGGACTCAATAATCTTAACTCGTTGAGTGTCATCTTCTACGTGTAAAATATTCAAAGAATGACAGAGATCACACTCCGTTTCTTCAGGTGTGGGTTCTTCTTTCTTTCCCTTCTTTCCTTTACCCTTGCCTGTAGGCTGGGTCTGGTCTGACTTGGGGCAGTGGTCCCGGATGTAGTCCACTATTTGCTTGGTGCGACACTGGTCTACGAGCTTCATGAATCTCTTGTCGGTGAATTTGTTGCCTTTTAGGTTAATTTCTGAAAGAAAGATATGAAGTGAGTCAGTGCAATGTTTTGCTTAGTTTTATGATAATCTTATGCAATATGATTTTATTGATCCCCAAATTTGCATCCTACGGTGCAATATTTCAACAAAGGTTTTAATATTTCATAATAGCAATGTCAACAATGACTTAAACAAAGTATTTTAGATTTTTACACAATTTTGTACAGCATGCGGTAAAATAAATGAGTTACCTTTCAATTTCGCCATGTTGGCTAACTCCCCAGGAACTGTCTTCAGCTGATTGTCTCCAATGTCGAAGTTCTTCAATGATGGCAAGCTACGGACAATGTAGCTAGGCAAAACCTCGATAGAATTCCCTTTAATCTTCAGATCAGTCAAATGAAGCAGCACAGCATTCTCCAAATCCAAGAAACTCGTCAATTTGTTATTTGACACATCAACAGTGAGTAAACTGGGAAAATCATTGAATTTCGGCATTTCTTCGATTTCATTAGAACTTAAATTGATACTGGTCAACTCTTTCATGTCGTTCAGACTCTCCGGAATACTCTTTAGTTGGTTTCTCGACAAATCGAGCACTTTCAATTTCTTCAGAGAGGTTATGTTTTTATTGAAATCTGCTATTTTGTTTCCGAACAACAGCAAGGATTGCAGGTTCACCAGCCGACTTATATCGTCCGGTATAGCTGTTAGACACGTGTCACTGATATTTAAAAGGTTAATATTTGTTAACTGAAATATACCTTTGTCTAAACCACTTTCCGAAATACGTTTCGAAATAGCCGCACCCGCCAATTTGATTTCATGGCGATTTTCCGACTTTGCAGTCGTTACTTCAGGCCACGCACTCATTTTTGTACCAAAATGATTAATTCGGAGAAGCGTCTACGCAGCTAAATAGGTATCAAATAAGAATTTAATTAGAAAAAACGCGCGCCACGACGGTTGCAAACAGAAAACATGAGAGAAAAATTAAATGAGTTATTGAGATGAAATGACTTTAGTTTGACAATTTTGACAGTGACAAGTAGGTGCTGTGATGCCAACATGTTTTTTGGATATCCTCAAAATATGTCAATAAAAGATAGCACTTTTCGGTTTATTTTTGTAAATTTCAATTGAAATAAGGTTGCAAGTCAACCATATGTATAAAAACATCATAATTATGATCACATTAAATTTGATCTTACAATAGACTCTATAGCAAAACAACGCGTAGGGACAAAATTCCGTAGGGACAAAATTCTTTTGCTAAAATTTAATAAAAGAATTTAGTCCCTCCGCGTTAAAACTTGTTAAATTTTGAGGAATCAACCAATTTGATTTAATCACATTGGTTGATTCCTCAAAATTTAACAAGTTTCCCGACAAATGGGGTTTATTTTGCTAGTTGGTAATACTGGTATAAACGTCATTTAACATTTTAAATTCTTTTGCGATTGTTGGACAAGCTTCATAAAGTGTTCTGCCTAATGTAACCGGAGGAATCACAATCACGAAACATGAACTTTTCGTATGAATGAAATTACAGATTAAGCTATCAATTATTATCCATATTAGGTAGTAATATTGGTTGGTTTCTTTGGCTTTTGATGACGAAATCAATGAGCTTATCATATTTTTAGCGTTGGCAGCTATACCTAGCGTAACTAAGGCTGATTTCACAGCTGTCCGGGAGACCCGTATGGGCCGACCGTACACGGGAGACCCGTACGGGCAGTACCCGCAGTGCTCTGAAACGATGATTCAGTACGATACGGTTGCTAGCAGGAGACAGATGCGCTGTACGGGCTCAACAAGGAGCGGGTCGTGTACGGATCAAGCCGCGTCGCTGTGAAACGATGTTCTAGCGCCTAACATGTGCTCCCGCTCCGGGCGCCCGTACTGACAGCCCGTACGGGTCTCCCGGATAGCTGTGAAGCCAGCCTAACATGGGCACCGGCAGCAAGTTTATTTTCAGGAAGTTGCATCTAATCGAGCTTGATCATTTTTGCACTTTTCACCCCGGATATGTTAGGTTATTGTTCGTCCATTACAGTATATTAAAGTGTACTCTGTGGTCCATTCATACAAGGAGTACCTACTTAGTAGTACTTAGTAGTAGGACTTTGTCGAATTATGCAGAAAAGCTTAGATATGCTTGCACGGTGGCAAGAGCAAGCCGAAGAAGAAAAGAAGTTGGTTAAATGGCATAGACCTACAGCTCATCCCGTGATATTTTATTTAAAAAAAAAAATAGGTATAGAATCAACCAGTTTTTCAGATATCACGTGGTATTTAGTACCTAGGTACCTAAGTATTTCGATATCATCTTGAGCAGGTCAGTTTTTTAAAACTGCAAAACGACTATCTATAGATAATGAATTTCAAAATCGTGTGTGAATTAACTTAATAATGAAAGGTAGACTCGACTAGAAGAAACCAGAATTCTAGAATTACTTAGAATACCTTAATTACTTATCCTACTTTTGTGGATAAGCAGTAGGTAGGTAACATAGGTAATTTGATAGTTTTATACCTATTACTAGCTGTTGCCCGAGACTTCGTCCGCGATCCACGATGAAAAGTAGCCTATGTCCTTACCCAGGTCAAGGTCTATCTGTGTGCAATATATATATGAAAACATTATGTACGTTCGAAAAAATTTACATCTTTTTAGTAAGATAAGTGACAGGCATAATTTTAACACAAGAAATAGGAACAAATTAGATCAACCGCGTTTCAGATTGTCTAAAGTAAAAACTTCTTTTATGGGTTACTGTGTAAAATGTTATAATAAAATACCATTCGATATTCTTCAACTAAATGAGAAGAAATTTAAAACATGCATTAAACGCACACTATGTAGACAAGCATAGGTATTACACACATCAAAAGTGTCTAGGGATCAACATATATTTTTGCAATAACTTTTCTCCTGATTGATATTAATTAAAATTTTCTTTAAGGATTCATCAAATAAAGTGTTTTCGTTTGTCACAGTAACGATAAACCAAGTCACCTTTGCATTAATAAAGAAATTTGCCATTTTCCTAATAAAGGGATTTTTGACATTTGAACCACTAACACAAAAGTTCGAAAAAAAGACTGAAATAACAGTTTTCTTTAAAATTTTATTGGGTAACTTAAACAATTAATAATCCGTGTTTCTACCGCGAACACTAACAACACAAGAACATCGGTTTGGCATACTCAAAATGAGTTCATCCAAATCACGCTGTGGAATGGCCACCCATGTTCGTTGCAACAACAAAAAAAGGTCTTCTTGCGACTGGATACCCTCCATATTCGGCAGAGCTCTTCTCTGTAGCATATCCCATGCATGCTCAATCGGGTTCAAGTCTGGCGACTGAGCAGGCCAGGGCAGGACATTGATGTTAGCTGCGGCGAGAGTCTGTCTTACAACTCTTGCGGTGTGCGGTCGTGCATTATCATGCATTAACTGAAATAAGGGACCGATTTGCACTTGTAGAGGAACGATGACGTCTGATACAATCGTCTCAGCATAAATTTGAGCGTTGAGGTTGCCTCTGATCCAAATCAACTCAGTTCTTCCGCCGATCCAAATACCCGCCCATACCATGATGGTTCCACCACTATAAGGATGGACTTCCTGGCAGGATTTTAATCGCTGTTGGCGTCCAGGGGTTCTCCAGTGTCGTATACGTCTTGTATCCGGTCTCATACCAAAACGAGACTCATCAGAAAAGCACACGAAACGCCATTGTTCTTCTGCCCAATTTCCGTGTTCAAGAGCCCATTGATATCGAATCCTACGATTGTGCATTGCTATAGGTGGTACCCGTAGCGGTCTTCGGGAATGAAGGTTCACTTCATGCAAGCGGTTTCTGACTGTTTGGTCGCTAATTAAGTTCCCTGAAGAGTGATGAAGCCTCACGGCTAACATCATGGCGGTTATTGTTGGAGCTCTTCGAGTTAAGATTTGAATGTATCGGTCTTGTCTCCGTGTGGTGCAGCGATACCGTCCTCCATGGCGCTCAGCCACGGTACCAGTGCTTCGGTAACGTGTCCAAAGTCGACTGATAACACTCTGACTTGTATTCAGAGCTAAAGCCACAGTACGTTGCCGGGAACCAGCTTCTATCATTCCCACGGCTCTGAGCATTTCTTCCCTGCTTAAATGACGTCGCCGCTCCATAATAACGTTGGTTTTAATCAGTAGTAGGGAAACAGTAGCACTAATAATGTCTTCAATGCGTTGTATGTTTTTATAGGGAAAATATTGACAGCTGATTTTCATCTTTTACTCGAATTTGATTCACAGTTCCTGATTCAAATGATGAAATGCACCAAAAAGGATCCATATACATTTATAAAATCATAAATTTATTACAAAGCCACATCTCAATCTCAAGAAATCCGCATAAAAATGCTTGATCCCTAGACACTTTTGATGTGTGTATAAGTTGGATGATTATATCGCAGATAAAAATGCTTGGCTAAATGCTGGTCCTGCTCCACAGGCACTTGAGTTCACTAGTTAAAATTTCAATATTTGGAAGAGGTGCTTCCCTTTATTTTTTCTTTTTTAGTGTTTCTTACATTACGATCTTAATATTTATTTTTATTTTATTCAATCATGTTTAATGCTGCAATACTAAACACCTTTTCCTGTTTGGTATTAAAAAATTTATTCATCTATTAAATAAATTGCAATTTATAGTTTTGTATAATTTAGAAGCATTTTTTCAATTTTTGTAAATGTAAGAACCATGGATCCGTTTATTATGATTTTTTGATGGTGACTTGAAAGAGCATGGCAGTTGAGAATGTGTCATGCTCACTTAAATGATGGTGGTACGTGTGTTGGATCATTAGGTTCCCTACAAAATGGTTGAGCTGGATGGTGCTGATCCATGCGTCATGTTCGTGAACGGGCGCCGTCGGTTGAGACTGGTCATCTCTTAACTGCCAAGGCTTATTTTTAAGCTTCAACTTTCTGACTAACTGACCGACTACTTAATTTTGACAATTCAAAAGCTTTGAGTTTGAGTTTGAGTTTGCCAAATTTCATCCAAATCCGTTCGGCCGTTTTATCGTGCAAGCGTAACAAACAAACTTACTTTCGCATCATACCACAGTCCTTACATAGTAGGTATAGGTAAAACAGTCGCCGAAATGTCTGTACGCGCCTTCTTCCGAATGACTGCACCAAATCGGATAATTCTTTTTTTGTTGTGTTCGGTATTGCCAGGACAAAGTTTGTGTGGAAGAAAATTTTGGAAATTCGAAAAAAAAAAATTGCACCCCTGCAAAGCTGGGGCGGGCCGCATGTTTATAATATTAGTTAGGATTATCAGAACATGTTATCAAAGGAAATGATTAATCTTTTAATGCCTTGTAATCTATGAAAATTTGTACACATGTTACAACATCAATCTGCCATGCCTCTTTCCAACTATGTTGGTGCTTCCAGTCTAACCGGATGCAGCTGAGTACCAGTATTTTACATGGAGCGACTGCCTATATGACCTCTACAATCCAGTTACTGGATAACACGATACCCTTTCGTAAGACTGGTGGTTAGAATATCGGGTTTCTGACTACCAGTAACGACTGTCAAAGATAGCTACGAGAGACTGCCGGGAGCCCGGGACCATGCAACGGCTTTCCAAGGCATGAAGGGGCCTCGATATGAAATGAACCGACTGAGTCCGACTGCGACAAGCGTAGGCTAACTTTAGCCCGAACCGTTGTTGATCGGCTGTTATTAGCCACGAGCTCCGGTTCCGCAGTGGTTCGACCAAGGTCGAAAATGATGGATTGGAATTTTGAATAAGATACTAAATATTATATCTCCTGTTAGGTATTTGCATAATCAATAAGAGGATAGAAAGATATAGGTAAGACAGATAGCCAGCTAAAAACCTCTTCACAAAATACTGCCAGTAGCAGGTAATTCACATCTCGTGACACTTTTTGCAGTAGGTTTTGCTTATTAGGAAAATACTCAGACTGGGTAACCCAGTACTCAGTAGTGGATATTTGCGAGCCGTATGATCAAGATGGCAAAATGTAGATAAGTGAAAGAATTTAAAGAGGCTTATCCGATTAATAGATAACACTTAAATTTATTAATTATCCGGAAAAGAACCGGAGTTACAGTAGGACACATCTTATATGTAGCATCGTAAAAGTCCGTAACCGATCACTTCCGATTTACACAACCAATAGAAATCGCTCACTATCGCGCCATTCAACGCTATTCGCGCTATATATTCCCGCCTCAGTTCAACCCCAGACAGCGTTGAGAATGCACGTGAGTGAATCATTCCGTACACTTCGTGACAATTTAATGGGAAAGTGAATAATATATTTTTGTTGGTGTTTTTTTTTTCATTATGACTTCGTTGAAACGTGATAAGCCGTATGATAGCCAAATTCGTGAAGTCATTTTTAATGTTTATCAATTTATGATTCGAGTCGAGAGTCCACGGGGTCTAAAAATATAGTTTTTGGGAATGATCACTTTCAAAACCTTCAAGAGCGAACTGCGAAGGCAACTGTTGTGTCACGTAGAAACAATAAGTGCTGTTTTGAAGGAGCATGACAATGCCTTGACTTGGACTAGTTCAAATCGTGGTTCCACTCGTGCAACTTTTAGTTCGCCTCAAAAGTCCAGAAAAAAGAAAGAAAATCGAGCAAATTTAGATAATTTTGATTATGATGTCATTAGAAGGAAGATGTATGACTTTCATGTCACTGAAAAAAGGTCACCAACAATAAAATCATTGTTAAACAAATTAAAGGAAGACATAAACTTCATAGGTAGTCGAGAAACTTTGCGCAGAATATTGCATGAACTGGGTTTCAAATTCAAGAAAATGGAAAATAATAGATCTTTACTGGCCGAGAAAGATGAAGTAAGACTTCAGCGGATTAAGTATCTTCGACAGATACAAAAGTTCAGAAGTGAAGGTCGGGATATAGTTTATACTGACGAGACTTACATACACGCCACACATACAAAGGAAAGTAGTTGGATGGATAGTTCTATGAAAGGCTTAAAAAAACCGATATCAAAAGGTGAAAGATTAATTATTGTCCACCCTGGCAGCTCAAGAGGTTTTGTACCCGGCGCTCTCTTAGTTTATAAATCTTCTCAATGTACTGGCGATTATCACCACGAGATTAATAAAGAAAATTACGAAAAAATGGTTAAAACAACATCTCATTCCGAATCTACGACCTAGCACTGTTGTGGTCGTAGATAACGCTTCTTACCATAACATAAAGATAGACAATGCACCGAATTCCAACTCTCTAAAAGCAATCATGCAATCATGGCTTACATCTAAAAACATACCATTTCCGTCAAATCTGCTGAAACCAGAATTATATGAAATAATTAAACGCCACAAAGCAGAACACATTAAATACTCAATTGGCCAAATAATGGCAGAACATGGTCATTCTGTTTTACGGTTACCTCCTTATCATCCAGATTTTAACCCAAACGAGAATATTTGGGCCCAAGTGAAAGGCCACGTTAGTTCTAAAAAGGTCTCGATGAATCTAACGATGGAGAAATTCGAATCTATTGGCGTATCCGAATGGGAAAAAGTAGTCGATCACGCGATAAAATGCGAAAAAGAGCATATGCGACACGAGCATAGAACAGACGAATATTTTGATCAATTTATCATAAATTTAAATGACTCATCATCAGACAGCGACGAATCGTTTAACGACTACAATGGAGCTATTGAGACTGGGGATCTATGTGTGAATGTCAAAGGTGTACAACCATTCGAATAACAATAAACAATTTTTCCCCATCGCCGTATCTCTACGTTGACGTCGTGGTGGGGCTTGCGCGCTCCGAACTCTAAGCCTGTGACGGAAGAGTTTACTTTACCGGAACAGGTCTAGGGTGAGGAGCCAGACCAAGAGAGATACAGAAACCCGCAGGGCAGTATGTGGCGAGCTGTTGGGCAGTAGCGACCCCACGGACCCTATCTCCCGGGAGAAGACTTGTTCCTCACCTCTGGCTTGCCTTTATTGGCCGGCTGGAGTGAACAATGACGAAGAACAGAGCTCCCACCTCATTCTTGCCTTTATTGGCCGGCTTGAGTGGAGATTCGCAAGAGCAAACGTGCTCGGAGGAAGGAAGTATTCCAGTAAGATGCTGGTAGGGATCTTGACCGTACTTCCGGGATTGTCCTGATAGCCGTGGAATATCTCTCCACTCCTCATAAGCACTTCAGGACATGTTGCCCCCTTGTCGCTACGTCACTATGTGCTAGCGACCGTTTCTGGGGGCCCATTATTGAGTGTGCGAGTCACCCCCTGCTAATTTATCCGTGTATATGTATATAAAACATTGATTAGGCAGGGGTATAGTTCTTCCATAGTTCTTGGTAACCAGTCCACTTTAGCCACCCAAACCCATAGCTCAACTTTTTATTTTTCAATATCCTGCAATAGTCCTACACCAACCGGGGGTTGTCCTTGGGTGCACTTGCATAGTGCATACAGGAATAATCGTCGGTTGGTGCCACATTTCATTAAAATTTCCTAAGGGGCCTCTGCGGGTTGGCTTCGGCCCCTCGTACGCCTTCCAAAGGACCGGGACCCCATGGTCCCGAGATATGTAAAAAAAAAAAAAAAAAAAAACAACTTTAATAATATCTACACCAGATATTCGTTCAAAGCCGTTGCCGTTCGTTGGTATATATACGACTAGAACCTTTTCCATATGTTTATTTATCATGCTACATAATTATATGTAATAATAAAATGATACAAATTATTTAAATAATATATTATGAAGTGAAGTTTTGACAATAAACATCTCTAAAAGTTTGATTTGTGTTATTCATCGTTCTAGCCTTGTATCCTTCAAATCGAATCTAAAAAACAAAGACTTTATTTACGTGATCATTTATTTTGCAAGCTAGTTCATGTAAATCTGTGCAGCAATTTCACGAATGTGTTTTGTTTTATGACTTTACAAGTTATTCAGTTAGTATAAAGATAATTTTCTCCTAAAGCAGTAATACAGATTGGTGATTTTGAAGGCGCACTCAGTTCGGATGTGATCGGTTTTACGAATTTTGCCGATGCTACAACTAAGTTGTGTTGAGCTGTACCGACATAGCTTGCAGAGTAAGCAAACTGAAGTGGCAGTGGGCTGGCCATGTCTGTCGAAGGACCGATGGCCGGTGGATCAGACGAGTCGTGGAGTGGAGACCACGTATCGGCAAGCGTAGTGTGGGACGCCCCCCAGCTAGATGGACGGACGACCTAAAGAAGGTGGCTTGGACGGACTGGATGCAGAAGGCGGAGGACAGGCTGTTGTTATTATTGCTTGATTTAATTTGATGACAAATCGCTCCTTCCATCGACAGGGATTTCATCCCGCCATTCTTTTAAATTCTGTCGAAAATGGACATTTGGGTTTCAAGACCTGTTTATTACAATTGGGAACATGTTTTAAATCACGATTTTTATAATCCTATGGATTATGACATCCGTGAACTCCATCTGATACCTAACTCTTAAATCTTAGATTATAATTATATAGAGCAACGATAGCGTAGATAATTTATATCTTTGAATTATAGCCTTTAAAATTGAAATTTTACGTATTTACGCATACATAATGTCTCTTTTAGGGCCGAAACACATAACCGCGTTGCGGCACCGCGCCGCAATAACAAGTGTGGTGTATGTATAATAAACAACGCGTAGCGGCGGGCGGCACTGCCGATTTTGGCGGTGCGGTGCCGCAACGCGGTTATGTGTTTCGGCCCTTAGGGTAGCCACTCAGTGAGGACCGATGCCCTTATCGACAGAATTCAGCCTGACAAGCTAAGATTGACCCTTACCGATGTGTAAGGGTACCCCTCAAAACCCTTTGAGGAAGGTCCCCCGTACCTATATTAAATCGAAACGTTAACAGAAACTGGACATAGGCAATACAAATACTATATGCTACGCTCAAAGATTAAATTAATTAATAGAACGATGTGCAGAATTTTGATTCTTCACATCGTTCTATTAGGTAAAAAATTCATAAAACTTTGCAGTAGAGAACCTCAATAAAATGACTTAGGTGTGTGCCTAAAATAGTAGTAAGTAAGTAACTATATAGTAACCTACTAGATCTTAGAAAAGTAGGTAGTAGATCAGAAGAGTCAGTGCCGGCGTTACGGTAGGGCTCGCCTGGGTGCCCACCCAGGCGCCAGGCGTGAAGGGGCGCGCCCTACGCGAGCCGTCGGCCTCTTTATACTTCTCTCTCTTGTTTTACCCAACTACGCGACGGCAAAGACAGATCGTTTTTCTCTAATGTTTCTGTAAAAATCGACAAAGTTTATTATTTCTTTAAAAATGGGCCAAAGAAAAGCCGAGGCGAGGTGCTAAAAAATGTTGAGCTCGCTCTTGTAGCTTGCGTTCTCTGAAGTCTAAATTCTCAAACTTTTCTGTGTACGTCAACAAATTATCTCCTTATTCTTTATGAATGGTCAAAATAAATCCTAAGCTTTCCGTGGCGGGGTGCTAAAATTTGTGAACTCGCTTCGCTTGCTCTTGTATCCTGCATTTTCCTATTCCTCCAACTTTACTTACTGCATGAGTCGAGAAAATACTTAACTCCTATTTCTATATCAACGAATTAACATAGCCGAGGAGGGTCCACTCAGTGGCGGAGCAAGAGCTAAATTTCGTGTGGGCAACATACATTTTGCGAGGCCCTCGGGGTAGGCGGTAAAGCAAAAAGATGGATTTGAAAAACAATTCAAACTGATATATTTTCTTTAGGAATTATGGACAATCAAAAAGCTACAAAAAACTATCATACTCGTAAATTATAGGTAGGAAACATAGAAAGTGTTTAAAGCTCGACACCAAGTGCAGTATATTGAACTCTTTAAAATGAATCTTATGATCCCAATCTCGAGGGGTTTAGTAGTAGCCACTGAAGAGTTTCATCGTATTAAACGCGACAAAAAATTTCCTCGTCCTGCCTTCGAGGTGCGAGGCCCCTAGGAGAGCGAGGCCGTAGGCGATGGCCCACGTCGCCCACGCTTTACGCCGCCTCTGGGTCCACTTATTTGAGAGTTCGCTACGCTCGCTCATACATCTTGCATTTTCCCTTTTCTGCATAAGTTGTATCTACTTACTTCTTATTATACGGTATTACAGGAACAAAAGCTAAGATTAAGATAAGTTCACCCCTCTACTCTCCAAGAGTAGTGAGGGGCACCACAGAAATCTCGCCCGGGGCGCCGGTAGTGCTAAATTCGGCACTGAAACGAGTAGTAGATCTATCTCAGAAACAATGAGAACTTGCCACTAGCGACATACGTAAGTTAGAAGTTAGTAAGATTTGGCGAATCTAGTGAGTCTACTCCATCCAGCCAATGCGCTCCATCATCCGACTCTTCAGAATAAACATATTAACAGCGCAAGCGACTTAAGCCTCATCCACTCACGAATGAGGACGAATGGAGTCTACATGCAGGTGCTTTAAGATAATTGATTTGTTAAATAAAATTGTATATTTTATTGAAACTGGTTTTATTTTATCCTTCTTTGGCATCGATGGCGTACCGCTAGCAGCGAAATACAGGGATCACGACCACTGTGACGTTTTTATGTATACTTTTTATAATTTAAGTATTGCAGTTCGAATTTGAGGAATAATCGTGGAAATAAGTACCTACCTAGGTACTGTTGGTTCGATGACATGGATGTTTACATAGCCCTAATAAACTCAGGGATTAAAAATAATCAGTTACGAAAGGCGACGTATGAAGTCATTCCGATGATAAACCATGTTATTATTAGATAGAGAATAGTAAGATAGAACATAATTAATTAAGCTAGATTAACATTGTACTTATCCAAATAAATAATGCCTACTCGTTTCATAAAAATTGGTTTTTAAGACAGACCGAGGTGTAGAGCGACTTGTCTTTTTCTAGAGAGCATGTTGCACAAAAAAATGGTTCTTTAGTTCCAGCCTAGAAATCTTTCAACACTATCTTCCATCGCCTACGCGGTCAAAATGTACTAGGAGAATTTTTTTTTTTGATAACCGACGCAACTATAAATTTCAGCGCCCCCTGCGTTGAAATTTATCGTCGGTTATTATTAGTAATTATCGTTCAGAATCATGTAGATACTGAATCAAAAAGTTGTGCGTCGATGCCACCCTGTATAAATGTCACCCTGAATATACAGGAAGGTCAAAAAAAGTCGTGGATCAAACGAAATAGGGATATAAAGGAGGGTCATTTCCAACAAAAAACCTTTCTACAGCATGGCCATAAATAATTCAATTGCCCCAAAAGTTATGAATATTTTTGTATACCGAGTTCTTTTACAATTAGACTAATTAAAAAAAAGTGACATAAAACAAGAAAACAAACGGTGTTGTATTATTACTAGATAATGTATCAGTACTACAAAAGTTCTATTGCTGCTCTGGGTAAATGGGTACCAAATTTCAAGAGTAATTATATTTTTCCAAAAATTTTGAAGCGGTACCAAAAATAATTACCTCCTTTATCTCCCTATTTCGTTTGATCCAGGACTTTTTGACCTCCCTGTATAAGCTAAAGCCTGCTTTAAATTAAATAACTTAATAAAAAAACAACAATAGGTGGGTACAGAGAACGCCTGGGTATTTAAAGAAAATGGGCAAACGATATGGAAATTGGTAAAACCGTAATTAATATCAACGGAAGAGATAATAATTATAATAATTTAAGTATAGTACCAGTAGGATTATTAAGATTAGACTTAATGCGTTATCATTTAATCATTATATTTTATCAATTAATTCCCAGCCCTGAATTAATATAAGCTAACCAAAAAACAAATTTTGGTTAGTTTGAGGATAAAATGGCGATGTTGGGTGCAGTATTTTTGTTGGCTATTGCTGGGACGACGGTAAATATAGTTTTGTTATGATATTTAAGGGTCCGTTCAAGTCCGTTGTGTCGTTAGTTGAATATGACAGTTCTATAAGAAATTCTTGCTTGCTGCTTCTGCTAGATCATGCAATTTCTGTATCGATCTTTAAACTAGGAAAAAATCTTGACTCCTGAATATTCCTGATTGAATTGAATACAGGAATGCTTTTTTTTTCACTACTCAATGTTTTTTATTTTCAAGGAAATAATGTTTTCATAATCTAAAGCTAACAGAATTAAAATAATAATAGTAATATGTACATAAAATAGGAGGGGAAGGAATTATAAGGTGTCAACAAAGCTGAACCCAAAACGCTAGCTATCGAATCAGCATCGCCACGTTGTAGGGCAATGCTGATTCTATGATTTTAAAATAGGCCAACCCTTTGGTCACGTGAAGAGTCGAAAAACTAAGTGGGCACTCGGACCCCATGGCCCTATTTTTTCAACCGATAAAATATTTGCGCCGTTCACTTCATTCGCTTACCTAGATATTTAATTGCAAATTACTCTAGTAGGATTGAGCAGACAATTCAGTGCCCTGTGAAATGGGGAAGTTCTAAAATGTGTAATAGAGTACTGTAGGGACTCTAGAAGAGAGCCCTTATGTAATTAAAAAGCGATAGGATTTCACTTGGATATACAGAGTGAAATTTTAATCACCGTTTTCCTCTTAAGGGGCCATTGTACTCATCATTATGAAAAACTTGCAATGGGACCAAACCCGAAATCGTGTAAAAAACAGCTGTTCCCTACATTTATGTTCGCGTAACTCGTCAAAATGTAGGGAACAGCTGATTTTTTTTATTCGCGATTTCATGTTTGGTCCCGTAGTAAAAGTTGTTCATAATGATGAGTACAATGACCCCTTAAGAGGAAAACGGTGATTAAAATTTCACCCTGTATTATAGAAAGACTTTACATTACCATGTTAATATACTAGCACTCACTCTACTAAACAAAAATACCGAATACAAATATTTGACACCTGTTTGAACGTTCGAATAGAACTCGCCCTCAAATAACCAGCCTGCACTATTATAAAAGGTACATACCCACTTACGTATTTCGTACATTTCAGGTACATTATATTTTCGAGCCGTTTGGGGTTGAAACCCTCGGGCTTTGGGGTCCGAGTGCTTATGGTCTTTTTAAGGAAATTTCAAAACGGCTGGTTGACACTTCCCGTCACCCAAGGGCTGGCTTTTACCTTGGCCAAAGGCTAAGCATTGCCATACAACGTGGTAATGCCGCCAGTCTCTTGGGTACATTACCAGTCGACAGCGATGCGGATGAATTTTTTGACGCTATATTTTAGTTTGTGTATAGTTTTAGTTAAGTTAGGTTTTAATTTTGTTATTTTTGTTTATTAAGGATATAAGTGAATAAAACAATATATCTTTCAGGTTCTCGCCGATCCCAGTCTAACCTACCCTGAAGTAGCGAGAGGTAAGCTAATAAATCAAACGTACTAAGTATCTTAAAGCAAACTTTTCAATAGTCAGATAATTTTTATCCGTGGAATAAATATGGCGGTTTGACAGCTTTTCAAGTATAGAAATCAAACTAACTATCATTCTTATTCTTCAGATAAAAGCTACTTGACTATTGAAAAATTAGCACTTATAAAGGTAAAGTTTTATAGTCGCTATTAATTTAATTTGGCGATTTGTGCACGCAATAAGGGCTAAGTATAAGCTTACTGGTTCTATGCTGAAGACGGCAGTGAGAGCAGTGATGGTCCAGTGGTAAAGGAGTTGTAGGTCGTGGGACCGGACCCAGACAGGCGCTTCACTTTGTGTAAATAATTTCATCACCACTTCTCTCAAAACGGTGAAAGAAAACATCGTGACGAAACCGACATGTCCTAAAATCAAAAATTCGAAGACATGTGACATTTACCAACCCGCACTGGGCTCGCGTGGTAGATTACAACCGACTCTCTCTCGAAGAGAGGGGGACTGTGTCCCAGCAGTGGGAACATTAAAGGCTGATTATGTTATGCATGATTTTGTTGTAATTATAACAAAAGCAGGGAAAATTACAACTCTGACAATACCAGAGGGTATAGACAAGTGGCAATCGCTTTCAAAGCGTTTCGTGTTTCATTCTACAACGACTTTCAATAGGTTTGACATATAAGATTTTCGGTATATTATGTCAATCTTAGAACACATTTTTGACTTTTCCATCATCGTCATCGCTGATAGAATGCCTCATTCTCTAGGGCCTGTCCCCTAAAATAAAACTTCCTTACCTACCTTTTTTATAATAAAACTTCGCCAGAGCCTTGTGCTGAACACGAAAGTTTTTTTTATTCTTCTTTTTTTTCTTTATTATTCTTTTTTTTAGGGTTCCGTACCTCAAAAGGAAAAAACGGAACCCTTATAGGATCACTTTGTTGTCCGTCTGTCTGTCTGTCAAGACCCTTTATCTCAGGAACGCGTGGAAGTATCGAGTTAAAATTAAAACCATACACTCAGGTCTGCAGTCCCTTGAAGTTGTGAAAAAATCAAACTTCCAAGTTAACGTGAAAAAAAGATACGGCCGTTTATGCCGCAAAAAACGTATATTTAGACACTCTCAATGGAATCAAAATTTACAGGGTACTTCCCGTTGACCTAGAATCATGAAATTTTGCAAGAAGCAAGGTCATGTAGCCAAGTAAAGGAAAAAATCCGAAAACCGTTTTGTAGTTACACTATAATTTTTTTTTTTTTCTCGTGATAAACTATTTACATAACAACAAAGTACGGAACCCTCTCGCAATTGACCGGTTTATTTTTATGGTTTACATAATAAAGAGTATTCTACCTATCTATCTTACCGAGATTTTAAAAAACTTTGACATCTTCTGATTTTATTTTGACTGTTCCACAACAGGTGCTGCATCACGTATCGTGTCAGGATGGGAAGCGGAGCCCGGTCAGTTCCCTCACCAGCTCTCTCTCCGTATGGTGAGCCCTGCTGGAGGCGTCTCTTCCTGCGGTGGCACTATCATCCACCCTGAGTGGGGTCTCACTGCCGCTCACTGCACTGCTGGGTAGGTGTACAGTCTATCTATTCTGTAAAAATCACACCGTGAAAACTTAGGTAAAGTGAACTGTTCTTCTAAATCCCTTTTTTTTTGTTTTCGGGGGAAACCTCCAAAAGGCATCCGACCTCCGGGGAGGGAGGTCGGGGAGTGTGGGATTTATACCTCACTAAAACCACCCCGGTGATCACCATCGTACATACGGGTGGTCCCGGTTCCTCTTCAAATACCAATTCCGGACCACCCGTGGGATTAACCCACGCGTGTAAGGCACATCCCTGGGGAGTGTAAATCCCTAGCGTCAGGTGGAGTGACAGCTCATCTGCTCACTTCAAGCTCACTTCTCTTAAGTTTTCACGTTGAGATTTTTGCAGAATAGACCTGCTTTTCTACATAGTAGTACTACCTAGCGCTTCTTTTCAACAAAAACTACTTATAATCATTTTATTATCAGGCAATTAAGGCCCATGGATAAAATACCTTATGAACTAGGTACCTCATTCGTTCGACTGCATGATTGTAAATATAGATCAATGGCTTCAATAAATATATTTGTCTCAAGCTCACTACCTAGGTTGGAGTCCTTTGTTCGATTTCTTGGTTGAGACAAATACAAAATTTACAAAATACAAAAATGTTTAATTCATTTTAAACATTATGATCCTGATCATAATGTTTGAGATGAATGACAATGTTACTATAGAGCTTAATATTTTAAAAGCTAATAGTCTTAAAATAATAATAATATGTAGGTAACTATATAAATTGGACGGGAACGAATTATAGGGTAAAAAAAAAAAAACCGAGTGTGCTTATGACCACACGACTGAAGTGAAACTTCTAACGTATTTGGCTATGAGAGGAAGAGAGAAAGAAAATGTGCGCACGCACTGTTTTTTTTTTGCTTATATCCCCCACTCAACTCCCGTTCGCCTCGCCCGATCACACTAGACATGCCGGAGTAGGCCACTTGCAAAGTCCGCTATGTTAAAAGAATAATAATTTTGGGAAATCGAATAAAACCTCTAAAGTTAAAATGGAGTTATTAAAATTCATATTACAACATATTTCTGAAAAATATTGTCACAGAGAATTAATTTCTTATAGTAAATAAAATCCCAATACCGTAGTTATCTTTTTATTAGCATTTAAAAATTAAACATAACCACTTTTGCAAAAGTATTTTTAACATAAACAGTTTTGCAATACTATGAAATTAACATGAAGAGTTTTGAAACAGTACCAAAATTAAATCCTAAACCTAAATAATCATCTTACAATAATATTATACTCTTATTTCTGTTTCTTCATCCATTAATGTTTCCTCAGTATCGGTATCTTCGTCTAAAGCAGCTTTAGTTTGGTTTTCTTGAAGAAATATATAATATTTTAGACTATCGACCTTAGCCAAATCCTATCCAAAATGTTTAATTAGTAGGTTTTTATCATCATTTAATTTTGCTGGATTTACAAGAACGCCTAAATTGATCAAAGGAGGTTCTATCTGTTCAAACGATTTACCTCTTTTACAAACATTGCCGTAATTCACCATCTCCGATACATAATGCGGTTCCCCGATATTGCCATTCCTGTCTTTTCTCAAAAAAAAAAAACCTTTTGGAGGCATTAAATTGAAAATGCCAAGATCCAGGCAATTTCAGTACGTCTTTGGTGTTTGATTTCCAATCATAAAAATTTAAATCTTTGCCAAGTCTCAGCACCGTACCGTATTTTTGGAAAATATCAAAATAGGTCTCTGATTCTGCAATGACTTCTAGAGGCCGTGTAGCCCTTTCAACATTTCCAAAAATACGGTCAGAGCCCTGATTCACAACCATACGACAGGCTATCGTATCGAAAACCTGACATTTCGATAACCTGATTTGACTTCCCCTCAACAGCAAATAGCTGTTGGAAGAATAGCGGGCGTCTATTTGATTTAAACTGACAAAATTATCGGGTTTTGGACTTGTGAACAGCGTTGAGAAGACTCCTAAGATACCTAACAATGATTCATGTTCGATACGATACGGAAGCATATCTAGTGTTTGTGAATAAGGGGGCAGGAGGCAAAAATGAATGCCCTACAACTGGAAATATTATTGTAATTCTTTTTATACTAGATACTTAGTGACAATGATAGTCAAGATGACGGCGTTTGCACGAGTCACTGCGTAATATGGCGAGTTTTGAAAGTTAATTGTAACTTAGAGTTTTTTGAAAGTTAACTGTCAATCAATATAGCAAGTTTTGCAGGAGTACTGAATATTTAACCTAAATTTATGCGTAACATACGGAGTTTTGGTCGAGATTGATAGTTGCTTATGAAAGCATTTTAAACAACAAATAAAATGGCCGCACTATCTGATTTTCTTATTTTTTTTAACTTAGCGGAGTTTGCAAGTGGACTACTCGGGTCGTACTTGCTAAATCGAATACCAGGGCTTCCAAGTACATCCACCTTAAGAAACCACGGCCTAAAACCAGATCAAAGTCAAAGCATTTATTTCAAACTAGCTGCGCCCCGCGGTTTCACCCGCATAAGACTCGATCCCGTGGGAATATCGGGATAAAAACTATCCTATGTCCTTTTCCGGGACTCAAACTATCTCTATACCAAATTTCATCTAAATCGGTTCAGCGGTTTGAGCGTGAAGAAGTAACAAACATATAAACACACACACACAAACTTTCGCCTTTATAATATTAGTGTGATAGGCACATAAAAGGCACTTTTGAACGTCAAAAATTATCTTAAATAAAATAGAATTGATTCTAGTCGCCCATTCCAAAAGGTAGTTTTCGTATGGAGAAGAATGGGCAAGAAACTCCACCGTTACTCTTTTAAAATGTTTTAGGTACAATATTTTGCATGGGTACATTAATTATATAATAAAATGTGAGGACGATGCACCTAAAATAAAATTACTATACCACAATAGGTAAAAGAATTAAAAACGAAACCATGACATATAAATTAATTATCTGATAGATACATGGTGCTTACATATTTACAAACATGGTACAAGCAAAACGATTTTAATTTAAAAAAAAATACAAGTAATAAATCAGGGTGTGAGTAATAAATGTAAAAAAGAATAAAAAAAATTACAATTAAATTAGCAACCAGTTTGATTTTGTCTAGACCCTAGATTGTCCTATGGAGCAGGACCAGCAGGTTTCCAAGTGTTCTTATCTTGGATATAATCTTCTAATTTATAGTATGCTTGTTTACAAAGTGTACGTTTAATGTGAGTACATGTTGTGTTGATGTAATCTTTATTTTTTGTATTAAAGTTATGTCTATCGCTTATTTTATTAAAAAGATGTAGATTTTTTCTTACATACATAATATTTTCATAAATGAATTGGTAAGGTACCGTCATAATATTATCCTTTTAAATAGTTCCCTGAGAGATTTTCGGCGACCAGGGCTCGAGATACTTTCAAGTATTTTCTATCTACATCGAAAATTGATCCATAACTTCATAAAAATAAGAAGTGTAATCGCGTAATCAAACAAAAGCCCTGTTGGAAGTAAAAAGTACTTGCATTGGAAATTGACCCGTGAAATCCTATAAATAAGGAGCAAAATTGCGTTTACAAATAAATACTTGCAAACCATTAAAGTAAAAAATACTTGCATACGAAACTGTTCCGTAGACTCTTACTAATAAGGAGCATGATCGCATTTGCGAAAACTAACGCGGTTGAGTACCTACGTATTTGAGCGAGTAGCCGTATAAAATACTTTATAGTCTTGCAAGTATTTTGAGTCGGTAGGTACCTGGTGTGTGTACTTGGAAGCAAATACCTGGTGTAAAAACCTGGTCGCGTAAATACGTACCGTCCCTAGATCACACTTTTCGTAACGCTTACGTCACGCGTTCGCCAGCTTACTCCCCAAGTCAAGCGTGCGTAAAGAAGTTTCACTTCAATAATTTTGACACAACAAAAATCGAATTTGACAATCGCGACTCGTCGACACGTGGTACTTATTTGCCCCACCCCGTGAATTGTTTTTTAGAGCCGCAGGCGCGGAGGGGGCAGCCTTGACGAGTTTTTTAAGGAATTTTTCATGTTGAGTTTTAGGAGTTTATGGGTTTCATAAAGGGGGTCGAAATTTTCATTATTTTTGCGATAGGACACACCATTTTCGAGATATAAGCAAAAGAAAAAAACTAACGCGGTTGAGTACCTGCGTATTTGAGCGAGTAGCCGTATAAGGTACTTTATAGTCTTGCAAGTATTTTGAGTCGGTACCTGGTGTGCGTACTTGGAAGCAAATACCTGGTGTAAAAACCCGGTCGCATAAATACGTACCTTCCCTACTCGCCCGATCACACGTTTTCGTAACGCGTTTGCCAGTTTACTCCCCAAGTCAAGCGCGCCTAAAGAAGTTTCACTTCAAAAATTGTCCGCATCACTGTCAACTTTTGTTAGAATACAAATAGGTCCTACACTATACATATTATATTGGGTTTTTGCCCTGATTTTGACAATAGGCTCGCCACGCACTATACTGTGCCCACTATACACCTCTCATACACATCATACAGCTCTCATAACCTGTGCTCTGCATCCCTACGGAGAATACAAGTACCTATGCTTTGAGATCAAACAAGAATTTTCCCGCACCGTTTCAAAAACTTGTCCTCTTCCACAGCCGAGTGACCCTCGTTATCCGCGCTGGCGCCGTCAACTTGACCACGCCGACATATATCTTTGAGACCAGCAAGTACTACAACCATCCTCTGTACAACGAGGCTATGCAGTCGGTGGTCCAGCCCAATGACATCGGTCTTATCGAATTCGGCTTGGAACTTACGTTCAGCGGTAAGATTTATATTTTTTTATTTAACAAAACAACCACATGGCATACATTACCTACATTTATGCTAGAATCAATCTTAACAACTAAAGGACTAATGCACTTGACAGTTAAGGCGTACATAGTGTTCACTACAATATACAGGGTGGCAGGGTCATCGACGCGTAACTTACTATGGTTCAGTTCATTCAGTTCATGATTCTGCATCCCAGAGGGGTTCATTGGGTCCATGAGTGACGTTCAAAAGTGCCTTTAATGTGCCTATTTAAAATAATACTTTGACTTTGAGAGGTTCGTTGAAATTTTTCTTCGGTTAATAAAATAAAAATTTGCTGTTCCGTATATTTTGACCGCGAAGGTATATGTATATTGCACTTTTCCATGAAACAGCAGTTTTTTTTTTGATAACCGACGAAATATTTCTATGCTAGGGTGTCTAGAATCACCATGTGCTGAATTCATGGCTTGAGTTCGCGCGTCGATGTCCCGTCCACTTTTTATTGCTGCCTCAAGAGTAAATTGATCATCATCATTCAGCCGAAAGGCATACTCTGCTTGACTTAGGCCTCCCCCAATAATCGCTACAGGTACCGGTATTGTGCTTCCCGCATCCTGTGGTTTTCCGCGTCCTTCACCTGGTCAGCGGTTCACCACGTGGGAGGCCTACCCACGATAAACCTTGAACTCATAATACGTGGAATAATGAATATATACTGTTTACTTGTATCCTTGAAGCATCCTTTAGTACCTATACATATGTTTACCACTTTAACCGCCTTTTTAAAAAAGACTTTTAACTTTAATCCAACCAAGCCCAAATCTACGAACCATTATTTTATTTTGAACTTTATTCCGTGCCTCGGAAAGCACGTTAAGCCATTGATCCCGGCTGTCATTCGTAGATCTTTGACAGGCTATTTAGAAGCCCGAAAGTCTGACGACCAGTCTTACTAAAGGGTATCGCTTACGCAGTAACACTAGGCAGTTGTTCCATGTAAAATACTGGTATTCATCAGCTGCATCTAGTTAGACTGGAAGCCGACCCCAACACAGTTGGGATACGGCTAGACAGATTGATTGATTCCGAAGAAATTCTCAGTACAAAATTGTCAACTTAAACTCGGGTTTAACGTCAGCTTTTGTAATTAGGACTTTAAAATGGTCGGAATAATGTTCGAAAATAAAAAAATATACGATTAAACCTGGGTTTAAATATAAACCATGTTTTGTAATAAGGCCGAAAACCTTTCTTTTGTAGCCACTGTCCAGCCCATCAGGATCCAGCGCTCCAGTGCAAAGGATCAGGACTTCGCGGGAGCTCAGTCCATCGCCAGCGGCTGGGGACGCACCTGGACTAATGGTAAAGCTTTACTTCTTAATGTTTTATTGGTTTGATGAACGTACATTTGAGTATTTTAAAGCGCGGCATTAAAAAAAAAAAACTCTGAAATTGGCAATTCTTCTGTGTTATTGATAACCTATTATAAATCTTAGGGATACATTGGGATTGAGCCATAAGCCCCCCCGGCTTGTGGCTAAGTAATAACAGCCGCACGGGTCGATCGATCAGGTTAAGCTACGCTTGCCGCGGTTGATCCGTGGATGGGTGACCATCTTTACATGACATGGGTAACCCTTCCGTGAATCGGAAAGCACATTAAGCTCTTGGTCCCGGTTGTCATTAGTGGATCTTTGATCTCGTTACGGGTCGTCAGAAGCCCGAAAGTCTGACAACCAGTCTTACCAAGCAGTCCTAGTGACTGGGTTGTGGAGGTCAGATAGGCAGTCGCTCTATGTAAAATACTGGTATTCAGCTGCATCCGGTTAGACTGGAAGCTGACCCCAAAATAGTTGAGAAAAGGCTAGGCAGATGATGATAAATCTTATAGGGATACAGAGTGAATTTTATAGTACATTTTGAACTGGTCTACTTTATAAAGATACACTGATGAACGTGGAACTCACAACCTTACTTTCTAAATGCAGGTGCTTCTCCCGAGGTCTTGAACTGGGTATACCTGTCCATCACCTCCAACCAAGAGTGCTTGATCGCATATGGTAACAGCTCCATCATCCAGCCATCCACCATCTGTGCCAGAGGCTACAACGTCACCAGCCAATCTACCTGCCAGGTAAAGGGAACAGCTGGCTTTGCCAATAGATTTTTTTCAAAGCTGTATTTCGGCCTACTTTTTGACCGTCTGGAACTCTGGACAAAAACAGGGTATATAAGGTGCTATAAAAATATCTGCCATGGCTGCAATGGGAGACAGTATTCTGTATATAGATTACAATAGTAAAGATACATTATTGATCTTATATCATCAATTTTTTCATACAAAAAAATGTGCGTATGATTTGGTTGCATGAAACCATCCCATAGTAATTAGCTGTTGCCGCACGGAGAGATAGCAATTGTTTTCATTGACGAAGCGATACATCGCGCGTAGTTTGTGAACCACGTTATGCAGAATAGTATTTAATTACTTTATTTTCTCAAACTATTCCAGGGTACAAAATTTCTTCACTACTGTAATCTACATACAAAATACTGTCTCCCATTGAAGCCGTGGCAGATATTTTTATCGTGGTGCTATAACACCTTAATAAGCTTCTCTTTCACGAAAAAAAAAACATTTTTGGATTTAATGACGAATTAATGATTTAATTTTTATATTATTTGTAAGTAGATTTAATTGTTTCGTTTTACTATGAAAAGTTTCCTTCAAATAAGTAATAGTATTTATTGATAGGTTAATTACATTTTAGTTTTTTGAAAAAAAAAAAAGGGATTTCTCTCCGTTTATTTTTTATACCCTGTTTTTGTCCAAACGGTAAAAAAGTCAGCCGGTATATACATATAAAAAAAACAAATTGGTACTAGGTTTGCAAATGTCCGTTTATTTACCAAATTAACTAAGATGAACAAGTGGAAGGGAAGCCTTTGAGTCTCAGTAAGAAGCATAATATAATAAAATATATTCATGTAATTCAGCGGGGCTTGCAGTAGGCAGAATTGGAAATCACCCATTTTGTTCGGCGACTTGGGATAAAAAATAAAAAGTCGGCGCGCGGCGGCCAGGAATGAGTTAATTTTATTTGAATGCTCGCAGTAGTAGAAACATTTATTTGTATGGCGACGTCGCTGCAATGAATTTGGGGAGAAAGATATACAACGATCTAATCTTTCGATCCGCCTCCAAATATATTTATATCTCCGAATCCAAATGGTTCTCGACTTTGACGCGTTATTAAAAAATAATGAGGAATATATTGCGTACATTAAAAATATGAAATAATTATTGATGGCTGTCAAAAAAAAATCCCAGAATGGGTTATGTCTATTCCCGGAATAGGTCTTTGGACCAAAGCAAAGTTTGCCAAGATTCCTTCGTCCTTTAAGAACAATATAACTAATACTGATATCGTTCCACAGGGTGACAGCGGTGGCCCTCTGACCACCACTGACACCGACGGTGCCCTCACCCAGGTTGGAGTAACCTCCTTCGTTTCAGCCACTGGATGCCACACTGATTTCCCAGCTGGTAAGTAAAGAATGATTGTATTTTATTCAATGCGGTTATATGTGTGTAGTTTCATTTACTGATTTATGGAAGTCGCATTTCCCTTTTCATATTTTACTGTTTAGGTATATATAATCTGCTTATCTATTTAGCAATTTTTATTGTAAAACGCTGGTCAACGCTAATTGTTGGAAGTTGGGTGCCTGCTTGCTTGTTGTTCACTATATCATATTATACTCATAAGTTGTAAACTTACATTTAGCTTTATTTTCATAGCAACTTCTAATAGTTCGTATTTCGTGTGAAAAATGATTATTACAATATTTTATGATTTCAGGTTTCATCCGTCCTGGCTACTACCACGACTGGTACACACAGGTAACCGGCATCAATTTCGACTGGGAGTACACCCCCACAACTACCGAAAATCCTGAAACCACTGCGGCCACCGAGCCGGAGACCACTGTGGCTTCCGAATCTAGTGAATCAAACTCATCTTCCGACTCTAGCTCGTCTTCAAGCTCATCTTCCGAATCTAACTCATCGTCTTAATCTTCTGAATAAGAACTCTGCCTTCTAAGGCTGAACATTAAGCAACAGACTTTTAAAGATCAATAAAATGTTCTGTTAGAATCAAATTAATCTATGTTTAACACAACATGACATTATTATTTAATTAATAAAATGTAATCATATTTTTATATCCCTTTATTTCATTTTTGTTTATTCGACAAAATGTCTGTAATATTTCATACGGTTGCCTGGTATAAAATAGTTTTTTTGTAAAGTGAAGGAAAACATCGTGAGGAAACCGGCATGACCTAGAACCAAAAATTCGAAGACAGGTGACATTTACATACTGAGCCCGCCTGGTGGATTACGGGCCACTCTTCTCACAGACAGGAGGCCTTTGTCCCAGCAGTGGGAATATTATAGACTGATTATGGTACAGTCATACACAAAAGCTCATTCATCATTATGTAGATTTGAATCTTGATTCCGCAGCCTTGTTCCCAAAGCTGTTACCAAAATGCATTATTGATAAGTCTTGCAAACCAGCAACTGGAGATCAAAGACCACAGCTGTCGAGGTCACCACAGGTCGCTGTCCTGCTTCTTATGACACTTTGGCGACCTATATTTCTAAATGCCGGTTCCCGAAGGCCTATTCAACGGAATGCTTTATTTTTTCGGTTAACCAAACAACAGGTTTACTGATCTAGCCTTAAAAACTGGTAATAGACCTTTTACAAGACAAAAGACAATCGCTAAACTACTCTTTGATGTTAAGTGTTTATGGAAAGCAAAGTGTCTGGTACAACTCCTAACCTTACCCCTCGCAATTGCCGACACCGGTCGAGATCGATTGTAACGCCTAGGGGTGCTATGAACCGAGACTCTGATAAAATTTGACGAATCACAGACAGAATGGTGTAGATAAGGCAGATTGGTTATAGAAATGACGTAGAAAATATTGGTTGTGTAAAACTTTAAGTATTTTATGTAATTTTCCATGGTTTTCTTGTAAGATATTGTGTCGGAAGCTCGCCAACGCAGGTGCGTCGCCGGTCGCGTGTAGCGGCGACAAATCGCACGAAAATAAAAATAGGCGCATGGTGCTACAGCGTCGTATTGCAGTGGCGAGCGACCACGCATGCGTCAAAGTGTTGCTAGGGGAGAAACGAATTCACCCACGTTTTTCGTTTTTTATTGGGTTTTATGTTTTATATAAAGAAATAAGGTATTGTTGGTTTGGATAAGATGTCAGAGTTGTTGTACTTGAAAATGCAATGGTGTAGATTTACAATCAATCAATGTTATCGAACAGGACAACAGGAACTCGTTGGATGCGAGAAGCACAAAACCGGTCGAAGTGGAGGTGCTTGGGGGAGGCCTATGTCCAGCAGTGGACGTCTTTCGGCTGAAATGATGATGATGATGATGAATGTTATCGAAGGAGTAGGTACTCGAAGTCTAAACGCTGTTCACAAATCCAAAACCCAAAATTTTGTCAGCTATATACTGACCGCTATTCTTCCTACAGTTGGTTGTTGTCGGGGGCAAGATAAATTACCAGTAAGACACGACTGCCTGTCCAAAGTTTGTGAAGAGCTATGCAAAAGATTAACACGTTTAGGGCAATTATAATATCGATCAGATTTTAAACCAAAGCTATTTGTAATGAATTTGACTTTGGGCACTGTCAACTATAAGTCAGAAATCGGTTACTTTCAGAAAATTCAAACAAGTTACCTTTAATAAATGGAAACCAGAAAAGCGTGGCAACACACGATTGCATTTGGCGCGCGCGCGAATCGCCCTTCCAAATCAACATGGCGAACGCTCGAGGAGCGCGCCTCGTCTCATAAAACAACCGGATAATCTCATTCTCAGTTCACCACACGTAATTATTATTTCTACCAATCGTTCGTGGATAAAATGTTATAGTGTCCGGTCTACGGGTGTGAATAGTGAATTATTTTGTGTACAAAGTGAGTTATTGTTTATTGCATGAGTGGCGCTCATGGGGTGGCTGACGTACGGGACGAGGGACGCGATTCACCTGCCAGCACCGAACAGCTAACGTAAGAATATTAAATGAAAATCAAATATTTAACGTAACCTTTGCAAGCGGAACTTCTACGTCTCCCCGATCGAATTCGCTGTACTTAACAGGTACTCTCTTGTGGGGAACTGTTAGGTACTATGCATAATGAAGGTTTACCGCACCCCTAATGGCAGCCTTCCATCCGAACAAATGTGATTCTATAGATAGAACTCGTGTGTGGTTCGTAATTGGTGGAAAATGTTGACAATGCTTTGCAATTTAATGGACTCGTAAGGCTTCGGGGAAAACTCGTCATTTTTATAAATACGTTGTGCTTTGGTCACATTGCAAATATTTGTTCTTTGCGGATGTGAATCAACGAAAAGATATTGTGTTTTAATGTAGATCTTACTTAGAATTCATACGTTGAGACAAGTTCTCGGCTTTCCTTTTAAATCTGTTTTCATCGCATTTTCTGAAACATATTAAAAGTCACATTACATAGTTACCTACCAACCTTTGCTGTGACGAAATATAAAGTGCGTCAACGACTTCTTAAGCTTTGATTCGGGAGAAATTTAAATTTTCTTGACATTTGTAGAGCTGACATAGACCGGATTTGGGCATACATTTTCTTTATATTAGATCTCTATCTGGAGTCTAACCCAAGGTGTGAACCTTGCATCTTTCATAAAACATCTCGTATAAAATGAATGTCTAAAATACTTTCAATGAAAGACACATTCATAAGCTCATCATATTACAAACGCAGACAGGACATTGTCTACGATGCGGTGAATGCCATTTCATGTGTTCGACTAGCCGCCGGCTGTCAACAGGACTGTCTAAGATACACAATACAAGAACTTGTCACGAGATGTCTACACATTTAATAGGTACTCATATCGTAGACGAGAAATTCTAATCGGTGTGTGAGCAATTTTCTATTGTTTTTATACGGGGCGGTTTTTTGTGATGATGACTTTGGGCGAAAGCCGAGGCTTTCGGTTTGAAAGAAATCATGAAATCGATTTGAAGTCCGAGATACTCGAGGAAGTCGAGGATTTTTACGGGCACCTATACTCAAACCCAGACGATGAAACCAGCGTAGTGCAGATGACCATCGAGCCGAATTAATGCGCCACTACACGGAGGACCTCCCAGATATCGACCAATGCGAGATTAGGGTGGCTCTCGAGCAGCTAAAAAACAACAAGGCACCTGGGGATGACGGAATAACGACAGAGCTCCTTAAAGCAGGCGGGGCTCCATTCCTGAAAGAGCTAGCGAGTCTCTTTAACTCCGTTATCCAAGAGGGTACAACGCCCGAGGCATGGAGCAGAGGTGTGGTGGTTCGATTCTTCAAATAGGTGACAAATCCTTGCTGAAGAACTATAAACCCATCTCACTTCTGACTTTCTGAGCCACGTATAATATAAGCTGTTCTCGAGGGTTGTCACGAACCGTCTCGCCAGGAGACTTTATCAAACTTGAGTTCCAGCCGCCAGAACAAGCCGGTTTTCGAAAAGGCTTCAGCACCGTGGACCACATCCACACTGTTCGACAAATTGTACAGAAGAATGAGGAATACAATCAGCCGCTGTATATGGCATTTGTGGAGTACGAGAAAGCCTTCGACTCCATCGAAATATGGGCAGTTCTGGCCTCTCTGCAACGATGTCGAAGTGACTGGCGCTACATCGAAGTGTTGAGATGTTTGTATGACGCTGCAACGAAGACTGTCCAGATCCAGAATCAGAAAATCAGCCCCATCCAACTGCTCAGGGGGATGAGACAGGGGGATGTAATATGTCCTGAATTGTTTACCAACGCGTTGGTAGACGTCTTCAAGACGCTGGACTGGACTGGTCAGGGTATCAACGTGAACGGCGAGTACATCTCACATCTTCCCCAAGTTCTTCTTCAAGTCATACAGCTCGGTAGACACAACTTTGAGAAAGAGGCCGACAGAAGATTCCAATTACGTTGGGCAGCATTTGGAAAACTTTGTCAAGTCTTCTCATCGCCTATCCTGCAGAGTTTGAATACTAAGGTCTTCAACCAGTGCGTCCTGCCCGTCATGACATACGGTGCTGAAACGTGGACACTGGCGGTCGGGCTGGTCCACAAATTCAAGGTCAATCAGCGCGCTATGGAGCGAGCTATGCTCGGAGTCTCTTTGAAGGATAAAATCAGGAACGAAATTATCCGGAAAAGAACCGGAGTTACCTGCAAAGCTTGCAGAGTAAGCAAACTGAAGTGGCAGTGGGCCCCCCATGTCTGTCGAAGGACCAATGGCCGGTGGAGCAGACGAGCCCTGGAGTGGAGACCGTGTATCGGCAAGCGTAGTGTGGGACGCCCCCCAGCTAGATGGACGGTCGACCTAAAGAAGGTGGCTGGGGTAGACTGGATGCGGAAGGCGGAGGACAGGGTGCTGTGGCGCAGTCTGGGAGAGGCCTATGTCCAGCAGTGGACTGCGATAGAGATAGACTGAGATGATTGATTGATTAAACCTAGGTAGTTTTAAAAATAGGTTGAAGTTGTATTTGGCTAACCAACGATTAGAATAGTAACTTTGTATAATACTAATTCGATAGATCGAACGGCAAATAGAACTAAATCTCTCTACTTAAGTATATTATTATGTTTTTTTGAAGTTTCTCATATTTAAGAAAACTATGTTTGTTCTTTTTGAGAAATTAAAAAAAAATCTTTAATCGAAAAAGAAATCCTTTAAGCCGAAACCAAAAATGTAGTTTTGGGGTTCCCCAAGATCTTATTCTTGTTTTTTCATATTGAACTCTCCTACTCCAACAGACCCTGAAGACTATTCATGTAGGTAGGTACTCCTTAGTCATTTTGCTACAGCTTGTATTTCATTACGTCACCAAAAACTAACGCCAATACGCAAAAAGTCCTTGAGCCCCCAAAGACACGAAGACTGAGAACATAATTTTCACGAAAAGATTAACCTTCTATTCGTGAGATCTAGTTTTTACCATAAAACATTGTTGTCGGACGAATTCAGCCAGTGTGTCAGTCAGGTTGGCTGACTGCCAGGAAGACGACGGTTACGCCTCAGACGGAGTCTACGTCATCTTTGCGTAAAAATCCATACGTATTGTGTAACGCGTAAAGTTGTCAGCTTTCTACAGCGTCACTGCGATTCGGGACTATCTTCGCAGATAGTTTCGATATCACAAGTAACATAATAAGTCTCTACAAATATATGTGGGGATGGAAGTAGAATAAAAGATTGTGACAAGCCTGACATGTAGGTAATAAGTCAATTTAATTTTGTAGCAATGATATGGTTAACTTACAATGCCAAATTGCTGACTAACAGTGGTGACAAAATTACTATCTATGTATCTTCTCTAAACTATAAGAGGTCTGCGATGGCCATTAGCGTTAAAACTATCTTTAAATTCAAGAGTTTATACGGAAGACCGATTTTTTTGAGATTGCGCCAATTTGGCAACATGGATCTATAATGTGTCGCCCAACATTAGATCTTTAGCTTCTCTTTGTTTGCCGAAAATCCAGAAGTACAAATAGGTACTACTACTACGAAGTGTAATCTATATACCATCCTCTAGCTAGGATATCATTATTGTTGATGTTCTGAAAGCATTTTATATGGGGTTTGTTATCCCGAGTCGGTTTTTAGACTAGTCTCTGAGCTCATTATAACGATTATACTTGTTTGTGTAGGCGCGCATTCTTGTAGTACTGCGTGTAACAACTTACCTACCTTCCCTTCTGCTTTCTTATGAATTGATACTGCTGATGAGATTCTTGATTATTTCTGTTGTTATTGTTGATACCTAGAGTTCAATTACTTAATTTGACAAACTAATGCTCATGAAATCTTTTACACTGGGTACATTAAATGCTTCGCTATTTATTTTTTTACGTGCAATAAAAAGGAGGTAATTTGGATTATAGTTATACTGAGCAAAGTCCTTTGCTGTCAGGATTTAATTTCATAGGGATGATGACTTCAGGTGTGATGCCATATTATGATTTAAAATAAAAACATCTCAGATACCTACTACTAAGGGGTTACTTGATTATTTTTTATGATAAGTGAAATTTAGTTGAATTAGTCAATAAAAACGCTATATCGGTTCAAACATTTGGATCACTAGAATTTTAAATCATAATGACTGTGGTGTATGACAGCTGAAGTGGAAAAATATCATCTAACTTTTGGAGGCCACTGTATGTAAGTACCGTATATAACTTCATATGCATTTAGTATAAAGCTGTTATTTTGACATTACAAACAGACACTTCAATTTTATTTATTTGTATAGATGCAAAAGTACGGTAGAAAAAAGAAGGCTTTCCCGTCCTTGACGCATTTTCCACCTTTCTCTGACATAAATAAACGTATTTAAAGTATTTATGAGAGAAACTAAATATAAATCAGTTTATTTTAGTAACAATAACGGTATATTTAGTTCAGAGCTATATTGGGTCCCAGTTGACCGTGAGCGATTCTAGCGGGTGGCTTGTGGTCGTCCAACTAAGCTGGGATAGTGACTTCCAGTTAGGTATTTATGTCGTCTTTCAAGGATAGTATTTCATAAAAACTGAAGTTGGAGCATTGAGCATGGTGGTGATGGTAATGGCTGAGAAATAAATATGAATTCGAGAAAATATGGACTGTAAATTACTCACTCTACCACGATTTTTGCAACATTTGACCTTAAATTTTTTTTTTTGCACACGTCGGATCGATGGGGACTTTGACAATTTATTTGTAACGGTGTTCCTAACATTTAGGTATACCAATTTTCAGCTTTATGCGAATTAATGTAATCTTACCCCTATTTTTGAAGCTAACTTGACCGGACTATAAGGTCTAAATTTATGCATTTGGTATTAATTTTGTTCATAATGGGGTGAGACGATCGAATATCGGTTTGCATAGAAACTTATGCGATAGCTTTTCTGTTGGTCTAAAGAGCATTGTGTAAAATTTGGGTGATTACGGAAACCCACAGTCTACAAGAATAATCATCAATTTCCACAACTGAAAAATTGTCAAATAGAATCGAAGATTGATTCGAAACAAATTCATAAACATGTTCATTGACATTACAGTTGACACAAATATTATTATAAAGAATTCATCCACGTTTCGGATATAATATACTCGTAGATAAATAAAACTGTACTGGGTTACTGAGTCGGGACACATGCCAAGGCAAACAGACCTACATACTTCATGCACGAGTTTCGTTCGACGCCGACATGTCTGAGAGCGCTTAAAAGAAAAATTTGTCTTGTAAATGAACCTTCAGCGATCGTAACAAAGCCTTTTATGACGATTTCAAGGATAATTGACGGATGTAACTTATAATAAGAAAATAAGGAAGCATTTTCCAGTTGGCGCCCGTCGTGGGACCTGTGTAGACATTTGGCGCCCAACGTGGGACAGGTTTATTGTTAATATTCGAATTCGTTCGCAGTGTGAAAAATTAAAGAAACAATTATGTGCCAAGCTGGGAGCCAATTTAAGAACTGGCGCCCAGGGTGGGTCATTCCTAAATTCTTTTTTTATGTAGAAATGAGTCCGTAAATCCTCTCATATCTATATTTCCTTACCCGCATTATCCAAGGTTGACGTTTTAACCGTATTCAATTACTGAACCTATTTTCTCGTTTACAGTAGCCACAATTTCTTTATTTGAAATACGAAATCACTGTCCGGCAAAGTTATTTCATTTTTTTCTTTTGTAGGCATCCATTTCCTATTGTTTAAATTCTAAAATCATTCAGCAATTAGTACAGCCCGCAATCTTAGCGGCCATCATTACTTCGCTTAACAGCCTGGCCGTGGGGACTAATTTCAGCTCAACACCCACTACCCCACTTCGGTGTTTACTCGCGACCCTCGCTTACGGCATCAGACGTAACGTCACTCATCTAAATGTCAATTAAACTTGTAAGTTTCGCGAACATCTCGTTAATTAGTTCAGTAATTATGACACTTGGATGTTTTAGGAAAGTTTTGCTTGAAATGAGGTTAGATAGACCAACTAGTTAGAGTTTAGCGTTTCAATTTTGCAAAGTGCTAAGTAATGTCTGATGGTTTGATAGGGTTTTACAGAATAGTAGTTTGTAAGCCTAAGATGGCTGCTCTTGTAAAAGTATAAACAAAGTTTGTTTGGTCTATTACGTCCACCTAACAATTTAACTTTAAACTTCTATCAGGACTACGAAGCAGTCATTTACTTAACTTGAACGCTTTACTGTACTGTAAATCTGTAGCCTTGTTTACATGACATTAGAATGTTCTTGTCTAATCTGTGGTCACTGCCTTAAAGCCAACTCCTTCTTAACGTCCTACTCCTATCTCGTTCCTCCCTTTGGCACGTCCGCCATTCTAAGTTCGCGTGACGTGTGTTGCTCTTGTATTTTCACTTTTATTTAATATACCAGTGTTAGTAATTTATCAAAAACCGTAAATATAATTTTAAACATTTACACAATACGTTACTTTATGAATATTAACCGGTACAGTTTTCAAGAAACGTTTAACAGCTACTTTAGACGTGATATCTGTGCTAAATAACAAGTAGCCTTCAAAATTCTGCGCCGCCATTGTCCCTCAAAAATGTCCCCTCTCGAACGGGAGGATCCTACTCGTTCTCATAAAAGAGGACCTTGGCATTTATTTTTACAAAGCTGCTAAACATTATAGAATAATATCGGCTTCCGAACAATTATGCTTTTGTTAGGTAATTCGTACGGTAGGGTTGACTGGTATTTAGTTAGATCAATAACTAGTGTACATTAGGTACAATACCAATGTTCGAATAGTATATTTTAGAGAAAAACTATTAAAAACATAAACAACAAAATATAAAGTTGACCGTATCAATTCCTGAAGAAAAACCTACTCGAAATCGACATGGATAAACTTAGTGACAGATATACCTTGTTTAAGATAAAAATAATTAAAGCCTAGTTCTGTTGAGATTACTGTCTCAAATTATAACACTATTTGGAACACGGTTACTTTTTACCATACCGAAGAGATAGAGTAGCTTTGACATCTAAGTTATAATACTCGTAGCAATTACCCTACATTACAATATAACATTAAAATTAGAGGTAACGAGCTTCTAACTAGTACAATATAATCATTATTACGAAAATACTTCTGAAATTTTCGATCTACCCTCAAAATATGCGACACTATTACTTTACAAAAAATATATAGCTACCCTCATTATACTAGATGCCAGTTTAAAACAATAAGCCAGTGGGGTGGAATAGCGCTTAGACTACACTGCTGAGTTACGCTCGACTGGATTTATTGTTATCAGCTGTAACGCCAGGCGCATGATAAACAGGTACTTTAATGGTTGTCCACTAAAGTAACCTTGTGTAGTGCAGGCTGGCTATATCAATAGTAGATCAAGTTTAAATAATTTTGCGTTCGTGAGACATATATAGGTACTTCTATACCATTATATTATTATAAAGAAGTAAAATTTGTGAGTATGTAGTGGTAATCTTTGGAATTCCTGATCCAATTCCGAAAATTCTTTCACTAATGGGAAGTACAGTATTGCTGAGTGACATGCATGAGATATACTTATAAAACCAGAAATATCACGCGGATGAAGTCATGCGGGCACAAGGTATGGGTAATAAAGTGCTTTTTTATTTTTATTATAAACATTATTTTGGTCTGTATAACAGCAGTTGGTTTTTATTTAATGAATATTACGAGATTAATTACTTACCTACTAAATACGAGTGTAAATCCCACAAAATTATATATTAGTTATGCGTTGCAATCTTAGGATACCGTATTTGTTCATATTTGTAGAAGCTACGCTTTTCGTTACGAGGTTAAATAGCATTTATGAAAGGTTATTCACAAAAGAATGAAACGCACGAGTAATTAAATTAGAAATATTATAGCCCTTAACACGTTCACTGCGGATCACACAAAATCGGCCCGCCACGGTGTTTAGCGCTGGTGCGTACGGTCAAAACTGTATCTTTCTCGCTGGTGCGGAACGATTATCTTCGGTATTTGTAGGAGTTCGACAGAGACAAATATATATTTCGGCTCGTGGTTACAAATGTAGGTATTTGGCATTAAAACATTGTGGCGGGCCCTTTTCGACCACCATCGCACTGACGGTGAAAAACACCCGCTCCCTGCGGCGGCGGGCCTATTTTGGTATATGACCGATGCCGACCTGTTGCCGCACGGAGCGCGCGCGCAAGGGTCGAGCCGCCAGTCAGTGTTGTGCTCTCTATAAGACAGTACGTGTGCGTGTCGTTACTTTATCGACAGGTGTTAAAGTATGGCGCAACGTAGATGTAAATGAAAAATAACGCTGAACAGTGATAGTGAAGATGGTTTGGATGAAAATGCACAAACATTTCCACCTGTAAAAATAAAACAAATGCCGTCGACCAGCAAAATTTCTATTTTAGAAAACAAGTTGATTCACCCCGCAAATAATGTCCCAAAGTATTACAGTGACAGTGATAGTGAAGAAATTTTTCCAAGGATAAAAAACAAAGATTGCGAAACCCCTATAGAAATAAAACGTCATGCTCCAAAACCAAACACAATCGGTAAGTTTACACACATCAAAATATTTGGTTTACGAATAAAAAAAGTACACGTACCGAAGCCGTACTGTAGTGTCACAGTAGTGTACCAGTCAGTATACATGTGTGTGTATGTGTGTAGTGTATGTATACTTAGGTATAAGGTCCTAAGAGAAGAAACTGTGCACGGTGTTATGAAAAGCTACGAGAGACACTAGAGTGCAAACAAGCAAAAAAGAAAGTAAAAAAAATTAAAACGTTCTGCAACAAATGCAGTCAATCTCTTTGCGTGCAGTGCTATAAAGAGAAACATGTACATTAGTTTAGTGTTCCTGTCTGGCTAATTCGATTTATTAAATACACACTTTTTTATTTCTTATAATTCTGTTTTATTTTCGATAACCCTATATTTTTGTCTGTCCCATCACTATAAAAAAGTACTTTCTAGTGCGGTATCGGTCGTTATCGGCCTGACACTTTCCTTGGTTGATTTCTCGTTTCCTGTTTGGCAGATCCAGGGGCGAAACGAACGTAAAGAAACTGGGTTCAGGACCATTTTAACAGTATAAAAAAAAACAGTGTACACCATGTTTTCGCGAAGTTATAGCGCTTTAATCTATCCTAGCGGTGTCAGGTCGAAAAGGACTGATACGCACTGTCAGAAAGATCGATGGATGGTGCATTTCGACCGCCACCGCACCAGATGAAAGTTTATGATTTTTTTGCCGCAGCTAAGGTGTTAAATATTAGATTGCCTCATATGTCAACGCATATATGCATATTACAAATTAAATACCTACGTTCATTCCTAACTCTTAGGTATGTCGACGTAAAAGAATTCCGCTGGAGGCACTGAACTGGGTTCTAAATATAGATGAAAGTGATAAAGCTTATCGTGATGTTGAGTCGCGATACTAAGTTAATTGTAGCTTTAACTTGTATTGTTAAAAAAAGTTTGTTCGGTTCAGAAAAAAACACGGTACAATATACATATATAAAAAAAAGCTAGTGCAGATTACAAGGAGCCTTACCGGTGTTAGGTTTTTACAAATGCCCTGGACCCCACACTAGGATTCCCCGTGTCGTGGGTTCCAGTCTCTTCCCAAGTAAAGCAAACATTTCCATTTATGTAAGTGAAGTACACAGAGAGGAGGCATTGTGTCCCAGCAGTGGGAACATTATAGGCTGATAATGATGATGTGATGATGAAGTGAAGTAAATAATTGGAAAAAAAAAAATACAATAGAAAAATTATATAATTTAGAATTTAAGTACAGTGTCTCTATTAGTTATTCTGTGTCTAGGTATAGGAATCGGTGCTATACAAACTGACGACTTAATGTTGCTATAAACTAAATTACACCTATAGGGCAATGGGATAACGGTCGTCTACCATTCCATTCGATATTATGTCAAGCCTCAAATTCCATGTAGCGGGATTGTCCGAAAGGGTTACCGCTACCCCGGAACATAAACGGCTAAGGAAGGAACACGGGTGGGTTTTAGTAAGAGTCTGACACTCCCTTCCGCTCCACACAGAGCGGGAGGGGTCATTTGATGATTTCCCATCCACACAAAAAAAGCCTCAAATTCCATATAAAGGACAGTACTAACTAGCCTCTGACTTTCATTATTAAAAAAACTTCTATCATTAGTTGTAGTTACGATGACCGCTGGGCAAAAATCTCCACACAATGGGTGCCTGAAGATGGACGGCGCCGCCGAGGCCAGCCCAGGAGGGCTGGTTCGAGGTGGCGCGGTAAAAGATTTCCTGGAAGGATTTGGGGGAGGCGTTTGCCCAGCAGTGGGAAAGTACAGGATAACAAAACAAAAAAAAAATGTTGTATTACTGTTTCACCATGAACAATGGCACCGAAATGTAACGTGCGACGCACACTGACTCAGAGCGACCTTTCAGGCTATCGATTTTGTACACCAAGTGAGCGCCACGGCTTGTTTTAACTGATCACCGTCTTTATAGAGCTGCCTTGACATTATCTCGACAATCGGGGGCTAATAAACTTGGGGGAATGGAGGAAAGACGTCGATGTTTTTAAAGCGGTGTAGCGTGATGGCTGGGACTGGAAATCAGACAACATCATTGTAGGGGTATGGGGTAGTTAGTTGCAGTCCGAGTTTATCTTTTCTACCTTGTACACAACCATTAATGAACTTCTCATTAATTCGAGGTACTTACCTATAAAGGGTCAAAAATAAATTGATATGATGAGTTTTTTTTTTGGGTTTATAAACCCAACCAAAACAAATCATCAATACAAAATAAAATAAAAATATGATTTGTTTTGGTTGTGTTATGTTACTCGAAGTATGAGTTGAGAAATCTGTTATTTTTTAACCGACTTCAAAAGAGGAGGTTCTGTATTCGACCCGTATGTATGTATGTATGTTTGTATGTCCGCGATTTTCTCAAAAACTAATGAACCAATTTTGATAATACTTTCACTTAGGTATGTGATCTACATACTTTCAGGTACTTTGAGGTTTTAGTATATAATACATTAGGTAATTATTCTTATATACGAAGTTATATACATAAATGTACTGCATCTCCGGCATTTCTATGCGAATCTTGATGATTCTTCTAGTCGGTGACTTCAATTCTTCAATGCACTAGTGTTAATTGAATTTGTGTGGGGTAGGTACAACTAAAAAGTGAAAAATAAAAACATTTTTACAAAAAAACAATCGACTTCAAAAAAAAAAAAAACAATACAACGTGATAAATAACTTTAATTTCGGAAGTCGGTGTCAAAAAACGAATACGCGGAACCAACGACACGGACTTCCGAAATTAAAGTTATTTATCACTTTGTAGTGTTTTTTTTTTGTTATAATATTGTGTTTATAACGTTTGCAAATTATACACAAATAAAACTGATTTTTTACGCTGACATTTCAAGTCCTGCGATTGATAACCCAAAAAAGAACTCATCATATTAATTTATTTTTTGCTTGATCATGCTTAGGTATAGATACCCATCACGTCTGCGGAGTTTAGCTGGCTAATTTAATTAAACCCTATATTTAGAACGTATAACGAGCGGACACGATAAACGAAAATCTGTGTTTAAAAATTCTCGGGTAGGTGTAAAAATACCAAAAATCTGCAGAATTCTGTTAGCAAGTAGGTACATTCGGATGAGTAAGGACTGACGACCATCAAAATTGACATTTATTTGACCATTGCGCGTAATTCGTAATTCGAATACGCCGAGAGAACCCACATCCAGAAATGGACCTGTCACTTCCAGGTACTCTATGGTGACATTTCATTCATCCATTTTACTTTATCAATATGCTAAATTCGGTGCTTTCGGCGACCTACGCAATTACCGTTGATAACAAATACGTGGGCGAATCTCGTTGCATAGGTACGTCAGCTGAAGCGGTTGGCATAACGCTAATAGACGACATTCAATCATGACGCAGCTAGCAAGCGAAGCCCTGTGTCCAATTTCTTTTGTGTCTGTACGTCTTTTTACTTGGGTACGGCTTCTTTGATGATGAAACGTTGAGGAAGCACCAGCCATATAATTGATTTATAGATTCAAATTATAGTTCAAATTGTAGCAAAGAGGGCCTTGTGGCTAAGTATACCCATAACTGGGTTGTAGTGTAGAGGTTACATTAGGCAGTCGCTCCGTGTAAAATACTGGTATTCAGCTGCATCTGGTTAGACGAAGCCGATCTCAACATAGTTGGGAAGAGGCTAGGCTGATGATGATAGTAGGTATCTTTAGGGTCAATCCCCACTGAAAGAGCAGCGACCTTTATCCATGGTCATTTGAAGGCAAAGGAGGGGCAGCGCGGCGCCGCGAGGCTGCACGAGCCTTCTAGCGACTAGTCAAAAGAAGGAAAGTCACTTGCTCTTACGGCCACTGCACGCCGATGCTCTTTCAGTGGGGATTGACACTTAGAGGAGCTCTTTGATAAAACTACTTATCCATTTTCCAGATTTTGTTACCTACACCCACACTGTACCTAATCTTGCACAAAAAGGCCCTATGAGATAAAAACCAAAGTCCGTGAAAACCAACATTTAATGAAAAAATGTTTACTTTTCGTTAGCTGGGTCTAATCAAGTCTAATGTTATTGTTGGAATGTTTCTTCGTTATTTTCTCTGTTATATTGTCTATAATTTTTCTAAAAGTCGTCCTATAAAACTAGCTAGACATAATAATATAAGTAACTATAATAACTTTACTATCAAGATAACAATGAATCTGCCTAACCTTTTCCCAAATAATGTTGGAGTCGGCTGCCAGTCTAACCAGATGCTGCTGAATGCCAGTGTTTTACATAAGGCGGCTGCCTATCTGACCTCCACAACCCGTTTACTGGGTAACACGATACAACTTGGTAGGACTGGTTGTCAGACTTTTGGGCTTCCGACTACCCGCAACTTTCACTGACAATAAAAGTAACGGGTCAAAGATAACGGGTAGTTAGATACATTGGTTTTCGTCTAAACATCAATAGATGTCCGTAGGAGTGTCCGTGGCATCACAGCGGGCCCTATCAGAATACCAGCGCTGCGGTATATGTACTATGCTGAGACAGGAGTCTTTTTGGCCTTGCACAGGTCTTTTTTTGGTTGTTTTTAATGCAAGTTTGTTAGTTTTAAATGCTCCTTTTTACTATTTGTATTTCCTGTCCCCCCCCAAATAAAATATTATTCTTTCTTTCTTTGTTGGTACTTAGATTAGACCTATTTTTTTGTTTCGTCTTTCTGTAGTGATAAGTGGTTGTAAAAACTTCACAAATTGCCTACAGTAAGGTTTCATGACGCAAGTGAGATAACTGCGTCACAACTCACAAACAAAGCTTTACTAGATGAAACTAGCGACAAAACCCCTACTTTGCACGGGTTTTATGTCTTGACAGAACATGAAGATTTATTTATTTATTAGATTGATTTATTTTTTTGGTAACTTTTAATATTAATGTATTATACACATAAACCTTCCGGATAAAATTCACTAAATGATGGTTAAAATGTCCTCAGATTCAGATATAAGGGACCGACTACAGAGAGAGATGGTTAAAACCGCATCAAAATCCGGTTCGAAGGTCAAAGACACGAAAAGCGACTTTAAATAATTATGTATAGAAAGTTAAGTTAAAACATTGTCTGTTTAAAGGTCAGCAATTTTTCACGACAGATGAAGGTAGTTGTAACTTTTTGTAATGAGAACATATAGGACGACTGATTTAAGTATTATATATAGGCACTTATACTTCGAACATAACAATATTATTAAAACTTATTTAATTAACTTGATTGATATTATAGCGTCAGAAACGGTGAAGTTCTAGAACAATGTCAGTTTTAATTACTCTTAATATCATTAGTGGCGCCCACCGTGGGACTAAATTGCAATTTGTATTACGTAGCATAAAACTTTAATTAAAGTCTACAAATACCTTATGAAATACCTTTTTAGCACTTTCCCTTTTTCCATTAGTTATTTTAGAAAATAAGTGATATTAGTTCAGCGTGGCTAAATATTAACAGCTTGCCGCGGTTGGTCTGTCGATGGGTGACCATACCGAGACTCCTCCATGCCGTTGGCCCCGGCTGTCATTCGTGGATCTTAGACGGTCGTTACGGGTTGTCAGTAGCCCGAAAATCTGATAACCAGTCTTACATAGAGGTACTTATCGTATTACCCAATAACTGGGTTGTGGAGGTCAGATAGGCAGTCGCAAATTTTAGTTTAGTCCTGTCAAATAAATTAATCAGCGCCTGACCTAAATTGACTTAACTTTAGTAGGCTAAACTTGTATGGAGTAGTGTCAGGCGCTGATTAATTTGACACGACTAAACTAAAATTTGTCTTCTGTCCTTTTCTTAATTAAATAGAAAGAAAAATACGCACTGAACTTAAATTTAGTTTAGTTTGTGAACAAGGAAATCGGCACCACTGTCTCTTAGAATTATAATTAACTAGCTTCTGCCCGCGACTTCGTCCGCGTGAAATTCGTACTTTCCTCTAAAAGTTTCGAAAATGTATGTTGGTATGATCTTTATAATTAATTTAGATAAATAAGTATTCGGGCCAATTTTTAAGTTTATAGAACAAAGGAATCAGATTTTTCAAATAAACTGTATCCCCGCTTTTCACCCCCACAGGGGTGGAATTTTATAACTTGACTCAGTTTATTTATACCAATTTTCGAGCTAATCAAGCCACGCGGTAAAATTCTCCCTTTCACACAGTTAGGGGTAGATTTTCGAAAACCCCGAATACATGTTATTAATTATTTTTAATCCTTATTTTGACACCCGCCAATACCTCTTTAGGGGGTATTTTAGAAAAACGAAAAATTCCAAACTTCATAATTTACTTAGATAAGTATTCGTGCCAAGTTTCAAGGTTATTAACTCAAGAAATAAGATTTTTCATACCAACAAAATCCCCCCCTTTTCACCCCCTTAAAGGTTTAATTTCCAAAAACCCCTTCTTATTCGATACCTACTCTTCACAAAGAACACACCCTCCAAAATTCATGTCCCTAGGAAGGACCAGCGATTTAGACTGTGCGTTGATATTTCAGTCAGGTCGTTCATCCCCCTTTTGGGGGAGAAATTATCAAAAACGCTGAGACACGTATAAATTAATTTTCAATCGTTAGCCTAAATACAAAATTTAAAGATCCTAACTTTTAAACTGACGGACTTTCATACACAACTTCATCCCCCCTTTTAACCCTTTGGGGGTAGAATTATCAAAAACGCTGAGACACGTATAAATTAATTTTTAGTCGTCAGCCTAAACACAAAATTTGATGATCCTAACTTTAAAACTGACGGACTTTCATACAAACTTTCATCCCCTATTTAACTCCCTTAGGGGTTGAATTTCAAAAAATCCTTCCTTATTCCTTGTCTACACAACAAAAAATAAATGAAAATAAAGCTGAAACGCCTGTGCAATACTATCTACCTATACCTACTTCACTTAAAATAAATACTTATAACTACTTACTTTAATTAATAAAAGTACCTACGTTTAATAATTTTTAATTTGAACGAATATTTAAACACTACCAAAACAACTCATACCTATTTTACAAAATAACAACAAAAGAAATTCAAATAAACTATTTAAAGACTAAAAGTCGCGCTGATAAGCACGGTTTCTCAATATCAATTATTGTCTGTCAATAAGGTCGAACGCTCTGACAACCGTTACACAAAAATAATCCTTATAGCATGATTCAGACGTGCGACGGCGCGATGGCTTATTTCATGTATAAGTTTGGTGTTTCTATACCGATTTCTATGATTCTTTTTTTATTGAATAGGTAATAATGTTAACTTTTTTAAATTAGGGATGAGTGAGAGTATTATAAACGTAAGAGTAAACAAATATAATCAGAATGCTCCGAACTGCTAAGCTATCAGGAGTTACACGTGTTATTGTGAGTCAACCATAAAAGATAGACATATGCTGTTGAAAGATATTTTTTAGACAATTTTATGTAGAATATTTCCGTCATACATGATTTCTATGTAACTTTAACCATTAAGGCTGCACACGCGACGGAAGCTTAAAAAATGGAGTAACTTCTCCCGTTTTCCCAACATTTCCCTTCACTACTCTGCTCCTATTGATTGTAGCGTGATGAAAAGTATACTATAACCTGCCCAGGAGTATGAAGAATAATTGTACCAAGTTTCGTTAAAATCCGTCGAGTAGTTTTTGTTTCTATAAGGAACATACAGACAGACAGACAGACAGACAGACAAAAATTTTACTGATTGCATTTTTGGCATCAGTATCGATCACTAATCACCCCCTGATAGTTATTTTGAAAATATATTTCATGTACAGAATTGACCTCTCTACAGATTTATTATAAGTATAGATTAACATCTAAAGTTGGCATTTCAGTAACCATGCAAATAACAGGTATTGACATACATTACTAGAGACAAAGGGGAAAAAAATCAACTGTGTTTAGTAGACCTAAATCTAGAACACTAGAAAGAAAGAAAGAAAATATATTTATTTAGCACAGACTTAAAGACGCACAATACACCAGATACACATACATCAGATAAAAACAAAAAATAAAGATCAAATAAAAAGTGTAAAGTCCGATGTAAAAAAATAAGCAGAAAAGTGTGCCTCACGGCTGCGCTAAAAAGGCCCAGTTCAGCAAAAATGCCAGACAACTACGCCTGACGCTGGTTTTCAACTGGACCTACCCCAGTAAAAAACAAACCAATTTGGGCTAGATGAGTGCACGTCTATGTAGCCCAAATTGGTTGGTTTTGTAGTGTTCTAGATTTCGCACTGGCTAAATAAAAGAACGTCTGTATGAAGCGAAACTCATGGAGAAAATATCGATAGGATGATCGTAAAGTGTATAAATACCTACATTGATCATAAACTCATAGGTAAATTCCGTATGGCCGTCGTTCTAATTACATTAACGTTTCAAAGCCCTCCAACCGCTAATGATCAGTGTTATGACTGAAGCTGAAATCGATATCTTAATTATTGTATTAATTACTTTATTCAAAAACAAATTAAGAACATATTAACTATATACACTAGATACTAAAATAAATGACTAACTAACTTACAATACAAATATATAAAAATAAAAATAACAAAGGACACTTAGGCGTCGAAGTATTCATCCGCATCGCTGTCATCCAGAAACGTGCCCAGAAGACTGGCAGCATTGCCACGTTGAATGGCAATGCTAATTCTTTGGCCAAAGAACGACCCAGCCCTCTGGTCACGTGAAGTATTGTATTAATTATATTACTTTCATATAGCATAAACACCCACGCTGGCACTAAATGGTACCGTGTAGGAATAAATTATTGTTTAAGGCCTCCATCAATAATTATTGTAGGTACTTTTAATATACAGACTGACATCGAAATCGATGCACAACCTGTTACCATGGATTCAGTACCTATGATTCTGAATCCCCCTGTGTTGAGCGTTGATGTCCCTGCCATCCTCTATAGTCTATACCTACTTTATTTCTTGTAGAAAAAGTTGACAACCCTTTAGGAGCGGTTGAATGCTTATGCGAATCCCGCACCCCCGGCCATAGGTAGAGGTGGAACACCGCGGTGGTTTTCGCCGGTAAGAGTCCGGTATGCCCCTCTGTCACCCCCATGATAGAGGAAGTCCATGAGGATTTCCACCGTGAGAAAAAAAAAAAACAAAAAAAGGTCACACAGCCAGACACGAAAAAAGTCTTTGTTTTATAATTACTATCTATACTTATAATAAATCTGTAGAGAGGTCAATTCTGTACATGAAATATATTTTCAAAATAACTATCAGGGGGTGATTAGTGATCGATACTGATGCCAAAAATGCAATCAGTAAAATTTTTGTCTGTCTGTCTGTACTTATGTTCCTTATAGAAACAAAAACTACTGGACGGATTTTAACGAAACTTGGTACAATTATTCTTCATACTCCTGGGCAGGTTATAGTATACTTTTCATCACGCTACAATCAAAAGGAGCAGAGTAGTGAAGGGAAATGTTGGGAAAACGGGAGAAGTTACTCCATTTTTTAAGCTTCCGTCGCGTGTGCAGCCTTAATGGTTAAAGTTACATAGAAATCATGTATGACGGAAATATTCTACATAAAATTGTCTAAAAAATATCCCGCAACAGCATATGTCTATCTTTTATGGTTGACTCACAATAACACGTGTAACTCCTGATAGCTTAGCAGTTCGGAGCATTCTGATTATATTTGTTTATAATACTCTCACTCATCCCTTATTTAAAAAAGTTAACATTATTACCTATTCAATAAAAAAAGAATCATAGAAATCGGTATAGAAACACCAAACTTATACATGAAATAAGCCATCGCGCATCGCCATCGTGAATACTGAATAATGCTATAAGGATTATTTTTGTGTAACGGTTGCCGCGCTCGACACGGGTCGCGGCAGCAGTAGGTTATAAAAAGGCGGGAGGTCCGAGAGCGAGCTTCATTCAATATTTGACTGTTGATGCGTTCAGAGCGTTCGACCTTATTGACAGACAATAATTGATATTGAGAAACCGTGCTTATCAGCGCGACTTTTAGTCTTTTATTAATTAAAGTAGTTATAGGTATTTATTTTGAAATTTTACACAATGGTTCCCTTTATAATGTAGACAAGGAATTAGGAAGGATTTTTTTAAATTCAACCCCTAAGGGAGTTAAAAAGGGGGATGAAGTTGTGTATGAAAGTCCGTCAGTTTAAAAGTTAGGGTCTTCAAATTTTGTATTTAGGCTAACGATTAAAAATTAATTTATACGTGTCTCAGCGTTTTTGATAATTTCTCCCCCAAAGGGGGATGAACGAACTGACTGAAATATCAACGCACAGTCTAAACCGCTGGTCCTAGGGACATGAGTTTTGGAGGTTGTGTTCTTTGTGCAGAGTAGGTATCGAATAAGAAGGGGTTTTTGGAAATTCAACCTTTAAGGGGGTGAAAAGGGGGGATTTTGTTTGTATGAAAAATCTTATTTATTGAGTTAATAACCTTTAAACTTGGCACGAATACTTATCTAAGTAAATTATGAAGTTTGGAATTTTTCGTTTTTCTAAAATACCCCCTAAAGAGGTAATGGGGGGGTGTTAAAATTTGTATGGAAGAATTTTAACGCCCTGTCCGATTAACTTGAAACTCAGTATTTATACTAAGGACTAAAAATAATTAATAACATGTATCAGGGTTTTTCGAAAAAATCTACCCCTAACTGTATGAAAAGAGGTAGTTAATTTTAAAGGGGAGGATTTTACTGCGTGGCTTGATTAGCTCGAAAATTGGTATAGATAAACTTTGAGTCAAGTTATGAACACATCTTAAACGATTTTTCAAAATTCTACCCCTGTGGGGGTGAAAAGCGGGGATAGTTTCTTTGAAAAATCTGATTCCTTTGTTCTATAAACTTAAAAATTGGCCCGAATACTTATTTATTTAAGTTAATTATTATAAAGATCATACCAACATACATTTTCGAAACTTTTAGAGGAAAGTACGAATTTCACGCGGACGAAGTCGCGGGCAGAAGCTAGTCTACAATAAAAGTTTGTACTGTATTTATCGATGAACGAACTGCAGTACTTATCTGCCTCCAGTTTATTACACTTCGTAATGTATAAACCAAGAATGGCTGTTGGCGTTTCATCAGCCTTGACCGCAGGGTGCAGCGGGCGCGCCTTCCTCGGACTCCACAGAAATGCCATTTAACCACGAGTCGCTGCGTCATACGACGTTCAGTGCCAAATTACTGATGGGTGGGTCAGGGACGAGCACGACTGATCAAAAAGATATATTGGTATACTGGAAGATCAGCAGTATTATGCTCATCATCAGTCTAGCCTTTTCCCAACTGCGTTGGGGTCGGCTTCCAGTTAATTCCAGGTATCTGACCTCCATAACCCAGTTAGGTACTGGGTAACACGATACCCCTTGGTAAGACTGGTTGTCAGACTTTCGGGCTTCTGACTACCCGTAACAACTGTCAAAGATCTTTGAATTACAGCCGGGGCCAACGGCTTAGCGTGTTTTCCGATGCACGGAGGGGTCTCGATATGTAATGGATGGTCACCCATCCACGAACTAACCGCGGCAAGCATAGCTTAACCTTCGATCGACCCGTGCGGCTGTTATTATTTAGTCACGAGTTCCTCTCAGCAGTACTATGCTGTTCCTATTAAAACTCGATATCTACCATAGAAATACCGTATATACCTAACCATAATAATGTTACTGCGACATACGGCGTTTGTGCCAAATTACTGAAGAGTGGGTCAGGGACAAGCCAGGATTGATCAGAAAGATAAAATGGAATACTAGAAGATCAAAAGTACTATCCTATTCATAATAATACTTCGATTCCTACCATAGAAATTCCATATAAGCTAACCATAATATGTTTCTGCGACATACGGCGTTTGTGCCAAATTACTGATGTTTAGGTCAGAGAGAAGTCAGGATTGATGAGAAAAGTAGATTGGTATAATTTAAAATGAGCAGTGCTATACCTACTATTCCATAATACTTAGTTACATACACCAACCATAGAAATGCCATACCCTAACCAGTAACCATAAGTTACAATATTACTTAGTTATTAGAGTAATATGTATCTATGTTTAGGTTAAGGTCTATTTATCTATGGGCCTGTGTTGCCTGAAAATAAGTTTCTGCGACATACGGCGTTTGTGCCAACTGATGAGTTGGTCAGGGACTCTATCGTTCAGATCAGAATGATGGATTCGTATATTGAAAAATTTAGTAGTGCTATCTTATTTCTAATAAAACTCCGATACCATATAAATGTCAGATAAGTTCATGCGACATACGGCGTTTAGTTGCCAATAATCACTGATGAAAAGGTCAGGAACGAGGCAGAATATACAAGAAAAATATGATAAATTGGTATACTGAAAGATAGGTAGGTAGTACGGCTAAATTTAATATTAAATTCATTTTGGCATCCACAGTATTGATAAATAGATAAAATATCTAATCTTTACTGTACACCATATAAAAGTGAAGTGGTCACTAAAAGCGATATCTATAAAACTCACCTGTTCGTGGATATTTGGAAAAGTCCATTACTTAATAAAAATTTTATCAGTCCTCGACGTAAATACAACCCTGGCAGTAGCGCTGCCATGGTGTAATAAAAAATGTTCCAGTGAAGTCAAAACTGCATGCACTGAATATTTTAGAAAAAGTACCTACTTAATTGCTACGAGGTGTGGGAACGAAACTGATGCCGAAAATATATTTTTTAGAATTTTGTCCTTTTGCCCGGATTTTAGGTATGTTCCGGATGATTGGCGCAAAAACGGCAGAATAGATTTAGATGAAATTTGGCAAACTGATAGTTTGTAACCTGGATTAACACAAAGGGTGCTTTCAATCCCGGTAGTACGTTCCCGTGGAACAAAGCCACGGGCAAAACCTAGTTTTAATTAAAAAAATAATTGTAGATATCCGAAAATTCGCGATTTCGGGTTTGGTCCCATAGTAAAAGTTGTTCATAATAATGAGTACCTACAATGAACTCTTAGGCAGGCCGCATACGTCCGGTTTCCTGATTCGGAATTCAGATTCTGAGACCCCGAATGCACGGTGCATTTCATACAAAATGTTCTCTTCAGCGCACACGTTCTTATATTTTCCGTTCGGAAACCCTGACGGATTCCAATAACCCTGTATAGATAGATACCGTCCTTGGCACCCACGTGCTTAGGTAAGAGGAATATTTTCCGTTATACACTGATATTTAGGTATGTGACGTCTGCCAACAGCTGTATCCTCAACCTTTTGTGGAGGGGTAGCGTAATGGACTCGAATCGCGAAGAGCTCTCAGCTTATTACATTTTCATCGGTGCAAGGTGTTGAAACCTCTGCGAGCTATGTAGATGTATCGGTGGTCAATATTATCGAATGCTTTTACGTAAATAAGGTACCTATTGAAGTTTTATTTACGTTCAAGGACTGGAAATAGACAGAACTACCTACTTCCATAACCGTAATTACGTAATTGTATTGTGGTATTTTGGTGTGACACGTGTCCGACGTGTCCGTTCAGTGGTACTTGTAAGTAGATATGTTTTCAGGAAAACTGAATAACTCACTTAATTTATTATTTATTTAAACTTAATGTACTAAGTAATGTACTAAGTAAAAAAAAATACTGTACAAAGGCGGAAATTTTCTACCAGTCAACCTTAGCGTGATGCAGAGACAAATCATGGTCCAATATAACTATTATCAAACAAACTCACTTGTTTAAACAAGATTACCACGGATTAAGTGTGGGTCAGAATGACGGGTGTATTGTTGCAGAAATATTGGTGTATTGTTGAGGCTTCCGCAGACATGCGCAACGCGATGGTGCTACGCGATTCTAATTTACATGAAGTTTTTCAAAGAAATTGTTCTACTAGAGATGAGTCACGCCTGTCTGCGGGAGCCTTTAGAGTTATTTTCCTATTTATCCTAATCTCACTAAATTAATAATGTTTTTGAAACCACATCCACTTTTTTTTTCGGTGAATGATTCATATTTTGTCATTTTATTAGCTGGTAATTTATTTTGATGATGGATATCTACTATATACTTAGAGGTATATTCTCATGACTCTTACTCATAAATGTAAACGTCTAGAAGCGCCACAAACAACACGGTCTAGTCTAGCGAAGGTATTATACAATCATGGTGGGCGCTCTATTAGCTTTAAGTATTCTGTGCTATTAGTTCATTCTAGGTAAACGGTGCGCAGTCTGGCATAGATTTACGTGGAAGCCCGTTCTAGACACATTCCAGACTTGGCTCGTTAACCTTTGTACCGGCGGCGTGGATTCCTTCTACCTGTAGATACCGAGTAGGCACTGCGTTGGTATTATCAAGGTAAACCGAACGGTCTTACCCCCTTACTAATAAACGTATTATAACAGACGAATAGTTACACACCGATTTCTCTCTTTCAGTCGTCAGTAATTTGACTTTCGAAAGAAGAAGACAAAGCGTTGTGTAACTATACAGACGCTATACAACGTTAATTAGTAAGGGGGTATGTCTATAGCGTACCTAGGAGCTTTTTATAAAAGAAAGGGTCAAATCAAAGGGTTCGTTTAGAAGTGCAGGCATTGTGCGCATTTAGGTACCTATAACTTCTAACGTCTCGATATTATCATGGAAGTCTCCGCGTCCACGTCCATAAAATGTATGCAAATACGTCCACGTTATAACGTATTCGTGGACGGAAAAGGGATCGAAGAATTTTATGGCCGCCATTTAGAAAAAAAAAAACAAAATGGCGGGCAGGTAGCAGCCAGGGGGTTAATTGTAGACTTTCGCTGTAATAGTAAAAAAATGCTCAAGATGTTATTTCCCATAAGAAAATATTACTTTTTTATCTGGCACTTTAATTTTTGGGTATAAAATGTTCGACACTTGAATGATGTCCTTTATAGAACATATGGAGCAATGAATTAGCAATATCCTTCAAAAAGATTCAAAGGATTGAAAGTGCGTTACTACGTAATTAGGGTGCCAATTTCGTTTGACCTTTTCGACGTCACAGAAGTGTCTACAATGTTCACTCAATTAGTGCGATATTGTATTTGTTCTAAGAGCGAGTGCCGGAAAACTGCGCAAACCCCATACTCATTTTACACGTTACGTAGAGGCAGACACGACATTGTCACTCGTCATGGTAGGTATCATTTTGTGCACGTTTTGATCTAATTTTAACTCGGTTTGTACGATGTAGGACTTGTAGAGTGCAGCGGGGTAATTGCGTAACACGCTATCAGTAGCAATGGTTTCATTTTGACAGTTCAACAACATTCATTGCGTTATTTACGTTGTTGAGCAGACACTTTTTACGAACATATGAAGCAATGTATTAGCAATATCCTTCATAATGATTCAGAATGAGATTGATAGTGTTGTGCAATTAGGGTGCAGGTCACGTGTGTACCCTTTTGTTGATTCTTTCATCATCCTCCTTCCCGTATACCAATTTATTTAGGATTGGCACAACGTGTCTTCGACTTCCATGTATCTCTATTAGCCATCGTGTATGTGACCAGTTTTCCAGCCATTTCACCTTTTACACTACTGTAGAGTTCCTTATCTCGTTTGAAATACTGGCCAGTAATATTTGAAGGCATGTTCCATTCGAACGTTTAAGCATGTGTCATTCGATGAGAGTAGGTTTGACGTGTAATAAATAAGATGGGCTAATTTTATTTGTATTCGATGATAAAACTCCTAAAATATCATATGAAATCCGATAGGAGTTTCATTTAAGTAAAATAGTTCCCTCGTGGCGTAACCTCTACTCTTCCTTCTAAACTGGCACTACTTTATAATAAAAACAAGTGCACAACTTAAGCTAACCCTACTTTTGAGGCAGTGACCCCGATTTTCGAGTTGTAAGACGTGGGTTCGAACCCAGACAGGCGCTCTTTGTGTAAATTATTTCATTACCATTGCTCTCAAAACGGTGAAGGAAAACATCGTGAGAAAATCGGCACGTCCTAGAACCTAAAATTTCGAAGACATGTGACATGTACCAACCCGCACTGAGCCTGCGTGGTGGTTTACGGCCCACTCCCTCTCACCGAGAGGAGGCCTGTGTCCCAGCAGTGGGAACATTATAGGCTGGTTACGATTATGCTACTATTAAATCTAGTCCCCTGACTATTATAATGAAGTCATTATTATAAAGGAATTTTGTACCACACCGCCACACGTATCTCATTATGAAAGTTTGAAGAGACGTACCTAATTACGTTCATGTGTGGCCTATAAAGTAAGTGTGCTCTGCATTTTAAGTGGTAGGTAATTGCTCAATCCACAAGGGAGAATAAGGGGGATGATATTATGGAAATAAACTACAGCATCTCTAGATTGCGTGACATAACTAGCACTTAGGTAAAAGAGGTACTTATTTCTATACTTACCTAAGTCAGTTTTGTGGGTTGATAGGTGTGGCTTGCTGCCATATATCAAGTAAATTTTATAGGATATAGCAGTTAATCAGGATCATAGGAATGATCATATATTTCGTGATCTCAATACGATAAACAAAAGAAGATTGTGGTGTGTTTGCTCAGCATGGAAACTTCTGCTCCAAATGCATTCAAACTTGCGCTGTTTGCGTATATCTTAGATGCGTGTCGTAACAGCCCAGTTTCGCTTAGATATGAAAACGATTCATGATATTCTTTTAAAGTTGCAGAAAAAACCTAAAACAAACTCAATTTATGAAGTTGAGTTATATCCTCAGAAACGTCTAGTCGCTCACAATTCCATCTAATACTCCGTAAAATCACATAAGGTTACTACCTTTTCACAAAAAGAATTACTCTATTCCTTTTCACAAAACACGTAACATAAATATCTATACCTACAGGGTGAAATTGAAAACATGCGACAAATCAAAATGGGAGATTGTACTCATCATTATGAACAACTTTTACTATGGGACCAAACACGAAATCGCGAAAAAAAAATCAGCTGTGCCCTACATTTATGTTCGCATAGCTCGTCAAAATTTAGGGAACAGCTGATTTTTTTTCGCGATTTTAAGTTTGGTCCTATATTAAAAGTTGTTCATAATGATGAGTATCTACAATGACCTCTTAAGAGGTTGTTGGTGTTTTTCCAATAACCCTGTAAATATCCTCAGAAACGTTTAGTCGCTCACAATTCCATGTAAGATACTCCTCAAAATCACATAAGGCAGTACCTTATTGATTTTCATAAAACACGTAACTAATATAAATGTACAGATATGTACATATATAGATATGTAGGTATATACTCCAGCAGTAAACAGGGGGACTCGGGGTTTACCAGGTCATGGCGTGTCACTTTTTAATTGTCATTAGGAAGACAGGCAGGGTGCGTCGTGTATAAGTCACTAAAATGAAGGGAGCTTTGATTCCACTGGATATCGGTCAAACTCATTTGGTTTGTCACAACTTAATTAGAACGTAAATAAGCTTTTACCATTACTGGGTGAGGCATGTGCCATATAATACTCGTATATATGGCATGCCCTATAAGCTGTAGAAATACTTATGACGAGTGGTTCTTAGTTCATAAAATGGCGTCCTGTAAAATGTGGGGACGACAATACGACAGTAAATGAAACCATTGAGTTAAAAACGCAGAACACGCAGAATTTTAAAAACGTTTAGCATTAATCAATGCAGCGGGTCAACGATTAGCGGTTTTGTAAAACAGCGTGAAATGAAACGTCGATTTTAGTTCTATTTGTCGCTCGTGGCTCTGTGTCGTAATCTCTCGTTAGAGAGTATTAATATGTTCTGTGGTCGTAACAACAATAATGGCGTCCGAAACAGAAATGAATAATACGAGTAAAAATGACCGTGATTCTAAGGACAATATTAATTTAAAGTTACCAGAGATTTATGAAAGACGCTAATTGTGATTGCAGATAATCCATTCTGCATTACGTCGTCTAAACGTCGGTAGCAGTTTTGTAAAACGTAACAATGACAATCCAGCTGAACGTTGTTCAGTTGGTTTACGTAACGGAGCAGTTTTGTAAAACAACTAGCGGTTTTGTAAAACAGCGGATTCTACAATCCATATGCGAGACTGCGACAGATACAGTCAGTAAGGTTGGGTTTTGGTTGGGAATTACTCTGGGAACATAAGTATTTACTACAACATTGAGTAGAAGCATTCGATGATATATAAACACAAAACAAAATCTAATGAAAGCTATACTCAGCTATTAAAACACGAAGCGTTACAAATGTATCGTGTGAACTCGCCAATACGTGTGCCAGAAATTTCTGACTAATCAGAACAAATTAACTAATCAATATAATATATCCAAGGGGTACTGCATGGCAACAATTTTAAAGCAGTCCACAAGCACCCCTTGCAATACAATATGCAGCGACTTCCGGGCGCCGCGCGCACCCCTTGGTTTCGCGGGCTCGGCGTCGGCCCTACCCTGACATCGACCTGCCATTTCCGGTGAAATGTGAACATGGAAAAAAATAAACAAATTGTTTTTATTAACATATACAACATTATTTTTAGTATATGCGAAACCCGAAACACGTGTCTAGTATTTTTATGTAAAGAATCTATGTACAAAATTTCAAAACTGTATCATGAATAATCACCAAGTTATAAGCTTGTTATGTTACCTGTTTGTCCGTCCAAAAACATGGTCTCCCCCACCGCGTGCCGTTCGGTTATTTACTGTGGTTCGGTACAGCGCGGCGATTGTATTGTAATTAACTGGTGATAACATTTTCCATCACACTTGCAGGCTTTGGACTGTCGTAATGGTCAAGTGTAGGTAGTTATTATAATGTACTTTATTCGTAAATAAATGCAGCCGTAAGCTACGAATAAGTAATTACTTATTCGTAAGCCGTAAGTGATACAATGTAGTCAATGCGATTTGTTCAAAGTGGATGAAAAGTGTTAAACATCGCATTACTTAACCACAGCAGGCTGTAGGTACAAATAATAACTTTCTACAATTAACCATCTTGGCGTGTTTAAAAATGTTAATCATCACGGCAAAGCATTGTGTTCCACGATACTCTGATTGCTCCTCGTACTGCCGCACTGCCAGGAATACGTTATCACTGTTATCGTTGTTTCTATGTACTGGACGTTTGTGTATGAGAAAGTCATGGTTACACGACACTTTTTACATACGATAGGTAAGTACACGATCAACCGAAACAACTCGGCGGCCGCGCGCTCGCGATTATGCAGTTGGACCCACGCGACACGTGCGCGCCAACCAGTGGTACCCGGGTGACTGAGGTTGCTGCACCCCCGCCCCGGTCGCCCCGCTCGCTGTGCGCCGGCGCCGCGCCATTGTGCGCGTATGGTAGATAACTACCTACTTAGTCGCTCCTCGGGGCACAGTATAATATACTCGGGGTGTCCAACTATTAACCTTTTTTAAATATTTTTGGGCCAAAATATAACATGGGGTAAAAATTATTGGAATCGATTCAGTTACTTATTCTGAACAATATACTAAAAATAATGTTGTATAAGTAGGTAAGCACCCTTCGAAATGGAAGTCAGTGTACTGCTGATTTCCATTTCGAAGGGTCCTGGTGAAAATGCAAGACTATCCTGTGAGGCATACCAGCACCCTAATTGCGTAACACACTATCAATCGGAATCAGAATCATTTCAAAACCAATTGCTAATCCATTGCTTCATAACTTTAGAAAAAATTTTCTGCTCAACACGTAAATAACGCAATAAATGTTGTTGAACTGTCAAAATGAAACAGATTCCTATTGATAAAGTGTTACGTAATTGCCCCGCGGGAACGAGAGCAATTTCTATTCTCTGAACTACTAGTCGCATTAGAAAAAAAATATTTGCATTTAATAGCCCAATTCTTGAAGAAGGCTATAGGCTATAGGTATAACATGCTGTGACCCTTAGGAACCGAGCAAATATAAAAAAAAAGTCAGAAGAGAAGTCGGGGGAACAAGAAATTTCACGCGGACGAAGTAAAAGCTAGTGCATGTTTAAAAGAGTCAATATAACAAATCGAAACATAATTAGCAGTAACATCAGCTTTTCAAAGTCAAACACTAAAAAAACTGGTTCTAAACATGCGTAGGTATTATACGATCGAAACTTTGCAAAAAATCGCGCAGAAATGCAGAGAGATTGATGATCATCCAAACCTACGCAGTCATAAAAGCGACACAATAAGATAAGTAAGTAAGACATGAAGACGCTGGAGCTTCAAAGGATTCAAAGTCCGGAGGGATTAAATAATTTTCCTTCAGAATTTTCCCCGTCTCTAATCGTGAATAATGTACGAAGCAGCGTAATAAAACGAATTAAAACAATTAAGCAAACTGCTTTACGCTTAGCCTCGAAAAGGGGAAACCTTAGCCATAACGTATAAAGCTTTTAAATAAAATACAAGCTGTATTTTCTAGCACTATATCTTTTAAAGTTATGAATAGGTACTGAAAGAGATTGAAAAATGTTCGTTTATGCGTCGGCACGCAAGCTATAACTAACCGCTCGCTAAACGGGCGAATCTAGCTTAGGACAGCAGAAGTCGTAAATTCAAACTCGTGTTCAGTAAACTCGCGCACAAACCTAAACTACGGTTACAGGTCCATTAAACGGGGTTTTAACATTTACATTATAGCCTTATTTTCTATATCCTTATTATCTAGGTATATGTGTTTCAAATACATAGTTAAATGATGATGATGTTTATTTTTGTATGTAGGTAGTTTAATGGTAATAGTAAGACGAGCTGGTGTCTGCAACTCCACGTCAAAGCGTGTATTTTTCGTGAGTAGGTTTATACTCATAATCGGCCTATAGTGTTCCCACTGCTGGGACACAGGCCTCCTCTCTAAAAGAAAAAGCGGGCTGTAATCCACCACGCGGGCCAAGTGTGGGTTGGTAGATGTCACATGTCTTCGAATATTTCGTTCTAAGACATGCCGTTTTCCTCAAAATGTTTCCTTCACAGTTTTTGAGAGCAGTGGTGATAAAATTATTTTTAAAAAGTAAAGCGCCTGTCTGGCTGTGTGACTTGTTGACAGGTCGTTTAGATCAAAGAAATTGTTTCATGAAGTCTTCATTACAACCAACGCTCCACTAAATATTACAGACGGAAGCGCGCTTTCATTGAACATTATATGTAATATTATCATATATGTAGTTATAGGCCGACCGCTTACCTGAGACGTTGCCTGAGGCAGCTGTGCGGTGCGGGAGGGGTGATAGTTGTCACAAGTTGACGAATCGCTGAGCTCTCCTATCACGTCACCATACCCCTCCCGCACCGCGCTGCTACCTCAGGCAACGTCTCAATTAAGCGGTCGGCTTAAAGTCATTACTCTCTGTCAGTCCGTTTGTCGGTCTGTCTACGTCAGCAAACGTGTCATTAAACTGAAACTTGAAATAGTCGAACAGCTGTTCTCACAATGACGACACATCTACAAGGCGTTTCTTATAAAACACACCTTTGGCATCAAAACCATTCTAATAAAAATGCTGCCAATTATTTGTAGATTTTACTCCATTTTGTCATGTGTTTGGCCATTACTCCCACAGACCATCTGATTCTGACAGTGACGCTTATTTTTTTCGTCTATTTAAGTAGTTGGTAGTAAGTAGACTTTAATCATTGAGTCATGTCTTAAAACTACTTGTATTCGGAGAAAGAGAAGTTGTTAAATTATGACGCTGAACAGACCTAATTACTTACTCGTATATATTAACCAACAGCTATGAAACTATTGCATAATCAGCCTATAACGTTCCTATTGCTGGCACCATAGAAATGTAAAAAACAGGCTGGCACACAGGCCTCCTCTCAGTGAAAGGGAAACTATGGTAAAACTATTGAAATATACTTACCCCCTTACTAATAAACCTATTATATCAGATGAATAGTTAGACACCGATTTCTCTCTTTCAGTCGTCAGTAATTAACTTTCAAAAGAAGAAGACAAAGCATTGTATAACTATACAGACGCTATACAAAGTTTATTAGTAAGGGGGATAATTTATTTATTATTATTTCGATAGTTTTTAAGAAGCTTTGTCTCTGAAATAGCAACGGATCCACGATGCCTATGCATAGGTATCTTGGCTAAGAGCGTCGGTGTTAACTTTCTATCAGGTAGGCTGCCTGATTGCTTGCCACATAACATCATTTCGAATTATTTATTAGAATAATAGCTTCATCATTGATAATGATACTAATTCACTGGTTAACAAAATTTTAACTTTTTTTTGTCACATGAAAACTTACATCAAATTTTGAATGTACTAGGGCCACCAAACAATAATATGTGATTGGAAAAAAATTGACACGTCAGGTTAAAATAATCATGATCCTTTGGTTCGGTCCAAATCATTGGTATAGCAAATGGCATATGTCTGGGTTCTTGTTTAGCCCAACCTAATAGCAGTCTCACATACGTTACACAACATTTATGTGGAACCCAGGATTTATCTTGATTCCTCACAGGAAATCTAAAATAGTCTAAATAGCACTGTTCAATTATTGATGCGAAATTTCGACGCTGAGATGTAAAAGTTAATTCTCCACACACATAACAAAAACTGTCGGGGTTGTTAGAACACTTTCGTGGCATGTTTACGATGTAACAAACGTATATAAGATGTAAGTTGAATGCAATAGTTATACAGTCGTCTAAATAAAAAAAAGACACTTATATGAGGTCAGAAATGAATATGTAGCTGTCACAAAAAAACTGGACGTGATTGAAAAAAAATTATTATATATTGTTAATGAGGGTACACTAACATGAACAAAAATCATCACAAAGTTCGTGTGACAAAAACAGTGTTTACCAGTGTTATATGTCCGTTAAAAAATTAACAAAGTCTTTAAATATTTATACCATAGACCCTAATTAATGATGAACGTCAGCTATTTAGTATTGTAGCCACACTGAAACGAGCATAATAAACGAGTATAAACGAGATAAATTATAAGCAGGCAGACCCACTAAAAAGCGTGAAATAAAAACTTTTTAAGAAAAAAAAACCGACTTCCAAAAAAACACTACAAAGTGAAAAATAACTTTATTTCGGAAGTCGGTGTCTTTGGATCTGTATTTTAGTTTTTTGCCACCGACTTCCGAAATAAAGTTATTTTTCACTTTGTAGTGTTTTTTTGGAAGTCGGTTTTTTTTTCTTAAAAAGTTTTTATTTCACGCTTTTTAGTGGGTCTGCCTGCTTATAATTTATCTCGTTTATACTCGTTTATTATGCTCGTTTCAGTGTGGCTACAATACTAAATAGCTGACGTTCATCATTAATTAGGGTCTATGGTATAAATATTTAAAGACTTTGTTAATTTTTTAACGGACATATAACACTGGTAAACACTGTTTTTGTCACACGAACTTTGTGATGATTTTTGTTCATGTTAGTGTACCCTCATTAACAATATATAATAATTTTTTTTCAATCACGTCCAGTTTTTTTGTGACAGCTACATATTCATTTCTGACCTCATATAAGTGTCTTTTTTTTATTTAGACGACTGTATAACTATTGCATTCAACTTACATCTTATATACGTTTGTTACATCGTAAACATGCCACGAAAGTGTTCTAACAACCCCGACAGTTTTTGTTATGTGTGTGGAGAATTAACTTTTACATCTCAGCGTCGAAATTTCGCATCAATAATTGAACAGTGCTATTTAGACTATTTTAGATTTCCTGTGAGGAATCAAGATAAATCCTGGGTTCCACATAAATGTTGTGTAACGTATGTGAGACTGCTATTAGGTTGGGCTAAACAAGAACCCAGACATATGCCATTTGCTATACCAATGATTTGGACCGAACCAAAGGATCATGATTATTTTAACCTGACGTGTCAATTTTTTTCCAATCACATATTATTGTTTGGTGGCCCTAGTACATTCAAAATTTGATGTAAGTTTTCATGTGACAAAAAAAAGTTAAAATTTTGTTAACCAGTGAATTAGTATCATTATCAATGATGAAGCTATTATTCTAATAAATAATTCGAAATGATGTTATGTGGCAAGCAATCAGGCAGCCTACCTGATAGAAAGTTAACACCGACGCTCTTAGCCAAGATACCTATGCATAGGCATCGTGGATCCGTTGCTATTTCAGAGACAAAGCTTCTTAAAAACTATCGAAATAATAATAAATAAATTATCCCCCTTACTAATAAACTTTGTATAGCGTCTGTATAGTTATACAATGCTTTGTCTTCTTCTTTTGAAAGTTAATTACTGACGACTGAAAGAGAGAAATCGGTGTCTAACTATTCATCTGATATAATAGGTTTATTAGTAAGGGGGTAAGTATATTTCAATAGTTTTACCATAGTTTCCCTTTCACTGAGAGGAGGCCTGTGTGCCAGCCTGTTTTTTACATTTCTATGGTGCCAGCAATAGGAACGTTATAGGCTGATTATGCAATAGTTTCATAGCTGTTGGTTAATATATACGAGTAAGTAATTAGGTCTGTTCAGCGTCATAATTTAACAACTTCTCTTTCTCCGAATACAAGTAGTTTTAAGACATGACTCAATGATTAAAGTCTACTTACTACCAACTACTTAAATAGACGAAAAAAATAAGCGTCACTGTCAGAATCAGATGGTCTGTGGGAGTAATGGCCAAACACATGACAAAATGGAGTAAAATCTACAAATAATTGGCAGCATTTTTATTAGAATGGTTTTGATGCCAAAGGTGTGTTTTATAAGAAACGCCTTGTAGATGTGTCGTCATTGTGAGAACAGCTGTTCGACTATTTCAAGTTTCAGTTTAATGACACGTTTGCTGACGTAGACAGACCGACAAACGGACTGACAGAGAGTAATGACTTTAAGCCGACCGCTTAATTGAGACGTTGCCTGAGGTAGCAGCGCGGTGCGGGAGGGGTATGGTGACGTGATAGGAGAGCTCAGCGATTCGTCAACTTGTGACAACTATCACCCCTCCCGCACCGCACAGCTGCCTCAGGCAACGTCTCAGGTAAGCGGTCGGCCTATAACTACATATATGATAATATTACATATAATGTTCAATGAAAGCGCGCTTCCGTCTGTAATATTTAGTGGAGCGTTGGTTGTAATGAAGACTTCATGAAACAATTTCTTTGATCTAAACGACCTGTCAACAAGTCACACAGCCAGACAGGCGCTTTACTTTTTAAAAATAATTTTATCACCACTGCTCTCAAAAACTGTGAAGGAAACATTTTGAGGAAAACGGCATGTCTTAGAACGAAATATTCGAAGACATGTGACATCTACCAACCCACACTTGGCCCGCGTGGTGGATTACAGCCCGCTTTTTCTTTTAGAGAGGAGGCCTGTGTCCCAGCAGTGGGAACACTATAGGCCGATTATGAGTATAAACCTACTCACGAAAAATACACGCTTTGACGTGGAGTTGCAGACACCAGCTCGTCTTACTATTACCATTAAACTACCTACATACAAAAATAAACATCATCATCATTTAACTATGTATTTGAAACACATATACCTAGATAATAAGGATATAGAAAATAAGGCTATAATGTAAATGTTAAAACCCCGTTTAATGGACCTGTAACCGTAGTTTAGGTTTGTGCGCGAGTTTACTGAACACGAGTTTGAATTTACGACTTCTGCTGTCCTAAGCTAGATTCGCCCGTTTAGCGAGCGGTTAGTTATAGCTTGCGTGCCGACGCATAAACGAACATTTTTCAATCTCTTTCAGTACCTATTCATAACTTTAAAAGATATAGTGCTAGAAAATACAGCTTGTATTTTATTTAAAAGCTTTATACGTTATGGCTAAGGTTTCCCCTTTTCGAGGCTAAGCGTAAAGCAGTTTGCTTAATTGTTTTAATTCGTTTTATTACGCTGCTTCGTACATTATTCACGATTAGAGACGGGGAAAATTCTGAAGGAAAATTATTTAATCCCTCCGGACTTTGAATCCTTTGAAGCTCCAGCGTCTTCATGTCTTACTTACTTATCTTATTGTGTCGCTTTTATGACTGCGTAGGTTTGGATGATCATCAATCTCTCTGCATTTCTGCGCGATTTTTTGCAAAGTTTCGATCGTATAATACCTACGCATGTTTAGAACCAGTTTTTTTAGTGTTTGACTTTGAAAAGCTGATGTTACTGCTAATTATGTTTCGATTTGTTATATTGACTCTTTTAAACATGCACTAGCTTTTACTTCGTCCGCGTGAAATTTCTTGTTCCCCCGACTTCTCTTCTGACTTTTTTTTTATATTTGCTCGGTTCCTAAGGGTCACAGCATGTTATACCTATAGCCTATAGCCTTCTTCAAGAATTGGGCTATTAAATGCAAATATTTTTTTTCTAATGCGACTAGTAGTTCAGAGAATAGAAATTGCTCTCGTTCCCGCGGGGCAATTACGTAACACTTTATCAATAGGAATCTGTTTCATTTTGACAGTTCAACAACATTTATTGCGTTATTTACGTGTTGAGCAGAAAATTTTTTCTAAAGTTATGAAGCAATGGATTAGCAATTGGTTTTGAAATTGGTTTTGTAGTGTTTTTTTGGAAGTCGGTTTTTTTTTCTTAAAAAGTTTTTATTTCACGCTTTTTAGTGGGTCTGCCTGCTTATAATTTATCTAAGTTACAATAGCCTAGTGATTATCGCCTTTTACAAACAAAATATTGCTTTTCCCGATGCAGGGAAGTTAATTGTTGAGGAGTTCTCCAGGTCCACCATCAGCTCCATATCACCATTCACATTGTGACGAGCATAAATTGCTTAGCAACTATATTAAAGTAATCGAATCGCAACCCGTGAAATACTTAGATATTATTGAGTACTTCCGATGGCCATCTGTGGTCTTCATCATCAGTTCCACTTCACCAAATAGTGCTTTCCGAGAGCAAATGCACGAGTTACTATAAAAAATACCCAAATCGCTATAGGTGTGCCTATAATATTTGAAGAGTTCCTTCGATTTCTCCAGGATCCCATCATCAAATCTTGACCTGATGCTTTTAGACTAGATGCTGATAATCTTGGCTGCAGCATCAGGCCAGACTTATGTCAACATTACATTGAACTTAAAATTTAGTCCTGTTTAAAATGAGCCCAAACACGACTACGGTGCTGTAATTTCAAGGTTGGTACTTTTTCTGATGCTCCTGGCTTCAGCATCAGGTCTTTATGTACTTCGGTGTTCCTCATTAACAGTACGTTTATCCACACATCGAGCCCTTTTCAATGAGCCTAAACACGATATATCTGCTGTTAGTTGTCGAGGAGTTAGGTACTCTGCAGACTATCCTGACTGCAGCATCAGATCATGACTTGATGATCATGAGACCAAATGTGGCAAATGCCCTATCAAACATCAAAACAATTTACTAAAACAGTCCTTTCCTGTTCGAGTAACTTCTTACTGTTAAGGAGTTGTACCTTCCATCATCAGCCCAGCTACCTGAGATGGTGACAACCATACGCAAATACACAAGATACTTCATAAAACATGCGAAAAACAATAAGTGAGCCTATAAAATTTGAGGGTTGCCCTCGATTTCTCTAAGATCCCATCATCAGATATTGAAATGGTGACAATGGGACCACACGGGAAGCACCAGCTTTCAAATAAAAAAAGAATCATGAAAATCGGTTCACCCAGTCGCAAGTTATGAGGTAACAAACATAAAAAAAAAAAAAAAAATACAGTCGAATTGATAACCTCCTCCTTTTTTTGAAGTCGGTTAAAAACAGTGTTTACCAGTGTTATATGTCCGTTAAAAAATTAACAAAGTCTTTAAATATTTATACCATAGACCCTAATTAATGATGAACGTCAGCTATTTAGTATTGTAGCCACACTGAAACGAGCAAACTCGGCAGTTCAGGAGCAGCAGTTTATCTTCATAAAACAATATTTGCTTTTAATTACTACAGTTCTTGTGGACAGTGTGATAAGCCAGCTCAGCGGCGTATTACATTTTGATTCCAATTAAGATTTCGCGCGTCTACTAGTTTTATTTCATCATAGCTTTTGATGCTATGATTAATTTACGTATCTCTACTTACCTATATGCTGAAACTTACTACCATCGGACTATGATATAAGAGTAAAGTAAAGGAACAGAGCGTGCACCTGCGTCTGCGTCCACAAGAGGGCAAGAGCCCTATAATATCTCCTACGTAACTGGCTATAATCTCTGTTGAGATTGGACACCCTGACGGATATTCGATCGGGAGGGTATTATTATTATAAAATGATTTACATTATTACATTTCACTGATTATGGGTACCTTTTTTCGTTCTTATATGTAAAACATAAAACCTCGTAGCTTCTCGTTCACGGCTGTGATGCAAGTGAAGAAGTGTTGGCAATGGTAAAGATGTAGATAATGTAAATCAGGGCTTTTAGATTACAGTTCATGCATTCTTCAAACCCAGCCAAAAATGCTGATAGAACAATTTACCCCTTTATTTATAAACGTTACTCAAAGTTAAGTAATGATTAGCGACTGTTCAACCATACATTTTTGACGTTTAAACGTCTCAACTTTAAACGAAGTTTATGAATAAACGCATAAATGTGTTTATTTATTTGTATAGATATTTACATAATATATGCTAACATATAAACTATAATAATATGTACAATTATATGAAAAAATAAACAAAATAATCATAGGGCTTCAAAGAATTCGTCCGCATCGCTGTCAACAGGAACAGTGCCCAAAATGCTGGCAGTATTGCCACGTTGTATGGCAATGCTAATTCTTTGGCCAAGAAATAGGCCAGCCCTCTGGTCACGTGAAGAATCGACAACCCCTAAATGTTCGGACTTTATTGATCAACAATCGCACTAGAGTTTGGTAACAAGACCAATGAGGAGACAAGAGCTATCCTCCTTTATAAGCTCTTCACAATGATTCCTTACCAGTAACTGTTATCTCCAGGAAATGCGGAGAGAAGGAGGTGGGCGACCAGGACTGCGTGGCGATAGGTAGCCGGCTGCGGGGCGCGATGGGGACCCGCCGCCCGGCTAAGTTCTGGCCGCAGCTATGGGCTACCGTCGTCAGAAACCTCCTCCTCAAGAAACGGGACACCAGGAAGACTCTTGCCGTACGTATTCTTTCATTCCTTTTATGTGTGAGCTGTGCCTTATTTTGATTTTGGATTCAGCTGCCTTCATTTTTATTCAAGTCCATGTTTCGCAGAATCATTTGGACATTACTGAAGTTACGGCACCATATAATATTATAATCGTCGATTTGTTCTTGTACCTCTATCAGCAAACTTTTTTCCTTTCAATTTCATATTCAGATATTCAATTTGATTCTTATCCTTGTTATTTAAATCAAATATTTATGTTGGACAGATTGAAAGCCTCGGAATTCTAAATCGAAAATATTTTTGTCAAGGTCGAAATTCAGTTATCTACAGACAAGACTTCTAACTCCTGCTTCATTTTCTATAACCAGGAAGTGCTAGTCCCGCTGTACTCTCTGGGGGTGCTGATCTTCTTGAAGATGCTGGTACCAAACCCCAACTTCCCGGAGGTGCGGAAACCAGGTCGGCTGCTGAGGATTCACCACGATGCCTTCCCGGAGAACCATTCCGTTGCTGTTGTTGCTGACTGGCTCAACGCCAACGGGACTATGGTATGAAAATGTATTCTTCGAATGTTTATATTTTATCTATATCTACTTTAAACCTATTTATAATCTCGATTTAGACCTTATCATGGTCATGATGTTTATAGGTTTTTTGAACAATATTTTATCATAATTTATACCTAATCAGATTTTTCTCAAAATACTTCCCTTTATAGCATCTAGTCTAGCCTAGACATTGCCACGCATCGTGACTACCCATTGCATCTTTGTTTTCGGTTCCGTTTTGGCCTAAATCCAAAGCTGAGACAATTACTACTGATCAAGCAATATCTGTAAAACATAGTTAATCTTCTACATGTTTATTCCCTTGCAGGGTTTCCTGGAGGAGATAAACTCGCTGCTAGCGGAGTCTCACCAGCACCCAATCCGCTGGATCAAGTACAATAACAACTCGGAGCTGAACGACGCGTACCACAACGACGCGAAGAACTTCCCCATCGCCGTCATCTTTCATACTGATCCTACATCTAATACTGAAGCCCTTAGGTAAGGGGACATTTGAGAATTTAAATTATAGTGTAGTTACCACGGACAATAAAAAAATGGGATGGTATGATGGTTGTCCTGATGTATGGGAGGATGGTTGTCCTTGATTTCTGTAAGCGTGTGTGAGGACATAGCTTGCGTTGCGTGGCGTTGTGGTAAAAAACAATAGCCAGCCAGAATTAGGTTTATTGAGGGGCTAAGTAGTCCTCCAGAAGACCAGACCGTATTTCGTCCAAGGCGGCCAACTTCAACGCAGGCTAGCCTTCGGCGCGGGAGATGTTATGCCTAGTGCACGAATGTGTGCACAGACACAGGTTGGCTAAGTGCCTATGGTGTGGAATAGCCACACACACACACGCATATTGGGATTTATTTACGTGTTAAGGTCATAGCACACATATCAACTCGGAAAGGGACCGTCACCGTATCGCCTTTCGCCACGGCGTCAAATAGGCGTCAACCTAACATAAGCACTTAACAGCGGATCAGAAGCTCCGATACGTCGACTCGTCTACGGCTAGTTGATGGTGCTGCAGGCAGGCCGCAGGAGGGGTGAGATGGGCAAGGGTGGACGAAGAGACGTAAGCGCGGGGGCGACGAGCCGTAAGCACGGGAACTGCAAGTTGACCACGTACCGCACCGCGGTTCGCGAGCTTGTCGCGAGGCGAGGCGATTACGTTACGATTCCGATTAGTGTGCGTTGCAGTAGGGAGTTTCATACAAAGAATACTGAATGGTTCGAGTTGAGACGACCCCTTTCCGAGTTGATACGTGTGCCTTTAGGTACCTCAAAACAGATCCCAAATAAATTGGGATAAGCCTGTACGCAATATACGCACATTGACGTGGAGTTGAGGACACCAGCTTGTATTACCTACCTAAATTGGGATAAGGGCACGAGAATGTTGATAATACAGTTTCAGGATCCAATAAAGGGAAAAGTTATCCTGGAATGAACCCAACGTCCGAACTTTTGATTTCAAAGTACCTAATTCTTATGTTAATCAGATATATTTTTTTTATTGTTGAATGGGCCCGCTCTTGACCTCGAATTGCATTTGATACAATGCCTATGACGAATAAAGCATGTAACTACCCCAAATTACTACGCCATTCATCGTTCCAATCAACAATAGTTCAATTTATAAAAGATGCACTTTATGCATTGATTACTTTCAACAATAAGGAAAGGATGACAATCACCCAACTACGCAAAAAGTTAATGTTACGTGGGAAAATGGCGCAGTCTCGAAATTGCGTATTTATCAAATGTAGATTTTGTACCAGTAACTACTCTATCTATATCTGTCTATCTTCTTCTTCTTCTATACTAATAATAAAGCTCTCGAGAAAGGCTAAAGGCTAACAATAACCTAACATCACGCTACGACCCACAGGACCCGAGCAAAAACAAAAAAGTGAAAAAGAACACTAGGTGAAAACGCGTGGACGGGCAATGTGGCTCTTATCGGGACTTACGACTTCCACGCAAACGAATTCGCGGGCAAAAGTTAGTCCATAAATAAAAATGGCGCGTTTCTTTAGGTCTTATCGGTAACAGACAAAGCGTAGGTTGGACATGAAGACCATTAGCGCTAGAATGAACTATGTAACGTATGCCAAGAAATCTGTTTGCAGTGTGTAGATGACTCAGGTAATGTAGGTGACGATGGGTTTAGACCAACAGATGTTAAATACAACTCTCTAAAAATATCAAATGTCATATTTTGACCCGTTTGTGGCGAAAATCCAAAGGAGGACGACATTTCCTCAAATCTGGTGTCAAGGGGTCATCATAGTTTTGAGTTCAACTCCAACGAAAGAGTCATCTGGTAAGGCTACCAGATGACTCTTTCGTTGGAGTTGAACCCCTAAGTAAGGAAACCCCGTCGTTGAACCCCGAAGTAGGAGGCCCTAACACATTAATAATAATATAGTGAAACATTGATCAGACAGGGGCCATAGTCCTTTGATAGTTCTTGATAAAAAGTCCATTTTAGCCATCCAAACACATGAATATCTTCGTTCCCTTATCCTGCAATAGTCCTATAACAACCGGGGGTTGTCATTGGGTGCGCTTAAATAATGCGTAGAGGGATAATCGGCGGTTGGTGCTTCATTTCATTAAAAGCGTCTAACGAACTTCTGCGAGTTGGTTTCGGCCCCTCGTTCGCCTTCCAAAGGCCCGGTACCCCAGGGTCCCGAGATAATTATGTGAAAGACACTCTAAATATAATAAAAACATTAAATTTCGGACTACTAAGTGATCTATAATATGTAAGTAAAAGTTTTGCACTTAATACTATTGTTAGTACCTAACGTAAACTAAAGACGAAATAAAAGAAAGACCACCCAACAACTAACACACAAAAACAGCAATCTAGGGTATCATGCAGTCTTCTCGCAAATTGTCTTATTATGGCGGAGGAAGTGTCTGCCGCTACAGCCTTCAGGATGCTATTGTGACTGCTTCTTATTCGTTTCAGGAGTGAGGCCATTTTTTGCGAACTATGGCATGAAATCCTACGGTATGGGCTATCGCAAACATTTCAAAGGCACTGCAAAAACAAGGCGGTCGCAATAGCATCCTAAAAACGTTATTATTGGTCGCGTAGAACATCCAGCGACCACTTCCTGTAGTTGACCCAAAGATAACACTATGCCTTTTTCTCAGATACACCATCCGAACCAACCCATCGCACATAGGCACACCGTCCACCAGAACCCTCACGACCTCTCCAGCCAAATGTCGTGAGAGAACTGCCTCCAAAGATTGGTCATCTGACTGGTCGAGAGGGGGCCAGCTCATACCGCTGTCGGAGATGCATGGAGAAGACACGTGTCCTGTGCTGCAGTATTACTACTCTGGGTTCCTGGCTTTGCAGACGCTCATCGATTATATTAAGATTAAGGTATGCAAGGTCTCATGCTTTAGTCAAACAAAAACAAAAAAAAATCAGCTGTTCCCTACATTTATGTTCGTATGAAATGTAGGGAATATTTAACTGATTCTTTTTTCGCGATTTCAGGGTTGGTCCTATAGTAAAAATTGTTCATAATGATGAGTACAATGACCTCTTGAGAGGTTTTTGGTGTTTTTCCAATAACCCTGTATAAGTATATGTTATTTTTGAGAACCTTCTTTTTGGACATCGGAATCTTTTCTTTTTGGGATGAGGCTATGGGTTGGAACCGTCTATTTCGATATTCCTAGTTATTGTTCTAAAATTCTCTCGAACACATCATCATCATCTATCAATTATCATCACTTCCCACAGTCAGTCATAAAATTGTGTTTAAAAAAATCTTTCCCACAGTTTGACACAGACGCAGCAATCCCGCCTCCCCGAATTGATCTCCGACAGTTCCCGAAGCGCCAGCACACCGGTGACTGGCTGGTCATCTTCAGGGTCATCATGCCCATGTACATGGTGATGACGCTGTCGCAGTTCATCACCTATCTGCTGATGTTCGTCGTGGGGGAGAAGGAGAAGAAGATCAGAGAAGGCATGAGGATTATGGGACTGAAGGAATCGGTGTACTGGTTAGTGCAGGCTTTTTTTAGACTACTAATGTTTAAAAGATTATCAGAACACCAGGACACCAGACCTCCACTCCTTCCGAAGGTGTGGAGACCTGGTGTCCTGAAATACAGTCCTTACGCCTAGCTTAGCCACCAATCTACCACAGTATAATTAAAACTATTATGTATTGATCTTGATAACTTGAGAATGTACTTAGGTACCTATACAACATTGTGGTGAGAAATAAAATGTTTGGCTTTACATGGGTTTTGAAATTATATGTTCGCTTTAGAAAGAAGTTATAACGTAGCCAAAAGCAATTTTGATTCATTAAAATTATGAAGATTGGACCTAACGTCTATTTCGTAGTTTCTGTATGTTATAATTTTGTTTTCAGGGGTTCCTGGTTCCTAATATACGCTGTCTTCGTTACAATATTATCCATCGTCAGTACAGTACTACTTTTTACTCTAAAGGTAAAATAAAATTAATTCATAGTTTCAAAATCATCGTGCCCTAATGATTCAAATTCGGTGCTACAAAAGAGTTTCGTTACGAAGTTGAAAAATGATGCTGGCCAGAAAAAAACAGGCTGTCATTTTTCAGCATTTGTGCTTGTTATTTTGCTTCACAGAACAAATGACGACTAGCGGTAAATTTAATTTTCAATGTTCACGTCAGCTTGCGTTTAAATAAAATCGAAATAAAAGAATAAACCCTTTGCTTATACCAAAAAACCATATTTTAATTGAAGATTTATGCATAAATATTAACATTATATTTTATATTATTTCAGGTGTTCCAGCATTCATCTTACATTCTTATATTTCTGCTGATGCTGCTGTTTGGTTTCACGATAATCACCTTCGCGTTCATGCTTACTCCGTTCTTTGATCGAGCCAGGGTAAGGACCAAAGACATTAAATTATTTACCTACCTTAAATCTCTTTGGTAAGGACCTTTTTTATTAGATGTTAATACTACTTTGCAATTATAACATCAAATATTATATTTCACATATACCTACATGGGCACTTATGAAACGTCAGAAGCTAGGTGAACGGTTTCAATTGGTCGTTCCCTATGGAGAAGAGCCGGCAAGAAACTTTACGGTGTATAAGATATAAGTCAAAAAACACACACACAAAAAACACATTCGCAAAAAAAAATCCTTATCGTGTGTTCCATCAAAGGTGCCTAAGTTTTGTTAGAGAATCATTAGTTACTCCTGGCGTTATTAGCAGGTTATTTATGTCTTTTAAATACTTCTTTTCCATCAGACTGCTGGCATCCTGGGCAGCTTCGCTGTGAATCTGATGAGTGGACTGTACTTCATCCAAGTCTTTGTATCCAACGCAGACTCGCTCGCTTTCTGGTTTGTCTCGCTCATCAGTTCCAGCTGTTACGCACTCGCTATGGATAAGGTAAAGTTTCCTCTGTAGAAAATATATTTAAAAGACTTTCGTAGAACTCTTTAGACCAGGCTAAAATAGAACTGTCCTAGAAGCATACTGTGGGGATAAATAAAGCCCGATAGTAATACAGTAGCCTATGTTGTTACATAGGTTGATTTTTTTTCACATAGAAGAAAAAATCAACTTAATATACTTAAACCACGAAAATGAATATGTTTTTGAATGTGATCTGTGACATACGAGTACCTTATCTCAATACTTTGTCAATGTATTAAGGATGTGTGGAAGATTGTATTATGGTACGTCGACCCCAAATTAATAAGCATAAGGGCAGGACGATGAAGACCTAATTACAATTATAAAACTGTGATGTCCTATCCACAGGCTTTAGTGCTGGACATGGCAGGCGTCGGAGTGACGTGGGACAACCTGTGGAGTGGTCCAGGAGTTCCCTTCGGAGGCAGCCTCATCATGATGGCCATTGACACGGTGCTGTACGGCCTGGCCGCGTATTGGCTGGATGCTGTAATACCTAGTAAGACAGGAAATTGTCTAGATTATATTTATTTTATTTTGCAACTTCTGACCATACTTCAACAGAGTTTATTAGTTGAATTATGGTTAGAAGTTGCAAAACAGTATATTCCTTATAGGAAGTATTTTTTGAAGTCTCAAATGCACTTCAAGTCTTCCAAAATAGTTATCTTATCTTAGCCTATACTCCTAGAGCTCTCCTTGCAGCTGCTTAAAGGTGTCTTAAAAAAATGGCTCAAAGAAGTATCATTTAATTTAATTTTTAGAGGCAAATCAGGTATCTCTCTATCATGTCACAATTTCTATTGATATTTTGTAAATGGTGAAGAAAAACATCGTAAGGAAAACGGCATATCTCAGAACCAAAAATTCGAACCCGCACTGGGCCCGCGTGGTACAACCCACTCCCTCCCACAGAGAGGAGGCCTGTGTCCCAGTAGTAGGAAAACAGCATAGCTTAGCATAGCATAATGATATGCTATGCTAAGCTATGCTGTTTTGTATGATGATATGATTAGTAAGGAAGTGACTACTGAGATGACGGATAATTTAGACACAGTATTAAATAAAAAGCATGCTGCGCCGACCCCAAATCAATTGGGATAAGAACGGAAGATAATGATGATTTCGTCAAATCAAGTACTCGTGGGTTTTGTGGTAGTCCAAAAACTATACTAACCTTAATCAACATCTTTCCAGGTGAGTACGGAATCAAGCAGAAGCCATGGTTTTGCTTACTACCATCCTTCTGGATTGGCAGTAGACGAGGCAGGGTGTCCGCAGTTCACTTCCATTCCAACGGCGAGGCGGCATCTCATAACAAGGATATCGAACCAGTGCCCAGGTATGTGGAAGCAAACTCCTGTTAAAAATTCAAATTAAGCTGAGAATCAGCACTTTTTAGACGTCAAAATTACATAAGACAGTCCCCTTAAACGCCCGCCCTTCACCACTTTCTAGTGCTTAAGTTGGGAAGAAGTGCCGCAACGAACTTTCCAGAACAACACGTCTATCTGTTAAGTTAGAAGAACTTGATTATATGTATACAGTATTATGTAAAGTAATTATTAATGTTATAAAACAAAGAAACAGTCAGCTAGCATAGCACACGCTAATATTCCCAGGATTAACATAAATATCAAGTTATTCAACCATGAAACAAGAATACAAAGCTACTAAGATTTGGAAACAAGGGTGGGATCCTAGGTTCCGTCGCGCATAGTCGGGAATCGGATATTCTGTCAGGAGAAACCCAAATAACAGCCCGGAGTGGAAATGTTAGTGTAAAGGCAACATAGCCCCAGTTAGTTACAATTGAGTTCATAGGCTTTCTCGCTATTACACGGAACTGAAATGGCGAAATTTAGGTGTAGCTCCATACACTTACACCTTCGAGGAATACATGCGTGATATACTTCTATTGTAAAAACGGCAAGACAAAGCATGCTCTTAACGAGTCTAAATCAAAACAAAACAAAAACATCGTCGCCGTATTTACAATCAATTATATGGCATATGTAGGTGTAGATGCTGACGATTGGGCTGAGTGCCAAATTGTTAAAGCGCCATTGCTCATAGCATTAGAACTAAGTGCCAAAGCGCCATTAAATGACTCGTATTGCTTCTTCTATGATTAGATACAATTAATTTACTATCATCGAACGGGGCTCCGAGAATTGTTTGGGACATTTCTTCTTCTATTTTTAATGGATTGACAAAGTCCATTTCCGATGTAAAGTATTGCATGAATCCTGATGACATTCGGATGACAAATGGATCGAATGGTTTTACGATTATTTCCGCAGTCAATTTGCATTCTAGTATGACCTATCAATGCGATCTACGTAGTAGCTGGATTGATTGACCTAAATTTTACTCCATCAGTAGTACAACTTTAACTCACCATTTATCCAGAAATTTCTAACGGGATCTTCGCAGTAATAGCCCGGAATCTGGAACCAAAATTTGGATAGCCACGAACATCCCCATATAATTCCAAAAGAAATTTCTTAATGCTCACAACAGTCATGAATAAGCTAATATATTTTTCTGCAGGGAGCTTCAAGACAAGGAAGCTATCAGAATCGTTGGCTTACAAAAAAGCTTCCGGCACTGTCGCAAGCCTGAAATCAAGGCAATTGATAACATCGACCTGAGCATCTACGAAGGCCAAATCACTGCCGTGCTGGGCCACAATGGCGCTGGCAAGTCCACGCTCTTCAACATCCTAACGGGACTGACGGCTCCCACTAATGGAACTGCCTATGTTTATGGACTTGATGTTAGGTAAGTCACTGTCACACACAACAATTAAATCAGTGGAGATCATATTCTTTATGAAGTACACCATAAATATTACAGATATAAATGTAGAAATTTTATAAAGGGTGACACACATAATGGGCGGTCATATCGCTAAAAGCGATATTTTAAAGACAACTTTTGGATGGATTAAGGGAGAAAAGAGAGACAATACCTACTATCGATAATTAAAACTTAAGTGTACTTATGCCGTACGCAAAATACGCGCATTGACGTGGAGTTGCGGACACCAGCCCGTATTACCTATTATTACCTATTACCTAAGTGTACTTATGTGTGTTTTGGTCAATTTCATAAATATTATTTTACTTACAGCATTATTTTATAAGGTGTCCGAAAACCGAGGCGGCAAAGTCAGAGTACATATATCTACCATTTACAGTGGGATAGTGGCAAGGAAATTATGACATCACAAAATTATGCCCAAAAATGGTATATTGCAGTTTTGTTCCGCCCCCTTTCCTTCCTTCCTCTCGCGCTATTGCTCTGCGAAAACGTAGACGGTGGTAAAGTCGTGGGACTATACTCCAAACTATTCTATACTTTTCGCCTACTAAAATGTCCATAATAATCGTGTTCACCATGCAATGCAGGGATCCCAACGATATGCACGAGATCCGGCAGATGATTGGCGTATGTCCTCAACAAGACGTGCTCTTCGACCTGCTGTCTGTCAAGGAGCATCTGCAGTTCTTCGCTGCTGTTAAGGTTAGTTGCTTTAGGTTCTATGGAATGTTTTATGTATAACACCCCCCTGTTTCCGTCGGGGGATTAAAATGAAATCAAATGAAACAATATTGCATCCACCATGATTAGACGGCGGATGCAAGTTGATAGGCTGTGAATTCATGTATTGGTAATGTTATCGGTGGCAACGGCTTTATTCTTTTTTTCTTTATTGTTTTGGAAATTGATACCAGCAATTAGGATAGCAAATCGTTCACTTCCTGTCTAAACCAAGGTCCAACCAGGTTTAAAGTCAGCCATACAATATGCAATCAATAAAGTTTAGGAAAGCTGGAAGTTTTATGCTATACTGCCTATTAATCAAGGTAAAACTTTACATTGCAGGGTATTCCTCGTAAAAGGCTGCCAGAAGAAATTCACAAAGCTCTTTCGGACGTCGGTCTACTTGACCAAACGAATGTGTTTGCCAAACATCTGTCGGGAGGACAGAAGCGGAAACTTAGCATTGCCATCGCCTTTATTGGAGACCCTAAGGTTTGTTGATTAGTGTTCAGAGTCAACTACAGACGTTCTTCCTTACCTAACCACCAGTTGGGCCTTACCAGCAGTATTTTCATTGCCACAAGACGGTTTTATAGTATATATTCAAGTCCTCTGCAATCGCTTTTATCATTTACCTCGATCATCGGATTCACATCGTGCTATACATATGAGTGCTAGGTTGAGTGACGAACCTGGAGAACTGCCAGCCCTCCAGGTTTGTCACTCAACCTAGCCCCTATGTATAAAATCAACAACATTTAATATTATCTCTTTCTAGATTATAATCCTGGACGAGCCAACGGCAGGAGTAGATCCAGTGTCCCGCAGACAAACATGGCGGATACTACAGCGAGCTCGACACGGGAAGGTATTGCTACTGACGACCCACTTCATGGATGAGGCAGACATACTGGGGGATAGAAAAGCTGTCATCAGTAAAGGCAGAGTGAGTTAGATTTAGATTCTTCTGGATTTATACATAGAGAAACAGAATATGCACACTTGTAAAATGAAATATTTTAAGTGTTACGAAAAATAACTAAAATCACACTAATATTATAAAGGCGAAAGTTTGAGAGAGTGTGTGTGTTTGTGTTTGTTACTTCTTCAGGCTCAAACGGCTGGACCAATTTTGATAAAATTTTGTATGGAGGCAGCTGATACCCTGGATTAACATATAGGCTACTTATTATCCCGATATTCCCACGGGATCGAAACTTATGCGGGTGAAACCACGGGGCGCGGCTAGTGATATTATAATTTATTGTCATTTTATTTTGCAGGTACGTTGTGCTGGCACTTCACTGTTCTTGAAAAACAAATTCGGAATCGGATATCATCTAACTTTGGTGTTGGACGGTAAGCATTTTTAAATATCTTATACATAAGTTTAAATATCGATACCCATCACGTCTGCGGAGTTTCGCTAGCTAATGTAATTTGACCCTGTATATAACGTTATAATAATAGTACAAGTAGTACTACTACTTCGGTTCTATCTAACAGAAACTGGCTGATCTACGTCTTTTTATTTTATTTTTATTCTAGTAATTTTAAAAACGTTCACAGTCTGATCTGTCTCAATATGTCAAAAATACCTCTAATTTCTCTACACTTTGACAAGTTTTTGACATTTTTTTGTCGCCGAGATGAGAATGCGACTAGATTTTGAACGTTTTAAATTACGAGAATTGGCCTTCGTCGCCTGTTGGGACGACCTTTGCAGAGTTGCTGGTCGTACCAGGAAAAGAGTAGGTGAGGATCGATCTGCGATTGGAAAGGCCTAAATCTAGCAGTGGACTACTATTCACTGATAATGATGACTTGAGCATCCACATCTCTTTTATTAATACTTAACCCAACTTCGTTTAATCAAGAATCCTCTCCATTCAGGAGTATGTCGTGAGCACCAGATAACCCGCCTGGTCCGGGGCCACGTGCCCCGCGCGGAGAAGGCGCGTCGTCACGGCAGAGAACTGTCCTACATCCTGCCACACTACGCGGTGCATCTGTTCCCGCCGCTCTTCAACGCGATAGAACAAGAGGTCAAGGAGAAGACTAATAGACTTGGTGAGTTGAAGAAAGAAATGGAGAAAGATTGAGTAGCAAAGTAGCAACGCCTTTTGATCTTACATAATCAGCCTATAATGTTTCCACTGCTGGGACACAGGCCTCCTCTCAGTGAGAGGGAGTGGGCCGTAATCCACCACGCGGGCCCAGTGCGGGTTGGCAGATGTCGCATGCCTTCAAATTTTTGGTTCTAGGACATGCCGGTCTCCTCCCGATATTTTCCTTCACCGTTTTGAGAGCCCAAACTTACACAAAGTAAAGCGCCTGTCTGGATTCGAACCTACGACCTACAACTCGTAAGTCGCGGCCGTTACCACTTGGCCACCACTGCTCTCAAGATCTGCTTGTTAAGATCTGCCAGGGTAGTATTATCACCATAAGATTTTTTATCGGCAAGCATCAGCATCACGCTTTGTTCCGGTCAATAATTACTAGTACCTATGTCATTATTTCTACTGTCTCGTTGGTCTATTGGTCGTAAGCGCTACTGCTGAGCATGAGGTCCTGATTACGAATCCCGGGTCGGGCAAAGTGTCATTGGGTTTTTCCATCTGGAATTTCTCGTAGCAGTCTGGAGTCTGGATTTGTGCCCGGTTGATGGCAATAGGCTCGCCCCCTTTTATATGGGAATCAAATATAACTGATGAAATGTGGGTGTACTACAGATACACCTCTGCCTAACCCTTCACACTTGTACTCCCTGTACAGTTATGTTATGTTAAGAGTTTTTTCAGCTTTGTATCTACCTCCCTTGCCTTTGTAATAGATACCTGTCCATTAGAAACTGGCGGTAACCACTTTACCATCTGGTGGAGCACCAATTTGTTTGACAACTTTCATAAAAATCAATTCGTTAGGATTTAAACTGTTCCAAACGGCGTCATAATGCAACAATTCATAGATATCATAATAATTAAATACTTCCCTATAATTGACTAGGTTAGACCGGCTCACGACTGATGGAGCACTTAGGACAGTCCCAGTCAGTTTGATATGGACTGCAGTTGTATCAAAACTCATAAAACAAATACCGGTAAAATGAGGCTACTTTGCTCCGTGAAGTTAAATATGCACCAAATCTCTAATTTCGATCAAATCTCTAAAACTCCAAGGGTATTGAAATATTTTTGAACGCATCCGATAAATAATAAACTATAAATAGAAAAGTTCCTTTAATTTGTTCAAACCATATCAATAAGACGAGAAACAAAAAAATTGCTTCCTTATTATTATTTTTGGAGATTAGTAACAGCTGAGGCTGTTAACTTTGCCACTGTCTCAAAAATGTGCCGTTTTAGTACAAGTTAAATGTAGGAGCAATGTTTCCGAAAGGGTGGGCAACATTGCTCCATTATTAAAATTAAAAAAAATTATGAAAATCAAAGTAAACAACTATTTTTGTCATTGAAATATTAGAGCCAGAATGTTATATAAGTTGTGGAAATATTGTCAAAAGCCATAACAAAGAAGCATTTTACGTCAGTCACACTTTTTAAAATTTGGAGCAAAAAACGGGGCAAAGTAGCCTCAATCTTAAAAAACATTTGACCACCGAATATTTTCGACTCCTGCAGGTATCACAAGCTACGGTGTGTCAATGACAACCTTAGAGGAGGTGTTCCTCAGTTTGGAAGGTGAAAATGCTGAAGAGACGGAGGCGGTGGAAGGAGTGTCCTCTGTGAAGCTGGTGAGGGCTCGAGCTCTGTCCAGGAGTCTGTCGCTACAAAGCAAGACATTGAGTTACCAGGTACGTTACTTATACTTTAAGTTAATTATTTTTGCTGCCTAGTGTTCAGAAGCATGACTGTTAATGCTAAAAGTTATCTTGGGTTAGATTTTCCGGGTTAAACAAACTGTATTTATTGGAGCTTTCCCTTGTCTGAATTTATGTCCCTTTTTGGCAATAGGCTTTCCAATATTTTATTATTATTATGGAACTCAAACATTAACCCCTTATTAAGAAATGTTAAGTAAAGATACATCCAGTATTATCATCAAACTCAAACTCAAACTCAAACTCAAAGCATTTATTTCAATTAAACCAATTACAGGCACTTTTGAATTGTCAAGGGGTCGGTCAGTCAGAAAGATGAAGCTAGTTGCCCATTCCAAAGAGTAGGTACCTATGGAGAAGAACGGGCAAGAAACTCCATGGACACTCTTTTAAATCAAAATAATATGGTTACAACTTACAAAGTCTTGGTTACATCATTCATGTTAAAAATTATACATGTGAGAACGATGCAGAACGTTAAAAGCGTCCATAATGAGAAGATGAGAAAAAACAATTCAAATATTAAATTAAAATAAGCCGTGGCAGCAAAGAGATGACCAGTCCCTACTGACGGCGCCCGTTCACGAACATGACGCATGTATTAGCACCATTCAGCTCAACCATTTTGAAGGGAGCTAAATGATCCAACACATGCGCCACCATCAGCGAGACATTTGAGTGAGCATGACATACTCTCAGCCGCCAGAGCACATTCAAGTCAATGAAAGACGTACCTAGTAAATGGTAGCTTTATAGTATGTACATAGTACTCACACATGTGCTATGCAATTATACAATACAAGGAGATTGAATTTATATAATGCAAAAATAGTATTTTAAAATCTTCAGCAGCTCCAACAGTAGGTATTTTCCAATGCTAATCAATTTATTTGTGCGTCCTTATGGAGCAGGACCAGCATTTAGCCAAGCATTTTTATCAGTGATGTAATCCCCCAATTTATAATATGCCTGGCTGCATAGTGTGCGTTTTATACAAGATTTAAATTTCGTTTCATTCAGTTCAAGTATGTGGGTAGGTATTTTATTGTAACATTTTAGACAGTAGCCCATGAAAGATGAGTCTACTTTAGCCAGCCTGAAACCTGGTTGAACTAATTGGTCCCTATTTCTAGTGATATAATTGTGTCTTTCACCTCTTTTACCAAAAAGATGTAGGTTTTTCCTTACGTACATGATATTTTCATAGATATATTGACAAGGTACCGTCATGATGTTAATATCTTTAAACAGTTTCCTTAGAGAGTCACGCCTGCGGAGATTATATATGGCTCTGATGGCTCTTTTCTGCAGAATAAAAATAGACTCGATGTCTGCAGCCCGTCCCCATAATAAAATACCGTACGACATTATACTATGAAAGTAACTAAAATAGACTAGTCTCGCGGTATCAGCATCACTAAATTGCCGGATTTTTCTCACAGCATATGCTGCTGAACTTAGCCGTCCTGCAAGGGATGTTAAATGAGGACCCCATTGAAGCCTTGAGTCGAGCGTGATCCCCAGGAAAACAGTTTCATCGACGAATTCGAGTTTCTCTTGATTCAATACTATCTCACAATTACTACTTTTGACATTTGGTAAAGAAAATCTTATGCACTTCGTTTTTTTCCCATTTAACACTAAATTATTAGCAGTGAACCAATTTTGGATCTGCTGTAGGGCGTTATTTACGTCGTCAAGATTTGATGCACGTCTATTAATTTTAAAAATCAAGGAAGTATCGTCAGCAAATAACACCATTTGAGGTTGGGTTTTTAACAAATGGGGTAGATCATTAATATATACTAAAAAGAGGAAAGGACCTAATATCGAGCCTTGTGGTACACCCATTTTTACTTTTAAACCGAGTGAATTGACACCATTTATTTGAACTTGCTGTTGTCTATCATTTAAATAAGATTTTACTAAACTGAGCGCAAGTTTTCCAAGTCCGTAATGTTGAAGTTTTAAGAGTAAGGTTTCGTGGTCGACGCAATCAAAAGCCTTGGAGAGGTCACAAAAAATTCCTATGGCGTCTTGAGACTCTTCCCACGCCGTAAATATGTGTTTTAATAAGGTGACACCGGCATCAGTCGTACAACGTCCCTTAGTGAAACCATACTGTTGGTCGTGTAGTATTTTATTGGTGTTAAAATGATTGAGCATTTGGTTCAGCATCACCTTTTCAAAGACCTTGCTGAAAACTGGTAACACGGATACTGGTCTATAATTATTGGTATCTTTACTGTCCCCCGATTTGAAAAGTGGTATTACCTTACTGTATTTCATTAGATCCGGGAAGACTCCTTGATCTACACACAAATTAAATATTAAGGCTAAGTACGGCGCTATAGTCTCAATAATGGAGGTACAAACTTTGATAGACATTCCCCATAGATCTTCGGTTAGTTTGATCTTGATTTGCTTGAAAGCTTTTATTACTGTTATGGGGTTTATATGCTTGAATTTAAATTCAATCTGGCAGGATGAAACGTTTGCTCTTAATAAATCAATAGAACGCAAGGGCGAGGAATTTAAGACTTCAGTAGTTTTATGTGGGATACTGGTAAAGAAATTTACAAATTCCTGAGCAACTTCTTTGTTAGTGCTTATGAGACCACGCGAAGTCTCTAGTGTGAAATCATTATTATGTCTTTTACTCCGGTTAGTCTCGTTATTAATAATTTTCCAAACCGTCTTTATTTTATTATCGGCTGATTTGATCTTGTTGCTAATATACAAGGCTTTAGCTATTTTGCAGGTATTTTTAAAAGTTTTAGAGTAGGTAGCAACATATTTATTAAAAGTTTCAGAGTTAATATAAGGTTTAAGGCCATACAGCTCAAACAATTTTTCCCTACTTTTTCTAATACCCTTAGTTGCCCAGTCACTGAACAAAAAATTTGTGCAAATAGTTTTAGTTTTCTTTTTTAAAGTGTTATTGAATTCGGTGCGCACTATAGAAAAGAACTCCTCATAAAATTCATTTACATTGGTTTTAATATGGCCTGGTACACTTAACTTACTAATTAAGTTATTATTAAATCTATTTAGATTGTTTGGTGTTATTTGTCTTGTTTGTATCTGAATTTTTTGTAATGGTGTATTGGACTTGAACGCAACGGTTTGACCGCTGTGGTCAGAAGGGAGATAGTTTACTATGGCTTTATCTAAGTAGTCGCAGCAACAAAAAACATTATCAATGCATGTAGCAGAATTTATAGTTATGCGGGTTGGTTCTGAAAACACATTTGACAAATTGAATGATTTGAAGAGACTTAATAATCGACTGCTATTTGAACTATTTTCTAAGATATTAATATTGAAGTCACCACAGATAATTAGCGATTTTTTACCAGTTCCAAGTTTTGCTAGAACATCTTCCATTACTGACTCAAATATGGAGTAGTTTTGATAATTTGGGGGTCTGTAAACGCACACTATAACATGCTTATCTAGCTCAACACAGGAAAGTTCAATATTATGTTCAACCGACAGATCAACTATATCTTTACGAGTCTTAGATTTAATAGAATTTTTAACTAAGATTAATGAACCCCCACGCAGCATAGATTTTCGGTTAAAACAACTGCCCACACTATAATTTTCATAATTAATTAGCATTTCATAATCTTTCAACCAACTCTCCACTAAATCAAAAGTAATTTATTAAAATTAGGCTGAGAATCAGCACTTTTCGAACGTCAAAATTACGTACCTAATACAGTCCCCCGAAAACACCCGCCCTTCTTAGTGCTTTCACTTGGAAGAAGTGGCGCAACACAACAAACTCCCCAGCAGCAGAGAAACCATAAATTCGATTTTTTATTTCGAATAACTTTACTCCACGTTTATTAATAGGAGATAGAGAATACAGGTGCGATGTTTGTTATAAGAAAAGAAAGAAAGAAAAATTGTGTATTCTGCACAAACAAAAGGCACACTACAAAAAAAAAATACATAAACAGAAACCAAAAGCCAAGAGCCTCGTACTCAAGCATATAAAACACTGACTATGACTTCTAAATACAGTTATTTCCTAGGAACTAAACGACAAGGACGGCCAGAAGGCAACATCCCTGCCGACCCCACCTGCGTCGCACGCGCTACATTCCACCACCCACGGCGTTGAACATGTCAAGGTAAAGTCAATGTTCAAATTAATATTAAAAACTAAAGCGCTCCATTTGCTTGAACAGGCAGTATCTCCAATATTACAGAATTTATATTTATTCATCTATTATTTTAAGTACATTTATTTTTATTTTTTCTCTAGCCGTTGCTGACCCAGTGCTGGGCAATGACCTCCAAACCATTTCAGGTACTCTTTTCACGCGCGCCTCGAACCAGCCTGCTGGCCCCAATGATCTTCCATCTTCACCTTCATCGTGTAGAGAATTTAGCCCAGCGGTCATTGTACTATATTCATACTAGTGACTCACCTTTTCCTCGCACAGGATCGATCTACTGATGTGGCAACATGTCAAAACATCGAAATTTATGAGCTATATCCAAGTTAAATGACACATAAACCTTCCGGAAGATTTTCTCCAAATGATGGTGAAAACGACATCAAAATCCATGGTGTAGTTTAGAAGAACTAACACAGACTGACACGAAAAGCGTTATGTTTTATGCTAATTATAGATACACAGGATGATTGGAACATGGGTGCAAAGTTTTAAGGCGAAGACAGTACAGACAATTTAGAACCATTGAAGCCATGGTTCTCTTAGACGAAGTCTAATGACATAGAGGCCTGAAACATGTTTTGCTAGATTGCTTGCATATTACATTAATAAAAAAAAAATGAATTCATTATATATTTGGCCGTAAATAATCAGTTTACTTAAAATTTTTTGAATTTTTCGAATAAAAAGCAAAAGCTAGCTAAAAAAGAAATTGGTAAGACTTCGTCTAAGACAACCATGCCTTAAATGGTTCTAAATTGTCTGTATTATCTTCGCCTTAAAGCTTTGTAACCATTTTCCAATCACTAATCAATCAGGGCGGCATCGACGCGCAAACTGAAACCTTGAATTCAGCACATGATTCTAGACCACCTAGCATATAAATTTTTCGTCGGTTATCATGAAATAATCAGCTGTTTCATAGAAAAGTGCAATACCTACGCGGTCAAAATGTATGGAACCGTTGATCATTTTCAACGCAGGGGGTTCCGAATCATGAACTGAATCCATTGTAGCAGGTCGCGCGTCGATGTCCCTACCACCCTGTATAGATTGATATACACTACCCTCTATTTTGAAGAATTAAACAGCTTTAAACCCAGGCTCCTATGTCCAGGTTGCTCCCGAGGTGCCGATATCAGTAGACGCTCTCGGCGAGACGGTGAAGACCAACCCCACATGTTGGAGAACCTTCTGCGCGCTGGTGTACATCAGGATGGTGCGGATGATCAGGGACCCCTACAAGCTGTGGGTCATGATCTTGATGCCTATCAGTAAGTATTTATAAAGGACTAGCGGCCCGCCCCAGCTTCGCACGGGTGCAATTTTTTTTTTCGAATTTCCAAAATTTTGTTTCATACAAACCTTGTCCCGGCAATACCGATCACAACAAAAAAAGAATTAGCGAAATCGGTCAAGCCGTTTTCATGTCAAGTCGTGACAACGGAAAACGGGTTTCATTTTTATATATATAGATAATAATTTGGAATATGATTGCGGATGGCTATAAGCTAAGGGACTGGTATGGGGGTGACTACTGAGATGGCGGCTTATAGAGATGTGGACGTTAAATCCACCTTTAAAGTCAAAGCCTAACTGCAGCACTCAGAGATTGCTTTTTAAAATTGAAAAAGTATCTTGTCGTATCTAATGTATAAATACGCCACATAATAATAACGAATCGTTGCTTACCACCACCGGCATCTCCACTTCGCCTTAGCTCTTCTATTACCTCGTTTTCTCGTTTACTTTGTTGTGGTTTAAAACAGTTTTAAGTCACGGTGACATATCGTTAAATTTTCTTGTGGACATAAAAATAAATCTTACCAGAAGCCTATCCAGCACGATATTGAGGCACTGTGAGTGTAGAAGTGTGTCTGTGGACAGGTTGACGACTCCTGACCACCGACCGGTGGTCAGAAGGCTAGTAGCCAGGAGTCGTCAGCCTGTACCCAGACAGGGTCTGGTCCGGGCGGGTCGTATGTGAACACGTTCGGACGTGGAGATGGTGGCGTGAGGACCTAGGAGTCCTGTGCGACTTGTGCGAGTGTGGGTGCTGCTAACAACGCCAGGAAAGTGCACAGTGCTGCAATCTGTTGAGTGGAAAACTGGTAGATGAACAAAAAACCCAGTAAGAACCGGACCTAGCCAAGGTCTATCTTTAAAGTATAAACGGTGGTAATCTTGTGCTTATCCCTTTTTTATGAAATACTTTTGAATATAATAACTTTTGAATTAGTATTATTACAGTTTAGTTTATGGTTTATGGTAACAACCATTTTACTAACTACAGAAATCATATAAAAATCTTGTTATCTTACTATTTTTAAATAAATAATCCTGACCTGCTTTAACAACGACAATTTTGGCTTTTCACATCGATGCCGCGATGGCGACGAGCGCCATTCGTGCCGTTTACTATAAATGTGAATAATAAAAGAATCACGAAAATTCTTACATCTATGAGGTCAAACGACGAGTAACCTAAATCTATGGAAAATTGGAAATTTCGGATTCCGTCGTGGTTAGATACAACTTGTTTTTAATTAATTCCAAAGGTGACGTCACAACGTTGAAAGGTGATCTTGTTTTTAATCCCGGTAGTACGGGCCTGTGAGACAATTTCCGACATACATACACGCGGGCGCAGCCGCGGTCAAAAACTAAACGAATCGGGATAAGGGCAGGAGGATGATAATCCTTTTACAAGCTTTATAACTATGTTCCTTTTATTGTAAGGGTGCCTACACATCAAAAGCCGGAGTCCCAACCTGGATTAGGATAATTTAAAACAAAAATTGGCCGAATCATGCTAAAGCCTAACGGCTAACCCGCCGGCACCCAGCAGCTTTGGTAGACACCTTATCTCATTGCGGAAGCATAATTAATTAAAAACTTATAACTATTTATGTCATACCATTCCAGAGGTTATATTTTTATGTACATGTACATTTAATCATTATTGTAAGGCTGTTAGCTCATATATGTATTATGTTAATATTTAAAAATAAATATTCAACCTTTTTCTGCAATCTTTTCAGTATCCTGCGCCCTGGGTCTCTACATGAAGTCTCGGCAGATTGTCTTCTTTCGCATGCAGCCGCTGAAGCTGGACCCCAACGCGTACTTCAACAAGACCCCAATAGCCGTATATAGTGAACAGGAAAATCTCAAAGAAATAACTGACCTTCGAGACTCCCTAGAGACTTTAGGAGCCTTCCCAATAATAGACTTTGATGGGAACTTCTCAAGTCTTCTCGATATGGAGAATTTTGGAGCGTTCAGTCTGAGAGATAGTTTGATACCCTATGGAAAGTTCATGGCCTATTACAATAGTACTTATACGCACAGTTTGCCTATCATCGTTAATTTGTTGGATAATAGTGTTTATAGGTGAGTTGGAGTACCACACCATAACTAAAACATAATTAAGTATATGACCTATTGGAGACCCACATTCTTCTTTCACATTGTCTTTCATAGCTTTGTCTGAATTTTTAACGTTATTAAAGCAACTATCTTGTGGTAAGATGACTTTCATCCAATGGCTATCCATTATTATATGATGGGGTTACATTTTTCAATTAATTGTCATATCTACCAGATACCTATGTTCTTTGTTTTGCGTTTATAGGAACCTGTGGTGGAATTGCGTAACACACTAACAGTAAACTTTCATTTTGACAGTTCGCAATGCGTTATTTACGTTGTTGCGTCGACAAATTTATCGAACATATGAAGCAATGGATTAGCAATATCCTTCAAAGTTATTCAGATTGTGATTGACAGTGTGTTACGCAATTAGGGTGCTGTTCCAAATCAATATATTCAACTTTGTATTCACGATTCTAAAGTTACATATACAGGATCTAAGAACTCTACCATTTCTCCCCAGGGTCCTAATGTCTGCATCAGGTCTAGTAGAAAGCTTCAAGCCTATCGAGGTGCTAGCCCACCCGTTCCAGCAGACGGAACAACAGGAGGAGTTCAACCTGGGCAACGTCGTCTGCGCCATCTTCATGGGCATGATCTTCGCGTTGGTGCCTGTCACCTTGGCTGTTGATATCGTGTATGATCGAGAGGTAAGTTGGAATTTGGATAGGAAACTGAGTGTGAGACAAAATAAAAATGATCTTAAAATATATGAGAAAATTTTATAGCGTTTTAACTTCTTTTTTATTAGGTACGCACGTGTTTATTTCCGAATGCACGGCTAGTTTTGACCTCGAACGGATGTATTCGTTTAAGATCGAAAGTAATCGCACAGAAAATGTGAAAAATATAAACATAGAGAGTATTAGCATGAAAATGTTAGATTTCTACATTACTGCTTTCAAATTATCTTTGCGCTCTAATGTAGGTGTACATACTATAAGTACAGTCAACGAGCATAAATATATGGACAGCTCGGCAATAATATCTGATTTCATGATTCATCCATCAATATCTGTCGTCAAGATGACTGCACATATTTGTATTATGTGATCATTTGTGGAAGGCATGTACAAGTGGCAGCGCAAATATGTGACATCGAAGGAACAAGCGATGCACAAACTTAAGATCGGCTTCGAAAATATGTATTAATGCAATATTACCGGATATGTCACGCGTCATAAATATCTGCCTACTCAGTTAAATACAGAAAAATGTGATACATTGTTGAGATCGAAAAAATCTGACATCACTTTGACAGCTTGTGTCGTAGTACCTAGGACTAATGGAATCAAATTTCTTCTACCATTTCAGATAAAAGCCAAGAACCAGTTGCGAGTGAACGGGCTATCAATGAGCATGTACTTCCTGACTTACTTCACGGTGTTGATCTTCATCATGGTGCTCACCAGCATCGGTGTACTCGTGTTGGTGAGTATAACTTTATCAAATTACTAGCAGCGCCCCGCGGTTTTACCGCAATCGGAATATCGAGATAAAAACTATCCTATGTCCTTTCCCGGGACTCTAAACTATCTCTATACCAAATTTCATCTAAATCGGTTCAGCGGCTTAAGCCTGAAGAGGTAACAGACAGACACACTTTCGCAATAATATTAGCATGGATTCATTCATAGATTGCGATGACATCAAGATAAAACTTTTATGTATGAAGTTATCTCTTCAACCGACATTGATTTAATTTCATTGAGCGTTGTTGAATACCCTGTCTAATCATCTATCCCTCGGTATCTGGCCTATTTCATTTAAACTATGACTACAGTTTTATATGCATATCTTTTCTGATGGTCAACTATAAACAAGGCAAGAGATTTAACCTCAGATTTACTGGGACTTATCAGGAGCCTTATTAGGAAAGTTTGAGGCATCATTGTTCTCGAAAAAGTGATGGTGTTAATTTGTCCTGTATTGTAGTTAATAAATATGTACCTCTCTCTTATCTCTGTATCTTTCTCTCACACAAATTCTTCAATCAAAGTGTATATTACTCATGCGCAGGTCATCCTCAACGACATCCCCAGCTTGACCAACGGCTCAGCGATCACGATGCTCTCGGGCCTCCTCCTCCTCTACAGTCCGTCCGCCATTTTGTTCAACACGTGCCTCTCCTACATCTTCGACAAAATGGACTCAGCGCAAAGTATCATGCCGAACATCACCACTTGGGTTGGAGTTATACCCTTCATATTGGTTGCTGTTCTGGATACTTTCAAATGGGGTAAGCTTTTTGTGATGTCCAGTACGCCTTAATTTCTTATAGAGAGGAGAGGACTAAATAAGAAACTGCCAGGATTCGTTATTAGCCGAAACTTGTTTATGTCGGAGTTTTTGTTGTGGCCGTAAGGTTTAAAGACCTACTTCTTAAGCATAATACCTACACTACAATCTATATAATCTAATATAAAAGCAAAATGTGGTTTCCTAGCATATGTAGATATACCATTATGTATTCTATAGTATAACATTATTTATTAATGTTTCATAACAAGTTATACGTATACCTTTTTTGTTTTTTGTATGTGCTGATCTTATACAATGGTAAAGCGAAACATCATGGAGAAAACTTGGGCTTACTTGATCGAAACCTTTCCTTATCTGCTTGTGAATGGGCATTTTGTCATGCATAATGCCTATAATGTTCCCAATGCTGAGACACAGGCCTCCTCTCGGTGAGAGGGAGCGGGTTTTAATCCACCATGCGGGCCCAGTGCAGGTTGTTAGATGTCATGTTTTCGATTATTTTTTGTTCTAGAACACGCCGGTTTCTTCAAGATGTTTTCCTTCACCGTATTGAGAGCAGTGGTGATGAAATAATTTACACAAAGTAATGCGCCTGTCTAGGTTCGAGCCTACGACCTACAAATCGTAAATCGCGGCCGTTACCACTGGGGCCACCACTGCTCTCATTTTGTCAGCCGCATTTTGTCAGCATCGGAAGAATTACAGACGAATATTACTGAGTATACAGATTTTATTTTCTCACTCTTTTTCCAGGTAGTGACATCGCGTTCTACTTGCACCTGGCGTTCAGTTTCCTGGACGTGATGTACATACCTTACGCGATCATTTACTACGTTGATAGGTACGTCTCTCTCTTGACTCAGTCTTCATTCATTCAAGCCTATGTATGAGCCTTTACAAGGTGGTTCATCCTTTTTTTGTTTTTAGAGTGTATCTAACCTGTAACCTCCGCGACCTGTGCACGACGCCGCCGCTCAGCAGCTATTTCACGGCGGAGGTGTGGGTGCTAGTGGCGGCCATGTTGTTTCACATTCCGGTGTCAGGTGCCGCGCTACTCGCCGCCGACCGGGTCAAGTCTGGTGGCAGGATATGTCCGGTGAGTGACAGCAGTACCTATACAAATTGGTACAATACCCAAACAACGTAGCCAGTCTCTTTCAGACTGGCTAATTAAGTAATAACAGCCACACGGGTCGATCGATCCGGTTAAGCTATGCTTGCCGCGGTTGGTCCGTGGATGGGTAACCATCTGTACATTACAAGCCCCTCCCTACCTCGGAAAGCACGTAAAGCCGTTAGTCCTGGCTGTCATTCATGGCTCTTTGATAGTCGTTACGGGTCGTCAGAAGCCCGAGATTTAGAGTTGGTCCAAATAGCCCCTTTTTCTTGCAGAAATTATCGTTTAGTTGTAAAGTTTTTCAACCTTTAACATCAAAAATGTTTACTTAATTAAAGAGCAGCGGACATGTGATATAAGCCCTAATTCCTTTACTTCTTCCCAGCGCAAGAAAAGCACTTCAGAGAGTAGTGGTGACGCGGAGCAAGAGGTGGGCGGCGAGGCGTGTGAAGACGAAGACGTGCGGCGCGAGCGGCGCCGCGTGCAGACCATACTGCAGCAGCCCTCGCACAACGCGCCGCCCTTAGTGGTTCATGTACGTGAACATGTTGATATCTCTAAATGACGATGACTAGTCGACTATATTGGCAGACCCTGACCAAAACGATAATCTACAAAAGCTACACAATATTGCATTTAAAAGCACATTTGACCTAGATTTTAAATTGATTTCCCCGTTTTCAAATTAAATTTTTTTGTGCATTTAATAGCTAAAATTTCCCAGCACAAAGCTCATTCATAACACGTCAAACTATGAATAATCCTATTTGCCAGGCGTTTTTACACACTAAAACCTCACTATCTAATTTCGATGTTAATAACAATTAACGTGACTTAGTAGGGTTTGACTAGATACGAGTCGGACTTGCTATGCAGCACTCTGGACAATCATCCCTGCTACCAACATTTTCTGACTTACTGACTTATAAGCATAATCAGCCTATAATGGTTCCACTGCTGGGACACAGGCCTCCTCTCTTTGAGAGGGAGTGGGCCATAATCCACCGCACGGGCTCAGTACGGGTTGGTGGAACATGTCTTCGAATTTTTGGTTCTAAGACACACCGGTTTCCTCACGATGTTTTCCTTCACCGTTTTGAGAGCAGTGGTGATGAAATTAAATACACAAAGTAAAGTGCCTGTCTGGGTTTGAACTCACGACCTACAACTCGTAAGTTGAAGCCCATACCCCTGGCCCACCACTGCTCTACTATGCCACTACAGCCGCTTCACCCCGGGGTTGGAACTTAATTCTACAGTTCCTCATTTTATTCCAGTCATTTTATGCCTAAACACTCCTGGGAACACATATTTTTAAATGACACCGATAAAGATGTTTATGACTTAGTAAACATTTTTTCCAGAACCTACGCAAAGAATACAAAGTGCGAGGCACGGGCAGTGGTGGTTCGTGCTGGTCACATCAAGAAGAAACAGCATCGCACGTGCGGTCCCGCTTCGTGGGGCTGGCGCGACTCAGCCTGGCCGTGGAGGGGGGGGAGGTGTTCGGTCTGCTCGGACACAACGGGGCGGGGAAGACCACCACTATGAAGATCATCACGGCGGAGGAGAGGCCCACACATGGCAGTGTGAGTATCGTTACTTTTGTCATAGTGGCAGTTATCTGTCGCTTACGGATTTACATTTTTTATGAACAATGTTTGTGTTATACTTTCCCTTTTCGCACATGGGAAATTTAGTCACTGGTTATCTGGTTAATGTTTCGTTGTGCCATGCAGGCTGGCTGCCTCAAAAAGCACCTCTAGGTCTAAGATCTCTACACAGTTGCACTAGATAATGGAAAGTAGTTTCGAGGTCTCAATTTGGTTACACGTGTGTTTTTTGCAGGTAATGTTGGGCAGTCAGAACATCGACGACTCGCAGACGTCTGCGTTCATGATGCTGGGCTACTGCCCGCAGCACGACGCGCTCTGGAAGAACGTCACCATCCGCGAGCACATCGAGTGCTACGCCGCCATCCGGGGCGTCAGCAAGGCGGACACTCCTCGGTAGATTAACTATACTGTGCCTTGGTCAATGTTGCTTGTTGTGAAAGATGCATGAATGCTAAAAAAAAGTTTCTCATTTATTTTAAGCATCCTTGCATGATTTTCTCGTTTTTCGTTAACACAAACACACTAATCTCCTATGCCGAGCACTTGGACTCGAAATAAAGTTATATTTACACGATGAGAATCCGACCACGTGAGACTCGATGACGAGAGTCGCCAAGCGATTTATTGCTCATGTGTTTGCGCTCATAGTGTAAGTAAACTATGGTGTAAACGATACGTGAAGCCATTCAAATAATTGTAGCGAACTAAAATCCGTCGGCCGATTGACCCGTCTAAGGTTCAGTCTATTAACAATCTACTTTTGTACACAGGATAGTAGACGCGTACCTAAACGGTCTACAGATAATGGAGCACGCGGGTAAGAACGCGGACGAGTGCTCGGGCGGCACGCGGCGCAAGTTGTCGTTCGCGCTCGCCATGGTGGGCTCCCCGCGCGTCGTGCTGCTGGACGAACCCTCCACCGGCATGGACCCGAGGAGCAAGAGGTTCCTCTGGGACACCATCCTGGCTAGCTTCCAGGTGAGGCAAACATTTGAACGTTCTTGGCTTTAAAGAAATAACCTGGCCTAAGCAATTTTCTTCTTCTCTCGTAGAATAATTCACATTATGCTGTGTTAAAATAAAAGTAAATATAAGTGAGTTCGAGCCCAGGCATGCCTTACTTTGTGTATAATTTAATTTCAACACCACTGCACACTGCTCTCAAAACGGCGAAGGAAAACATCGTGAGGAAACCGGCATGTTCTAGAACCAAAAATTTGAAGACATCTGGCATCCACTAACCTGGACTAGGCCCGCGTGGTGTATTACAGCCCACTTCTTCTTAAAGAGAGGAGACCTCTGTCCCAGCAGTGGAAACATTATAGGCTGATTATGCTTATAAGTCAGTAGATAAGTCAGACAAAGTTGGTAGCAGGGATGACTGTCCAGAGTGCTCCGAACGTACAATTATTATGGTTAAGTTCATTTCAAGCAAAAATTGTCAGCAGCTTTTGACTGTCCCTATTAAAGCCCGTGTGGTGAACTAACTTATTTATTGTTCTAGGGCAAAAAAGGTGCTATACTAACGACACATTCCATGGAAGAGGCTGATGCTTTATGTTCCAGAGTCGGCATCATGGTCAAAGGCGGCCTAAGGTAACTGAAACAAACCTTTGCTTCGGTTATTGAGCCTTCATCCCAAAACGACTTAAAAATATTATTTTATTTTATTTAGATGTATTGGCTCAACACAACATTTGAAGAATTTGTACGGTGCGGGATACACATTGGAGATGAAGATTGGGCAAAATAATCAAAAGCAGGTTAGTTACATTAACAACCTTTTCCCATGATGATTGACATTTTCTTTAGTAGAATGGTGCTCATACTGGGGACTGGGGCCCCGAGATTAATTTTAAGTGAGTTTTATTGTAATTTCACGCAAATAATTAATACATGAAACTATTCGATTAGATATACGTAATACAGTTTTGCATCGGATACTGATTTCTCTGAGTAGGCAGATGCCACGATAGGCACGTCAATACTCCTTTCAAAATTGTAACAATTTATATATCCCTAAGATTAGAGAAGAGAAGAGATGAGAAGAAATTTAAAACATGCATTAAACGCACACTATGTAGACAAGCATGTTATAAGTTGGATGATTATATTGCAGATAAAAATGCTTGGTTAAATGCTTGTCCTGCTCCACAGGCACTTGAGCTCACTAGTTAAAATTTCAATATTTGGAAGAGGTGCTTCCCTTTTTCTTTTTTAGTGTTTCTGACATTACGATCTTAATATTTATTTTTATTTTATTCAATCATGTTTTAATTGTTAATGCTGCAATACTAAACACCTTTTCCTGTTTGGTATTAAAAATTTTATTCATCTCTTAAATAAATTGCAATCTATAGTTTTGTATAATTTAGAAGCATTTTTTCAATTTTGTAAATGTAAGAACCATGGATCCGTTTATTATGATTTTTTTATGTTGACTTGAAAGAGCATGGCAGTTGAGAATGTGTCATGCTCACTTAAATGTCTCACTGATGGTGGCGCGTGTGTTGGATCATTCGGTTCCCTACAAAATGGTTGAGCTGGATGGTGCTGATCCATGCGTCATGTTCGTGAACGGACGCCGTCGGTTGAGACTGGTCATCTCTTAACTGCCAAGGCTTATTTTTAATCTTATTTCTTGTATTGTTTCTTCATTTGTGTGTTTTTTTACATTGTTCTCACATATAGAAGCAACAAGAATAATGTACCCAGGATTTTGTAATATCTTGATTTAAAAAGAGTGTCCATGGAGTTTCTTGCCCGTTCTTCTCCATTGAGATCTACGCTTTGGAATGGGCACCTAGCTTCAACTTTCTGACCAACTGACCGACTACTTAATTTTGACAATTCAAAAGTGCCTGTAATGGTTTAATTGAAATAAATGCTTTGAGTTTGAGTTTGAGTTTGAATAATTATTGTTTGTTTCGATAATCAGATGATGGAGTCAGAGTCGCTGTCACCATCCCCGCTTAGATCGAATGAAAACTCGCCATCACTAGGAGAAGCAGATGAAGGTTAGTTAATTTTTGCTTACCTACTGTTCAACATAAATAATGCCTTCGAAAGAGTCATTGTCGACAATCTATGTATTTATAAAATCTAGTCGTTAATTTTTTGGCCAATCCTGATTTTTGGCAATATATTCTTCACATTCATAGTCTTGTACAAATATTCATTATGTGTTGTTCTCTCTGCAGGAGGGTCGGGTGCGGGATCAGTGTGCGCGGAAGCGGAGGGAGAGGCGGAGGCGGTCGACGCTAGTATACACACGCCGCTTGTAGCCGGCACGCCGCCGCCGCCGAGACTGCAGCATCACCGGTACCTATGTCATACATTTACATACCGATACCAAAATCTAGTACTTACCAAGCTAGCTTAAATGCATTATTATGGAATTTATGGAAAAGTGTCCTGAAGTAATCGTATGTGTGATATTAAAGTAATATTTTACTTCCATTTTATTCTTCAAGTATAGTTTTCAAAAGCTATGTACTTACTATTATTTAATAATTACGCTTATCTTAACTAACAAACCTGTTTCTCGCAGGACGGAGTCCGGTGGTGGTGGCGCAAACTCAGAAGCGGTGATAGCTCTAGTTGGCCATATGTTCCCGGCAGCAATCCTAGAAGAAAGCTTCGCGGAGAGGCTAGTGTTCTCCGTGCCGCAGTCTGCTGTGTCCAGCCTCGCCAGGTGTTTCCAGCAGATTGAGGACGGTAAGTTTTACTACTGGTCCCACGTTGGGCGCCAATCAAAATGTTGCCCAAGTTTGTCAGTAGTATGGAAGGGAGGTTAGTGAAGTGGGTAAAGCTCTTCATTTCCTAGCGTATTGTTTCGAGCATCGCCAGATATTTCCAGCAGATAAAGGACCGTAAGCTAATCTAATAGTCCCATGCTGGGCGCCAAAAAGATTTGGCTCTAGTTTGTTTTCAGGAATCAGGAAGAACATAGTTGAGAGATTAGGTTCTTCATAGAAAAGACTGTTGGTTCGGGATTTGCTAGTTTTTCTACCAGATAGTAGGATTATACAACGGTCCCATTCTGGGCGCCATTAAATGCTCTGATTGAGCGTGACAGAGGAGAAGAGTTTTTCTTTCTTTTGCAGGAAAGAGTAATTGTACAAGTTACATGTGAAGGACTTTATTACACCACATATAATTATTATAACATTGTTTTATTACAGCGAAAGAAAAACTAAACATAGTAGAGTACAGCTTCAGTCAAACGACATTGGAGCAAGTGTTCCTGAAATTCGCACAAACTGAGAACGTAGATTCATCAGACTAAGAACATTAAACCGTTGATAGTATTGTAAGTATTACGTCACTGTTCTGACTTCGCTTAACTTGAAAGGTAGAAAAGAAAACAGTAGATATTATGAGTAAAAACGGTGAATGTTTGACTTTTTATGGCTTGGCGATTTGTAGTTTGCTACGAGTATTAAAAATCTTTGACTAGCAAAAATGTTAATGAATAGAAACTAAATAAAACTCTCATTCCCCTGGCTAGTCTAGTTGATTAACTTATTGAGCTAAGTATATCAAAGATATATTTTTGACTTGTTAACTGTTACAATGTTATAAAGATTCTTCTAAATATGGCAGCTAATAATACTAACTTAGAAGACATTAATGCTAAAGCATTTTTGGTTGTGAAGGACGGCCAAGTCAAAACAGTGAAGTATTTTGTGCTTTTTTGAAAAGAAAATGTAAAATAAGAATCGCTTCTGATATTACAATATTGTGTAGTTCATTTAGTTGAGTTTTGTTTATAGCCTAAGGACTGATAGGAAACTTTTGGTGTGTGTTTGGTATTCCTACAAATTGATGCATCCATATTTCCTTATTTAAATTTAAACACAAATTTAAATTTACACAAACAAATTTAAACAGTAGATATAGGGCTATTAAGTCAATAATGTTTGATACATTATTGACTTAATAGCCCTATATCTACTGTACCCTTAAAAATGTATTAAGTAGATAATATAATTGACTGGCTCGGTCTATTGGTTGCAAGCGCTACTGTTATTCATGAGCTCCTGGGTTCGATTCCCAGGTCGGGCAAAGTGTTATTAAGTTTTTCCATCTGGTATTTCTCAGTAGCAGCCCGGAGTCTGGATTTGTGCCCGGTTAATGGCAATAGGCTCGCCCCTATTACATGGGACTTAAACATAACTGGCGAAATGTGGGTGTACTATAGGTACACCTCTGCATAACCCTTCGGACAATACAGGCGTCATATTATGATTTAATTAGAAATATTTCAGATTTTTTTTTAATGATTTCTTTCTTATACAGGGTCCCATTAAAATAGATGGACAAATTTTAACACAGCGCTCAGTACCTACGTCTAACCAAAGATATCCAAGCAAAAAAACACTGATTAAAGTGATTTTATTTTGACTTAAAATTAATAAATTTTGGCTAGCGGGTTATTTTTTTACCATCGTCCTTATTTTGGTGGTCTGAATGATTTCTAAAAGTTTGTCCATCTATTTTAATGGGACCTTATATTTTGACAGGGGAAATTATATTTCCCCAGGAAAAACTTACAGTAAAAAAAACCGCAACAAAAGTTTCCAATCACGTCAAGGCTACAAGCTTTGTAATATTTCCGGTCGATGAGAGAATATTACCTAGGTGTGTAGACATAGGACATGTTGACTGTGTGACGTTTTATAATGATTTGATACGTTTATTAGCCAGTTTTATATTATATTAGGTACGGGTTCGGTAAGCATTGTGCTGGTTGTTTATAACCTATCTATTTAACATTTTTGTGTAAGTAGGTACTTGAAACCTTTTTTGTCGCCATAATTTCTTATAAAAAAAATGAAAAAAATATTGTATAGTACAGACGCCAGTGTATCAAGCTATCCGAAACTGTCAAATTTTCCCAATCAACCTTGAACCTAATGCTTCAGCGATAAAGTTGAAATTCTATTAAAGAAATTTCACAGATTGTAACAGCTTGATGTGCTGGCCTCTGTACGTAAAAATCTAATGCGTCCAACATGACCCAATATGATTGCGGGTAATTTACACATCAACACTTAATAAACTTTCATTGTACAATGGCGCCGATTCCCTTGTTCACAAACTAAACTAAATTTAATTTCAGTGCATCTTTTTCTTTCTATTTCATTAAGAAAAGGACAGAAGATAAATATTAGTTTAGACCTGTCAAATTAGTCAGTGCCTGACGTAAATTGACGTATTTTTAATAGCCAATTTTTTAATCACGTGTAAATTGTCTATGGAGTATCTTAATTTGACAGGACTAAACTAATGTTTATGTTCTGTCCTTTTCTTAATGAAATAGAAAGAAAAAGATGCACTGAACTTAAATTTAGTTTAGTTTGTGAACAAGGGAATCGGCGCCAATTTCACATTTAGGTAGCCTACCTTATCTAGTAACATTATTATCCTATTCTGCCTATAACCGGAGAATTGTGTTATTGAGTAGTTTAGTTTATCATATAGGTATTCATATTCTTTAATCGGTTTGGTAAGGTAGGTTGACCAACTAACACAATGCTTACGACCTTAAAAATAGTATAAAGTCATTCACTGCAGTCTGCATACGGTCTAACAGTGCCTAAAAACATATTGCTGTCTAACCAAATGTAAGTAAATCTTAACAACAAAATATGTGATTTTTAGTTTTAGAGGAAACTTTTGTGATTGATTTTCTAGTCGGCAACACTGTGTGCTTCATTTTGTATTTGGAAAGAAAAAAAAAAGGATAGTTTGACTTTACACTGTCAGTTGTTTGTAAAAATAACTAGTAAAATTATAAGTAGTGATGCCTACATCGTAGACAAGCTAGGTAGAGTATTTGTGACCTTGTAAAAACTCCGTCATTTTGTATTACCTATAGGTACCTAAGAAATGTTATGATCTGACAATGTAGTCATTCCCTGTCAAATTAATATCTAAAATATATTATTATCGCCATTTTTATGCTAAGTATCTCTTGAACTTAATAATCGCTAGGGAAGTTACTTAAGGCTCCCGTAGACAGGTGCGACGGGACAGCGCGTCGTGACCTAGTACAACAAATCTTGTCGCACCGTCGCCTTTTACCTGTCTGTAGGAGCCTTTAAAAAGTCAACAGCACAAACCCAAATACAAAATGACGTAAACATAATAATGTTAGATTAATTTATAGAATTTTACAATTTCATATATGTTGCTATGTTTCATAATGTCGAAACTACGTATATTATACTGCGATTGTTGACAAGTTGTCTAAAAACCTAGTCTTAAAGTAATACGGACTATAAAGTATATTATGATCAGTTTCGATTACATTCGCCGTGTCGGGTGTGAGATTATTGTAGCGTTGGCTGGAGACTGGTATGGCAGGGTAATCTATAAAAAATAATATATTGGTAGATACCTACATTATCCTTTAAATTGTGGAAGAAAAGCGGCTGGAAGCCATAGGGAAAAGGAAACGATCGGAAAGGCTTTGGTTATGGAGAGTTATAGTCCGCGCGGAACTAGTTGGCCGCGCCTTAGGTATGTGAGCGGTGGGACGGAGGGGCGGGGGCGCATTACTCAGTACGTGCGTTCGAACCACCGCCTCGCCCCTGTCACACCTCAGCGGCCAATTAATTCCTCGCGGACTATAGCGCTAACCGAAAAAAGCGATCGTCGCGTTCATACGTCACTTTTTGTTCAGTGAACCAGAAGAAGGTGCCCTCTGTCGGCGCGACTACACGTTCCGGTCGACGATAGCTTTTGGTTATGACATAACGGGACGCCAAGTTAATCTTTTAGGCCCACTTGCATTAAAAATCACTAAATGCATTTAACACTTAACGTATTTTAAATATCATTCTGCCTCTGTCATTTTGAAACGATTGACAAAAATAGAATGATGTTTTGAATTCGTTTATTTAGCGCTAAAATTAAATGCAATTATGTGTGATGCAAGTGGACCTTGGATTCATAGGAATGAAGCCCAGCCTCGCTATTTACTAATATTTTCAAGGGTACGTCAATGGTAAGTGCATTTATGTTCGTATCCATTTAATAAATAATACCTAATCCAATTATTTTTTTTACGAAAACATTTGTTTTAATATTTTCTTAAACTCCAGCACTTAAATCCAACTTTTCAAAACTCACTTCGCAAAAACTGAGAAGAATAAGAATAACATAAAGAATAGAATATATTTGGGGTAAGTTCGGTACTGGGATAAGACCGTACGAATAAAATTTCAGGATAATTTGGCAATACTCTTTAATGATGACAACATAAAATGGCTCAGAATATGATTCGTGCGATCTTAAACCAGCGCCAAATTTACTCCAACATACGGCTTACCCCGCAATAACATGGTAAGCACTCGCCTGTCAATGCCAGTTCCAGTAAATTAACATAACTAAACCTAGGTATTCATTTAACAAACACTGGAACAGTTTTCCTTAAAATCAATCATGTATTTAATCGAACCTCTAATAATTCCATTTTGCGATCCTAAAAATATTATTGAACAGTCTAAGATAATGATTGCGTACTAAATAGTCGAGTAACTGCGACCAACTTAGATGTAGCGCTCGCCGACCGCTGCCGCGGAACCGTATCCTAGTTCCTGCAACAAACTGAGAAAAGCCCAGAAAGTTAAAAAGAGGCTCAATTATTTAAAAAAGCGTGCATAATTAGCGCAATAGTAGATTGTTTGCCAAGGGAGCCAACAACTATTTTGAAAGCGAGAGTGTTTCTTTGAATCCAGAGCGCAGCGAAGGATTCAAAGTACGTCACTCGAGCTTAAAATAGTGTTGCTCCCGAGGTGGGCACTCTACTTTTTATCACCATCTATGAAAAAAATATTTAAGTGCAACTTATGAATAAGAATAGTATCTACTTATAAACAATTACGAACAAAGGCAGATTTTTTTTATATTTCACAAGCTTTTTTTTTTAATTTGGCTAGCGCGCTTTTAATTTCTCATACAGCCTGCTACTTGTTCATACAATGTTTGTGATTGATCTCTTTGGTGATTGGAACTTTTACTAGTAATATCCACATTACAAATTCAAATCACTTTTAGTCCCTAGGGATTAAAGAGCTATTTTAGTCCCTGTTTATGAAGAATACATTCGCTCTTTTTGAATAGATGTGATAAAAAAAGTTCTTAGAGGTTCAATAATTTCAAAAAGTGTCCATCGTTAGAAGGTCAATAAGTTTTTAGATGATCAGTTAAATATTTCCCCAAATCAATCAAATTCAAATCAATTTCAATTCCAATAGTAGGTATTTATAATACCCAGTTATAACAATCTCCCAGCCAATGAATACTTATAGCTATTTTACTATTCTGTTAAAATATAATGAATGGACTTGAATGTTCGGACAAACGTTACTCCAAGGAATGAGTTTAATGTTACTGTTGATAGGTTAAACATTCTAGGGTTAATATCAGTATTAGATTAAGATCGCTTTTGTATCAGTTTTTCTCAATCAAAATCTACATTTTTATCAAATCTTTTATTTTTTGCTGCCTTTATTGCTGTATATTATTTTTAAGTAAACGACAATTTCATTTGTATTTCAAAATTTAAGGCGCCTACTTTTTCCCGCCTTGAAATGTCAAATAAAATATACACAGACAATAAACAACACCTATTGTAAGTTTGTTAGTAAACCTCTTTATTGTATCGTTATTGGTCATAAACAAAGTATTTCGTTGCTTATAAAGCCAGAGGAATGAATATTATTCATATCATGATTATTCTGTTATTCTTTAAAAATTCAAGAGCCGTGTTTAGTGATAGATCTAAAAGCAAGCCTATTGTGATTCTGTATCTCCAATCGTTTACCGAAGAGAGGAGGTCCTCTCTCTGTCTCTTTGTCTGTGTCTGACTAAGTACCTACTTAGTCCAAATTTCATGTGTTATCATCAGTGATCGGAATAGGTAGAGCTATTTAGGTTCATTGACCGCAAACATTGATGTTAATATGGATATTCCACGGGATTCCGACTGATACTACGGGATTTTTGTCATATAAATTCGCTTCACTAACATCAACAGATGTTGAACGCTCGTTTTCCACATATAAATGGGTGTTAGATTTAAAAAGAAATAGATTAAAAATTAGATAATTTAGAAAAAATAATGGTGATTTATTTTAACTCTGGTCATACTAAGTACTTCTAGTGAAGCTGAAGACGAACCAGATCAATGACATTTTTTGTTTAAATAAGTGAATTATTGTTGAAGCGTATTGATTATTTTAATTAAGATTTTATTGTAAATACAATTTTTTTTATTTGATAATGTTTTGATTTTACTGAGGAACAAATAATTTGTATGGTAATATGTTTTTGTACAACTTCAAAATAAAAATGTTTAAATGATTGTTGATTCTTGAATAAGAAATTGGTGCCGATTCTCTTGTACACCGAACTAAACTAACTAAACTATCACTAAAATTCCTTACTTTTTGCTATAGGAATCTTACAGCTATTCTGCATAAAAAAATCTCTAAATTTAAAAATAATTTTGACACAACAAAAATCGAATTTGACAATCGCGACTCGTCGACACGTGGTACTTATTTTCCCTACCCCGTGAATGGTTTTTTAGAGCCGCAGGCGCGGAGAGGGCAGCCTTGACGTCTTTTTTAAGGAATTTTTCACTTTTTGCATGGAAAATATAAAAAAATTATACCTACATGTTGAGTTTTAGGAGTTTATGGGTCTCATAAAGGGGGTCGAAATTTTCATTATTTTTGCGATAGGACACACCATTTTCGAGATATAAGCAAAAGAAAAAAAAAGTACAGACAGTACTGTTTTTGCACCTGAAGTCGAGGTGTTGGTGTGAATTTCTATTCATGACAACTAATTTTATTCCACACCTTTTTAATCGCGATTAAAAATAGTCAGATTTAGTTAGATTATCAACATTTTTGGTGAAAAACGTGAAATTCAGAATAGCAAAATTGCCATCTTCAATAGATTAATAACTCAGTGCCATCTTAGTGCTGTCAAACTATAGTTAATTTGCGTCACTTTAGTCAATTTCAGAATGGGAAATCGTCGCTTGACAGGAATAAATAAAATTTTAGTGATTTTTAGTCATGTGGTTTAATGAATCAAGTTTATCTATTTATGATACTATCCTTAATCCCGTCCTTCTTATTCCCGAAGGCGTGAATAATTTTTATGATTTTACTACTTAAAAACCAAATCCCGGAACTCGGGGAATATCCATATTATTCTAACCAACCAATTATTCTAAGCAAGTACATAAAACAGCTCTACCTATTCCGATCTATGGTTATCATTGTATAAAGGGTTATTTAATCATGTACTTGTACTTTGATAGTGACAGAATACAAATATGCGTAAGATAACTAACTGTTTTCTTCAAACGGAATCGCGTTAAATTAACTAAATATTTATCTACAGAATTTCGGTAAAATATTTTTCTGTAAAATGGTTCCTTTACTGTCCTAACTAGCTGATTAAAACTTTACATCGTCAAACAAGTTATTTCTTCTGTCCATTTCATGTAACTTAGCGACCCTAACCTAGAATTAAGTTCCTCGAATCTAATATACTTAAGAGTATGTTATAGTATAGTACATAATATTAGTTTTATTTAAGATCATCTTACTCTATCAAACTCGGAAGCCTCATCAAGACATTTCCTCTTGGCTTTAAGCATTTCATATCATTTACTACTTAGTTTTCCTAAAGCAATGGTACAATCCTAATTATCAACTGTGTTAAAGATTTGATGTTAAGAGAAAGTGTAAAAGACTACAATTTGATGTGTGATTTTAGCTTTCGAAGGAACGAGCGAGACGTTATTTACGCTTATTTTATTGATAAGTTTAATGTGAACATTTAACACTTAACATTAACGCGGGGTAATTTCGTTTACTGCAAATCCAGGGTCAAATTGGTTCTGTAAAAGGTAATCTGTCAAATAAGGTTAATGGTTACGGTCGTTGCTAAGATACTGAGAAACATAGAATTAGTTGTCAAACAAGGGTCTCAGTCAGAAGCAACCCAATAGCAACCCTATTGTAACAAAAATAAAGATCATTGTGCAGCAATCCAACAACAACCGTTCAACAATAATAAAGATCACGGTGATTTTGACAGTGATGCAATATCTGAGATAAAATAACTGTGAAAGTACTTTTAATTGAACAATCATATATATTTAAAATACAGTTTTACTATCTCTTAGATTTGTATCAATTGTCTTCAGACAGAAAACCTTGAAACGTAATATTTACGTAAAAAGTGCGTATCGATTCATGATATCAATACTAGATTAGGTATATGAAGAATTAGTTACCTACATAATTTCTCGAACATCTTCAATATCTTGTCATTACGCCTTCTTAATGTTAATTGTTAAATCGTTCATAAAAATATATTGGTATTTTTATTTTCGCATATAAATAGAAAATTTTATTATAACCTGAGATTGGCAAATCTGAGAGGTTAATAATAAAATTAAAACATTGACATTTAGCTGCAGTTAAGACTGGATAGCTGACCTCGCAATATTCAGATAAAGTCCCTGATAATATCAAAAAGCAGAAGGTCTATTCTAAAAATCTTATCCTGAAAACTTTGGTGAAGTCAATAGTGTCAGTCCCTTGCTTCTGGTGGGATGACAGCTCACTTCAAGCTCATAATCATCTAAGTTTTCATTATGAGGTTTTTATAGAATCGATCAACAGGTTCGAAAATCGAAACTAAAGTTAAACAAAAGATTTGTCAGTCAAAATTATGTACACATCGTGGTTATTAGTTAAAAATAAATACTTATAAGCTGAAAAGTATTGTGAATTTGCTTTGGCTATGTGTAGGTAACTATTTATAAAATATTTATTTACAATGAGTGAGTCAGGTGTGAATTATAAAATGTTTTATTTATTTGTCAATTTATATTCTTATCATTAGTGTTACGTACAATTATTAAATTAAATTGTGGAGTAGGTAAACTTTATAGATCAAATAAAAATATGTTTTGTGTGTTTGGTGACTCTAATGGAATTCTTTTTAGCTAATGCAAGACCTTTGCCCAACAGTGGGACAATATAGGTTATAATGCGAAAATAAAAATATTCATGATAATGTTAAGAAAGCCAAGTCGGGCCAGTCTGTAACAAACGTGCTGTTACCTTTTCATTTTGTTTGTTAGTGAATTTTAGTCAATTAATTTAGTACAGAATAAAACATCCGACACGAATAAACGTTTTTTAATTTATTTATCAAGGTAACACCACCACCACCCCATCCACCACCAACAGCACCTTCAAATTAACCAGCCATAGAGGTAGCTTTAACTCTGTAATCTTCAACAAAGGCACAGTTATTCATTATTCCATACAGATGCTCAATAATTACAAAACGATACATTAACACGCATAGTCGTGTCCCTGGCACCAATTAACAGAATCATTTTTGCTGATGTATTCAACCAGGAAAATGAAATACCTACATTAGATACTGTAATAATTCTCCTGCCTAATCTGGAAGAAGGATCATAATCATCTCTTTTTTTTTTGGAAATATATATTTTTTTTTTTTTGTTCAAGTATAAAAAAATTGCTAGATACAAGAAAATATTAAATTGATCTTGTAAAGTTATAGAACAATGGTAACACACTTGAAAGTATTGCAACAGATCTTCCTTAACTTAAAACCATTATTTAAATAAATTCTGGCTAAGGTAGAATACGAATAAATACCTAACCTTTGCCTATTAATTATTTATTAATGAGAGTTCTTAACAAACGAAAAAACTTATTTAAAATATAGGTACACCTACACGGATCCGTGTAGGTATATCGCCTTTCGGTTTAAAAAAAAATTAAAAGTAAAATCGTTTATTTCATATTTCAAAATTACAGTATGGAGATATTGTTGGTCCCAAACTAGGCACAGCCTGTGTCTTGGGCACCATTACAATGGTACAACATTTTCATTAAGCTAGTTAGCTACATCGGGACTACAAGTCTAAATGTACACACAAATAGACTTATTAATAATTAAGGGAAAGCTGAGATCAACAAATGAAATAAAAATTTAAGTAGGTAGCCAAATCGGGACTAAGGAACGTTATTTTGTCTAAGTTTGTAAAGTTCAGCCTTCTTGAAACAGTCACTTTACAAAATGTTAGAAAAGTGCTGAAACCTGACTCTGACCAGCGGGGTAATTGCGTAACACATTGCGGCTTGGGATTATGTAGCTAATAAATCAAAATATTATATGTATGTAGGTGCCTACTAAGGTATTTGCGTGTGACCATTGAAGACGCAACAGGTGCCAACTGCCACGCCAAGATTACTTTTAAAACAAATCAATGGAGAGCAATAATAAAACCGCCTCATGAAGAAAACCTGCTGTAGGTAATAAACGATTGAGATAACGAGAACTAAACTAAATTTAAGTTCAGTGCATCTTTCTATTTCATTAAGAAAAGGACAGAAGATAAATTTTAGTTTAGATAGTCCTGTCAAATTAACCAGCGTCTGACACTACTCTATGCCAGTTTAGACTTGTTTAAAAACTTGCCTACTAAAATTACGTCAATTTACGTCAAGCGCTGATCAATTTGACAGGACTAAACTAAAATTTATCTTCTGTCCTCTTCTTAATGAAATAGGAAGAAAATGACGCACTGAACTTAAATTTAGTTTAGTTTGTGAACAACAGAATCGGCACCAGTATTTATCAGCGCTTACCTAAACTCAGTTGAAATTCAAAGGTTTAAGTCATAGAAAAAACAAACTTCTTTCATAAATCTATGGTAAAAGTTATTAACTTAGTTATATGGTTAAAAGTACCTAATTCAAAGTGACAAATCGTAAAAAACACGTATCAAGAACTAAATTGTCTGCGAAATCTTTCACATTTGTAAACTAAAAAGCTGGAAATAAAAAAAAGTAATTTAAAAAATTAAAAAACCCGACTGCAACCTTATACTAAAACTAACTGAAAAGCTAAAAACAAGCCCATTTTAAATTAAATAAAAGTTGGAAGCAGGCGGGACCCATTTGAGTTTGAAACTATAATAATGGTATGGGCCCCGCCTGCTTCCAACTTTTATTTAATTTAAAATGGGCTTGTTTTTAGCTTTTCAGTTAGTTTTAGTATAAGATTGCAGTCGGGTTTTTTAATTTTTTTAATTACTTTTTTTTTATTATCATGTAGTTAGCCAGTTTTCCATATCCCGTAATAAACATGTGAGAAAAACGTAAACAAGACATCTAAAACTACTTAACATAAACAAAACATCACGCCTGTATACCCCAAAAGGGTTGGGCAGAGGTGTACCTATAGTAAAAATGCCTACAGTACACACCCACATTTCATCAGTCATGTTTAAGTCATGTTTAAGTCCCATGTAATAGGGAGCGAGTCTATTGCCATCAAATGCGCACAAATCCAGACACCGCGCTGCTACTGAGAAATTCCAGATAGAAAAGCTACACTTTTCCAGACCCGGGAATCGAACCCAGGACCTCATGCCCAGTAGCGCTTGCGACTACTAGACCAACGATGCAGTCAACCTTAACCGTATAGTTCGGTAGCGCCCCCTTTAGGACCCGAACACACAAACCTCCGCCGGCTCGGTAATGACCCCTTTAGGACCCAAGAATTACGACATACGACACCCTACATTGATTATGTAAATATTTATTAAGCTACGCATCAAATCCTATGAATGTGCGTTAATTAAGAGAGTTGGATAAAAAACTCATATGTTAACGCCATTAAATATTTCATATTTAGCGCTCAAGCTTATTACCTTACCTTTATAAAATTCAAGTCTGTAAATGCGATAATCGCCATTTTGTTGACAGTGGTGGTCGAGGCTAAAAAACATAAAAATTGGGGATTTCGAACATCCAAACTCCATCACAGGGGCAGTAAATAATACATAATTTAATTATTTGACGAATTCATCCATTGTTCAAGTTAAAATAAGTAGTGGTAATGAAGTATTTTGATATCTAATGTCGAAGTTTCGCGCCAATAGTGCGTGTTTACATTTTTACTTTTCACAAATATCACACACACACAAGTAGATAAGATTTAAAATGTGACAAATATTATTGTAAATGTTATTAACAACACGAAAATGCCCAAATCTTAACGTAATATTGAAACACAGGTCGAATAACACGTATTATTCATTACCACTACTCAATTTGTGTTCAAAATCGCCGTCCATGATTGTTTTTTTTATCGTAATGATGTACGAAAGCGATTATGCAAAACGATTTTTTTTTTAAATTTCGATTGACTCGGGTAATTAATATGTCGAATATCGGAAATCGATACTCAGAAATTAAAATAAAATTATTTTAAGCATTAAATACAATAAGCATTGTTTATAATAATGATTTATGCTTTTCTAATGTAATTTTAATAGTTTTTTGGACATTCAATTGAACTGAGTCAATAACACTCGAGGACCTTAGACCATAGTCATTTATTGAATTTCGCGTTGAATTGTTTCTATATTTGAATTTTTCTTCGAATGCGCTCGTCGTATAAAATTATTTTTATTTATTTTACAATTAAGTATTTATTTTTGATACTTTTCTAATAGTTTGCTACAGAATGCCCAGTATACATTTTTAGGTAGGCTGAGCAGAAGTTTGGGAATGATGATAAATTAATTGTATAAATTGCGTATTCCGCAATCACTTTACATTTTAATATGTGTTGTTAGTTTTATGAGCTTGGTAGTTTTTGTTTCTATTAGTTTACTTGAGTAATAGTAATTGTTTGTTTTTGTGGTAGTTTCCCAACGAAATTTAAAAAAAACTTTCCATGTTTATGTCGGACCACGCACAATGAAAGGTTCCGTTAGGGTTGAATATTCACGCATGCACAATGTACATCATCATTAATTTGATTCACTGCAAAAATAAGTTTGTTTTTCATAAACCCATCATTCATAAGGTACCTACTCAAAAATTAAAGTGCCAGCCAGAAAAGAAAAGTCCTACTGTTTTCTTATGGGGAATAACATCTTGAGCATTTCTTACTATTGAGATTTAAAATGCCAAAAATCTTATTTTTAACCGACTGTATTTTAAGCATAACATTTAAAAATACCAACTTTAAATTGAATATAACGTCCCGAACATATTTTGACTGTGACCAAATGTAAGTATGTACGCAGTATAGAATGAGAGATTTGCTATATTATTTGAAGACCAGACGTCTGATAGGATCTCTTGGAATCTAGAATAATCACAGAACTATATTTTGTAGTTTTTTTTTTTATTTTAGGCTGTGGTTTCAGATATATTGTTTCTATTTAATAGAATAATAAATATTTTTTTTTTTAGTTATTAAAAAATATGTTTGTGACCCTCACGACAAACCCTTTCATTTGATATATCACACGGTACTTACAGTAAGCAAAGCTTTTTCATTTCTCATACTCGGAAAGTAGTATTTGTTTGATCCGAATAGCGGGTGGAAGACGTTGCTTCCCACCTTAAGGCGGGAAAGACTCATAGTAATTGCTTCCCTCTCTAGGTTGGGAATGAATTTAAAAATAGAACTAAATTGGTTTAGTAGTCAGCTACGAAATTTTTACATAATTAAGAAAAATGTTGCGGTCTTGTGAGTGTATAAACAGCCAGTGTGAAAAAAATACCTATCAAGCGGGACGGCCCGCGGCAGTGACGCGGTGTGTTCCATATTTAAAATAGCACACAAATTGTTCTAATATTTCAATTAATTTTAAATAGGTACCTATTATTCATGTTATTATTATCAATAAATATTTTAGAAAGACCACTATTGTTTACTTTCCTTATATTCGAAATGAAAAGTAGAGTGTTTAATACGGGTGAAAGTCATCAATTCCTACTCGGACTATAGTCTAAATACCTCGTATGGGAATAGATTCCTTTCGACCCTTGTATAACAATCTACTATTTACCCGACTGCGCTAGAAGGAGGGTTATGTATTTACTGTGAGAGTGACACTGGGCATATCAAAATAAAAAAAAAAACAAAATGGCGGATTTTTGGCGCCATATTATGCCTTCAATAATTTTTTTTTTCTCAATACCTATCGAGTGGGGTCTCAAAATAAAGGGTTTTAAAAGGTGATTACAAAAATATATACAACTTATATGGTTAAAAGTAATTCAAAGTGACAAATCGTAAAAAACACGTAACTATCAAGAACTAAATCGTCTGCGAAACACATCTTTCACATTTGTAAACTAAAAAGCTGGAAATAAAAAAAAGTAATTAGAAAAATTAAAAAAACCCGACTGCATCCTTGTACTAAAACTAACTGAAAAGCTAAAAACAAGCCCATTTTAAATTAAATAAAATTTGGAAGCAGGCGGGACGCATTTGAGTTTGAAACTATAATAATGGTATTTTTTTTATCTAATGTGACCCCAAAAAGTGACCCCATATTCATAATTAATTTATTCATGTTACACGTCCGTATTTGAGTCACAGAAATTTATATGTGTACCAAATTTCAACTTAATCGGTCTAGTAGATTCGAAACAAATCGATTGTAACAAACCTATAGACAGACACACGAGTGATCCTACAAGGATTCCGTTTTTTCATTCGGACGTAGGAAACCATAAAAAGTTACACCCCTATCCACACTGTACGTGTTTGTACTTATTAAAATGATTATATTTCAAAAACTATTAATTAATGATAAAATATACCAAAGAGTTTTTATTCAGTCTCAACAATTTTTTTATTTTTTTTTTAAATACCGATTATCGATTAGGCTTTATGACATTTTTGAATCGGAATAAGAAAATTGGGTGGATGGTCAGCACTAAGAGGTGTCACGTCGCAACACAATTTTTAGTCATTTTTATCAAGATTTGATCATGTTTTTTATGTAGTTTATGTATGAAAAATGGTAAAAGTAAGAATGCAGAGAGAATGACAATATCTTTATTTTTCCCTTTTGCATATTTTCATCAAGAGATTAGATGGTTTATGTACATATTTTCAGCGATTTTGAGGTGTCTACCTTTTGGATAGGTGTAGTAATATCTATTTTATACAACTTTCACAGTAGAATGACGCGGTTTTACCGACCTCAGCATATAGTTAAAGATATTTGCCACAAACTTATTTTACAAAATAGGCGCGGTAACACAGTTTTCTTAATAAATTCGAATGCTGAAAGTTAAAGTAAATTTCTGATTATCATGACGTAATTCGCAACACCCCGTCGAGTCAGCTGGTGTGTCATATGTCAAAATTTTGTCGAGCAGAGAGGTTAAGGCGCAGATATACGACTTCTAATGATTTTAAATTCAACATCACGTCTAATCGACCGGACTGATTTCTTTGAAAAAAATAAATGTTATACTAGACCATTTGCTTCGTAATTTGATATGTGAATATTTGCAATTATATTTTTTTAACATAGTGTAATTAATTTGTAAAGTAATGTCTACCGCGGACATAAAAACGATAATCACGCAAACACTATCGGGTGTATTTTCATAAAACTTTCACCATCTAAACGACAATTTAATTCCCCGAATTTTAGTATACGGTTTTTATTTGTTTGGTGTTTGAGAGTTTTTGTAAATAGATAATTGCTTCATATTTGCAATAAATTACCACGGTTGTGTCATCGCGCTTCTCTTTCTTTTCTATGCAGTCCGACAGTGACCGCGCTTTAGGTCGTGTAGTCGCCTTAAAAACTAGTTTAATATTAAACAGTAGATCTAGATATACGTAACTGTAAGTAACAATTGCTTTCTTTCAGTTGTAGAGGAATTCCTTGTATTAATAAGTCATGCTTCAATTAATACACACTTTGAAGACTCATCATCAGTCAGTCGACTTCAGCCGGGTATTTGTTTCTGTAAACATCTCCCCGTGGGAACTTAGGTGAAGTGATCTATCATTCCACCTGACAGGCAATTCTAAACGTTCACAGTATGACCACAGTCTGTCAAAAATACCCCACAAAGGGGTTTGAAGGTTTTGGCCCTAAAATCAGCCGCCATTTTGATTTTTTTTCAGAATCGCGGTGCACAACAAAAGTTATATATTTAGATAGAGGACACTTATACAAACAAAAAATGTATTTAACATAATATCCTAAAGCGTCAGGTTTCGGAGTTATTCACCGAAATATAAGTCGAAAACAACAAGAATTTTTTTGTTTTTTTTTTCCCTCCTGGTAAGCATATTGAACTAATGAGGTAATAGAAACGTTATGAAACCTTTATGGAGAAGAAACAAATGAAGAATAGACATTTTTTAAATAAATAATTAAACACGGCAATTTATAGTTCGTTTTTAATCCCAGAGACTAATCTGGCAAGTGTAATGTGAAACTTATATACTAAAAAAAACGAAAACACAAAAGTCTCTGGGATTAAAAAACGAACTATAAATTGACGTGTTTAATTATTTATTTAAAAAATGTCTATTCTTCATTTGTTTCTTCTCCATAAAGGTTTCATAACGTTTCTATTACCTCAATAGTTCAATATGCTTACCTGGAGGGAAAAAAAAACAAAAAAATCCTTGTTGTTTTCGACTTACATTTCGGTGAATAACTCCGAAACCTGACGCTTTAGGATATTATGTTATATACATTTTTTGTTTGTATAAGTGTCCTCTATCTAAATATATTACTTTTGTTGTGCACCGCAATTCTGAAAAAAAATCAAAATGGCGGCTGACCTTAGGGCCACCCTCCATACAAAAATCTTCAAACCCCTTTGATTGATGAAATTATGGGAAAGGCCTTCAGATGCCTAGGGATTGACAGCACTTCAAGCTCACTTCACCTAAGTTTTAACGGTGAGAATTTTACAGAATTTCGACCATCAAGGTCAAGTAAATTTACAGAGGGTCAGATTAAATGAGCTAGCGAAACTCCCACACGTGATGGGTATCTATCGATAACTAATGACGATAAAACAAAAAAAAATACTCAAAAAGGTCAAAGAAAGAAGGTATCAGAGAGGTCAGGTGTAGTACTTGTAACCGGAGTGCGTGTATGACCTGTGTACGAACGTGTACGAAGCAAAAGGTTTGTAAGCATGTACGTAGCAGGTGGCGGCTGTAGTTTCTGCCTAAGCCCATTGGATGAGGGCGTGAGTTTATGTATGTCTATGTAAACTCTTAATTTCATGTCGGTAACTACAGTTGACTAAGGGTCAACGGCTACATGAAATTATAAGTTTAAGTATTATTTTCTATATTACATATTTTACTGGCGGAGTTTCGCTAATTTAACCGGTCAAGCGGCGCGGTTCGCCGATCGGCGACAAAACAATAGAAAATCAATTGTGTCTCATTAGCGGAGCTTGACAGATTAATTTGGAATAAGATAGATTTAAAAAGATTTCAGCCACATTAGCCTAAAGCGGGTTGCAGACCAAGAACTAAGCTAAGTTAATCTAGCTTAGCTCGCATATAGTTTTTCATACTTGTGTGCAGACTGCAAACTATGAATGGAAGTATGAAAAATTAACTCGATCAGCTATGCGAGGTAAGCTAGACTAACTTAGCTTAGCTCTTGGTCTGCAACCCGCTTTAGAACCGATGACCGTTGGAGTAGGCGCACTACGAATCGGGAATCGTAGGGAAGGTCTAGGAGTATGGGACTCAGAGTAGGCAGAACGGTGATCGTCGAACCAAGAGTTTGCAGGACGGTTGCGGAACCTGAGTCCTTCAGGTTAGGCGGAGCAAAGATGTTCACAGATGCCAACAGACGGTGGCATCGGGATGAGAGTAGTCGAGTATCGGGCAAACTGGTCCAAGATTAGAGAGGCTAATGTTCAGCAGTGGACAGCTTAAAAATCAGCACCTGCCATTTAATCTCTTCACCACCCTTGGTTGACTGGTAAAGAATGCCTAAAGTATTAAGTCCGCCTTTGCTTTGTACCTTTTTTGTGTGCGAAAAGTTTAAATAAATCCAAACTTAATATTATAAATGCGAAAGTAACACTGTCTGTCTGTCTGTCTTTTCTTCACGCCTAAACTACTGAACCGATTTAGATGAAATTTGGTATAGAGATAGTTTGAGTCCCGGGGAAGGACATAGGATAGTTTTTATCCCGATATTCCCACGGGATCGACATATATGCGGGTGAAACCGCGGGGCGCAGCTAGTAAGTAAATAAATCTGTGTGCTGGGCAATAGGTAGTTGGCGCTAAATCAGTGTAGAATGAAATCTAAGAGTTTTATGAGTATGAATCTAAGATTTTTAAATACATATGTAAACACTGGCTCATTCACACAAGATGGGTAACTGCTGCTGTCACTTATGTCATCTGTCAGTTACGAGAAATGGCGGGAAAAAGTGAAACTGGCTATACTATACGATGACGCTTGGTGTGGTAGTGAGCCAGTGAAGTGATATGTTCGATCTAAATACGGAATCAACAGGATTCTACAATAGTGACTTGCAGCAAGTTCTTATTGTATGGAGCTGAAAAATTAGTAAGTCATTCTGAATCACATCCCAACTGATTTACAATAAAGTTTCATCATCATGTATAATTATTATGTAGGTAATTTACTTACCTACGTCAAACTCTTACGTCTGTTAAAAAATATTGAAGATAAAAATGACTGTCTTACATATCTGAGTTGTGTGATGCCACCTAGATAAATAAGCTCGTCACTCTAGTTGCTAAGAAGTCATCTTTTTATTTACACATTAATCCGTAAACTAATATGCATGGGCATCATACATAAATTACATAGTTTTCATACAGATTTATCATACAAACTTCGGAAGATAACATTGTTTATCCAACCCCGATTTATTGAAAAATAAGTATAATAATAAAATACGTACATATTTACAAAAAAAAAAAAAGTAATTGCTACGACGGAGTCTGATGCCGAAAATATAATTTTTAGGAAATGGCCGTTTGGCTGTTTGTCTGGATCATCCAGACTGGATGTATGTTCCGGATTGGAGCAAAAAGGGCTGAACGGATTTGGATCACATTTGGCACATATCCTGTGGAATACAGTAAAACGGGGCTACTTTGACAGGTGGGGCTACTTTGACCAGGCCAATCACAACGCTATGACGCGTTCCCCACACCCCGCGCCTCGCGCAATATTCGAGGTCACGCACACTTGCTGAGCACACGTGAAAACCGATTTTAGCGCTCTATCAAAGTAGCTACAACATCTGTCAAAGTAACCCTGGAAGTCAAAGTAGCCCCGTTTTGCGGTACTTTCCTACCACCTGCCACGAGGGCGAACCAACGGGCAAAAGCTAGTTGAAAATAAATCTAAAACAAAAATATTTTCTCTTGTCATAATATTACATCATAATTCTGATGAGACTTATTTATGACCTAAAACAATATATCGTAGATTTTAAGTGCAATGACATGTTTTTCCCGTGCTATTTATTAAAACAATGAAGTATTCTTTATTGGTCATTTTAAAGCCATCAGGAATATTTTATGCAATTTATAACAATACCTACGTAACAGAAGCAGACACGTGTAAATATTTCAGGAGATAATAGTTATCAGGACGTAATGTTGAGCTCATTACTACATATTACATATATATGATTATGTATGTAATATGTGGTAATGTTATAATAATGTTCCTGTGGACACAGACCTCTCACTTAATCCACTACGCGGGCCCAGTGCGGGTTGGCACCTAGATGTGTTCGAATTTTTGGTTCTAGGACATGCCGGTTTCCTCACAATGTTATTCTTCACCATATTATAAGTAGGACCTGTTACCTGTACATTAACATTGGCAGCATGACAATATGCAACGGTCAGTTTCTGGCTTTCCGGTAGTGTTCGCGCTGAATTTAAGACAGTCCCTTTGTACAAAAAGCACAAAATAACAAACTTAGTAGTATTATAGTATTCTCTGTTCACGACACCGGACACCGCCCAAAACATCATGCAGAAAATAGGTACATACATCAAAATCAGCCAACTAAGTTAAACTAAAACCACCAAGAGTCCAAGACATTACATAAAGGGTGACAATTCATTCCTCCACGTCACTCAGATTTACAAACTGATGCTCCTTATCAAAATTCACATACAGTAGACACACAGTAAACAATCATAAAAGTTGACAGATCCTTTTATAGGACGTATAATTCCATGGCCTCCGTTTTAACAACAACAGTGGCGGGAGGTTAGATTACGATGTTTATAGTGCCATTTCTCCATGCGTTTTGCAAAACAAAAAAAAACACGTTAATTTTCGCGTCGACATCACCGCACCTGGTCAGTGTTATACTTAATGATGCCAAGATAATTTAGTGACTCACTGCTGCGCGACTACCTCGTCTTTCTCCTTCCAAAATTCCAAATCCCTCAATTTTCTACAATAAGTATCTCGCCCTGCAACCAAATGAGAGAGCAAATGTACCTAACACCACCTCCGTCAATTGAGTGAGAATCTTTATCCATCTATCCAGACATGGCTAGACTCGGCACCCGAAAATTTATGAATTCAAAGATAATGCCCATACATACGAAAAAAGTGCACTCACCCTGTAGGTCCCTATGCCAGGCAGCTCGGATCTCCCAGCATCAATAAATAAGCTCCTTGCAATGATTTCTGTCGAGGATTGCAAGGATTAGGATCCCACAAAAACATTTCATGTTAAATGTTGCCAAGACGAGACCATGTAGCTCGCACTGTCAAAAAGTAATCAGATCTCATGTAGAGCCAAGCTTCTAACTCTACACGCCCTAACTCTACAAGGCCTAACTTCGCAAACTCTACACCTTAGTCAAAATATTATGTGCCTTGGCCATTTCGCTACATTCACATGAGCGTAAGGTGAAAAACTCTCTAACTATATTTTCCCCGACACATTAGCAATGGTGAACCTGAGCTTCCCAATGAACATGTAAGATTAATCTCCCAGCTATAAGACCACCGTTAAACCCTGAATATTTAAACATATATAAATATATTTTTTCATATATTTTATCAGGTTTTGTAAACGAGTATTGTTAAAATTATGGTGTACAATAGAGCATTATTTTATCCTTATATATCCTATTTATGTAACAGTTATAAGAACATAATAACTTTGGAGCCAATCCGGTATTGAATGACCATCGAAAACCCTGCGATTTTGGTAACGAAAATAAGAATGACTACGATAATGCACCAATATCAAGGCTATTAAAAATGCCCGGTGTACTGCGGTGAAGGTAGTTGCAGTGAACTTGCTAAACCCTTGCACTAGGCCAGTTTATGTAACGGAACTTCGGTTACGGTGCAAATGAATTATAATTACAGCGATATTTGTCCCTATTTCTAGTATATTGGAGTGCTCATATCATACGGATCGGTTTAAATCAGAAATTTAGTTATCCGGAAGAGGACCGGCGTTATCGACATAGCTTGTAGAGTAAGCAAGCTAAAGTGACAGGCCATATGTTTGTCGAAGGACCGATGGCCGGTGGAGCAGACGAGTCCTGGCGAGGAGACCGCGTATCGGCAAACGTAGTGAGGGATGCCCCCCCGCTAGATGGACCGACAACCTTAAGAAGATGGCTGGAACAGACTGGATGCAGAAGGCGGATGACAGGGTGTGGTGGCACAGCCTGGGGCGCAGCCTATCGCAGTCAACATCTGGACAAAAGCCTCTCCCTTTTGTCCAGCTGTGGACTGCGATAGGCTGAGTTGATAGATAGTATAACTCAACTAGAGGTTTTTTTTCTGTTCTTCCTCTACTTAGACAGTACATGGTCTACAAAAACACGAGTATCTCTAACCGCGTACCTACCCATCAATTTATTAGGTACATAAATAATTTACTATGTGTTAATGACGGGTCTCATGTTGCGATAAAAAGCAATGTAATTAAAACGTCGTAACTATTAATGAGGAACGTTAAATTAATTAATATTTGTTCCAGCGTACATGTGTAGCCTCTAACCAATGGTCATGCAATGGTTGATCGACTATTTTTAAATATTGGCTAAAGGTAAATTCCATTGCTGAGCATATAAGAAAATACAAAATCTATCCCACCCTTGTTCTATTTATTAAAAACTCATTCGTATTTATATAACCTCATTTAAAAACCCACCCAACAGTAAACTACCATTGATAACATTACACAATGTAATGAAAAATGTTTACTACTAACCGCTCCGCTTGTATCTTACGCCAAGTGATATCACCATAGATATATGAAAGAAGATCACCTATCACAGCAGTCCGGTCGCCACACATCGGCGCGCCCGCGCAGTAAAGAAACGCAGCAGGGGTGTGCGCACGCGCAGACGTTATATAAAAGTACTAATAAAAAAACACGCGAAGTATTTTCTGTTTAAAATGACTGTGTAATTCTAGTGAAGTGATATTGAGTTAGTTTTATAAATTAAAAGAGGTTTGTACATTTCAATTACTATTGAATTCACCCTTCGTAGGTAATTTTGTTAATCAACGTGTGCAGATTATTTTATTGAAGAATCAGAATTTAGTTATAGTGTGTTTGTTGAAAATTCTGGTACTTATTTCGTTTTCTTTTATAGTCTTATTTTTATGTGTGATTATATTGATAATGGTTACGACAACCGGTCGGCTTTCTACGTCCAGTTTTCAGGACGACTTGGATAATATCATTTATGTGTACTGCATTTTACTATGGGCTAGGAATAAAGTGTCTAAATCCAAGAGAGTTCCAACTTTGCATACCTGCTATCTATTAATTTTGATTAAAAGTTATTGGAATTCTAGTGGGACCAGAACTTCAATAGGGGATTATTATTATAAAAGAATAGCATACATATGTATTACAAAAATATCATTAGGTTAAGAGAAACAATGTCCTAGAACAAAAATTCGAAGACAAGTAACTTTTACCAACCAAATGGGCCCGCGTGGTGGATCCACTCCCTCTCACAGAGAGATAGCCTGTGTTCCAGCAGTGGGAACGCCATGGACTAATTATTATGCTTTAGCTAAAGATAAACAAATACCTACTTAAAATAAAAACTAAAACTATAAATCTCCATCTTCTTTTAACATTTTAATGTCGTCTTTGGCAATGTTCTTATTAGATATCCTAAGCGTTTATTGTAAAAAAATACGTTGACAGCCGTCTAGGATTGTGTCCAAATTGTAGAGACTATGTTGATACCTGTCTTAAAGAAGTCAGTGACGGATGTTATATACAGAGTCGAAAGCTTTTGTTAAATCGACGCGGCGTACCCCAAGGGTCTGTTCAATATTCTTTTCTTTTTACCCACCTGAGGAATTATGAATCTTAAATGTACCTATTTATTAAAACGTAGGGATTAAGGCGCTACGTCGAAAACCTAAAATCCTCGAAAACCTACTAAGCGAGCGAAAGTGATACAATTACTTTTGAAAAAGAAGAGTGACGGCTATAGTGTACGTGCGCTCGGAATAAAACGATGTGTGTTTATTTTGTTAAAACAGTAGTAAATGTGCCAAAACGAATTTACTCCTTTTTTAACAAAATAAATGAATTAAAAAAACTACTTTGAGTAAACTTTGATATGATGATTCTCTATGTTTTAAAGTAAATTCCATTGAATAACTCAGCGCCGTGATGTCGAAAAAAGTAAAAAATACATATAAATTTGCTATTTTTTTACCCGACTGCGCGACGCAAAGGAGTGGTAATGTGTTTATCAGCCTATGTATGTATGTATGTATGTATGTTCCTTTGAAGCACTATACAGACCAAACGCCTGGGCCGATTTTTATGATTCACACGTCAATCGATTCCTCTTAGTCCGGCGAGTGTCACTAAAGACATGACGTTAGTGAAAATTCAATATGGCGACTACTGGACGCCATATTGTGAAAATGAAAAAAATGAAAGTCAACAAACTATGTCAAGTGGGGTATCGTTGAATAGGTCTTTCAAAAATATTAGTGGTTTGGGAAGACCGTTTTTTGATTAAGTAAACCGTTAGTGACTTATCAAGCTTTAAAGTACCAAATTTCGTTAGAATCAAGTGTCCTCCCCGGGTGCGTCTCATATCGTATAAAGTTATTTGGTATATTTTCATTTCAATAACGTTCACAAGATATAATAAACGTGAGATATACCAACTGCTGATATAATTTCTTTACATATAATATTTATAAACTCTTAAACTTACTTCGTATAACGTTATTGGATATAACGTTTATTTAATCGAAAATCATTGGGTCTATCGTTTAAAATATATATTGATACCGTCATTATGGTTAACACCCCGATTCAGAACAATCCGACTCGGACAGCTTAGGTTAGAAAGCCTTCGTGGCTTCCGAATTATTTCCGTTACCGTTACCGCACCCGAACTCAACGAACGCACTAGACGACGTAGGATACAAGAGCGAGCGAAGGGCACCCCGAGGTTCGGTTTGGTTAGGTTACTTTAAACCCTTTACACAGAAATAGGGGCCCCGCGAGGCGGGGCTCCGTTGACATAGGATGAAAAAAAAGTTTTTATCATATTAGACTAAATAGGTTTTATGTCTATTGAGTGGTATATCAAACGATTTTATATTAATTGCCTGTTATTCTTATAGAAATTAGTTACATTAAAATTATATCAATAGTTTATTATATTAACTGATCATTATCTATACTAATATTATAAAGAGGTAAAATTTGTTTGTAAGTTTGTATGTAGGGGGTAATTTCTGGAACTACCAGTCGGATTTGAAAAATTCTTCTTGCATTTGATAGCCCAATTCATGAGGAAGGCTATAGGTTATTTAAGACCAGGCACTCTAAAATCATTTCTACGCATGAGAGAGAGAGATGAGAGACCGGTTAGACCGCTATTGTGAAAGACGCTAACGTAGCCGTAATAAGGTTGAATACCGCGTGCGCTCTTTGATCGCGTTCGAGCTCGAAACTAAATGTCGTAAGTCTCAATTCTTATTTTGTTTATAACTAAAGTAATAATTGATCTAGAGAAAAAATATCTTGTGGCTGGATAGTAAACTATATTTTCTTACTGTTAACATTTATTTTAGACATAAAGGCCAAGCAATCTTAAAAAAAAAGTAATATTCTTTAAAAAAGACATGATTTTTGAATAAAATATGAATCGAGCGAAAATGTTACAATTACGTAACTGTCTTGTACATGGAAAGAAAAAGATCCAATGAATCATATACTAAAGTTCCAATTTGATTGTATGTGTGACTGTTTCAGAATATTAATGCAAATTAACGTAATTTTAGGGAGCCTCCTCTTAACGTCACACTATGGCCCTTAGGAGCCGAGCAAAAGCGCTATGGGGAAACGAAGTGATAGAGCAGGAGACGCGGCAAGTGATGCAATACGACGAGATGGGTCGAAGGAATAAGAAATTTCACGCGAACGAAGTCGCGGGCAGAAGCTAGTATCAAATAAAATTATAGGTTCAGTTGTTATATCTTGTAAATATTAGAGGTTTTGTAATTATATCATATATTACTTACCCGTCCCCCCCTCTACCAACTAAACGGTTGTAGTTAGAAATTTAAATGTTACGGCAGTAGAACCTATATATTACGAAGTTTAAAGGAAAACTATCACACTTAAGTGGGATTAACAACTCATAACTAAAAAGAATAAAATAAAAAAATTAAATTTAAAAAATCAAAAAACCCGACTGCGCTAAAAAACATAAGTTAAAAAAAAACTGAAAAGCTAAAAACAAGCCCATTTTAAATTAAATAAAAGTTGGAAGCAGGCGGGACCCATGCCATTTTTATATTTTCAAACTCAAATGGGTCCCGCCTGCTTCCAACTTTTATTTAATTTAAAATGGGCTTGTTTTTAACTTTTCAGTTTTTTTTTTAACTTATGTTTTTTAGCGCAGTCGGGTTTTTTGATTTTTTATTAGAAGTTTTGAACTATTCATCAGATTTCTTTGTTTGATAGCAAAAAATAAGTACCAAGCCAACTAAAGTAAAGTTACCAAGAGACTGATAGAAGATCTTTTCAAAACAATCAAATAGAGGTATTTAAAAACACAGGATGACAGGAGCATACATTCACACTTTATCATTACACAATCAGTCACCCGTGCATTGTCGTGCACGCACACACACAAATATTTCAATATAAGTAAATAAGTAGCTTATTGTAATTTGTAGAATTTGATTTTAATGCTTTTAAATTACTACTTTATACAGGAAGATTTTTTTATCATCATCCAAATTTTTACAGGTTGTTCTACCCATGAATATGAACAACTTGCACTATGGGACCAACTCTAAAATTGCGAAAAAAAAATCAGCTGTTTAATACAAAAGTTCAATACCTACTTGACCAAAATGTATGAAAGAGCAACGATATAATTACACTTCGTTCTGAAATGTTCAATTTTTACTTGGAAAATTGTTTTTGTGAACAGTTCATGTTCGTGAACGGGCGCCGTCAGTAGGGACTGGTCATCTCTTTGCTGCCATGGCTTATTTTAATTTATTATTTGAATTGTTGTTTTTTCTCATCTTTTCATTATGGACGCTTTTAACGTTCTGCATCGTTCTCACATGTATAATTTTTAACATGAATGATGTAACCAAGACTTTGTAACCACATTATTTTGATTTAAAAGAGTGTCCATGGAGTTTCTTGCCCGTTCTTCTCCATGGGTACCTACGCTTTGGAATGGGCAACTAGCTTCATTTTTTCTGACTGACTGACTTCTTGACAATTCAAAAGTGCCTGTAAATGGTTTAATTGAAATAAATGCTTTGAGTTTGAGTTAAAGTGTTTTAAGGAAAAAAAAGTTATTATGTATTTAATTATTTATTTAATTGTAAGACGAATAACGCTCTCTAGTATAGTTATAAGAAACTCCATTTTCACAATCATGTAAAGGATTTTTTTTGCCAACATCTCTATCTCCCATCATGTTCGTATGCACTCCCTTCTTAGAAATGCATAGTTCATTATTCCCATTAATTTGGGACTATTGACAATTTTATTATTATCAGTGGTCGTCTTAGTTGTCACCCCATTTTTAGCTATATCGTCTTTCACACAGTTCATCCACTGTTTCTTTGTTCTTTGGTTAGGTGCACCCACTATTTTCCAGTTAATAGAAGGACGGCCGCGCCATACGAGTTCTAGGTCGTAGGTTCGAACCCAGGCCCCCTCTCTGTGACAGGGAATGGGCCGTAATCCACCACGTGGGCCCATTGCGGGTTGGTAGGCGTCAAAGGTCCTCAAGATGTTTTCCTTTCACCGTTTTGATGAAATAGTGGTAAAAGCACGTGGTAATGAAATAATTTACACAAAGTAAAACGCTTGCCATGTCTGGGTTCGAACCTACGACCTACAACTCGTAAGTCGGCCCCGTTTCCACTGCGCCACCACACATTGAACGGAATATTAATTCAATAACTTATATTACGCCACGCCAGTTGTTATAACCTCAAGGTTAATGATCTATAGTATACTATGCCCATGCCAGATTATTGCTATTGTTTTACACTAAATAAATACCCGTAAATGTTAAGGTATTATGTTATGTATCATTATAATACGCATTTAAATACTATGATTAAAAGTGTTTATGTACCTATAACTACCTACAAAGAAACGATTAATAGCAAAGAGAGATTGTATAGTCATTGATTGATAGACTGCGTGAATGATGATATGGTTAGAAAGGGGGTGACTACCGAGATGACGACTACTAGAGAAGTACGGATGAAAAAAAAATACATGTTGCACCGACCGCAAATAAATTGGGATAAAGGCAGGAGAATGATGACGTTATAGCGGCGGTAAGACCCGTCATGGAGGCGTGTATCGAAAGGCGGCATAGCGCCCTCAGCTTCCGGCTGATGCAGGTACTTTCTGACCACGGCTGCTTTGGGAAGTACCTGTGTCGTATAGGTCGGTGTGTCACCACTGTGCGGCTTGCCCTGATGATACGGCGCAGCACACGTAGGAGGAGTGACCAGCTTGGGCAGGGCTGCGCCGTGACCTCATCGCGGCAATAGGCGGAAGCGATCTCTCGCTCCCGGCCGTCGCTCAATCGATGGTCGAGAACGGGAGCGCATGGGACGGAGTTGCCTCCTTTTGCGAGGATGTCATGTCTGCAAAGGAGGCGGCCGAGCGGGAGAGAGAAGCCGCATCCTCTCTTTCCTCCCGCAGGAGACGCATCGGGCGCTCGAGAAGGGCGCAAAACGATCTGCAACCTCCATGAGAGGTGGCCTGCGGTCGGCGGACTAGGGGCGGCCGGGCCGTCGTCCGATCAGACAGGCCCGAGTTGGCGCCGTAGTGTTCCACGTGCGCCACTCGAGAGTGGGTGCGGCTATTATAGGAATGGGCGCACGGGGAGGTGGGACCCGCTGAGGAACAGCGGGTCGAGGCTTGCCGGGGGAGCGGTGAATGCTTAAAATGCGAATCCCGCACCCCCGGCTATAGGTAGAGGTGGAACACCGCGGTGGTTTTAGCCGGTAAGAGTCCGGCATGCCCCTCTGTCACCCCCACGATGGAGGAAGATGAAGTCCATGAGGATTTCCACAGCGCAAAAAAAAACGGAAAATGATGATAACGATGTACAGGCGCCAGCACATATCAAACTACCCGAAACTGTCAAATTTTCCTAATCAACCTTGGACCTTATAATGTAGCAATAAAGATGAAAATCTATTTAAAAAAATTGACAGATTGTAGTAGCTTGATGTGCTGGCGTCTGTACCTACCTAAATCGTATGGTTCTGTATCGTAATGCTGTGGTGATTATGCTTCGCTACCAGGTGGTAGGTTCAGTCCCTGCGTCCGAGATCGGGTAGCTTTATTAAAAAAGCAGGTATCCTCTCACTCAATACCTAATATCAAAAATAATCATCCCTCAAAGATCCTTTTGTAAGCTCACTTAAAAATGACACATATGTACTTATATCAAAATACACTGTTTAAATTAGATCCGAGCCTGCGGGCAGTGGCGTGCAATCGTGCATTGGTTTTCAGAATAGGTAGGCACTAGGTCGGGTCTAGTCTAGGCAAAGAACGCGGTCACTAATCAGAAAAAAAAGTAAGGTCAAAAGTGTGGTTATTTGAGTAGGCATGTCTAATTAAGCATGTTAAATTGCGAAGGTCGAACGTCATGGTATTACGCGGGAGACGTACGTATTTTTAATTTTGTCGTAACAATGTGCGAATAGTACGGGAGCCGAGTAGGTCGTAGGACGCGCGTGTTTGTAGATTTTGTTTTTTGTTAGGATGATAATTTAGTGAGTTTCTTAATTGTGGGGCACACACTAAAATGTAATTGACAGGCTTAATGTTGATATATCAAGGTAGGCACTGCTTATATGCCTATATGCAATGCACGCCACTGCCTGCGGGGTAGGTAATTGCGTAACGCACTATCAGTAGCAATGGCTTTCATTTTGACGCAGTTCAACTTTTTTTAATGTACAACATGTACATAATCAGCCTATAATGTTTCCACTGCTGGGACGCAGGCCTCTCTCTTCGAAAGGGAGTGGGCTACATTGCACGCACGTGGGCCCAGTGCGGGTTGGTAGATGTCACATGTCTTCGAATTTTTGGTTCTGTGACATGCCGGTTTCCTCACGGTGTTTTCCTTCACCGTTTTGAGAGCAGTAGTGATGAAATTATTAACACAAAGTAAAGCGCCTGCCTGGGTTCGAACCCACGACCTAACTCTATGTCGGGGTCGCCAGTCGTTGCCACTGAGCCACTAGGTACCTACTGCTCTTTTTAATGTACTTTTTTTTTTAAACTGTTTTGTCCCACTGCTGGGTAAGGTCTCTTCCAATTCTCTTTATCTTTCGTCTTCTCCGGCCAATCGGTCAGGAACGAGTCCAAATCGTCACGTCAGCGTTTCTCTGACCTGCTTCGGTGACGACGCCCGTCTTCAGGCGCCCACTGTGAGAATATAGCAACTTGATAATTAAGTAAATATTGTTATAATTAATTAATGACCGATTGAATAAGTAAATGATGTTTTAATGCTAATAAGGAACATCCAGCTGAATACATATGAGACCAGACCATTTGTTTTTGTCTCCAATTTAAGTTATTTTTAATTTAATTACTTAAAAAATTTCGGTAATCATTATAATCTATACTAATAATGAAGCTGAAGAGTTCGTTTTTTTGTTTGAACGCGGTAATCTCAAGAACTAAGTACGACTTAGAAAAAAATATTTTTGCATTTGCTAACCCAATTCTTGAGGAAGGTTATGGGCTATTAACACTACGACACCGAGGAGCTGAGCAAAAAAAAAATAAAACAGTAAGAACGCTAAGCGAAAACGAAGTGGCCGAGGGAGTCTCATAAAATTGTAAGTAACTATTATTTTAGTACTATTGTGTATTTTATGATTTCCACGCGAACGAAGCCACGGGTCAAAGTTAGTAAATATGGCGACGATTTATACTTATCAAAAATACAGAACAGACTCATTGGGCCCTAGCCTAGATATAAGTACTATAAGTGCTTCGCCAGACTGCAAACGCGGGCACGGGGCGGGCGCGGCGCGGCGTACTCAAAAATAAGAACTTCATTTGAGCGTACATAGTGGGCACGCGGGCGCGGTGAGCGGCGCGGGCTGCTTGGCGTGGGGAGCGTGCGGGCAACTCACGCCATAGCTCGTTCATACAAGCGGCCGCAGTGAGTGCGCGGGCCCGGGCGGCCCGCGCGGGGACCGGTGTTCTCAAAGTAGTTCGAGCTTTTTTCTGGTAAAAATAAGTCTTCTTCATCCATATTATATTTTGACAAATACTGGACACGACCACCGCGCTCGACTGCGGACAGGCAGATCGCGTGCGTTTCCGCACATGCGCCGCTCCCCGCCCCGCGCTGCCAGTCTGGCCGAACACTAAGGTAGCTCGCATTATAAGATAGTATTTAAGTGTAGGTTGACTAGTCACTAGGTTGTGGCCAAAGGAACATGAAAGTAGAAAATGATGTAAAAACGTGTTCCTAGGTTCCTAGCTAAAAATGTACGGTGAATTGCTGTTTTTCTTTTTCCTGAATTGGAAGGAAACCTAGGCACTTACGGTAGTAGTACCTGTTTTCTAAGCTTTTTTTTACCAAAAATCAACTATGTTTGGGTCGGCTTCTAGTCTAACCGGATGCAGCTGAATATCAGTATTTTACATAGAGCGACTGCCTATCTGACCTCCACAACCCAGTTTCCAAGTAACATATTGACACCCTTGTCCGTTTGGTAAGAAGAGTCACAGAGCATGTAAACTTTTAAGAAGAGTTTGAGCCTCTGACTAACCGTATCGACAGTCAAAGATCAACGAATGACAGCTGACAGCCGGAAACAACACACGGTGGCAAGGTTTTTTTTATTTCAACCTTTACAAAAACCACAAAAAAAAATGAAAGTGCTACAATTAGTTACTTATAAACAATTTCGACATTGATTTGAGAATTTGTCCTTAGCCTCGTCCGCACAGTGTATCTACCTGCCTATTAAAAATAAAAATCGCACCGGTTTCGTAATCTGATCCTGACCGAATCGTTTTAGTGATTAAGTATAATAATTTCAATGGTCTTAATTAATTACCTAATTAATAGATACAAATAGATATTCAAAATCTACGTAGAAAAGCTAGTTTTGCTACAAAATCTTGCGTAGGTATTGCGTGTCTTTTAAGTAAGTATCTAAAATAAAGTGTGAATATTTATAAGCAGTTGGGCAGATTGGCGCCAGGAGTATATGAATAGGCATAAGTTTCTTAGGAAATAAGTAGCAAATTACTGATCAATATCTAACATGGTAGGTCTAAACGGACTTGTACCCACCAGTAGTATACATACCTAATCTATGCACCTACTTAACTCTTTAATTTCGTTTTTTAAATATATCGATTATAAGTATATTATTGGCGCCGATTCCCTTTTTCACAAACTAAACTAAAGTTCAGTGCATCTATTTCTATTTCATTAAGAAATATTAGTTATATCAATGAGTTTAGTCCTGTCAAATCAAGATACTCCATAGACAAGTTTAGACGTGATTAAAAAATTGGCTACTAAAAATACGTCAATTTAGGTATGTCAGGCGCTGACTAATTTAACAGGACTAAACTAATATTTATGTTCTGTCCTTTGCACTGAACTTAAATTTAGTTTAGTTTGTGAGTGAACAAGGGAATGGGCGCCCCATTATCTTTCATCCCAGAGTGAATGAACCGCCACTAAAAAAGATTAGGAACTATTAGGAAGTTGCTTTGATTTAAAAGAGTGTCCATGGAGTTTCTTGCACGTTCTTCTCCATAGGTACCTACGCTTTGGAATGGGCAACTAGCTTCATTTTTTCTGACTGACTGACTTCTTGACAATTCAAAAGTGCCTGTAAATGGTTTAATTGAAATAAATGCTTTGAGTTTGAGATGCTCTATTTCGATAAGCAATCAACTAATTAGTACCTATAGTCATCCAGGTTCCACGGATGATGGACTGATCATAGATTAGGTACTAATAAGTGCATGCTAAGTAAAACGGATGTTAACCTAAGTAGGTACCAACATAATCTTCAGCCTCGTTGAGCTTCAACCTCGTCAAGACCGCCTGTGTTCTACGGTATGTACTGGATTTGGTCCGCGGGATGACGACAGTGTTAGGGTATAGGTATCTACAGGGTGAATTTTCCAAGTGGGCGTGGATGGCCAAATCCGAAACTATGAGGAATAGCGAAAAGTATTCAAAGGAGTCACGGGCTCGATTTTGATGAAAACTAATACTGCATCATTGGATTTTTGAAAAATCAATATTTCCAGGCAGAAATCAAACCTAGGTATTGAATTTGATTTTAAAAAACACATGCTGTATTATTACACCATTCGATAGTGTCCCTAATAAGGATCAAATTCTGGGAAGTAATAACATACGGAAAACTTAAGGAAAATGTTGAATTTCAATAAACTGCTTCTTACTGGTTCGAAAGGATGCTCAATATTTTTATTAACACACACCCGCTGACCCGCGGCGCAGTCATCTTCACAACATTATGTTCTACATTCAAATTTTGAATGCAGTACAATCCTTGAGACGTCTAATAGAGGTATGAGGAACAGAGTTTAAAGCGTTGTGGATACCGCTACACGTCGAATCCAGCTATGTATTGAAAAATCATTTAAGGTTTAATAGGTAGGTAACATAAGAAAAATAAAAAGTATTTAGTTAAAAATTAGCTCTTTTCTTTAGTTTCCTACGGCTGTGCAAATATCGATACACATGTAAACATCACACAAGTGTCGTGAGAACCAAACGGACTCAAAACATGTTTTGCTTTGCCTAAAAAACTAAGCCAGTGCCTAATGGATAGGTTGATATAATAGTAGAGTATCGTGTATTTCACGGAAGCATCTAATATTGTCATCACAACAATGACTTTGTAATAGTTGCTAGGTTACATTTAAATTCGTCAATTTGTAAAAATAATGACAAATGAAGGCGGGATAATTAGAGACTGGCTTGATATTTTACCGTTTGGTATACCTAGTGTTATTTTGATCGCCATACATGTAATTGCTAAAAATAAAAATGAACGTAGCGCCTTACAAAATGTTCATAGCTACAAGTTGCCAGAACTAATTATGCTTAGAAATACAGCACATTGAGAGGCCAATTCTTTCCTGGAATTCACTTAATTCACCTAGGTGCATTAACTATACTATGCTAAATCGAAATCTACTTCTGATTCAAGTCTATATAAACTATTTGATTTGTTTTAACCTTTTAACCGACTTTATATCAGTTGTCGTGCCCCCAGCGCCCAAAAAAAAAAAAAAACGAAAAATAAATACCGATGAAACGAGCTGTGATGATGTAATAATAATACAGATTAAATGAGCTGTGTTATTTGGTCGTATATATACGACTCTGGCGGAATGGACACGAAAATATTTGTCGGATTCCGACGTAAGCGGTTAAAAGGTTAAACACTCACACAACATCACGAGAGGTAGATCAGAAAACGATTCTGGTTTTTGCACGAGGGGTCGCATCCGCACGTCTATTCTTAAACCGGTCAAGGACCGCGGTCCGCCCATTTGCGACGAAACAATAGAAAATCAATTGTATCTCATTAGCGGAGCTTGACAGATTAATAACAAATACTTATAGAATAATAACCACGCCATTGCCACGATCTCATTATTGATTGCAAATATATCATAGGCCCTCCTGTAACAACAATAAAACAACAACCATAGACATAATTCAGATTTTATTTAACAGTTAACAAGAGCTATAAATAATAAATAACAGCGTTAATTTACTTACTATTTCAAATTAACAAAACATAGGTAATATAGAGTCGTATAGAATCAAAAACAGCAATCTGTCATTTTAACTAAAATCAAGTTATATATAGGGCAACACTGTTCCATTAGAATATTCTTTGCTTATTTAATAACATCGTATCAAAAACAGCAAATTACAACCGAAAATTGAACTTCAAAAACTGTGTTAGTATCAAATACAGCAATATACTGACGATAAGTTTCAAAGACAGCAATCTGTGAGTGTCAGCCAATCACAAGCGTTGCTTCGGTTGTGCGTCAAAATGGCGTCCGCGTTGTTTTTGTTGTGAGTTTTGTGCGTGTATTTTCTTGTTTTATTATAAAAATAACGTTGAAAAGTTAGTTTTAACATTAAAAAACTGGACATGGAGGTGCACCCCACGCGTGTTAATAATAAGTTTGCACGAAAGAAAAAAAGAGATCCTACAAAATGGAAAACAAATATTGCGAAATGTTTGAGGTATGTACTAACATTGTTTTAACGTAGGGCTGTCACAACACATTAAATTGGTTTACACTTAATGAATGTTGAGTTCATATTGAAATTATCAAAATAAATTTTAATTGAATACGCATTATTATTTTAAATCAGTTTTGGATTTCTTTATTTTATACACTATTTTGTAATTTAGTTTACCTAACATAATTATGTTAACATGCTTTGTTTTTCTTTTTAGATATTCGTCAAAAGGCATGCCAACCCGAGTATGCGAACATAATACGAAAGCATTGAAATGTGCAACATTGACAATGAATAATTTATCAAAAATACATCGGGATTTTTATAAGAACTCGACAAAGCATGAGCAAAATATAATTCTTTTCAAACTGTGTTCAATAAAAGAAACTCAAAAAAGACCTAACTTTAAAGGCAAAAAGAAATTTAAAACTAACTATTCCGTATTCATTAACAAAAAGAGGGTGCCAATCTGCCAAAAATTTTTTCTGAGTATTTTTGGCATTAAAAAGTATAGAGTGGAGTACTTGATGAAAAAGTTTTATGAAACGGGAGAATTTCCTCGTGAAGCTCGTGGAGGTGATCGGAAGACTGAAAAGTACGCAGAGAAAAAAGAATCTGTTCATCATTTTATTCAAAGTCTCAAATGTATAGAGTCTCATTATTGCCGAAAAAGCAAGGAAGCTGAAAGAAAATACTTGCCATGTGAGTTGAATATTAAAAAACTTTACCTAATGTATAACACTGACCAGCGTAATGCACAACTTGGGGTAAAATTATCATACTTTCGGTATATTTTCAACACTGAATATAATTTAGGCTTCGGCACACCACAAACGGATGTTTGTTCAAAATGTCTAGAACTAAAAGAAAAGATCAAAATGGAAAAAGACGAAAATAAAAAGAAAATATTTATGACAGAGAAGAGGGTTCATTCTTTGAGAGCGAAATCATTTTTTGAAAACTTGAGAGACACTACACCTGGTTTGAAAATAATATCTTTTGATTTCCAAAAAAATTTACCGTTACCAAAGGTGCCTGACCAATCATGCTATTATAGCCGACAATTATATTTCTACAATTTAGCCGTAGTTGAAGGGCATTCAAATTTGCCTCTAAATAAAGAGCGTGTATTCTCTTATTATTGTACAGAAGACGAGTTTAGCAAAAATGCGAATTTGGTGGCATCTGCAGTTTATGACCGGCTTTGTAAAACTGATAAAACGGGCATAACAAGAATTCGTTTGGTTGCAGACGGATGCGGCGGGCAAAACAAAAATTGTATTTTAATTGGTATGTGCTGCAAATGGCTATTAGAAAATAGAAACATTAAGAGTTTAGAAGTCATTTTTCCTGTCACCGGTCATTCCTTTATGCCTGCTGATCGCTTTTTTGGAGTTATAGAAAAAAAGCTGCGTAAAATGGAGGTAGTACTTCATCCCAAAGAAATCATAGATATTGTGTCTGAAAACGCATCTTTAGTAAAATTTGGTGAAGATTGTACGGTTTTTGACTGGAAGACATCTATCAAAGACATCGTAAAACCCACCACAACTTGGAATATTCAATTCAACCAGTGTAAAAGATTTATTCTGCGTCGTTCAAAAAAACCTGGTAACGTGCTTGTGAGGGGCGAAATATATTATAAAAGTGACGTAGCTACCGCTCAAAATATTTGCAGACCACGAAAACTTATGAATATGATAAATCCGATTATACTGCCCAGCATAGTTGCTGTTAATAAAAGTAAATTAAGTGATGTGAATAAATTACTGAGCAAACATTTTGGTACCGAATGGCAAGGCTTATTGGAATTAAGTTTTTATAAAGAAATATTACTAAGACAGGAGACCTTACAAGAAACGCCTTCTGAAGATATATACTGTGATGAAGAAGTTCAGGAACCTGCCGAACTTCGAATTTAATTTTGTGAAATAAATAAAAATTAAACATCTTTGTGAATTTTAATTTGAGTGACAACCCTAAATTACGTGTTGCATTATTATAATCAAAGACAGCAATCTTTGACATAGCTATTAACAAAAGCAGCAATCTGGTGTTTGTTTAGAATCAAATCCAGCAATATTTAAATGTAAGTATCAAAAACAGCAATCTGAAAAATTAATTAATTTTTTATTAAGGGGTTTGAAGGTTTTGGCCCTAAAATCAGCCGCCATTTTGATTTTTTTTCAGAATCGCGGTGCACAACAAAAATTATATATTTAGATAGAGGACACTTATACGAACAAAAAATGTTAAATAACATAATATCCTAAGCGTCAGGTTTCGGAGTTATTCACCGAAATATAAGTCGAAAACAACAAGGATTTTTTTGTTTTTTTTCCCTCCAGGTAAGCATATTGGACTATTGAGGTAATAGAAACGTTATGAAACCTTTATGGAGAAGAAACAAATGAAGAATAGACATTTTTTAAATAAATAATTAAACACGGCAATTTATAGTTCGTTTTTTAATCCCAGAGACTAATCTGACAAGTGTAAAGTCAAACTTCTATGCTAAAAAAAAACGAAAACACAAAAGACTTAAATGTCAGGTTAGTCTCTGGGATTAAAAAACGAACTATAAATAGCCGTTTTTAATTATTTGTTTAAAAAATGTCTATTCTTCATTTGTTTCTTCTCCATAAAGGTTTCATAACGTTTCTATTACCCCAATAGTTCAATATGCTTTCCAAGAGGGAAAAAAAACAAAAAAATCCTTGTTGTTTTCGACTTATATTTCGGTGAATAACTCCGAAACCTGACGCTTTAGGATATTATGTTATATAACATTTTTTGTTTGTATAAGCGTCCTCTATCTAAATATATAACTTTTGTTGTACACCGCGATTCTGAAAAAAAATCAAAATGGCGGCCGACCTTAGGGCCACCCTCCATACAAAAATCTTCTAACCCCTTTTTCTAAATGCAATCTACCCAATGTAATATTTAAATAAAATGCAAACCTTTAATTTACCAAATTAAATCATAAATGATGAATTTATCAACTTTAATAAAGAATTACATGTTTTTTTTTATTTACCACTAATTAGTGAAATGTCAGATTGCTGTTTTTGTTTCTATACGACTCATATATAATACCAACAAAAAATAAACTTTAGTTTCGTCAAATTAAAAAAAAGATTCGCTAGTTATCATACTTTGGAATTGTATATCACAGACTATAAAACGTATCTAAATAAGCATTTGTAATGTTTTTTTCACAGGTTTGCTGCCATAATAAATTATTATACATCCGTCATAAGACGAACATTGCAAATATGAGGGGAAATTCCCGTATTTTTAAGAACATTCGCGTTCTAATCTCAATCGCAATCTGTCAAAAATAAAATCAATTTTAAATACATTTTTGACAAGATTTTGATATTGACTGCCGCTGAGATGAGATTGTGACTTGAATTTAAACGCTTTTTAAGCACGAGAATTATTGGCAGAATTATTTCTGAAATATTCTTCACGTCAACAAGATAAACTGCACAATGCAAATGTCAAATAGATGGAGATTACAAATCCAATAAATTTTTAAATTCTCTCCAAATATACTTAATTGTAAAACATTTAACTTATTTTAAGGACACTTTACAGATCCTTTGTCCGCCATTAATTAAACATTATTGCAAAGCTTTGCTAGTAACTATAGCCATTCCAGTATATTAGGACTAAATAATACTGTCAGAATTATTATCATATTATTATACGTCTTTGTAACATTACAAATCTAAAACAGTTCTATAAAAATTGACCTTATAAGGTGAATTAATTCATAAAATAATTCGCTAATTGTACGTTTTTCCAATTGTATAGATTCAAGATTTCATCAGTGTTGCCATGTACAGTCACGACCATAAGTATGTATACACTTGGCTTTATTTAAAGGCGATTTTCTCCTTTATTTATGAATGGAATCTTATGTTATTACGAACATAGTATTTTAGAACCCATACGTTTATGTAAAGTGTTGTATTTCAACGTTGTAGTATTTCACGAAAAAATCGCAATTGCAACTTGCCAAGTGTTGACATATTAGTGCTCGTGACTGTACTAGGTGTACTCACTGATGAGTCAATTTCCTTTCCTAAATAAAATCTAATTTGGTGTAATTTTTAGTGCCTTTTAAAGCTTTATTTCTAACACATAAAGATCTAGTAAATGATCTAGTAAATCTACATTCACAATTTGCATGAACACTTTTCTAATTGAAAACCACTACAACCTTTTGCTTTCTATTCGTGATCCCAAACATATATGCAAGAACTCAAGAGTGTGATGAAATTACTTGACGAGAAGCCATGCACACTTTATTTCTATCAAAATGAAAAATAAACCAACACGATATTATTAAGTGGGTAGAGCAGTCTTGCAAAAAAAAACTCGTCATCATTGATATACCGTTTTAAGGCGATATCACTGGGATTAGCCTAAGAACACTTTAGTGAGAGATTACACAAACCTTCTGAACTTAAACTCCAGATCTTGCTAACAGATTCATACATTATTATATTACAGTTCGTTATATTACATACATTCATAGGCCGCGTCCTAATAGAAAAAGCGATCGTCGCGCAAATACGCATTCGTCGCGCTCATATACGATACTTTTTGTTCGGTGGTCGCGCCGACAGAGGGCGCCTTCCGGTTGACATAATATATGATGCAACCATCGCATATTCGCGCGACGATCGCCGTCTATTAGGACGCGGGGTTATGCTGGTCGCACATTCGCAACTTAGCTCGGATTCTTAATCGGTTGCTAAAGCAACGAAATCGACCGACCACAAATATCATTATAAACGAGAAGATGCAAGCGCCAGGTTGCATTCATGTGCCAATACAAAATCGAGTGAAGCAAATAGTCCTTCATACAGTCCAATGTGCGTCCACCCTTAAACATCTTATCGTTATTTTATTTATATGTTACCGGCCAAACTCGATTTTAGGATGAACTAGCTTCGCCTATGCCAAACCAGTTCTTAGGCGACGTAGGATGCAAGAGCGAGCGAAGGACACCCTGAGGTTAGGTTTGGTTAGGTTACTTTGGGGGACCAAGGGTGCCCAGACACGGGGTCGTCTGGCGCCCATGTGCTGGTTTGGTCCCTGGGGTGGTCACGGCGTGCTATGTGTTCTGGTGCGCCGGTGATGGGGAATACTCCCCAGAGGAGGGTCCGGTGACGGACAGCCGCGGCGGGTTCACGGATGAGTGCTAACGCGTGCCCGTGTTCCCGCCGTAACCGGCAGAGGAGGACACCGTGGAGTTTTATTGGGTTGGAGTCCCACATAACTGCACTATCTCTCCGTGGTAGTGCAGAATGCATGAGCATTAGGTACTCCACGAAAAAAAAAAATAAAGAAAAAGAGGTTACTTTAAACCTTTTCCGCAGAAATGGGCTCCATCGATATAGGATGCAAGAGCGAGGGAGAACTGGTTTGGCCTAGGCGAAACTAGTTCATCCTAAAATCGGGTTTGGCCGGTAACATTTTATATAAGTTTGTAGGCGTTCTGTGGGGTTCTTACTTAGCAGTACGAACGCCTAAATGATAATTGGTATTGCAAACACATAGTGACCATGTCCCTAATGTGTGATGTTCGCTCTTGGAGCTCATACTGTTAAACATAATCTGCCAAGCTTTTCCCCAACCATGCTCAGGTCAGCTTCCAGTTTAACCGGATGCAGTTAGAATACCAGTATGTTACATGGAGTGACTACCTATCTGACCTCCACAACCCAGTTACTGGGTAACACGATACCCCATGGTAAGACTGGTTATCAGACATTCTGACTACCCGTAACGACTGTAAAAGATCCACGAATGACAGCCGGGACCAAAGACTTAACGTGCTTTCCGAGGCACGGAGCACTCTTGGTATTTAATTACTTGGTACCGCCCATCCATGGACCAACGCGCCGGCAAGCGTAGCATAGCCTTGATCGATTAACGTGGCTACTTACCAGCAACGGGCTGATAAGTAGCCATTAGCCTCTATAAATTCATTCTGTAAACATGACATACCTAAATATATGATATTATGTTTAGTAATTGGCTAGCTTAGGTACTTTAAATATATGGCAGTATGTGGTAACGATCAATACTTATTGTAAATATTGGACACTGGCATAAATGGAAGAATATGTATAGAAAAATAAATAATACTTCGCATAGAAGACAAAATGGACCATGCCATTGTCAGGATTGCAGCCGGTACAATGCTGCCCCGAAAGGGTAGGGAAACTGCAAAAGCGCGAAATTAAACGCTTTCGGAGCAGCACGCGTAGCATGACCACAATAAAAACGTTGCTTAATTAAAGTTAAGTAGTGATTAGCCACTGTTTAACCATACATTTCTGACGTTTAAACGTCACTTAAATCATCGTTTTATAAACCTCGTATTCGTTTGTATGAAACTGACAGGTGTCAAGAACGCATTCTCTCTTCAAGTAAAATCAAAGTGTGCTCTATAAATCATGCCCTGGGACACATCGAAACTTTCCTCGTTCATTTATATTTTTTCGTATGGCACAACAGTATCAAAATATCTACAGGGCATTCCACGAACTTGTTAGCTGCTGCCCTTAAAACTAAGTTCTACTCGCACCACAAATCATTAACTGCATATTTAGCTCTTAAACGAATTCAAAACATCGTACTATTTCTGTCAATCGTTTGAAGAAGACAGAGACAACGATATTTCAAATTCATCTAGCGTTAAGGGGGAAGCGCCAGGGTAGCCCGCGAAATTCAAAATATTGATTGATAAGTACTTTATAAATAGTAATTTCATAGGGTCATAAGAGGGTGTATTGATGATTTTAATAATTATAATTCTGTAAATACATACATTATATTTTGTTCAACATACAACTTGACATTGACCTGCAAATTGCAAAAAATGTAAGAAAATTTGGATTTCGCGGGCTACCCTGGCGCTTGCCTCTTAATGATTTATGGTGTAAGTGAGCCTTAAAGTTTGACAAATGAATAAAGCCTTAAACAAAGAGGCTCAACTGCTCAGAGTCCCCTTAAAAGTCGTCGGTACGTGTTGTCCATAAACCACGTGGTGCTGTCGTCAATTGGCTTGACTATCAAGGGAATGGAAGCCAGGCTCACGCCCACGGCAAGCCAGTTCCGAGTCCTCCGAGGCACCTTAGTGTACTTTCTCATAACTTCTGTCGAGTAGAAGCATAACCTGAAAAGTAGAAAAAAAAAGGGTTAATACCACTTTTCTAAGCAATCGTGGTCCAGAAATAGTTTTTGTACATAAGGTTGTATTTGTTTTGTTTAATTCTTATACACTTGCGTGCAAAAAATCGACCCACCCCATTTTCTTCGATTTGAAACAATATAATTCAACAAGTTTTACAAAACAATAACCTAATATTTGTATATTAAAACCTTCCTGAAAGTATGTAGATTACATTAGTGAAAGAATTATCAAAACTAATTCATTAGTTTTTGAGAAAATCGCATCGAAAATTTAATATGGGTGTTGAATAAAGAACCTCCTTTATTTTTAAAGTCCGTTAACAAAGTCAAGTTCAATTTTGATGAAACAAACAGAAATAAACAAAATTTAACGTTTGTCAATTTCATTGCCAAAAAAAGTCATGTAGTTTTTAGAGCTAAATTGAGTGATGAGGACATCTGAAGTCAAAGTCAAAGTCAAAGTCAAAAGTCAAAGCATTTATTTCAAATAGGCACATAAAAGGCACTTTTGAACGTCAAAAATTATCTTAAAATAGAATTGATTCTAGTCGCCCATTCCAAAAGGTAGTTTTCGTATGGAGAAGAACGGGCAAGAAACTCCACCGTTACTCTTTTAAAATGTTTAGGTACAATATTTTGCATGGGTACATTAATTATATAATAACATGTGAGGACGATGCACCTACAATAAAATTACTATACCACAATAGGTAAAAGAATTAAAAACGAAACCATGACATATAAATTAATTATCTGATAGATACATGGTGCTCACATATTTACAAACATGGTACAAGCAAAACGATTTTAATTAAAAAACAAAATACAAGTAATAAGTCAGGGTGTGAGTAATAAATGTAAAAAAAAAAAGAATTAAAAAAATTTACAATTAAATTAGCAACCAGTTTGATTTTGTCTAGACTCTAGATTGTCCTATGGAGCAGGACCAGCATGTTTCCAAGCGTTCTTATCTTGGATATAATCTTCTAATTTATAGTATGCTTGTTTACAAAGTGTACGTTTAATGTGAGTTTTAAATTTTCTTTCATTTAATTGCAATATATCACAAGGTATTTTATTGTAACATTTAACACAGTACCCCATAAAAGATGTATGTACTTTGGCTAATCTGAAAAATGGTTGATGTATTTTATCTTTATTTCTTGTATTAAAGTTATGTCTATCGCTTATTTTATTAAAAAGATGTAGATTTTTTCTTACATACATAATATTTTCATAAATGAATTGGCAAGGTACCGTCATAATATTAATCCTTTTAAATAGTTCCCTGAGAGATTCGCGGCGACGTAGATTATAAATGGCTCTGACAGCTCTCTTTTGCAAAATAAAGATGGATTCAATGTCAGCAGCTCGACCCCATAGTAAAATGCCGTACGACATAATGCTGTGAAAGTAGCTAAAATAGACTAAACGCGCGGTTTCTACATCTGTTAACTGTCTTATCTTCCTAACAGCATAAGCGGCCGAGCTAAGCCGCCCCGCAAGAGATGTTATGTGAGGTCCCCATTGTAATTTCTCGTCTAGCGTGATTCCCAGGAAAACCGTTTGATCAACAAATTCTAGTTTTTCTCCATTCAGTATGATGTGAAGAATCGAGTCGATCTTGTGAAGAATATTGCTTTTATCAAAATATAGCGTATGTTCAAATAAACTGTACCTTTCCTACCTTCACACAATATAAAATAATGAATTATATTCATTACGATATTTGAGATATCGTGTCTCAAATGGAGAGCATGGGGTGGGCTAATTTTTTTGCATGCAAGTGTATGTATGGTTTAAAATGTAGATATAGAGAAAACCTATTTCTTATGCAGATCTACTACTTCAATATTATTATAGAGTCATCTCTAACGAGGATGGATGAGTGAACTTTAAACCCTCATGGGTTTAAAGCTCACTCATCCTCCGTAGAAATGGGAGGATTCTCCGACCAGGCGGATGCCGTGTCTGGTGGGCAACTACCCGCTGATTTTTTTTTAGTGGCATCTCGCAGTTCACCTCTGCTTAACGGGACTTGCCTGTGGACGCCTCAATAAATTAAGGCCTCCAGCCAGGTCTTAAAAAACTTAAAAACTAAGCCACATCACGCTAAGGGCACCCCCTGTAGGGTACGGACCTCGGCTTAAGGCGCCGCTGGGAGAGGGCTGCAAGGGACAGGCAGGATCGGATTATTCAACGATTAATGTCAGGGCATTGTATACAGTACAGGGTTACTGGTTAATCGACCTATTCCTGTTAGGAAGTTATAGGGGAGGTTATTATCGATGAATCAGACCAATAAGTCCCTGATCAAACGTGAACCATTTATGAGAAAAATTACGTTTAAGTTTTTTTTAGTTTACGGGGTTTTAAAAATTAATTTTAAAAAAGTATTGGCTGTAACTAATTTTTTATTTTTCCTCGATTAAAAGACATAACAAGCGTTCATTATCAACACAAAAACTAGAACTGTATGCCCACATTAGAAAATACCAGGCGGAAACATCATACATTTTAATTAATACAAGTTCCAAAAGTACACAAAAAACAAAAAATCCTTTGCTTAGTTTAGACAAACAACACGGTTACACAGACAGACACTAAAAGCGACATTAAATCATAACATGTATAGAGTACCTGTTAATAAAATATCCAGGTATAACAACAGACGCCAGCGTCTGCCATATCAGAGCGTCTACTCCCTCTATCAACACGGCTTTTGGTCGCCCATCTTTCTGCGTTCAGAAATTACATATTAATCATCAATACAACTGCCTTATAAGTATTTTTACATACTAATCATAAATAAAACTGCCCTATTTTTTTTAAACCAATGTGCTCCCACTTTTCTTAAATAAAGTTACCGGTATAATCTGAACTAGTACCAAATAAAATTTCCAAATACCTAGTTAGTATTCCAGATAGTTAATTTAATAGGCGTTAAAAAGGTTACAAGGTTCCTCATACAAATATGAGATTTGAGGTATATGCTGGGTACCTGAATTTGGTATAACATGGCAGATACATTGTGAAAACAAAAAATAAAATAGGTACAGAAGTACACAATTATAAAGTGTACATAATTTAGAACCTTTCAGTGTAAAGATAGGAAACAACTATTAATAATAAGTAAATGATAATCATTTACACATACTTGATATGATTTGTATCCTTTGTCCACAGTATCAGCAATTGTATAACCAACCGCAACTGCATAGGAGGTGTGTACAACATTTCTGGAGAAAATTGGGCGGAAGGACTCCCCAACCTCGTTGGCATACCCTGAAACATGGACCTGTTTAGTGAACGATACATAACGCGGGATGAAGGGTGAGTACAAGCACATGTTAATGTTTTATTTAAAGCTTTTCTGCCAAGGATAATCAACCAACGATAATGGTTTGACAACTGATAATATTAAAAACCTGTGTGACAGACATACAAAAAAGGGGTATATTAACCAGTTAAATGCCGTAATTACAGAAAGACAATTAAAGCGCTATTGTGTCTCGCATGGATAAACATTCAAGCATACAAAGGTTTAAAAAGTTACATTTTTTTTAATTTGTTTTGTACCATAAATATAAGAACTTTAGGCATTATATTAATGAAATAGTTAGTGACGGAGTTACAGTACTGAAGAAGTATAATGAAGAAACAAATTTAATATTACAAAGTGGAAAATTAATAGACTTGAAACAAATTTGCCCTTGAGAACTGTTCTCAAGTGATTCAATTGAGCTGTAATACTGCACCTAGTTTCCTTTCAACTAACAACTAGGTACACTTTATCTTTTAAAATCTATGAGGCCACAATATAACTAGAAAATGGGTCAAACTGTCTGAAGTCCTAATACCTATTGATCATAGTTTAATCTTCAGGTTTTTCAATAGAAATTAAACATTAAATTATTATATTTACCTAGGTATCGCAGCCATGAGTCCCTCCAGATATCCCCTTCGGTCATTATTAGTTCAATTTACCGTCTTCTCTGACCCAAAACAATTACGTTACCTATTTTACTTTTTACTCCATCGTAGGAATATAAACCACTAAAAATTAAAAGTACCTTGTAAGGAAATACGTAAATTCGCAGGTCGCTAAATGGAAAGGCGAAAGTAATACTACTATTAGGTAACAATATAGGTTATGGCAGATCTTACGGCTACTACATTAAATGGAATGTTTTACGTTGCCATCTGATGAATGAAATGTTTCAACATAATATTCTGGGTCTTCGTCCCATTATAATGCCAACAAAAAGACCAGCTCTGCTTTTAATTTTGAGAAAAACACCGATTAACACTCAAAACACTAGCCCGAAGCGACCTATTGATTATTTTGACATTGACTTGACATGACAGTGACACATTTCTTTGCTGCCGCGTTAGGACTGTAATCGATATTATCGATTTGAGCGTGCGTGTGAACCTAATTCGGTACGGTACGGTCAAATCGATAATATCGATTACATTCGGAACTCGGAATCGGAATGCACCCTGTTGACAGAATTTGACTGAGTAGTCTCTGACTGACTGTCAATAAGTGACAGTTCTGTTTGGGGCTGCCAGCATCAAACTTGAGAATCCCCACTTTTCTTATAATAAAACTCTCCTACTCATGTAGATTTTGGCAAATTGATCTTTGTACAGACGCCTGCACATCAAGCTACTACAATTTGTCACAAATTTCTTTAATAGATTTTCAACTTTATCTGTAAAGTATAAGGTTCAAAGTTTATTGGGAAAATTTGACAGTTTTGGGTAGCTTGATGTGCTGGCGTCTGTACAAAAACTTTGTTCTACGGTGAAGTGTACTAAATAAATTAAATGCAACTCAAAAATGAAATCACTCTAATCCATACTAATAAAGTAGGTAGGCAATTTTGTCTTTCTGTATGTAACCTTTTCACGCCTAAACCACTAAAAGGATTTCGACAAAATTTGACAAGAAGATAGGTCATAGATAATACACACTAAAGATGTCATCCTGGGGAAGGAAACTAGCTACTTTCTGTCTCAAAAATAATCCTATGGGAGATATAGGGGATGAACCCAACTGTCTAATCGGTAAAACTGACGATTCGGTGAAACTGACTAATCAACGAACCTGCCGAATTAAATAAACTGACGACTGAGGGAAAAGTGATACGCGGACTCGAAAGTTTGTATGGGAACCCCAGCAGGCGCGGTCGCAGCCCAAGATTTTGGGGGGGGGTCATCATGGGTGCCGAGGAATATTTTAAGGAAGGTTCATCTCCTCGTTGGTCTAGAGGTCGCAAGCGTTATTGCTGAGCATGAGGTCCTAGCTGGGTTCGATTCCTAGGTCGGGTAAACTATTAATGGGTTTTTCTATCAGAAATTTCTCAGAAGCAGCCTGGAGTATGGATTTGTGCCCGCTTGGCGGCAGTAGGCCCGCCCTCTATGACATTTCAGTAATTAATAATTGGCGAAATGTGGGTGTATGTACTATATGAAGGTACACCTCTGCCCAACCCTTTGGAGATTAAAGGCGTGATGATATGTTAAGGTTCATGTACATCTCCAGCTCCACATTACTTATGCTATTCAGGGACGCAGCTTTTACATAGGGGGGGGGGATGTTACTTAAATGCTGCCAAGTTCGTTGTATGTATTAGAACGGTAGATTGTGCAGGGTGGGGAGAGCGAGCGAAGCGAGCTCGAAAATTTTTACAACCCGCCTCAATTTGATTAGGTTTTGTTTTATATTTTCAAGTAGAAATAGGGGTAACATCGTCGACTTGTGCAGGCAAGGTCAAACAGCTAGCAGAAACTAAAATGCAAGAGCGAGCGAAGCGATCTCGAAAATTTTGCACACTCTTGGTTCGATTTTCTTTCGAATTTCGATCATTCTAAAAGGACTAGGAATTACTTGCTTTGTCGACTTTTCAAGAAAAGCTCAAGAACCAATTTCAATTGCAAGAATGAGCGTAGCGAGTAGCACCTTCAATAGCCTCTGTTTTCTTTTACCCATCATACAAAAAGAGAACTTACTTTATCGAATTATGACGAAAAGCTTAAACTCGTTTTACAGCAGTTTAGGTTTTGGAATCTGGGCTTACCTAAGCCTTACAACCTTACGTACGAGCGGGGTGCCCAATATCCCGAGTTTGCTTCGCTCGCTTTTAAAGAAAAATATTTTTAGGCGCGTTAGAAAACCCACTGTCATTTCGTAGTTTTAAATTTTTACTTCAGTCGGCAGTCCCCATGTCTGCCGATGTTCTTAATGTTTTTGAATATGCCAATCGGGGTTTTCGTGGCTCAAGTACAGTTTTAAGTTAGTAAGGCAAGTAAATCATTCAGACTCTCGACAGCTTGAATGATTTTGGGGGGGGGTCATGACCCCACGACCCCCCCCCCCCCCTCGGACAGCGCATGAACCCCAGTATTTCTTAAGTTAGGCATATGTAATTCAAATTTGTGATTTTGGCACAGAATACTTAAAGTACTCCGTACAGAAAGGCCACTCCCTTCCCCGCACTAACATCAGTTACCGCACCTCACCCCGCACTTCGGCGTATTCGTCGCAGTTCTTTAACAAGAGCGCTCGCAAACACAAGTACCTCACGCACACATTCATACGTATACAAACGTCATTTTTTAATGTAGTAGTAGTAGGTAATTATTTTGCGAGCGTTGTATGGAGTGTCCGGGGTGTGATTTTGGTAAGAAATACGGACTTACGTCTTACATCGTTTTAGGGGATAACTTTAAAATTCACATATGTATAATATTGATATTTTTTGTAGTTATTTTATATGGTATTGGAAATAATTATTGTCAAAGTACGTAAATTGAGCTAACATTAAGGGGTTTATTTAAAAACGTTGATTAAAGTCGTTTAAACGTCAAAAATGTATGGTTAAATAGTCGCTAATCACTACTAAGCAACGTTTATGAATACAGGAGTAAGTCTTTATTCAATTAAAATCGGTTTACTTGTCCAAAAGTTATTACAATTTAAAGTCATAAAAATAATAATTAAGCTAACATGTACGTATGTACAATACGCGCCACGAAAGATGAGACTTGACAAGCTTAGTAGTATGGAGTTTGCGCAGGTAAGTCGTGTACGAAATAGTTACCCATAATGTGCATATCTATTTAGGGATTTATCGATAACATTTAGATTAAAACTAGATGCGCCCCGCGGTTTCACCCGCGTAAATGCCGATCCCGTGGCAATATCGAGATAAAAAGTAGCCTATATGTTAATCCAGTGTGTCAGCTACCTCCATACAAATTTTGTCAAAATTAGTCCAGCTGTTTGAGCGTGAGAAAGTAACAAACATATAAACACACACACTCACAAACTTTCGCCTTTATAATATTAGTGTGATGAATAATGTTAAACATCGAAGGTTTCCATTATATATTTTCAACTGAAACGATAAGAGATACCACAACTAACAAGAAGTACTAATCCTTACCAATGTTCCTCACCCTGATTTCAGGGTTAATTAAAAAAAAATTACGTTGTAACACAAAAGTGGTGCAAAGTTGCCATACGTGAAAATATAACTATTTTTACTTTGTTTGCCATCATTAAAAAAAACCTTTTTTTATCAGCTGTTGCGATAAAAAGAATCAAAATAAAAAGAAAATAACCGTTCACGATTATTATATAATGAATTAAATGACGCTTCAAAGACAAGTAATTTTAAAGTACCTAACTACTATTTGCAGTCTGCGTGATCAAATATAAACTCACAATATAACATAAAAAAAAAATAAAGTTTATCGGCAACAAAGTAATCCAATCGGTATGGTAGGTACGGTAAGTACCGCAGGTAGAAATAAAAGTACTTACTAAAATATATCCAACAAGGAATATACTACTCTCTAACGAGATATCTAACATGAAAAGCTTTGAGAGGTCTCATGAGAGGCTACTCTGAATTTTGTCTCTAAATATGTAAAGTACCTACCTAAAAAAAGATATTTTTAAATAGGTACGTCGCCTAATTTAAGCAACCATGATTATCAATGCCTAAAAGCGATTACCTACTCAGGAATTTAACTAAATTCACTAAGATAATCATTATTCACTCGAGTTGATAGGTTCTACCTATTTAATTAAAATTCTAAATTAGAATACCTAGATCAATTAAAAAATCTATTTAAATTGTTTCTATACTTAGGTACCTACTTTCAATGTCAAGAACTCAAGACAGATCGCTAATTGGCAAAGTACTGTAGTCAATACCGTAGACCTCCCGTATTATTATTTATACTCTTTGCCGTAAATGCCGTAGACCGTAGTTATCAAAATACAGTCGTGCAGAAATCTAGACAACGCAAAGTGACGTGCGTGCGTGCGCCGCTTGCTTACTTCAAATACTTCATAATCAGCTGTTCACTCACACTGAGTGAAGTAGGACGTTTATTTAGGTTATACACCTTTGTCAATAGCAACAAACAATTCCGTGTTATACGCATTATTCTGTGGTGAAGTGAACTAAATTTGAAGAAAGTTAAAAGTGGACAAGGACATTAATCGTGTTGTGTACCTTATCTTGTGTATTCACGTAATTGGCATCAAAATATTTCCAATTTGAAGTGCTGTGTTTGCCGTCGCTTACAAGATATTGGTAGGTAATGAATAACTCTGTTGTTTTGTCTGAAAATTAAAAATACAATTGCCAAATTTAACCTTCAATAGTGATGTGACAATGACATTGACGACATTAGAGTTGGAATAATTTGTATGCGCCAATATTTTTTTTAAGTATTTTTTTTGGAATAATTTCATTCAGTTTTTATTTGCCCGAATGATCTTAATTAGGTATAGCAATTTAATCGAAGTTGAAAGTTTGGGCCTATGTGGCAAATATAACGTCCTACAAACTGCAGACAAAGATTTGCAAAAAAAAAAACTAGTTCGTTCGATTATTCGTTGTAGGTATTGAAAAAAAAAGCAAGTTAAAAAGTACCATTCTGGAGCTGTGTGATTGTTTAATTTACCATTGAAAACAGTGACGCAATAGTACGATTTATTTATAAATCCCATAGGTAGCTATTTCGCACGTTTGCACAAACTTACCGAAAAACCGAATCCTCGAAACCGCAGCAAGTAAAACAAGGCTGGTAGATAATTATTTGCATAAGTACTTATTTAACTAATTGCATTGGTATTCAGAGATCTAAAAGTATGTTACTAGAGTAAATACAACGACAGGTGATTAGGTCATCATCATCTGCATAGCCTTTTCACAACTATGGGGGTCGGCTTCCAGTCTAACCGGATGCAGCTGAATACCAGTACTGTAGATAAATGGAGTGACTGCCTATCTGACCTCCACAACCCAGGTAATATGACACGCCTTGGTAAGACTGGTTGTCAGACTTTCAGGCTTTTGACGACCCGTGACGACTGTAAAAGATCCACGAATGACAGCCGGGACCATCGGCTTAACGTGTTTTCCGAGGCGCGGTGGAGTCATGGTATGTGGAGATTTTCATCCATCCACGGACCAATCGCGGCAAGCATAGCTTAACCTGATCGACCACAAGCCCCTCTATATTGCTTCCAAGCCCCGCGATTAGGTAAATCACAATAATATGCTTGTGCAGATGTACGGGACTTGGTCTGGTCACGCCCGCAAACCCTCTTCATCATCATTATTCACCCACTGCTGAGGAAAAGGCCTCTTTTCGGTTATGCCAACCTCCATGCTCGACGGCTGGTGGCAATCCTATTTCCAGTCGTTGATTGCCAGTTTGCCACTCAGTCACCTTACCCCATATGGAATCATTCGCTTTACCAGATGATTTGTTCTGCCGAAACCCCATCTCCATTTTAGCTCCAACGTCCAAGATCTTTGTGCTTCTTCAGATCTCGACGTTTGATCCTCTGTCACCTACTTTCTTATTCATTATTTTCTGTGCTATTTTTATTCTATAGAAAGAAAACAGGCTTTGATGTTTTCCTTTTTTTTTTTTTTTTTTTGGGTGGGAAATCATCAAATATCTAAATATCTTCTCCCGCTCTGGGCGGAGCGAGAGGGCGTGTCAGACTTTTACTGACTAAAACCCACCCGTGTTCCTTCAGTTGCCTGTGCCAGGGGCCACGGTATCTCTTTCGAACAACCCGCGACCCCGGCAGGCTTCGGTCCTGGTTGACCCCGTCAGTTAGTGCTGACATCTCTTTGAGGCGCGCGTGGAACACGACGCGCCGTCGACCCGGGCCTGGTCCTTACCGGACGGCGAGCTGCCCATTGCTCGCCGTCCGCAAGCCCGCGCCTACGGTGGCCGGGAATCGGCTATTGATTCCCGACGCCCAGGGCGTCTCCTGCGGCGACTAGGGGCGCGAGGGCGCCAAGATTGCCTCTCCCTCACGCGCTCCGCCTCCTCCTTCGCTAGCATTACTGCTTCGCAGAAGGAGGCAACGGCTTCCCATGTACTCTCGCTCCTTACCATGGCCTGGATCAGGGCCGGACGCGCTTTGATGTTTTCCTGGCAGTCACATCCTCGTTTCTCATAAACACGCAACGTCTAGCCAACATGAGGTGGACCTCACAGTAACGTACTTTTTTTTTATTAGTGGATAGGTTTTCTTTCCTCCATGTTTCGTTTCATGAGATTGATAATGGATGGTACATGATTGCCTAGACGGAAATAGCGTATTTACAAGAGACATGAAGACTCAAAAAACTCAAATATCTTTTATTCTAATTACCTTGGCTCATCAGAATGCCAAATGTTACAAAAGAATGTACGCTTCAACACCTCCTAGTGTTCGAGCTAGGAAGAAGTGGCGCTACAAACTCCACAGCCAATTTGAGATATAGGCAAACTGAGCCTCCGGTAAGGAGTTTCACTCCTAACGTATGATAGAATCCATTAAGTAGCGCAATATTCGTTAGATACCGCAAGACTAGGTCGGACTTACCTTAAATTTGCATAAAAAACTGCAAGTATGATTCTGTCATCGCCATGTGCATTGAAAAATATTTGCAACACTTTAAAAGGTTTTTGGTAAGCTCCTACATCATCTACGTACTCCTAAATCACCCTCCTGCACCCTAATTGCGTAACACACTATCAATCACAATCTGATTAATTTTGAAGGATATTGCTAATCCATTGCTTCATATGTTCGAAAAATTTGTCTGCTCAACAACGTAAATAACGCAATGAATGTTGTTGAACTGTCAAAACGAAAGCCATTCCCACTGTTAGTGTGTTACGCAATTAGGTACCCCGCTGCTGCCGTTATCCTAATTTTATTTGGTGTTCGCAATGTAAGTCCTATTTAGGAAAGGTGTGCTTCCATTCCTTCTTACTTTCTAGCTACATATTCAAAGACTATATAATTACATCTTTTACTAAACTATCTTTTAATCCGCCTCTTTTCTGCATCTACATCTCGATTCATCCAGCCATCTCGGCACAGAAATCTGTATTATTCAGCTGGTGTCAAATGTTTATTTTTGTCAAACGTACGTACATAACGTTATTATTTTTGTCATGTAAATAATGTACCAGTAATTCATGCGTCGCGTGCTAAATAATATCGTTTATGAATAACAAAGTACTTAATATGTTTCCTGGATCTGGTCGGGCGGCCATGTGTCCGATTGTATGTTGTTTTGTCTTCACAAACGAACAGACAATAGCCAATGAATGCATATTCTGGTAATGGAAAGTACAATGCATGTTTTAGGACTTGCATTATTCGCTGCGCCAAAAAGTAAGAGGTTCTTTATGCTTTTGATCAATTTGATACCTAGTCATATTCTGCAACAAGTAAGTATTTATCGGCTAGTATTCTGCTGTCTTGAGCAATTTGTGATAGAGATAGATTGTCTTAAGGATTAGTCTTTTACAACCCGGGCGCTGGTGCTACGAAAGCTAATCAAGTTACTTCTAACTTTGCCTGTTAATCTTGCATCGTCTATCTACTACTGCCAAAGTGCCAATAGATCAACCAGAGCCCTGATTCACAACCATACGACAGGCTATCGTATCGAAAACCTGACATTTCGATAACCTGATTTGACTTCCCCTCAACAGCAAATAGCTGTTGGAAGAATAGCGGCGTCTATTTGATTTAAACTGACTAAATTTTCGGGTTTTGGATTTGTGAACAGCGTTGAGAAGACTCCTACGATAACAATGATTAATGTTCGATACGATACGGAAGCATATCGAGTGTTTGTGAATAAGGGGGCAGAAGCCTTGATCTTCTACCAACTTCTCTTCATAACCTGAAAAGTCTCAAGAAAATATTCTGAACTCCGGATTATTCCAGAATTCGGAATAATACTTCTATTCGAGAATCTGTTATAGACTTTCGCATTATCGACACGCAACGATACATCACTGGCTCTAATCAAATGTAACAAAGTTAAATTATACCGACATTATTTTTGCGGTGCACTTTTTTCGATCGTTATCAAGGAAACTGCATGATTGCATATTGACACATATTATTATAAGATGATGAAACTACTCGTATACCTCTCATACCATGTAGTCTGAGTCGTACTCATTCCTAGCTAAATGTTAACAATGTGATACAACTACGTTAAAACCATACAGGTTATATACACATAGGTTGTTTAATTTTCCTCATAATTATGTATGGTAGGTAGATAGATACGTCTCATATTTCCACATGCCATAAACCGTTTGAGCTGCGTTTTCCCTTGCTTCCTAACGCAATCTTCGTTCGTGACAGCATCCTCTTCGCAAGTTATACCTACATACATACGAGAATTTCCCGTGGTGAACAGATCATTCAGTCAAGTAAGCAAGGATGATAGATACCTAACTATCCACAACTATACATTAAAACTTCAATGCATAGGTAGCTTTACATATTATATACATTATGTAGATACTCCAGTCCCCAAGCAAGGTCAACAAGTAATGCAAAAAAAAGGAAAAAATCACGGTAAAAAGTTTAACCAAGATGAGTATTTATTTATTCTGAGAGTCGTAAAAAGTAGGTAGCCATAAAGATGAATAGATATTTTTCTTTACGTGATTATGATTATATACCGAACACATTAATATCTAAAGTAATATTAGGTATTAGAAAAGATTTGATTATTTGGTTTGTTACCTTTCACGCTAAAACGACTCAACAGATTTGAAAGAAATTTGGCACATGGGTAGAGCATGACCTCCATTAGGACATCCCAAACAGGATGTTATATTATAGATTTATTTTTAACCCGATATTCCCACGGGATCGACTTATGCGGGTGAAACCGCGAGGCACAGCTAGTACCTAATACATAATCACATTACGTTGGTAGAACACGAATCATATGAGAATCAGGCGCTAAGAACACTATTTAACACCATTCTTATAAGTCAAGTTCTACGGAGAATATAATTCAAACATTTACATAGTCATCTATTCGCGTAACAAAAGCCGTTTGGGTTTTTTGAGCCGTCCGTCCGTAAATCATTGAGTTATGATCAAAGTCCAGATTATGGACGTTTTATTGAAGCGCGTCTGTAATAGTTCTAAAAACACAAATCGCTGGCCAAATACTAAAATAGGGATCTACGTACCCTTCTGTAACTTTAACCATAGGAAAAATGTTCTGTACCTATTCGTAAATACGGTCCCTAATGTCAACTCCTGCTGACCTTTTTGATTTTCAAACGTCAGTAATCAATAAAAGCAGCATCACCTTCTTGCTCTGTCCTATAATGGCATTTTATATCATTGCCCCTTTTTCTATTATGACATAACCTCAAATACAAGGAAAATATCGATAACATTTATCGATAATTTTTATCTGTGTCCCAACTCTATCAACCTCACACAAGGGCTTTCAAGAAATTATTATGAGTAATTTTGTTTGAGTCTTTTGTTCATTTATTTATGTGTTGTCAAATTATTCTTCATCTTTTATAGGGCTGCTTTTTCCAACGCCAGATAAATTTATCCGAGGAATAATTTTGAATTGTTGACAGTTCTTCCATACAAAATCTGTCAGATGTCAATTTTATTTCTCGAAAAAAATTTCTATCAATTGTAAAATCAGCCCTTAATCAAGTTCTGAGATTTCATTTCTTCATCCTTCTGCGCTCATCCCAATTTTTTTGGGGTTGGCACAGACTGCCTCTTAATCTTTATTGTACAGACGCCAGCACATCAAGCTACCCGAAACTGTCAAATTTTCCCAATCAACTTTGAACCTTAAGGTGAATGCGTAGTTGTAGCCCGCGAAATTCAATTTTTCTTACGTTTTTTGCAATTTTCAGGTCAGTGTCAGGTTGTATCTTGATGAAAATTTGATTCGCGACTATAACAGGTACGTATTCACAGAATTATAATCATCAGAATCATTAATACATCTGTTTAAGTTAGATTTCTACCACCAACACTTTTCCATACGAGATTTGTTCTTAACGGTAGAAATCTAACTTAGAAAGATGTATTAATGATTCTAATTATTATAATTCTGTAAATACGTACCTGTTATTGTCGCGAATCATATTTTCATCAAGATACAACCTGACACTGACCTGAAAATTGCAAAAAACGTAAGAAAAATTGAATTTCGCGGGCTACAACTACCCATTCGCCTTAAGGTGAATGCGCAGTGGTAGACCGCGAAATTCAAATTTTCTTACGTTTTTTGCAATTTGCAGGTCAGTGTCAGGTTGTATCTTGATCAAAATTTGATTCGCGACTATAATAGATATGCATTTACAGAATTATAGTCATTAGAATCATTAATTAAATTAATCTATATATATAAAAATGAAACCCGTTTTCCGTTGTCACGACATAACATGAAAACGGCTGGACCGATTTCGATGAAATTTGGTATAGAGATAGTTTGAGTCCCGGGAAAGGACATAGGATAGTTTTTATCCCGATATTCCCACAGGATCGACATTTACGCGGGTGAAACCGCGGGGCGCAGCTAGTTAGTAATAAAGTTGAAAATCTATTATGGAAATTTGACAGATTGTAGTAGCTTGATGTGCTGGCGTCTGTACATACATGATACCAACCTAGCATCTCAGAGAACACTTCATTCGTTCAGTCCGCCCGCGCGTCGAGAGAATGCATTCCTGATACCTGTCAGTGCTACAATTCTAGTAGCTAATAAAGATCAAATTCACAAAACGCGTGTTCGTTTGTATGAAACTGACAGGTGTCAAGAACGCACACTCTCGACGGCCGCACTGTTCACACACAACACCCAATCCCAATTTATTGGCCGGCGATATCTTCTCCTCCCATAATTCTCTATTAGTCGCCATCTCAGTAGTCACCTCCTTTCCAGCCATATCTATTATCTTTCATATAGTCCATCCATCGTTTCCTCGGTCTTCTCCTACTCTTATAGCCATTCACAGTCATACTCAAAACTTTCTGCACGTAATTCTACTCCATTCAATTTTCCTTGATAAAGAAGGAAGAATGGCAGAAACTGTTCATTACACGCGCAAACATTGACCATGAAAACTTTTCCTTAAATTGTCGCCTTTTTCAGGGTCTAGAAATTGGAATAAATTGCAATTAAACCTTGCAGTACCTACTTACAAGATATTTTTTTCAGTCCCAATAGCGTCAGGTTTTTATGCTGCCAAAGTGATGTCAGACATTTTCGATTACAACGAGGCACACAACTAGACATGTCCGTTAATCAATATTAACGAACATGTTTAGCGGCATCAAAAATATGTGTCAATACAATTATTGACACATTTTTGAAGCTGATGCTGTGATGCAGCATCCCGTATTTTGGCGTCGCTTGTCTCGGTCAGATGTTTTGTTCTGTGCTTCGGTGTCACTTATTTGCGCTGCCAGTTGTGTATGCCTTCCACGAATGATCACGTATACTTATTTGCCGTTAATGGATCAATCATGAAATCAGATACATACTTATTATTGCCGAGCTGTTTATGCTCGTCGACTTTACCTCCACTGAGGCCGTCGAGAGAATGTGTTCCTGACACCTGTCAGTGCGACAATTCTACTAGCTAATAAAGATCAAATTCGCTAAACACGTCTGCGTTTGTATGAAAATGACAGGTATCAAGAACGCATTCCCTCTTCGTCGGCCGCACTGTAACTACCAAATACAAATCAAAGAGGTTTGGCTGCTGTTAATTACGTTCGCGACAGCCGGAGGATCGGAGAAGAAAACCCGAAATGATTTTATGTTAATAAAATTAGGTACAGCTAACTAACCTATGAATATTGATTCCACTTCGAAAATAAATCACTTCCTTAAATAGCTTGTACAGACGCCAGCACATCAAGCGACCCCAATATGTCAAATTCCTTTGATAGATTTTCAACATTACTACAAGGGAATAAGGTTCATATTCAATTGGGAAAATTTGACAGGTTGTGGTAGCTTGATGTGCTGGCCTCTGTACCATCGCATCGATTGACGTGATCAATGTGTCTATTGAAGTAAATGCAGCGTCGGCCGTCGGAGAACTTCCTATAATAACGGCACGTAGCTCCTCATCCTCACGTAATTCCTCATTGGCACGTAATTTGTTTACGCACTTGTTTATAGATTTTAAGAAACAAACAGCTCCTAAACATTCATTTAAGTTTTAGTGCATTACGCAATTACTACCTACTAGACTAGCATTTTATAAATTTGAACAAGTACTCAGCTAACAAACTGTTCAAATAAGTACGACGAACGTTCTTCCCCGTGCGAAGATGTTATAAGCACACACCTGTGTCTTCACTTACCAAAAATAGATAAGGATAAATCAATCAATGTTATATGATAAACGTAATATCATGAACATCGTCGCCGAGTCAGCAATAAATTAAATTACCGGTCATTGAACTGACAGCCTCCCAGCTCGTTGTAATTATTAGTTGGTAAGCTTATTTTTGAGAATTCCACAACCTCGAATCTCTGAAATTAACTTGGAATTAACTAGAATGAACTATAGGTATTGAGATTTTTATGATTATAATTCTTTAAATAAATATTTGTTACGGCCGCGAATCATAATTAATTCAACATACAACCTGATTCCTGATTCTGACGTGCAAATTGCAAAAACGCAAGAAAATTTTAATTTCGCGAGCTACCCTGACGAATTCGCCTTACCTATCCAAGTAATCTGGTCAGACCAAGTAACCGCCCTCTGTTACGACCGCTCTGAGTGAAACTGAGAACCGAACGAAGTGAAAGAACATCGTGCATAAATAAAGCCACGAAGACCTTTCAAGGACACGACCTTCAGTGATGAAGTACCTATGCGACCAAGAACACAGAGTAATATGTGCCAAGAAGAATCCTAATAATGAAAGCATCCAATTTGTAAATGGCACTACAAATAGTCATCCACATGCACATTATCAAATCCATTTGTTTACATTCGCATCACACACTTTTGGAACAGACCATAAATGAAAATTACGTAGATTGTGAGTAGGTAGTATCTTTCCACGAAGGTCAAGGCAGTCGCGAGAGCTCTGCGCGCGGGCAATCCGCTGTAATAATCATTATGATTGCTCTCGACCACGCGTGTTCTTCACAATGTCACATACGATTCCCCACGTGACACCGAGAAGAGAAAAATAATAAGTTGTCAAGCAAAAAAAAAAGAAGATAAATTAGAGCGAACTTTTATAACAGTGCGGAAATTGGAAAATTATGAAAATCTTGTACTAACCATCTATGTATACATAGTATAAAATAAAGTCGTTTTCCGTGTCTGCCAGTGTGACCGCGTTGTTCTCCTAAACTATCAAACCGATTTTGGTACGGTTTTCAAGTTTCACCATCATTTAGAGAATTTATTCCGGAATTATGTATAAAAAATTACACTTACATAAAATTAATAAATTTTCATATTTTGTAAAGTCGTAAAAACCGTGCGAAGAAGGGGCGGGTCGCTAGTATAAAAATAATAAACAGTACCGATAACCGGGTTATTATTATAACATATTATTATCAAAGAATATTATATAAACATCGAATTACTTATATCAAGATTATTGATATAATATAACCTATCGACATTGTCAAAACACAAATTACAACGATAAGAAAAAAAAAACGCAGATAAGATTTAGACAAGTGTCAATGTTAAGAAGATACGAACACACGAGCCTATAAATGACAAATATCAACACGTTGGACATAGGTACCAAGAAACAAGTTTCGCCCTTGTCAAGTGATAACCGATTGTATGTACGGTATGTACCTAACCCTATCGGTCTTTAGGGCCCGACAAAACATCGAGTTTTCTTTTAATATGTTAGTATAATATTTATATAGGTATTATACGCATGAACCTTCCGGAATACAATCTTTAAATGATGGTGAAAACCATATCAAAATCCGTTGCGTAGCTTAGAAGAATAACGGGCACACAGACAGACACGAAAAGCGACTATGTATAGAAGCACAGTATAATTAAATTACTGTGATAGAAGTATGGATGTGATTTGGTAAGACTTTCCGTTTCCGTCCAATTTAGGGCAGATATTGGTAGTAAACCGAATCAGACTATCAAATGATTTGCTGAATATCCCAGCGTGAAAGAACGTAATTATTTGAGCCCGCTTGCACAATGCACATTATTATTTATTTTATCAATATTAATTTATTTTATCAATTTTTATTAGCCATGTCAATAAAAGGTCATAAAGATGACAATACACGGTTCAACCAAATTGCTTCACCAAATTGAAAGATGTAGATTAAAGGAAATTGAATTTGGTTGATTCATCCGAATTGAAAAGCTTTATAGGTTCTTTATGGAAAGGATTTACCTACTGTCGTGTCTGTCGTAAATTTTTATTAAAAACTAGCTGCGCCCCGCGGTTTCACCCGCGTAAATGTCGATCCCGTGGGAATATCGGGATAAAAACTATCCTATGTCCTTTCCCGGGACTCAAACTATCTCTATACCAAATTTCATCGAAATCGGTCCAGCCGTTTTCATGTTATGTCGTGACAACGGAAAACGGGTTTCATTTTTATATATATAGATGGTTTATCGATTCTACATATAGGTACTAATAATAAAGCTGAAGAGTTTTTTGAACGCGTTAATCTCTGGAACTAGGTACCTGTTGGATTTGAAAAATAATTTTGCTTTTAATAGCCCAATTTTTGAGGAAGGCTATTTAAGCTATTTATCATGACGCTAGGATGAGATAAAAAGCCAGACAGAACGCTAAGCAAAAACGAAGTTATAGTATGGGCAGGCGATGCGAAAGGTTGGGTCGGGGGAACAAGAACGCGGACAAAGTCTCGGACAGAACCTAGTTAGGGTTCCGTAGCCAAATGGCAAAAAACGGAACCCTTATGGATTCGTCATGTCTGTCTGTCTGTCTGTCCGTCCGTCCGTATGTCACAGCCACTTTTTTCCGAAACTATAAGAACTATACTGTTGAAACTTGGTAAGTAGATGTATTCTGTGAACCGCAGTAAGATTTTCACACAAAAATAGAAAAAAAAAACAATAAATTTTGGGGTTCCCCATACTTACAACTGAAACTCCAAAAATTTTTTTTCATCAAACCTGTACGTGTGGGGTATCTATGGATAGGTCTTCAAAAATGATATTGAGGTTTCTAATATCATTTTTTTCTGAACTGAATAGTTTGCGCGAGAGACACTTCCAAAGTGGTAAAATGTGTGTCCCCCCCCCTCTAACTTCTAAAATAAGAGAATGATAAAATTAAAAAAATATATATAATGTACATTACCATGTAAACTTCCACCGAAAATTGGTTTGAACGAGATCTAGTAAGTAGTTTTTTTTTTAATACGTCATAAATCGAAAACCGCAATTTACCTTTCACAAAGTTACAACGAACTACAAGAACTTTTATATTATGTTACTTGCTGCTACGGAACCCTTCATGGGCGAGTCCGACTCGCACTTGGCCGGTTTTTTTTAACAATTATTACGTTACGGCTATAGCTAACAATAATATTTTAAGCTTTTCATAATGAAAGAAAGAAGCTGTATTATTTGAAACCACGATTCTGTTTTACCTATTTTGACATTGTGATAGCTAGGTATTTCCTTTATTCTCGATTCTTCAAAATCACTATAATGAGTTATCCAGCTGATGATGGATACGTCACTACTGTTATACTAATGATGATTTATTTCTAATATTAATTGAAAATATTGTCCATAACATTTGGGCTTTAAAGAAGACATAACAAACTTCTTGTGAGAATATCTTGATGAAAATAGAGTCATTCAATAGAATACGTAGGACTGCCATTGGTCTAGTGGTCGCAAGCGCTACTGCTGAACGTGAGGTCCTGGTTACGATTCCCAGGTCGGGCAAAGCGTTATTGGTTTTTTCCATCAGAAATTTCTCAGTAGCAGCTTGGAGTGTGGATTTTGTGCCCGGTTGGTGGCAATAGGCTCGCCCTCGCTTTATTACATGGGACCATAACTGGTGAAATGCGAGTGCCCTACAGGTACAACTCTACCTAACCCTTCGGAGTATTTATTACAGGTGTGATGGTATGTTATATTATATAGGTACCTAATTAGTAATTATTCCTTATTTACTAGACCACTAGAATGGATAGATTGTGTATTAGTCTGTATTTATGTGCTACGGATATTTATTTTTAGGAACATGATAATAAATAGTGGCAATGACAGGAGATCTAAGGTCTTGTCCATAAATATGTAATGTTTGTTTCACACAACCCAAAATAAATCATTCGAACCGAAAAAGATACAGAGTAAATATTTCGACAGAGTGACAATTTATTAAGATGAGGAAGTCTTGTTATAGTCATTTTACGTTATTTCTGACAGTTTATAAAGATTTTTGTATGAAATTATCAGCATTAGGATAATTTCTAACGTTATCGGATGATCGCTATCACGCACGAGTGTCAAGTCATTTCACTCGTGATAATCGTGTTACGTGTTATCACATTTTACGTTTATGTTCCGCATTGACGTCAGAAATGATGACATTATTATGTAGTATTAAGTAAAATATGATACAATACGATACTTTACTTTTCGCGGACAAAAGAAGAGAGAACTCCAGTGATCTATGAATTTCACTGTTGTCAATCTGCAATACATACTAAGAAATATGAGATGCAAACTCACGAAATTTTAATTAGGTACCTTCCATAGTAATAATATGTAGTTCGACTGATCATAACGATAACCACCTACTTGCAGGCGCGGTCGCAGCCCAAGATTTTGGGGGGGGGTCATCATGGTTGCCGAGGAATATTTTAAGGGAGGTTCATCTCCTCGTAGGTCTAGTGGTCGCAAGCGTTACTGCTGAGCATGAGGTCCTAGCTGGGTTCGATTTCTAGGTCGGGTAAAGTATTAATGGGTTTTGCCATCAGAAATTTCTCAGAAGCAGCCTGGAGGATCCCTTTGGGGATTAAAGGCGTGATGATATGTTAAGGTTCATGTAAATCTCCAGCTCCACATTACTTATGCTATTCAGGGACGCAGCTTTTACATGGGGGGGGCGGGGTGTTACTTAAATGCTGCCAAATTCGTTATATGTATTAGAATGACAGATTGTGCAGGGTGGGGAGAGCAAGCGAAGCGAGCACGAAAATCTTTACAACCCGTCTCTATTTAATTAGGTTTTGTTTTATATTTTTAAGCAGAAATAGGGATTACATTGTCGACTTGTGCAGGCAAGCTCAAGCAGCTAGAAGAAACTAAAATGCAAGAGCGAGCGAAGCGAGCTCGAAAATTTTGCACACTCTTGGTTCGATTTTCTTTCGAATTTCGATCATTCCTAAAGGACTAGGAATTACTTGCTTTGTCGACTTTTGAAGAAAGGCTCAAGAACCAATTTCAATTGCAAGAACGAGCGTAGCGAGCCTCAAAATTTTAGCACCCCACCTTGAATAGTCTCTGTTTTCTTTTACCCATCATACAAAAAGAGAACTTACTTTATCGAATTATGACGAAAAGCTTAAACTCGTTTTACAGCAGCTTAGGTTTTGGAATCTGGCCTTACCTAAGCCTTTCAACCTGACGTACGAGCGGGGTGCCCAATATCCCGAGTTTGCTTCGCTCGCTTTTAAAGAAAAATATTTTTAGGCGCGTTAGAAAACCCACTGTCATTTCATAGTTTTAAGTTTTTACTTCAGTCGGCAGTCCCCATGTCTGCCGATGTTCTTAATGTTTTTGAATATGCCTATCGGGGTTTTCGTGACTCATGTACAGGTTTAAGTTTAATAAGGCAATAAATCATTCAGACTCTTGACAGCTTGAATGATTTTGGGGGGGGTCATGACCCCCACGACCCCCCCCCCCCCTCGGACCGCGCATGCCTACTTGGTTAGTTACCTTTATGCGAATTGTCAGAGGGGGTGTTCATTTATTACGTAATACAATTTCAACTAATTTCTGACCCCCCTGCGTAAGAAAAAATAAGATTTGAATAAACCCCCTCTGAATCTTACGTAAGATCAGTAGGTATCCTGTATCTACCAAAATTGCAAAGAAAACAACCGGTGAAGAGCGTGTCGGACTCGCGCACCGAGGGATCCGTACCATCATAATAATATGTTTTTAAATTTTCATTGGCGAGACCAATATAGGTCACCGCCATCTCTTGACCGATAGTGGAAATATTGTAACTTTTGTTGATGATTTCTGAAAAAGTGTGGGTATGTAGAGACATCGTTTTATTTTCCTGTAATCTTTACAAAAACTTCTATCACATAGAATAATTTCAGACTTTTCTCTATGAAAACTTTGGAGATAAGGGGGGAACGGTATTTTTTTTTTTTCATCAAAAGTCGAAAACCTTGCAGCCAAAAAAAAAAAGAAAAAACGTTTGAAAATTTGCAAACTGCGCTCTTTCATATGATACCCCACATGCCCTCCTAGTAGCCCCACTTCAAATTTTTCAGAACCCCTTACAGTCCCTGTTGCAAAAAAAAATAAATGATCTCTTTCTTTCTTATTTGCAAAATAGTTGGGCAAACGTCATCTAAAACTATTCCAAATTTAAAGTTGATAGCATTAGTAGATCTGTGCGTTAGTATTATAGGATTCCCTTTGCACTATCGTTCGCGGTCAAATTGACCGGCCCGGCCCGCCCCGCTGTATGTTTCGCGCCTTGTAGTCGCGAATCAGATCAGAGCCCTGATTCACAACCATACGACAGGCTATCGTATCGAAAACCTGACATTTCGATAACCTGATTTGACTTGCCCTCAACAGCAAATAGTTGTTGGAAGAATAGCGGGCGTCTATTTGATTTGACAAAATTTTCGGGTTTTGGACTTGTGAACAGCATTGAGAAGACTCCTACGATAACAATGATTCATGTTCGATACGATACGGAAGCATATCGAGTGTTTGTGAATAAGGGGGCAGCATAGCTATTCACAAACACTCGATACGCTTCCGTATCGTATCGAACATTAATCATTGTTATCGTAGCAGTCTTCTAAACGCTGTTCAAAGTCCAAAACCCGAAAATTTTGTCAGTCAATCATCAAATAGACGCCCGCTATTCTTCCAACAGCTATTTGCTGTTGAGGGCAAGTCAAATCAGGTTATCGAAATGTCAGGTTTTCGATACGTTCGTTTTCGTTTCGCCTGTCGTATGGTTGTGAATCAGGGCTCAGATCAGATTTTGAAAATTGCAAAAAACGTAAGAAAAATTGAATTTCGCGGGCTACCACTGCACATATATCGCATTGTAATGCTTATCAATACAAAAAAGATGGAGGTATCTGCCAGATCCCAACCTTCGCCGTGCAGAATGGCCAGTAATCGATTTACGTCGACGCGACGCGTCGCGGTAACGACTGTGTCGCCGAAAAGTGATCGGCATTTTCGCGCGCGATTCGTGATGGTTGAATTCTGAAGTCGTCAATTGTCATAATTTTTTACATACTCTGTGATAATTTTATTTAGAGAGTGAGAGTTATAATTTATAATAATTTTTGAGTAAGCGTGATTAAATTAACAATTAACAACATTGATTTTGACAGATAGGTAATTAATGCTTTTTTTTAATTATCAAAACACCTGTTTCTCAGGCATAGACCATATTATCATTGCCAGTACTAAACAAAGGAAATAGTGTTCAATTGCAGAGATAATTGAGCTTACATTAGCCGATTCTGTGACTGTGTGGAAAACTTACTGCATTGTTAAAACAACAATGTCATGTAACTTGAGACAATTCATACAATCAGTGTATTGATTTGTAAATAAAACGCCCCATTTATTTATTTATTTATTTATTTAAACTTTTCGCACAAAAAGGTATAAAGGCGGACTTAATGCCTTAGGCATTCTCTACCAGTCAACCAAGGGTGGTGAAGAGATTAGATGGCAGGTGCTTTGGTTGAGAGGAACAATGATAAAAAATAAAAAAAAACTTAAAATTAGGTACACAAATACATAAATAAGTTATATATAAATACATAAATAAGTTATATACACACACATACTATTTACTATAATAAATACTTGTAATATATATATATATATACATACAAATTCAAGGGAGAGAGATGTTGAGATGACTCTACACTATTTGTTTTGAAAATAACTCTGCAATTTCCGCTTAAATGCATACCGACTGGTGGCCGTCCTGATATCAAGAGGAAGTGCATTCCAAAGAAGAATGGACTGAATATGAAAGGAAGAATGAACAAAGTCAGAAGTATGAGAAGGACAGAGTAGGAGAAGATTGTTAGAGGAACGCAGATTCTTAGTGTGAGAAGAACATAGATATTGGAAGTGAGACACGAGATAAGAAGGAGGAGTGGGAGAGTTGAGAAGGGAGAAAAGCGTGGTCAAAGCGCGCAATCTTCTTCTTTGGCTTTCCCCATGTTAATAAACAGGCTGCATAAGTAATTACAACACGAACAATAGAATCTCATCATGTCATGTAACTTAGTATCTCTGATTCATCAAACAAAATATTTTTGTCTGAAAAAAATACTGTCAAAACTTTAAAAAATAACGTAAGTTTTTGACACTTTGGGCAATGAGTACAGATAATCAATTTTGATTAGCTGTACCATGGAATAGATGAATTATTTATCTGTTCTGTGGGCTGTACCACCCACTTGCTTTGTTGCGGTTATGTGTACCCGACCCAGAAGAACTGGAGTACCAGCCTTAAGTTTTTCAGCAGCCCAATATTAATGTTAACGATGTAATGTGGTATATAGGACTTCATCATCATTTCAGCCCGAAATCACCCAATGCTGGGTATGTCGGTATAGGCCTCCCCTTTTTAGGGTTCCGCCGTAGTCAACAAGGAACCCTTATAGTTTCGCCATGTTTCTGCTTGGTACCTATAGGACGTAGATAAACTAGTTTATCTAAGCCTAGGATAGGATTGATTTCGCAGTAAGTATCGCGAGCATAACTGGCCAAATTAACGTGGGTGCACTATAGGCACATCTCTGCCAAACCCTTCGGGTAATACGGTCGTGAATCGTGAATCGTGATGTTATGTTATCTCGGGCAAAAATTTCCAGTGAGAATTTCTAAACTCCGATGGAAAAATCTTCTATCACAATCGCAAGTAAGTAAACAAATGAAGTGATAGGAATTCTAATTCCTACGAGACTAATATATTATGTCTCTAAAGAGGATTTGTAACAATGATAGGTACAGGTACCTAGCATTGTTACAAATTCCTCTTTACCCTTTCCATTTTATAATATTTACGACTTTTGTAGGCATATTAATCTCGTCCTATCACTTCATTCGTTTACTTAACAGACAATGGTCAAATCGTTGACATGGTTCAATCAGTGGAATCAATGGATAAGTTACAAAATGTTGTCTCCTGTTCTGTAAGGTACGTAATGACTTGCTAGTTACTCTGATGGATTCATTTAAATCCGTCTACCTATTCTGATATTTTCGGCGTATTTGGCGCACTTTATTTATTAGGTAAACTCTTTATTTGCTATTTTGTTTAGTACCTGGTACTTGTTCATCGTCGTTTTAGCCCGGAATCACAAAATGCTGGGTATAGGCCTCCCCTCAAACTTATGAAGCAATGGATTAGCAATTGGCTTCGAAATGATTCTGATTCCGATTGATAGTGTGTTACGCAATTAGGGTGCTGGTGCTTTTCGTGACTTTACCGATATCGTCAACCCAAGGCGCTTTTGGACGGCCCTGGTTTCTCTGGCCTAACCTTGGCCACCATTCGGTCACATCGGCCATCGCCTCGGTTATTGGCACTTGTTGACCGGCCTTGAAACAGTAACCGTGGAGTTTCTTGCCGACTCTTCTCCATAGGGAACAGCCAAGTAGATGTAGCTCCTGACGTTTCATAAGTGCTCATGTAGGTTTATTTGGAATCAAATAAGTATTTTGATTTTGAACGAAAGACTATTTAATATTTGATTAAAAAATCTGCTGTAGATCTCAAGATGTATGAGGCTCCCGAAAAAAAAGCACGTGACGGAATGGTCTGATACGTGAGTGACTAGATATTTGTAAATTACGCGCTGAAAATGGTAAAGAAACTTCAAACAAGGCGCAAGGCACAGCACTTGTGTTTCAAAACTAGGTCTTGTTTTTACTGGATTGGAATACAGGCCCGTGGCTTAATAATAACAGCCGGACAGGTCGATTGAAGAGGTTAAGCTACGCTTGCCACGGTTGGTCTGTGGATGGGTGACCATCTTTACATACCGGGACCCCTCCGTGCCTCGGAAAGCACGTTAAGCCTTTGGTCCCGGCTGTCATTCGTGGATCTTTAACAGTCATTACGGGTAGTCAGAAGCCCGAAACTCTGCTAACCAGTCTTACGAAGGGGTATCGTAAAACCCAGTAATGGGGTTGTAGAGGTCAGATAGGCAGTCGCTCTATGTAAAATACTGGTATTCAGCTGCATCTGGTAAGACTGGAAGCCGACCCCAACATAGTTGGGAAAAGGTTAGGCAGATGATGTGTATCACTGGAAATTGAGCCTAATAAAAACAATTTTACATTTAAGTAACACTTTAACTTAATTGGAAATTATCGAAACGTTGGCAAAAATACATCTTAGTTTATATTACAGTCTAGCACTCAATAGTATTCGAACCGGATAAAACTAAAGTTCAATGAACTTAAAAATGTTAATTGCAAAATGCACACAACACAATATCGCCATAATTATATTCTTGGAAGTTGATTAGCAGGTTATAAAATCTTATAACCATAACCATAGTGAAACTATTTTGAACTCTAATCAGGCTAAAATGAAGTTTAGTTTGGAAAGACACATCTTTTAATATTCTAACGGTTTCCTTGTTTCGCGATGGTTAATAAAATAAATTATAACTTATTAACACAATTGGGTAAGTACCAAACTTAATTTTATTTTGAAGGCTATAAGTATTGAGATTCTTCATTCCTGTTTTTTTGGTTAACAACTTAGATCATTACACAAAGTTACAAAGATGGTTTAAAACGTTAGGTTAAGAAAACTTGTAAGCATTGATAAAAGTTTTTTTTACAAGTATGTACTTACCTATTGGTTAAGTATACTTAATTACGTCTGTTTAACGAGATGAATCTGTAAAAAGTGTGAAAAAAATCCATGTAATATTTACAAATTGCTTTAAAATTGTTTACATGACGTCTACTCTATGCGTCTACCATAGTTTTAACACATCATGCTCATACAGGGCTTATCTTACTCTTATATCTATTTGCATTTCTCAAGTATTTGTTGAAAAGATAATGTCTAGCTTGTATAATCCAGTCTCATTACCTTTTATCCTGCCAGTCTGTTCCTACACAAAGAAATTAGTGACGCGGTGACCGCCGCTAAGGTTTAAAATAATTAAGTTGGTTTGTTACTAAATATTGTTTCGGTTTTCTTAGCGTTGGGTATGAATTAACATTTAAATTATGTGAATACATACAGTAAGATTTCACAGTTATTATATTATACACTGTATTATGAGCGGATAATTTATTTTGGTCTGCAGTCGGTTCGATGCGATGTTAGCAAAATTATTCGCAGTATTGTTTTGGAAAAGCAGTGTATTAAAGTAGAATTACTTATATCATCATCATCATCAGCCTATAATGTTCCCACTGCTGGGACACAGGCCTCCTCTCTGTGAGAGGGAGTGGGCCGTAATCCACCACGCGGGCCCAGTGCGGGTTGGTAGATGTCACATGTCTTTGAATTTTTGGTTCTAGGACATGCCGGTTTCCTCACGATGTTTTCCTTCACCGTTTTGAGAGCAGTGGTGATGAAATAATTTACACAAAGTAAAGCGCCTGTCTGGGTTCGAACCTACGACCTACAACTCGTAAGTCGCGGCCGATACCACTGGGCCACCACTGCTCTGAATTACTTATATAAATATGTATTATTAAAATCACATGTCTTGGCGCTAGGCGAAATATAAAAGATTCTATAAAGTAGTTAGGTAGAAAAGCTATGTTATCTTATCATTCATTCATATTATTATTTCTCCATCTCCATAACGACCATACCATTGAGTTAGTTTCCCGAGTACGCGTACCTATCTACCTACTTTCTGAATCATTACTTTTGTCTCAATCTTCATTGTTTCGACTTCCAACAATTTGTTGAACTAGGTATGTTATATAAATACATATAGATTTTATTAACAATGAAAATACTAGGCCATGCTACGTACGTAACGTACAGTCAACAAAAGAGATAAGTATGCAGGATCGTCGGATATAGTTGAAGTTTAGTAAGAAACCGTTGGATGTTGTCGACTGAAATTTAATTTGATAGGTAAATGAGCTGTTTGTTTTCTATTAATAAAATTAAATTTTATACGAGAACGTACATCGGTTTCTTACTAAACTTTAACTATTTCCGACAATCCTGCATGCTTATCTCTTTTGTTGACTGTACATCGAAATCTGTTAATAACATAGAAAGGTACCTAGTACAAAATATTTGTCCAATTGCTAAAATTGCGTGAACGTGTGTAAAATAATTTTTGCATGAAAAACTCGAATTAGATGACGTCAATGCAAATAAATAGGCTGCCAAGAGTGGAAACATTGTGAGAAATCTGAAACGATAAAAAAATATTTTCCTTGTCGTGTCTTCAAAAATCTCGAAATATCTAAAACTCAAGTCATTTGTCAACTTACTCCTTAACAACACGTTTCGCTTTTTGCGAATTAAGCGGAAGAACCGGCCTAATTGAATCGTGTAAACACAAAACAGTCGTGCGTGAGATATCGTGGGACACCCGCGGGTAATATTGCATAACACACTTTGCTTTTGCATAATAATAGTAGCAATGGCATTCATTCTGACAGTTCAACAACATTCATTGCGTTATTTACGTTGTTGAGCAGACCAATTTTTCGAAAATATGAAGCAATGGATTAGGTTAGTGATTGAAAGTGTGTTAAGCTTTTAGGGTGCCGGTTGGAACGAAGTTCCTAAAATAGTGCAACATTTTGACCGACACGATACTTTTGTTACGTAAACAAAGTGTCGTGACGGTCAAAATGTTATACTTTTTTCGGTCTAGTTCTCATTCGCCATGTGTGCAGAGTACAATTTGCGATAAGGAAGTTCGTTCCAAAACTTGAAGAATCAATGCCGAATACGACAATAATTATCCTTTATTTCTGCACCTTTCAACCAAAATGGATCAATTCGGTTGAACCGTGCATCATAGTCTTTACTAACTTCAACCAATTTGAACACTTTTGGCTATTTGTGACTTTGTTGCACCGAAGGTGCGATATGTCGTATACGTACTGTTTATTTTTGTCTTATTTTTTGTTTTATTATTAACTAGCTGCGCCCCGCGGTTTCAACCGCGTAAGTTTCGAGTTTCTAATATAATTCAATCATGATTCGAAAGACACGTGACACCATCTATTATCATAATAACGTTATTGTTGTGTTCCTCGGGAACAGCGCTTTTTTTCGGGACGAAAGGTACCCTATGTCCGTTTCTGTACACCTGACAACGTATGTATATGCAAAATTTCAGGATGATCTTCCGAAATAAACTTTTTATCATTTATCTTTAAATATATTAAACAACAGAGTTACTTATTAAATATTAACCTAATACTTATCGTGGAAGAACAAAGTGATGATTTTATGACCACTATTTACTTGAAAAGTAAATATTTGTAAGCGTTATGTGTGATGACTGATGATGTGGTGGACCTTTAGTGTGAAAATAAATAAGTGACAACAACATGAGGAACGGTGATAAAGGAGCTGATTGGGAGAATGAGAAACTGGACCCTAATGGATGGTAAGTTTTATAGGATAAGGTTTATTTAGAACAGCGTTTTGCGCTAAGGTAGCTCGCGTAATTCAAATTTGCTTACGTTTTTTGTAACTTACAGGTCAGTGTGTGTTTCCTTACCAATTTTTCCTTCATCGTTTTGAGAGCAGTGGTGGTGAAATTAAATACACAAAGTAAAGTGTCTGCCTGGGTTCGAACTCGCGGCCTACAACTCGTAAGTCGGAGCCGATACCACTGGGCCACTACTGCCCTCTGATGAGATACCATCTAAAACAAAATATATACGTAAATAGCAGTAGCTGAACGCACAAGACTTGCGAATGCAATTAAGATAAAATAATCAATACCCGACTGTTATCTGTAAATGGCTGTCTTTGATAGCTGACTGCGGATAAACTCGTGTTTTACATCTTTATCGGACAAGTAGGTACCATGCCGGTATATGCTGCTATAAATTCGCAGGGAAAAGATAGGTGCAGTGAGCTGTCAATTCGTAGCATTACGAGTAGGTAGAATGACAGCTCTCTTCTTCTTCTTGTCGCTGGTACGACTGTATACAGGGTGAATTTTTCAAGTGGGCGTGGATGGCCAAATGAATATCATCACTTCCCAGAATTTGATCCTTATTAGGGACACTATCGAATGGTGTAATAATACAGTGTCTGTTTTTTTTTTAAATCAAAATCAACGGGTTCGATTAATGGCTAGAAATATTGATTTTTCAAAAATCCAATGATGTAGTTTTGGTTTTTATCAAATCGAGCACGAGACTCCTTTGAGTACTTTTCGCTATTCCTCATAGTTTCGAATTTGGCCATCTAAGGCCACTTGAAAAATTCACCCTGTATATCTTGTTGGCCCAAAACTTCGCCACTTCCATAGCGTCGTCGATGGCAGCGCACAGGTTAATTTGACTGCATGTTTTGGACCACAGAGGGTAGGATAGGAGGTGGAGCATGGTCGACATAGCTCCACATCCACAACCTACCCTACCGCCGTTCCGTCAAGGTAGCCCCACTTTACAGCTCTTTTCACCTTATCTTAGTTAGGCCGTCGGAAATAGACAAAAAAAGTGGCTAAATTCGCAAAGCGTGATGTAGTTCTGCATTTTTGGTATGTTGTATGAGTCTGTTAGGGCAGTGTAAATTCAAATTTGCAACTTCGGAAAACTTGTGGAAACTGAGAAAATCGAGAAAAACTTCGAAATTTTGGGACTTTTTTCACTATTTGCTCTCCAGGGCCAAAACTATGCATTTTTTTGCAAACAATGTTCCATACACTTATAAACTGTATTAAATTACCTACAATTTGAGCCCAAATGCAGCTCTATTGACCCCAAAGGAGCCAAGCTATGGCACTTCAAAGATGACCAATTTTTCTTGAAAATTGGAATTTTCAGGTTTTCCACACTTATTTCTCGAAATATTGGCAAAACCACTTGCCCTACGAAGAAAAGTTACTGAAAATATTTTGTAGTACATTTATTTAGCTTTTATTAGAGCCCAAAACGAAGTCTGTGAGACTAGCAGTTCACTCACAATCTCAAAAAAACGAAATGAAGGTAAAATGGGTTATAGAGGCAAAAGACACACCCCCTTATTCATAAAACTTATCAAACCTATTTTAGTTAAAATGGGGTTTGTCTCTTTCTTACTCACAGAAATGTCAACGTGACAGATAAAGACAAACGTTCTATAAACCTATTTTAGCTAAAATAGAGATAAAATAGGATTATGAATAAAGGGGTCAATGTATACAGGGTTATTGGAAATTAGACCGGAATCTTATAAGGGGCGATGGGGGACATCAGTTGCAACAATATTGACTCCAAAAGTAATATAACCTCTCCGTCCATAGCAAAAAGATTTGTAAATCGTAGAACTCTTTCTTTTGTCTTTGTTGTGTGTGGATGTGGATTGATGGCGTTAAGTTCACTAATATACCATTGAAGTTAACTTTAATGGTTAACATTTTTTAATTTTAAGTGGTTATTGCAGGGATACGTTACATTTGTCTCGATTATTCCATTCCGAATATCAATAACATAAGCTGAGAGTACCTCCCCGCGGTGAAGGCGGTAACAGTGTAAGCGTGTAATGCAAACACTTATGTAGTCGTTGATGGGGGATACCTCTTGCATACTGTTTTTGGCATCGTAACTCATTTGTACAGGCAATTATAGATGCCTACGTCACGTATACGTTGAACCGCTTGGACAGGAACGTATCAGTGGTGTTTGACGGGTACCCGGGACCAGAGTGCCGATCGGAGCACAAAATCTGCCGAGCGATTCAGACGATATCTTGATTCTTCAACTGAAATTATTTTTGACTTTTCCACGATTATAAAAGTGCCCCAGGAGAAGATGATGTCGAACGATCGAAACAAAGAACGTCTCATTCAACATCTCTGCTCTGCATTATGTCTCGAAGGAATTGAAACAAAGACAGCGACGGATGATGCAGACCGCGAAATTATTCTAATGGCTTTAGAGAAAACCAAGAGCCATGCCCATGTGATCGTAGTGGGAGAGGACGTAGACCTGCTTGTTCTCCTCTGTGGGTTGGGTTCTAACATCCAGAACTTGCGCTTTCAGAAACGTGGACGTAACAGACATGAGGCCGGGTGCATTCAGTACACCACTAGCGCGTTTAACCGAGGAGATGTTGAAATGCCCAATGGATTTAAACTGTTTATACACGCTTTTACTGGGTGTGATACCACGTCCGCCCTTTTCTGGCAAGGAAAACAGAAATTGTGGGGTCAATTTCAAAAGAGGCAAGACCTAGTAGACCAGCGGCGCAATTGCGTTACACATTATCAATCGGAATCGGTTTCATTTTCACAGGTCAACAACATTCATTGCGTTATTTACGTGTTGAGCAGACACATTTTTCGAACTTATGAAGCAATGGATTAGCAATTTACTTCAAAATGATACAGATTCTGATTGATAGTGTGTTACGCAATTAGGGTACTGGCTACTATCTTCCTCCAAACAGATGCAACGCATGCGGATATTGCGGAAGCTGGCGTAAAGTGTCTGGTGGCTCTTTACGGAGGCGTTGCAGGTACTCAGACACTGCACGACCTGCGGTTCCAGTTGTTTGTGAAGACAGCGGCAAGCGCAAAAGTGAATCTGGCACGTTTGCCCCTTACTACCGAGGCATCCTCTTTTCATGCGTTTCGCACCTACCACCAAGTGCAAAAATGGCTGGGGGTAGAAAAGGATCCCACCAAGTGGGGTTGGGAAATCAGCTCCCGCGGCCTAATCCCGATCACAACAAACAAAGAGCCAGCTCCCGCACAGCTTCTAAAAATGATAGCCTGCAAATGCAAAAAGGTATGTAAAGGGGCATGTAGTTGTTTAAAAGCTGGGCTGAAATGCTCGGCTCTTTGTTTGAATTGCGGAGGAAAGTCGTGTAATAACGTCGCGTTGATTTCTGTTGACGAAGTCAGCGACGATTCAGAGCAAGATGAAGAAGGACTTCTTCAGAATGATGAAGACACGAAGAGGAAGAAGAACACGAGCGCATTTTTTTTTCATCTTTCTCAAAATGAAAACCATCCTGATGAAAGGTAATCCCAACCAAAGAAAAAACGACGATTGACTAAGAACAGTTCTTAGTCAATCGTCGTTTTTTCGGTTTGATTTTTTGTTTTTTTTTTTTAATTCGGTCATTGATTTTATGTTTTGCCTAGAACTTAGATTCCAAATCGAACTTCGAGCGAGATTATTGCAAGTGACCTCCCACCAAAATTCCTGTCTAATTTCCAATAACCCTATTTATATTAATTAGTCTTTTGTCTCTATAACCCATTATACCTTCTTTTTGTTTTTTTGAGATTGTGAGTGAACTGCTAGTCTCACAGACTTCGTTTTGGGCTTTAATAAAAGCTAAATAAATGTACTACAATATATTTTCCGTAACTTTTCTTCGTAGGGCAAGTGGTTTTGCCAATATTTCGCAAAATAAGTGTGGAAAACCTGAAAATTTCAATTTTCAAGAAAAATTGGTCATCTTCGAAGTGCCATAGCTTGGCTCCTTTGGGGTCAATAGAGCTGCATTTGGGCTCAAATTGTAGGCAATTTAATACAGTTTATAAGTGTACGGAACATTGTTCGCGAAAAAATGCTTAGTTTTGGCCCTGGAGAGCAAATAGTGAAAAATGTCCCAAAATTTTGAAGTTTTTCTCGATTTTCTCAGTTTCCACAAGTTTTTCGAAGTTGCAAATTTGAATTTACACTACCCTAACAGACCCATACAACATACCAAAAATGCAGAACTACATCATGCTTTGCGAATTTAATGTCTTTATCCGACGGCCTAAGTTTTCGCGGTGAGATTTTAACAGAATACGCCGCCCGCTACCTACCTATCGAGTGAGTGAGGTTAGCTTAGCTTACATGAGCCAGGAAAATGTAATTAAATTAATTAAGGTGATGCCATCGGTCGTGAAAGCACTACTCTACCTAGACAATCATTCACAGTTCAAAGAAAATAAATGAGTTAATTCTATAACGACCAGAAGGCCAATTCGAATTAAAAACTTTCAAAATCTTGTCGCAATATCATCAAAAATGTAGGGAAATAGAAGTTTTTTTAACAGATTGAGACAGATGACAGATTATGAACGTTCTTAAAATGACGGGAATTTTCCCTCTGATAGTTAGGTACTTTATCTTCAAAGAGGACCAGTTGCCAGCTTTTTTTTACGTTACACTGTCTGTTTGTAAAAGTATAATGTGAATTTAAAAAAAACAAGTAACAACCGACTTCAAAAAAAACACTACAAAGTGAAAAATAACTAATTTCGGAAGTCGGTGTCGTTGCTTCAGCATTTTCGTTTTTTGACACCGACTTTAGAAATTAAAGTTATTTTTCACTTTGTAGTGTTTTTTTTGAAGTCGGTTGTTTTTTTTTTTTGTAAAAAAGTTTTTATTTTTCACTTTTTAGTTGTACCTACCCCACACAAATTCAATTAACACTAGTGCATTGAAGACACGACACGAAGAATCATCAAAATTCACATAAAAATGCCGGAGATGCAGTACATTTATGCATATAACTTCGTACATAAGAATAATTACCTAATGTATTATATACTAAAACCTTCCTGAAAGTATGTAGATCACACTCATGAAAGAATTATCAAAATCGGTTCAGTAGTTTTTGAGATAATGGCGGACATACAAACATACATACATACATACGGGTCGAACACAGAACCTCCTTTTTTAAAGTCGGTTAAAAATCAGATTCTTTCCTCATACGACCAGGTGACCTAAACTTGAATTATATATGTAAATAATTTAATTAACCTACTACAATAATATTAAAACAGAGATACCATAATTATACTGCCTCTTTTGGTCTAGTGGTCGCAAGCCCTACTACTGAGCAAGCGGTCCTGGTACGATTCCCATGTCATGATAAGTATTATTGGGTTTTTCAATCAGGAATATCTCAGTAGCAGCCCGGAGTCTGGATTTGTACCAGGTTCATAGTATTAGGCTCATCCCCTATAACAAGGGACTAAAACATAATTGGTGAAATGTGGGTGTTACTATAGGTACACCTCTGCCTTAGCCTTCGGGGATTACAGGCGTGATGTTATGTTACCAAATCAACAAACCATCCATCGATGATCGAATTGAAAGGCTGAAGGAAGCCTTTGTGTACGCCTGCCAAAATTATAATAGCAACGTGCAAAACATTGCTCTTGTTGTTAACGTAGGCGCATTTATATTTTGATCAAACGGTCAGGCGCTACAAGGAAGTTGACATAACAATTTCTGTAAACTTCCAGAGAATACACGAAGTAAAAGAATGTTTGCATAAATAACGTAATCTGACTGGCGTTAAGTTATTAAACTTACACAATGTATCATTGTACTTCATCACTGTTTAATAATATTTGTATAATATGATTAATCAAAAAATTTGGAAAATACAAAGTGCACGACTCACAATGCTCATTTGATCGTATTAAAAACCATAGGTATACCGTATAGATATTATATTAGTTAGTTTTTTATTCCTTATAATGAAACTACTAACTTTGAATAAAAGAGCCATTTACAATAGGATTTCTCCTATGGGTGACTCGAATCTATTAAACAAAATGACTCAATTAATTGATTTTATATGTTTTCAGGCTTCACACTTGATTGACGGGAATTTTTTTTTTAATTTTCCCGTCAATCAAGTGTGAAAGTATTTTTCATTTCTATTGCATTAAATCAATTTTTGAAAAGTACAGTTGCTGAAAGGGGGCAAGAAAATTTTTCGTTCGTAAAGCACTCTCTAATGCTTCGCATTATGAGTCGTGGCAAAGTTAACTTGTGGATCTACTTGTACTTCTTTATTGTTATCATCATTATGATTGTGCAGTACATATCCTTTACTGATAAGAGCATTTACCAAATGTTAGGAATAAACCCTGAAGATCTTTCACAGGATTCTGCCTGTCTCGCCGTATTTTCTTAGGCTAATTACTTTACTGCTGAGCATAAGATACTGGGTTCGAATCCCAGGTCGGGCAAAGTGTTATTGGGTTATTTCTTTCCATCTGGAATTTCTCAATAGTCCTCTATTACATAACAGCAGTCTAGTCCCATATTTTATCTTTAAAAAAGAAACCCTATTGGGCCGAAGACACAAATGATATCACGTGAAAGCTCTCATACCCACATAAGTCGTAAATATTACGTCACGTATTATATTACACGTCACTCAAGAAATTGTGTGATGTGATCATGTGACTGGATGTGACCCTTACTATCTGTGAACTCAGTATCGAATTGTGTCAGTGGGCTACAGCGCTGCAGGACTCCCTGAAATTACATTCGTTTGATGCATTGGAACGTGGCATTATCCTGGAAGCGTAGTTGGTCTAGTGGTCGCAAGCCTTAACTGAGCATGAGGTCCTGGGATCGATTCCCAGGTCGAGCAAAGTGTTATAAGGTTTTTTCCATCAGTTATTTTCCGTAGTGCATTCGCAGATCTGTCGAGTCCCTACGTACACGGTCTTACCCACCCCGGACCCCCGGACCCCGGACGGGCGTAGGAGCCCGCGCACTAAGCAGCCACGAACTCCCGGCTGCGTCATAAATGTTCGACTGGCTGCCGCAGCCAGGCTGCCTAGTGCGCGGGGGCCCTTAGAATAGAGTATATGTATAATTGCCTACTGTAATTATATTATACTCTAATTTCATCCCCTATTTAACCCCTTCTTCAGTGCTCCGTTTCGCTACTCTTGTATACGGAACTTTTGTGCAAAACATGCTTTTAGAGACCCAGTGGTTTGTGTTGTCTATTTTTATTTAGGATAAGGCGTTATAAAACTTCCTATCTAATTCCCCCACCGACTTTTAACAACGTAGCTATTTGCTTAGGGACGACACTCTTTAAATAAATAAAGTTTGATCTACAAACATCACATGACTATCCAGAACTAAATGATAAGGGGTCAGGGACACCGCACCCACTGCTTTTCTATCGTACGATTTTTTTTAATGTCGCAGTTTTTAATTGTCAAGAATCTTATTGAGGAGCACCTTTTTTGCTAACCGGGAGATGGTGAAAAGGCGCTTATAATATGTTCCAGTTATTTTACCTCTGACAGCATCAACCTAACAGCAACTTTATTTTAACGTTCATAATGATCACAATGATTTTGACAGAGTTGTCAGTGGCAGCAACCCAAAAGCAACCTTATTAGAATGAGAATAAAAATCACTGAGATTTGGACAGTGATGCAAATTCAGAAGTAAAATTACTGAGATCGGACTGTATGTATGGTCACCACAGACGCTGTCAATTTGTAATCTTTTGACATTGACAGCACCTTTAGGTCGTAGTGGTAAGGACGATTTTCATAGTGCAAGCGGATGAGAGTACATACTCATAGGGTTCCCACTCTTGCTGACTTCAGTACCCTTGAGTATTCCAGAGGTTTTCAAAGGTTTTCAATGTGTGTGTGTGAACACAAAACATAATCATCATATAAAATGAGTAGGTACGTAATAAGACGTTTACTGCATTCACGCAACAAAAACTAGAGCACAATGCGAACGTTACGACAGCAATAGATTGTTGTTAAAATAAAACTATAGTTAATTCCTCCTTCATACATCAAGTAAAAGGCACATACATTCTTATAATGCAAATTGTTGATGTTGTGAATTTGCGATTCATCTTACAAATCTGTGTGTTGACACTGTTGATTTTTAAGTTACCCTTTTATAACTAAATTCACATTGTTCGTCCGCGCGTTTCTTGTTTTAACATAAAATATATCCTATGACACTCAGCAAACACTTGGTAGCCTTCCATCAGTGAAAGAATTTTCGGAATCGGATCAGTACTTAGTTTCCGAAGATTACCCCCTACATACTCACAAATTACACCTCTTCAAGTATAATATTAGTACAGATAAGTTCTCTTAAAACTATTCTGAAACTTATGCCCCTGCATAATTTCAACAGTGCAAGGTCATTTTTAAATGAATTTCACTAATAAATGCCCAATCGTTGGGCGCCCAGCCATGTCGGCTTGCGTTATCTCGACCAGCTAGACTCAGTTCGAAACTAACCGATTGGCTTATTAAACGTCCACGAAGTTTATTAATAATAAACGTTATTAACATTACAATAATTATTTGAACAAAACAGGTGTTACAATTTGATAATAGAGGTGGGAAGAGAGTGGCTGAAAAGGAAGTGCTTTTTTTGTGTGATAAAATCGTTTTTGTGGAAAGTGGTGTCAGTGAATAGTGTATAGCAAGTGATATTTGTTAATTAACTTCCCCGTTCATTACTTAAAAATTATCCTGTTGCGGCCACATTGTGCTTTAGTGGACTTAACATATAAAACAACTGTCTTATGTCATAATTTCTGCGTAAAAACTAAGAATGCTTCTGAAAAAGACGTTTTTGATATTCGAAAAAGATTTTAGACGTAACGATGAACAGGAACCTCTGCTAAACGATGACGACGACGATATTAACGAGAACTGGCAAGTTTTTCTTTTAAATAAATCAGTTTAAAAAAGAAAACATAATTTGAAAAGTCAAATAATTTATTGAACAGTTCAATAATTTATTTCCGATGAATTGAAATGAAATGGTTTATTCTGTAAAAAGGATATCAGAATCACTTATACACATCATATCATTAAAAAATATAAGCTAGATGACTTCGGCGTTTATTACCTGATTACTCTGAGAAGAAAGGCCGAAAAAACTCACAGGTCACAGTCTCTTTTAGTCCAGACATAATCTTGGTCAGATCGTGTAGATTGATGTCTGAAATGGTCTTTTGAGGCTTTCCTCAAAAGACCACGCAATTGTCAGTAATCGTGTAGCTGTCATGTAGTAATGAAAGTAACCTCTATTAACACTGAGGGACAATAAACGCCCATAGGCGTCATCATCTATCTAGCCTTTCCCAACTATGTTGGGGTCGGCTTCCAGTCTAACCGGATGCAGCGGAATACCAGTATTTTACATGGAGCGACTGCCTATCTGACCTCCACAACCCAGTTACTGCTACTGACTGATCGCCAGACTTTCGGACTTTAGACTACCCGTTACGACTGTCAAAGATCCACGAATGACAGCCGAGACCACCGGCTTAACGTGCTTTCCGAAGCACGGAGGGGTCTTGGTATGTAAAGATGGACACCTATCCACGGACCAACCGCGGCAAGCGTAGCTTTACCTGATCGATCGAACCGTGCGGCTGTTATTACTTGCTCTTTGCATATATTAACAATAAAGCTTCTATTATGTCTCCTTCAGTGTCCTTTAACCGATTTATAAATAGAAAAGCTAGAACTGGTTTATTTCGGTCTAGCTTGATTGTAAAACATAATAAACATAATAATTAATTGATCTAAAAAACTCTCAATCAGCTACTTCCTATTATTTTCTGAAGACTTCGCTTATTAGCGATAGGCAGAAAAAAATTCCACTACGTTAATAATAATATCCTCCCGACCGACTTCGGTCACGGTGACCAATCTCAACGGAGATTAGCCAGGTGCGCAGGAGATATTATGGTGCACAAGCGTGTGCGCAAACTCAGGTGCACTCTCTGTTCCTTTACTCTCATAGTCCTATGGGACGGCAATCCGAGACGACCGGGGTATTAGGAGATCAGGCGTAGGACCAGCGGCTTTATGTGCTATCCAAGGCACTGGAGCTTCAAGTCACGAACTTCCAAACTCCGAGCTGTTACTGAGACATTCCTAATGGAAAAATCGAATAACGCTTTGCCCAGCCCGGGAATCGAACCCAGGATCCCACTCTCAGCAGTATATACTCACTACACTACCACACAACTACCTAAATTCAGATTCTAGAAGCATGCAATTTTGAACAAGAGTTTTTTATATAGGGACGTCCCAAAAAATAGTGTCAAGCGGAAGTCCAAAGATAGAGCACCCCTGGGTGCCTGAATCACCCCCATGTATGCTCCGCGATTTTTCATAGTTTTCGTGTTATGAAAATTTAAGTCATTATTCATCAACCATAAATTTTTGGCTTTACAGTTACACCAACATTTTCATAATTTTGGTCAAAGTTACGAAGCTGATTATTTTATGCATAAAAATACCATTTATGATGATTCAGTTGGAGAAAGAAAAAATTTAAAAAGTCTTCTACTTAAAAAAAGTTTTTAGGTCGAACATTCTCAAAAATTCAGAAAAAAATCATAACACGAAATCAATGAAAAATCGCGGAACATACATGAGGGTGATACGGGCACCCCAGGGGTGCTCTATCTCTGGACTTCCGCTTGACACTATTTTTTGGGACACCCTGTATGACGCAGGTCAGCCCTAGAGAACCATATTTTTTTTTTTTGAAAATTCAAGTTCATGATAAAAAATAATTCGTTCACTGACAGACAACGCACAGCCTAAACCGCTGGATCTAGAAGCAAGAAAATTGAACAAGAGTTTCTATGACTAAGAAAGAATTTTTGAAAATTCTAAAGGGGTCAAGTAGGGGATGAACGTTTGCATGGAAGTTGTCATTCTTGTCGATGGGACATCCCATCGGGTACCCGGCTTGTTAATACATAAATCTAAACATCTTATGGCACAATAAAAGATCTGTAAAAATGAATAACTAAGTCGTAGATTTAAATAAACACTATGTTTTGCTTGAGTGAGTGTCTGCAATAGCCCTAACTAAGCGTGGCATAGTAGAATGTCGCAAATCATTGCAATCAGCGGCAAAACCTATCGTTAGCGGATGAAACAAGGTTTCATGGCTGAATGATAGGCACATAATATCTCGGTTCTACTTTAACTGATACCTAACTTATTGGGCTTAGTCTTATTCTGTCTTACCAATGCGTATCGAGTTACCCAGTAACTGGGTTGTGGACGTCAGATAGGCTGTCGCTCCATGTAAAATACTGGGATTCAGCTACATCCAGTTAGACTGGAAGCCGACCCCGAGACAATGAAGCTGGGAAAGGCTAGACAGGCAGATTTTTGCTACCTAGTGGGCCATAATTAGCATTTGTATACGAAAATAGTAGATATGATTCTTTTACACACACATAGAGAGCATGTTATAAATAAACATAATATATTTAAGTTAACTAATAAACAAACATGCTTTTAATAGCATGTGTATTAGAAATACTTTTGGCACCTACCTATTTATATTGTGTGGCTAAAACCAAATTGTAATAGGTTTTTTAGAAATAAATAAATTGGAAAATCCTACCTCGAATATTATAACTCCCCTTTGGCTGTGTTTGGTTGCCGTTACACCTTCCACTATCTCCTCCTGAGCTTTATGAGGTCCAAATATAATGAACAAATCTGTGCATAATCTATTTATCGTAACTATACTTATCGTGAAACAATCTGTGGCCCGCAGTTGCTGTCAAGCACAGACTCACAGATATAATGCAGCTGTCAAATCAACGCCTTTCCAGTCGCAGCGATGTATCCCTGTAAACAATAAACAAATTGCATGTCTGTAACATTTTATGAATTAATAAACTAACATTACAATATGTACTTTACCATATGACGAGGGCTTATGTAAAGTATTTTTGATTATGGACCAAATAAAGTTGTGACTCCGTAGATTTTTGTGGTATCATCTTCGGGCTGTTCAAAGAGTTTATGAAATTCCAAATCAGTGATATGGTAGTTTATGGTACTTCCTGATCCTAATACATGTCCTCTTATTGGTGATTTACTAAAAAAGGTAGTTCTTTCATAGCTTCTTGTACGTCTTTGGCAAGTATAATTAGAAATCTTCATCGGATCTCTCAATCTTCATTATTATTATTTTCAAGAAAAGGTCATAGATAGGTACTGTCGATCGACCCGAATGCAAACTTCCAGACACGGTACTATGCTATATACCTACAAATTATTAATTTGTAGGGAAATGTGAGAACAATGCAATGTTCTAAACTTACAAATTGGACTGGTTGGTAATTTTATTCAGTCACTTAAAATATTTTCGCCGTAACGTAAACAATTAAGGCGCAATAACTTGGGTCCTATTGAACATGAAAGAGAATGAACTAACTCATTCTAATATAGTTCATCAAATTATTCAAATTCTAGGTAAAAATGTTTAAAGACGTTTTCGCTAGAATAATTTTATATACAGTGATTACAGAGCTAGATGATAATGAACCATGATCAAAGTTAAGTTTAGGTTTAAAGAATCTTTATTTCTCATAAGAACATGATACAGTTCACTATATGAGATTTAACTTTTAACATAAATAATCATCGTCTAATGACATGCATGCAGATGTAGAATAAGTAAAAACTATAACAACTACCGTGTACGAGATCAACAGCAAACAAAGTAAAAGTGTAGGTAGTTACATATAAAACAAGTTAGTACACCTGGCCAATTTGACACCCACTATTTGTGTCCGGTCCGATTCAAGTCCGAAATCAGTCGAGATCCCGAAATAAAACGGCAAAAAAATTCCTTCTATAGACTATCCTAATAAAAGAGCTTGAGATTAGTGGGGCTTGTGGCTAAGTAATATCAGCCGCACGGGTCGATCGATCAGGTTAAGCTACGCTTGCCGCGGATATTAGATACACCTTAAAACTATAAAACAGAAAACAAAGATAATAATGCCAAAAGGGCCTCAGCTCAGCATAATGCAAAGCAAAGCCCTCATAGCTAGGTAGTGATTCCAGCAGCCTAGTGCCTGTATGATCCTGTGATCCAATCTTCAAGACTCCTAAATAACCTTGAATATTTTATTTGTTCCCAGGGCCACAACTGTTCCGAGGACCAGTTTGCAGCAACTCAACATAGTCAGACGCGTGTACCATCAGGACGCCCTCAATAAAGATGCAGACTATAAATTTACTGACCGTCCGCGTAAGTTTCATTTACAATTTTTGCTCTCACATCGGCACGGACCATATCCGTAGTGCTATTCTGTAAAAATCTCACCGAGACAACTTAAGTGAAGTGAGTTAGAAGTCAATAGTGCCAAACCCTAGCGGCAGATAGTATGACTTTAAGCTCACTTCACGAAAATATTCAGGGTGATATCAAAATATACAGAATAGACCGGCTAGTCGGAGCATGAAGACGTTCCGGCGGCGGCCACTGCTAGAGGCGGCATTGTCGACAGTTCCCATACAAACCAAACGTGACACCGTTTACTCGCACTAGGGCACAAGTGACGATAGAAACTGACGACTTTGAATGGCGGCCGTGACAGAAGCTGCGGGGTAATTGCGTAACACACTATATTCAGTAGCAATGGGTTTTTATTTTGACAGTTCAACAACATTCATTGCGTTATTTACGTTGTTCAGCTGTCACATGTTTCCAACATATGAAGCAATGGATTAAGCAATAAGTATCGTTCAAAATGATTCAGATTGAGATTGATAGTGTGTTACGCAATTTTATTAGTGTGCTGTTCTCTCAACGCACTTTCGGCGCCACAGATTTAATTACTGCCGTCTCTAGACGTTGCCGGCGCGACGATTCCGCTCTGTGCCAGCCAGGCAGCAGGTAGCAGGGTAGACTGCCCAGAATGCACCAGCACCCTAATTACGTAACACACTTTCAGTCTGAATTATTTTAACCACACACGTGTCCCGCTCCCCGCGTGACGTTGCCTCCAATGCTTTTTGTCGGCGCACCACGGGGCGCCTCGCCACTTAGTTAAAGGATAGCTAATCCATTGCTTCATATATTCGAAAAATTTGTCTGCTCAACAACAACTATAGAACTGTTAAATGGCTACTGTAAGTGTGTTACGCAATTACCCTGCACATAATACACAGTCCAACAAGTCATTTGGTATACAGGTACAGGTATCTAACTTTTAACTTGTTTTAAACAATGTTGTGAGTCTGCTGAGCATCTTGTTTTTTTTTTTCTTTTCTTTCGTATGCCATAAGCTAAAAAAGTTATGCACATGACCACTACCTACTTAACCTTTTAACCGCTTACCTACGCCGGATTAATCCGACAAATATTTTCGTGTCCATTCCGCCCGGGTCGTTATGTATAGACGATCAAATACCACAGCTCGTTTAATCTGTATTATAATTACATCATCACAGCTCGTTTAATCGGTATTTATTTGTCGTTTTTTTTTTTTCGGGCGCTGGGGGCACGGCTATAATATAAAGTCGATATAAAGTCGGGCGGTTAAAAGGTTACTGCCGACCCCCCATGCAGGGCTCCAATAATGATTAATTTACACTGTACCTCATATCTGTTAACCTTTTTCGCAGTGAGCCAGAAGTGCAAAAAATTTGTGAGGAATTGCGGTTTTGGCGAATGTCTGCTGAACTCGATCCCATTGATGCGATGGCTTCCAAAGTACAGTTTTCAGAGACACATGGTTGGCGACCTGGTTTCAGGCTCTACCACGGCCGTCATGCATATACCACAAGGTAAGGAATAAACAAAGTTCTAATGACCATAAACCAGTTCTAAAGGCTGTGGCTTAGGGGTAAGGTTTCTGTCGATTGTTTGAAGATGACAGAGACAGTCACAATGTGGTTCTGCTGAACCTTTTTAACTTGACGGCCAAAAACCAAATTTCAAGCCTTTGTATATGCAATAGATTTAATTTAACAGAATAGGGCAAACAATTCAATTTCCCACCTTCCCTTCAGTCTTCTGGGCACGTTTCCGGATGACAGCGATGCGGATGAATACTTCGACGCCTAAGTGTCCTTTGTTTTTTATTTTTATATATTTGTATTGTAAGTTAGTTAGTCATTTATTTTAGTATCTAGTGTATATAGTTACCTTTTTAGTTAAATGTTGGACCTCTATATTTCCCACCTTATGGAAAACCGTATATACTAAACCTTTTTAGGAAAATCACTTTCAGTAAAAAAAAATCTTCCATTATACGAGTATGTATTTATCAGGGACATGAATATTTCCAGGTATGGCGTACGCGCTGCTGGCTGAAGTACCACCAATAGTGGGACTCTACATGGCGTTCTTCCCGGTCCTCATCTACGTCATCCTCGGAACCTCTCCTCACGTGTCCATGGGCACCTTCGCGGTAGCCTGTCTCATGGCTGGAAAGGTAAATATCAGTTTTTTATAGGATATAAAGTGAGCTAGCGTAGGGCTACACGCATAATCAGCATATAACGTTTCCACTACTGGGACACAGGCCTCCTATCTGTGAGAGGGAGTGGGCTGTAATCCACCACGCGGGCCCAGTGCGGGTTGGTAGATGTCACATGTCTTCGAATTTTTTTTTTTTTTTTGCCGTCAATCATGCTGTTATTTTCTTAATTTAGCAATATAGGTACAGGTCACGAGAATCTTACGCTCACGCAAGATTAAAATGCGTTCTTCTCCTAATGTATTGATATACATAAACTTTATGGTGATATACGAACATAGTATTCTCAAAACTATACTATTATGAAATACGTATTTTCTTAAAGTACTAATCGTTATTTCACGAGAAAATCACTTCTGCATCTTGCGATTTTGATACCCGTACCCTTGCGTCTGCGCAGTTTCCTTAGCTAATCTAATTTGACCCTGTGTTATCTGTTATTTTTCAGGTGGTAACACAATACGCGACGCATGTAGAAGTACCAGTACCAAATAACAATGTGACCGATCTGTCAGGTATGTGACCTTTCATTGATATAATTCATGCCTTTATGACTAAATTCGAAAATAAATCAACACGCTGTCATTTCCTGAAGGGTTTAAGAAGGTCTCTGAGGTGGTTGGTACACCCACATTTCGCCACTTATATGCCGTGCGCACGATGGGGATTCCTATCGGCGAAAATTATGAACTTCCATACGTAAAACCTTTCATTCCCTATTTAAAGGCCTTATTACACTGGCGATTTGCAAGCGAGTCCAAAACGAGGCGAGTGCGCAGTAAGCTCACCGCGAATTCGCAGCGAGCGCGCGGCGAACTTTATTGTACAGATAATAAAGTTCAGTTTACGCTACAACATCAAACATTTTTATAACTTTTTCAATAGTGTTAGTCACTCACTTAATTATAACGTTGATATTACTGATATTAGTTTAACTTGAAATAACATCAATTTTAAACAAATTTGAATAGAGTTTATACGTTTTGTTTTCATAAGTATGTTATTTTTTTTATTTACAGTTGCCGCGTTAATACCAGGGCAAGGGGATACTGTGCAATATACGCATTTACAAGTGTTAAGTGTGGTATGCTTGTGTGTGGGGATGTTCCAGGTAACTATTATTCTTTCATTACAAGCTAAACTTTACAGGGTGAAAGTAACTTTGGTACAGTCAACAAAAAAGATAAGTATGCATGATCGTCGGATATAGTTCAAGTTTAATAAGAAACCGATGAATGTTGTCGACTGAAATTTAATTTGTTAAATGAACTGTTTGTTTTCTATTAATAAACTTAAATTTTATTCTAAAACATCCATCGGTTTCTTACTAAACTTCAACTATATCCAACGATTCTGCATACTTATCTCTTTAGTTGACTGTACCTATTGTCGTTGGTAAAAATAATGAATATAAGTTTTGTATTTCTACTAACACTTTGTCCGGTTGCGCTTTGTATATTCCCCTAAAAACTTTACAAGGTGTAAGGGGTAGTTTTGACAAAATAATAATGATTAACTTAAATGAGTATTCGTTCCAAGAGCCAAGGAATGAGGAATACGATTCTACGTCGTCTGTCTCTCTGTTGGCCGTGTCTGTAGTTCTGTACAGAGCTGTACGTATGGTGTATTCAAAAAGTGTCTTATGAAAATGTAAATAGATGGATCCGAAAACGTATCTGTGGATGCCGATTTGTAGTGCTACTTAAAAATCAAGTGCTTTGATTTAATTGTTTAAATACTTGAACATAAAATTCTAATTTGGAATCACCATACAGGGGACAATTGAGGTTAATTTAATAACCTCAATTTTTCAATTACAATTTAATAATGTTATACAAACAATAATTGTTGGAAACAGTGGTGACGCATACGTTGAAACTTACTGAATACAGATTAATGTGTTACTAATTTCCTCTATGGTATATGTGAAATGATGTACCTATATTAAAAAAAAAAAAACAAACCACTACCTATGTAAAATTGGAGCAGTTTAATCCCATTTACTCTAGTGAGTGATTTGTTTACACTTTCATCTGATACCTACCTACCTTAGTCACCGTCCGACTAGGACCAGGCCCGTGCCGGACGGCGCGTATGTGTTCCACGTGCGCCTCAAAGAGATGTCAGCATAAAGGAAGGGGCCTGTTAGGGCCGAAGCCTGTCGGGGGTGCGGGATTGTCCGAAAGGGTTACCGCTACCCCGGAACATAAAGGGCTAAGGAAGGAACACGGGTGGGTTTTAGTCAGTAAGAGTCTGACACTCCCTTCCGCTCCACCCAGAGCGGGAGGGGTTTGATGATTTCCCATCCACAAAAAAAAAAATACCTACCTACCTTACCTTTGGAGCAGACATTACTACCTACAAAAATAACATCAGATTCCGTTCCCCCAGGTGTTGATGTGGATGCTCCGGCTAGGCTGCGTGTCGACACTGCTGTCGGAGCCGCTGGTGTCCGGGTTCACCACGGCGGCCTCCTTCAACGTACTGGCCTCGCAGCTCAAGGACCTGTTCGGAATCAAAATAGTCAAGCTGTCCGGAAACTTTAAAGTTATATATGTGAGTATATATTTTAGCTGTACGGGGGTGCCAACCCCAAACTGCATCTTACTTTACTCTGTGGCGGCATCTACATCGCCACAAGCGAACTACGCATCACACTGTGACGTCACGCAAAATCCTACATCGCGCAAGCAGAGTTTACCGCGCGCCTAGCATAATTATATACAACGTCCCGACATCAATCGTCGGGCAGTACTTAGCCTACCAGACACAACATCCGTCTGGCCAGAGGATCCTCCATTTACTATGGAGGATGAGTGCACTATAAACCCTGTTCCTCATACCTCTATAACTGAACAAATGTCGGTCATGTTAAGCTGGTCCCGGGCTCCCGGCTGTTATTCATGGATCTCTGACAGTCGTTACGGTTCGCGTTGGGAAAAAGCTAGGCAGATGATGTTTTCGGCTTTGTTAAGAATTTGATCTAAAAAGATTTCTCAAGACTTGGAGCCCCCCAGGACCGAAGGCCCGGAACCTTCCACTCTTTAACATATTCCACATTCCTATATAGTGTTGTTGTTTTGTTTTCAGACTTTTATAGAAGTGTGCAAGAACTTGCCGAATCTCAACTGGGGAGCGTTCGTGATAACCTTCGTCACGTGCCTCATCATCGCAGTCAATAACGAAAAGTTAAAGGTAAAAGAAAACACATTTTTCCGCCTGATTGTACCTATACGTGGGCTTAGGATTTTATTTAACAGATTTTTTTTAATAACAAGTCTTATTGCTAAAGCCATGACCTCTGAGGCTTCGGTCTCGAAGTCAGCGATTGCGGAGCGGGGGTGGATGCGGCGCGGGGAGCGGCGTAGCAACGCAGACCCGGTCTCGAAGCCAGCGAGCAGATCGCGCGTCGCTAGAGCGGCGTAGTGTTGTGTTAAGAGAAATTTGTGTCTTTGTTCGCGAACGAAATGTCTAAACAGCGACGACAACATCTTTTTGAAACAAATGTTGAAACTTCGGTCGTTAAAAAGCAAAAAATTAAATGCACATCACTACGTCAATAAGGACGTGCGGGTACCGCTAGACTGGCGCGCATCGCTCGTACGCCGCTTCCCGCGCCGCTGCCTTCGAGGCCAGTTCCATATAAATTGCATTGAAACGCGCCGCTCCCCGCGCCGCCGCCGCCGCCCCGCGCCCGCTGACTTCCTGTCCGTAGCCGGAAGGCCGTGTGCTAAAAAGCTTGAAATTCCTTAGTAGGAAGCTTACCGTTAGTATTAGCAAAGAGACTAAGCTATCAATAGTGTCATTCCCAAGCTTCACTCGGTCTGTTCTGCACAAATATCACCGTGAAGTGAGCTGTCATTCCACCTGCGTAATTGCGTAACACACTATCAATCGGAATCTGAATCATTTTGAAGCAAATTGCTAATCCATTGCTTCATAAGTTCGAAAAATTTGTCTGTTCAACACGTAAATAACGCAATGAATGTTGTTGAACTGTCAAAATGAAACCCATTCCGATTGATAATGTGGTGCTAAGGATTGACATTTCCCTTCTCTTCCCTTCAAAGTACTTTAAAAGCAATTCTTTCTTTTTCAGCCGTGGGTTAGCAAGCGCTCCCGAGTGCCGGTCCCCATAGAGCTCCTTGCTATTGTCATCGGCACATGTGCCTCCAGATTCGGACGCCTGCATGAAACCTTTGGCATCAGCCTGGTTGGGGACATACCTACCGGGTAAGTTAATTTACTTTATGAAAAGGCTTCTGAAAAATATTTATAACTTGTCTTTGTGTCATGTCGAGAAAAAACTACGCTTTTATTCGGTAGTGACTACTTTTTCGATAAAGCGTAGTCTTGACTGTCCGCCCTGTTGCCAACTTGCGCACTGGCTGTTAATTTTGCTACGGCATGAGCGATTTTATTTATTGCTTGCTCTGAAACGATTGAGGAAAACATAGCGAGGAAACCGCCAAGTCCTGACCAAAATTTCGCAGGCGACCTGGGTTAGGACATACGATACTTTACATCCTGGTAGTACGTTCCGACATAACGTTAACGGCCCGGAATGATTTCCGACCTTAGTAAGTTGAGTTAAGCTATAAACTAGGTAGCCTAGAGCAGTGGTGGCCTAGCAGTTACGTCGATGTTTCTCCAAATGAGCGATATTATATTCCGTCTATTTAATTGGTTTTATTTTAATGTTTTCAGGCTCCCCGAGCCACAACTCCCTCCTTTGGAACTGCTGCCAGAAATTGCCCTAGATGCGTTCACGATCACCATGGTAACGTACACCATCACGATGTCTATGGCGCTTATCTTCGCGGGCAAAGACAAGTACGAGATCGATGCCAATCAGGAACTGTTGGCCATGGTGAGTTGGTCTTGTTGGTGTTGGCGCATTGGCCGAATGTTGCTTGTGTGCATCTAGACACACAATGGGTATAAAATTTATGATTGATGGACTTACGTATGTGTGCCTCAGCTTCGCCTCGGCTCACATTTACACGTTCGTCCATCAGTGCCTCTTTTGCTGGCCGCTGTAGTAATGTACTATATAATTTTCAACAAATTAACATTGTTAGCTGTATTTAAATCCCGTGGAACTTGTTTTTGGTTTTTGAACTATTTGTGCACATTTTGAAAACACAGGAAGGCATTGTTGCTGCTTTAGACGATTACTGTAATTTTACATGACGTGCTACACAAACGCCAGTTCGATTGTGACTAAGGTCGATTGTGTCCATGCACCTAATTTAAGCGGTCCACGTCGAGGAACGCGTACCTTATCTTCCCTTATTTTATACATCAATGCCTGAAATTGATGATTTTATATTTTCTTTTTTATGTGTATGTGTATAGGCAGTGCCTTTAAATTTTATAATTGCTTTTGAACAGTTTCAATTAAAGAAATAAATAAATATACTTAAAGCACTAAACAACGAAATCTCTTTATTTCAGGGCGCAGGCAATATTTTCGGTTCATTCTTCAGCTGCGCACCTTTCTGCGCCAGTCTGTCACGATCCTACATACAATATCAGGTGAGCCCTAGTTAACACTGAAAATACCCACACAAAGTAACTACACAATAAATGCAGTTACCTACAAAAAAGAGTGGAGTGGCAAAAAAGTCACTCGTTCACGGAGAGTCGATTTTACCCACTGATTTTTTACTCAACTTTCGCATTACGTCCGAGTACTATAGACCATCCCTCGATGTGTTGTAGGCAGGCGCCAAGACCGGTATAACTTCGGTGGTGAGCGCGGTACTGGTCCTGTTCGTGCTGCTGTGGATCGGGCCATTCTTCGAGCAGCTGCCGCGCTGTGTTCTCGCCTCCATCATCGTCGTGTCGCTTAAAGGCATGTTCATGCAGAGCAAGGAGCTTAACAAGTTAGTATTATCATGTCTTTGTTATAGGTTAAGTTAAACTCATAAAAGTTTGCTTCAGACTACTCTCCTTTGTTAATTAGGTACCTATAGATATGTTTTTCGTAATAAATATAAAGTGAATTTTTACTCCTTAAGGTGAATGCGTAGTTGTAGCCCGCGAAATTCAATTTTTCTTACGTTTTTTGCAATTTTCAGGTCAGTGTCAGGTTGTATCTTGATCAAAATATGATTCGCGACAATAACAGGTACGTATTTACAGAATTATAATAATTAGAATCATTAATACATCTTCCTAAGTTAGATTTCTACCGTTAAGAACAAATCTCGTATGGAAAAGTGTTGGTGGTAGAAATCTAACTTAAACAGATGTATTAATGATTCTGATGATTATAATTCTGTGAATACGTACCTGTTATAGTCGCGAATCAAATTTTCATCAAGATACAACCTGACACTGACCTGAAAATTGCAAAAAACGTAAGAAAAATTGAATTTCGCGGGCTACAACTACCCATTCGCCTTAAAAAAAGATAAAATGAAACGTAATGACGTTAATTTCTGTAATTAGAATCGTTTCGTTAATATCTTTTAAGACACACGTCAATTAGTGGATGGTGTAGGACCTAGGTAGATACCAACTTTTTTTTAAGGGATTGATTTTCAGTTAATTCTATAAATTACCGTTACCTACACTGTAGGTATTATTATCTCTCTATACAGGGTGAAATTGAATTCATGGGCATCCTTTTTAGGGGTCATTATGAACCAGTTTTACTATGGGATCAAACCTGAAATAGCGAAAAAAAATCAGCTCTTCCGTACATTTTGACGAGTTACGTGAACATAAATGCAAGTAACAGCTGATTTTTTTAGCGATTTTAGGTCCCATAGTAAAAGTTGTTCATAATTATGAGTACAATGACCTCTTAAAAGGATGCCCATGAATTTAATTTCACCCTGTATAGGAAAAGTTCTCTCTCAACGTAGTGTGTTGGCTATTTAAAGAGTTCGACATACGTTTGTCAACAAAAAGTATAATATAATAATCGCAAAAACACAGTATACAGGGCACAAACAGGTAAACAATAAAAAAAAATACGAACGTTTCGCGAACGTGACGTTCGTTCTCGCGATCCTTCATCTACAGGCGGTCTGCGCGGTGGAACGGGCGGGTGTTATGCTTAAGGGCACGCTCGCAGACGTCTTGTTAATGCCATCTATAAAATTCGTCACCATATCATTTTGTATCGATTCTGCCTAGTCTGTGCTCACAGTCCTATCTAAACAGTGCTACTTTTGTCTCAGAAGAAGTACCTACTCCTAAAATTCTTTTATTTGCTTCAGGTTCTGGAGGCTCAGTAAATTGGATGGTATGGTGTGGATCGTCACCTTCCTGGTCACGCTTATCGTCAATATTGATATCGGGTAAGTTTGAACAATACACCGGTCAAAGGAGAAGGTGGACAAACTTAGAAGAATGATATAGTTAGCGCCACGAAAGATGAGACATGACCCCTCCTCCCGCGCTCCTTCCGCCGCCCCTATGACGTCCGCTCCCGTCCCGCGCTCAGACCTCGTACCGCTAAAGAGACCTAAAATCGTGTACTGTGCAAGTCAAACCACGTGGAGTATCAAGTCTCATCTTTCGTGGCGCGCATTGTACACATCTCTCGAGAAACATTTTAAGTATCAATATGGATGGCTAAATAAGGGCCAAAGCACACTCGCTACTTTTTGTATCGGCGATCGGCGATTCAGCTGCTTTTTAGAAGCTAAATGCAGCGACCAAGCATTCCACACCGCACACTTAAAAACGCCAAACGCGGCGATTCAGTGGCTTTTCGGAAGCTCGATACAGCGGCTGAACGCTACACTCCGCACACATTCGGATGCCGGTCGCAGCGATTTGGCATTTGCGCTAGTATCGGATAGTATCGGATATCGGATATTCCGAAACCACGTTCGAACGCAGAGAGTCGCCAAAACGCGATGCAGCATCGATACAGCCGCAAAATCGCCGATCGCCGATGCAAAAAGTAGCGTGTGTGCTTTGGCCCTAAGACTAAGCCCACGTTTGTGAACGTTTCGAACGTAAAAATATTCGAGGCGAGATTTTATCGCGCATTGGATTTTCAATTCTCAGTGTCGAGCCGAGCATTGAGAATCCAACAGAGCGCATCCCAGCGCGTCAAAAAAACACTAAGATTTTCAACCCTCGGCGCTGAGCAGTGCGTTGAAATTCCAGTGCACGAAAAGCTATCGCCCCAGGTAAAACGCGCCCGTGCGTATACATGACCTAAAGCGCGGTCACTGTCGGACTGCATAGAAAAGAAAGAGAAGCGCGATGATACAACACTGGTAATTTATTGCAAAATATGAAACAATTATCTGTTTACAAAAAAATTATTGTTTGGACTGAAACATTAAAACTACGAGTATGTTGCTTGTAGAACAATCTGACAAAAAAACTTTTTTACAAAAAAAAACAACCGACTTCAAAAAAAAAAACACTACAAAGTGAAAAATAACTTTAATTTCGGAAGTCGGTGTCGTTGGTTCCGCATTTTCGTTTTTTGACACCGACTTCCGAAATTAAAGTTATTTTTCACTTTGTAGTGTTTTTTTTTGAAGTCGGTTGTTTTTTTTTTGTAAAAAAGTTTTTATTTTTCACTTTTTAGTTGTACCTACTCCACACAAATTCAATTAACACAAGTGCATTGAAGACACGACTCGAAGAATCATCAAAATTCACATAAAAATGCCGGAGATGCATTACATTTATCGTACATAAGAATAATTACCTAATGTATTATATACTAAAACCTTCCTGAAAGTATGTAGATCACACTCATGAAAGAATTATCAAAATCGTTTCAGTAGTTTTTGAGATAATCGCGGACATACAAACATACATACATACATACATACATACATACATGCATACATACGGGTCGAATACAACATACGGGTCGAATACAGAACCTCCTTTTTTAAAGTCGGTTAAAAATCAGAATGATTCTGTGCACCACCTTTTTTTTTTGCAACAACTTTTGTTCTATGACTTTTATTAATTCATCAGACTCATACAAAAATAAAAATATTACAATTCAACGAATTGAAATATTCGATTTTCTGTTACGAACTCTATACGAAGCAAAAGAAAACGCTAGTTAGGTAAACAAACTGCCGTGTCTAGTACAAAATTCAGCGGAGGGGAGCGGGGGTTAGATATAACAACGAAGTCATAAAGGTTTGTTTTCGGTAACTGTTTTATGTTTTGTAAAAAGTCATAGAACAAAAGTTGTTGTTTATGATGTTAGTAATACACTCCTGCAACGTTGTTAGTGCTTTACCAATAACTCTGTATAATGGATGGTCACCCATCCTTATTTTTGCCACGAAGTTTTCAACCGGAGATAAAAGGCCTAAAAATGCAGTGCCAGTAGTGGTTCTAATTAACACCTTGCCATTTCCTTTCAGACTCGGCGCTGGTCTGCTAGCAAGCTTGGGCGCGCTGTTCATGCGCTCACAGAACCCGTACGTCTGCCTGCTGGGGAAAGTGTTGGACACTGACCTTTACCTGGACATCAAGAGATACAGAGCTGTAAGTACTTCTTCTATCACACTATCACACTAATATTATAAAGGCGAAAGTTTGTGAGTGTGTGTGTTTATATGTTTGTTACTTCTTCACGCTCAAACCGCTGAACCGATTTAGATGAAATTTGGTATAGAGATAGTTTGAGTCCCGGAAAAGGACATAGGATAGTTTTTATCCCGATATTCCCACGGGATCGACATTTACGCGGGTGAAACCGCGGGGCGCAGCTAGTAGTAACTATTTATACGTACCTGCTAAGATGACCCCGTGTCCCGATATAAGTGATTTTCGCACGAATAAGCGGTCGTCATTTATTCGAAACTCGAACGCGCAGACGGCGTGATGCGTGACGACGTACTTTATGACGTATATATACGCGGCTTGATTGAGCTCACGAGTACCTATGACGCATGGTCGCGCCGACAGAGGGCGGAGGGGTAGTCTTGAAACCGCGGCGGCGAAAAACGTTGCCGTTACGGCGCCATGTGTAAACGCTCTTACGATCGGGTACTCGCGTAACATTCGCTTTCAGTGAGGACGCGGCCGAAGGCTTCAAGCATACAAATGTAACTGCCTGAGTATTCTCAGGCAGTATATAAATGCCAAGATAAATTATTAGCCTTACGTTACCTAGTGGTAACGGCCCGGGTGCTTTATCTTGTGCAATATTAAGCTAAAAATCATAGGGAACTAAAGATGATCTAAACATGACCTTATTTACCAAAAAATCAAAGACGTGTATCTTTTGGTGACTGTACGTGCCAGCCTGTACGTGCAAACCGGTCGAAGTGGAGGTGCTTGGGGGAGGCCTATGTTCAGCAGTGGACGTCTTTCGGCTGAACTGATGATGATGAGGATGACGTGCCAGCTCATCAGGTTCAGCTTTTACCATAGATATTTAAGAGATATGCCTTCACTGCATATTTGTTCAAGTTCAAGTGTCGCCACATTTTCCTCACTCCGGAAACTCACACACATGATCAAATTGGGCGGCTTTTTTTGGCACACACACAAGAAAATAAGCGTAACACTTTTGTGCTATCTTATTGCACACATGCTCAAAAGGGGCGGGCTGGCTTTTACAGACTTTTTTATATATCTTGACATTAAACCGTTTTGTAAATTAACATGCCCTATCTAAGAGAGCCGGGAGATCTGTAGTAACTGAGGACCCTCCTACCTCAGGCAACTTTCTCTATTTCAGATTGAGCATTTTATTAACCAGTGCCTGAAATATGTTGTTAAGATGTATAAAGATTTATGATTATGATAACCAATCTCACTGGGCCTGTGTGGCGGATTATTGCCCACTCCGCCTTAAAGAAAGGAGCATGAGCCCCAGCAGTGGAAACATTATAGGCTGATTATGATAAGGGGGTAGCGTTGGCGAATGGGTCCACCCCAAAAAATCCACCCTAGGGACACTCGGAAACGCATGCACGAGAATCCACCTTAGGCCTAGTTCGATAAACGGAATTTATAGGCTTAGGGTGAATTCTTGGACATCGTGTCGCGCGTTTTTTTGGTAGGATAAACGGAATAACTGGGCGGATATGAGTTCAAGCCCTATGACTAGCTCAACTTTGAAGAGTAAAATAAAACAGCAACAAAATAAGGTTCAATACATATGTACTATTTTTTTAAATAACATTATTACTGCAGATAAATGAAATCACTGGTCAAGCCGAGCTCGGCACACACCCAGCAATAGTAGTACATGGTCGTCAATTGTTCACACTGGACAGCATTCCATGAGTAGTCATGTCCATTTCATGGCTATACATCGCAAGGATTATGAACTGGGCGAAACACATCACCACTATGTAGATAACCGTGAATAGGGTCCATTTTATGAAGTCGCATAACCCGATGTCGTAGGTTGTAGCGTAAGGGTACAACTTGTCCGAGCACAGGCGCATTTTAACCCGCCTATTTTGGAAGAAGGGCTATAGACGGGCTAAGCACCATTTTATTTACTTTTTTTGTAGATTTATCTTGAGGATTTGTTACTTTTTCGAGACGTTTGTAACGAAGTGACAAGTTTGTTGACGTGGAGATTATTTTTTATTTTTTCAACTAAAGAATCTTGTGTTTTTGATAGAACCTTTTTGGAGATCTAAAAAGTTCTTGTATTATTTTTTATTCCAAAGTTCATAAAATATGATTTGAAAAAATCGTATTCTCGTATGTTGTCCATGGTTATTTAATTTGTTTAATATAAAACGGCTAGTGGCTTATTTCATTAGTTAATGATTACATATACCTACTCACTTAAAAACAAATGGTGGTTTTGCTGTATCCCTTGATTATCAAGTTTACCCTACATTATCAATTTTACCCTTCGTTCAATAAATTCTTGATCGAAATCTTCACCGTTACTGCACTGCCTACTAGTTTTAATTAGAACGAAATTCAATTAATGTTTCCAGGCTGAAGAGCTCCCAGGCATCAAAATCTTCCACTACTGCGGCGGCCTGAACTTCGCCACTAAGAATCTGTTTAGAACGAAGTTGTTCCGAAAGATCGGGTACCTGAAGCCTGCCGAGACGGCCCACGATGAGGACAACAACCTCACCAAGAACGAGTCCTTCGTGTGGGACCCTAATCTTAGCCAAAGAGTAAGTACATCACATAAACGAGATAAAGATGTATGAAAGAAGAAGGCATGCTGGTTAGGGTAGGTTCTGGCATGCATCCTCACTGACTTGGGGGGGAGGATGATGTTTTTTTTTTTTTACTTATACAGGATGACAGAGACTTTTGTGTAAATTTTTTCATCACCACTGCTCTCATAACGGTGAAGGAAAACATCGTAAGGAAACCGGCATGTCCTGAACGAAAAGTTCGAAAGAAAGACATCTACCAACCTGCACTGGATGAACCTGCGTGGATACGGCCCACTCCCTCTCACCGAAAGGAGGCCTGTGTCCCCGCAGTGGGAACATTATAGGCTGATTTTGTAGCTTAAAGGATGTCGTATACTACCTTCGCCGATTTGAGGTCTCCACTTAAGGAGCCGTCTACTCCAGCGGTGACCGGTTCTGTTCTACTAGCTCATTATCCTGTTTGACGACTGGTTCACTGTCAGATCAGAACCCTTGGAAAAGTAATTGGCCTCCATATTTGTCTGATTGTTATAATTCTGTTTACAGGTACAATGTGTGATAATAGATATGACAGCCCTGTCGTACGTGGATGCGCCGGGCATCAAGAGTTTAGTCGCCATAAAGAAAGAACTGGCCGCCAGTCATATTACTGTGCTGCTGGCGGGAGCCAATGGTAAATCCATACTTCCATACTATACTAATATTGTGGATGCGAAAGCAACTGTTTGTCTTTCTGTTACCTTTTCTCGGTTGCACGGATTTCGATAAAATTTGCCTCACAGGTAGACCGTGATAAAAATCTAATATTTTATGTCCAAACACCTGGGATAAGACATTTATCCCGGAAGCACGTTCCCGTGGGATTATTTCCAATCTTCGCGCGGTGCGAAGCCGCGGGCCAAACTAGTACAGAATACCGTGATTTCTTTTCATAAGCTTCTACTAAAGAACAAAGTCTGAAATCTCGTAAAACAACAAGGCAGGTACTACGACCCCTTTGAACTACAGAAAAGTAAACAGTTTTCACTGAGGGACTGACTCTGAAACCCAACTATTGGATCAAGGGCGCATGGAACCGGGAATTATGGCAGAAGTAATAAGAGGCCGCACACCACCCCGTACGGGCCTGTAGAGCTAGTCTCCATACATACTCTGCCACCGATTGTAATTCCCATGAAGTATTTTGCCTTGTCCCGACCGCGACTTATATAACTACCAACTTTTTATAATGAAAATATATCAAAATGCTAATAATCCTTTTTTTTCAGCTCCAGTCTTAGAAATGATAGACAGGTACAACTCCTTAGAGATAGACCAACTACAGATGGAGACGTTCCCGACAGTTCACGACACGGTCATTTACTACAAGTATTTAGAATCTAAGAAACATGTGGTCACCGTGACCACGTGAGACCGAATCACCTCCCCCTTAGGGGGTTTTGTAGTATTTAAATACCAAGAAGGCCTTTGTAATGTACGGTCTTATAGCTCAATCATCTTTTACCCTTTTTATTTTTAAATTACCCTGATTTTCTTTCCTCGTCTTTAATTTTTTTCTTATGCACCGATGTTTGACAGACGTCCCCCGAACTATTGATACCACGCGTTTGCGTAAACCGTAACCAGCTGTTCTTCCCGCCAAAAATAGAAAAAAGTGTAACATTTTACATGTCCAACGTTTTTTACTGTTATTTTCTAACCTTTGTACTTAATTTAAAAAAGAAACATCCATAATATAAACCTTTTCAGGCAGTCAGCAGTTCCTATTTCGGATACGCTGTTTTTATAACACAATATTTTTTAATAAGAAACACGCAAGGTAAATATAAAAATAAAATGTAAAACAAACCTATTTATGTATATTTATAAATGTCTTCAATGTAGTTCATTAGCTGAACTTGGCTAAGCTTAATTATTATATTAATAACACATGAAATAACTATAATTTTATCTTATAAAGATAATATGTTATCAAGTTGACTTGACAGTGATATTAAGGCATTATATATACCTATATATTTCTCAGCCCCATTTAATATGTTAAACTTATTAAATAGTTTAGCAAAATATCGAGTACTTAAAGGTACTTAATCGCTTTAAAGATTTTAGTTAATTAGTTAAGAAAAGCTCACTTGGATCAAGATTTTGTTGCAATTTATAACAGTCCTATTATTAATTTTATTGTACAATGTCTAGTGTCATAATTTAATAATAATCTTATAATTACTTGCAAAAAACTGTACACTATTGTATACTACTAAACTACACACAACACTACACTATGTGTGTAGTTATTTATTTTTTATTATGTATTTAGTATTACTATGGTTTTTTTTTATAAACGGGCGTAGCTATACAGGGTTATTAGAAAAACACCAACAACCTCTTAAGAGGTCATTGTACTCATCATTATGAACAACTTTTACTATGGGACCAAACCTGAAATCGTGAAAAATAAATCAGCTGTTCCCTATATTTTGACGAGATACGCGAACATAAATGTAGGGAACAGCTGATTTTAAATAGTAAAAGATATTCATAATGATGAGTACAGTGACCTCTTAAGAGGTTGTTGGTGTTTTTTCAATAACCCTGTATAGCGTCCAACATTTTATTTATATTATCGCTCAATAATCCTGTATCGCTCGATTATAAAAAAAAAGATTTTTTTTCCAAAAAAAATAGACGCGTCTCCTAGATACACTAAATTTTTTGTTGGGTGGTGTTACCATTATACTGTACTTATCATAGTTTCGATTTTAGCCCCGAACCACAGAACTGAACTCCTATCTCATAATTTAAAAAAAAGGTAGGTAAATGCAATACACTAGTACGTAATTGGTTTTAAAACAGTATCTAATATTATATATGTACCTGCCTATTTTCCCTATAGACTGCAAAAGACAATAATTGTTGCATTATATTGTATTTACAAGCAGGTATGTGTGTGCAGTTTTTTGCCAGTAAATGTTTTATTTCTAAAATTTGTTGTGATATTTAGTACGTAATGCGATTGTACAGAATGTACTTAGAATAAAATATAATGTTGAATATATTTTACATTTTGTTTTTTATTCCTAACCCTTAGGTAAGTGATGGAGCTTCTCATCATTAGGATATCCTCATCTCATTAATCATTGCACACCATCAGATTTTTTTTTTCGTTTAGGTGCGATTAAAATTTTTATTAACATTTTAAATTACTTTATTCCTTTTAAAGATATCATTCGTTTAACGTAATTAGGTAAATTTTGTGCCACCCAATTATATAACTACTGAGGTACTTACCAAAGAAAATTATTATGGAACTAATCTGCAAGATTAACTCCATAATTATCTTTGCTTTGTTTTATTATCATTGCTTTTTATCTTTGATTTAGCCATTTTATGCAATAACAATTTCTGCTGCATAGTATAGTATCGAATGAACAAGACTTCAACGTAGGATTCAAGAATCGAAAATCGAACGTCGACTTCGATTGTCCAAGAATCTTTTAGCGCGTAACAAAAATCGCGAAACTAATTGCTTATGGATTGGAAATCAATTTTTTACTATGGTTTTCCATTCTATGCAAGCGTAGTACGCTATTACTCGCGTATACTTCGTAGTGACATAACTACCTTATTTCATAATATACAGTGCCAGTACCTATACGGACTCATCGTGTACCGCAAAACGGGGCTACTTTGACTTCCAGGGTTACTTTGACAGATGTTGGAGCTACTTTGACAGAGCGCCAAAATAGGTTTTCACGTGTGCTCAGCAAGTGTGCGTGACCTCGAGTAATATTGCGCGAGGCGCCCTGTGGGGAACGCGTCACTGCGTTGTGATCGGCCTTGTCAAAGTAGCCCCGTTTTACGGTATAGATCGGAATATGCGCGCCGAACTCTAGATTCCTATCTATGCGCGAGCAGTGGCATGCTCGCCATTTTGATTTTTTGACCTCCGTATATATTATATTATATAAGTACTTCGTATATTTACCTTCGTAAAAGATAAGGTCATATCAAAAATAGGTAGTCTAATTTCTTAGTATTTTTCAGGATATTAATAATTGCACATCAAATAAATTATATTATTATACAATAGGTATTGTTTTTCTTCAGTGCTGTTGCGTTGTGTAAACCTAGGTAAAACCAGTCTCCGCTGCAGACACTGATAGGCGAAATATAATGATAGCACTGTGCGCACGCGTAATATCCGCTATAATCTGGGATTATCTGCTTATTATAAATAGGTAACACAATGAATGACGCAGCGTAGAGACACCATGGGTTGTGGATATTTTGGGATAGGACCTGATTCTTGATCTAAGCCGTATCTGATGTAGGTACAGTCAGTTATGTCAATTATCTGACCCACCTTTGCATAAATGGTTGAGATTTTTTAGAATACGAATCGATAGAATTTTATAATTCTTTTACCTATATTTTACTTGCTGACCCGACGAACTCCGTACCGCCTCATTATTAAATAATGTGACAAAGTTCAATAAACACGTGGCGTCATCTATTATCATAATACCGTTATTGTTGTTTTCCTCGGGAATGACACTTTTTTTCGGGATGAAAGGTACTCTATGTTCGTTTCTGTATACCTGACAACGTATATGCAAAATTTCAGAATGATCGGTTCAGTGGTTTAGGCGTGAAAAGGTAACAAACAAACAAACAAACTTACTTTCGCGTTTATAATATTAGTTAGGATAGGATTTACTTTGCTCAAATAAATAAAATATGTACTTCATAGTAAATAAACGATGTAATAGTATGTATGTAGTAATACTAGTAATACAATAAACAAGATGGCTGCTTTAGTTCCGATTTTGGCCACATGCTAAATGAACCTTATAGCGTTGTAAGTAATGCCCTTACACATATAACCCATCAGCCTACAAAGCATGAGTGAACAGGCATCTTCTGGGCACGCTCGTTCCATCGTAGACCTCATCCATCGCATTCCACCAGGCGAGGTAGAGATCGACAGCAACGGGTTAATTGCGTAACACACTAACAGTAGGAATGGCTTTCACTTTGACAGTTCAACAACATTCATTGCGTTGTTTACGTTGTGAGCAGACAAATGTTTCGAACATATGAAGCAATGGATTAGCAATATTCTTCAAATTGAGATCGATAGTGTGTTACGTAGGGTGCTGGGCACGCTCGTTCAATCGTAGACTTCAACCATCGCAGTCCACCAGGCGAGGTCGAGATCAAGAGCAGGCCCAATTAGAATCACTAAATCCCTACTTTAAGCAACGTTTATGAATAAAGGGGAATATACCTAGTTAACCTAGTTTATATCACACTAATATTAAAAAGGCGAAAGTTTGTGTGTGTGTGTTTATATGTTTGTTATTTCTTCACGCTCAAACGGCTGGACCAATTTTGTTAAAATTTTGTATGGAGGTAGCCGACACCTTGGATTAACATATAGGCTACTTTTTATCCCGATATTCCCACGGGATCGATACTTATGCGGGTGAAACCGCAGGGCGCAGCTAGTTTTTCATGCTACGCAAGTCATTCCTCATTCCTACACAAAGTTTGGTAACCCTAACATAGCTTAAATACCAAACAGTACCTACCATAAAAATCCTAATTAATTATTGATATCATAATCCCAGATAATGAGAAAATATTATCATTTAAAAACAGATTAATTATATAATTATAGTAATTAGGTAGGTACAGTACAAGTCACTCGCAAGGCGTTCGTTCAAGATGGCGGCCGCGTACCTGTTAGGACTTTTCTTCGTTTTGGGCTTTGTGCAAGTAAGAACATAGAAACATTATATAAATATAAATTATTAATAAAGCTCCTACTCCTTACAAAAAAAAAAAAAACATTAAAATTGCCTTAGTAGTTTTTGAGAAAATCGCGGACATACATACGTATGGGTCGAACAGAACCTCTTTTTTTTAAGTCGTGCAAAAAGGGCGAAGACACGATGTAAGATGGATAGACTTTGCACGTAATGATTTCCTAGTCAATTAATTGATCGCTAAGTGACTGTCTCATTTAATATTTACTTACTAGAAATTTAAATATGACATAATACTAACAAAAGCGAATTTCCATTCTTTTAGGGAGGTGTATTCAATAATGAGCCGGCCATTATCGAGGACTTGGGTAAGTGAATATTAATGTCTAATTAATATTATCAAATTGATAAAAAGTAAATGTCTAAAACTGTAGGTAATTTTCATCGGTAGGTAATTATACAGGGTGTTTGGAGCTGAGTGCAAAGGGAGTGATAATTGATACCATTTAGAGCATTTTGAGCCATACATGTCTTAGACGAAGATGTTTTATTTTTTATTTTTAACTACAATGTTTTAGTCAAAAATAACATACCAAAGTACCAACTTTAACTGCGAAAAAACTAAAAAAACATACTTCGCCTAAGACTTGTATGGCTCAAAATGCTCTAAATGGTATCAACTATCACTCCCTTAAGGTTTTGCATCCAGCTTCCAAATTCCAAACACCCTGTATATTAACAGCACTTGAGCAACACTGCGCAATTAACAACACCCTACACATTGTTTCATTTTCATTCAGCACCCTAATTGCGTAACACACTATCAATCGGAATCTGATTCATTTTGAATCGAATTGCTAATCCATTGCTTCATAAGATCGAAAAATTTGTCTGCTCAACACGTAAATAACGCAATGAATGTTGTTGAACTGTCAAAATGGAACAAATTCCGATTGATAATGTGTTACGCAATTGCCCCGCTGTTATTTTTTCTTTTGAGCTGACGAATTTTGTTAAAATTAAAATATTACGCTTAAATTACTGGCGATCTTGGAAAAATACAAAGAAATTTAAAATAAGATACAAGTAGGTAAAACTTTCAGCGGAATTTGTCTACGCCGTAGCCATGCGGTAGCGCTCTGTGCTACGGGAAACAAAACGGAAACCTGCTACGGCGTAGCGCTACGCTCTGCTACGAAATAGAAAATTAACTTTTTATATCCTTTAGCTGACTTTCAAGCATCAAGGATCGTAGCTGGCTGGCCCGCAGAGGAAGGCCAGATCCCGTTCCAGCTTAGTGTGCGTATGGTGAACGCCGTTGGTAGCGTCAGTTCCTGTGGTGGTTCGCTCATAGACAAGAAGTGGGTGCTCACCGCCGCCCACTGTTTGGCTAAGTAAGTACTTTAAACTAGGTTTTGAAACAATTTTTTCTTTAATAAATATTTCTTAACTCGTCGTTAAAAGATGCCCATCCATAGATATAATTACCCATCTCTCCACTAGTCCAATGTTTGCTCTAGGATGCATATCCGGTAGGCTCTTAAATCCTTACCTATCCTTCGGGCACGTCTTCCCTACCATTACCGCGCCCCCCGGTCTATTCTTTGATATGCAATGGTCGCTATAGCACCATGAACATGAGGCTACAGGAGCTAGTGCGAATCTTGGGGTTCATTCGATTAATCGAGTCTGGTTTAACCATGCTGGGATCGGTGCAATTCATTCATTCATAATAAATATTTCTTAACTCCGAAATTCGTGAAATTGGCTTTAGGCAAGGCAATACCTAGATAGTTTAGAATTCTAGATACACTAAAACATATTACACATTGATGCAGAATTATGGAACAAAAATTGTAGACGATTAAATGAATGTTTGTCGATGTCATCATCTTTTAAAGGCTGACTGTACTTAATCACCATAACACATAACATTTAGTTTTAAAAAAAACTAGCAGTTTTTAGTTTTTTTAAACTACGTTTTAATTTTTAAACTTTTTTGTCTAGTATTTAAGTTAATAAGTTTAAAGTCAATGAAGTTATGACGATTAGGGGCTACTAGCAAACTCCAGGGGTTTACTAGTACCAACTGAAGAGTTCCACTATCCACCTCCTGGCTCCATCATCAGACCCTCGACACCAAGTGCAATCTATTGGACTCGTCAAAACAAATCATATGAACCCAAACTCGAAGGGTTTACTAGTAGCCACTGAAAAGTACCGCAATCCACGTACTGGCTCCATCTTCAGATCAGCTCCAAGATACCAAATTATAGTTTTGTCTTCCGAACTATATATACATACAAAGTTTGATTTCGATACGACAACTAGAAGTAGATTAAAATTGACTTATAAGATTTTGTTACATAGTTACAAATGAACCTAATAAAAGCGTGTTATAAAGGCATTTGTGCTTTTATTAAAACATGTTTAGCGGATGTGTCGACAAGTCTTTCCTCAGTACACTGACTGATACAATCGCTTACTTAGTATTAAAGTGACCGAATTCAAAATTAGTCATAAATGAGTTAGATACACCGTCATCTTTAATCCAACGCCGTCTGTGAAATATGTGGTTCATATTCTATCATAAAAAAATAAAAATAACAACGCAACTAACAACTTGTAATATTTATGTCCAAATAAACAACCGAAGTCCTAATTGTAAAACGTTTTTTACGATTTGCCCAAAAACTAGTTTTTTTTAATTCGGTCGGTTTAATAATAAGCGTGCGAGTCATGACTGATTCTGTTGCATACAACCTTAACTAAAAGAATATTCCTGCGTTTTTTCCTGACAGCCGTATCACGTTCGTCCTCCGCTTCGGCGTGACCAACCTGACCCGACCTGAGATCATCGTGGAGTCCGCCAACAAGTACATCCATCCCGATTACGATGAGATCAGGGCTGGAGTCCAGACTGCTGACCTTGCCCTAATCGGGCTTGATAACGAAATCCAATACTCCGGTTAGTGAGAATAACATTTCTCTTGTACTCAATGCTTGTACTCTTGTTCTCAAACTTAATAATATATTTAACAACTTAAGGCAGGGTAGCCTTTGAAATTCAATTTTTCTTACGTTATTTGCAACTTGACAGGTCCTGTCAGCATCAGGTTTTTGTTGATCAAAAACCTCCGAATAATAATTATGATTCTCGTCCATAGAAAAATATTGTGTATTTACAGAATTAAAATCACCTCAAGGTTCAGGGCCTAACTGTCTTGTGCCCTTCACCATGTGCATAACTCCAGCTTCCTCATATGTGATAGAATAATTCTACCTATGCCAATATTTAAGGCATAATAGCTGCAATCCAAGTTCCCAGTCTTAATTTAGCTGCCACAAAAACTTCGTCAATATGAATCGTTTAGTGTGTGTTAGCTAGAGTGACGTCATCCCAGCTTCCTCATTCAATACCAGGCAAACCAGTGAGGTTAGGGTTTTGGAATATAGTCAGAAAAATAAGGCATAATAGCTGCACAAGGAAGGAAAAAACTGAACGATAATACTTAAAAAATGTTGAAACTACGATAAAAAAACGTGTGTGTAAGCTGGAGTGATGTCACCCCAGCTGCTCATGTCGTATCTTCCAAACGAAAGAAGATATGATTATGTATGATAGCTTAAAAATTAAGGCATAATAGCTGCCATTGGCAGCAAAATTTTCAAATCTCTGGTCAAAATACTCTATGAGTTATTAAACCGATAAGTATGTGTAAGCTGGAGTGACGGCACCCCAGCTGCTCATGTCATATCTTCCGAACGAAAGAAGATACGATTATGTATTATAGCTCAAAAATTAAGGCATAATAGCTGCCATAGGCAGCAAAATTTTCAAATCTCTAGGCCTTGTAGTTTCCACGTAATAAGCAAAAAAAACTGTTCCGCGCCAAAAACATCAATTATTGCTTCGGAGATTGTAAACAGCGGCGTTGCCGTTCCGTGCGCTACAATACTGCAACCAAGTTTGCACTTAGCATGCATTTTATTAGAAGTCATTTTAACTTGCGCTCAAAATATTTTTAATTTTGTATATTGAGGATATAGACTAAGAGCCGACTGAACTATGAATGTAATAAAGTAGATTCTTATCAACTTTAGACGACGAGAGAACTAGGTACACTTACAGTAAACACATTTTGAATACAATTGGTTTGTGCTTGATTTCTGAGGTTGATGAAATAAGATAGAATTGGTCTATTTAATGCTTATTATTACTAGCGATTGAATTACTTTTTCATGAAATCGTGACATTTGAACAATTCTATACATAAAGCAAATCTAAAGTAATGTCGAATCAGAACAAATGTCATTAAGAAAATCGGTCAAGTGCGAGTCGGACTCGCGCACCGAGGGTTCCGTACAAAGGACTTGGCTTAAAGTTCATAGACAAAAAACCCAGAATCGCCAGCAACGAAATGTATAAAAATGGGTTCACTATAGTAAACCCAGTACGGTTTCAAAAAATCAGCCTCCTAAACCATATAGTGTTAAAGTTATTGAAAATAGCTTCGCAAAAAGCATAAAATGTTAAAGAGTCGTCTGACAGACGTCTTCTAATTTTGCAGGTCAAATAACCAGCTGAAGATAACGCTCTTTCTGCTACGGGAAACACATATATTTATGCTCCTGTGCAATATCGTTAATCTCGCGAGATCTCGTCCGATTTTTGACCGAGATTAAGGTAAATATGGCCGAGATATCGCGAGAACGAGATTGCATTCCCTATTCTAGGTCAACGGGAAGTACTCTATACATTTTAATTCCCTTAAGAGTGTCGAAATATACGTTTCATAAACGGCCGTATCTTTTTTTTTTACGTTAACTTTTACGTTAACTTTTCGATTTTTTTACAGCTTCAAGGGACCGCAGACCTGAGTATATGGTATTAATTTCAACTCGATACCTCCACGCATTCCTGACATAAAGGGTCTTGACAGACAGACAGACGGACATCGAAGTGATCGTATAATTGTTCCGTTTTTTCCTTTTGATTTACGGAACCCTAAAAGAGATGGCTCAAAGACCAATTCCTTAATGCCTAAAAAAACGGTTGCATTTATCTGTGGACATAATTTTTGCTACGCAAATCAGCTGTCAATAGTGAGAAGATTTGATTTCGAGCTTGTAAAATCACATTTTGCTGGCGGTTGAGTATATACAGGCTGTTACGGAAAGGGTATATCAATACAAACGGGTTGAAGAGTGTATCTGGTCTAGAATCTCTGTACAAAATTTCAGCTCAAAAGTAGTAACTTTGAAAATGCTTAATATTTTTTTTATTTCGATAGTTTATTAAATTGAAATCATAACAAACGTGTCACCACACTACGAGGGTCATTATCCATTATCTGTAGTGTTTCTGTGCGCCTAGTACATGCACATCACGCCGCCGCGCACCAGTGCAGCGCCGTGATGTCGAAATAAAAAAATATTAAGCATTTTTTTGAGCTGAAATTTTGTACAGAGATTCTAGACCAGATACACTCTTCAACCCGTTTGTATTGATATACCCTTTCCGTAACACCCTGTATGTTTATACGTCCTAATAATAAAACTTCTATACTTCTTCTTCTCTTCGTCTACTTCTTCTTCTCTTCTCTTCTTCTACTTCGTCCACGAACTGATTAAAAGTGTAAGTAAACTTTAATTTTCTTTCGTCCTGTTTAAACACACAATTTGACTATAAATAACTCAATACTTACATAGTACGATTAATAATACATTACTGCAGCGGCCAGCAAAAGAGGCATTGATGGATGATGTGGGCCGAGGCACATATACGTAAGTCCATCAATGCTTGCTTGCTTCGATTTATCTTGAAGAAGATTGTCAAAATAATGCTCAAATTTCCAAGCATGTTTGAGAAAAATGTGTAGTCGGCTCCCAGTCTATAATCTAGTTCAAACTACTTCAAACTGATAATGTAGCGCACGGAACGGCAACGCCGCTGTTTACAATCTCCGAAGCAATAATTGATGTTTTTGGCGCGGAACAGTTTTTTTTGCTTATTACGTGGAAACTACAAGGCCTAGAGATTTGAAAATTTTGCTGCCTATGGCAGCTATTATGCCTTAATTTTTGAGCTATAATACATAATCGTATCTTCTTTCGTTCGGAAGATATGACATGAGCAGCTGGGGTGCCGTCACTCCAGCTTACACATACTTATCGGTTTAATAACTCATAGAGTATTTTGACCAGAGATTTGAAAATTTTGCTGCCAATGGCAGCTATTATGCCTTAATTTTTAAGCTATCATACATAATCATATCTTCTTTCGTTTGGAAGATACGACATGAGCAGCTGGGGTGACATCACTCCAGCTTACACACACGTTTTTTTATCGTAGTTTCAACATTTTTTAAGTATTATCGTTCAGTTTTTTCCTTCCTTGTGCAGCTATTATGCCTTATTTTTCTGACTATATTCCAAAACCCTAACCTCACTGGTTTGCCTGGTATTGAATGAGGAAGCTGGGATGACGTCACTCTAGCTAACACACACTAAACGACTCATATTGACGAAGTTTTTGTGGCAGCTAAATTAAGACTGGGAACTTGGATTGCAGCTATTATGCCTTAAATATTGGCATAGGTAGAATTATTCTATCACATATGAGGAAGCTGGAGTTATGCACATCCCTTCACCATCTCCAGAATAATGCCGGGTACATAATCTGGCATTAACTTTTTACTACACCTGACCGAACTGTGAAACAGGGCCTTAGAATCCTAGTTGCATCAAATTAGTTAGCTTCCAGTTGATTTCGATGGCGTCTCACTGTGATTTGCACAGCCCTGCCATGTATCACATTCCCAACCCAACAACCTAGATCTACAAACAACTTTATTTAACCACCTGCAGCAATATTCTCCAAAGCATTTGTCTAAAATGTTACTATAAAGTTTATACCTATCATACTCTAGGTGCAATAAAAGTGACTGCTAAAGAACCTCAAGAAAATTCGCACGTTCGACCATTTTGATAGGGATCACAATAAGATGTACTCAAGACTTCATTTTCATCGTTTTCTTTATCACAGACAACGTGCAGCCAATCCGTCTCATGAGCAGAGCTCAGAAGAACATCAACTACGCTGGAGTCGCGATGATCGTCAGCGGATTCGGACGTACCGACGATCTCTGGAACGGTCAGTATCATAAAGTATAACTCTACAGTCTTAACAGTTACTTACAGCCCGATTCATACCGGTAAAATGAGGCTACTTTGCTCCGTGAAGTTAAATATGCACCAAATCTCTAATTTCGATCAAATCTCTAAAACTCCAAGGAAATTGAAATATTTTTGAACATTTGAAATTGATAAATAATAAAATATAAATAGAAAAGTTCCTTTAATTTGTTCAAACCCTATCAATAAGACGAGAAACAAAAAAATTGCTTCTTTATTATTATTTTTGGAGATTAGTAACAGCTGAGGCTGTTAACTTTGCCACTGTCTCAAAAATGTGCCGTTTTAGTACAAGTTAAATGTAGGAGCAATGTTTCTGAAAGGGTGGGTAACATTGCTCCATTATTAAAATTAAAAAAATTAATGAAAATCAAAGTAAACAACTATTTTCGTCATTGAAATATTAGAGCCAGAATATAAGTTGTAGAAATATTGTCAAAAGCCGTAACAAAGAAGCATTTTACGTCAGTCACACTTTTCAAAATTTGGAGCAAAAAACGGGGCAAAGTAGCCTCATTTTACGTCAGTCACACTTTTCAAAATTTGGAGCAAAAAACGGGGCAAAGTAGCCTCATTTTACGGTACTTTATGGCGGCTGAAGTGAGTCGCTGCGCAGCTGCGCAGTAATAAATCGTTGCGCAGTACCCCACCCCTCACCCCCGCTGACGAATGGATTAAGCCAGGCCGCATACGTCCGGTTTCCTGATTCGGAATTCAGTTTCGGAATTCAGATTCGGAGACCCCGAATGCACGCATTTCATACAAAATGTTCTCTCCAGCGCACACGTACCTACTTAAATTTTCCGTCAGGGTTTCAGAACGGAAAAGGAGAATGGCAGAAGTTCATAGAACGCTGGCATTAAACTTTTTATGTGTATCAGAATGGCTGGTTGCCTGTGGATTTGGTCTATGAGAGTTGATTAGAAAATTGCTACATAATTGCTTATATTTGCTACATTTAATAAATAATTGCTACATACTATATATATTTAGAAATAACATATTTTTTTTGTACAGCCATCCTGACGTTTGGTTGGCTGGTCGCCTCCTAGTTTAAAACCAAGCATGCAGAGTTTCCCGAAATGTATTGCGTCAATAATTGCTACATATTTGCTTCATTTATCTAATTTAGTTGTATCTTCAAACATATGTTAAATAAAGGATGTAGCAATTATTTTAATTATCCCAAGGAAAAGTGCCTGATAAAACAATAAAGGCAAATACTTAGTTATGTTGAATCGGTTTAATCGTTTAGGCTCTGGCAACAGCGTAAGTAATGCGATTCTTGCGTTAAAAAAAAAATATGTACCTACCCTCAATAATCCAATAATTATCATTATAACAATTATTCTTAGTCATTGCTAGTGCAGATATCGTATTGGAACACACACAGTCTAGGCTTATTTAATTTTATTCGACAATTTAAATAGATCTATGTTATTATAAGGAACAAGTACCTACCTATAGAACCAATTTTTAATTAATGTTTTGGGTAACTATTATATAATCTGTGGTTTTGGTGTTTGTGACGATGAAGAGGGGAAGAAAGTTCGTTGTGCCACTCGAAGAGCAAAAAAAGGTTTTCTTGCAATACAAAAAGTATTTTTCAAGTAAGTCAGATTTACCAGCAAATAATATGGAAATTAAGTAAATTAATAGTTGAATATTTTTTAAGTAAATTGTAATATTATTAAAATGAATCTTATGAACGACCTGACGTTTTTATTTACGATATCCTTTTAATGTGCTTCCACTTGCCACCACTTCCACTTACCTACTCATAACATAAAGTAGCAATAATAGCCTCCTAAAGTAGCAATACCGTTGACTGAAGACACACTGCAACTATTTGCCTTTATTGTTTTATCAGGCACTTTTACTTGGGATAATTAAAATAATTGCTACATCCTTTATTTAACATATGTTTGAAGATACAACTAAATTAGATAAATGAAGCAAATATGTAGCAATTATTGACGCAATACATTTCGGGAAACTCTGCATGCTTGGCTTTAAACTAGGAGGCGACCAGCCAACCAAACGTCAGGATGGCTGTACAAAAAAAATATGTTATTTCTAAATATATATAGTATGTAGCAATTATTTATTAAATGTAGCAAATATAAGCAATTATGTAGCAATTTTCTAATCAACTCTCATAGACCAAAGCCACAGGCAACCAGCCATTCTGATACACATAACTTTTTTAGTTTCCACAGAAATAAAAGTGGCATGGTTTGATAGGGAATATTATGAGCTTTTGTTAAAAAAAAAAAAATAATAATAACAATGGGGAGAAATCTTAATTTTTGTAAAAGTGAGGTTAAGTGCATTAATGTTTGTACTTTAATAGGTTATTTTACCTCTATTACTATTTTAACGCATAAATGTTTATTGTATGCATAACATATTGCTAATTATGCTTTTTAATGACTTCAAAAATGATAAATAACTACATGTTGAAGTTTTTTTAGTTCAATGATTTACCCACTGATCATAGACCTAATGACAGTTTCAAGTGTAGGTGCTCGGTCAGTTTTAATTAAACTCAGTAGTCACAGAAAACTCAGGAGACTCTAGAGACTCACTTATCGGAATCTAAGCATATAATATTGTTAATGATAATTATCTAAGGATGACAGGATTATTGTAGGTACCTACAATAAAAAACCAATATTAGATGATAATAAACTATCGTAAGCAATATCAGTGTCCAAGATAGAGCGCCAAGGTCGGTCGTAAAGTAGGAAACGTTGAGGTCCAAGTCTAGCAACAGTCGTTCAGAAAGGTAGGAGTCTTCGAAATCCAAAAGCAAGCCAGGTCGTTGTAAAAATCCACGTAAAACTTTGGGCGCACAAAACATTCACACCAGCACAAAATAGTAGCGAGCGAGCGAATGTGACTTGTGAAGTTTTGTGTGTCATCTTCTAAAGAGTCATGTTTGTTTGTTTGTCAATTGTCATGACAACACTGTCATATAGTATAACAAGTCCAAAAACCCTTGTTTCCGGCTGCTCAACTTACTCATATTTAACGAGATTTAATCCCAATTCTCAATAATAAAGTTAATCTGGCTATCAATACATAAAAATAAGCGCTTTTTTATTAAATAGCTTTGAATTCTGTACCTTTCCAAAATTATCAATGCCAAAAAGTGCCATCTCCTTTAAGGCGAATGGGTAGTTGTAGCCCGCGAAATTCAATTTTTCTTACGTTTTTTGCAATTTTCAGGTCAGTGTCAGGTTGTATCTTGATGAAAATTTGATTCGCGACTATAACAGGTACGTATTCACAGAATTATAATCATCAGAATCATTAATACATCTGTTTAAGTTAGATTTCTACCACCAACACTTTTCCATACGAGATTTGTTCTTAACGGTAGAAATCTAACTTAGAAAGATGTATTAATGATTCTAATTATTATAATTCTGTAAATACGTACCTGTTATTGTCGCGAATCATATTTTGATCAAGATACAACCTGACACTGACCTGAAAATTGCAAAAAACGTAAGAAAAATTGAATTTCGCTGGCTACAACTACGCATTCACCTTAAGCACGTGTGCGCTAGTGAGAACATTTTGTATGAAATGCTTGCATTCAGGTTTCCGAATCTGAATTCCGAAACTGAATTCCGAATCAGGAAACCGGACGTTTGCGCGGATGTATGTAAGGAAAAATTTACATCTTTTTAGTAAAAGAGGTGAAAGACATAATTATAGTACTAGAAATAGGGACCTATTAGTTCAACCAGGATTTAGACTAGCTAAAGTAGACTCATCTTTTATGGGGTACTGTTTAAAATGTTATAATAAAATACCTCCCCACATTCTTCAACTGAATGAGACAAAATTCAAGTCTTGTATTAAACGCACACTATGCAGACAGGCATATTATAAGTTAGGGGATTACATCGCTGATAAAAATGCCTGGCTCAATGCTGATCCTGCTCCACAACCACAACTATTTGATTAACACTTAAAAATGCTGTTGGAGCTGCTGAAGATTGTAAGTCTATCTTTGCATTGTATAAATTCAATCTCCTAGTATTGTATAATTGCATAGCACATGTTGAGCACTATGTACATACTATAAAGCTACCATTTACTGGGTACGTCTTTCATTGACTGAATGTGCCCTGGCGGCTGAGAGTATGTCATGCTCACTCAAATGTCTCGCTGATGGCGGCGCATGTGTTGGATCATTTAGCTCCCTTCAAAATGGTTGAGCTGAATGGTGCTAATACATGCGTCATGTTCGTGAACGGGCGCCATCAGTAGGGACTGGTCATCTCTTTGCTGCCATGGCTTATTTTATTTTAATTTAATATTTGAATTGTTGTTTTTTCTCATCTTTTCATTATGGACGCTTTTAACGTTCTGCATCGTTCTCACATGTATAATTTTTAACGTGAATGATGTAACCAAGACTTTGTAACCATATTATTTTGATTTAAAAGAGTGTCCATGGAGTTTCTTGCCCGTTCTTCTCCATAGGTACCTACGCTTTGGAATGGGCAACTAGCTTCATCTTTCTGACTGACCGACCCCTTGACAATTCAAAAGTGCCTGTAATTGGTTTAATTGAAATAAATGCTTTGAGTTTGAGTTTGAGTTTGAGAGTTTGAGTTTGCGCCCAGCCTAAACGCACAGCGACTCACTTCATGTTCCGAGCCAAAGAGAATGTAAACACTAGTTCCGAGCCGCCATAAACTTTGACGCGAACACGCTAAAAAGAAAGCTCTGAAAGTTGTTTGTCACTCGTCCGAAGGCGTGATGTTGGTGGTAGTCCTTGCCATCGTCCTGTAATATTGTACTAAATTCCCCAGGTGGTGCTGCCTCCGAGATCCTCCTGTGGACAAAGCAGCGAGGAGTGTCCAACGAGGACTGCTTGACCTGGTACCCCACCAGTCAGGTCATCAAAGAGGAGACCATCTGCGCAGGATTCTACGACAACCCCTCACAGTCCTCTTGCCAGGTATACATTAAGAACTAAATATTAGGGGGCGGCATCAGGACCGGTCCACCCCGTCCCCAAATCTTGATACTTTTTAATAAAATCCCAAACTAGGCCAAAATGTATCCAATACGAAAAAGGCAATTTGTATTTGGTGGTCCCCATGTATGCAAAATATAAACGTAGGATGGTATCTATCTATTCTGCATAAGTCAACGAAAAAACTCCAAAACTACTCCAAAGTAACTCCTATATCTTTATGAATTCCTGAATGGTCAAACGAAAACCTTAACTATCCGTGGCGAGGTGCTAAAATTTTCGAACTCTCTTCGCTCTCTTTGGCATCCACGGGCGGAAGGGGTTCTCATTTTGTTTTGCCGCCCCCGGTTCTCCAACAGGTTTAGTCTGCCGCTAATTCTGACCATAGCTTAGTATTAGGTACCGAAATATGCGAGCCTGCGGCCGTTATGCGAAACTTCAACTTTGAAGAGCGCGAGACTACAACTCATCGTGTCACAACAATAACGAACACCCAAGTGATGTACTGTCCGTTCAGTTATTGCACCTCTGATTTTTCACTGTCCAAATCAGACTGATCTTTATTCTCATTTAGATAAGGTTGCTGTTGGTTTGCTGCCACTGACAAGTCTGTCAAAATCATTGTGATCTTTAAAAACGTTAAAATAAAGGTGCTTTTAGGTTGCTGCTGTCAGAAGTAAAATAAATGTGAACGGACTTGTGAAGTGCTACGAGGATCTTTTGGCGCTTGAATGGAAATAAAAGAGTGTCGTTGTTGGTAAACTTTGTGAAATTGTTTCGCGAAATTATATTGAAAAAACAAGACAGCAGCGTTAGTTCCAATTTTTGCCACACCCCAAGAGAGTCTTTACCCCCTTCATCTGTATATTATTTTATGTTAAGACTTGATTTTTTATCATTCAGGGTGACAGCGGTGGTCCCTTGACCTTCATAGACGCTGACGGTACACGCACCCAGGTCGGTATCGTGAGCTTCGGATCCAGCTCTGGATGCAACAGCCCCTGGCCTTCTGGTGAGCAATGTTAACATACATCTAGCTTCTATCATATCAGCACAAAACTTACTTTAAAACTCAAGGATAAGCCAATCAGAAAAGCTAGTAGCGAGATCTTCACTTGCTTATCTATCAAAGATCTATGCTTGCATGTACCTAAACTTTTCTTTTGTTGTGATCACCCTCGGCAATTATAATTCCATTTGGTCCCTTTGAAGTTGCTGGTTAAAACGGTTCCATTTCAGCCAGCAACTTTCAAGGATTTCAGCACCGAATTTAATATAATATATTCTAGCAGATTAATTAGGGTGAAAAAGCACAGGAGTTCCAAAATTGATTGAATTACTTACTAAATACTTCTGATAATAGACTCAAAGGAAAATATTGGTAGTTTTCCGCGTATGTTACTTACGAAGTTATTGCCGTAGGTAGTTGAAAGTTATTCAGTATCACATGCCTATAATGTGCTGGTTTAGTAGAAACGCCACGCCAGCACATCAAGCTACCCGAAACTGTCAAATTTTCCCAATCAACCTTGAACCTTATCATAAGTTGAAAATCTATTAAATAAATTTGACAAATTGTAGTAGCTTGATGTGCTGTCGTCTATACATCCTTTTCCCCAAAGTCCTGGCTGGCTTACCTACTAGGTACCTACAGGCAATTTCATTATAGCTACAGCCCGATTCAAACTTTATGGCGGTTCGGAACATGAGGCGAGTAGCTGCGCACGCGCAGTAACAAATTAACGTGTCAGCAAGGTGAGATAGGTACTGCGTAGCGAATAGAACCACCATAAAGTTCGATCGAGCTGTAGTTTGTGTATAAGAAACGAAAAGGTATTTATAACTACTTACAATTAAGAAAACAAATTAATGCCCTAGAAAAGGAAAACACTGAAAACTGCCTTAAAGAACAATAAACTCATTCTCTAAACCTCGTTCCTCAGGTTACGTCCGTCCCGGCCACTACCACGACTGGTACACAGAGGTGACCGGCATCGACTTTGACTGGGATAGCGATGCTATTAAGCCCGACACTTCTGAGGAAGGTGACGACAGTTCCTCATCCGGGGACGACAGTTCTTCTTCTTCCTCTGACAGCGCTGACAGCAGCGAGGAAGCTCAAAAAGTGCATGTTGTCGAGTACTAAGTTGATATGGAGGAAATAAAAGTTTTTGATGACTTCAAAACCTTCGTTTTATTTATTTTATTTTCGGGGGAACCTTTGAAGGCGCGGACTTTTGATTTAAAACTGGGGAGTGTGGGATTTGTAAAACCACCCCAGTGCACCATAACATCTCAAAGGCTGATCCAAAGAGTACCTATGGAGAAGAGAGCCCACTTGTGCCATTTCGAAGCATACAGATTCGGAACGCCCTCTACATACCTCAACGGGAACTAAGGAAAAGAGATAAAAACAAGATTTTTTAAGATTTACTCATCCACGACTGGATATTGACCATTACGTCTATGTGAAAAATGTTTCTATAGATGCCGCGTCTCGCAGCAAGTTACGTGAGGCGGTGGTGAGGGAATTATGAATCTAACAGTTCCTCGGTTTAGTAAGGAGATGGCGGCTCTTTCTTTACTGAAGTGGTGCTTGTTCTGTCTCCCCCCTGAACTGATCCGAAACCCCCTCTGTGTACGCCTGTTAGGGCACATCCCTGGGGAGACTGTAAAGGGGGCTCCATAAAACCTAACTGTACAAGAGTGCAAGGCAGGGCGTAAGAACCACTCTGAGCTGAAAACGTAGTGAGAACAAAATATTCCATTAGTTCTACCGATGGAACAGGTAGAACAAATGGGAAATAAAGACTCCCACTAGTTCAAAATTCCCATTAGTTCTACCGCGGAACTGTTCACTAGAACAACTGGGAATATAGAATTCCAATAGTTCTACTATTTCGTTATACCTCATATCGTAGTACTAGTAAGAAAAAAAATCCTATTCGTTCTACCGTAGAACTGTTCAGTAGAACTAGTGGGAACAAACCGCAGCCCGGTGCGGGAGGGTTGCGGTGACGTGATGCGAGAGCTCAGTGATTCGTCAACTTGGGAAAACTACCACCCCTCCCGCACCGCGCAGCTACCTCAGTCAACGTCTCAGGAGCGGTTGGCCTATAGTTTTCGAGATTTTGCCCTATGTCGTTCCTCCAGCTATCTTTAACCTCCTTATCAAACATCAAAATCGGGTCGCTAGCCGTGAAAACCCGTAAGGCAATAGGTAAACGGTTGTAAAATAAAAAAGGTAGAACTAAATTATAACTTAAAACTTTATTATTATTCACATTATTAAGTTGTTACTGTTTTATGTATGTAAACAATGTAAAGGTTACAGTTTCGTTTATATGTAGATAGGTACATAATAATTATGTACATCAGAGACAAACATTTCGTGTCTGTGATTGTGTTTTGCGCGCTGTGTGAATCGGAACTTAATGGTGCAAAAATCAAACCACGCACACATTACACATAGCTAATTGGAAAGACTTTATAAATGCAATTAATTTACAAACATTGGCAATAATAAATTTCCACGTACTGGGGCCGTATTTTGACATTTAAATACCATCATGATTCGAGTGCTAGAGAGAGACGAAGCTATACATGACTGTTAGCACTATCCCTTTTTCTGGTTCTTAATACGGGCTCTAATCCAGGCAGAAAAAAATTTTAGCTATCAGGTACTTATAAAGGCAGTTAAAAGCAGATTATATAATATTAGCTAAATCACGAAACAACAAAACCATTATTACAATATTACACCAAAAGCATAATAATATAGACCATTATACTGTCTATTAACTTGCATCAATACATAAGTACTTATTGTACTATATTAATTGTTTCTTGTTTACAAAAATGTATAAATACACATCTATAGGTATGTATCTTATTATAGTTATAATATTAAGTCCATATTATTAACTTGTTATCACCATTTTCATTTACTTATCAATAAGTGCTCGCAAAAAAATAACCCTCCACTCACGAAGGACTGTGCTTTAGTATATCAAGCGCCCTCTAGTCGCTAGTCGCTACCAACTGTACTGGTTTATATTTTTGTTTCAACAAGAGCGGTGAGCCTATCTCGTACCAAAACCAGAGAAAACAGTCAAATACACGACCGAGAGAGATAAAGAAAGACAGGTTTAGTTAGAGTATATGCATACGACGACTAAAAACCGATTGACTGCCGTAATTACAGAAACAATTAAAAATCCATTGTGTCTCGCGTAGATCCACTTTCCGGAGCGCCGTCCTGCGCAGCTGACCTTGAAACAGTACTAGGTAGTTGCATAACATTTACAACGAGTTTTAGTATACGAGGGTCGACAGTCGCCGTGTACAGACGCCAGCACATCAAGCTACCCAAAACTGTCTAATTTTCCCAATCAACTGAACCTTATACTTTAGCGATAAAGTTGAAAATCTATTAAAGAAATTTGACAGATTGTAGTAGCTTGATGTGCTGGCGCCTGTACATAGACCCTTATTAACATGGAGTACAGACCGCAGATTATACCATTTGTACAGCTACACAACACAATCAGCCAATAATGTTCCCACTGCTGGGCCACAGGCCTCCTCTCTATGAGAGGGATTTACACAGCTATTACAATGAAAAAATGAGGGTGGCTCCGCTTATAGGCAATATTCGACAATTGAACGCTAGCATTCGTTTTTAATTATTAACTACGATCATTTACACCTGAAAAATTGTATTTACAAATAAAGAAAATGTCTCTTCTCTTCTCTATACTAAATAATATTGCTCAAATAAAAGTACTAATACAATGTTTCAGAACAAATATAAATCTTTATATCGTTGCAGATTGGCATTGCGGGTTAAACTAACTATTCTCGGACATTTTGTATTATCTTAAACACAGTTTGTGATTTTACAATAGAACTGTGATGTTGTGTGAACTTATCATGTTTATACAGGATGAAATTAAATTAGCCAGCGAAACACCGTAGACGTGATGGGTATCGATACCTAAACACAATGAAACGAAATGAAAAAGAAACGATGGATGGAATGTGTGAATGATGATATGGTTAGAAAGGGGGTGACTACCGAGATGACGACTCGTCCGACTAATTGAGAAGTATGGAAGAATAAGACATGTTGCGCCGACCCCAAATAAATTGGGATAAGGGCACAAAACGTCAAATCGTTTTGGAACAAAGTACCTACGCTGCTTGCGGTAGGAGTTAACTGGTAGAAATAATCACCCTTATGCCCCCCCCTCCATACGACTTTGTCTCCCTCTCCGTCTCTTTCTATTATATACGAGTATGTGTGCGTGCGAGTATCGCATAAGGTACTTCGTTCCTGACGAGGACCCACCGACCGCACACGTTATTTTTTTGTTTCAACGTGTTTAGGTATCGATACCCACAACGTCTGCGGAGATTCGCTAGCTAATTTAATTTGATCTTGCATAGTTTAGTACAGAAAAGAGATCATACAAACGATATTACCAACACTACCACTATCTATCAGCTTGTTCCACACTAACCTCCCTGAACGGCGGGTTACTCATATTACTGCTTGCAAAAATTGTTGTTAACAGTTCATGACAATACTCCTTCTCTTCTAAAAACCTATCATCCCTAAGTTCTGGTCTTTTCAGGTGGTTTTGTAGAAGATTCTTAAGGTTATACTTCGGGTCCCGACACACTTGCAAGATGGCGGGGTCCTTGGTACTCACTAACACTGACAATATGCTCAGCAAATGTTCTGTGCTGTCGTTCCTTCCTGCTTGAAGATCTCCTGCTATTACCTTCACGATGTTCAGTTTCACGAATTGTTCTGGAAATATAACGGAATGTTATTAGAGTATACTGCATTATACAGGGTGAAATTGAAAACATGCGACAAATCGAAATGGGAGATTGTACTCATCATTATGAACAACTTTTACTATGGGACCAAAACTGAAATCGCAAAAAAAAAATCAGCTGTTCTCTACATTTATGTTAGCATAACTTTTCAAAATATAGGGAACAGCTGAATTTTTTTTCTTGATTGCTTGATTATCAACAAAACTAAAACACTAGCGGAATGTTGCACAGTTGTACTGTAAGCGATTATGAAGAAGAGTAGGGCGCTATCTGTAAGTACAAGGCAGCCCTACCAATTTTGATTCCGTGTCAGCCTGAGGGTCATTTACACTAATAACAAAGCTGAAGAGTTTAATTAATTTTTCTTTGTTTGTGTGAACGCACTAATCTCTGGAACTAACATTCATGTCGAATTTGAAAAATTTTTTTTCATTTGATAGCCCAATTCTTGAGGAAGGCTATAGGCTACGTAACATCACGTTAGGACCCTTGGGAGCCCATCGCGGGCAGAAGCTAAACTAGTAAATAAAACTTGCCAACAGTTATGGTAGATACCTCTATTAATATTAAACAAAACTTTATATTACTCAGTTTGAAAATTTTAAAAAAACTTCAGAGGGGCAATTCTCGTAATTATAAGAACGTTCACAGTCTGATCTCAGTCTCAATCTGTCAAAAATACCTCTAATTTCCCTACATTTTGAAAAGTTATTGACATTTTTTTGTCGCTGAGATGAGACTGCGACTAGATTTTGAATGTTTTAAATTACGAGAATTGGCGTTCTGCTGATACCTTTGAAAAGGTTTTTATGCTAATAACAACTTATCAATATTTTGGTGACAAATCTGAGGTCGATAATAAAATCAAATATGAAAATATGCAGGCGAAGCGATGCGACGCGGGGGATCGGAGGAACTAAATTTCATGTGGACGAAGTCGTGGGCAGAAGCTAGTATGATAATAAACAAATAGTGTTCTTACTTCTTGTATCAACGAAATTCTGGCAGAAATGTCTGATGAGAAAAGCCGCCTTTGTCTTGGCAGATGGTTCAGGCGACTTCAGTAGCTCTACAAGGACGGGGCAGCCTCCCTGCTTGATCAGCTCCAGGGAAGCCGGGTCGTATCCGCGAGAGATACCTGCAAGTATAGAAAATTATATTATTTACTACTATAATATAAAAGAGGAAGAAAATATTACTATGCTAAATGGGAAGACAACAATCTTAGTTTATAAGTGCATCTGATGCATTGATCTAGTGTCAATGTTTATTTTTTAATTATGTTAGTCATTTCAATGCATGATTTGTAGTTTATAAAAAAATTTAAAAAAAACATATAATTATGTGAAAAAATGAATTAGGGGTGATTTTTCAATAGTCAGATAACTTTTGTCTCAAGAATAAATACAATTTGACATAATTATTTATTAAAAGCTGTCAAACCACCAAATTCAAAAATTCATCTTTAAAAAATGAATCTAAACATACTTAACTAAGCTAGTCTGCTAAGATTGCTGTGACTTATTTGTTTATTTATTGCGAAATGAACCAGCTCTTGACCTCAATGTTGGTGGAATGCGATGGATGAGGTCTATGATGGAACCAGCAAGCCCAGAAGATGCCTATCCACTCTTACTTTGAAAGCTGACGCTACACTAGCTACGGCTATGGCTTACTGTCTTTATATGCAGTCCTATTTTTGCTTCTTCTTCTGGGTGACATTGCCAGCCTCGTATGGTCAAACACATTAGCACAAAATAGCATGCAGCCAGTATGCTAACAATTGCACCACACTAGTACCCTCACATCTATTTTAATAATACTTTCTCTTCCTCAGACCTTCTTGAATACATATTATTCATTTCTTTGTTTCATACAAAGTTTCAGCAAATTATAAATACTCTTGCGATCTTCAGATGAAGGTTGGTTGTTACTTACATGACAAAGCATACAGACACTTGACAAGTGCAGTCCCCCGTTCCGTCTGCACCAAATTGAGCAGCACCGGCAGCAACCCACTGCTCAGAGCCTTCTCCTGGCAGAATGGGTTGTTCTGACACGCCGTGCCCAGCACCGAACTGGCACGAGCTCGCAAGTCCTCATTATGACTGGCGTAGCACATTGGGAATATTGCGAACCCTCCCATTTTGTAGAAGTCTGAAATATTAAGTTTAAATTAAGAATTAAAAAGAAAGTTTGGTTAGACAGTGTAGAAGAACTGACGGTAACATCACAGTATCACAAATAAGAAGTTTATGTTTTAATTGATTGAGAGGGATTCATGAGTGTTGTTAAATATTTGTTTTTATTATGATTTTATATTTTCTGTTTTATATGTGCCTCTGTCTTTAATTACTGTAATTGGTGTTTAACCATGTTAATTAAAGTGAATAAATAAACAATTACTTGTTACATAACATTATCCAATTAGGACTTTACATAACATTATATTATATATAATGTTATGTAAATTAAACATAACATTATATTATATATAATGTTATGTAAATTAGAACAGTAAAGAGTGTATTCTTACCATTGGCCACATCTAGTTCATCAACATGATCTAGTAGAATGGTGAATGAATTCCTCACTTCGTCTGGCAAAGCATCACCTTCTTTTATACCGTCCAACACTTCCCTGTTCGTCAGTACTTTGATAGCATTATCCAGCACTTCGGACACATTCACTGTTAAACCCCTCAGGGCTTCTTCAAGGAATTTACGTCTCTGTAATATTATGATGTAATGTTTTTAAAAAAATTCTGAGGTTAAGTATGTATTATGTAAATATTATAATAGTTATGTTATGTAGCTTATAGTTTAATATTTATTTTAATATTTTTAATGAAAAACATGAACAATTGGCATTTAAAAAAAATTACTGAACTATGTTTTAAAAACCATAAAAACATACAAAGTTATAATTAGCATTATGTTTACGAACCTGCTCATCCATAGGTGCTCTATCTGTGGTCCCTGGAGCATCTTCTGCTTGCGTTGCTTCCATAGCAAACTTTAAGAGACTCTGAAAGCACCACACAGAACATGGCATTATGTAAGTACTAGAACAGCCTTTTAAAAACATGGTAAACTATGGCTTGTTATTTAGTCACTTACCTGTAGATTTTTAGGTTGTCTTCGGTTCCCAGAGGACTGACTGCCAGCCGGTAATGTTTGCAAAGATCCACCATGCGACAAAGTTTCATTTTGTGTATTTTGTTGATTATTGGCAGCAGGAAAAGTCAGTGCCCCTGTAACACCTTGTCCGGGTTGGGCATTATCCTGGCTATTAGCAGGAATAGCAACCCTGTTATTCATGCTATGGGGGTTATTTGAACTCATTTTGAATAACCAATAAAGTTATCTTACACACAAGTTGAACTTCACTTTAACTGACAACAAGCCACTCGATAGATTGATATTACACTAAAAACAATGAACACACAGACCAACAAGCTTTTATTGAATGCGATGAACACGCGATGAATCACCTCTATGACTACAACTTCTAGAAAAATTAAGAAATATTGAGAAACTAATGTAGCACACACTTTACCACATTGAACAAACGTCATTCGTCAATTTGAAATGACAGTCACAAATTCACGATGTCAACTCATCTTTTTTTTTTTTAATTTATTCATGACCATGGATACATGTCCTTCAGTCGTAGTCACTAAACATTTTTGTTTTCTTACGTAATTGTCATTAGAATGCGGGTGCAACCCATTCTAACGACTTTGAAGTATTTGGCAGCAAATGTATCGAGTCAGCCTTCTCAGTAAACTTCGCTGAGGCGGCCAAAACGACAATAAAATTCTCAGCTCCGTTTTACCGAGATTGCGCCTGTTTCAATGATTCCACATATTGTCCAGTTGCGCAGACACTTGAGATACAAAACTACACCAATTTTACATCACAATATCCACTAGGAATCAATTTGCGAATAATTAAAACAGCCACTGAACTTCACTCGAAGAAATCCCGCCAAAAACTCCTGTCAACTCATCAACTGTCCAATGATGCCACCCTAAGATTTTGGATTTCCCCTAGCTTTTCGCAAAAATTCAGATTCAAAATACAAACTAGCACTTCGCCCGTGACATCGCCCGCGTGGATTTCGTATTTTTCCTAACAAAATTCAACACCCGCTCCATCCGCATTAAAAGGTTGGATTCCGAAAATTAATGATTAGGTACGATCTTTATAATTTAATGTATTAACTTTTGAGTTAATTAAGCTATGCAATAAAATCGTCACTTAAAAACGTAAGTACCCCTTTTTACCCCGTTAGGGGTCGATTTTCGAACATAAAAATTTTGACTTTTGGTTTTCTGTCAAAAGTATTGATACCTATACCGAGTTTTGAGTTGAGTTTTGATATTTAAGATACTGAGTTTTGAGTTAATCGAACCGCGCGTTAAGGTTCTTCCATACAAACTAACGCCTCCTCAAAAAGATGAGGGATAGTTTTGAAAAACGAATAATGTCAACCTTTGTAAGTATTCATACTAAGTTTCAAGCTTATTACCCTATTATATAAGGTTTTTATGCAAACTGCATTAAGTATGACAATCATCTTTTTTTGATATTATATTCAACCTAATTTTTGGAACTCTGCTTGACCAGAAATTTTATCAAAGTTCTGGTTCCGTCCCGCGCTCAGACGTCATACCGCAAAAGAGACCTAAAATCGTGTACTGCGCAAGTCAAACCACGAGGTGTGTCAAGTCTCATCTTTCGTGACACGCATTATAACTCCTTTTTTAACCAGTCGAGCTCCGCGCGTGGCCTATGGGTTACGGAACAATAGAAAATCAATTGTGTCTCATTAGCGGATCTTATTGAGTTAAAAAACATTCCTATACTTAGTTCTGAAAGTTGCTTGTCTCAAAATCTGTTGATATTTTAATAAATAACGTTGTTTAAAACTATGAATTCGCTTAGAGCCGTTACTACTAGATGCGGCCTTTAAGTTACGCGTCCGTCAGGTTTCGATTGCAATGGTATAGTATTTCGACGCGTAACAAAATCACGCTAAAAAATTATTTGTCTGTGTGTTGTATTCTGTATTTTTATGTTTTTTTTTTTTTTTACACTTATGCGATTAACAATCGTTATTATATGTATTAATTCTGTGGCGAAGAAGTGGTTTCTTTTTTTTTTCGCTACAAAACATAACCACCGTTTTTTACCCCCTTAAAGGGGGGTTCCGAAAACACCACCTTGAGCTTGCATACAATATAAGGAAGCCTTGTGCAAAATTTTACGGTTTTTACACCCAGTAGTTTCGGCTGTGTGGTGTTATACAATGTCAGTAAGTCAGTGTTTCCTTTAATATAATTCATTATAATTTATGAAACAATTAACTATGTATGTATGATTCTAAAAGATCTAAGAAAAGAAACATTTATTGTTAAAGATTCAAACTCCTCAGTGTCAGTAATTTTCACAGTATTTAAGGTTTACAAGTCCTTATGATACATACAAAACATGCGAATGCAATTTTTTTTTATATAAAAACACTATTATCAGTCTCCTAAACGTGTAAAAGCTCCAAGTATTAGGGGAAAATACCATAAGGTGGGAACACTGACTGTCAAACTGACACTGAAGGCACTTGCTTAAATCATAAACTAAAAAAATGGTTCACAATATTTTCTCTAACAATAATTTGTGGTATCTAGTACAGAACATAGTCTTTTTGCTTCACAAATATGCGAAATGTTTTTTTTTGCTCAGTGATACATTGACGCACTTTTCTCCCCATCATAACTATCCGACAGAATTTGGCTTGACAAACTGCCGTATGAAGTCCAGATTTATCAGAATGTAATAAGTAAATAACCGCAAACTTTTATTTCTATAATTATATTTTGTTAAAACGAGTTTTTTATACATACTTCTATTTTCTAAGGAACAGTTACAGTGCACTCCGCTGTGAGCACCATGTCGTGCGATTAAAGCCTGTTAACTACTATTACAATAATGTGATTTCGTAAAAGCCACAAATGAAAGTTCCATGAGTTCCATCTTGGATAGCGGTATTTTGTATGGTTCGGTACGACTACGGATATGACCAAAATTTCGTGCAATTGGTGCACGAAATTTGAGAGACGTTTGCACTACATTAGGTAGTGCAAACGAAACGTTAATCTCTCATAGTTACTTTTGATCCTAGCATAACGGACATAAGTTAGTACACCCATCCTTTTTTTAGTTTATGGAAATCCTTATTGATGTCTTTCCTGGGGCGTACGCAAAGGTCTGCAAGATTCTCACTGATTACCTGTGGCTGGGGCACTGTCGTTACCCCGGCAGTTCACTCTTTGTAGCCATCATTCAATTGAACTCCTTGGCCTTGTCTGGCCTATTTTGATGAGTATAGGGAGAGATGTTGTAGCCTCACGCTCTTTCAGTCGCCTCCTTCGCTCCTGACCATGGACTTTACAATGACCGGGTGCGTCGTCTTTTTTCCTTTGTTATGATTGAATATTTATTACCATTAGGTAACTATATCACATCACACCAGTAGTTTCACCTGCCAATTGTACAGACGCCAGCACATCAAGTTACTATAATCTGTCAAATTTCTTTAATAGATTTTAAACTTTGTCGCTAAAACATAAGGATCAAAGTTGATTGGGAAAATTTGACAGTTTCGGGTAGCTTGATGTGCTGACCCATCGCTGGACAATGGTATATTTCTTTTGACAATATTTTCTGGACAATGGTATATTTCTTTTAACAATATTTTTCCGTTTGTATACAGGGTGAAATTAAATTCATGAGCATCCTTTTAAAGGGTCATTGTACTCATCATTATGAACAACTTTTACTGTGGGACTAAAATTAAAATCGCGAAAAAAAATCAGCTGTTCCTTGCATTTATGTTCACATAACTCGTCAAAATGTAGGGAAGAGCTGATTTTTTTTTTTCGCGATTTCATATTTGGTCCCATAGTAAAAGTTGTTCATAATGATGAGTACAATGACCCCTTAAAAGGATGCCCATGAATTCAATTTCACCCTGTATAAAATTAATGTCTCTTAGATCTAATTTTGGCGAAACCCAACTGCTTAGCCGACCTTTTACCCCGTGACTTTAAAATTGAGACAAAACATTATGACAGTTCAGCAAGTCTATCTCACCTCTCAGCTCAGGTTCTTGAAAATCGTTACTACGATAATAAAATGCCTGGATTACTTGCTGCCTCGTATGATAATATCACTTCAGATAACTTATCATCACAAAGATAATGCTTAAGCGAAGTAACATGTTTTCACAATAACATCCCACGCAGCGGGAGATCCCACGAAACACCTTATTGTTTTAGAAATTAACATTTTAAATTCTTTATTCGGTGAAATTTGATAACGTGTGGTGTGTTTTTTTCTCTTTGCACTTTATTACGTTTATCAAGCTATAAGTTGGTCGAAAAGACCGTCCTAATTAGTTAAATTCATTAGTTATCGCAAACAGGTAAGTCATCACATGATGTTTTTATTTTTACTCGACTGCAGTAGTAACAAATAAAGAATAGTTTGTAAGTACTTAGTTTATGTATCCAAAAAATACCTACTGTAAAGATACCTTGGATTATTTTTGAATGATACGTAATTTAATTTATCTTATACCTAAATGTAGGATTTGAGCCCAATTTATTATAACAGCCAGGACTGCAGTTATTTTGCTACTTATTCCATATAATATTAGGTCCTTACATATGAAATTGGCGTTTTTCGTACTGGCCACTTTAATCACGAATTTCTCCTCTTTGGTAAGGAATTCCAAATTCAAATTTGTACAGCTATTTACTCATGTATTTGTGCTTCGATGACCGTCATTCATTTGTTTTTTTTCTTCTGTTTTTTCTGTTTGCGTCACTCATTTTACAAAATGGAAAATTTAAAATATCGCATTATTTACGAGTACGAGTTCCGCCGTGGCACTAGTGCTGCGGAAACGACTCGAAGGGTGAATGATGTGTATGGCGGTCATGTTGCAAAAGAAAACACAGTTCGTTTTTGGTTCCAACGTTTTCGTTCTGGAAATTTCGACCTGCAGAACAAGCCCCGTGGACGGCCTGAGACCCAAGTTGATAATGGAGAATTGAAGGCTATTGTGGAAGCGGACCCATCGCAAACCACGTCCGAGTTAGCTGCAGGCTTCGATGTTAGTGATAAAACTGTTTTAATTCACTTGAAGCAAATTGGGAAGATTAAAAAGCTTGAAAGGTGGGTACCTCACGAATTGACTGAAGCAAACCGGCAAACGCGCGTCGACTGCTGCGTTACATTACTGAACCGGCACAACAATGAAGGTATTTTAAACCGAATCATTACCTGTGATGAAAAATGGATTCTTTACGATAATCGGAAGCGCTCAGCGCAATGGTTGGATCCTGGCCAGCCAGCCAAATCCTGCCCCAAGCGAAAATTAACCCCAAAAAAGTTACTTGTAAGCGTTTGGTGGACTAGTGCCGGTATTGTTCATTACAGTTTTCTCAAATCTGGCCAGACTATTACAGCTGATGTCTATTGTCAGCAATTACAAACCATTGATGGAAAAGCTAGCGGCTAAACAACCAAGGCTGGTCAATCGCTCCACGCCACTGCTGCTTCACGACAACGCCAGACCACACACTGCGCAACAGACGGCTACCAAATTAGAAGAGCTTGAATTGGAATGTCTTAGACATCCTCCGTACTCCCCGGACCTTGCTCCAACAGATTACCATTTTTTTCGCAATTTGGATAACTTTTTGCAAGGGAAAAAATTCAACTCCGATGGGGCAGTCCAAATCGCCTTCAAAGATTTTATTGATTCCCGTCCGACTGGTTTTTTTAGTAAAGGGATCAATGAACTACCTATAAGATGGCAAAAGTGCATTGAAAACAATGGTTCATACTTTGATTAATTAAATATATTATATTAAAAAATATTCGACTTTTTGTTCCTTCCATACAAAACGCCAATTTCATATGTAAGGACCTAATATTAACCAAAATAACAAAGAAAACATTAAATAACAGTTTAGTTATCGACATTATTGATAAAATGATAAGACAACAACATGATACGATGCTTATTTTAGAATATTTTATCATAACGATTTCTTTTTCATGATCTGAAAGAAATGGCTGCCTAGAGTAATTCCACTGTCTTTAGATATGCCTAGGCCTACATACATAGGTACTACACAGTGCAGATATCCAAAACATGGACCTGTGCGTGGACTATAATATCGAGCCTTTTCAGGAAGAACATCGTAAGCGCCAAAAATCCCAAAAAACTGTTTTTATATTAACTGCCAGATCAACTGATTTTGCATCTTATTTCTCTACTCTCCTGTAAAATATGTAAAATGGCGGTTACGATCTTCTTCCTGAAAAGGCTCGATATATCCTACATTACGTGGACTATCTATAAGATTCTTTACTGTTCACTAATTCCAATAACTTTGAGGATCCACCCACCCATTATCAAAACAGGGATGAGCAGAGGTGTACATATAGTACTACCTCATTTATTTTATGTGTAATAGGGGCGAGCCTATTGTCATCAACCGGGCACAAACCCAGACTCCGGGCTGCTAGTGAGATAAATAAATCTAATGATCAAACTGTTCGACAGACCATTGCGTTGTCTACTCATGTGGACCGGGTGCCTGTATGTATCACAATAACAGCGCAATTGGGCATCGTTATGTAAAAACCAGATATTGTTTCGATAACACAATATAAATCAAATAAATAACATGTTTTTCGCATCGCATGCTCTCTAAGAGAATAAAGTAACGTTCGTCGCACAAGGACGACCCGTCTTATCGGATAAAATTATCATGTATCATATAATGCAAATCGATAACGTGAATAAACAGTTTCAGTTACGTTATTGTACATATTTTATAGCAAAAACCACAGCTAGTTAGGTACTCTTGTTTTGCCATTTTCCCTAATGAGGACTATGATAAAAAACTCCAAAGTTCCATTTATCTTTGTTAACAATGTTGGGTTTTTTTCCTTTACTAACTAGTTCATCAATCGATTTCCAGCGATGGCGCCTCGGCAGGACACCGGAGCCCAGCCACAGCCGATCAGAATAGAGCAGGGGAGGCAGCCCCCACCCCCACCGCGCCCCGGCCGCCTCCAGAGACCCCCGCACGACAACCCCACTGTCTACATAAACAGGCCCACGAATATACCTCGCAACAATGTCAACACCAGTGAAATCGCTCGCACGTAGGAAAACATAGTGAATGAAAACAAAAATGTATTTTCAGGCTAGTCTGTGCCATAATTAGTTTTTTTTTTTTTAATGAACGCTACACATTAAGAAATGCTCATAACTGAATATCGTAAAAACAAAATGCGTTCCTAATAATGATTTTGATGAAAAGTTCTAGGTATTACTTATGTTGTGATCGTTTTCGGTTTTTTTTTTAATTAGCTAGGCTATCTGCCGCGGAACGAAAACATACATAGATTGTTTGTAGTTAAAGTTCACTGTACTGTTTCTAGGTTACACTCCACACCCTAGTTACCTAGACAGCAGTAGACAATACCTACCTTTTCAATTCAAGGGTGGGATATCCCACCAATAAATTGGTACCTACCAAGTATTGAAAGCCTACATTTGGCAAAATTGTATAAGTACTTATTTACTAGCCTAGGTACTTATTATAAATATATCATGTAAATAGAACAAAATTAAGTAAAATGCCTAAGGTTTAGAAAAAAATTAAACTTTATGAAATTCGTCTTAGCGTTAGATATTAGGTATTAGGAATAATTCCTAAAGTATTATGATATTTGTATGATTAGTAGTTTTTCAACATTTGTCAGAGAGATCGGTAGATACCTAATAAACCTAATCTGTGTAGTTTAGTTTTTAAGCATAATAACACGTAATACGTACGTATTGTAGATTCTCTATTTATACGGAATTACATTTTAACTGTATAAGTTTAACTAGACCAAATAAAATAATAATATTAATTCTTATGGTTTTAATAAATTAGGTAGGTACCTACTACCTACCTATACTCGTAGATGTTATAGATACGTCTCATAGTAAAAGTATAGGCCATAGAGTATAGTAACTAAAATGTATAGGCCTACTCTACTTACTTATAGAAGTTGTGTAAATTATGCATTATATTTTCAAACTCAAATAGGTCCCGCGTGTTTCGAATTTTTATTTAATTTAAAATGGGCTTGTTTTTAGCTTTCAGTTTTTTTTTTAACTCAAGTTTTTTTAGCGCAGCGGGTTTTTTAGTTGTTTTAATTACTTTTTTTTATTTAGTGTAGTTGTATGTATTTATAGTATTTTTAAGTTATATTAATATTGTATGTGTTTGATATGGGCCTTGATGCACGAAATGGTAAATAAATAAATTACCTATTCCTTCATAAATCTTCCTTTAACAACAACCTTTCTTCTTTTAACATGACTACGTCAAAAATCCTCAAAGGATTATCACGATTATTTCGTGAACATCCAGAGATCGTATAGTAGGTAGTTAGGTACCTCCCTACCTCATCATCTGCCTAGCATTTTCCCAACGACATAGGTATCGCTTATTTGGAGAAACATCGTCGACGTAGTACCTAAATGTATTTTTCCCAAAAACGAGTTAAATATGACGAAGCACTTAGAAAGCGTATTTACGTTAGGAAAGCAGACTTAAAAAAAAAGTAGCAGTTACGTCGATGTTTCTCCAAATGAGCGATATGTTGGGGTCGGCTTCCAATCTAACAGGATGCAGCTGAATGCCAGTATTTTACATGGAGCGACTGCCTATATGACCTCCAGAACCAAATTACTAGGTAATACGATACCCCTGGTTTTCAGACTTTCGGGTTTCTTAGTGTGGGGTACCTACCTACAATAATTAAAAGTGCAGATGAGGCGAATGAGCTTAACCGGTTGAATGCCGTAATTAGCCTAATTACAGACACAATTAAAAAGCCATTGTGTCTCGCGTGGATCCACGAATACATACGAAGGGTTAATTTATTTTTTTATTTATCCATTTATTTCAGACATCAAGGCCCATAGAAAACACATAAAATACAATATTAATAAAATTAATAACTCGTGTAAGACAATTTTAATATCGTGGGTAGGATATCTTATAATCTTTATCTTTGCCTAGGTATAGGTACCAACTTCGAAAGAAAACTGTCTAACTTCTACCTATAAAAACTTTTTTATTATTGCGAAGTAAAATCTAAGTCTCGTAGTCTCGTTTCTTTTTAAAAGTCTGAAGTTATTTGAAAGAACTACTAAGAAACATTCCTGGAATTTAAAACTGTGGAAAACAGCTTTAAACTTGTAAAAGTTGAAAAAGTAAAAAAGATATAAAATTACTCCAGTCCGATAGCTTACCGGCTGCAAAATGCAATGTCTTCTATGAGTTTTATGTCCCAATACTTTAAATAAACATGGAATTCCAATTACGACCGAAATAAAATATAATCTAATGACGAAACCCAAAACTTGGGGCCATGACAAATATGGAATAAAAACTATTCTGTTGATCTTATCATTAAAGATCAGAAAAGCCATGAGTAGGTTATAAAGGAAAATTGGTTTTATAACACAAAGCAACACAAAATTATTTGTTTCCATGAGATCGATGGAGTACAATCGCAAAGTCCAGAACCAGCAAAAGATGCTTTCGTTTTGATGATTCGTGGTATTTTCGACAATTGGAAGCGACCTGTCGTATTTTCATTGCTCTGTGAATCCAGAAACTACGACGAGGTCGCTAAAAGGATTGATAAACTGTTGGTCTTACTGTAAATAGGTATGTACTTCTAGAAATTTAATTAATGATAATTATAAACTACTTATCACACTTCACACTAATATTATAAAGGCGAAAGTTTGTGAGTGTGTGTAAGTGTATGTGTTTATATGTTTGTTACTTGTTCACGCTCAAACGGCTGGACCAATTTAGATAAAATTCTGTATGGAGGTAGCAGACACCCTGGATTAACATAGGCATGCGCGTGAAACCGCGGGGCGCCGCTAGTAATAAAATATATTCTTCATTTATTTGTTTTTTTTTTTTTTCGTCATCAGCATGCTCAGTCCTGCTCTTGTCCCATGTTACTTGGGTTCGGCGCAAACGTTTTTCTTACATTCTCCTGTCAACCGTCACGCTGTCAATCACTCTTTTTTTCTTTAATATTATATTCCCTTAAACACATTGTATAATTTGATTTACCTACCTATTATATTTGTAATACGGTAGAAAAAATTTAATTCATTTAATTTGTATATAAGTTAATTAATTGTAATTACATATATACACACCAACGACCATAGTACACACAAACTAAAATACGAGTATATATTTTAGTTTGTGTGTACACATATTTACATTAAATCTTATGCGAATGTAATTAAACGAGTTGAGAGTTGAAGTTCAGAATACGATTTATAATATTCACCACAACACGTTATTAAAGGTTACTAGAAATTAATTTGTTAGAAGAATACATTTGTGTAAGTATCCAAGAAAATGGAGCCCATTTTGAGCAACTATGTAATTAGTTAGTTTAGCATTTTTTGTAAATAATTAAAATCATTTAAGATTTCGTGGTTTTCCTTTCATTTAATTTATCGAGTTTCTTAGAGAGATTTAATCCTTGTAACTGATCCTAACGATCGATGCAATAAATGTATAGGTTGTAATTTTTATAGATTTTAGTCGGTTCGATCGGATTATTCCACTTTGCCCCACCGGCGGCCCCACTGGTAGCTAGGAAATACAAAATTTGCGAAAACAAAATGTTTGTACGTTTATTCTAAGGCGCCAACCCTAGTGGGGCAGAATCCAACAGGATTTTAAAGCAGTGGAATCTGCCCCACTATTTCGATTTAGTGGGGCAGATTCCACTGCAAAATTTTTGACATTCCACTTTGCCCCACCAGTGGGGCGGCCGGTGGGGCAAAGTGGAATAATCCGTTCGATCCCGCCGGGTGTGGCAAGCAAATTTTTGAAAATCTTTGAATGCAGTTTTCTTTCTATTCAAAAATAAAGGAATGTTTTCTTTGAGTAAAATTTTCTATCTACAGTATTAAGAGTACTTTCCCTTCAGGTGGCATTACAAAATTCCACCCTGTATACAAATAAAAATAATAAAAAGACGAGCTCATTGGGCATCAAAAAGTTCGTCCGCATCGCTGTCAATGGGATAAGTGCCCAAAAGGCTGGCAGCATTACCACGTTGGATGGCAATGCTTATTCTTTAGCTTAAAATAGGCCAGCCCTCGGGTCACCAATTTTTAGCCCAAAGAATAAGCATTGCCCCTACCTATTTAATTTTAATTCCAAAGTCTAATCCATCCTTACTAATAATATAAATGCCAAAGTTAGGTCTGTCTTTACAGGCATAAATAATTTTTCGTATTCTTTGTGAATACGAAAATGATATGAAGCACTAGCTGCGCCACGCGGTTTCACCCGCATAAGTTTCGATCCCGTGAGAAGATCGGGATAAAAATTATTCTATGTATTAATCCTGGTTGTAAACTATCTGTGTGCCAAATTTCATTCAAATCCGTTCAGTCGTTTTTGCGTGAAAGAGTAACAAACATCCATTCATCTTCACAAACTTTCGCGTAGGAAGATACTTCGTAGAATTTGTAACAGTAGGTTGAAACGTTTGACTATTTTTATTAATTCCTTAGTTTCTTACCGCAGGAACGCCTACACTTTTTCCTCGTACCTCCTGTGGTATCTCCGTTACGAGTTCACGACAGATTTCTCCGCCACTCTGCAGTGACGCAACTGTCCCGAGCAGCTTTTTATCTGACCAACACAACAAACGGGGTAAGTACAAATAATATTAAAATTGCGAATATACAAGTTACTTAAGCCTAGTTTTTACAGGGCTAGTAGCTGGCGGAGAGTGAAGGACAGTTACATGTCTGGCAGCTACTCGGTCCGTGAAAACAAACTTGAGCTAGCTGACCGGTCAGCTAGGTACTTCAAATTTTTTTTGTTTCTACTGTCCACTGACCTTCCCTCTCCCACAAGGACAGCTACTCGGTCATCACTCGCTCCATACGAACGCAACTTGTGGGTCAGAAACACCAGGCCTGAACTAGTACCACAGTAGCTGTGTACTGCTAACTCCTACGCAGGCTCAGTAGTGAGAACACGTCGGGAAAGTGACAGTACTGTATAGACAGCAGAATTTACAGTTGCGGACTACTGGGTGTTCAGAAAATGGGCCTGTGAAAACCAGGCCTTACAGTTATATGGCCCATCTCGCTTCGTAAACTGCACCCTATTAATTGCACACTTTCAATCACAATCTTGCAACCATATTGAAGGATGTTGATATTGCTAATCCATATATGCTTTACTAGCTGCGCCCCGCGGTTTCACCTGCAGAAGTGTCGATCCCGTGGGAATATCGGGATAAAAACTATTGTATGTCCTTCCCCGGGATGCAATCTATCTCTCTGCCAAATTTTATCGAAATCCGTTCAATAGTTTAGGCGTGAAAAGGTAACATACAGACAGACAGACAGAGTTACTTTAGAATTTATAATATTACTAGCTGCGCCCCGCGGTTTTACCCGCATAAGTTTTGATCCCGTGGGAATATCGGAATAAAAACTATCCTATGTCCTTTTCCGGGACTCAAACTATCTCTATACCAAATTTCATCTAAATCGGTTCAGTGGTTTAGGCGTGAAGAGGTAACAAACATATAAACACACACACACACACACACTCACAAACTTTCGCCTTTATAATATTAGTGTGATAGTGTGATTATGGATAGTATATAGTATATTATAGTATGGATGTTCGAAAAAATTGTCTGCTTAACAACGTAAATAACGCAATGAATGTTGTCAAACTGACAAAATGAAAGTTACTGTTAGTGCGTTACGCAATTGCCCCACTGGTTTAGTCTAGTTAAAACTAATTTCTCCTTTGATCAGAGCCACAGGGAACGTTTTCTACTGTTTAAAGCTATATGATGACTCTAAAGCACCATGAGTTGCCTTATTTAGAAACATAGACCCAGGTTTGCCGTAAAAGGAAGGAAACCACTTTGACTCTAGTTAAAAGACATAACGAAGGCGAATTTCATGTTTTGGAAAACACGTTGATCTGTTACGATACGTTGATATTTGGTAGCTTTTTAAACGAACATAAGTATAGTCTATCCACACATATGGGGACCTTGCCTGGGACGTGAAAAAAGCCGTGGCACATACATGGCTCCGTCACCGGCCCAGATGTGAGATCGAGTTCATATAAAATGCACAAACCTATATTTCTTTGAACCCCTGACGAAGCACGGTCTGATCACGTCTCGGACATGGCTCTGATATGTATGGATAGGCCTTAAGGGTCTATGGGCTGGTCACCACCACGACCACACTTGAAAATCACCATGCTTGGCAAAGGGATTAAGTAAGGAAACAATACGCAACATATATGACAGGATTAATCATTTAATAACGGTCCAGTTGTAAAACTAAAATCGCTACAATCTTAAAACACACAGACACATAACTTAACGCCATGTTACTCAAAAAGGTTAGGCAGAGGTTTATACCCACATTTCACCAGCTTTTTTAAAGTCCTACGTAATGGGGGGCGAGTCTAATGCCAGCAACCGAGCACAAGTCCAGGCTCCGGGCTGCCACTGAAAAATTCGAGATAGAAACCCATTAACACTTAGCCCGAGGCATGCTCTGCATGCCCAACAGAAAATCAAAAACAGACAAATACCTGATTAAATACTTATTGCTGATGAATGTTTAATAGAGATTTTTTGTCATAACTTTGAAAGTTTATAAGTTCGCAACAGAAAAACATTTCTTTGCAGATCGATGTTTGCTAAACTCTTCATTGTTATATTTGACTGTGATGTAAATTCTGATCCTAATATACAGTTTTTTGGCGTAGTTAATTGGGAAACAGGAACACGGGGGAATGTAAATTATTTGATTCATGCTTTCGAAAATAGATTTAGCTATCTTACAATTTATATAGACGTTATTGAAAAATCTCTGATAATGCCTTTCCATCTCGTCTACAAAATATACGAAATCTTCCGGTGGAATAACTTGAGTTTTGTAAGTTTCGTTGTTCGCCAAACCGTCCTCGTCCATGTTAACTGTCACAATTTTATCTTCGGGAAATAAAGACGCTTTCAACTGCTGACAATCTCCGTGTATACTCGCACACTTGTTAAACATGTAACCACTAATGAATCTCAATTTATTATCTTCAGGTAATTCGATTTTACAATAATCTGAACTGGAAATTGAAGGAGTACTGGATTCTGTGATGGTTTCGTTACCATCTTCTTCCATTCGTAAATTCTCTTCTGCTTCAGTGCTCAACATAAATCCTAATTTTTCTGTATTAACAAGTAATTGTGTCAAGTCCCCCGAACCCTTTCCTTGTTTACCTGGTTTTATAATGTTGGTAAAGAAAATTTTCCTAAATGCTGACACAAACTGTCTGGTAGTCGGCTTTCTCCTCTTGCTTCGGACTTGTCCAAAGAAAATGTCTGTAACATCTTGGTTTAACCGTCTGGTTAGTAAATTGTTATACCCCTCCACCCTGAGGTCATCAAACAAAAGCAAAATAGATGTTATCGTAATCTGATACCCCGTAATGAACTTAGCAGTTGGCGTCACATCGCGCCCTGTCGTTGAACTAATTAGTCTCAACGATTTAAAAAACTGAAGCATTTCATTCATAAACGTTATTTGTGTAAAACTTCCACAGAACGCCTGCTGGTATTCACATGTCGAGTGGACGGATGAAGAGTTTAAAATGTCGAACAAGTCATTCATCAGTTTGATGAACTTTACAGTTTCCTTCGCAGATTCATGTAAAGCCTGAAAATCTATATAGCATGATATAGCTGTTGCAACAGTATGGCTTAATAGTTCTGTAGCAAACTGGACCTGCATTTTCTCAAAAATTGTGGGTTTAATGTGACTCTCTGTCAACTTTGGAGCAAGTCTTAAAGTTTTGTTCTTCTCACTTTCATAAAACTGTAAAATATGTTCGTATTTTGCAACTGATCCATGAAAATAAAAATCATTCGTCATCAGATTGTTTCTCAATGATTTAATCAAGTGCAGTGCGTCAATTATGTAGAATATTTTTCTGTTTTTAATGAAAAAGTAAGGTCTTTCAGTTGAAATCATATTCCTTTTATCTTCGCCCAACAGATCGGATCCAAGATCAGAAACGAATGTTCTAATATCTAGTCCAACATCAATAAGTTTTTCCAATAATTGCTCAATCCATTTAGATATGTCATCGCTGTTTTTTGATTCCCCAAGCAGTGCAAAACCAATAGGTTGTTGCCAGTTTCCAAATATGCCCCTTATTATAACTACTAAAGCTTTTTTTGCCAGCACGGGGGTTTGAAGTCCGTTCACCTCTTGCAATCCAATGATCTTGTCCAAGTTTATATTGTAAAATAGACTAGTTTTCAAACTAATAGCATCAACTACGACAGAGCAAACTTTTTCGGAATTCGTCATGTTATTGACTTTCACCTTCAAGGTAGTCATCAGATGCTCATTAACTTCCGTGCTGATTGGCAATGAGTGTCTGGCTAAAGTCACAGAGCTTGGGAGGCACAGAGCTTGCTGCAGTAACTTGTACGCCTGTGGACTAGTATAGTACAAATTAATACAAAACTGTTTATATTTCGGCGAATATCTATTCCCTTTACCGTGAAATTTCAATTTTGTCTGTGCTTTTACAATTTCTGCTAAGGGTTTCGTCAGGAATTTGTCGCAAAGCTTGTGGAAAGTGTCCTTGGTGAGGCTGCTTGATGCGGCTGACTTCATTTGTTTCTTGCACGTTATAAGCTCTTCCTTCAGTTTTTTCACAGATGGCAGAGACGTTGTAAGAAAATTCGCCGTTTGCGCTCCTTTTTCTATTTTCAATACGTAAAAGTCTGTTTGTGCGAATTTATTGAGTGTTTCTTTTATTTCAGTTTGTGTTTGTCTGGCTTCGCACTGTTTGACAGGTAACTTTAGGGAGGGTACACAGAATCTCCTCAGTCTCTTTCGTTCGGACGTCCCCTGAATGCTGTCAGGGTCGAAATGCTCTTCACAGACTACGTAGCTGTGCGCTTGCTTGTCCTGCAACTCCTCCCTTGAAATTAAGTGCAGCCAAATAGCACGTCTGGAAAAAAAACATTAGTTTAATTCAGGGTTACTTTCGTATATTGACAGATGTTTAATCCGTGTATATATATATATATATATATATAGGTAGGTATTGTAGATAACTAGGTATGTAATATATTCTCCTTCAGCTCCTCCTTCGCTCGACAAAGTTAGAAGACCTACCGGCCTACTCCATAAAAATCTCTCCGTGAAAACTTAGGTGAAACTTTTAGGTGAAGTGTAAAGTGTCAATCTCTAGCAGCAGGTAACAGCTGTAACAGTAACAGTAACTGGGTTGTGGAGGTCAGATAGGCAGTCGCTCCATGTAAAATACTGGTATTCAGTTGTTACTGTTAGGCTGGAAGCCAACCCTAACATAGTTGGGAAAAGGCTAGGCAGATATACACATATATATATTAGGTCCTTACATATGAAATTGGCGTTTTTCGTACTGGCTACTTTAATCACGAATTTCTCCTCTTTGGTAAGGAATTCCAAATTCAAATTTGTACAGCTATTTACTCATGTATTTGTGCTTCGATGACCGTCATTCATTTGTTTTTTTTCTTCTGTTTTTTCTGTTTGCGTCACTCATTTTACAAAATGGAAAATTTAAAATATCGCATTATTTACGAGTACGAGTTCCGCCGTGGCACTAGTGCTGCGGAAACGACTCGAAGGGTGAATGATGTGTATGGCGGTCATGTTGCAAAAGAAAACACAGTTCGTTTTTGGTTCCAACGTTTTCGTTCTGGAAATTTCGACCTGCAGAACAAGCCCCGTGGACGGCCTGAGACCCAAGTTGATAATGGAGAATTGAAGGCTATTGTGGAAGCGGACCCATCGCAAACCACGTCCGAGTTAGCTGCAGGCTTCGATGTTAGTGATAAAACTGTTTTAATTCACTTGAAGCAAATTGGGAAGATTAAAAAGCTTGAAAGGTGGGTACCTCACGAATTGACTGAAGCAAACCGGCAAACGCGCGTCGACTGCTGCGTTACATTACTTGAATTGGAATGTCTTAGACATCCTCCGTACTCCCCGGACCTTGCTCCAACAGATTACCATTTTTTTCGCAATTTGGATAACTTTTTGCAAGGGAAAAAATTCAACTCCGATGCGGCAGTCCAAATCGCCTTCAAAGATTTTATTGATTCCCGTCCGACTGGTTTTTTTAGTAAAGGGATCAATGAACTACCTATAAGATGGCAAAAGTGCATTGAAAACAATGGTTCATACTTTGATTAATTAAATATATTATATTAAAAAATATTCGACTTTTTGTTCCTTCCATACAAAACGCCAATTTCATATGTAAGGACCTAATATATATATACTTACCTTACTTTTCACAGTAAGAGTTTTAAGGAATTTACCGTTTGTAATTGTAAAACTGTCCGGTTGTGCCATACTAGAGTGTAAAAATTATAGCTTCAATAATCTGACCCATGGCTTAAGCTACTGTTTCCTAGAAGAGCGGTGGCCGCCACATAACAGCCGCAAGGACGGACGTCATGAAAATTATGGAACTCTAGGAGTTTTCCTGGGGAGCGTTTTTTGGACACCAACTTACTTTGCTGACGCTATGTGGCGACCATACTGCGGTCGCCAACCTGCCTGCCAAGCGTGGCGATTAGGTATGGCAAACCCCAAAAAAAAAAAAAAGACAAGCACTAAAGAATCCGCTGTATGCGAGAAGCACAGAATCGCACCCTAATTGCGTAACACACAATTTGAATCATTTTGAAGCTTATTGTTGGCAATGGTATTTGTTGGCAATACCGAAGGAAAGAGAGCGAGAGGCCGGTCGCCAACACGATGGTCCGACCAAGTGAAAGAAGCTACGTCCTCAAGCAATTTTCAGCAGGTGGTGATGGCAACTTTGGACCGGAGTAGATGGAGGCAGATTGTCCGTTTGAAAGGATCCAGTGACCACGATCCTCAGTAATGAGGGACCGATTGCAGAAGAAGAAGCTTATTGCTAATCCATTGCTCCATGTGTTAGAAAAATGTGTTTGCTCAACAACGTAAATAACGCAATGCATGTTGTTGAACTGTCAAAATGAAACCTATTGCTACTGATAGTGTGTTACGCAATTGCCCTGTGTCGAAGTGGCGGTGCTTGGCGGAGGCCTATTTCCAGCAGTCGATGTTTTTCGGCTGAAATGATGATGATGAAAATGAGGTACAGAAACCTAGTAACGAAAAGAAAATAAACCGAAAGCTTTCTGGTGCAGCAGTGTGTATATTACATATAATTATGTGCGTATTTGTATTGTAAAATGGCTGGCACGTCACGCGGGTGACGCGACCCCTCCGTCCGCCGCATACCGTGTAACACGAGCGATGTGTATGTATGTACTACACACATAAGTACCTATGTGTGCTGGGCGATATAATGTAGGCAGACGAGCATTCAAACGACAAGTAATTAAATACAGAAGGTAAAGTGCAAATAGGTCGAGTTTGGGGTGCGGATACTGCGAATTTCATAGAATATGATCAAAATGAGTAGTCACTCTAGGGTTACCATTTCGAAATTTGAAAAGTTCTGACAATAAGCCGGATAGGTGCAAAAAAAAGTCCGGACATTTTACTTTTATTCTTTCCGATTTTCAGTAAGTAGTTACACAATGAACGTTTTTGTCTAAATAAAATCCTGTAAAAATCCGGACAATGTGCGGATGGCCATGTCCCGACAAATCTGGACTGATGGTAACCTTAGAAGTGACTGACTGAAAAATTGTACCAAAATCTACCTACCTGTCATCTTCAGAAGGCAGCGAAAAAAACGATATCTCGGGCTTGTTGACCTTTGTGTTGCTGCAGCCAAACACACAGCACAATTTTTTCGCCATTTTAATACAGGCTGCATTAAAATGGCCGTGCGTTCACAGTATGCAACGTTCCTGACGCGACTGGGTTCCCCCCGCTAAATTCCGTATAAACGGAGAGTTGTGTTTGTGTGCGTGATAAGCCGTAGCCACACAAGTGCAGCGATTCGAGTTTTAAAAATATTTTTGTAACGCAAAAGGAAATCACTGTTGCAGCTTGCGCAAATATAGAACTTTTCATATTATTATTCTAATTTTTTATTTGGATTGGTTGACTGAAATATTATGGATAATCAAAACTTAAGTCAAGTCTAATTATTTAAGAAAACATGATTTAAAAAATAAAAAACATAACACTCTATATTGGGCTGCAGTCGTATAAAAAGGATAAAAAACATGAAAAATGCAAATCACATACGAGTTCACAAAACATAAATATTGCCATTCTAATAAAAAAAAATCCCTAAAATCAGGGTAATTTAATTAAATCAGTACCAGTAGGTATCTCCCTCTAGAGTACGTGCAACATAGTTTATTTTTATTTTATGCCTATTTATATCTATTAAGGTTACGGATTTGGCCCAACATTTAAAATAAATTTCGACAGAAATCTTTTTTCCAACAGTGTTATTGGTGGGACACGGTTTCTTTGGTATATTTTTTAACCGGCTTCAAAAAAGAAGGTTCTGTTTAATAGGTAGACTTTGGATATCTCACCATCTGACAGTATATAAGTAGGTATCAGTTTTCTTCATGGTTCTCATTGTCAATGAACAATTGACGACTGCTATGTTATGGTTATTCGGCAGAAGCGTTGAAAGGTCATCGAGTCAATATAATGTGGAGAGATGAACATTTAGCTATGCAAGTCATGACTGTGACTGTATTGTCATCAGCGTTGCCTTGGCTTGGCTGTGGACAATCAACCTCTGTAGGTATACAAGTATGTCATCTACATAGACTATCTATGAGTTTAGATTCCCAGAATTGTGACAATAACAATAGGTTATTAGTGGTTTTAACTTGTGCAATGGAGTCTGAATTACTTACCTACTCACCACAGACGCCATCTCCGTAAATCATTAATGCCCTGTCCCTGTCTGGAAGAAAACTGTTTCTAATTTTAACGGTTATCTACACTTGGGAGCAAATAAATCGAGCCACTTCCTTTTTTCACGTATCATGGTTATTATTTTTGGTATTATGGAACGTATCGATTCGAAACATATATCGCCTAAGAGCTTATTTAATAACCTTTACAATGAGGGTAAATTATTGAATAATAACCTTATTTAATGATAAATTATTGGCTCTGAAAGAAAAACGATAATTTTGATAGAAAATTGTAGGGTTAAAACAGTCCAGAAAAAAACAATTAAAAACAAAATTATGGTATAAACTTATTCCTAATATCTTGTATTACCCCCCTGCTCCCTGATTTCGATAGATTTTCTGGACTGTTTTAACCCTACAATTTTCTATTAAAGTTACCGTTTTTCTTTCGGAGCCAATAATTTATCATGAAATAAGGTTATCATTCAATAATTTACCCTCATTGTAAAGGTTATTAAATAAGCTCTTAGGCAATATATGTTTCGAATTGATACGTTCCAGAATACCAAAAATAATAACCATTATACGTGAAAAAAAAAGCAAGTGGCTCGATTTATTTGCTCCCAAGTGTATATACTTACCTACATTTCAAAAATGATAACGTTTAAAATATTCAATTGTTCTCATTGAGAGCGGTTACTATGTAAGTAGGCAGGTGTCATTATTCCTTCATAATAATTGATTGGCAACAATAAAAATAAACAGTAAGTGTTGCGGAGCGGGCGACGGGCCCGGCCACAGAGCGGCAACGTCGCACGATCGATCGACGGCGCGTTTAAGGCCAACAGGAGTTTCCCCGTACGAGAAATAACACTCAGAGTTTCTTTACAATCAGACTTCTTTCGTTGAGTTGAGTGTTACGTAAATACCTACTTATTTTCTGAGAAAACATTTCTCAGAAATTCTGGACAAGTTCGAAGTTAGTTGAAAAACATTTAATCGAAGAGACGTGGAGGGGAATATAGGAATATTTTATTCACTGTCGTAGAAACACTTCAAGTGCCTTCATATCAAATTGTGAGCTCAATGATTGTTGATTTGTACATGTAAAAGATACGAGGGCACTTGATCTTTAATTTTAATTAAAGCATTTAATAAGCAACTCCGTCATTTTACCTAGTAAAATCCAAGCACACAACTCATTAATAGCTAACCATTGTGAGCCAAATTGTATTTCATACTAATAACTCTGTGCTTCCTTCAATTCCTTGAACAGCCTGGATAAAATTAGCTTGGGAGAATATTTCAAAATTCTGCCCGGTACTTACATAAAATGTTTCACTGGGCTAAAATGGCAAACATAACAACTTTATAATGTAGTGTCGACGTCAAAGAAATCCGTCATTCATTATTCTGTCGTAGATAAATAACTCGCCCACGTTATGGACGGCTCATTCAATTACTAGGTGTAAAATAAAAAAAATAAGTCGTTATCAAGAAAATGTCGGATATTATGGCGCAGGTTGGAATTTTTCCTGGCTTCAATTTTCTAACGTTTAAATGAAACGTTTTGAATGTCATGCAGTGTGAATTGAGAAGGCAAACACGTTCTGGTGTATATTTTCGACCAATATGTAGCTTAAGGTACAAATTCACTCAACAAAGCTTTCAGACTGGAGTCAAGTCAACGACAACTTGTGACTTGCAAGTCACAAACTGTCTGTCATTAAATATACATAGATAATGACTGCTTGTGACTAACTACAAATTAGAGCTCCTACTTACACTGTATTGCAAAATTTGCGTTAGAAGTTTTTGTTGTTAGTTGTTTTGAAGAGTCTCAGCTCCTAAACCTCTAAATCAATAAAGCAGACGAATGAAAGATCTTCGTTTGTTAGAAGTTACCAAAACAATTTCATCACCTCCAATTGAAGAGCACGCATGAGAAGCTCAATGAATGTGCATAGCGACAGGAAGTATGCAAGCCATAAGACACCGCAAGGACAGAGCTAAGCATTGTTCCCTTCTCTACCTGAGACAGATCTAAAGTGTTACTAACAACGGAAGCCCATGTTGTCGATCGACGATAGCTAACCTGCCTTGTAACTAGGGAATGCAATCCGGACTATCCGTAATCCGAAAAATCCGGATATCCGCATATTTTTACTTGACTTCTAAATCCGGATTTGAAAATCGAATCCGGATTTTTTGAATAATAAGAAATTGTAACAAAAAAATCTAAACGAGCGAGTTCGCTGTTCGCGCGTCGCGTCTCGCGAGTGTCAAGTTTATCGGCTCTGGGGAGAGCGAGCGGGACGCGGGACGTGGGTCGAGCAAGTGTGTGAGGCGTCCTTGATCGTTCCGTTAATCCGTTCATTCCGCTTACAAGCATCTTCAGTGCATTCCGCCTACAAGCGTCGAATCAGAGCATGTAGCAGGAATTATGTGCTACTGAATTCTCAGCAGGTTAAACGACAGCACTTTAGATCATCATCATTTTAGCCGAAAGACGTCCACTGCTGGACATAGGCCTCCCCCAAGTACCTCCACTTCGAAAGGTTCTGTGTTTCTTTCATTCAACGGGTTCCTGTGGCTTTCACAAGGTCGTCGGTCCACCTTGTGGGAGGCCTTCCAACGCTACATCTTCCGGTACACGGTCGCCACTCCAGAATGTTTCGGCCCCATCGGCCACCTGTTCTGCGAGCAATGTGCCCGCCCTACCCACTGCCACCTAAGTTGGGCAATTCTTCAGGCTATGTCGGTTACCTTGGTTCTCCTGCAATTCTCCTCATTTCTAATTCGATCACGCAGTGAAACTCCAAGCATAGCCCTCTCCATTGCCCTTTGGGTGACTTTTAGCCTTCTAATAAGGTGCATTGTGAGCGACCACGTTTCAGTGCCATATGTCATCACTGGCAACACGCACTGGTCAAAAACTCTCGGCTTGAGACACTGCGGTATGCGGGACGAGGAGATATTGCGTAGCTTCCCGAACGCTGCCCAGCCGAGTCGGATTCGACGATTGACCACTTTCTCGAAGGTGGACCTACCTAACTGGAGAAGACAGTTTGTCCTAGGTAAACATACTCGTCCACGACTTCGAGTGTAGCGTCTCCGATCTTCATGAGAGTGGGTGTTCCATGGGCATTTGACATGACCTTCGTTTTTTCCGTGTTCATTTTAAGACCCACTCTTTCGGGGGCTCTACTGAGGTCCTCCAAAGTCTCAACCATGACTACAAACCAAAGGTGAGTTATGTACTCGCCATTAATATTTATGCTAGCCCCTTTCCAGTCCAGAACCTTGGAAGACATCCTCCAGTGCAGCGGTGAACAGTGTCGGAGGGATAACGTCTCCCTGTGTCACATCTCGCTGCAGAAGGACTGCACTTTAGATGCCTTATTATTTACATAGCTTTTTTACGTTATTAAATTTATGTTGATTTAAGTGAAGTTAAATTGTTTTGTTACTTTTGTTTATGTTATGTTTAATAATTTGACAAGGAGTCTATTTGACTTTATTTTTGTTCTTCAGAGTTTATCTACTAATAATTTTACTAATGTTACTCGGCACACGAGTTGCGGACTGATTATTTTAATAAGAATAAGTACATATTATAGCAATAACACCATAATATTTTATGGTATTTAATGATGATAGTTTGAATAATACCAAGTAAAAAAAATATTAAAATATCATTTGCTTTGATTTTTATGTGCTTTTATTTTAATCCATTTATACAAATATAAGAAACATCGTATTAAAAAACTAATATGGGTAGATTTGTTTCTTTTCATGAAAAATCCGTAAAATCCGGATAATCCGGATTGGGACAAAAAATCCGTTATTAAAATCCGGATTTTAAAACAGAACGGATTTGCATTCCCTACTTGTAACGCGCCCACATCGCGTTTTGCACCGACAACTGGTTGCAACTTCAGTGGGAAGCTGGTAGGTGAAAGTTACGAATCTCTACAGTTAGTAGAACGACATAAACAGACATTATAGGCGAAAGAATGAGATTATTTGAATCCATTGTTTCCATCCACACCGTTGTGACGTCAAACTGAGAATTAATGAGAGGAAATAACTAAGTACGGTACCTGAATCCAACGCCTAAAATCATTTCCATAATTACAGACTACACAAGTGAGTCTATGCTGTGGTTTTAAAATAACATTAGGAGATGACTCATCGATTGCCATCTACCGATCATAAATTGCTTTGAGGCGAGAAACAAGAATAATTTGTTGAAGAAATTACAGTTTAACACGAGATGACGTGGCCTAAAGATAGACGGTATCCTGGGGACGATGGCAACGGAGCAGAGCAGTAATTGTCACTTGTCCAGATTCCCGTTTGTCGTCCGAAATGACAGGTGATCCTGAATTCTGACGCTGGTTACACATTTTTTCTTTTAATACCACACAATATCTGCAACGAATGCCAAAATATCATATTTATACAATGCCACGGCCCATATATTCACAGTATCTGCATAATATTATACTTTTATGCTGTGCCATGAACACTAGCGCATATAGATTGTATGTAGATATGGGGTCATTGCGGCGAGTCACGACTTCGCGAATATGTAGTTATGTGATGGATGAGCTATGTGAACAAGGTTTTTAACCAACTTCCAAAAAGGAGGTTATATGTCCGACTTTATGTTTTTTTTTTTATAGTTTACCGATTTCTCCGTCAATTGAGGACCTATTTTATTTTATTTTTTTGTTTGTTGGAATCTGATGAGAGGAAATCAAGGAAATTCTCAAATTTGATAGGCAACAAGGTACAATTATATATACCATGAGCAAACCTACAGCGATTTGGGTATTTTTTAAAATAACTTGAGCATTTTTGCTCTCGGAAATTATAATTTGCTAAAGTGGAGCTGATGATGTAAACCGGTAGACCACAGATAGCCATCGGAACTACTCAATGATACCTAAATATTTCACGGGTTACGATTCGATTACTTTAATATGGTTGCTAAGCAATTTATGCTCGTCGAAATACCAGGAGAACTCCTCAACAATTAACGTCCCTGCATCGGGAAAAGCAATACTTATTTTGTAAAAGGCGATAAGCAAGTTGACCCTATGCCATTGTAACTTAGATAAATTATAAGCAGACCCACTAAAAAGCGAGAAATAAAAACTTTTTAACAAAAATAAATTCCTCTTCCAAAAAAACTACAAAGTGAAAAATAACTTTAATTACGAAATTCGGTGGCAAAAAACTAAAATACAGATCCAAAGACACCGACTTCCGAAATTAAAGTTATTTTTCACTTTGATATTTTTTGGAAGTCGATTTTTTTTTTGTTTTTTTAATCTCTGTAACTAATGAAATAGGGAACAGAATATTATGTAAGGGATATTCCGATTTCGACGCGCCCAGCAGCAGTTTCTGTTTTCATGAATGGACTCATTTATATTGATTTAAGCAATTAATTCCAGTTGAGGGATATGAATAGTTTAGAAGTCAGTCCAACGCCAACCCAGGCGTCAGCCAGTACATAAATGTAAAAAATGAAAAGCGTCTTGTCAGGCCGAAGATTATCTTGGCAGTTATGAACCACCCACCTATTTATACCGCGTTGTGTCGGTCGCCGCGACCGCGACGTTGCCAGCTCGCACCCGCTGGCGAGCACTTTGAATTTCGAACGTGAACCGGTATTATTGCTAGCGCGCAGAACTTGCCCATTTTAAGAGAAAACGAACAAGAATAGATTTTGTAGACGTTCCTATTTTTTGTTTAATAAAAGGATAGATAAAAATATTCTGACGTTATTGTGGTAGACATAGATATACCGCATTAAACAAGAAGAAAATGAAACGTAATTGAGTAAATGAAATAACTGAAAAAAGACGTCAAGGAATTCCACAGGTAAAAAGTGGTATTCGAAACACGATAAAGTTCCAGCAGAAACAGCATTTCCTTTCAAACTTGAAAATTCATAAATAAAATAAGTACTTACATAACAGCACAAGTCAATACCTTCTGCAATTATGATGATTCCGTGGTGTGTAAGTCTAAGTAGCACTCACTGATTGACAGTGTTCAATTTTTATGTGTTCTCGAAAAGTCAATGATTACGTTCCACAAAAACCCCAATAACGTAAACAGCGGGGCAATTGCGTAACACGTTATCAATCGGAATCGATTTCATTTTGATAGTTCAACAACGTTCGTTGCGTTATTTACGTGTTGAGCAGACAAATTTTTAGAACTTATGAAGCAATGGATTAGCAATTTGCTTCAAAATGATTCTGATTCCGAATGATAGTGTGTTACGCAATTAGGATGCTGCCTGGATCTATAAATCTTGCAGTGCTATGACATGAGCACCTTAATATTTTCACTTAATTTCTGGGGAGATTTATCTTTGAGCTGGCAGCCCCGACATTCTTGTGCCGAGTTCGGCTCGGCCAGCACTCGGCGCGCGGGCCTAGATGCGGTAGCGCGTATGCTTGCTTCATTCTCTGAGCCCGACACAATTTTAGTCGCGTATTTTTTTACGATAAATAACATTGTACTTTGAAACACGAACCTCGGATGGAGGTGTATGATTTCTGAAATGTATTTTAGCGTTGTTTTGTCTGCCGTATCGCTGTCTCTGGAGTCTGCTCTAATGATTTAGGTATTAAAATACAATTGAACAAAAATGAGATGCTTGCATTCATTTGCAAACACACATTGAAATACGCTGTTGGTATCTTCTGTGGCAACATAATTCATTATCTCGACTTCTTTAGTTTAGTTTTATTGCAAAGAGCTAAAAAAAGCTGCCATGTACCTAGAAATAGTGGCTAAGCAGACACATAGGAACAGACATCTAGTTATCTTTGAATTTTATTTACAGGTTTTCTAAACAGATAGGTAGCAGGATCAATGAAGTATTCATGTTGTTTTAAAACCTCTTTTTGGTAGGTACGGCTAATATCCTGCAGGGTAATCGAATCGCGTAAGTAACACACTCATAGTAACAATGGCTTTCATTTTTACCCACCTACGGCGAAGCAAAAAGGAGGGTTATGATTTTGACCGGTATGTATATATCTATGTTCATCTGTTCCCTCATAACTTCTTAACTCCTTGTCATAATTGGATAAATTGAATCGGATAAACGACGATCCTGCATACTTATCTCTTTTGTTGACTGTACAGACGCCAGCACATCAACCTACCCGAAACTGTCAGATTTTCCCAATCAACTTTGAACCTTATGGTTTGGTGATAAAGTTGAATATTTATTAAAGAAATTTGACAGATTGTAGTAGGTTGATGTGCTGGCGTCTGTACCTAATATTACGTTGAAAGTTTTAAAGGCACTGCTAATATCCTGAGCAATCCTTCTTGAGGACTTATAGGTCAAGAGGCTTCCCTAGCTTGGTATCTGATTCCGTCTGTAGTTATGATTAAAACTGAAATTGGTTCGCGGTAGGCAGCTCTCCTCTTAGGACATTTTTGTTTTCGATATAAATCGATACAAATAAATAAAATTAAAGTGTCTGATAGTAACTTAGATATAATTTTATTGTCAAAATAACAGCTTTTTACTAAATTCATATGAAAGTTTATACGGTACATATAAAAAAAACATGTTTGTGTCTCTCTGTGTTTGTTCCGGCAAATCTCCGAAACGGCTGAACCGATTTTGGCGGAACTTTCACTGGCATATAGCTGATGTTATAAGGCGTAGGCTTACTTATTTTAGAATAAAAAGAACATTAGTTGCTTATTGTTTTCGACATGCTCGCGACGTTGCGGGCACAGCTAGGCTAGTATATAATACTTGCACAGTGCACTATACAGGGTGTTACGGAAAGGGTATATCAATACAAACGGGTTGAAGACTGTATCTGGTCTAGAATCTCTGTACAAAATTTCAGCTCAAAAGCAGTAACTTTGAAAATGCTTAATATTTTTTTATTTCGACATCACGGCGCTGCACTGGCGCGCGGCGGCGTGATGTGCGTGTACTAGGCGCACAGACACACTACAGATAATGGATAATGACCCTCGTAGTGCGGTGACACGTTTGTTATGATTTCAATTTAATAAACTATCGAAATAAAAAAATATTAAGCATTTTCCAAGTTACTGCTTTTGAGCTGAAATTTTGTACAGAGATTCTAGACCAGATACACTCTTCAACCCGTTTGTATTGATATACCCTTTCTGTAACACCCTGTATATTCTCAGAGAGGTACAGTTAGGTGTGTACCTATGATGATACAGTTTACATATACACCATATTTTAGCCAGTACAGTGTGCAGAAATACAAATTTTAATGTGCCTAAGTATTATTGTTTCGTCATCGTAACTATGTACTTTTGATTCGAAAGTAACTCTCGTCTGTCTGTCTGTATGTTACCTTTTCACGCCTAAACCACTGAACGGATTTATATGAAATTTGGCAGAGAGATAGATCGCATCCCGGGGAAGGACATATTATAGTTTTTATCCCAGAAATCATCCTGTAAGGGGGTGAAAAGGGGGGTGGAAGTTTGTATGGGGAATCAATAACCGCTGAACCGATTTAGATGAAATTTGGTATGGAGATAGTTTGAGTTGTGGGGAAGGATATAGAATAGTTTTTATCCCCGAAATTATCCATTAAGGGAGTAGAAAAAAGGGTCAAAAGGGGGGGTGGAGATTTGTAAAGGGAATCAATAAAAAAGGCCTATGATACTTTTATCGCGAGTGAAACCGTGGGGCACAGATAGTAGAAATATAAAATATCTATGGTAGGTACCGTAAACATAGTATATTATACTCTGACGTAAAGTAAAACACACAGACGTCCTAGTCTACCAACTAGTACTAAATTGTGCAACGTTCTGATCAGAAATAAAAACCTAAGTTTAGCGTCAGTGTGGAACATAAACCGCTGGAGTCAACTCAAATGGGTCACCGCTCGGTGTAGTCTGAAATCAATAAACTGGATGCGTTACTGCTGCATGTGACCGGCCAGTAACAATTACTACGTATTGATATGGCTGGGTTGTCTATGCTCCTAGTGGCTACGTTCTGTGGCTCTTCTAGGCGCAGTAACGATAATGTTCTACGTGGTTCTACTTACATTATAGTGGTTACTTATGTCACAGCATATGTGAAGTGTGTCTTTGTTTTCTTAAGGTGTGTCCATACTATATAACGGAACATATGTATTATAAAACATAGTGTTTCTATAGAGAAGATAGCCATGTTAAATAATTTGGAAGTGTTATAAGTATAACATAAGTTTATGTGTTACATAACATAATCTAGACGCACCCTTAGTATAGCGCGCTATTAGGTAGACCATAGTTCTTGCTGGACTATTAGGTCAGCATCACTAAGATCAAACCAGTCGTCACCATCTGGAGCCTGGTTTGTTATGATTATGATATAGGTACTCCCGAAGAAAGAAAAAGAGGTACCTAAGAACTTGACTTAGTGGCGATCAATAAGGCGATCGTTTCTTCTTTTCCTTTTTCCGAGTTCAAGACTTGGCTAAGTACCTACTTAGCTAACGTTTTCTTCCTGTCAATGTCGTACAACTGTCAAACTATGTAACAAGCGCAAGATCTCTTGCACTTGTAGTTTGACAGTTGTGTTGTGTTGTTGTCTTAGTAAGTACCTAACTTAGCTAAGTCTTGAGCTCGATTCTTAAGCCGGCTGTACACATGGGGCCAAGGTGTTGGGCCAACGTGTTGGGCAAAAATGATGGATAACCAAGATTGCTGTTCACACATTGGCTTACTGATCATTCTGCATTGGCGCTTCAAAGATGGACGTAGAAGTTCTTGCAGCCGCGGCAATTTATTTATACAGTGCGTTTAATTATTACGTAGTACTTACATGTGCACCAAAGTAGAGTGACTAAAAAGAAATGGCGCAAAAGAAGGTGGTGGATGGTGACTATTCATCGGAATAGAACGAGGTAAATGTGTTATTAGTTATTATTGATATACAGGGTGATAATAATTTTGCTATCGGAACATGGGAACGTAAATTTCACTCACGCGCAACGATACTGTCTCCGCTGACGATTAACAACGAACTGAACAAGACACCAACGTGTGAACGCTGTTTGCGGAGCGCGCCAAGATCCTTTGATGTGTGCACAAAAAACCGACACTATTCGGATGGCCTGCCAATGTTGGCGCCAACTAGACCAATTAAGCCAACATACCGCCAGGTAGCTCTCTACACGTTGCCCCAACACGTTGGCCCAACACCTTGGCCCCATGTGTAGGTACAGCCGGCTTTAGGTTAGGCTTTGGTGAGGTCACATAAAGGTCATTGGCGCCAACCATTGGCGCCAACATACACTGCGGGCGCTGTTATTAAATTAAAATTGCGCATTTATTTTGTGAAATTTATTAAAAAAAACAAGATGGCGCCGTTAGATCCTATTTTGGCCGCGCGCCAAAAAGAGCCTTGTTCACTGTACAGCTATACACACTAAAAAAAAGTATGTCTATATGATGCGTCAGTTGTCTGTCTTCCCACGAGGCCATAAGGGTCGTAGAAGGCATCAGGGCGATGACGCCCGTCGTTGTAACTAGAGGCTCACGTGGCTGTGGGAGGTACTGGCTGGAGCAGAGAGAAAACTAATAATAGCTTCATTTTTATTAAACCAAGAACTTCGAGAGACTCTTCCAGGATTAAATATAATCAGTGCGAATTATTCTTTTCTTAGGTCGCTACGGATAAGCCTTTAGATATTTATGGAGAGTTGGAAACTACTGTTTGAGAAGACAGACAAGAAATCGACGAAAGTGAACCTGCAATCTGTCAGATTTTTAAAAAGCGAATTCGACTAAACTGTCATTTTCGGAGAAGTCTGTGGATGTGGCCTGGCATATCCGTGGGCCTGGCCCACTCCCACTCACAGAGGAGGTTTGGGTGTCCCTGCAGTGGGAAAACCATAGGCCTAAGTTATAGGCTGATTATGTCTAAACTAATATTAAAAGAGAAAAGATTTGATTGTTTGTATGTTTGTTTGTTACGGTTTTGCGCTAAAACAGTTGAACCGATTCTGATGTTGGTAGACCATGACCTGGATTAGGCCATAGGATACTTTTTATCCCAATATTCCCACGGGATCGAGACTTATGCGGGCTAAACCGCGGGGCGCAGCTAGTAAGTACTTAAGTGACTTCATTTGTATCGGTAGATATGTTATTGATTTTGATGCTTGACAAGATAAAATCAATATCCTGGTGAAAGCTGTCAACAAACTCGCAGAATGATAAGATAAGAACCAGGATATACCACTAATTACTATCAGTAAGTACCTACTTATGTAAATGCACTAGTTTATATTTATTGGTTGCTGAAAGCGACGATGCTTAGGCAGGATTCCTAGAAGTAGCTCGTTAATACCTGCGTTTTTTAGTTATCTTATTCTAGAATGGATTACCTACCACCACCATAAAAAGTTACAGATGATTCTAGTTCTAATCTAAATACGTAATTAGGTACGTAGTTACAAAAGTCGTAGGTATCAGAATTTCGCCGTTACTCACAAGAAAAAAAACTAAGAACAAAGTTGAATGCATGAAGAGAAAGAGGTTTTGCTAAGATTTGCAAAGCAAGACTAACGATTAAACGTGAAAGCACTAAACAGTTTCTTCAATCATTTTACGGTTCGCCGCGCTCGCTCCTGGCATGGCGTCACCAGAATTTATTTCCAAAATGGCGCACCTGTCACTGCTTTGAAATTCGAACACGCCTCTCCCGCGTTCACTCGCTACGTTGCACACATTTCACTTTTCACAATGAAACACGTGTCGCGTATGTACATGAAATAAAAGGGCTCAATAATGATAGATATCTAATTATGTCATTTAAATGTCGGTTTAAAATGCTCCCCTACTAACTCATTATAAACATCAGGAAGTTGTTTCCATGCAGCGTTCTTTCGTCACGAAAGGGTGTTTTCAACGTAGGTATTTCTAAAGCTATGCCAAAAATAGCCAGCAAATTATACGTTTAAACATTTTTTCTTGAAAATGTTGAAATTTGAGGCTGTATTTTCGTTTCATATCATAGTAGAACGCCCCTCGGCGAGTCGAGAATGTTCTACCCCTTTTCATCCCAGTGATCCCCTTCGCTATTTAATCAACCTGTATCCACCCGCTGAGCCTCTTTATAGGTCTCCGCTCTCCACGCTTGCCTGAATAACTCGGTTGGTAAGTATAGTATCGATATTTTTAGTATGAAGTACTTTCGAAACCCAATAAAATAATCGTAGGCACCGCCCGCGCCCGTATTTAGAAGGCATTGATTTTCTAATTTTAGATAGGTATTGTTAGTAGGTACCTATCCAAGAAGCTCTTTTCCAATTACATACTTGTTTAAAAAAAATGTTGCACCTGCTTTGCTACATTAAACTGATAAGGTACCTGGTAGATGGTACCTGGTATATGGTACGTACCTGGTTTCGGAAATGAACCGTTATCTTATGAATGCATGCGACACCCGTTTTCCGAGCCAAGATATACGTACCTACGTAAAAAAAATATATTTTAAAAAGTTCTCCGTCACGAACGGGTTGCGTAAATTCTAAAGGACAGCTATTCGTTTGTTTATTTTAGAAATAAAAGCACCTTCCAGTTTCCACACCCCGGGCTCGGTTGCTGTAACCATGCTACTGTTTTTCTGCGGATATTTTTATTTTTCTAACTGGAATATAAAAATAATATGAGTAAATAATACCGTAGATAATTAGATGGAGTAATGATAGAACATTCTCATTGCAATAATTCTCTTATAATAATTAATATCTATACAATACACTCGTTATGACGTAAACAAATCCCTCCCTAGGTAAGACTTTCAAAACTCCCGTTCAATGTTTCAAGCTTTAAATTACTCGGCGCAAATCCACGTGTCATGTTAAGTCTTAAAGTATACGTGAATGTTGGTGGTTCTAGTGTGGTATGGGGGTGAAAGAGGGGCGATGCGGGGCGGGCGGGGCTCTGCCTAGTGCCTGGTGTGGGGCGGCCCGGGGTGACGACCTTCGCGGAAGTCCTACTCACAGCTGTAATTACAGAAATGGCCTCAGCAGCCCTCCAACTCAATTTTCTTTGGGCTACATTGATTTTCACCCGCCAACGCGAGCGACGCGTACTACTTTTACGCTCGTGCCTCGTGCCCTGTTGATCTTTGTAAAAGAATAAGAAAACAGCTGGTAGAGTTTTCATGTGAATTGATTTTGAAATAAAACTTAGTTATGATTTCGCAACTTTCATTATCGCAGGAAAACGAACAGTTTAACTTTTCGTTTGGATGGAAAATCTGGCGTATTAACGCTACGCATTTTAAAGCGACCGTTACGTAAACATGCGGTATGACTGCTGCCATTACCAATTAAAAGAAATAACTTAACTTGTTTAGGCTTGGCAAGAGTACTATGGCTTCAGTACAATAGTAAATGGTTGGAATAGTACCAAAGAGAACAGCATTCGTGGCCAAGCGAAAACTAGCCTTTTAGCTAAGTTGGATCAAGCACAGTGTTTGGACTTACTGGGAAACTTCCACGAGTAGTAAAAGTAAAAACAGGCTACTTGAAGAATAAATAAAACTGCTTGTCCGTTGTGCGATAAAATCTCAGTTTTTTAAACAGGCTATGTGCACACATAGACATGTATGTCTGTGTGGTGTATGTAATTGAATACACGATACCGCATCCAACTCAGCGTGAAGATGTGATAACGTTTCCGTACACCTAATTGGTCTTGCAGTTACATACAATTAACTATACATGCTTTATTATGTTCAGCAGTTTCTAGACTCAAGCCGTAGTTACTTTTAAATATAGGTATACATAGATATGAGTAGAATTGAAAGGAGTGCTAGTTTAGCATAGACAATTATGCATGCTTTGTGGTCCGTTTCTATGGTAACATGCAACTATGATAGGTACAATGTTCGGACTGTGTTCGTAATTATTTATGCAAATAGAAAGCAGAGACGAGTACTCTAGCGACATACAGTCTCCTCATTATAGCAATTTATTTTTTAATTTCTGTAATTCAGTCAAATGAGATGACTACACTACATTACTGATTTATATGGTGTACATAATAAAGAGTATTATATTCTACATACTTTGACGTATTATGCCTTGCTTCAGGCTAGAACTGTCTAGAAGATCAAAAAACTTTGATAGTTGGCAGGGACGAAACACCAAGATATCCGACAAGAGCCAAAAATCTAGTCGTTGAGGATGCCAAAACCAAGTGAACTAGAGATAAGTGGATAACTTAGTAGGAAGGCAGATCTGGCAATAGTCGTAGACTGTGGACAACGATAGAAAAAAATAAGCAAGCAAGCAATAATAGAAGTCTAGAGTTGTCAACAGGATTTCTGGATTTTCAGGTTTCCATATTCAATGCAATCAAGACGAATTCAATTATGTGGTAATAAAATTCAAAGGTTTTTTGAACACTTTGGCCAAAAAATTATTAAAGCCACAGTCAAACTGCAGTCTATTCCAGCATATTTGAATTGAATACAAGTCCAATGTGTTTATGTTATACCTTGTAATACTTAGATCTTTTGTTGAAATGGCATTTTATAACACTTATTTCGTTGAGAACCGAGATTTAAGCAAGGTATTTTTCTCGGCTGGAGTATTTACCCCAATGTCGGGAATAGCTTCAGTGACACCATAACTTTATTATTTTCTTTTTACGACTGTTTATAAAAAGGAATAAAGTGCGAGGCGTCTCCTATTCTCACACGGTCACACCCCACTTATACGAGACCTTTTATTATTAGCAGTAATACAAGATACAAGTCATACAAGCTACCGATGTCTTTTCTATTTGTATTTCCAGCTTATGTTTTGATATAACAATAAAACACGATTGTATGTATGTCTATAAACAGCATAGATGACTAAGAGCGTTCGCTTGGTCGAAAGTAAACAAAGGAGTAATATAATTACGGCATGCTGGCTCCTTTGACTTTGCCCGCGTTCTGTTCAGTTAACGAGGAGTTTAGATAAGAAGAAAAAGTTAAATAAGGCTAGCTCTGTTAGAACGTGAAGTTCTGGCCATGTTAGACCGGTTTTGAGAGTTTAGATAAAGCAGGTTGCTGATTTCAACTAATGATAGGCTTCTAAACTTTCTCATGTTTTGTCCGTTTTCTGTTGTTCTGTTTTAGATTTAGTTTACCGATTTGCTCTACGTATATATGCTCTAATGTACTCGCTAATGGAAAACGGCAACTCCATCAGAGTCGTCGGCTTGTCGACAATTTAGGCCATTCTAGACGGCTGCTATAAAATAATTACAAGCACTGTCTAGTTTTTGCTCTTTATCACAAGTCACACTGAAACTGAGATCACAAACAGATAGCGCAATCTTATTTATTTGTGCATACAGATAGGGACACAACGCTCTGGATACGAGCCAACTTGTTTGAATTGTATTAGATACGGTTTTATTGCAACATTATAATTAATATCAGTCGTAGAAATGGTACGCTATACTTCGTAACGAAGAATAATCGAGCTGTTTGTGCCAATACGTAGATGGCGCTAGTAGGTCTGGCGCAATTTTTTAGAATTTTTGCGACGCCTTAAATTAAATTTCTCAGAATCAGTGGCTGCTTCATACGAGTAGATTCCGGCAAATTCTGCATAAACGTGATCAGTCTACTACAATTTCTTTTTTTTCCATCTATTTTGATAAATTTAATTTTTTGTTACTAATTACCTGTCTGTAGTTAAGCTTCCACAATTAAGCAATAATAATAGTCTGGTCTAGATTATTCTTAAGCATAATGTTTATTATATTTCCATTAATAGCTTATTGCAGAAGTGTCCAACATCATTCGTGGCTCAGGTAATTCATTACGCAATGCGATAAGTATTTTAATTACTAACATAGCAACATGGTAGTCATTTTTCAATATTTCCTACTCTACCACAGAATAACTAATAGTAGGAAACTCTACTTTCAAATATGGACAAATAGGTACCTATAGGTAGATTTCATTCGCGACAGGGAATGCGTGCAACCAGGAAATCGAAACGCTTCGAACGTCAGTTTGAATGTCAGACTGTGTGGCAGACAGAACGCGGCATGTCCATCAAATCCGGTACCGGCCTGTGTTGTGGTTACCCTACTCAAAAGTCAAAACGGTCGGGAAAAATGCGCACTTTTAATTTCATATTTTTTAACATTTTGTATTTTATGAAATTGTACACTTAAAGCAGACAGCGCTCTGTTTTATTTTATGTATTTAAATGAGAAGCTACTGTCGTTTAATGGAATTTTTTATTTTAAAAGTACCTAGAGATTTCTGCCCCACCCAAGCCCCTTAAGTTCTTTTCTTAGTTACTTTATATTAAAAATCGCATAACATAATCAGCCTATAACGTTCCCACTGCTGGGACACAGGCCTCCTCTCAGTGAGAGGGAGTGGGCTGTAAAACCACCACGCGGGCCGAGTGCAGGTTGGTAGATGTCACATGTCTTCGAATTTTTGGTTCTAGGACATGCTGGTTTTATCCTCACTATGTTTTCTTTCACCGTTTTGAGAGCAGTGGTGATGGAATAATTTACACAAAGTAAAGCGCCTGTCTGGGTTCGAACCTACAACTCGTAAGTTAAATCGCATAGATCTGTGGAAATGCTGACAACATGAAGGAAATGCTGACATTATCGTGTATGCTAACCAGATAAGTAAAGAAAATACTGAAAAAATCCATCCCACAAAAACATTTCATGTTAAATGTTGCCAAGACGAGACCATGTAGCTCGCACTGTCAAAAAGTAATCAGATCTCATGTAGAGCCAAGCTTCTAACTCTACACGCCCTAACTCTAGAAGGCCTAACTTCGCAAACTCTACACCTTAGTCAAAATATATGGCTTGGCAGTTTCGTAACTACAAGAACTATTGTATAACGGTATGAGAGTTTTTCACCTTACGCTCATGTGAATGTTGCAAAATGGCCAAGCCATATATTTTGACTAAGGTGTAGAGTTTGCAAAGTTAGGCCTTGTAGAGTTAGGGCGTGTAGAGTTAGAAGCTTGGCTCTACATGAGATCTGATTACTTTTTGACAGTGCGAGCTCCATGGTCTCGTCTTGGCAACATTTAACATGAAATGTTTTTGTGGGATTTCATTTCTTTTTGTAAGTTGCTTATGATATTTATACGAGTGTAGAATCACATCTTGGGAAAACCGAAACAAATCATTCCTTAATTTAAAGGGTAGGGGATGATTTACTAAAAATCCTGAAATACACATCTTATTATTTATAACAAGGACCCCCTATATAAAATTTCAGACCTCTAGCATTTAAATTTACGGAAGTCTCATACAAACTTTCACCCCCTAGTTTAAGGAGTTGGGTGGTAAAAGTTTCAAGTTGTAAGATTTTTTTGTTGTTTGTGTACTATTACTAGCTTCCGTACCAAATTTTAGCTATCTAGGACTTCAGGAAGAACCTTAAGTATATTGATGATCATCAGTGAATCAGTGAGTCAGTGACGAAATCGGGGTATTTTAGATATCAATAAAATCTAAAGTATAAGAGCTATGCAATTAAAACTTTATAGGTTTAATAAGTCAACCACTGACATCATATCCCGAAAATTTTATTTATCTGGTATAATCCAAACCCAAGTTAAGAAGGTTCAAAAATACGACGAAGTGCTTCGAGAAAAGGTAGGTAGTGCCCATAGAAATGTAAAAAATAGGTAGTGCCCTTGCGCTTCGCTTGGCTCGTCTTGACGGGGGCACTACCGTGCCCCCAGATTTTTTCCTCAATCCTCATGTCGATGTCGTGCGGAAACCGTCATGTCCTTGAACCAAAAACCCGACAACATATGACATCTACCTACCTGCACTGGGCCCGCGTTGTTGATGACAGCCCACTCCCTCACAAAGAGAGGATGCCTGAGTCCCAGCGGTGGGAACATTATTGGCTGATTAATGATTATGCTATGCTCGCGTCTAACACCGCAATATAAAGCATAATTCACACAGGAGTTATTCTATTTTATGGCAGCTACAATGTGATGTAAGTATATGGTTTATCTTTGGTTTTAACGACCCAGCTGGTGCCAGCTTTTCTGCGAAAATCGTGTGTGGTCTGCTGCTCACACAAGAATAGCCTCTTGACACTTTTAGTGTCAGCGCTGCTGTCATGCATGCACTGAAATAAACTACCTACCTAGTAACTAGTTACCTACCTTGTTAAACTTTTGTTTGTAGCCAGAGAACCAGATAGTGCCTACTGCCCGTATTCGCTGACACTAGGCAGCACCTAAATGACAGGCTGCTGGTCTTTCAACCCTCGGATCAGTGCTGACAGTTGAAAATCCTACAGCATGCTTTTATTTAGGTGTTTCCTAGTGTTTGTGAAAACGGGCATTAGTGTTTCAAAAGGCGAATCTCATCATCAGTCATCACTACTTACCTATCTACTTACTACTTATTTATTTTTTATATTTATTTAATTTAGTATAAGTGAAGGAGTGCACCTATTTACAATAGAATAGAATATTGATTAATTTGCTCAGAATGTAGGTATTTACAATAAGGTGGTTTACAATAATTGAAGAATCCTTGTACATTCTACCATTTTACCATTTCTTAATACCTGATATTGCATGCCCTTTATTTTATGTGGCATGTATTGTGTACATCTTTTGTTGGAGATCCTAAATAAATAAAATAAACTAAAATGGCTGTTCCATGTTTGACTGACGAATCACGAAATTATCAAGCTGCGTCGAAAAATTACACTTGAGCAAATCAACTTGGACTCAGATTCTGAAACCCCTGCGTCGAAATATTTCCTCGATAAAAAAAAAACCTGTTCCATACCTACATTTTAACCGCATTGCACTTTTCTATGCAGTTTTCTTTTTTGTTAGCCGACGAATTTTTTACTCTAGGCACAATAGGGTCTCTAGATTCATGTGCTAAATTAATTCATGTCCCTTGCCGCCCTGTACTTTATGAAATTTCACGCAGACAAAGACGCAGAAATATTTTCCAACGCATTAAGGAAACTGGCATACCTACCTAAGCACTTATTATATTATTTGACTCATCCATGTTTCAAGGAAAGACAATCAGCACAATTGAATAAGTTCACATCTGCGCTGCGACACAATTTGAATTCAAATTCACAGTTTTAATTTATCGCAAAGAAATCATATTTTTATCTGGTAACCCTATTACGTCATCTGTTATTGCATATTTCGCTTGTTATCTCTCCGATTAGAATATTTTACTCGTAGTCATATCTACGGATCTACCGATATGCTTTTGTTTTGTCTGATTTTACTTAGGTACACACGACGACAATTTAAGGCGACTACACGACCTAAAGCGCGGTCACTGTCGGACTGCATAGAAAAGAAAGAGAAGCGCGATGACACAACCGTGGTAATTTATTGCAAATATGAAGCAATTATCTATTTACAAAAACTCTCAAACACCAAACAAATAAAAACCGTATACTAAAATTCGGGGAATTAAATTGTCTTTTAGATGGTGAAAGTTTTATGAAAATACACCCGATAGTGTGTGCGTGATTATCGTTTTTATGTCCGCGGTAGACATTACTTTACAAATTAATTACACTATGTTAAAAAAATATAATTGCAAATATTCACATATCAAATTACGAAGCAAATGGTCTAGTATAACATTTATTTTTTTCAAAGAAATCAGTCCGGTCGATTAGACGTGATGTTGAATTTAAAATCATTAGAAGTCGTATATCTGCGCCTTTACATTCCAATTTTAGCTGACCTCGCATTGTATAAGCTGTAGCGGTATCTACAACGCCACATGCGAACAACGCGTCATACTGACGTCACGCAAATCCTGCATCGCGCAAGCAGAGTTTACCACGCAACTAGCATATATACAACAGCCCGACATGACTCATTGGGCAGTTGCCCGCCAGACACAACACCCGTCTGGTCGGAGGATCCTCCCTTTTCTATGGAGGTTGAGTGAACTTTACACCCTGTTCCTCATACCTCTATACTGGTGACCCCGAACATGGACGTCAGCGCAGCCTTCGTGCACCTACTTCAGCGTGACGTCATCATCACTCCCGCAAGCTTTAGAGCGGCGAGTCACCCAGCCAGCCAGCACCCACGGCTTCAACGGGTATCCTGACCACGAGCATGCAGCGACCGCGCATACCTGGTCATCACCCTCAGCCTCATCAGCAACCTCGGCACAGCACACTGCACTTTCGGCCGGTCTACAAGCAGAGCCCTTCTCTCCTGGTCGACGCTAGCAGTCAGCCTCAAACCGGCGCTGTACCACATCCGACCCACTGGAGCATAACGCAGCGCCACCCCGACTCACTGGAGACATCTTCGCAGACAGTTCCGACTCACCGTGAACTACGCGGCAACCGGTTCCGACTCACTGGAACCTCAGCTGGCCTGGCAAGCATCGCAAGATACAAGACTCAGCCCACTATCGACCTCCGGTCTCCGGGGGGGAGTGATGTAGCGGTATCTACAACGCCACATGCGAACAACGCGTCATACTGACGTCACGCAAATCCTGCATCGCGCAAGCAGAGTTTACCACGCAACTAGCATATATACAACAGCCCGACATGACTCATTGGGCAGTTGCCCGCCAGACACAACACCCGTCTGGTCGGAGGATCCTCCCTTTTCTATGGAGGTTGAGTGAACTTTACACCCTGTTCCTCATACCTCTATAAAGCTATTCGTACAATGAGGAGTAGGCTTCACTGGAAATTCATAGCTTGATACCCAGATATGTAGGTGAGTCCACATAGGTAACACAATATTCAATAATCTGAACCTGTGTCTGTGTTCAACACAATACGTTATCAAGGCTCCTTGTGCAGTGTGCTCCACCTAACCGCCATACTATACATTGTGGAGTGCCCCCTTCGCTTACAGCTCTCTAGATCCAACCATTATGCTCATAAAATATTACCAACTGATTTAAAGCCAAGCGAACACGTTCCATACTGCATACACAAAGTTCTTCGTGAGCACTGCTGTTAAAATTATAAATACCTATAGCATGGCTCGGTCGGGAAAGCGCTAATGGCTAGGTAAGGCGCAATAGCACATAGGGACTCCATACCTACCTAACCGCGCTTACTAAGCACAGAGTGCTGCATTGAAGCTACCTAATTCCTCCCTGGGGTGTCCTATTTCGCAAAAATTGTGAAACCTGGAACGGCGCCATAGGGGGTAAGCCATCGTAATAACTCTCATTTTGCACCATTCGCATGAAAGTTACAATGTTAAGTCGAAGTGGCTGCGTGTTGTGTAACGCCGACCGTTTGCTTGTCTATATGTAGGTTAGCGCATGGCTTCGCGTGTCTAGGGCTAGGTTCGTTAGGCAGGTATCAAAGGGCCACGGGGATTTCGCCGACTTTCGTAATCTGTGGAAACGTGGGCTCGAATGCCGCAGCGAGTTGGCAACGTCGCGCGCTCGACCGACGACCTCGCGTTATCGCCCGCGGTGACGCGATACGCTGAAAAGGTCACCAGTCGCCACTCCACTCGCCACCATCCGCTAATGTCTTCGCCATCTAAACAGTTGCAGTTTCGACATAGAATCCCATAAGTACACCGTGAAAAAAATATTGTTGCGACGACGACGTGGCGTCGTGGACTCGTGGTGTGTAGCGGCGTCTCGCTCGCGCGCCCGACGCGTCCCGCTCGGCTCCGCCCCCCTCCGATCACAGCGCCGCGTAGCGGCCGCGCCGCGCAATGTACACGTCGCCTATACAGCGTTGCCATTCCGTACCTATAATTTCGCTGGACGTAAATTTCAACCGAAACAGTTCAATGGACTTTTCGAAAACTCTAAACGTGTCATTTTACGTAAAAAGTCCTGTGTTATATAGATTATTGTAGGGAGTGGTGTGTGACCGTCTGTTTTGTTTCTATCTTGTGATATTTGAGTGTGAGTTGCGTGTCCGTGCTTGTAATCCGTGAACAAAGTCCCGTTGGGAGCTCACACGTCTGTTTTCGGCTCTGAGGTGAGTACTAGAACGTTATTTCTATAATACACAGTTTAGGTTTCATGCACATTGACCGTTAGACGTGGTAGAATCTGGTGAAAACTATCTCAAAGTTCCCCTACTTTTCCTATTCCGTCATCGAAATCAAGTTTCTAGGTAACTGCGCAAATAACCGCGGCGTCAGTTTTCTCTTGTAAAGTGTAGTTACATAAATGCGTGAGGCACGGGGTGGTACCCTGGTGGTGCACGTGCTGGCTTCAGCTTATGTAAGCCATGATAAGCTCAAGATAAGTTGTCGCCACAGCCGCCGGTGGTCGGGCATCGTTATTTTTATCTTGGAATGCCCTTTGGCCAAACATTAAAATAGCTGTGCATCCGACACCAGCACCATGTGCCGATCAGTAGTGCGTGTGTAATTGGGTTGTGGTGTGAACGGCCAGCCTCGACCGCTGCCGTAGGCCTATATCGGTTCAGGGCTCGCGGAGTCGCGGCGCCAACGACAAACGACCTGCTAGCACTTGTCCGTTCCTAATATAAACCAGAGTAGTCCTCGAACTACGTTACTGAAATGTCTGGCCAGTTAGAAAATAGTGAAAAGAAAACAAAGAAAGTTACGAACATGAAAATAGGTTGAGAAAAGTAGTTTCTAAACACAACACTCCCACTCGTAAAACAGCCAGTGTTGTCAAGATCATGCCAGGTTATTTTCGTTCATGCGTAAATTACTGTGAGATAGTGCTCGGTGGCACTCAAAACCCCTTTCTTCTCAATGCAAGTTGGTCTCGTAATTAATTAGATTTTTTATTAAAAGTGACGTGGCTAAAAGTGCTATCTCGTGAATATCAAATAAGACTGCTTATCGTCGCCTGATACAGATAGGTACCTATATTCATAACTCGACCTCGCCTCATTGTCGGTCACCCATTCACATAGCAGTACTCAGTACCTATCGATACCTAATTCAGTAAATACTAATAATAGTGAACATAGTTAGTAGCTAGGTACCTATCTAATTTTCAAAATACACCACACAATACAGACCATAGACAGACAGAACTTACACCACCATTCGGTTACCTACTTGTTATGAAAACTGACTTTTTTTTTTCTGTGAGCACCAGGCGATATCCTCTATTCTATTTCTGATTATGCCAAGCAAAGTCGATATCGACCATTCTGCCAATGTCTAAAGTGCATTGGAAAAGCAACTGTGCATAATAAGGAATTTATTTGGACTTTATTTGATTAAAGTGACAACCGTATTCTCACCAAGAAGGTGCTACCAATCTACCAATAAAAAAAAAACTATGTGTTCCATAGCCCCGTATATATCCAAACCCAACCAACTAAAGTAATCATCGTAAAATCATGGTGAAGGTTATTGACTCCCACAATACCTACCAGAAGCAATGTTCTTATTTTTATTTCTGGACGTTAAAAAATCGAAACAGCCCGGTAGCCATAACTTTTAACAACAAAATGTGAACTTAACAAATTCGATGTGCAACCCAAATTACTTTGTGCAACCCAAATTACTTACCATTCTACGTTCAAAATACCTGAGATAAGACCGATATTTTTAGCAGAATGATGTTTTGGAAACTTATGCAACCCGAACATGTTCGCATATTTTGTCGATGGGTAACATACATGTGACCAAAATTGTACGTAATAATAACTACGGATAGCAACCTACATATCAATATCAACATACTACGTAGGTAGGTACCTACCGTATTGCGCAGTAATATAAATCCGTCTATAGTTACTAGTTTCAGTTTCCCAAACTGCTTTTGTTATTTTGTTGTTCCGAAGTTCCCCCTGCCTGCCTTACAATTATTTACAGGTGGGGTTTACGAATGACGTAAGCAAATCGACCATTAAGACGGAGAAGAACTGGTTTCCTATTAAATAGACTCTGACAATAATCCACGATGAATAAAGTTGGTTTATATCATTTGCAATTGTAGCAAACCCCCTCTGCGACCATTCGGCCATCTTTTATAATGTTAATAAGCTGTTCAACTTCAATTCATCATCGTCAGCCGTCGCAGTGCAGTCACCAGTCTATGACGAATTAGTAATCCCCCAAGTCCCCTCAAATATAAAAAATACCAACCTCTTATTGTCCCACTGCAGCGCAAAGGTTTTTTTAGGGAAGGCACAAGCATTGATTACCACGCTTGCTCATGACGATGTCTCGATCCCGGAGGAATATCGGCATATAAAGTATTCTATGCCCTAATCCAGGTCATGGTCTACCCATTTGCCAAATTTCATCAAAATATGATCAGCCGTTTTAGCCTGAAAGTGTAACGAACAAACTTACAACAAAATCAAATCTTTTCTCTTTATTATGATATTAGTTTAGATCACACTATCACATCACATCACACTTCACACTAATATTATAAAGGCGAAAGTTTGTGAGGATGTTTGTTACTCTTTCACGCAAAAACTACTGAACGGATTTTGATGAAACTTTGCAGTAATATAGCTTATACATCAAAATAACACATAGGATACTTTTTATCCCGATATTCTCACGGGATCGACACGTACGCGCGTGAAACCGCGGGGCGCTGCTAGTTCAAAACAATCGTTTATTATTGTGAGTCACAGTATTGCCATACTGAAATAGTTTGTATACCTATGCCAGGCATGACGACTAAAAATGTTATGAAAATAAAGACGTAATTCGTTTACCTATGGGCGATTGCCAAGCGCAGTTGTTGCGAAATCACCTTACCACCGGTTATGATAACTATGTTATGGGTGAGGGTGGTCCAGGCCAGTTCTGGATGTAGTCGGGATGGTAAGATGCTGAATATACTTTGTGCTACCTTTCTACCTTGATTGCCCAGTGACCAGAAAATCTATGCTTTGTTTGCATTACGTTTTTTAGTTGAATATTATGCTGGCTTGCTGCTCTCTTCGAAATGCCTACTAAGCCGCTGTAACCTGTAAGTGCAGCAAGGAATTGTTACATAAATAAATAAATAGATTTATTTCAAACCAATAGAATTCCACTAAATTTATAGTGGTTGCTTTCTCTGCATTTCTCCGATTCTTATCGCCTCAATGATCAAGCAGTCTGTACGTTACCTAACGATAGTTGATGATAGAGCTCTGCCGAGCCTCTAGGGATTACAAGATTATGTTATGTAACACTAAATTAATGATATCTCCCGAGATTCACCACCCGTGATTGGAATCTACTGAACTATACAATATTATATCATACAGATTAGATATTACTTAATAGATAGTATACAATACACCATGTATATCATCATAAATCCTGATTTCTGCTTGAAAAGCACACTAAACCGTTGATCCCGGCAGTCATTTATAGATGTTTGACAGTCGTTACGGGTAGTCTGATAACCAGGCTTACTAAGGGGTATCGTATTGCTCAGATACCGGATTGTGGAGCTCAGAGAGGTAGCCGCCTTATGTAAAATACTGGTATTCAGCTGTGTCTGATTAGACTAGAAGCTGACCCCAACATAGTTGGGAAAAGGTTAGGCAGAGGATGATGATCCTGATTTCTGCTTGATGATCTCAACGTAACAGACAGCTTACCAACACACCATGCTCTGTTCATGCATCCATGTTATAGCTTCGTGTCTTGTTCACAACTAATTCAACCTCCCTCTCAAACCTCAACTCCCAAAGAAAGCAGGTGTTGACAGTCTACCTAGTATAAGGCAAGGGAAAATTTCTTTTACTGGACAAAATATCTTTGTCGCTCACTTCTCAAGGTAATCTTGGGAACATATGCCTAAAGACTGCTACTACTGCCTCTAACCAACTTACCAGACAATATCGTGGTTTCAAAGATTGCTGGTTAGTCATGGTCCTAGTAAGATGTTCATAGGTCCTTGTAGACGGCTCTTAGGAAATTTCATCTAATCTCCACGGCACGACTTTTGCCAGTTCTATCACTTCTATCTACTTCTAGAGGTCGTCCCACGAGAGCTGAGTAGACCTAAAACTTACTAAGCCAAATGGTCAATTCTGAAACGATAGCTTGGAACCGTCTACCCTATGAAGAGAAAAACGAGCATGCAGATACGTGATCAATTTCCCCAATTATCTGGTTACAAATAAAATTAAAGTTTGTAGGTATACCGCGTGACCTAGTTTCCGTGTGAAAGACCTATACTTTATATACAGCCAGCCATATCCATTATTGGTTTGCTAAGGCTGTTTCTCAATCACTTAGTAATTTTAGCACCGAAATTATTTGGATTGGATTCTATTAAACGTTTCTGGAGTTTTCTTTCGGTCGATTTCCTACTTCGTTGGTAATTTCGTTAAGGCAGTAAACACAGACTCACTTAATCAAAAATCGTCTAATGTCACTTAAAATAAATCCTTGAACATGTAGTTTCTCGGCAAAAATACGTTTTCCCATGCTATAAAGACGCCAAAAAAAATTACAATAGAAACAGCAGTATGACCACCATTGGATAGTTGAACTGTTCAGTCTGTTCAACTATCCGAGAGATTAGGAGCCTCATGTTCAACTTGAACATGAGGCTCCTAAGCTACCAAACTGAATTTACCCTGATTACGCTGTCTTTTGGAAACAATGTCAATGATTAATCCCAGCGGGACCGCCGCAATGCATGTTTCCTGTCGTAATGACTTCGTTTTTATACCCGAGGGCACGTCAGCAGACAACCATTAGTATTAAACACGCTCACCTTTCTGTCTAATGGGCGACATACAAACTCGACAGCAGCAAAATGACCTGCAAACACGTGGACAAACGACACCACTGGTTTGTGTAATTGGATTGCCAAAGTGTCGCCTTGCGGAATGTCAGTGTCGCAGCAATGCTTATCCCTATATTCGTGATGTGACTCACTTCTATGTAGGATTGTTGCTGATTAATATTGGTATCAGACCAATCCTTGTTTTGGTCTATCAGTATTCTATTCTAATCGTTAAGATTTTTGGGTCTGTCTTCCTAACTACATCTTTCTGATTTTGGATTTTTGTTTCGAAAACACCTCAGAGCACACGCTTTTGACAACAGTTCTTCAGATTTCAAAATAGGTTCTATCGTTGTGAGAAAAGAGGTAACTCTTGTATATAGTTACCAAGGTGATATGAGGTTACCGTTATTTTACCGTTACGTTATAACCTGATTCTAATACTAATAATAGTCGCGCCAACTACGCCCTATCTATTCTCTCCCTCACCTGCCCACATAGACGGTGTTTTTGCGTCCATCGACACCGTTGGTATTAATACCATAGATAAGGGGAAAAGGTTTAACAAAATAAACAAACATGGCACTTCACATTTTCTAGAGAAAAGATTTGTTCCCATTCTGAGCAGAGATGCACACATCCCGAAAAACCGAATCCCTTCCGGAGTGCGCCCACGATTCGTTCCTTAAGGTGATTGGATACTGACACTTTTTCATACATTCTTTCGGGGTACAAATCTCGAAAAATAAACGATTTTTGCAGAATAAAAGCACGTATATTAAGTTGTTATGACTTATTATTGACGCATATCGACAAAAACCTATAAAAAAAACACTATTTCCAGGATATCTAGGCCTGACAAAATCGATAAATTTTTCTATGTGTGCGCGGCCGGAACACGCCCTCTGCAGGATATTTCAAAGAACTATCGAGAAGCAGAACACAAATTTTTGCTAAGGTTATCAACAACAATTGATCTTGCTCGTTAGATGGCGTTGTTTGTCAATGTCAAACAGGTTGGCCAATTTTATAATAAATCGTTGAATTATGCGTGTTTTTTTTGACAAGTTGCGAATCGTTGGTAGGTATGCAATATTTCTTACAAGGCTGGCGCGGTGGCTCTGCCCGCGCAGTTATATATTAAATCAATTTATCAATTGAATCATGAAGTGAGAAAAAATGCTTTACCTACTTATTGATAGTATTTGCGATCTACCCTGGGTTCGATATTACTGTAATGAATGTATGTACCTACATACTAAGTTTATGTACCTAAGTGCCTACATAAATGTAAGTACTAACTTACACTTGAACTGTCTTCAAAAAATTTTCTGAATTAAAAATCTTTCTGCATTAGGCTGGTAAGTACCTATTGAGAGAGCCCTTCCCAGTTCCCACTGTTCCCAAACCGTCTATCCTATCGTCAACGCGGGCATAGTCAAAAGCTTGTTCACAGAACACTATTACCTTTCCCTAGCGGAGCTAAGCTTGTTTTTGTTGTTCAATCCAGCGCATTGTTTGAAAAAGAGGCAAAGCAAAAAGAGAGAGATAGCGCCTGAACGCTCGGTTGGCGTTCGGTTCGGGTTCGGTAACTTCCGCCGCTCACTCGCAGGCGGCAGCATGGACTTTGGGCGGCAGGCCCGGCCGGCACTATTGGAGCGCTTGGGTGGGTTAGCCATTCATTCATGATGTCGCATCGCACCTCGCACGCGCCTCGCTACTTGGCCGCGCGCATAAATGCACTAGTTTTGTAAATGGCTCTGCATGCAGGTACATATAACTACATACCTATAGTACGGACGAAGCACTTGGCCCCGCGCCGCACAGTGGAACGAATGTATGGGAGCGGTTGGACGTAGACATGTCCGAAAAAAAAGAGTAAAATTATGCCAAACTAATGATGCCATCTTATTCGATTACTTAATGCCTTCATAACTTGTGGTGATGAATTTCTTCATAACTCCCATATTTCGGGAGTAATTTGAGAAAATGTGAAATTTTACTATGAAAATGAGTGTATCGAGCTCTCTCCCTCCTGATTCCGGGCTTGTTTCAAGTAGCGGTCTCTAATATCATAATGCTTATACTAAGAGCTATATTTAATACTAAGACACATAGTGCGCCAAATGTGCACTTTCTGGGATAAAGAGTGATGTTTATTTTATAACACAATTTTTTTATTTTTTGTTTATTTTGTTGATTAAAACCGTTTTTCTAAAGGTTTACCTTATTACAATAACATTTCTGAGCAGCCAATTAGAGAAGATATAAGCTAATTAGGATATATAATTAGGGACTTAAGGTTTACATATAAAACTGATGCACTAATGATTACTGATAAGAACATTGCTATTATTTAATTACTAAATGGCTCTTAATACACTAATTTAGCATGCATCATTTACTAATTATCACAATAACTAATTACCTTGCAATATTTAACAAAGGATACCTGGGATACCTGGATTTTATATAAATAGGTCACTATTAGTAACTTTAAAATCAGTGTTGATTTACACCTCGTTGTATCCAAGCTAATCTCGCAATGTATTTTCCAAATTTTAATACAAATCTTGATATTCACGTTGCTTTATGCGCACGCGCACATAAAGATTTACGCGACTTTAACTATTTGTTCAGTGTTTTAAAAGATAACAGTTGTGTTCAGTTATGTGAAAGTGCTGAAACAAGTTTAAAAGACTGGTGTCGTCGATTTTGCTACCGCATTTATGCAAAATGGACACAGTCTGGAAGAAGCACAGATAAGTTTCGGAAGAAACATGAGATTTGGCTACAGGCTGCAATTCAATGGCCGGAATTACAGAATGAAAATATGGAACCTTCTACAGAAAATATAAGTGACGTCATCGAGCCCATAATTTCTCCTGCTAAATCTGATGCTTCAACTTGTACACATCCTAGTCCTCGTAAATCTTTTGAGGACCTTAGTAACCGGCAAAAAAGAAGACGCACTGAAGATAGTCTTTCATGCAGCAGTAGCAGCGCTGAAATTATGTTTTCGGCCGAAAGGGCGCTTCAAAAGGCAGGACAAAGCGATACAGCTTATGTTATGAAATACTTGACGGAGAATCCAGAAGAGGCCTCAAAAATCAAAGCCTTCATTGAAGGTAAATCAATTCAGGTACGGGAAATATCCCCTTTGAAGGCATTGGCTCTTTATGTATCGATGAACTTATCGAAATGGCGCTATAACACTCTTCGGGATTTCAACACTCAAGAAGGAGCTCTTCAATACCCGAGTTACTACATGTTGGTTAAAGAAAAAATTAAGTGCTATCCGGCCAAAGAAGATCTCACAGTTACAGAGAGCTCTGCAAAAATCAAATTACAAGCCTTGATGGATTTAACCTCAAGAAGACTTATTAGGTCGTTAGAAACCCCTGTTGATCCCAATCAACAGCTCGTATTGACCAGCAAATGGGGTTTTGACGGATCATCTAGCCAAAGCATTTATCATCAAAGGACGAGTGAAGATGAGCAAATCGATCTTGCTAGTAATTTTATGATTAGTCTTGTACCACTGCGGCTCGTCTCAAAAGGTGTAACAATTTGGGAAAACGAGCGACCATCTTCCACTTCATTTTGCCGGCCAATATTGTTTAAGTTTATAAAGGAAACCAAAGAAAATGTGCAGAGAGAGATGGCTGAAATCGAAGCAGAGATTGAAGCCTTAACTCCATCCACCATCACTGATGGAATTAGTGTCAAACACCAACTGCTGTTGACAATGATTGATGGTAAAATTCATTCCATTATATCCAATACAGCAGCTTCAGTGTGTGACATATGCAAGGCTTGTCCTAAAGAAATGAATAATTTAGAGTTAATCAAAGATAAACACGCAAACGAGGACATGTATAAATATGGCTTAAGCACCCTTCACGCTTGGATTCGCTCAATGGAATGCTTATTACACATTTCCTACAAATTAGACATAAAATCATGGCAAGTAAGGGGTGATATAGCAAAAAGGCAAGTTGATGACAGGAAGAAAAGAGTTCAAGAGGCTGTAAGAAGAGAAACGGGCTTACTTCTCGATGTTGTGAAACAAGGCAGTGGATCCACCAACAATGGCAACTCGGCAAGGAGATTTTTTGAAAACTACACTAAATCTGCTGAACTGACCGGAATAGATGCTATGCTTTTAAGAAAAATCTGTGTGATCTTGCAGTGTATTTCATCAGGAGAGAAGATCAACGTAACTAAATTCCGAGAGTTCTGCTTTGATACTGCTAAGCTTTACGTGGAGTTATACCCATGGTATTATATGCCTTCTTCACTTCATAAAATTTTAATGCATGGGCCAGACATAGTTCAGAACATGTCAATTGTGCCCATTGGTTTTCTATCCGAAGAGGCATCTGAGGCTAGAAATAAAGATTTTAGAAAATATAGAGAGGGGCATTCTCGAAAGCATAGCAGTATCTCATGCAATGAAGATATTATGCACAATCTTTTACTGTCTTCTGATCCACTTGTTACAAGTATCCGTCCAAAAGGAAATAAGTTTGTAAAAAAATCTTCTTTTAAGGAATTTTATGAGCTTACGGATTCTGAGAAAAGTGATATCGAATTTGTTAACATAAATGATTTAGCGGACATCGATTCTGAATTTGAATTAATTGATGATGATGATGATGACGAAGATAATTAAATGATGTTATTGTTTTAAAATGTGTAACTTAGTAAATTAGAGCTTACATCTTAATTATTTATTGTACTTTTAATGAAACTAGGTAATTTATTATCAACTTACTTAAAAGTCATACTCTCATCAGTTCTTGTGAATATTTTTGTTAATATATATTTCTGTATATATATAATATATTTATAGACCTCTTAATAAGTCTGTCTGCGGTTTAAAGTAAATACAAATGGGGAAAAAACGTTTTTTTTTTTTAAATTTTCATTTCCTTTTATCCCAGAAAGTGCACATTTGGCGCACTATGTGTCTTAGTATTAAATATAGCTCTTAGTAATAGCATTACGATATTAGAGACCGCTACTTGAAACAAGCCCGGAATCAGGAGGGAGAGAGCTCGATACACTCATTTTCATAGTAAAATTTCACATTTTCTCAAATTACTCCCGAAATATGGGAGTTATGAAGAAATTCATCACCACAAGTTATGAAGGCATTAAGTAATCGAATAAGATGGCATCATTAGTTTGGCATAATTTTACTCTTTTTTTTCGGACATGTCTACGTCCAACCGCTCCCATACATTCGTTCCACTGTGCGCCGGGGAGATGTGTGTTTGAATTTTTATCAATCTAGGTACCTACCTACCGAACTAGCGTTATTTTTGACTATATGGAAATTATTTATAATATACACAAATACTTTAGCTTTTTCATATTATGTTTGTTCCTAACTAATATTGTAAATGCGCAATTGACTTTGTTTGTTCCACTTTCACGCTAAAACGGCTGAGCTGAACGGATTTACTTAGATGAAATTTGGCACATGGGTAGACCATGACCTGCGGGGTAATTGCGTAACACACTATCAGTAGCAATGGCTTTCATTTTGACAGTTCAACAACATTCATTGCATCATTTACGTTTTTGAGCAAAAACATTTTTCGAACCATAGAAATGATATACATATGTTTCGAACATAGGTAATGCAAAGCAATGGATTAGCAATATTCTTCAAAATGATTCAGATTGAGATTGATAATGATTGTGTTACGTAGGTAATTAGAGTGCTGGGTTAGGATTACGACATAGGATACTTTTTATTCCGGTAGTACGATTCCGTGGGATAATCTCCGACATCCACGCGGGCGAAGCTGCGGGAAAAATCTAGTACCTCCATAAAGTACGATAAAGTAAAAGTAAATAATTTTATTCTACCTATGGAGTAGAGTAGCAGTACCTACCTAAATAAATTCTTAATTCCGCGTTCCGTTACCTAATCTCAACTTCTTCAATAGACGTATTGAAGAAGTTGAAATTAGGCAACGGACTTGTATAAAATGTAGGTACGTACCGTATATAAATGTAATACCTAGTACCTACTTGTACCGCGCAGTACCTACAGGCACAAAATATAGAGAGTACCTACAGACTGCCATCCGCGCGAGACACGCGTAGCTGTGAAGTGCAAAAAACCGGCCAAGTGCGAGTCGGACTCGCCCATGAAGGGTTCCGTAGCAGCAAGTAACATAATATAAAAGTTCTTGTAGTTCGTTGTAACTTTGTGAAAGGTAAATTGCGGTTTTCGATTTATGACGTATTAAAAAAAAAACTACTTACTAGATCTCGTTCAAACCAATTTTCGGTGGAAGTTTACATGGTAATGTACATTATATATATTTTTTTAATTTTATCATTCTCTTATTTTAGAAGTTAGAGGGGGGGGGGGGGACACACATTTTACCACTTTGGAAGTGTCTCTCGCGCAAACTATTCAGTTAAAAAAAAAATGATATTAGAAACCTCAATATCATTTTTGAAGACCATCCATAGATACCCCACACGTACAGGTTTGATGAAAAAAATTTTTTGGAGTTTCAGTTGTAAGTATGGGGAACCCCAAAATTTATTGTTTTTTTTCTATTTTTGTGTGAAAATCTTACTGCGGTTCACAGAATACATCTACTTACCAAGTTTCAACAGTATAGTTCTTATAGTTTCGGAAAAAAGTGGCTGTGACATACGGACGGACGGACAGACAGACAGACAGACAGACAGACAGACAGACAGACATGACGAATCCATAAGGGTTCCGTTTTTGCCATTTGGCTACGGAACCCTAAAAATGGAGTAACAAAAAAAAAAGTAATTATAGGTAAGTAACTGTTGAGTGGATGGTTGTTTAAATTCAACATTACGATGAATTATCGTTTTTTAAGCTACCAGTTGTTTCAGAGAGGTAAGTAGGCATTTGCTTGTATTTCGAATAGTTAGATAGGTAGGTAAGCGCCCCGGCCCCCGGTGCCGAGCCGTAAAAGCGAACATGACTTTGTGGCGTTGTAATATTTTTACAATTTATATTAGATATTTATTGTAGTAAGTACCTATAAGCTAAAAAAATACGATCATTTCCTTTCTTGCTGTTTCATTCTCAACAATGAATCAAATAACTAGATACGAGTACCACTACTACACTAGTTTTTTGTGTTTTTTGTTTTGTGTGTTTTTTGCCAAAGTTGACAACCCCAGCGCGACCGCCGAGCGTAGGTATGAAAAGTGCAAGTACCAAATTACCTTTCTGTTTTGTGCGGTTGATCAAATAAAGTAATCTGAATACAGTCATTTATATTTACGGTACCTACTTTGAACAAAAAACATTTGTTGTTAATTTTTGTCTCTGTCTGTTTATTCCGGCTAATCTCCGAAACGGCTAGACTGATTTTGACGAGACTTCCACTGGCAGAAAGCTGATGTTATAAGTTCCGCGAAAAAAAATAGGTGAAAATGAATGAAATTCAATACTGTACAGACGCAAGTACATCAATCTACTACCGCGGTAATATTATTATGCGAGTCATACCTACGCGCCGCGGCCCGCGAGTTCGGTTTACACTCGGTAAACAAACAGTCTCGAATGCTCCACAGTGACGAACGGACGCCGGACGATGTGATGGTTTTGTACGCAGTTACGAGCGTAGACCATATAGGTACATACCTACTGTTTGACAAATTGTACATAAGACCGAGGAGTACAGTCAGCCACTGTGTATGGCATTTGTGGACTACGAGAAAGCCTTCGATTCCATCGAAGTATGGGCAGTTCTGGCCTCTCTGCAATGATGTCGAATTGACTGGTGCTAAATCGAAGTGTTGAGATGTTTGTATGATGCTGCAACGATGACTTTCCAGATCCAGGATCAGAAAACCAGCCCCATCCAACTGCTCAGGGGGGTGATACAGGGGGATGTCATATCCCCTAAATTGTTTGTGAAATACTAGAAGAAATACTAAAATTCACGGCAGTAGTACTTATATGTCACGAAATCAAAATCACAGCTGAGTAGACTTTACGAGTAATAGTCGACCAACTTTTAGTTGCAATGTATGGGAGGACATGATTTTCAACTACAATGTTAAGCTTGTTCTTGGGATAAATTCATTTCGACTACGGAACTCTTCATTGTGGTCCGACATGGACTTGGCCGGTTTTTCCTTGCTAATTTTAATGTAACTTAGGGTGTAAATAAGTACCTAATAAAAGATGTATAGAATCTTCAAAACAAAGTCGGTACCAACAAAGCTCAATTATCGAAGAGAGAGAAGAGTTCAATAAACTTTATTTGCAACTAGCTGCGCCCAGCGGTTTCACCCGCATAAGTTTCGATCCCGTGGGAATATCGGGATAAAAACTATCCTATGTCCTTCCCCATACCTACCAAATTTCTTCTAAATCGGTTCAGTGGTTTAGGCGTGAATAGGTAACATACAGACAGACAGGCAGAGTTACTTTCGAATTTATAATATTAGTATGGATATAATATAGTATAAGTATATACAGGGTTATTGGAACAACACTAACATGGTCATTGTACTCATCATTATGAACAATTTTTTTTACTATGGGACCAAACCTGAAATCGCGAAAAAAATCAGCTGTTCCCTACATTTATGTTCGTATAGGTATCATCATGCGTCAAAATGTAGGGAACAGCTGATTTTTTTTCATTTTCTCATTTGAAATTGGAATTGTTGGTTTGAGTGGACGCTGGTGTATGTGAATTTGTTGGTTTTTAGGCTAAACATACAAACACACGTAAATAGTAAACACATAATACATATTACACATAACACTTATATACATATACATACACATACACACAACAGTAATAAAATTACACTAATAATTAAATACCCACAACACAACCGTGTGTACACGGCCTAATAATTTCACGCGTCTGTACACTGCCTTACTGCCTGCGACGGCGGGCACGCTGGGCTGCGGTTGAATGATACATTATTATTATACCTACGACTACGAGTGACCGAAATTCGCGGAATTCCGTCGCGCCGCTCGCTGCATCTCTCGCGCACGACTCAAATAAACATTTTATATATTTTGTTTTATAGTAGCGTTTAATTATACAAAGAATCTTAACTGTCCCGTTGGTTTCGTGGTCACAAGTGCATCTGCCGTTCTCGGGGTCCTGGGTTCGATTCTCAGGTCGGACAGTGTTATTAAAATTGGGTTTTTCCCGTTAGGAGTTTCTTTACTCTTTTTCTTTTTTTTTTTGCCCGGAGTTTGGAAATTGGTGGCGTAATACCCCCGTGCCTCGGAAAGCACGTAAAGCCGTTGGTCCTGCGCCTGTTCTCTCTCCTGTATTTGCGCACACACTTGTGCACTATAATATCTCCTGCAAACCTGGCTAATCTTCTTTGAAATTGGCCACCGTGACCGAAATCGGTCAGGGGATTTATTATTATTTTATTATTTTTAAACCTAAACCTACCCTAACACACTACAAAAGCACCCTTAGAATAATTGAATAAGCAACTGACAACCCTTGTAGCAATCAAGTATTCTTTTCTTCGGTTTTTACTATAAAAAGTACGCTTTTCTTTAGAGAATGAAGGACAGTCATAAAAATATTTTCGTAAAAATATTTTATTTTAATTAACGCCACCTCTGGAAAACAAGTTCACAAACCAAGTTTATGAATACAACGCCATCTAGTTATATCGCAAGTAAAACTATACACGTAGTGTGTAACTGTACATGTGTGTGTAAAGACATAGTAAAGATATAAAGTGAAACGGCTAAATGTTTAGGGGTACAAATCTTTGTATGTGACGAGTTAACAAGCAAAGTGAATATCTAAAAAGATTATGTTAATGCGTTAGTTGACGCATATAATAAAGTTGTTTCGCAAAGCTTTCTGAGTTAGGCGTAAAAATTGAAAATGTTCGAAGTGCGAATGTGCCGCCATCTAGCGATAAAGTGGCTGGGAGATCATGTATTGAATAGCCTTAAATTTTTCCCAAGTTTTGACTGCACGCCAAAAAACTGGCAGTTTTTTTAAGGCTTTTTTTAGCACTTCAAACCTGATTGTTGGAACTTGGAAGCGTCTCGGCTTCGACATTCAGGTGTCATCTAAAAATATCAAACCAATTTGGTATGAGTCATCCGAACGAAAGGCAAGGAAATCTTCAATAATAGTTTTTAAAAGAGCCTGGCTTTTAACGCTAGACTTCTGTCTATAGCCACTATCTTAAGAAATAATCACTAGAAATGTCGAAACGTTTCGGAAAAGAGAAGTCTACATAATTATCTAATGGATGACTCTCCCGGATTTCTGATTTAGCCAACCACTACTGCTTTTATAAATCTGGCTGGGCACGTTCCACTAATCATTCTCGGTATATTATTTCTGTTTCAGGACCTTGCCATAATGTAACCGTACTAAACACAACTCCCTCGAGGATCCAAAGACCTTTTATTTTATAAATTAAGGGCGTGCAAGGCCCTCATAAGTCACTCACTGAAAAGTTTTTGACATGGCACCGCCTCATCAGTCTAGTGATCGATGCTTGGCTGTCAAACTGAACTCCTGAGTTCAATCCCCAGGTGTAATTGATTTAGGAAAGATGTATTGGCCTTTTGGGTGACTGTACTGAACTAGGGGCAAGGGAGTGACCCTTGCCCTCTAGGTAATATGTAATATCGTAAATGGGACTGAAAAGACCTTGTACAGTTTCTGGATGTGTAAAAAAACTTTTGCTATTTTAATTGTGTTTTGTCTATAGGTATAGCCTATCGTGTTATTGGGTATCAGTACAGTACTGTGCTGGGGGGCATTAGGGCTACCTTCATATCACTATTAGGACTGAAAGGACCTTGTGAAGTTTCTGGATATGTAAAAAAATCTTTTGCTTTTATGGATGTCGTGTTTTGTCTTCTAAAATAATGCTTTAGGAAAGATGTTATCAGTACTGTTACTGGGCGTTAGGGTCACCTCGTGTAATGGGATTGAAAGAACCTTGGACAGTTTCTCAGAACGTAAAATTTTCTATTGCTTCTTCTTTTCTGACAGGTTTTTTTTTGTCGGCAGGTTATCGGTGCAGTGTCGTCGGTCGTGTCGGTCGTGTGCAGTGGTGTGTCGTGTGCATCCGTGTTTGTGTGTGTTGTGCGAGGTAGCGCCGGTATGGCGCGTAGCTAGCGAGCCGCGCCTGCCGCGGCATGCGCGCCGCCTAGCCATGCCTGCTGTGCAACACGAGACATGGCGCAGTACTCGCAACGGACACAGCCAATGCACAGGTACATAGTCTTAAATTGTGGAGCAAGGAGATCTATATGTGGCACTGACTGGAGCCCACAGACACCATAAAGTTTAAATTGGACCTTGTGTGAGACGAGACGACCTTTGTCGCCAACTTTTTTTTTTTTTTTTTTTTTCATTAGGACGGCATCGACTCACTTTCCTGTACATTAAGTATTTCCTGATGTTGCAAGAATATAATTGAAACAACTTTAAACGTATTTAGAAACGTATTTACTTATTCACCTACATGTATGACGTTAAGTACAGCTACAGTCCGAACGAATCGAACGAAAATAGGTTCCGTTCAATTTTGCCCCGATTAAAATGGGATCCATTTTCATATTATCTCCCACGTGTAAGGGTAATGGTATTCTTTTGAATACGTTCTCTTTAAAAACGATGAGCAGAATAGCTGAATAATCAGAAATACGTGAGTTTTCATCGACAACGTCTAGCACATTCTTTACGTTAATCATTACTGTACCGGCAGATTAATAACGGTTGACGTGCAGAGTTAACTGGCATGCCATATTGAATTTCAATTAAACAATAATGTTCTCGTTGGTTGGTTCATCTGTTCATCTCAGTTTTACTGCTAGGCACGTATTGGCAAGAACAGTAAAACCGGTGCGATGAGGTTGAGCCGGACTGGCATTGTTGCGGGCTGCGAGCTTGCGAACTTGCGACACAGGTACCGCACCCATACCGCGTCATAGACTCATAGTTCCCTCTCACAAATTGGATAGTCTTTTATAACGGGAATCTCTCATTATAAAGCCTTCGTCCAAGTTCGTAATTGCCATCGGATAATTTTATTACGTGAGATAATTTGACCTTGAAACGAAATCGAGGTCTACCACCGTTTAGCAACTTGCTAAATTCAATACATAATCGTAATCCCAAACCTTTTATATTCCAGATCATGAAATCCTGAAGATCCCCCATCCCAAGATCCTTGATGAATGTTATGAAGGTCCTAGCCAATTTACGTAGAACATTTCGTTTTTTTTTTTTGTAGACCGGTATATTATACAGGGTGACCTAATGAAAAACTGAAAAAAATAGCCGAACTAACAAAGTGAAATTCAGAAACATTTTGTTTTCTTTTTTTGCGCTAGGCTGGACATTGGGCCTGACAGCCTGTATAATTAATAATAAATAAATTCGCAGACAAAAACCACAACGTTTTTTGTTCAACTATTTTTATTTATTACGTTTAAATTATTTACGAAATAAAATATTTATTTAAGTATAATTATTATATTTTAATGCAATTTGCTTGGACAGCTAATTTGAAGTGCAGGATCCCTAGCTGTTCGCCGTCCATTGGTTACCGAGCAGCTGTCAAATATCATGGTGTAGTAACACTGTAATACTAATAAAAGTAAGTAGCACGCAATATTTTCATGTCTTCATTATAGTTGGCATTACATATGAACTGACGTAAAAGGCAGGTGGTTCGTGACGTCACCACCAGTCGTATACATATTGTAAGTATCGTTATTACACTTATTACTACGACACATGCCATTTAATCTATACAAATTATGTCTATTATGTTGACTGGTAGAGAATGCCTAAGGCATTAAGTCCGCCTTTGTACCTTTTTGTGCGAAAAGTTTAAATAAATAAATAAATGTCTGACGGTGTTGATAAAAAAAAATGTTCCTGTAATAATTGAAAAATTTTAACTTATTTTGTAAGTAGGATTTTTTACGACCCCTAAATATCTGGGTAAAGGCTAGGTAGGTAGTGTACGAAGGATTTTCTGTCTAAACGAACAATTTGATAAGTTCATACAAAATGTAAAAAACTTCTTTCTTATATCTATGGATAAGATCCTGCATATCAGTGCTGCGTATTTCATTGTTTCTGTTTATGTTGTATTAAAATAATATTACAATACAGATGACACGCAATCGCTACCGCGCATACGTTTTTAAAAACATGTTCATTCTATAAATAACTGACCATTATTCTAAAACGTGATCATTTGTTATGATTCTCACATTATGCCACATTTCCCTACATTGCGTTAGCCACGTGATCTACGTATAGTTTTCTGCATGGTGATTTAATTTAATTAATACGAGCAGATAAATACCTACTTACTAATGGAAGTTAATTAATTTCGTTGTAATAACATTAAATTGTATCATTCGGTTCACGTCAAATTATATAAATTGATTAATCATTGAATTTTATGGGCTTACAGTTTATATTTTATTTTTTGGCAATCTTGGTGAGGTTTACTTAGCTTCGAAGTCGTAGATGTTCGAAAAAAAAACACAATCATGGATGTAAAATCTCTAAATCTTACCCAGTGTTGCAAAAGTTAAGTGACCAAAAAAAAAACGATCGCAGAATGCTGCGATTGACCTTTTTTTGGTCACTTAATTTTTAAAACTCTGATTTTTAATTTGCTTGACTAAAATCAGAGTTTAGATGGATTGGCACGGAGGAATAAATTTAATATCAACATCGAACACGTAATAGTGATCATTTCTGTTCTGTATTTAAATCGTAAGTCTGACAGGATTTTCGGCCAGCCTTTCTTCGTTCTACTTTCAAAATTGTCATTCGTCGCCTTTTCAAAATGGCTGTATTTGAAATGGAACTACGGCGCAATATTTTTATCTCATATTTTGTAAACACTACACTATGTCTAACTAGTTAGGGTAAACATTCGTTCGTTGACCCTACGTGACATCACGACATGCGGCACGTGCCATCTTGGAATTCTTGGATTAGTTTAACCGAAAAAATATACTTTTTGCATGTAAAGTCTGCGGTAAGTAAAATTTATTATGTATTTGAGTGTTACGTGCCAAATATTGATACTTACTTCGTAAATATTTTCGCCGAAAAAGGATGTTTGTAAGACTTTATGTCATGCGAAAAATAACTAACACGGATAATTTGATAAGCAGAGTTAGGAAAATTAATTATGTAGCAGTTTGACATAAGTACTTACTTGAATTTGTCTTTTCATACGACTGACAATTCTGACAAAGAATGACCGTTTGCGAAGCAACCATTTTACCTGACTTTTCATAGCTATAGAATGGATAGGCCAAATATACCTATGAACTGTGTGGTATGACGTAATTAACACAAAGTCAAGCGCCTGTCAGGGTTCGAACCTACGACCTATAATATCTCGTAAGTCGATGTCGTTACCACTGGGCCTGCGACTGCCACCACTGCTGTAGGTATATTCACTACCTATTTACCTACCATTTTAGCGGAATAAAACGTGCGGGGCAATTGCGTAACCCTTTATCAATCGGAATCGGTTTCATTTTGACAGTTCAACAACATTCATTGCGTTATTTACGTGTTGAGTAGACAAATTTTTCGAATTTATGAAGCAATGGATTAGCAATTGGCTTCGAAATGATTCTGATTCCGATTGATTGTGTGTTACGCAATTAGGGTGCCGTTCAGGAAATGGTTTCCGGCGAGTGGTAGGTGGTACCAACAAATCACCGTTGAATAATGAACTGTCATTCATTTTAAATTTGTAATACTTTTCACGCAGAAATTGGAACGGTGCTCAACAGTAACTGTCTCTCATTCATTGTGGGTTTTTTTTTATTATAATTTCTAACGTGACGATATTTGGTACTGCACCGCATCACGATAACACAGGGAAGTTAAATGTATGGAAATATACGAAGACGCTTTTTTGCCGTGCACGATAACGTTAAAAATATAACATACATTTTATGGACGTGTGGTCCTCGATAATATCATAATGATAGATTAATAATAAAAGAGAACATATTTACTGTGACATTAGTAGGTAGGTACCTAAGTATTATCTCTGCAAGTTTTAATCACATTGGACAATAACTTATTTATATTTGATTCTTAATTAAAAATTACGTCAGGTATCGATTTCTTGTGACATTGAACAAACATTAATTGGTTTGCTCATTAATTTCATTTCACATGAAAATTTTTACACCCTGTACGGAACATTGACCCCTGATATAGTAGAAAAACTACCTTTCTCGGCCTTTACAAGCTACTGATTCAGATTAGCAGACGTAGCCAATAAACATGGCCCATAGACAATGTTTCTGACAGTTACCTGTCTTTGAAAGGCTGTCAAACAGCACGTGGCGTGCAACGGGGATGCTGACGGATTCTATCAGTCTGACGCAACTGTCTCATAAAAAAAGAAACTATGAAACATGTACTAAACATAATGGCGGCTATCGCTGTCTCGCTTTAACATCTGCAGTCTGTGCATAGTCTTGTGTTATTTTTGTTATGTTGGTATTCAGTTTTAGTACAAGTTTCATACAAGCGACGTTTTTTTTTTATCTTTTTCTATGGGACTCCCGTCTCTTCTTACATATAATGAACATTACTTTATGGATTCTATTCCTATGACGTATTCCGTATGAAATCTACATCACAAAATTCCACTAGTTCATAAAACCTAAGAGATCCGGCTCTATGATGACGGCATTATACGAAACGACAACGGAGGCCCGCTGATGGGTTGATTTGATTGAAGAAACTATAGCCAGCCAGCATTATAATTATCCAAGACTAAAAAATAGTCCTTTTCTACAGGTTGAAATTGAATTCATGGGCATCCTTTTAAGGGGTCATTGTAATCATCATTATAAACAACTTTTACTATGGGACGAAACCTGAAATCGCGAAAAAAAAATCAGCTTTTCACTACATTTTGACTAGTTATGTGAACATAAATGCAAGGAACAGCTGATTTTTTTTCGCGATTTTAGATTTAGTCCCATAGTAAAAGTTGTTCATAATGATGAGTACAATGACCCCTTAAAAGGATGCCCATGAATTTAATTTCACCCTTTATATTATGTACCATACTCTCCGTTGTTTTAACTGCATTGAGGAGTGTATGACTGTTGATTTGCTTTTCTATGAAACCAAAGAAGAATTATTATCTATGGCATACTTTCGTATTACTTATTACTGGCCATCCACAAACTCTTCTCACAATATTGAACTGAATCGATATAATAAAAAAAGAAACATAGTGCAATGTACTAGCCCTCACACTTAGAGAAAACTGTAACATCTCACTTAAAAAAATCAAACAAACACGACATATTTCAACCAAATTAATACATCGAACTTTAAAAAAATAACCTGCCCTTACACTTTTTATTAAACGACAAGGTTGAGTGAAAGTGAACTACAAATACTATGACCGTACACTTCAGCAACAAATATCCGCCGTCAAAGCAAATCGTTCCTGTATGACGATCTGGCAACGTCGCTTTGTACCGAAGGTAGACGAAGCTACCCGAAGCCTTGAACGCGACGGGCGGCGGCGAGTGGCGCGACGGCGTGGCGGGGCGGAGCGGCGCGGGGCGGGACGCTAGCGTGAGCGGCACAGTTAGCTCGTAGAGTGCGGCTGTGCGGGATACGCGCATCGACCTGGCGTGTACATCGCTATCACGATTTCCCGCCGAAAATGATTGATATAGAACGATTAATAGAACTTGTCAAACAGAACGAGTTCCTGTACGATATAAGTCACAAGGATTACAAAAACCCTAGCCTTAAAACTGTGACATGGGAGTTAATTGCGAGAGAGTTGAATGGAACAAGTAAGTGCACATAAATTTATGTCCAACAAATTAATAACATAGTGTACTTAAACCCTAGTCCTACCAAGATGCCATGTGACTGAAAAGTGTACAATACTTGTACGAACTAGGAGAAAGGCTTTGATTTTTTCAAACAGTTTCGTTTGTTTCCGTCTTGGTCTCGATCTCGACCATCATTTCACATGTTATCTGTATCTTTTCAGGTGAGGTTTGTAGACTGAAATGGAAGACCGTGAGAGATAGCTATATAAAGTACAAAAGGCTATTAATGAATTCAGATGGTACAAAAGAGATCGACTATATTTGGAGTGGCAATTTGAAATTCTTAGATTATCACAATGTGAACCGGAGAAGTTATTATCATACGCTTAGTAAACAGATGAGGACGAGTAAGCGAGCCGCAGCTGAGCCGGCATTAAAGGCTCGGGAAGAATTAACAAATGAAATATCGTCTTCACCACCGCCTCTGGCGCCATTAGGAACGTTTACTATGACGGAAGGCAGCTCTGCATCATTCCAATCCAATCAAGACTTACGAATCAATAAGGGCGACACAAAAACAAAATTTAAGGAAATAGACGACACTGACCTTCTATTCCTGAGCTACTCGGGAACGTTCAAGAAGTTTCCAGCGAGACAGCAAACCTTTATGAAGTTAGAACTTGCAAAGTTATTTGCAAACGCAGAACTGCAACAATTAGATGACGCGGAACAATCTAGTGTAGAAGCTGCAGACAATTTTCCTGTCATTATTAAAACGGAATATGTTGACAAAGACGAATCAGAAACGTCGGAAGGATTCAGTGATGATGTCACAGAAGTGAAGCCGGCTAAACGCAAGCGTCCTAGTTCTAAGCCACAAAAGTGATAGATTGTAGGTTATAAGTGCCCATACTATACCCCCAGATCAGTAAGATTAAGACCAGGCACTCTAAAATAATTTCTACGCATGAGAGAGAGAGATGAGAGACCGGTTAGACCGCTATGGTGAAAGACGCTAACGTAGCCGTAATAAGGTTGAATACCGCGTGCGCTCTTTGATCGCGTTCGAGCTCGAAACTAAATGTCGTAAGTCTCAATTCTTATTTTGTTTATAACTAAAGTAATAATTGATCTAGAGAAAAAATATCTTGTAGCTGGATAGTAAACTATATTTTCTTACTGTTAACATTTATTTTAGACATAAAGGCCAAGCAATCTTGAAAAAAAAAGTAATAATCTTTAAAAAAGACATGATTTTTGAATAAAATATGAATCGAGCGAAAATGTTACAATTACGTAACTGTCTTGTACATGGAAAGAAAAAGATCCAATGAATCATATACTAAAGTTCCATTTTGATTGTATGTGTGACTGTTTCAGAATATTAATGCAAATTAACGTAAAATTTAGGGAGCCTCCTCTTAATATTGTTACGATTAGCAGTTATTATGTAGGTTCCAAATAAAAATGCCACTTCTGGCGTAGAGAGTCGGATTCATGAAACTAAGAAATTGTTCTTTGGTATGTTTGAAATAGAATTTTAAGTATACTTAGGTGCATTTAATTGCTAATGATTGAAAGATCTCTACTTGAGTGAGCTTCAAAGACTAATTTGTCCGTAAGAATGTGTGTTCACCATATTTTTCTATGATTTTAAAACTAGTGTACCTAGTTTCTAAGTTCCCTTAACTTTAGAAAGTGCTAAAAGACTATATTTTTAATAAAGAAAATGTTAAAGTGATTAAATTCGTGTCTTCTTTTGGCCTTGTTTTCGCTCCGTTGATCCGTTCAATATGATTATTTCCAAGAACCCTGCTATAGGACACTACTCGCTTTACAAATATGATCGCTGTGGGAGAGACAGTTCTCTGAACTAGTATTGTTTGGCCCAATACATCTCAGGTAGTTATGACATCAGTAAGTCACCAGGTACTCTTGACGATATTATTATAATAACTACATTGTCCAGTCTGTGGTCCAGTGCTCGCCCACGACATGCTCGGCTTTGTAGCCATCGAAATTATTTTTTGCTCTACATATTAACTTTAACTAAATTCTTGACTAGTCCCTACGATATTATACGTATAATTTTTTTAATGCACCTTCTTTTTTTCCTAGCTAAAAAGTTTTTATGCACTTAAAATAAACAAACCGACACACTATATAATTAAAGTTTTTTACGAGTAACAGCGTACAAGCCAAAAATATAACCGAAAAATACAAAAGTAAGTATGTCACGAAAATACTTTAAAAGGAAATTGAAATACCTTGACATCGTTACGACTGTCATGGCAACGTTCCGTCGATCGCTAGCCAGCTCTAGCTATCGGAAATACGGAGTTACATAGAAAACTCAGAAATGTTCGGAGAATTTAAAGCAGAGCTACAAACGAAGCCGCGTCTAAAATGTAGTCTAGACTAATTTCACGAACGAAATAATACATAAATGTTTATTATCAGTTACACAACAGCGATTTCTATTGAGCAACGCGCCGGCCGTGACTCCGGACGACTGTCAAGGTTTTACTCATTGAAACTTTTGCTAAGATTCAAGTTTATTACACTTGATTTGTTGAAATGTTCCGCTTGGTAGTTAGTTTTCCTAGAATTTCTTATTAAAACGCGCTGGAACTTGATTATGAAGACTGAAGTGTTTGTATTTGGCAGAATCAGAAGTAGCTAATTAAGAAGCGAGAAACTGGTTTCGAGCAAGATTGCAAAACTTATTAAGATGTTTTTATAAAGTTTGATCAAGGAAGCCTTAGCAGAGTAGTCTGCGAGCGCGACAAAATGTTTGACAGCCGTTGGAACCGCGTGGCGCTTACTTATAATAAATTCTAAACATGCTTCCAACGTCACGGGTGACGGTATCAGAATCGATATGAACCAACGCCTTCTTATAGGGACGTTTGAAACGTCATGAGGTTGGGAGCTGTCTTCTATCTTAAACAGTGACGTATTTTGTACAGGTTAGTTAAAAATATTTCTATAACCCTGTACTTATATTCATTTTTATGAGAACTAAATGACAAAAATGAGAATGTCAACCTATGTCATGTGCACGTTTACAGCCATTACAGTCTAGCATCGTCGCCAACTCATTAGTTTCGCAAACCAATGTTACATACTAATTATAATAATGCTGAAGTTTGTTTTTTGTTTGGACGCGCGATCTGTGGAACTACCAATCGGATTTGAAAAAAATACATTTTTGATAGGCCAATTCTTGAGGAAGGTTATCTTATAGGCAATTAAACATCACGCTATGACCCTTAGAAGCCAAGTAAAAAGAAAAATTGCTAGAAAGAACGCTAATCTAAAACGATATAATAACGCGGGCTGGGAGATTATTTTCTCCGCAGAATTTATACATTTCCTGCTGCAATAAAGCTTTAGGTATTTATTATCTATGATGTATGAACTCGTGACATTTGCAGAGTGAGATCACTGAAACATTGTTTTTTCCTCGCATTAGCTAGTCGTGCCTATGGCATGACGCCCAACTGCCGTGCCAACGCCAGGCGCTACGACGACGTTCGTATCAAATGACTTAGTTAACTAACATCGTTTGAGTGACAGATTCCGACTTGGTATGTTTATGTGGCCTGAGTTCTTTGATGGTTTTTTTAGCGCTGTACCTACCTACTTCCTTTTGAATAAGGCGTATTTTTGGCAGCCCTGTCTGAATTCGATTTGGATCTCATCTTGTACGTTAAAATATCATTATGGCTGAAACCGCAGGTTCTGTATTTGAAATCAACGTAATCTGCCGATCTATCTAAACTATTATAATATTAAGTCGTTTTGTGCTTCATTTTTTTAACCGACTTCAAAAAAAGGAGGAGGTTATCAATTCTTTTTTTTTTATGTTTGTTACCTCATAACTTGCGACTGGGTGAACCGATTTTCATGATTCTTTTTTTATTTGAAAGCTGGTGCTTCCCGTGTGGTCCCATTGTCACCATTTCAATATCTGATGATGGGATCTTAGAGAAATCGAGGGCAACCCTCAAATTTTATAGGCTCACTTATTGTTTTTCGCATATTTTATGAAGTATCTTGTGTATTTGCGTATGGTTGTCACCATCTCAGGTAGCTGGGCTGATGATGGAAGGTACAACTCCTTAACAGTAAGAAGTTACTCGAACAGGAAAGGACTGTTTTAGTAAATTGTTTTGATGTTTGATAGGGCATTTGCCACATTTGGTCTCATGATCATCAAGTCATGATCTGATGCTGCAGTCAGGATAGTCTGCAGAGTACCTAACTCCTCGACAACTAACAGCAGATATATCGTGTTTAGGCTCATTGAAAAGGGCTCGATGTGTGGATAAACGTACTGTTAATGAGGAACACCGAAGTACATAAAGACCTGATGCTGAAGCCAGGAGCATCAGAAAAAGTACAAACCTTGAAATTACAGCACCGTAGTCGTGTTTGGGCTCATTTTAAACAGGACTAAATTTTAAGTTCAATGTAATGTTGACATAAGTCTGGCCTGATGCTGCAGCCAGGATTATCAGCATCTAGTCTAAAAGCATCAGGTCAAGATTTGATGATGGGATCCTGGAGAAATCGAAGGAACTCTTCAAATATTATAAGCACACCTATAGCGATTTGGGTATTTTTTATAGTAACTCGTGCATTTGCTCTCGAAAAGCACTATTTGGTGAAGTGGAACTGATGATGAAGACCACAGATGGCCATCGGAAGTACTCAATAATATCTAAGTATTTCACGGGTTGCGATTCGATTACTTTAATATGGTTGCTAAGCAATTTATGCTCGTCACAATGTGAATGGTGATATGGAGCTGATGGTGGACCTGGAGAACTCCTCAACAATTAACTTCCCTGCATCGGCAAAAGCAATATTTTGTTTGTAAAAGGCGATAATCACTAGGCTATTGTAACTTAGATAAATTATAAGCAGACCCACTAAAAAGCGTGAAATAAAAACTTTTTAAGAAAAAAAAACCGACTTCCAAAAAAACACTACAAAGTGAAAAATAACTTTATTTCGGAAGTCGGTGGCAAAAAACTAAAATACAGATCCAAAGACACCGACTTCCGAAATAAAGTTATTTTTCACTTTGTAGTGTTTTTTTGGAAGTCGGTTTTTTTTTCTTAAAAAGTTTTTATTTACTTATGAGAGTCTAAGGGGCCTTGCGAATTGGCTTCGGCCTCTCGTATCCCTAATACCAAAGGTATCCTATCCTATGATCCCGAGATATGCGAAAAGCTTAAAAATTTTAATATTAATAAAGAGAAAAGATTTCAATATTTGTATGTTTGTTTGTTACGTTTCACGCTAAAACGGCTGAATGGATTTAGATGAAAGCCACGTAAGTAGACCATGACTGGGATTATTATTTTTATCCCGATATTCCCACGGGATCGAGACTTATTCGAGTAAAACCGCGGGGCGCACCTAGTCCTTTATAAGTTTCACTGAGAAAATTTAGATGAAACGAACACTATTGACCATCTATTGACAGTATTGGCAGCTCTCTTCACCTAAGCATTAACGGAGAGATTTTTACAGAATAGATTTGCTCATTTCATAAGTTTAGGGATATACCACTTATGTTAATTCATAATCTGGTTCAAGCGTACTTGTAAATACACTAAATACTACATTCTTCAAGGCTAGAGCTGTAAATAACAACAACAATCTAGCGTTGTCGTCCTCGGCCCTAATACCAAACTATTGATTTTTCATTTAGCGAAATGCGGTCAGCAGAGAGCTTGAAATACATCCTGCAACTATTTAACTACTAGCTGCGCTCCGCGGTTTCGCCCGCATAAGTGTCGATCTCGTGGGAATGTCTGAATAAAAACTATCCTATGTCCTTTCCCGGGACTCAAACCAAATTTCATCTAAATCGGTTCAGCGGTTTAAGCGTGAAGAGGTAGGTAACAGACAGACACACTTTCGCATTTATAATATTAGTATGGATTTCTGTAAGTAATAGAACGTTGACCTGGCCTTATTTTCTATTTTCTGATGCCTGCACTATGCTATGACCCGCTGTAACCCGACAGCCAGAACTAAAAAGGGAAACGCCGAACATGGTGACGCTTACTGACTTAAACCGAACGTACAGTTAGTGACATTAATTGTTGATCAGGTTGACACACTATGTAAATTAGCCGTCTTATAGCCATGCCATACGACTAGGTAATTAATAAATGAAAGGTGTGATTAGAAAATACGGATAATAATAAGTTGTTAGTTAATTTGGTAATTAATTAATTTCCCTGCTACTACCTGTACGTACAATCTGTTTCGTCTACCTACTCGACGTCCGTATGTCACTGCAGGGATCCAGCAGAATATCAGCGAACGGGTAGTTTATAACCTGGATCAACACATAAGGTACCTTTGTATATATTCCAGCATAAGCTGACTTCTCAATTCTCACTGTACGAAGTCATCTAAAACTGGAAATCTATAGCTTATAATAATTATGTCGTCGTGTGTACTTTTAATCCCTGTAGTACGTTCCCGTGGGATATTTTCATCCACGCGGGCGAAGCCTGGGGCAAAACCTGCTAATTTATAATTTAGTAGTTATGTACGACGTCACACGAAAAGGTTCAAAAGGTATCTAGGTATAGGTTACGTAGACAGCAGAGCAATTCTGCATAGAAATAAACCAGTCTTGTCTAGCGGGTTTCAGGTCACCAGTATTTATGGACCAGCCACCAACTGAATGGCTATCGATTTTGAATTAAAATAAGCTGGGCACCATTCGTCGCAGTATGCGATCGTAAATAGAACGCTCTAGAGATAACATATTAAACCAAGCTCTAGGAGTTTTAGCAAGCAAATATTATATTTTTGATAGTGACGTAAGTCTTTGTTTTGACTGTGCAGTCCCATAGAACGTGGCCGGTGTTTATGTGACTCCGCTGTAAGTATTACTTATGTTAAAAAACATTACCGATACCGATCTTCCTTCTAAGGCAGTCGGGTAAAAAATACTTAGTAGCTACACTTTAAAACGGTGTCGTTGTGTGCTGAAGGAGTATTTCACAGAATGGCTAAGAACTACTTATATTGCTCTTAGCACGATCGACGAATCGACTTAGATCAAATCATGCACTGGTCCCACGAGAGGCAAAACAGTTTATATTGTAAAATCTAAAATTATAGGTACAACTTATAATTTTAAATACCGTAAAACCCTCCGTAGGCCTTTGTCTAGCAGTGTGATGTTACTGTTAACATCACACTGGTGGCTTACAATAGCAGTATACCTACGTACGGTTAATCTTTCGTCGAGTCTCTTGAATTACGAAAACCTACGGGCTTTTCGGCTACAAATGACGATTGACGATTTTCTATTCAGACACAAGAGGGTAGTAACGTAAATAGACTCAAAAATTTATTTTTTTAGAGTTTTGCTCTATCACGAAATAGATGGGTACAGACGCCAGCACATCAACCTACACCAAACTGTCACATTTTCCCAATCAACTTTGAACCTTATGCTTTAGCAATAAAGTTGAAAATCTATTAAAAGAAATTTGACAGATTGTAGTAGGTTGATGTGCTGGCGTCTGTACAATACAGAAGGACAGCAACTAGCAAAAACCGGCAAACGGACACAGAATAGATGCGCACGTACCGTACAGTACTAGGCGAAAGCGTCAGGGTACCCCGCAAAATTTAAAATTTCTTACGTTTTTTACACTTTGCAGGTCAGTATCAGGTTGTATGTTGATATAAAATATGATTCGTGGCCGTAACAAATATGGCTTTACAGAATTGTAATCATTATAATCAGCAATACAACTCCTTGAGTTAGAAATGGCTTCAAATATCATGATTTCATGAAATAGTCATTCAATAGGGTAATATGAACTGAGACGTATTCAAATGAATTTTCTATGATTATAATTCTCTGAATAAATATTTTTTACGGCTTACCTTATCGCAAACCCTTTCAGCTCAAGAGTCCTAGAAGTAGAGATTCCAGAGCAATAAATACTGACTGTACGTAGCGTAGACGCGTGTCACCGCGTGTGTGTTCTCTACAGTATCTATTTCGTAGCTAGATGCGATAGCACGATCGTGTCGTTTCGCGTCGGCCGTCCGTCGGCGAGGCGCTTGAAACCGCCTCACAAACTCGCCAACAGTCTGCAGTATTGATCGCGAGCTCGTCGCGTGCTTACGTACGTGCAGCTCCACCGACACCATGACTCCTAAACTAAAGAACAGCTTAGGATTAGAGGAAACTGTTCTAATTAAAGTTTTAAAACAGTATAAAAATAATCCTTGTTTGTGGAATACTACACATAAATATTACCATAATAAAGCTATCAAAACCGAAGCTTGGGACTCATTATTACAAATATGGCGGAAATGCCAGCCAAGCGCAACACTGCACGATGTAAAAATTAAAATATTTCATATGCGGACGAATTACACACGGCAGAGAAGAAAAGTAAGTAAAACTTTTTTTTTAATTTCGTTTAGTAACAATGATGTGGGTACCTATTTCGTTTGTTCGCTTTTATTCATTACTAAGTAAAGTCAGGGATGTTAATTGTTAAGCAAACTGACTACCAACTTGAATTGTCCCTAGGTATATCCGTGAGATCCTTGCTTCTGCCCCTCCTGCCTTCTCTATGTGAGAAGAGGCTTTTGCCCTGCAGTGGGACAATATACTGGTATTATTATTACAAGTACATTCAAATTATAACTGTCATCTTTGACAATTGCATGAAATGGCTGTAAACAACTATTGACTCCACTGTACTTCCACACCCGCGCGTTCGAAGCTTCACAATTTTAATAGTTGTGCATGTCGTTATGTTAAACACTTCCGCAAAATCCCGCACTTTGCAAACGCATAGTTTTTGAGAAAAAAAATCTTTATGTTAAAGAAAATCAACATTTATTTACATTATAAAACTGACATTTTACCATAGATAATGTACGAATTTCACTTCTAGGACGTTCCGTTTTACGTTCGGACAAAGTGACAGCGGATTTTAGTGGTTTTTATTATCAATACTAAGTTTTTTTTAACTTTAATTCATTTTTAACTGGGTAACGAAACGTAATCGAATGTAAATGAAGAGAGGGACGTTGACGTTTGACAGTAATTGTCACTCGTCGTTTTCAATTATTTTTGTTTTTTTTGTATCCCCGATTACATAAACCAACATATTATACAAAAATAACACATTAATTGTAATGACAACTTATAAATGCAAGAGCAAGCGAAGCGAGCTCGGGACTTTGGGCACTTTTAACCCTGTAGACAGAAATAGGGGCCCGGCGAAGCGGGGCTCAGTCGACTACGCCTAACCACATATATTTTTGTAGATTAAAAAAAAAAACTGGGATTTTTTTTTTCTCGGCCTCTACGGCTGCGCACTTTGCGGTTTTTCAAATTTACACTAAAAAGGGTGTATTCTATCCAAAAAAAATAGCTACTATAAAAAGCGAAGGGTTTAAAAGAAACAGAATTTTTTTCTCGGCTACTATTTGCGGGTTTTCAAATTTACACTAAAAAGGGTCTATTTTATAAAAAAAAAAGAAAAAATAGCTACTATCAAAATGCGCCGGGTGTGGAAGTACAGTGGTTCCCAACTATTTATAGTACATACTATTTCCATGGCTGTAAACCCAGATTGATTTTTTTTATGGCGTACTGGATTTTCAACGCAACGCATATGATCCCCCTAACGCCGCGAATTGACATAGGGTGTAACAGGGTGTCAAATTGCTTAACAATAATTTCCCTGACTGTACATGTACCTATTTTGTTTTTCATATTTTATACATAACTGCTAATCAAAACTACCATTATTATTATTATTACATAACAAACAAAACGTTAAATCACGCCGATCATGCCTATATGTATTCTTCAAAACATGATAGTCCGAGGTCAGCGGTGCAATTGCGAAACACACTAACAGTAGCAATGGCTTTCATTTTGACATTTCAACAACATTCATTGCGTTATTTACGTTGTTGAGCAGACAAATTTTTCGACCATAATTATGAATTGATTAACAATATGATTAGCAATATCCTTCAAAATGATTCAGATTGTGATTTAAAGTGTGTTACGCAATTAGGGTACTGACTACTGATTATGGAAATTATTTCACTGATAAGAAGCTAAGTACACTATTACTGAGTGACAAATTGAAAACTGTGGAAAAAAAATACAAGTACTTAAATTTTAATGTATTTTTGAAAATTCGATTCCAATAAAACCCAGATTGGCTTATTTACTTGGCGTTATTTACTTTGATTAATATGTATAGGTATTAATAGTAAATAGTATAATATAAAACGAAGTCGTTTTTCGTGTTTGTGTGTGTCCTTGCTTAGTTCTTCTGAAGTACGAAATGGATTTTGATACGGTTTGCGGAATTTATTCCGGGAGGTTTATAACTTTTTATAACATCTATAAAACATTATTACTTATTCAACATTTTTGAAGTGAAACTTCTTAGGCGACGATTATAATTGGACGAGAATCGAATGTGAAAATTCAAGGACGCGTCACGTTTAGGCACATTTCGTTACATGAAAGAAAAGAAAAATCACACTAAATCTCTCTCAAATTATTTATTTTTAAGAACTTATATCACATGTACGGTGCTGAACGCGCTTTTATTAATCAGTTTAGCCCGAGATGTGATATTACCATGATCTAATGGCCACTTCATTGGGTTAGTCTGATAATTATTATGATTGATTATTACCTTATACTTATCTAGATCAAATCAGAAATGATTTAAAATCTTGATAGGGTGTGTGTGTGGCTGCTGTTTGAAGCAGACATCGAGAATGATGTCTCGACGAAAAGTTTGATGTTTAGGTACTTTCAAGAAAACGATTACCTAGATACCTACAAGTCTTTTTTACTTCAAATTGCGTGAATAGTTTACCTACACACCTATTGGTCATTTTAGTGTTTACGCGACAGACCTACCTATCCACTAGGCGGCTATCTGTTTAATCCGGCAGAGCCGGTAGCCGGTGTGGTGATATCTGCACAAGTACGTGCGTAAAAGGCAGGTCACGGCGTGACTGTGTGTGTGACGGAGACTTTCTGCTCATGCGTGTGTGCGTAAAGGTCGCGTAGAATGAAGTCAACAAAAAATATGAATTAGGTACTTAAGGACGCGTTTACGAATCTGACAAAAAATAGCAGGTTTTCGGTACATTTTGCGGCAAAATGATACGAAACCAAATGTAACCAATAATTACCACAGATAGATTACTCCTTCATCTTTAAATGGTACCAATTTTTTTATCGAAAATTTTGGTATATAATATTGTAAAAAAGAATTTTCGTTACCTCTTCACAGAACATTGACGATATCGTGCTGACATTAGGATCATTTTTCTTCTATTTAATAACATAAATTTATTTATTTAAAAATATTTTTGTAAGCAGACATGTTCAACTCAAAAAGGTAGCAAAAAGAACTATCAAAATGTTACAAATGACTCAGAAAAAAATTAAATCGAGTCTATTTTTTCACATATTTAGCTGTAACATGTGAATCTTAATGCTTTGAATTAAGGGTTATTTTACTGGTCACTCTTGATTTATTGCACAAAAATTTGTAATGAAATTTTAGTCTGCGCTCGGCCGCCGTCGTGAGTGGACACTGTGACGCTTGTAAGCAGCACCTCGTGTTGAAAAAGATCGCTGTACGAATACAAAATATTTGACTTATCAAACTTGATCCTTCACGCATTCTGCACGGACTACTGACCAAGGTAAGATTTTATTCACAGTTTCTTATATTTTTTCTAGAAGTAAGTAGGGATTATTTTCATATTTAGTTTCGGACTTGATGGAGTGACCTGAAGATGTACTTCGAAGACTGCTACTGCAACTAATAGACGAGTAGAGCTAGGTGTGCCGAGTTTGGGCTCGTTTTGTTAGTTATGTTAAGACCTTACGCCCGGACTTGATGGAGTGACCTGAAGGTGTACGTTGAAGACTACTACTGGAACTAATAGACGAGTAGAGTTAGCTGATAAGAGTGTGTATAGTTTATACCCACGGATATCGAAACTCAATTTTTGTTTTAGATGCCAAAGCTCAAGCCGTTTGGGAAAAGCTCGCGTAAGAAAGTTCAAGCCTGTAGACGTAACGCAGAAAAGGGAATTCGGTTAGTACATAAATGATTATTAAAAATACATGTATAATTGTGAATATTTATTGTCATAGAATCTTTTTTTCACAGACTAAAGAATGAAGGTCGTCGTGTTAATACATCCGAAGTGCGTCCGGAAAGATATGACCAACCGAGTTGTAGCACTTCTGATGAAAACAATTTGGAAATGTCTTACGTAAGTTATAATGCATTTTAAATTATAAATTACTGATTTGATTTGTTTAAAAATTAAAAAGTAAGTTTTTTTTTCCGTTTTGTTTTTAGATCACGAACAATGAGGAAACAGAACCGTTCCAGGTTTCAGGAAGAAGGATCGTAGAAAAAGGTTAGTTTATGAAACAGCTTCAAGCAATCGGTAACCATAGTTTCATACTTAATTGTAATTTAGATACTGTTGAAATGTTAAATGAAAAAAGGACTGGACTTAACTCAACTTTTCATATGAAGTGCCGAATGTGCGACAAAAAGTTTGTATTAAAATCTTAAAAATATTCGGAAAATAAAATGGATGTGAATGAGGAAATCGTGGCCGGTATTATGGCTATTGGTGCCGGAGTTATCCAGCTAAATACGGTTCTCTGTCCTATAAATATGCCACCTATGTCGGTACGATTGTATCAATGTAAACATGATGTTATTTGTCAACGGTGGCACAAAACTGCACAGCACTGTATGGCAGAAGTTGGTAAGGAAGAGAAGAAACATGCTCTATCTATTGGAAGCGTAAATGATACCTAATGGAATACCAATGATTCCTGTATTGGGTGATGCATGTTGGTCCAAACGTTCGTATGGAACGAATTACAGTGCGTCTTCCGGAGTTGGTGCTATTGTAGGATTTTTTTTATAAGAACGTTCTATACTACGGAGTAAATTAAAAACAAGCTTTTAGTTAAATGCGCTAATTTTGCAAGTCCGTCTATACAGGGTTATTGGAAAAACACCTACAACCTCTTGAGGTCATTGTACTCATCATTATGAACAACTTTTACTATGGGCGCAAAACTGGAATCGTGAAAAAAAAAATTTCTTTTCCCTACATTTTGTTATACGAAAACAAATCAAAGTTAACTTAAAAAAAAATACATAGCAAAAATTTAATAAAAGTAGGCTCAAGTATCAAGTCGTGTCAGTTTACTCATAATTTCGCCGCTTCGCGCATGTCGCTGTGTGTGTGGGCCGTGCACGTGCAGTAGTAAGACTCAATACCTAAAATTGAAGCGCGTCAATTCGTAAACGCGTCTTTAATTTGCTAAGAAAGTTCAACTTAGGTTTAATTAAGGTTTTAGGAATGCCTAAGACCTTAATTAAACTTCGGGAAGCATTCAGGAAGTGCTTTCCGTGATTCCACGCTATTTAAAGATCACACACGATTAAATGACATAACTTTCAAGCGTTTTTCTACTCCACAGAGTTCGCCATGCCAAAAAAAGTAACCGAACGATCCCGAAGGAGTCGAGAAGTAAATAATGTCCCGAAAGTGAGAAAAGTAGCGAAAACTGGCGCCGAGCGCATTCGTGCATACAGAGCGCGAATAATGGCTCTCGAGAATGCAGCTGCAGCTAGATCTGCAACTAATGTTGAGGGTATGGTGTATCAAAAGGCATCTCAACAAAATTTGGAAGGTGAAAATAAACGTTCGCTACTTTACGAAGCCCTCAGTCGACAAAGCACCCAAGATGAACGGGAAGTACATCAACAAGATTCGCCTTTCCTTTCGGAGACTCCGTCAATTAATACTATGGAAATACAGTCTAGCACTCAAAAAGTGACAAAGTTGAGGATACATTCGAAAATTGCTAAAACAGCAGCAGAACGCGCTCACGCTTATAGGGAACGGAAAAAAATTCTAAAGAAAGCAACCAATCAACAACTCACAACTCATTTACACGTCGAAGATGCAGCTGAGCTTGAAGATGCATCTCAAGAAGCAATCAACGCAGGAACATCACGCAGGCGACAATGCGGAGCGCGACCATACGAACTTGTTGTCGAACCACTATCTAGTCCAGCTACTCCCGGATCTTCAAGCAGCGGGGTATATATTGACAATTGTATGATATATCGTGAAACAGCTCTCCTTAGTTTGACTCGTCAAAATCCTTTAACCAACATTATTAAGGGGCATGCTCTAGGTAGCCCGCGTAATCCAATTTTCTTACGTTTTTTGCAAATTGCAAGTCAGTGTCAGGTTGTATGTTGAACAAAGTATGATTCGCGAGCGTAACAACCCTCTAAATTAATATAATCCTATTGAATGACCATTTCTTGGAATATCAATCAAATTGATGATTTTAATGATTATAATTCTGTAGTCATATTTGTATAAGCTCGCAAATCATATTTTATTCAATATTCAACATGATACTGAACTGACCTGCAAATTACAAAAAATGTAAGAAAATTTTGATTTCGCGGGCTACCCTGGCGCTTCCCCTTAATAGAGTACCTAATACCTAGTGAATACCGTCGTTTTTTATATTTTGTTATTTATTGATGCCCGTCTTAAACAAATGACTGGTGATTTTGACATACTTAAATAATTTTTTGTTTTATTACCTAGATCAGCGGTCGGCAACCTTTTATCAGGCACGGGCCACATAGTGGCAAAATGAAATAAAGGCGGGCCGCACTTGTTCATAATTTTGTGTACCTATATCGATTATGTTAAAAATGCAAAAAAAAAACAACCACAAATATTTACATAATTTTATTTAGGTATAATTGGGAAAAATGACAAAGAAAATGAGAAAAAATAAACAAATTAAATGAGATCTATAATTATGCATGCCAGTCAAAGTCGCTAGCTGGGAGCGTCCCACACTACGATGTGATTTTTGAGGCTGTATTTGACTCGCTATTTGTGAAAAATGTTTGCTTTCATTACAAAACAAACAGTTGCGGGCCGCGGCTGGCCGACCGCTGACCTAGATCATCATCTGCCTAGCCTTTTCTCGACTATGTTGGGGTTGGCTTCTAGTCTTCTAACTAGATGCAGCTGAATACCAGTATTTTACATGGAGCGACTGCCTATCTGACCTCCACAACCCAGTTACTGCGGTTTTATTGCCTAGATATCACTGAAATCTTGATGTTTTGACAACGTCGCCACATCAGTGGATGGCACCCGTGCAAAGCAAGGGCGGGTCGCTAGTAACAATATTATAAATAGATACAATTATTGTATGTTTGTAACTGGTTATGTCTCGAAATATAGATCCGATTAAAAAACTTCATTCCGGGATAGAAAGCTGTAGCTATACATATACAGGGTGAAATTGAACACATGCGACAAATCGAAATGGGAGATTGTACTCGTCATTATGAACAACTTTTACTATGGGTCCAAACCTGAAATCGCGAAAAAAAAATCAGCTGTTCCCTACATTTATGTTCGCATAACTCGCCAAAATGTAGGGAACAGCTGATTTTTTTTTTCGCGATTTCAGGTTTGGTCCCATAGTAAAAGTTGTTCATAATGATGAGTATAATCTCCCATTTCGATTTGTCGCATGTGTTCAATTTCACCCTGTATAATATGTATTTAAAATGCGTAGGTCGGTAATACGGGCTGGTGTCCACAACTCCACCTCAATGCGCGTAATTTGCGTAAATCATACGCATGATAAATACGCAAATGCCCGCCTGGTTTGCGACCAACCTCACACCACCCCACTGGAGTCCGGCGTCAAACAGCCCGTTGTGTTTTGTGTGGGAGTTCCAGTGCCTTAGACATCTTCTGGGTACGCTCGTTCCATCCATCATAGACCTTATCCATCGCTTTCCATCAGGCGTGATCGAGGTCAAGAGCGGGCCCATTCAGCAATCAAATTAAATAAATAAAAATATAAGGAAAAGTCCAGCTACCAGAAAATAAAAGCGCTCACGTGTGTCGTGTACGGGGGCGCCGTCGATCTAATACGTAGCGGGTTTGAGTCCGCGATGTCGCGCGAGCAGCCCGACTTGCCAGTTCCACGCCAGCGGTTCTGTTGGCCGGACGCGTCGAGCGCCGCGCGCCCACTGTGTTTTCGGTGTACAATTCAATCGACATGTTGAATAAACAAAAAAAACGAGAACTTTTGTATAAATTCGTTAAACAGTTCAAAAGATCACAGTGCTTGTGGAATCCTAAGAATATTTACTATTTTCATAAACCTGCAAAGCTAGACGCTCTCTTAGCTTTATTAAAACTATGGAATAACTATGAGAATATGACCTTACAAGGTCTAAAAGTAAAAATTCAGGGTATGCGGTCACTTTATCGAAGAGAAAGGAAAAAAGTGAGTTATAGCATGTTGATAAGTGGATTATATGCAACTTAAGCTTAACCCCCTTATTCATAATCCTATTTTATCTCTATTTTAGCTAAAATAGGTTTATAGAACGTTTGTCTTTATCTGTCACATTGTCATTTCTGTGTGTAAGAAAGAGACAAACCCCATTTTAACTAAAATAGGTTTGATAAGTTTTATGAATAAGGGGGTAAGTATTCATGCAAATGTTTGTTTTATACATGCTCGAAATATGCAACAAAATCGTAAAATGTGCCAACATAAGCAACATGAAATACAACAAAACAATACTTTTTTCTGTTTAATAAGAGTAAGAAGCAGTGCAGTGGTGGCCTAGTGGTATCGGCCGCGACTTACGTGTTGTATGTAGGTCGTAGGTTCAAACCCAGACAGGCGCTTTACTTTGTGTAAATTATTTCATCATTTCCTCACCACTGCTCTCAAAACGGTGAAGGAAAACATCGTGCGGAAACCGGCGTGTCCTAGAACCAAAAATTCGAAGACGTGACATCTGCCAACCCGCACTGGGCCCGCGTGGTGGATTACGGCCCACTTCCCTCTCACCGAGAGGAGGCCTGTGTCCCAGCAGTGGGAGTGGGAACATTATAGGCTGATTATGTATGTTATGTAAGAGTAAGAAGTACAAGGGCTTACAAAAACATTACAACTTACCTAAATTGCTACATTTTAACTAGATTTTATAATGTTTGATCTTGAAAACGTACAATTTGAATGCTCAATAGTGAGATTGTGCCTTCTATCCCTTATTTTATTTCTATAATATACTTTTATTTTTCTAGTTAGAATAATATAGAAAAGAGTGCATGTTTTTTATATTATTCTAACTAGAAAAATACAATCAGCAGATTTTATGTGAAACAAGCCATAACTTAAAAAAAATGCCAACATATAATTATGCAAATGCATATTTGCAATCCTGCATTTGCATAAACTCCGGTTTTGACAACTATTAGAAACTTTTTTTGTAGAAAAATATGTATTTTAGCATAGGTAGTTAGGTACAGTCAACAGCAAAAGTAGATGATGAAAATCAGAAAGTCAATACTAATGAACGGAATTCGTGTCAGAACTGGTAACTGTACTAGTAGTAAATGTTTGGTATAATTTACAAACACATGCTTTTGCATCACTTCGACGCACAGTTCTGACGCGAACTCCGTTCATTAGTATTGAATTTCTGATTTTCATCATCTACTTTTGCTGTTGAGTACTAACAATGATTAAATTAAACGTATAATTAGTAAATCATCGGTTGTTTACTTTTGATAAATCTTTTATGAAAGAAAGAAAGAAATTTTATTTGCTCGAACACGTGTAGGTATACATACAGAATTAAAATCTTAACTTTTCTTCAGTGCAATGTTTATTTTGAAGGTTGAAGGTATTTGGAATTATACGATGCGAATTCTTACGCTTCTTTAGCGGCGTTGTACACTTTTTTTGTAATGGGTAAAAAATGTTAAACTCGCGTCAGGACACGTGACCTGATTGAAAATTCATAAGACGGATGGAGAGTTGTAGACAGCCGGCGCGGCGTAGCAGAGGAAGTATCCCCCTCTCTTTCTACGGCGCGGCGAAAATGTATGCCTGCTGTTTCGTTTAGGCGGCGCAGGGCGCTTGCGCGAATGTTCGTGTGTGTTTATGTTACAGCGTGCCACGCGCATCCATGGATGGTGACAGCTGATGACTCGACCGTCTGTGTAGTGGCCACACTGCTGTGTATTCGTAAAATTCGTGTATATAAAGTGTTTAAAATATGGAAATTGAACAAAGTGCATCTATTCATGAAAAAAGTGACGATGAAATAGCGAATGAAAATGAGTGAGTACTTTATAAATATACTAGATGAAAATTTAATTAATTTACATTTTTTAATTAATATATTTTTTTATTATTCAGGTTAGGTTAGGTTTAATTATTTTTCCTTTATTAATTAATATAATTTTATTATTAAGATTAGGATTCGATCGAGTCTACCGTACTGCTTGACGAAATTATTAATCTGTCGAGCTCCGCTAATGAGACACAATTTATTTTCTATTGTTTCGTCGCCAATAGGCGACACGCGGTGATATAGATACATATGTACTTACACATTATAGATCTAATATTTGTAATATGTTTATACTTTATAACATTAACCTATATTTTCATAACATCACAATAAGCACATGTGCGGTGTAGGTTTACCAAACAAATAATTTCGAATGAAAATAAATGAAATAAGATAATAATAAATAATCTCCATTTTTCAGAGAAAGAAAAGAAAATAAAAAAGAACGAAATCGAGAATACCAAAGGGCATGGCGTCAGCGTCAAAATGATTTGAAGAAAAAAGTTTCGAAGGAAGAGAAAGAAGAAAAAAAAAGAAAAAGACATCGTGAGAATCAAAGGGCATATTATCAACGTAAAAAAGGTTTAAAGGAAAATGAAAAAAATGTAGAAGAATTGTTCCAAAAGAAATTGGATGATTTGCAAATGTAATTTAATTTCATATTTTAAATATTGTAATATATATATATGATTCATACTATTATTTTTTTCATGATTTCTTTGTTTTTTTCGTAGGAAAAAAAAGAAATTGGACAGTAATGAAGACCAAGAGAATGTTGTGCAATGCAGGGATTCTCAAAATTTAGAAAATGTACAGCTCGAACAAAATCAATTACTCGCCCAACAACTTCGTATATATGATTATGAAGAGAGTTACGAATGCATTACCCCCAAAGTCATTCTACACAGAATTACAGATATTCCGGGTGATGGTAATTGTCTCTTCCACTCACTCATACGTGTTCTGCAACTTCAAATTTCGACTTGTGATTTGAGAAGACAGTTACGTGATTCACCTTATTTAAACTCCTGCCACAATCCACAGGAAGCATATAACATACTCTCAAGTAACAATGAATATGGAGATTTGGATTGTTTATACTTGTTTGCAAAAATTTACAATCAAAATATTTGTGTGCATTACCACTATTTCAACGTAATTTCAAAAAAGGAAGACACTAGCTTCTGTCATTTTAAAGCAAATGATACAGATAATTGGATTCATCTTGATCTTCGTGAGCTGCACTTTACGCCTTACCTCTCTGATGATGAAAAGAAGAAAGAAGATGAAAGAAAACAAAAGCAGAAAAACAAAGAATATTCTAAGCGGTATCGAGATAAAAAAAAAAGAACATCAAATTTACAAACAGACCCGTCCGCCAGAGAGAATGTTGTGCAATGCAGGGCTTCTCAAAATTCAGAAAATGTACAGCTCGGACAAAATCAATTCCACACCCAACAACTTCGTATATATGAAGAGAGTCACGAATGCATTAGCCCCAAAGTCATTCTACACAGAATTAGAGATATTCCAGGTGATGGTAATTGTCTTTTCCACTCACTCATACGTGTTCTGCAACTTCAAATTTCGACTTGTGATTTGAGAAGACAGTTACGTGATTCACCTTATTTAAACTCCTGCCACAATCCACAGGAAGCATATAACATACTCTCAAGTAACAATGAATATGGAGATTTGGATTGTTTATACTTGTTTGCAAAAATGTACAATCAAAATATTTGTGTGCATTACCACTTTTTCAACGTAATTTCAAAAAATGAAGACACTCGCTTCTGTCATTTTAAAGCAAATGATACAGATAATTGGATTCATCTTGATCTTCGTGAGCTGCACTTTACGCCTTACCTCTCTGATGATGAAAAGAAGAAAGAAGATGAAAGAAAACAAAAGCAGAAAAACAAAGAATATTCTAAGCGGTATCGAGATAAAAAAAAAAGAACATCAAATTTACAAACAGACCCGTCCGCCAGAGAGAATGTTGTGCAATGCAGGGCGTCTCAAAATTCAGAAAATGTACAGCTCGGACAAAATCAATTCCTCACCCAACAACTTCGTATATATGAAGAGAGTCACGAATGCATTACCCCCAAAGTCATTCTACACAGAATTAGAGATATTCCAGGTGATGGTAATTGTCTTTTCCACTCACTCATACGTGTTCTGCAACTTCAAATTTCGACTTGTGATTTGAGAAGACAGTTACGTGATTCACCTTATTTAAACTCCTGCCACAATCCACAGGAAGCATATAACATACTCTCAAGTAACAATGAATATGGAGATTTGGATTGTCTATACTTGTTTGCAAAAATGTACAATCAAAATATTTGTGTGCATTACCACTATTTCAACGTAATTTCAAAAAATGAAGACACTCGCTTCTGTAATTTTAAAGCAAATGATACAGATAATTGGATTCATCTTGATCTTCGTGAGCTGCACTTTACGCCTTACCTCTCTGATGATGAAAAGAAGAAACAAGATGAAAGAAAACGAAAGCAGAAGAACAAAGAATATTCTAAGCGGTATCGAGATAAAAAAAGAACATCAAATTTACAAACAGGCCCGTCCGCCAGAGATGTGTTGGATGTACAACCAGTCATTCATACTTCACAAATTGCAGGCCCGTCCACCGGAGGTGTGCCATATGTTCCACCAGTTATCTCTAGTTCCCAAATTGCAGATTTATTGTCGAGAGATGTACCTTCAAGTCTATCAATTCATTCTAACTATAATTCTATCGAAGATAGAGTGCGTCAAAGGCATTTTTCTTCTCAAGTTGTTGAATCATCTCCACCTAATATACATCTTCAAACATACTCTGCTTTTCAACAGAATTCTTCTGCTCATCGACAATTTGAAAATGATTTTGTTGAAAGTGAATTTGGTCATGCTTGTGACATTTGTAACAGACTGTGTTTATTCTTAACATTGCTCTCAAACATTGCTATACTGAAAATAAAAATATGTTCGACTTGCTTCACAGCCATTCAAAAGGAACGTATCCTACCACTATCAGTGAGTTACAATGGATCCAAACATCCACCACTTCCACTTCCACAGACTACCTACAGTATTTGTCTGTCCTTCCCCTTTTTAATCCATCCAAAGGTTGTCTTTAAAAGATCGCTCTTAGCGATAAGACCGCCCATTGTGTCACCCATTGTAAAGTTTCTTTATTTACGTCTGTAATTTATATGGTGTACATAATAAAGAGTATTCTATTCTATTCTTCCAGACTGTCCTAAAGACTTTCCTTTGGACTTGGTAACTGAAAGACTTATATCACCAAGGATTCCATTTATGCAAATTCGAAGGCTTCGGCATGTTCACGGTCAATATGGAATATACGGGCAGGTGATAAATTTTTATCTACATCGTTTTCTACTTCTACGGCTAGTGAATTATAGAATGAATATTAGAATAGTGAAGTCATTTTTAACTAAAACATGCCTTATAAAGTTAACATGTGCCTATCAAAATGTTGGGTCAGCAGCAATAAAAAAACCGGCTAAGTGCGAGTCGGACTCGCACACGAAGGGTTCCGTACACCGTACAATATTTAACACTACCTATACTCATGTTGTATGGGAGCCCCCCTGAATTTATTTTATTTTAACTATTTATTTTTAAAGTGAACATACAACTAAATATTCTGTGAATATTTCAAGCGTCTATCTGTTGCCGTTATTAATATCGAGCAAATAACGGGAAAAAATCACGTTTTTTGTATGGGAGCCCCCCTTAAATATTTATTTTATTCTGTTTTTAGTATTTTTTGTTATAGCGGCAACAGAAATACATCATCTATGAAAATTTCCACTGTCTAGGTATCACTGTCCATGAGATACAGCCTAATAAGAGACAGACAGACAGACGGACAGTGGAGTCTTAGTAATAGGGTCCCGTTTTTACCCTTTGGGTACGGAACCCTAAAAACCGCTAAACTACAAGTTACAGATATAGTACATATTTTAAGCTAACGGCCCGCTTCTGCTTCGCACTGTTTTTATGACTTAACAACATCGGTATTTGTTTATTATACATAATCAGCCTACAATGTTCCCAACTTCCCACTGCTGGGACACAGGCCTCCTATCAGTGAGAGGGAGTGGGCCGTAATCCACCACGCGGGCCCAGTGCGGGTTGGCAGATGTCACATGTCTTCGAATTTTTGGTTCTAAGATATGCCGCCTCACGATGTTTTCCTTCACCGTTTTGAGAGCAGTGGTGATTAAATAATTTACACAAAATAAAGCGCTTGTCTGGATTCGAACCTACGACCTACAACTCGTAAGTCGCGACAGGTAACCACTTGGCCACCACTGCTCCTTTGTTTATTATATCTAAGTTTATTATTTAAGTATTATACTGATTATTAAGGTTGGTGGAAACCGCATGAAAATCCGTTACATATTTTAGAAGAACAACGCGGTCATACAAACACGAAAAGCGACTAATTTATCTTACTTTTTATATATATTTTTTAAGGAGTAATAAGAACTAGATAGGTACGCTACTTTATCCCTGAAGAATTTGACTTAAAGCCGTGGTGGGCTCTTCTAGTATAGAATAAGTACTGATTTTTATTTTCTTTTTAGGTTGAGTCGAGTGCTGCAGCCTCTGTTCACTACAAACCAACACTATGGTACTATAAGCATCTGAACTTCCTCTCTGGCAACGAGGATCCTGATTCTGACGATTCGGATTCAGAGCCTAATGAAGTAAGTAGCACGTTGACACGTAGATCAAGTATTTTGTGGTAAAAATGTGGTTAAAGCAACCAAAGTGAAGAACAGTCCAGAAAATCAGGGGATACAATTTATATGGTCTAAACTCTGCCTGAACTCTAAATCCAAAATTCAATTCAATTACACAACTCGATTGACAGACACTACAGAGACAGACTTATTATGTTTTCGGGGGATACAGTTTGATGCTGCAGCTTCATATCTATCATCTCCATCCTAAATTCAATTACACCATTGGATAGCTAAAGGATCAAAGAATTCATTACGCCAAGTGAGAACTGTGACGCATCGCGCGCGGTGGTGGGGGAAGCGCCGCCATTTTGAGGTAATTTTGCTGCGTATCGAGATTTCTATTAGTATAACTTTTGATTCGGAAATGCTACGACGCGCGACGTTCGTTTAACTTTCAATCGTCAGCTCTAGTCAAAATCTATCAATTGTGTACAAAACATTAGAGTAAAATAGTGACAGTGAATAAAATTTGTTAAAATAAAAAAGAAAAATATATAATGTCGGCCTATACGCGTAAAAAAGCCAAAGCCAAATACAGAGATCGTATACGGTTGGAAAGGGCTTCTCAAAAGCAATCAAATGGTCCCAAAAAAACACCATATGAACGAGTCAAGCAGTGCCGGGAACGTAAAAGAATGAATGCGGCCGAGCAGATCAACCCCGTTACGTAAACGTATTCACGTACAACACACGGCCGTGTCCATGGCACAGACACACCCCATTTTATTTGATTCTACCTACCAAACGATCAAATAAATAGTCTATGTAACCTGGCATTTGCATTGACTCACTGATAAGTGATAACAGAGTCAGCGTAAAAATCCCGTTCCCTAATTGCGTAACTCACCATAAATCACTATCTGAATCATTCTGAAGGATATAGCTAATATATTGCTTCATAAGTTCGAAAAATTGTCTTCTCATCGACGTTAAATAACGCAATGAATATTGTTGATCTGCCAAAATTAAAGCAATTGCTACTGTTGGTGTGTTACGCAATTTGTCTAACAATGTAGATATTGAGTGGATTTAGTTTTATGTTGCCCTGATAGTTATAGATGTTTCAATAAGCTAAAACCTAACAAACGAACAAAACGAACCTTCTTGCTATCTACCGTACCTTTACCATGGCTTGTGAATCTTGTGATATATATTTAAAAAGTTTAATTTACTCCAATAATAATAACAAAAAATTTAGGTAATGTTCAATTTTTCAATTGCTAACCTCCCATTTCATTTTCAGGACACCGTATACGTGCAACTTCCCCGTGCTCAAAAAAGACCAGCATCAACATCAATCGACCAGGACACAGAATCAGATACATCGATAGACGCATCCGCAGCAGCGTTCGGAAGATCAGTAGGAGCTCAGCTGCACCACTTGTCTAAAATGCAGAGATGCATCGCAGAGAAACTGATCTCTGATGTCATATACCACGCTAAAATGGAGCAGTTGTCTTTGGACACAACTATTGATGTTAAAGAAGCTGCAGATGATCAAGTTAATAACATCTTGATTCCAAAAGCTGGACCATCTTGGTATGACACAGATACAGCTCTCGAGACCGGTGAACAAGAACCTTCGTCCAGCTGCATATTACAAGACACCACCGAAGATCTCGTCAATAAAGAAATAGCGGAGACAGAAAGTGCAGTAAATTTTATTAAAATGGAAAAAGACGATACGGAAAATTATTATTTTCAAGATGATGAGGAGCAAAACCATGCTATAGATATTGTTAAAGAGGAATTAATGTAGCTCTAGCATTATCTTAACTATTAAGCATTTTTTTTTAAACCAGTTCAGTCCATTTCGAATAAATCTTTTCTTAATAAGTAGTCTTTAGTTTTATTAAACCTAAGAACCCCATATTATAATACTGTAATTGCGAGTCGGACTTGCACACGAAGGGATCCGGAGCACCGTACAATATTTAACACTAATACATTTTTATTTTAAACACGTTTCTGTCCTATTGTATGTACCCATTTATTTTATTTTTATTATTTTATACATAGCGGCAATAGAAATACACATTCTGTGAAAATTTCAACTGTCTTCCTATTACGATTCATGAGATACAGCCCGCTGACAGACATACGGACGGACAGCGGAGGCTTAGTAATAGGGTTCCGATGGCACGTTTTTGGTACAGAACCCAAAAAATTAATATCTTCTCTCATATCAGCACGAAACATTTGAGAGTAGCTCATTTCTCGTGGCCACAATCCCACGAGGCATGCCGCATGAGCTACTCTATACCACACCCCGGACACTCCATACAACGCTCGCAAAATAATTACCTACTACTTCTACATTAAAAAATGACGTTTGTATACGTATGAATGTGTGCGTGAGGTACTTGTGTTTGCGAGCGCTCTTGTTAAAGAACTGCGAATACGCCAAAGTGCAAGGTGAGGTGCGGTAACTGATGTTAGTGCGGGGAAGGGAGTGTCCTTTCTGTACGTAGTACTTTAAGTATTCTGTGTCTATACTAAGTATATACTCTAGCAACCGGTAGCGGAAATGACTGGCCGAAGTACATCACATCCATAGATTTTTTCTAAAACTAGCAGATGTTGTCCATGTCCAAACAATATTTAAAAAAAACCCATACAAAAAAGACGTTTTGTTTAAAAATGAATGTTTTAAAAAACTAGCCAACTCGGTCCAGCCGTTCTTAAGTGATGCGCTTACCAACGAACAGCATTTCAATTTTATTTATACCATACGACAATAAATGAAAACACTGGCAATAAATGCATAGAAGTATGTAGTAACTATCAAAAATCCTAACATTGAAGTTAAAAAAATATTTTTCTAACAAACTAAATAGTAGTGACGTGACGGACAGACTATGAGTTTGGCAATCTTTGACAAACTATTGTGAGTTAGTGACTAAACCATTGGATAACACTGATTGAATGTTTGTATACCGACTGGAAACGTCATTAGCACAGTAATTTATAGGCGTATTGTCGTTTCCACCTTGTATATAGTTATTGATTCTTCTTCTTAGCGTGGCGATAGCAATCTAAATGGATTCGGCCCAGAATTCGGCTACCTACTTGTTTGTCGCGCAGCTGACGGGACACGCAGGACACGATATCAAGTGTCCCATCGTTTGTGGAACAGCACCACATAGTTATTGATGATAATTTTTTTTATTGCTAAATGGGCGCACTCTTGACCCCGATCACGCCTGATGGAAAGCGATAGATGAGGTCTATGATGGATCGAGCGTGCCCAGAAGATGCCTGTTCACTCTTGATTTGAAGGCAGACGGGTTAAATGTGGGAGGGAACACAGATGCCGGCAGAGAGTTCCACACTTTGGCTGTGCGCATAATAAAAGTGGAGGAGAAGCGCCGAGTACGACTCATCAAACCTTAGATACCTATTTGCTTTAAAAAAATGTTCCACAAGAATGTGACCGCCTTTCTTTGTGGTCTGTGAACAATGACAGTTTTACCTGCAGTTGTGCATCATCTGTATGTATTGGTCATCTGTTTTATCGTATGCGTTGGTTCATGTTCGAACATTTTGTACATACTCACGCTAAAACCGCTTTGACAGTTTCTACGGTTCATTTCATAAATGCGGAACATTTTGGCAATTTCTATCGTCAAATATCTACCTACCTAAATTCCGTCGGCGAAAATTCGCGTTTGAATATTATACGCGTATAGCGTGAAGGGGTTCTAAATGGCCATCCGAATACTCGGATTGAAACCTCGCTCGGAAAAGCCAAAAGCATTTGAACAAAATGTCCATATAAACTCATTTTAAACTTTTAGAGAATAGAATTAGGTCCATTTAGATACTAAACGATAGAAGTTCAGAATTATTTTGTGGACTCTTTCTCGTTGTATCTATATCATTTTTGTATTTCAGGTCAGAGTCACAAATATCAATTATAAAAACACGATAATGGCAGTTACTCCTTTGCAGTTTTAACCTCTCTGCTCGACAAAATTTTGACATATGACACACCAGCTGACTCGACGGGGTGTTGCGAATTACGTCATGATAATCAGAAATTTACTTTAACGTTCAGCATTCGAATTTATTAAGAAAACTGTGTTACCGCGCCTATTTTGTAAAATAAGTTTGTGGCAAATATCTTTAACTATATGCTGAGGTCGGTAAAACCGCGTCATTCTACTGTGAAAGTTGTATAAAATAGATATTACTACACCTATCCAAAAGGTAGACACCTCAAAATCGCTGAAAATATGTACATAAACCATCTAATCTCTTGATGAAAATATGCAAAAGGGAAAAATAAAGATATTGTCATTCTCTCTGCATTCTTACTTTTACCATTTTTCATACATAAACTACATAAAAAACATGATCAAATCTTGATAAAAATTACTAAAAATTGTGTTGCGACGTGACACCTCTTAGTGCTGACCATCCACCCAATTTTCTTATTCCGATTCAAAAATGTCATAAAGCCTAATCGATAATCGGTATTTAAAAAAAAAAAAAAAAAATTGTTGAGACTGAATAAAAACTCTTTGGTATATTTTATCATTAATTAATAGTTTTTGAAATATAATCATTTTAATAAGTACAAACACGTACAGTGTGGATAGGGGTGTAACTTTTTATGGTTTCCTACGTCCGAATGAAAAAACGGAACCCTTGTAGGATCACTCGTGTGTCTGTCTATAGGTTTGTTACAATCGATTTGTTTCGAATCTACTAGACCGATTAAGTTGAAATTCGGTACACATATAAATTTCTGTGTCTCAAATACGGACGTGTAACATGAATAAATTAATTATGAATATGGGGTCACTTTTTGGGGTCACATTAGATAAAAAAATACCATTATTATAGTTTCAAACTCAAATGCGTCCCGCCTGCTTCCAAATTTTATTTAATTTAAAATGGGCTTGTTTTTAGCTTTTCAGTTAGTTTTAGTACAAGGATGCAGTCGGGTTTTTTTAATTTTTCTAATTACTTTTTTTTGTTTCCAGCTTTTTAGTTTACAAATGTGAAAGATGTGTTTCGCAGACGATTTAGTTCTTGATACGTGTTTTTTACGATTTGTCACTTTGAATTACTTTTAACCATATAAGTTGTATATACACACATCAAAAGTGTCTAGGGATCAACATATATTTTTGCAATAACTTTTCTCCTGATTGATATTAATTAAAATTTTCTTTAAGGATTCATCAAATAAAGTGTTTTCGTTTGTCACAGTAACGATAAACCAAGTCACCTTTGCATTAATAAAGAAATTTGCCATTTTCCTAATAAAGGGATTTTTGACATTTGAACCACTAACACAAAAGTTCGAAAAAAAGACTGAAATAACAGTTTTCTTTAAAATTTTATTGGGTAACTTCAACAATTAATAATCCGTGTTTCTACCGCGAACACTAACAACACAAGAACATCGGTTTGGCATACTCAAAATGAGTTCATCCAAATCACGCTGTGGAATGGCCGCCCATGTTCGTTGCAACAACAAAAAAAGGTGTTCTTGCGACTGGATACCCTCCATATTCGGCAGAGCTCTTCTCTGTAGCATATCCCATGCATGCTCAATCGGGTTCAAGTCTGGCGACTGAGCAGGCCAGGGCAGGACATTGATGTTAGCTGCGGCGAGAGTCTGTCTTACAACTCTTGCGGTGTGCGGTCGTGCATTATCATGCATTAACTGAAATAAGGGACCGATTTGCACTTGTAGAGGAACGATGACGTCTGATACAATCGTCTCAGCATAAAATTGAGCGTTGAGGTTGCCTCTAATCCAAATCAACTCAGTTCTTCCACCGATCCAAATACCCGCCCATACCATGATGGTTATACCATGAAGGATGGACTTCCTGGCAGGATTTTAATCGCTGTTGGCGTCCAGGGGTTCTCCAGTGTCGTATACGTCTTGTATCCGGTCTCATACCAAAACGAGACTCATCAGAAAAGCACACGAAACGCCATTGTTCTTCTGCCCAATTTCTGTGTTCAAGAGCCCATTGATATCGAATCCTACGATTGTGCATTGCTATAGGTGGTACCCGTAGCGGTCTTCGGGAATGAAGGTTCACTTCATGCAAGCGGTTTCTGACTGTTTGGTCGCTAATTAAGTTCCCTGAAGAGTGATGAAGCCTCACGGCTAACATCATGGCGGTTATTGTTGGAGCTCTTCGAGTTAAGATTTGAATGTATCGGTCTTGTCTCCGTGTGGTGCAGCGATACCGTCCTCCATGGCGCTCAGCCACGGTACCAGTGCTTCGGTAACGTGTCCAAAGTCGACTGATAACACTCTGACTTGTATTCAGAGCTAAAGCTAAAGCCACAGTACGTTGCCGGGAACCAGCTTCTATCATTCCCACGGCTCTGAGCATTTCTTCCCTGCTTAAATGACGTCGCCGCTCCATAATAACGTTGGTTTTAATCAGTAGTAGGGAAACAGTAGCACTAATAATGTCTTCAATGCGTTGTATGTTTTTATAGGGAAAATATTGACAGCTGATTTTCATCTTTTACTCGAATTTGATTCACAGTTCCTGATTCAAATTATGAAATGCACCAAAAAGGATCCATATAAATTTATAAAATCATAAATTTATTACAAAGCCACATCTCAATCTCAAGAAATCCGCATAAAAATGCTTGATCCCTAGACACTTTTGATGTGTGAATTTTTGTAATCACCTTTTAAAACCCTTTATTTTGAGATCCCACTCGATAGGTATTGAGAAAAAAAAATTATTGAAGCCATAAAATGGCGCCAAAAATCCGCCATTTTGTTTTTTTTTATTTTGATATGCCCAGTGTCACTCTCACAGTAAATACATAACCCTCCTTCTAGCGCAGTCGGGTAAATAGTAGATTGTTATACAAGGGTCGAAAGGAATCTATTCCCATACGAGGTATTTAGACTATAGTCCGAGTAGGAATTGATGACTTTCACCCGTGTTAAACACTCTACTTTTCATTTCGAATATAAGGAAAGTAAAAAATAGTGGTCTTTCTAAAATATTTATTGATAATAATAACATGAATAATAGGTACCTATTTAAAATTAATTGTAATATTAGAACAATTTGTGTGCTATTTTAAATATGGAACACACCGCGTCACTGCCGCGGGCCGTCCCGCTTGATAGGTATTTTTTTCACACTGGCTGTTTATACACTCACAAGACCGCAACATTTTTCTTAATTATGTAAAAATTTCGTAGCTGACTACTTAACCAATTTAGTTCTATTTTTAAATTCATTCCCGACCTAGAGAGGGAAGCAATTACTATGAGTCTTTCCCGCCTTAAGGTGGGAAGCAACGTCTTCCACTCGCTATTCGGATCAAACAAATACTATGTACTTTCCGAGTATGAGAAATGAAAAAGCTTTGCTTACTGTAAGTACCGTGTGATATATCAAATGAAAGGGTTTGTCGTGAGGGTCACAAACATATTTTTTAATAACTAAAAAAAAAATATTTATTATTCTATTAAATAGAAACAATATATCTGAAACCACAGCCTAAAATAAAAAAAAAACTACAAAATATAGTTCTGTGATTATTCTAGATTCCAAGAGATCCTATCAGACGTCTGGTCTTCAAATAATATAGCAAATCTCTCATTCTATACTGCGTACATACTTACATTTGGTCACAGTCAAAATATGTTCGGGACCTTATATTCAATTTAAAGTTGCTATTTTTAAATGTTATGCTTAAAACACTTGTTATAAGAAGTCGGTTAAAAATAAGATATTTGGCATTTTAAATCTCAATAGTAAGAAATGCTCAAGATGTTATTCCCCATAAGAAAACAGTAGGACTTTTCTTTTCTGGCTGGCACTTTAATTTTTGAGTAGGTACCTTATGAATGATGGGTTTATGAAAAACAAACTTATTTTTGCAGTGAATCAAATTAATGATGATGTACATTGTGCATGCGTGAATATTCAACCCTAACGGAACCTTTCATTGTGCGTGGTCCGACATAAACATGGAAAGTTTTTTTTAAATTTCGTTGGGAAACTACCACAAAAACAAACAATTACTATTACTCAAGTAAACTAATAGAAACAAAAACTACCAAGCTCATAAAACTAACAACACATATTAAAATGTAAAGTGATTGCGGAATACGCAATTTATACTATTAATTTATCATCATTCCCAAACTTCTGCTCAGCCTACCTAAAAAATGTATACTGGGCATTCTGTAGCAAACTATTAGAAAAGTATCAAAAATAAATACTTAATTGTAAAATAAATAAAAATAATTTTATACGACGAGCGCATTCGAAGAAAAATTCAAATATAGAAACAATTCGGCGCGAAATTCAATAAATGACTATGGTCTAATAACACTCGAGGACCTTAGTCCTCGAGTGTTATTGACTCAGTTCAATTGAATGTCCAAAAAACTATTAAAATTACATTAGAAAAGCATAAATCATTATTATAAACAATGCTTATTGTATTTAATGCTTAAAATAATTTTATTTTAATTTCTGAGTATCGATTTCCGATATTCGACATATTAATTACCCGAGTCAATCGAAATTAAAAAAAAAAATCGTTTTGCATAATCGCTTTCGTACATCATTACGATAAAAAAAACAATCATGGACGGCGATTTTGAACACAAATTGAGTAGTGGTAATGAATAATACGTGTTATTCGACCTGTGTTTCAATATTACGTTAAGATTTGGGCATTTTCGTGTTGTTAATAACATTTACAATAATATTTGTCACATTTTAAATCTTATCTACTTGTGTGTGTGTGATATTTGTGAAAAGTAAAAATGTAAACACGCACTATTGGCGCGAAACTTCGACATTAGATATCAAAATACTTCATTACCACTACTTATTTTAACTTGAACAATGGATGAATTCGTCAAATAATTAAATTATGTATTATTTACTGCCCCTGTGGTGGAGTTTGGATGTTCGAAATCCCCAATTTTTATGTTTTTTAGCCTCGACCACCACTGTCAACAAAATGGCGATTATCGCATTTACAGACTTGAATTTTATAAAGGTAAGGTAATAAGCTTGAGCGCTAAATATGAAATATTTAATGGCGTTAACATATGAGTTTTTTATCCAACTCTCTTAATTAACGCACATTCATAGGATTTGATGCGTAGCTTAATAAATATTTACATAATCAATGTAGGGTGTCGTATGTCGTAATTCTTGGGTCCTAAAGGGGTCATTACCGAGCCGGCGGAGGTTTGTGTGTTCGGGTCCTAAAGGGGGCGCTACCGAACTATACGGTTAAGCGAACTAAGCTTTTAGCAACGAAAACATTAATCTCCCACTCACTCGCTTATGTAGGTACCTACCCTGCCCCGAGCCCCGAGCAGAATCCTACCTACAAAACAGAATCCAGTCCTAACGCACACAAACATACATAACTCGTACGCGCGCTGTATTATAGTAAACACTCACACAGACGCAAGGTACAGCTGATCTCGCCCGATCACTTCGAGACGGGTAGCGAAATAGCGTTGTGCGGCGTTGCCACTCCGTGCACCAGACGTTGCCGCTTCGAACACCACACAACTCAAGTAAATATTCGAAATTCGAACTTGGATGGCATTGCGAATTGGATAACGTGCAAACTGGTGTAAGTATGTATATGTGTATATTAAGTAGGTATTCAATAACGGTTCTCTGCCAATTAAATGGGCCGAAACTGGTTTTAATTTCGGGCGTTTGTTAATTGGACGGTAAAGAGAAAAAACATCGGACGTGAATGCGTTTTAATGAGGTTTTTTTATACACGGGTTGCAGTACTTGCAGTATCTCTTGTAAGTTTGGGAAAAGATTCGGTACTTTCAGCGCATAAAATTCAAGATCATTAAATTGTGATCAGAAATTGTATGGCAAGCCAACTGCACGGACCACCTCGACTGGTTATTTTTTAACTTTTGGATGCCTCGTCTCCAAAAGTAACTAGCTGATTATAGAGACTAGTAGAATACATTACCTATGTACACCATAAAAATTTACAGTTACAGATATAAATGAAGAAAATTTACAAGGTGTGACACAATAGGCGGTCTTATCGCTAAAAGCGATCTTTTTAAGACGACCTTTGGATGGATTAAGGGAGAAGAGAAATGAATGCAGGTAGTCTGTGGTTACCATGTTTCTTGCTGAATCTCCAATTGACAACGTTTTAGAATAGACTGCCAACAGTGCCAACAGTTGAAACTGTTAGGATCATCCTCCCGTTTGTTTGATTTTGAGGCGCTTGACCATTCTCAGCGATCATGTTTGAGCTTTCAGAGTAGAAATAGAAACGTTACCTTCTGCCAATGCTTTTGGTGCATCGGTTTCTGTTTGGAGATCCTTTTTACAAGCTGTTTACACGGCATCTAATGCAGCTATGATTTAAGAATAAACGATTGTGTCATGCAAGTAAAAAACTCCTTCGTTATCTAATTTCTATATTATGGACATTCTAGAAATCTAGATGCTACGACGACGAATGTAAAAGGGACTACCGTAACATTAATTCTTGGTTAGCTATAAAATTCCTCTGCTCCAAACGACCTTAGCCATGGTGACTAATAAGTTTAGAAAGTGCGCAGAACTTGTCAAGGCTGTTGTCAATTTAGTTTTAACAATAACAATATGGTCACGTGGTTGTAACCAGCTGCCGCTAATCGTGACTTTGAGCTTGTTAAATAGTTATGAACAAAATATTTGTACCTACTCATACCTTTACACTACTAACCAACCTTGTTCGTTCATTAAGGTCGGAACTAATAAGACTGGAATGATTGAAACTTTTGACTGTGCGTCAATTTGAGCTAAAAATATTGTCTATGTGGGTTTCCTCTTCCACAAACTCGAATCTCACATGCACGACCATGATGCTTCTCCTATGCTGTGAAATCATGGGGGAAAAGAGCGACCCAATTGTAACTATAATTCAAAGTAATACATTAGGTATATGTATATATAGGTTCGTTAATAAATCAAAGTAATATATTATAACAGTTACACTAATATCATCATCTTCCTGCACTTGTCCCATGTTACTTGGTGTCGACGCAATACATTTTCTTCTTCGATTCTCCCCTGTCAACCGTCACGTTATTATTCATTTATATTCTTTTATAATCATTCCTCACAATCTTTTCTTTGGTCATTCACTCCATAGATATAGCAAGATACACGACAGTTTACGTAAACTAGAAAAACAAATATATTCCTACCTCTATATACTTATAACAACGTTACCATTACTTGGCATCGTCCTCATTCTTTCGTGTCCCTGCCTGGAAAACGCAAGAATGACTGATGAATTCTTCGCAATATCCAAGGCGAGCCTAAGCTTATGGGAACTAGTCATGCACATATTCGCTATCGAAGCCATCGCACGAATAGTCCCTTCATCCATGAACTCCATGATATGGCAAGTTTACACCTAATATGATCACACATACATACATAAGCATGCCTACCCCCTTTGGAAGAAGGCGCAAGTTTATGTATTTATGTGTGAGTGTCTCGAATCCTTCATGAAGACCGTATTGATTTTGAATGTTCGTTGAGTTGTGTGAAACTTGGGTGGGTCTTACCTTCTAGCTACGAAAATAGAAAGGACAAGATCAACAAGGCCTTAAAACTACTTCAGCTAATATCTAGTCGTGGAAACAAATGCAACGCAATTGGAGAGAACTAAATAAAACGTCTAGGAGGATGTCTAAGCTATCTAGATTCCAATTATGTCTAGAGATGCATTTAGAAATTAAAAATACTTAGAACGATTGAAGAAATGTAGTGCTAGTGCCAGTCTGAAATAATAAAAGTGGACTGAAATAAAAGTGCTCCTTTACAATCGACTTGAGCATTCGAGAAAATACTATTCGTACGAGTATAGCCTACTTTCTCGTACTCGTAACTGTTGTATTTTGACTTACTCTATTTTCTTTCAACCGCAAAGATATTTCTTCTAAACATGAAATGGAAGCTGGAGCGTGTGATAGTATTCGCACATCGCAGTCGGGCAAGCCTGAAGCCGGGCTGGCCGACAAAACAAAGTTCGAGCCAGCCGATAAACGTGGCGCGGCATCGATCGGCGACGTTGCCGCTTTGCCAGCGCTGCGCGTTGCCGCTCCGCGCGCCTATTATTATTTATTATGTTACGCGCGGCCGCTGCACGGCTTGCGTCACTCGTGCATTGCCCGGACTCGAGTGTTTTATGCCAGTGTCTTCAGAAAAGAGGATGATGGAGAACTTGTACATGTAGAACTTGGAGGGATAGTCCCTACAGATAATCCTAGACATGTCTCAGTCTACGGCGACCTAGATCTGTCAGAAACAAAAGTATAAATACAAGACTAAGTAGTCTAGTCGTCCTAGAAAAACCAAAACTTTATTGTTTCGACCAGCAGAATTTCAAATGAACGTGTCCATTTGCGCTAGATATTTTTTTAGTAGTCAACAACGATGAAAACATTCTAATGTAACTTTCACTTTTGTCAACGAAAATTATTGTGAACGATTTGAAACTTGGTTTGTTTTCAATCAAGGCTACTATTATTTGCGAAAATAATTATAATCTCGTGTAGTCTGCCTTCATCTTTGGCTTAGTGATCCTCAGTGTGTTTGGGCTCTCTCTAACCTCGATCCATCGCTTCGGTTGGGATTTGGGAAGTATAAATTAGCGACAATTAGAGAACCAATTTTCTGCGATGTAAGTGTATCATTGCATTCGCCTGATCATTGATCTATAATGAATGAGTGATCTCTTTTAAAATTGTCTAAATTATTAATCATGGAGTGGGTCATGATTTCAAGTAATTTTGAGCCAGTAAAACATTCGACCGAAGTATCCAATGTAATCATGAGTGCAGGAAATACTCTGTTCTAGAATTTATCAGAAATTCTTCGCTATCATTGTATGAACAAGATGCCAAATGAATTGGGATTCCATTCGCGAATCATATTGTCGAGGTAAAACAAGTTTTACAAGTCGAACACAAGAAATAATAATAGCGCCAGTTGGCAACAAAAGACCTCATTCAATACAATATTACCTGCGTTGAAAAAAGGGAACATTTGTGTGTAAGAATACACCCCAATGGGTCTGTAAGACTGGAACTGGATACAATGAAGGCAAATCTCGTAAAAAATTATATAGGTTTGACGATTTCTTGCTTCAAAATCTCAATTTTCAACATCTCTTAAAACTTATCGCACTTACATCATATTTTTTTTCGGAATTCGACAGTCTGTCTTTGTTAAAAGAGACAAACACGGCAATTTGGTGTGACCTTGCATACCTCCCTCGCTTAGTCTTCGTCCATTAATCTCTATTCGGTAGCAGTCGGCGTAGATACATTTTTAACAGATATAAACGATTGATCTTGTTATTTTAGGTCTAAAACATCCAACACTTTTTTTCTAAAACTTATAATATTTCATTTAAAAACCGGGCTATTGTATTTGTATTGTTAGTAGCACCTTTTCGGTACAGAACTCTAATGAAACGTAAACAGCACTGGAGTTTTAGATTATAGAACATGCTAGAAGGTTATTGTATTACAAATGATCTCAACGCTTGGTTTGTAATTAATAATACATCACAGTTACATCACTGGCGCTGGTCTATCAATCAGGATGTCGACATAATGGCGAGTGTTGTTCTTTAATGTTAATTATATCAGAGAAATTAGAAGCAGATATTTTCTCGTCTGGTATCTAATCGGGATTGACATAATGACCTAAGCCAGGGCAGCAAGAATTTAATCTAAGATCAAAATATGGAAGAGTCGAACCAAATTCGACATGTTTTTTTTTACTTCATCGTTGGTTTTCATTTTGTTTATGATAAAAACTACAGAGCTAAAGTATTGTGGTCAGACAAAAAACACTGGTAATCAAAACACATCAGTAGGTATAAACCGCTATATCGACTTCAAATTTGCATGATCAATAAAACTCCAGCGGTGCCAAAAAAAGTTAGCGATGAAAACCATGAAACAAATAACGATCCTATTATATTTGAAGCAGACGAAGTTGCTCGAATTTGTGGTGGACTGGAGAGCCTGGCTAATTTCGAGCTTTCCGAACCCTAGTTGCTACTTAGTGATGCCAATCACTTGGTGCTTGTTATTTTCGAACAAATACTAATCATTTTATATATTCCTACAACACTTCTTCGGGATTCATTCAATCTTATTCGTTTTAATAGGTACAAAATACAGCCAAAGAAAATGATCAAGTAATATATTTGCTTACCGACAGTTGCTTCCAAAATTATTCAGTTCACATATTATTATGGTTTAAAATTTAACTTCAGACTTAGAACGAATCACCTGCTTTGAATTCTTGAACATAATAGACTTGACACGACAATCAAAATATTATTCCAAATACATATATGCAAAGTTGGCCTTGTTTGCAAGTGTATTTCTGTTGGTATGAAAATATTTTTATTTTGTGGGGATATTGCAAAACATGTGGTGATGGTACGACATGCATATTGTTTCCAATAATGGCAATACGTGGCAATACTGTCAAGGAGTTTATTTTCATGTAACGATTTTACCACATTACCTGATTAGGGATAAACAAAACCATTACAAGGATAATCTGTAATAGGTTGCAATTAAGAATTTGAAAGGGTACCATACTCATTTCCTAGCAGAAAGGATTAGATTAATGGATGCATTATCGCGTTTATCTGCAAAATAACATTGTGTTGTAGCTTGTAGCTTGTAGCGTGATCCCTAATCCGACATTAGGACTGCTGGTAACTGTAAAGTCTTCACCTGTTTGCAACGTTTTATTACTGGGCTTTCAAACCGGATGTTCCACGCCCGGTGAGCATAAAAAAGTCTAGGGCGATCTCCGAACAAAAAATACATCCTACTTATTACGCAGCTGCGCTGAACACCCTGCTCTTAGCCTGCCCGTTGTGTGGCAAACAAAGCGCTAAGTGGTAGGTACTGTCGTGTCCTCGGAGGGTGACGGACGCCTAGCCCAGCGTGCTATAAACATTATAGATTTTCTGCCTCGCCCGAGATCTAGTCCAGGCACACCCAGTTTCTTGTACCTGTACTCGTACCTCGCTTGCGGCTGCGTACAAATCCGTGAACGGGTTTGTGCAGCTCGATTCTTGCTAGAATTTCTGTGTGAACCTATTTCTTTACTTGTTAACTTACATCTAAGAAATGTAAATATGTACCAGCTGTTATTTCATTTGCCAGAGCATGCAATTTGCCGGCCGGTTAGGTATAGCGAAAAAAATCCAAGAATTATTTATTAACTTTTTAAAACACCTGCGCAATCTTGTAATTGCTGAACCCGTTAAAGCACGTACGGTGTAATCAGCTGTGCCGTGCAATGTTTCACGGGGAAAAGGCTTTATTATAAGCAACCTTATTGATTGAGCACTCTCACGCGAGACTGACATCAAGTTTTATGTGACTCATGGGCTATATAGGGTTCCTTGCCTCTGCTATAAAGGCGAGGCCGTAATGTGCCGCCATGATGTAAAGGCCTCCGCGTTATTTGGGCTAGAGTAATGTATGTTTATGCCACGACCTTTTTTTATAAACAAAGCAGCCATAGACACTCTCGCGTGTGTTTACTGTATCTATTTTCCAGTGTTGCGCATATGGGGTGCCTAGCTTTGAATGTAGGTACTGATTTCTGTGCTAAAACGAGTTAGTAGAGCAATTCACTAGCAGCTCTTAACCTGATTAGTAATTAGTTAGAGTTCAAACTAGCTCTCTGTCCTATAGAACATGTTTCTGGTTTGTAAACAAATATAAATCCCTGAGTACTTTTGTAATTATCTTCTAAACTGCTTCGTCATTTGTGTCTAGAGGTTTATTTTCAACTCTCATTCATTAAACGTTAATAAGGCCCTAATGTCTCTGATTCGTGGTAGGACACGTTTTCACATAAACTATTTTAATTACAGAAGAATTTTTGGCATGCAGCAGTGGTGAAGGGAGAAATAAAGTTACAGGCTTTGGGTGTATGATAAAAAATCAAAGCTGATGTTATACAATCAAAACATCAGCCTTTTTTTGACTTTGCCAAAGCTCCTTAGTTCAACATTCCTATGTCAAATACATCTTCCATCTTATGTACGAGATAGTCTATTTGTTTAAACTTCTGTAGGTATTAGTTCCTACTTTGTCAATAACAACGCAAAAGCAATACCAAAAAAACGTGTTTACGTGTCTGAAAAAATTTGGCAATAGGCGTTGTCGATGATTTCATCATAGGTACCTAAAACTCTTCGATCAACAAAATGCTATTCCGTGTAATGAGAAAGTTATACGACTTAGCAGCAGACAAGAGTAGATTTTACTTATATTCTAATATGTATTATTTTGAAAATCTTACACCTATCCATATTCTACTTCAGAAAAACCTTCGATAAAATCGGGTGTACGTATATTTATTTGTGAAGAAATAACAAACAGTTTCATTTTGAGTTGTCGCATTTCGCCTCCATGATAACCCGTTGGCTGCACGTTCGATGTCAACCAAACACGTGCTTCAGTACGCTCAATGATATACGCAGTAGGTATAATGTATGTGGTTGTCGGAAGGGTCAGCCGCCCCGCGCTGCGCCGCTCCCCCGCGTTCTATCGATCGCGCCACGTTGCCGCCCCGCTACTTTCCCCGCGACGTTGCCAGCTCGCGGTTACTATTTAGACAGATTATTGTAACAAGACTGACTGGTGTATCATTACTTGTTGCCTGTTGCCGGCGCTCCTCGCTGTAATCCTACGTTAGAACTGGGCTTGGCATCCCTTAGATGTTTACCATGTTCAAATTAGCTATACTTTGTAAGCTAGCCTCCATCTTGGCCTTTTTGCTCGTCTGAGTTTAAAATACATTCCTCCTAGTCTCGGGCGTTTTCGTATTATTTTATTTAATTACATTTAGGAATCTGTTTAGCTTTTCAGCGATAAAACGATTAACGGGCAACGTTATTTCACTTGCTCCAAATATTTAGGTATCGTCAGTGCTCTATTTATAAATTCTGATGTTTATAAACTCGTTTCATTCATCTTTATACTTTCGTATTGGACTGCAGTGTACTTACCTAAACATTTGGTGTGCCGTGTGTGTATCTATTCACACGCTTTTATTTTATCATTTCAACTTGCCTGAGTTGTTCTCCTAAGGCACTTTTTACTTTCATATTTGAAATATCTAACTAGATATATTAGGTACTAGCTTCTGCCCGCGACTTCGCTTCTTTCGCGTGAAATTTCTTGTTTCCCCGACCCACCCCGTCGCAACGCATCACCTACCCGCGCTATCACTTCGTTTTCGCCTAGCGTTCTTTCTGACTTTTTTCTTTTTACTCGGTTCCTAAAGTTCATAGCATGATGTTAAATAGCCTATAGCCTTCCTCAAGAATTGGGCTATCAAATGCAAAAATATTTTATGCAACTCCGACTGGTAGTTCCAGAGATTACCCCCTACATACAAGCAAATTTTATCTCTTTATAATATTAAGTAACTATAGATCATTAATAGATTCGAATATTACGTCATTTTTAGAACATAATTGTGCACCATTGTCACCTAAATATTAATTTCAGAGCAATATAGTAATTGAATTAGATGAATTATAGAATGATGAACTAATAATGATGATGATGGATTGATTGCAGAGTTGAATAAAAGAAGATAAACACATGCTGCACCAAATAAATTGAGATAAGGGAAGGATTCAGGGTTAGGAGATGATGATGATGATGTCAATGACGACGTATATTATTATTGTAAGGGTATATTGACCCACTACTGGGTATACCTTTGTTCTCTCTTTCCCCTTCTATCTGTTTATAGAGCTACTAAGAAGTAAAGACCAGACCTTTATAAAGTACCACAATTTCTGTCAATTAATACAACAATATTTGCAAATATGAACGTTTATTTATTATAAAAAATGGAATGATGAAAGCAGCAGAACATCAGTTAGGAGAAATCACCTGTCGATGGGTCCAGTTTTATATAGTTCCGTTTACCGTTAGACGACCTTAAACCCTTGATTAAACATAGCACTTCACTCCTAAATTCTAGTTTTTGGTCCATATTAAACTCCCTAACTGCAGGTAATAAAGATTCGAAGAAAGACCGGTCTTCATCCTCAGCTGGAGTATTAAAACTGACTGTAGCGTCCGGGAATGGCGTATCTACATATTCTATGTCAGTTTCCTGTTTCGTGGATCTTTTTCTTTTTAAATTCTCTATAGTGGATGGAGAATCTTCCGGGTCACTGCCCCAGATGCTCGAGTCATTTAACAAATCGAATTTTCTCGTTCTAACACCTATTTTTTTCAGCTTAGGATCTTCTTCCTCGCTCTGGTCATCGTTATCGCATTCCACGTCGCTTCCCGACTGGCTGTTCTTATTATTGTACAAGTCAGTAAGAAAGGACAAATGTTTCGCGTACACATAACCCTTTTTGCCATATTTCCTTTTACGATGACGCACGAATGAGTCCCTTATATTTCTCCATTTTCCGTGCAGTTTACGATCTGGAATGTGGAATATTCATATTTTATATTCATTTTAATATTTCATGTTAGTAGATCTCTTTCTCTTTTATCTTATGATAAAATATGTTAGTAGACGTAGATATTTATGGTTTCTTTTTTGTTTAAATCTGTCGTCACACATATTATTATAACATAACATTCGCTTGGTTTTACTTATAATTATTCTATTGATTATTATAGTCTCTTTATAAATAAAATATTAGTATATAAGAATATTTAACATCGTCACAGCACAGCAGTTGAATGAACCATTCTTGCCAAGGCATGAAAAAAGGAATGACTTCGTAACGTCGAGAAGACTCGGCTACAAATCGACACCTCCAACGTAAGTTATCGTAACTATCAATATCGAATGCAGAAAAGGAACCCAGAAAACGCCAAATGTCATTTCAATAAACCCAAACGAGGATTGTTTTTGCTATACTAATTTGATCCAATTGATTTGCCTACTGAAAAAAGGCAAATACTAACTTTATTCTGTAGTAGTGGGGTATAGCCCACTACTACTTAGTTAAGTTAGTATTTTGATTTTAATAAAGTAAGAGCTACCGCTCTTTATTAAAGTGAAAATTACCCATGTGGCTATGTACTTGCATGTGTGCTCTACGGAAAATCCCCAAACTCCCAGAATCAGCGTTGTGCACGTGATCTGCATCTTTTAATCCCTACCAGGATTGGCTACCAGGTTGATGGTATGCACACGACGACACATCAAGCTATATATTTTCCAGAAATCAACCTATACTGGAAATGTATAGCTTGAAATGTGCGTACAAGACATCGGCCTACGTGGACTTACTGAATAGTTGATTAAACCCTTATTAAAATAGGTACTACAACGAGAATTGAATTTTATGAAGTTAATTGATTTGCACAAGTCAAGAGTCTGACTCATGTACTAGATTTTATTAAAATTGTAACGCACTTTCTATAATAAAATTATCGTACACTCATTAAAGTTACAAACGCTGTAGGCACATAATATTCTAAGTACGCATTTAAGTATTTTCCTTATTGTGAGCACCGAGAAATAACCTAAAGTGAATGGATGCGTTGAAGTTACATTGCACGGCGAAAGGCAATCGCTTCGGAGCGACCACGAACGCGATCGGTCGGCCGACTAGTTGCCCAACCGTGAGTCGCGACCTCTGCTTTCAAGGTGACGCATTTCACAGGTAGGTAGGTAGGTACAACTTTGGATCACGCACGTTGTTTTTATGTAAATAAAGTATCGAGATTGCCTATTCACCACTAGACCTTTCTGAATATTGACGCCACTGAGCTATACCGACTGTAGATGATTCTTAAAACGTGTTTATACTTAGGAACTTTTTCGTTCGTCAATATTCAATGACGAATAAACACTTTTGTTTTTTTGCTAATTCTAAACTTCTAGAAAACTTTTTTCTAGACTTAAACCTACATAATGTGTCCGCATCTTATCTAGCTACCTACTTGTTATTTGTTACACTTCTTGAAGAGCTGATAAATGTATTTATTCTATCTGATTTGTATGCGTATTGTATTCGTGGAAAGTGTCGTCATACTTACAAACATCGATTTTTTCCTTATCGGGAATTTCTTCAAAATCAGATATAAATACCCGAGCTATTTCCGCCCACGCGTTCTGCTTCTTACTCTTGAATCGGTGGTCTTCACTGTTTATGTCCCAAATTTCTGGATACTTCTTCACTTCACTTATAAACGATTCAACGTCAAGACAGTATGAGCTCATGATTGGCACTTGGGAAAAAGCCGCGATTTTACTGCGACAAAAAAACACGGCAGCCGGTACGGACGTTCGACGCGGAATGACGCAGCGGGGTCGCAGCGGCCCGCCGCCACGCCGCACCTCAGCTGCGTTTCGTGCACGATCTGGCAACGTCGCACGCTCGCACGCCGATCCGCCGGTCGTCCTCAGTTTTTGTTTTAATTTATTGTAATTTATTTGTTTACCGTATTGTCTAGCTAGTAGTAATCTGAATGACGTGGTTAATTTAAGTCATTATTATTACATGATATAATCAAGTGAATCAATTAGCTTGCAAAGGTTTATTTTTATCTCCGTGATTGTAATTCCTCGTGTGTCAGTCTTATTATCTACGGTCATATTGGTAGTACTTAATGTTATGTACAGTTATTCCACTGTCAATGCCGCCGCTGTGGATATATGCTCTATTACGTACATAAAGGTACGATACAAGCCGGCAACCAACGTAAGAAACATCAAAGGAAATACCTACCTATGTAAGGACCGGGTCATGTCCAATTGCTATTTTTAGAAATATTACATAACTACCTACGTATCTCGTGTCTTGTGATCTTGCCTAGGTCAGTTTAAATTTTATTATGTTCATAACGATATGATGACGGTGGTTACTTTTTAACTTTACCGTAGTAAGTACCTATCTTGTTTTCAATGGGTTTACCGAATTCGTCCAAGGTTTATACATACAATCTGGATATTATAAATCTTTAAGACAGTACAAAGAATTTACTTCCTATTATTGCCAGTATTGCCACATAACACGCAATATGTCTAGGCTACTAGTTATATCTTTACAAAAACAAGGAAAAATCACAGATTTTTTTAAAAATCAACTTAAGCAGGACACTTATGGTAATTAAACAAGACTTAGACCAGGTGTGGCTTGATGATGATGTCCTTTAGAAAGGAGGAAAAATACATATGTATATCGTGCCACTTTATCTTTGATTTTTAAAACCACAATTTTCCGAAATGTTATTTCAACCAACAAAAAACTGTCGACCTCTATCTTCAGCCGCTTTTGAGCAGCGTAGGTACCTCGGGGATCTATTTTAGGACCAATGTAAAGACCGGACACAATGATCCGGTTTTCGAACTCTCCTTGTCCTAATTTTATGAATTTATAATAACAGTAGCCTTGCTTGATAAAGCATACGTGCCTAGCATAAGTTCGTTCTTTAACTAGATACACCTTTGCTCAGTGGGTGGTCTTATTTAATTGAATAACTCCGAGATACGTAAAATATTACCTATTCCATTCATTTAACACTGCGATTTAGTATTTATGGGTGTCACATAAGGTTTAAGAGTTGCAATGCTAATTAATATTCTTGTTTTTTTCCTCTAACTGATTCGAAATATTACACTTATGGTTTAAAGTTAAACAGTTATGCGCAGTATTAATTGCGTTAGTCATGTAAATAAAGGTGTGTTTCCATATATGTGTCAAAGTTGTAATAAATCTATTATCAGGCACCTATTGTTAGCAGTACACCGAGTAGTGAACCAAAAAACAGGGACAAACGTACTTCGGTACTTATGCATTTACTAAAACATGATGAAAGGGATAGGTACCTACCTAATTCTATGATTGTAGAATTTTACATACTAAGTACTTTGACTTAATTATGGATCGTTCTGGTTAATTGCTTAAAAGAACAAGCTGGAAAATGAATGAATTTGACCAGCAGTTGAATAGAGATGTAACAAATATGTATTCGAAAAATGACCAACTTCAGCTACGCTAGTTGTCTCGAATTGTTGACAGCACAAGATCAGTGCTTCCAGTCTCTTCCTCACTAGAAGCGGTGCAAAAGATGCTTCTGCAGCCGCATTAACCGCGGTTATAGCGTTGGGGAAATGAGAATACCCCAGTAATGTATAAGCCAAAGCGCACAACTCCAAGAATTATTGCAAAACTTTAGAATAATCGCACAACTTTACAATTTAGGGCGCCAACTTCCTACGAACTGTGTTCCAAACGCGAAGTTTTGCATTTCGCCAAAAGATATGGCGGAAGCCAGAAAAACTGGCCGCGTTTTCATAACTTTTTCTCGCTTATAGTGCCAACTTCGCTTTGTTCGAGGATTTCCTAGGACTTTTTTTATGGTTCTGTTTGTTTTTTTCTGGTTCGCTTTGAATTGAACTGTGTAAGCTATTTACTTAAGTATCTAATAATATGAACTGATAACATCCTATTGTATTACTAATGCTAAGTTGACCTTCAATAGCCATTGTTTAAAAAAAATGCAAAATAAACTAACGTATGTTATTTTTGTTACAGGTATAAACCCATGAAATGGTCGTCAATCGTGTGTAACATTGAGGTAAAATAATACAGCGTTATTTGATAAATCCGATAACATTTATTAAGTAGGTAAACAGGAAACAAGGATATGAAAACGTTATTATAATAATTATTATATGCAGGTTCTAATATAACTGAGGAAAATAACCATGTTTAAGTACCTATATAATATTGTCGTTTTCGTGACTAATGTTTTTTCACACAAAAACAACGTTAGGAAACAACAAAAAATAGGTAATACTTTTGGAAGTAATGTCGGATAATCTGGAAGCAGACTATTTCAAAACCGCTTAACGAAAACGAGATATTCCCATTAAGGTGAATGGGTAGTTGTAGCCCGCGAAATTAAATTTTTCTTACGTTTTTTGCAATTTTCAGGTCAGTGTCAGGTTGTATCTTGATCAAAATATGATTCGCGACAATAACAGGTACGTATTTACAGAATTATAATAATTAGAATCATTAATACATCTTTCTAAGTTAGATTTCTACCGTTAAGAACAAATCTCGTATGGAAAAGTGTTGGTGGTAGAAATCTAACTTAAACAGATGTATTAATGATTCTGATGATTATAATTCTGTGAATACGTACCTGTTATAGTCGCGAATCAAATTTTCATCAAGATACAACCTGACACTGACCTGAAAATTGCAAAAAACGTAAGAAAAATTGAATTTCGCGGGCTACAACTACCCATTCGCCTTAATATATTATTCATTTATCTAGACTATTACTATAACTAGACTAGAACATAAAATATCCTTAACTTATTCCTTCAATAACTTAAATAAAAAATAGGTACTCATACTAACATAAATAATATAATTAAGTTATTAATTATCAAATTCTGACTGCAACTTTTGGTAACTTGAAATCGTTACAAAATAATAAAAGTATTAAAAACATCAACATCTTACAAACTAAAATGGATGGACAATCCCATACCTGAAAATACCACAGACACTGCAGTCAAAGACAAGATAAGATCTAGACTTTTTATACCGCCAGTAGTAAACCATAGCAAAACAACATTTTTTTTTTATTTGACCCATTGCCAAAAACGGGTCCGTTTATAAATATTAGCGTAACTAATAACAAAACAAAGCAACACTCGTAAACTCTCTGTTTTTGCCAACAGACTTGGATATTGTCCATATATCAGATATTTATATATATATTTATTTTGAACTTGGCGAACTGTTATGGGAATAAGTAATGTAGTACTTTGTATAACATATAGTCGTATGGACCTATATTTTCTTGCACATAATGTAAAGCAATGACAACATTTTTCATTGAATATTTGGAACAAACAACTACTAAGAACAGTTATTCCATCTGTGTCCAAACAATCAATGGAAATCTGTTAAGACCTGAACTTTTTTCTATGAAAGCCGTCACAAGTCAAAAAACCCAACGTATTTTTAATACTAGAAGACCTTTCTCATCTCCCTAAGACGAACCTCAAAAATACCAACAAAAGTATACTTTTACAAACTTAAACGAAAAACAATTATTTATGACAAGAGCACCAACAAAACTGTTTGGATGAATCCGAAGCCTATTCTGTACTGTCGTGCCTTTGCCGCTTGATGTCAATGAAGTTTTTATCCCCTGAAGTTCCTGGCCTGGTGTTGTTATAATGACAGGAGACCGCTTCCTGCATGACGTTGGCTATCTGGGCTCTCACCCACATCTTTATATTGATCGGTAGCTGCCTCATTTCAGGAAGAAAGGATAATAGGAATAGTCTATCGCTGTCTGTTTCACTCTCAGCCATTTCGACGGGAAACATGGGCATTTCGAGCTCCTCTGGAGGCTGGTGACTCATTTCACTGGACTCCCGTTTCCTCTTTTTCCTTTTAACCTTCTTCACTTTGACGACAGGCTCGATGTGGATTTCTTCTTCTGGGTTCGGCTCCGCTAAGATGTCTTCCTCCAGCTCCCTGATGACAAGACAAATATAATTACTACAAAGTTCCATGTTCCTTTGTTGAAAAATGTAATCAAATGTTAGCGTCTAAAGGCGTTAAATGTCTAAGGGCGATTTTGATATTTTTTTTCTTAAATCTTTTGCCTTCTCTATTTTGCACTTGTAGTTTGGCAGTTGTACGACAGTGACAGGAAAATTGCTTAACCCAGTACGTTCACTGCTTATCAAACTACTTAAAATTTAAAATTTGCGTTAATGAAGAATGAACCAACTTTTTATTCGGAAGAAAGTCAACATACTCTTCCTCGCTGAGACTGCCCTCGAACCCTCCGAGGAAGCTCATCCTTTTGAAGTAGCGGTACACCCGCCTGTTGATCCTGACACCAGAGCGGCGCGCGCGCAATTCCCGGTTGTACGCGTCCCTCAACGACCGCCATTTTCTTTGCAACTGTAAAACTTTGTTTAAGAAAATTGTGGGAATTAGGATCTAGGAAACTTTAAAATTCTTATAGTACCTACCTACTTTTCTTATTCTAAGCTAACATCTAATAGGTTTCTTTTTCATAGAGCCAAGACGCCCTGCGACTCTGCGATTGAACGTGTCGTCGTAATTTTGCGCGTTTACTCGCGCAAGATCATTTTGTCTTGTATGGAAGTGCGCGTTCAAAATGTTTGGTTGCAGTGTGCCTTGACACTCGTTTCTCTCAGTATATTAAAACCAGTCCCAGAGCCTCGAAAGTCTAGTGGTCGCACTCGAAAATGCGACAGCGTAGCGTGGGGTTCTTCGTTCGAGCCTCGGGATAGTCGAGTGTTATTATTGGATTTATACATTAGGATTTTCTCTGTAACTCAGCCAAAAGCGAGCCCTGGGATTTAAACCAAAGAGTTGCTGTTGTCAGTCATGCTAGCTGACATGAAGGTCATATCACCAGTTACCAAGCCTAAATGACCATGTACTGAAAAGCTAAAAAAACCTACGCATCATTAAATCAAAGTGCCGTCTATAACTAGAAATTTCCGCCATCATCTGGCCGTAATGAACATTGTGATTCATACTAAATGGCGTAACATACTGCGTTCATAATATTAACGAACTTCACCCGTTTCGCACACGCGTCACGGCATGCAAATTACATGTGTTTGTTGTAGGCACCCATTAATATAATGTACCTACGCCAGACTATTTTAATGCGGTCAAATACCTGAACAACGTAATGTTAAACAATTTCTTTATGACAGTAATTAAGTGGAATAATAATTAATAATGATAGATGAATGTTAAATATGCACATGAAATACCTACTGTACGCAAAATAGAAAGTTGTGTGTCATACGAGAGGAGCGCGAATGATCTTCTTTTATTTATTATAACTATTCATTGTTATTTATTATAGTGATAAACTCGTAATTGCGTTTAATTCTCACGAAACAGAAGTAACATGATAATACGAATTGTTATTACGATTTACGTTACACTATTTCCTTATTGAGGTTTGTTATTAAATCGTAAAAACAATGTAACAAGGGCAAAAGGGCGGGAAACGGATAATGGAATGCGGTTATCAGTCATCGCGCAGCCGCGCTGCATGCGAAACATGGAACGACTGACTTGTACCAAACTTCAATGTTGTCGTCGTGTATTTCGGATTTTAAACGACTTGTTTATGTTTATAAACCTAACGTTAGCTTAGCGTTAGCTACATTACGCGTTCCTTCTACTAACGTCAAATTAAACACAAGCTAGTAAATCGAATTAAAAAAACGATTAGAAAATACGAAAATAGTGTGTGAGTCATTTCGCATTTTCAGTCTTGACATTGACGTAACAGAGGTTAGGGTCGTGTATTTTCCAATACTAACCTCTGTCATACGCTGTCGCCTTGTTGAAGTGTTCCCAACCATGGTAAATAACCGATCCTATTTCCTTCCATAGCGCCAACTTCTCCTCGCGGTCGGCAGGATGGTCAGCTTTGTATAACCCGGGTCGTTTTTTGACTTCATCTATCAATTGAACAGGATTAAAGATTGACATTTTGACAAATCACTTCAATCGTCTGTATAAAGGCGTAGTTACGATTGCGACGAAAAAAACGCGCCACCTCCGCAGCGGGGCGCGATGCGACTGACGCATTATCGCGCGTTTGTGCGCACGCTCGACTCTCGTGATTGGCCGCGTTGCGACTCCGCTGACAGAATGCCCGCCCACTGCGACTGGCGTGTCGCCGTGTCGTAAACTTTGTCGAATCGATTCATTTTAACACGATAAGAACCTATGTTATTTTCGTTTATAGTTATTGATAAATTATATTATTGTTTCATACCTTGCACGACAGATGTCCGTGAAAAATAAATAAATGCTCGCATCTGATACTTAATAAACAATGAAACTCCATTATTTAATTACTAGGAAATATTAAAGCCAAACCTTTATTTTAACTATTTTCGATGAAAACCAATGCTTGACTCGGTGGATTATTTTCCACTTCAAGACTACAAGTCTTGATGAATACACAATAGGTACACCTATTTTTTCTGATAGAAAATATAGGTAGAAAACCAATAATTTTCTGACCGATAAAATTCCAACTAACTCTACCCACCCACCTGCCTTAAACCTGCAGCCTAATTGCGGAACGCCAAATCGTCAAATGATTCTGATCAGTTGGCTTCATTTCTATCACAATTGGCTTCATTTTACGATTTTCGAATTGCGAAACTCTAGTTTATTATGAAACCAATTATGAACGTTAAGGCCCTGCGCAGAAACTAGAGTTTCGCAATTCGAAAATCGTAAAATGAAGCCAATTGTGATAGAAATGAAGCCAACTGATCAGAATCATTTGACGATTTGGCGTTCCGCAATTAGGCTGCTGGTATGTGAGCTATTCATAAGCCCATGTTGCAGGTATTTATAAAAACATTTAAAATAACCCTTTGTGGCTCGGCACGACTCACGAAGCAACCGCAACGCGTCTTGTGAACTCTTGTGTTTGCAGCCAGCCAGCGCAGCGTGCGGCCGGGTCGTGCGACGTTGCCAAATCGTGCACGCACGGTCCGCGGACCGCATTTCTGTTTTTTATTTTTTTTAATTTGATGCACTTTTCATGTTTTCACGCTAAACCTTCGACGCGCTAAATATTAGGTCCTTACATATGAAATTGGCGTTTTTCGTACTGGCCACTTTAATCACGAATTTCTCCTCTTTGGTAAGGAATTCCAAATTCAAATTTGTACAGCTATTTACTCATGTATTTGTGCTTCGATGACCGTCATTCATTTGTTTTTTTTCTTCTGTTTTTTCTGTTTGCGTCACTCATTTTACAAAATGGAAAATTTAAAATATCGCATTATTTACGAGTACGAGTTCCGCCGTGGCACTAGTGCTGCGGAAACGACTCGAAGGGTGAATGATGTGTATGGCGGTCATGTTGCAAAAGAAAACACAGTTCGTTTTTGGTTCCAACGTTTTCGTTCTGGAAATTTCGACCTGCAGAACAAGCCCCGTGGACGGCCTGAGACCCAAGTTGATAATGGAGAATTGAAGGCTATTGTGGAAGCGGACCCATCGCAAACCACGTCCGAGTTAGCTGCAGGCTTCGATGTTAGTGATAAAACTGTTTTAATTCACTTGAAGCAAATTGGGAAGATTAAAAAGCTTGAAAGGTGGGTACCTCACGAATTGACTGAAGCAAACCGGCAAACGCGCGTCGACTGCTGCGTTACATTACTTGAATTGGAATGTCTTAGACATCCTCCGTACTCCCCGGACCTTGCTCCAACAGATTACCATTTTTTTCGCAATTTGGATAACTTTTTGCAAGGGAAAAAATTCAACTCCGATGGGGCAGTCCAAATCGCCTTCAAAGATTTTATTGATTCCCGTCCGACTGGTTTTTTTAGTAAAGGGATCAATGAACTACCTATAAGATGGCAAAAGTGCATTGAAAACAATGGTTCATACTTTGATTAATTAAATATATTATATTAAAAAATATTCGACTTTTTGTTCCTTCCATACAAAACGCCAATTTCATATGTAAGGACCTAATATTACACAAAGGATGTTGTTTTTTGGAACTTATAAATATTTACTGCATAACTTTAATTGACGTGTAGATAAATTACGTTTTATCTGCAGAGCTATTTCGGTTGAGTAAACAGATGAGTTATTGCGCTTTGTTGTATTTTTTTACTAAGCTAAAATTTGACTGCGTAGGTAATTCTATAAAAGAAGAGTCGAGGGTTTTATCTGTCAAATAGGTTTATTTGATCAATAGTAGGTATGTACCATTAAGTACCAAAGTAAAGTGGAGAGATCTGAAGACATTTAGCGCTGAATTCTATAATCCACGTTCAGTTAGCCTAGCCGTCGAACCGGAACACTTCTCACCTACAAACAAGTATCGATTCGGCCGACTCTTAATTGCCGCGCGAACGGACAAGCTGCAGACATTCCTTGTTTCTATTCTTATAAATATGTTTCTCTTTTAAACCATGAAAGAGTAAGGCAGAAATAGAATTTACATGTTGTAACGTTACCATTATTCTGGGAATTGCCACGAAATGTGTTATTTCTTTCCTTTCATATCACATTCATGAGCTTTGAACGATAGTTGAGAGTCTATTAGGAACCTATAATGGAGTTTAAGATCATTAAGCGGCTTTTTAGAGCAGTGTTGGCCCCATAGAAATGTAAAAAAATGGTTGGCCCAATGGTAACGCCCGCGACTTACAAGTTGCAAGTCGTAGGTTCGAAGAAATCTGGAATCTACCAACCCGCACTGGGCCCGCGTGTTGAATTACGGCCCACTCCTTCTAACAGAGAAGAAGTGTATGTCCCAGCAGTGGGAACATTATTGGCTGATTATGTTGTATGAATGTTGCTGAAGCGGCTTTTTTGCATATTCCTTTTGTCCAATCTCACACTTGTCTGCTCCTCAACTGTAGGTAGGGTTCCCAACCCTCCCGGATTGCCCGGGAGACTCCGGTAATAATGGTTAACCTCCCGATCTCCCGGTTTACAATAATTTCTCCGGTTTTAAAAGATTATGTGCATCCGTCCCTCGCACGTCGCTCCTCGTCATGTTTGTTCTTTCCATTCCTGTCTCTAATGTTTCTTGCGAGCGCGTAGTCAGCATGATGGAACAAGTATGGACTCATGGAGCATGGAAAGAAACCGAATGAACATTTCTTTAGAGTTACAAATTTTAATACTTACAAACTTCAATTTTTCTTGTAAAAACTTTTATGATTTTGTAGTAAGAAAACGTCAAATATTAGATGCTGCTCGAAAGCAAAGTAAATATAAATTAATAAATAATTGAGATTTACTTTCAACACCCACTCGATTTTTTCATGTAAATCGTTTATGATTGTGTGGAAAAATCCGTCAATTATTAGATGCTGCTCGAAAGCAAAGTAAATATGTATAAATTTAAAAACTAAAAAATGATTGAGCTCGTTTTTTTTAAATTCTCCCGGGTTGGTCCTTTCAAGAGTTGGCAACCCTAACTGTAGGTCCCAATTTCGTCAAAGCGTATTACTAAGTACTGTTGGCTGCAGCATCAACTTTAATTACCCAGTCTTAGTTTGAGGTTCTCCGACCTCAGACTTAAAACAAAGTTAGTTTTACTAAGCTCTGTTTCACGACTTTGATGTTTTGGGCTACATAAATGCAGACCATGTACCAGAAACTTCTATACTTACATGTAAAGATATGTTTCTACGTGTACTTCTTTGAGGTGCATGAACGCCATTGCGATTCTGAAAACTTCTGGCGCATCCTGGATATCTAGGCTTTGGAAACGAGGTTATATCTGTGGTTATATGACCAATTCTTCTCTAACGATGATCATACATCCAAAATCCTCTCATCTTAAGCCCACGGCCACACGAAATATCCATTTCAGGGTCATTGCAGTCACATACCACGTCCAGAAACCACTTAAACTGTCATTCTAGTTACTTCATCCTTTCATCACGATGATCATACAGCCAAAATTCACTTCTGAGGCCTTAGCTTCACTACAGGCCTTACGAAGCTGTTAGGGGTTATCATCACAGCTAAAGACGACATCCGTAATCAGTATTAATGTATGGTGCCAAGCCAATGTGTCTTTGAAAGATTTGAACGCCCGATATAATCAAATCAAAGCCTAGCTTGCAAAGAGGTGCGTCAAAATATTTACCATCACTACTAAGTAAATTTTTTTTTTTTTATCTAGCCTGCGCTGTCCCACTCCTGGGCAAAGGCCTCCCTCCACTCCTTTCATTTTTCGCGAGCCCGCGCGTCCTCCCTCCAGTTTTGACGGAACCTATCCAGCTCGTCCCGCCATCTCCTGCGTGGTCTGCCGCGACCCCGCCTCACTGTCTCAGGGCACCAATTCTGCGCTATTTGGGCCCACAGTTTGTCCGGTATGCGGCAGACATGTACATATAGTAAGTACATAGAGTACTATTAAGTATTCTGTGGTATAACGACTAGCATCACGATTACAAATTGATTTTTAAGTGCAAGTTTCCATATTAAATGAAATGATTACGATTCTAGACAATTATTTAGTGTTATATGAATGTTTATTTGATCGTTTTTGTTACTAGCAGATGCAGTAATAGGCGTTCATTGGTATGATTTGTGGTAACGTGAATCGCTAAAGTAATTTATAGTCACGGCCCGTCCTATTTAACTACATATTACTCAGCCATAAATTAGATATAATGCATGCATTAGGTAGGTCTGCAGTATTTTAGTACTTAGAGCAAATTGCACGTATGTACAACTACAGTTAAATAAGTATATGTTTTTGGCCTTTTTAATGACCCCATTTTTGTCAGTAGGTACTAGATAAAAAGTTTGGTTCATTGAGCAGAATGATTGATTAGCACAGACTGTTCAAAAGAATCTGCAAAAATATAATGAATGGCTCCCCTTTACTTGAACGTATTGAGCCCGAATTTATCAACGATACATGTGGCAGCGCTGCACCACGCGGCGTTGCCGTTCCGCGGCCCCGGTACCGCTATGCGACGTTGCCGCCTCGACCCACTTCCAAGGCGGCAACAGGCGCACTTTTTTCAATCGCCAAAATGTCGGAATTTATATTATAGCTTTAATTGCTTGCAATTTTTAGATATCAAAGCTCTGTTTGGTAAAGACTTCGATACTCGTGGCCTTTACTTTTCCTTTTGTTGTTTACCTACGTCGTGAGCGCAAGTAATTCAGATTGAAACGTTTTACCAGAATTGGGACTAGTTTCGCAGTTTATTACCCTTCTAAAATTGTTACCGGTATTTACTGCTGCATTTAATTTAACACTGGCTGGAGACGGTGCTACTGCTACATATACAAACATATCCAGTACTTTGTCGTAATAATTAGATACCTAAAACATTTCTCTATTCAATTTCTCATCACAATCTGTATTTCGGACACTTGGAAATGTTTATCTTTTTGGAAAGAATGAGCTAGCAGCCTGTATGATGAATTGATGACAAAAATAATATGAGCTGGGTTGAATTTCCACTCGAGCCATTTCTATTATTTTTGGGGTGTTCACCTACCGTATATTACTTATGGATTCAGCATTGATAATAGTAATGTGTTTCGGTAGTTTCCGTTTTGGTTCAGTTATAAACCTACTTGAACATGTACTTACATCATGTAGGTATATGAAATTATCCCGTCTGATTTATTATATTATTATATTTCTTCCAACAAAGTATATATATGTATAAACATCCAGCCATTCTTTTTTCGCAACAATAACCAATTGTAGTTTTATGTTCACCCTACCAAACTTCGCATTTTTGCTCAACATTTATAGGTAAGTACCTATCGAGCGTAATGTTGATCAGCACGGGATCCGCGAAAAATAAAAACATCTGCTTATTACCTTGTCCTTCTCCAGCGCCCTTGCGTAACACTATCCATCACAATCTGAATCATTTTGAAGGATATTGCTAATCCATTGCTTCATATGTTCGAAAAATTTGTCTGCTCCACAACGTAAATATCGCAATGAATGTTGTTGAACTGTTAAAATGAAAGCTACTGTTAGTGTGTTACCCCACAGGTCTCAGGCTCTCAAACTTCCGACCGACGACGGGGCAATTGCGTAACATATTATCAATAGGAATCGGCTTCATTTTGACAGTTCAACAACATACATTGCGTTATTTACGCGTGGAGCAGACAAATTTTTCGAACTTATGAAGCAATGGATTAGCAATTTGCTTCAAAATGATTCAGATTCCGATTGCTAGTGTGTTACGCAATTAGGCCCTAATTGCGTAACCACCCTAATTATTAGGGTGCGGCACAGTATTTAAGGCGTAAAAAGGTAGATACTAACAGAGTTACTTTAGCATTAATAATATTATTAGTGTCGATTATCAAAAGGGCTGCACTTATGTCATTATTCTTGCTATTTAATACACAAGCGTGCGTCACTATTGGTTAGGTACTCAAGTTGTTCTCGGGGTTTCTTATCTTGGTCCAACTTTCTTTGAAACAAGTCTGACGGGATATGGCAGCGGGTCGAAGCCTCGCAGCGGTAAGATACAACATCCCAGCTTCGCCCGTCATCGCCCCAGGCTCGCACCGCCTCCGTCTCACGTAGAAAGATTAATCTACATTTCAATTCGATCATTTGAGTGCCGACAAAAGTGACAGATTGGATTTTAAAACCGGAATTGAGATATATTGGTGGTGTGGTGGTGCCATTTTTTTTCTTGATCTCGAATCTGTTAAACTTTTACTTGAAGCTCTGCATTTGTAACTTTCGGCCAAATAACATTCAGCATATTAATGAAACTTTAAATTTTTTTCTAGTCTGCTAGTGACTTGGAATTTCTAATTTTCTATACTTAGTAGTTCTTGGGAAAGGATACTTTCCGTAAGCTTGTAATGAAAATTTCGTTTTTGGGCCAAAAAAAAATCAGCCAGTATCAATTGAGTGAATTTCAACAACTATGATGTTTACCTAATTTTGGTGGAAATTTTTGTTTTTGAATTTTTAATGAATATTAAGAAGTTGATATGCAAGAAATACGTATCGTTAACTGGATACGTATTTCTTGCATATCAACTTCTTATATTCATTAAAAATTCAAAAACAAAAATTTCCACCAAAATTAGGTAAACATCATAGTTGTTGAAATTCACTCAATTACACTAAACTTTTCAAATCTTCTTGGAATTTCTATAGTAGAGCAGTAACTTGGAATTTCCTATAGGAAGGATAATTTCCGTAAGCTTGTAATGAATACACCGATAGAATAACAAAAATTACTGAGGAAGCATAATTTGTCATAGGCTCATAGCTACACAGTTAGTAACAACAGCAACAGACTTTAAGTGCGTTTATCTAGAGTCTAGATATTTATTTTTAGAAATGAGTATATCGTCTAGATTCTAGACGATATACTCATTTCTAAAAAAAAATATTGTGAGTTTGATTTCTAAATACATATTAACTATTTAGTATCTTAGGGTCATGTAATCTTTTACTAACGATGATAATATGTAGGTGTGCCATATAATTATATCCATATAATATATATTTTTTATGTACTTTTGCGAAATCCTGTTAATTATCTGAAAGATTAGATGGCAATAAAGTACGTGTCTACTACGTACTTTTATTGCCTAGTTCTCACTAGTTCACCAACGTACTTACCATCGTCGGCTCCAACATAAAACGAGGAGATATTATCTGAAATTAATGTCTGCGCAAAATCACATAGTAAATTACATCGTGGAGCTAAATAAATTGCCTGGGGCAAAAAAACATCATGGCACAGTCATTAGGCAAATCTATATTGTTAAAAAAGTGCTAGATAAACAAGTTCATTACTAAATTACTCTTGTTAGTAGATAGGAAGAGTAAGAAATAGCCTGGCAGTCAAGCTAAGCAATTATTAACGACATTTTAGTTTACCCATCCTGTATCTTTTCTATTTTTCATGCATAACTCGTATCGGAAATATCGGAATCCCGGGAAATATGCTTAACCGACGCAAATGTGTAGTGTAACAACCGGATACATCAGTTCCTAGAACCCATATTATGCAGATGTTAACAAGCTCAAGGATTTCTTTAATTTCTGTTTGATCATTTGTACTTTGATTCATAATTTCACACTCCTCATTTTAATAGCGAGATAGCGATAAATTACATCTGAATTAACTTTTATTTTCGATCTCAAATCGAGAACTCGTAATTTATTTAGATCTTCAATCGAATCATCGGCATCGATTACTTTGCACACAACATTAGCTAAATCTGTTCAAGAAGTTGATTTGAATGTTTCGTCTATAATTTCGTGTAGTGCCTGCAGACATCGCAGATTGCAACACTAGCAATATGCATGTGCATTTTATTGTGCATGTGTGCGATGTTTTTGTGTTAGCATCAGTTGCGGCTACAATGCACATCCGGTGCATTGTCGGTGCCACACAGATCTGCATCTTTATGCTCCCTCGCATATGCAAGCGTAGGACGGCCACTTGCCATGAAACGTTCGCTACATTATTTTTAGAATAGAACTTAGATTTCATGGACATTTGAAAAAGAACAAACAGCTTCATCCACAAATTCAGGAAAAGCTAAAGAACGAAACAATGAACCCATAACCAAAATACTTAAACTGTAGATTTGCCAAAGATTATATGCCAAGAGCATGGGAAGAGAACCCTTCCAGCTAAGTGTTTCTCGGGATGGGCAGAAATTCTTTTATTGTTTTTTCAATCAGACACATTATAATCCTATATTGCAGATAAACTGACTTGACCTCAAATGGAATAAGCATCCAAATCCACTCTTTTAAATTTAATTTTTTACTTTGTTGTATGCTAAAAGATGAGATGCTTAGATACCATCTCCATATATATAAAAGTCTAGCCAGGTGTAAATAAATTTCTAAAAGATGGAAGCATCCTCTTATGTCTGACCATTTTCCTATAATCTTGGTCGTGTGTCGTAGGTAGCACAGGTCAATGCGGTCGAGCGCCAGTCTGCTCATCAACGCCAGTAATTGGATTCGTGAACGTGCAGTAAATTGGATTACGTAAGTCCACAGGCTTTTAAAAAGCATTCAAGGACTTGTGCAGCTTCAGTTCTCAATGCTCTCTAAATAGAAAGTTGCTTTCTAAAAGATTATTGCAAAAAATGCTATGCTTTTACGAAAATAAAATCTTTTTTTTTTCTAGATTGTGTGGTCTGTCTGTGCCTATTATTGTTATATTATTATTTATATATCTCGGGGCCATGGGGTCCGGTCCTTTGGAAGGCGTACGAGGGGCCGAAGCCGGGGTGCGGGTTTCTGTATCTCTCTTAGTCTGGCTCCTAACCTGTTCCGGCAAAGTAAACTCTTCCGGCATAGGCCTAGAGTTCGGATCGCGCAAGCCCCACCACGACGTCTACGTAGAGATACGGTATTATTATTATTTTCTATTGATTATATTATTTTCCATGCACTCAACGTTATTATTAGCCATTACTTACTTATTTTAGAGTACGTTGTTCAATTAGCTTAAGTACTTGTTTATTTAATTAACTAAATGCAGAGAAACCACTTTACTTTTTCTGATGCACTCTGTTCATGATTAGAAATCCCCGCAATAGGTATTATAAGAATGACAAATGCGTTATTTTTTAACCGACTTCAAAAAAGGAGGTTCTGTTTTGCTATCTGATTCTATCAAAATTGAAGACGTCATTAATCAATTTTATGACTTTTGCTACGCCCAAAAATGTTATCTTTGAAGCGGCGAACATGTTTACTCGGCAAACGACATTGACCTTCACTGGCAAGAATGTCTGTCTGTCTACGTACCTACATGATATTATAGTTACTTTTATCTGAAGTTCTGAACAACCTGACAACTAGGATGAAGATACGATGCTAATTTAATTACCAAGGGACATGCAAATGGAATTAGTTCCGAGTTCTCGGTACTGGTTGTGAAATTCGCAATTTTGCGCTATATTCTGGGTAACGATCAAAGAAATCCAGTTTAAAATACGGTATCTCATAAATATTTTAAGTGAACGTGTGAATTGGCAGTCTGGAACTGCACCCTAATTGCCTAACACACTTCCACTCACAATCTGAATAATTTTGAAGGATATTGCTAATCCATTGCTTCATATGTTCGAAAAAATTGTCTGCTCAACAACGTAAATAACGCAATGAATGTGGTACTGTCAAATTTAAAGTGATTGCAACTATTAGTATATTACGCAATTATCCCGCTGGAGTAAGGGAGTGTGGAGGACGTCAGTTACAGAAAGGATTAAATGACAAAGAACAAGGAGAACGCGTTTACAATGAACTAGAAAAAGTTGGAACGTAAAAAAATCTTAATTATCTCGAACCTGCAAAAAAGAAAAACGTGTTTATGTTTTATCACAGTTAACCCAGAAATGCATTTCGCATCTAATTGAATGCGCAGAGCAGTAGATACATACATTAGCCAAGTTCTTGTTGAGAAAAGCAAACCACAGCATTGCGTAAAATGGGTTTGGCCTTTTGCTGCTTAGCTTATTCTGACTTCAATTTCATGTCAACCATTAACGGACTTCTAAGTGCTTGGTGGGCGAAAAAGTAATCACGCTAGACAAAATGCTTAAAAAAAATAAGCAATTACGTTTTTTGTGAATACCTAGGTACTCTACTAGTGGTTACGTACTTACATTATTTTTAGCGGAAACACATGTCATAAAAACGCAGGTACTTATGCTATTTGAAATCCAATCGGTTCAGGAAAACTGTAACATGCAATAACGCATGTCGAATAGTCGAAGCGTCGATCGAGGGAAATACATAACGTTGCATGTAAGATCTGAGTCATGCTGAGAACAATAGGTTTTAAAAAGGAATGACGATTTGTAATAACTTAATCAGTCGATAAACAAACAGGTTATAGATAATGCCGTCCATAGAAAAGTCTTATAGGTAGGTATACCAATAATGTGTTCTGAAATAACAAAAAAAAAAAAAAAATTAAGCAAAACAAAAAAAATCACGCTGTATTTTTTCATTTCGTTCCACGTTCTGCTTATTTTTTTTTCTCAATCGAAATTCATGATAGTTTCATGTTTGGTAGGTAAGCCCTATCTACCTAAGCATTTTGTTTACCCAGCCGAGCAGTTTTTTAAAACTAGTCTGAACTGCCAAAATCTGCACAGCGAGTGCCTACGTGACAATCGACAATGAGAATTCTGAGATTTTTTGAGAGGTCATGCTGCTATCATACTGACTAAACAGTTTAACTAGGTAGGTACTTGAGTTAGGCGAAGGCTTTGGTAACAGAAAACCAGAGAAAGCAAATAAAATGTGGCAACAGTTGCCCCCCTAACTTAACTTGAAATTAGTAAAAATTGCACTCTCACTAAATGATAACATCGATTACTCAACTATCAATAACTATAACCTTCAATTCCCTTGAAAATTGAAACAACAACTTCTATACAAATCGATGCTATCTCCGTTGAATGTTAACTGCTGAATCAGTGCGAGACGTTGCCGTTCTGCCGGCGCGCGTTGCCGCTCTGACGGATACGAGGCGCCACGTTGCCAGCTCGCACGGTGCGGGCGGGCGCCACGCGCCGTTGCCGTTCAGCGCGGTATAAACCGTAAAATACCATTCATTCAATTAGTGTGTAGAATAGCAACATCAAACTTTTAATGAATTCACAAAAGTTATATGCGGTTGTTAGAACGCGTTATGTTAATGTAATCAAGTGCGTTTTAGTTGTGCGTGTTATTTCGGAAAAAAAATGAAAAACAACTTTATCATGGGCATTCGTTCTACGGTTCAAGTGTATCGCCAAGTCCATGACAAATCATCGATAAGAGTAAACAGACATTTATTTAACAACACGCGATTGTGACGTGTCTCAGATCCGAATTAAATTACCTACTTGTTAAAGTACAAGAACTGTTGTTAACTTTCGCTTCTATCAAACTGTGATGACTGCAGTCACGTATAACACACACACCTCTGAAATTATGGTGATAAACCATTAAACTAGTGATTTTCATCATTTTAAATAGGTTGGTATCGTCTCCGACTGCCGCAGGCTTACCCCGTTGTCACAAGTCTCATAAGTGTGCACAGTGGGCACAGAATAAAATCAATAGGAGGCAGGAGCTATCTGGTAACTTAAAAAAAAAAAAGAGTTCGCAGCTCTCGTGTTGCTGGCTGATGGTGATTCAAGAATCGAGTTCAATCGTAGCGTTAATGGCCCGGAATTTCGTTGATTGCGCGATTTCCGTACCCTTTCGTCCCGTTTTATCGGCGTTCTAAATCCCTTCATCCTTACATAGGACGCTAGCTGCTCCAAACCCGTTTTTAGCTGGATTATTCCTATTTGTGTCAGCGGAAGGGTTTATGCCCATTCCAAAATCCATTCACCCAATCTCGGCGTTCCATATCGTCGCGAAATTATTTCACCCTCTACTGCATAAAAACTTTTGTTTCTAAGGATTTTATCAAGCCAAAACGGTTTTTTTTTTGACATAGTGACAGAACCATATTGTTCGAGTTTCCAAGAAGAATATCATGCCTTCAATGTTTTTACGGCGTCACGGCATACATATTTCATTACTTACGCTGATACACGACACAACTATGCGAGAGCGAGCATAAAATCTTAATAAAGCTGAAGTACCCACTGGTAGCAATTTATGACGCAAATCTAAATATCCCTTGCGTTGCCACGCTTGCGCTCGGGGTGAAATTTATTCACATATTGCGGTATTTTTGCGTTGATTCCAGGCTATTAGCCAAACTGACGACGACGTTGCAGGCTTGCAACACATGCTTAGAGTTATTACGTAATAAGCAGAGATTGCAGTTACTATTTTGGTCAACCGAATGAAGATAACTGACGATATCCCCCACGAAGAACTTCAAGAATTTAGTTTTGGACGGTGTCATGTCAAAGTACATACAAACTATAAGTAATCTGCAAATTGAAAATACTATAATTTTTCATCAAAATCGATTTCATTCTTTAAATATTGAGATGTTTAAGATAACGTAGAGCTCGATGGAGCTTTTAAGGCACAGGTTTTAAAATTTGAACCGAATCTGACCGAATTCGGGAAGAAAAATGATTTTTGGGAGTTGCCATACATATAGCTGTCCAATGAAGAAGAATATTATACCTATGTTTAACTAACATTATTATTATTATTAGCCGTTTATGTCCCACTGCTGGGCAAAGGCCTCCCTACTCTCTTTCCACCTCTCTCTGTCCAGAACTGCCGAGGACCAATCTACAAAGATTGATTGAGATTGCGGGATGAGCTGGACTCCTTTCATAAGAAAGGAGTCCAAATCACGCCATCTTCGTTTGGGCCAGCCGCGATGTAGTTGTTATTAAGCGGGACTGCGGGACCCACTAGGTCGTAAGTTTGGCCCATTGAACTAACATAGGAAACAAATATTTATTTATTATCACGAATCGCTAACGCTATGGATAAATGCTTTTTTCTATACATAATAATATACATACATATATGTACTTCTTTTACACACGTGCAAGGACTGCCAGTAATAGTATTACTATAAGTATAGGTAGGTATATAATAATGTTTATTTCAGTTACTGCGGCTCTGCCAGAATATATATATATAAAGATCAGTTCAGATCGAGTGTTGGCAGAGGCTCCATGTTTATAACAAATAACTGAAGCACTTATTCCTGGCACATATCCACCATGCGGCTTACTATGCCATGGTCTGTTACAATATTTCCGTTTCATTCATTTTTACCGAGTCTGCCTTTTTTAAATTGGCATTCTTTGCCAAAGGAAAGAAATGAAAGTATTCGTTCGGACCATAAAGCTTTTGCAACATACTTTTTTGCTCTTTTTTTATTTTTACTGGTTCTTTTCTGCTAGTACTTTTATTTTGCTTGTAGCTTATGCTGTGAGTGTGAATTCAAAATTCATTCGTTTCTAATAGCCATATTGGGTATGAATATATTAGTTTCACAATCGCATAATAATGTCTAACAAGAATTCTTCTTCGCAATTTGATCATATTATGGCAAGTTAATATTTTTGATTCATGAAAATACAGCATATATGTGCGAATTTCGCATGGCTTCGTGAAAGTCTATACTTACGTCTGTTGGTACTGCAGAAACCTGATCTGACGGCCGCGACTAGAATGACACGCAGCAAGTAAATAAGTAACATATAGACATGCAACTTACCTGTAGGCTACAAACTGTATAAGAGTGTAGTCATGATCATATTATCACCTAAGATTTTTCAGAAGAAAAAGACGTTTGGGCGAAACCCCATGCTAGGACCCCAAATTAATTGGAATAAGGGCAGAGGGACTATGATATTGACTTAAAAACTTTATTAGGATGAAAATATTAGGTCCTTACATATGAAATTGGCGTTTTTTGTACTGGCCACTTTAATCACGAATTTCTCCTCTTTGGTAAGGAATTCCAAATTCAAATTTGTACAGCTATTTACTCATGTATTTGTGCTTCGATGACCGTCATTCATTTGTTTTTTTTCTTCTGTTTTTTCTGTTTGCGTCACTCATTTTACAAAATGGAAAATTTAAAATATTGCATTATTTACGAGTACGAGTTCCGCCGTGGCACTAGTGCTGCGGAAACGACTCGAAGGGTGAATGATGTGTATGGCGGTCATGTTGCAAAAGAAAACACAGTTCGTTTTTGGTTCCAACGTTTTCGTTCTGGAAATTTCGACCTGCAGAACAAGCCCCGTGGACGGCCTGAGACCCAAGTTGATAATGGAGAATTGAAGGCTATTGTGGAAGCGGACCCATCGCAAACCACGTCCGAGTTAGCTGCAGGCTTCGATGTTAGTGATAAAACTGTTTTAATTCACTTGAAGCAAATTGGGAAGATTAAAAAGCTTGAAAGGTGGGTACCTCACGAATTGACTGAAGCAAACCGGCAAACGCGCGTCGACTGCTGCGTTACATTACTGAAATTGGAATGTCTTAGACATCCTCCGTACTCCCCGGACCTTGCTCCAACAGATTACCATTTTTTTCGCAATTTGGATAACTTTTTGCAAGGGAAAAAATTCAACTCCGATGGGGCAGTCCAAATCGCCTTCAAAGATTTTATTGATTCCCGTCCGACTGGTTTTTTTAGTAAAGGGATCAATGAACTACCTATAAGATGGCAAAAGTGCATTGAAAACAATGGTTCATACTTTGATTAATTAAATATATTATATTAAAAAATATTCGACTTTTTGTTCCTTCCATACAAAACGCCAATTTCATATGTAAGGACCTAATATTAGGCAACCTGCTACAATCTGTCAAACTTTAATAGATTTTCAACTGCTACATCATAAGGTTCAAGGTTGATTGGGATATTTTGACAGTTTCGGGTAGCTTGATGTGCTGGCGTCTGTAACTACGTAGGTACGGTATTAGACTGATATCTATATCTCTAAAGTAACTGCGTAGTTTCTGTGGATCAAGAACTTGTCCTTGCATTGCCACGCCTTCGAAGTGATAGTTGGTTATGAACTAACGAATTTAGCACATTAACAGCTGACATTTGAATACGACTAATAAATTACTTGGCTGAATATAGAAGAATAACGAATTAATTCCTTTGTAATTTTGTATCCTATTTTTAATTTTTGCCTGACAGCATTGTGTTTAATTGTGAGAATGTTAGACTTCGTTTGCACATACTCAAAGCAGTTGCTAAGCTCACTAAGCAGGTGATTTCTAATCATTTTATGTGGTCATTAATAGCTTTATATGCCTTAACGATCAGTGGGGACCAAACAAAGTAAGATATAAGAAGTACTTACTTCTAGTTTCGTCTGGGAAGGATGTAGTTATAAAATGTTGCCAATTATAATTCAGTACCTACAAAGGATCTTTAATTAGGTAGTTTTCATACAATGTCAACTAAATATTTTATGAGCAGTAGCAATGTGTCGTGCGAAAAACATTACGACGTAATTAATTATTTCATAAGTCAAACACAAGTGCAATGACGCGAGACTGATTATATTAGCAACACATTAGATCCGCCATAATTTATTACTAAAACATTGTTTTTATTTTGAGAGTGTGTGGCGTAACAAGTTAACAACTCTGACTAGCTCTCATCTGAATTGCAAATGGCCGCCGGCGTGGAGACGCGGCAACGTCGCGTCGCACGGGTGGGTTGTTGCGGAGCGGCAACGTTGTCTCGTGCGTATTTTTATCAAAGCAACAATCGCGAAGTTATCTGTTATCAAGAGGTATTGTGGTGTTCGTCTCGGTCGGTCGAGTTGTGGCCGCTCCTACCATATACATACTGTATAACAATATACATGTATATGATTCGTACCCCAATTATTCTTGGCACAGTTCAAGCTAAAATATCTTTAGTGGAAAATAACAACAAAGTGGCGGGACTGGGCTGACTCAGTTACATAAATGATAAAACGGATGTTATTAGATTTATGCGAATTTTACGACGTTTTGTTTAGAAAGTTCTTAGATGAATGTAGACCGTATTATCTTGTCTTCTAGATAAAATGAAGCAAAAATAAAATGCAATAAAAGAATCGACTTTTGTTTGAATTTGACAGGAGCGTTTTTATGATAATTTGTTTTTCTCCATTTTTCTCCACTGCATACAGGCAGTGTACCTAGGTATCCTAACTTTGGTCTTAATATTTTTTAATGACACATATTTTTGTTTTTAAAAAAAATCGACCTGGATAATATTAAAAATATTATTATTATTACTTATATAATTATGAGGTATTTTTCACACCCCTATTTCTAGCTCTCCATTCCATCAACAAATAGTGCTCATAAACATTGATTTCTACGTTCATACAAGATTGTCGACGAACTCGACCGGTTTAGAGCGAGACAGGCGAGGGGGGGGACAGGGCGCGGGGAGTACAGGGGTGCTAAATTAGATTTCTCCCGGGGTGCCGGGGTGCGCCTTCCCGGGACCTTGAGGCGACTCCGTGCCACAAAATCAGCTGTTCATGTACCCCGCTGAGTTTTACGTTATTGGTAAGTACTTACTTACTTTAAATATCCAAGTCGCACGTGTTGTAGGGATCGTGGGTTTCGTAGGTTTAGTTTTGACTTTGTTTGCCTAAAGAACTAAATTTTCAGTGAATAAGGGCTGATTTCACCAGTCAGATGTATCTTTTATCCGTGGAATAAAATTGTCGTCTGGCAGTTCTAGTATGGAAAAACTGTCCCATACCTGTTCAGTCATCTGATAGATAACTTTATTCGAAGAATAATTTTGAAATTTTGACAGTTGTTTCATACAAAAACTGTCAAACGTAAATTTTTTCTTCGAATAAAAATTATTTGGCGATGGAAAAATCAGCCCTAACTCGACTAAGTTGTGAGGCATATACATATGTAGGTTTGCATCTGGCCACTGGTAAAAAATAAACAACTCTTATATGTAGAGGCAGATGCAGATAATTAATATAAAGTGTACCTAAGTAGATAAAATTAGATATCTGCTTAGGCACTTATTACCTTTTTTTGCGTACTTAGTTACTTACATACTTATTGAATAAATCAATCACAAAATAGAAACCGGGTCTATTTTATTTAATGGGTACGTGGACGTCTCCACCATTTGTGAGCTCTTTACGAGGTCTCGGTACCGGGATGGGTAAATTAAACGAAGGTTTGTCATTAACTTGATAATAAAATTATTCATAGAAAACCGATCTACGTTTTTAATAAAATTTTATATATTTCCATTTTGTGTCATACGCTTTTCAGCTAATCTGAATACTACCGTATTTTCTCTATTCTTAATACAAATTAATGTTTGTCTCTTATTTGTGCCATCTACATATTTATAACGGACTCGCGGAGGTTGCATGCTACAACCATGTCATACCCCGTATACCCATCCACTGTACCTTCATATTTTAGTGCGTTAGGTACTTTCATAAAACATTAAAAGGAATGAATAAAAAGTCGCGGCCCACGATGGGTATAAAAGCCCTACCCTAAATCATAGGCTGGCAAAACTGGTTGCTGGCAACATTGGTTGCTAGGCAACGGTCGCCCTCAGAGGACGCGCCCTCCCTACGCAATTAATCGCGAACCCTCCCGGAATAGGGCCGACCTTGCTTGCCCTGCTGGTTTCATTTCGACCGTCATTTTTGTGCCACCAAAATGGTTGTGGATGAAGAATTTTTCTTCTAGGTATAACTTCATGGTTTAACGAGTCATTCCGCTTGTAAGTAGATACGTTAACCATATCATTAACTTTATTTTTTCTAATTTTTTGCGGTTCAAATTCTTTTGACAGCTCATTTAAAGGCTCCTGCAGACAGGCGCGACGCAACGCGACTGTAGCAGATCAATTTCCATGAAGTTTTCATAGAAATTGTTCTTAACAAAGAGCAATCGTTTTTCTTTCTTGAACAGCACCCTATGATTATGAAATTCTATGAGATACATATATGGTTCCCATTTAGAAGACTGCACTTAGTTATTTGATCAAAACTAACCTTTGAACTCTATTTAGATCTAAAACAAACCGTACATGTGAAGTATTGGAATGTGTCTGGTAGTTATCAAAACAACAGACAGACAACAAATCCTTCAGTCCAGCACTTAAAATCAAAACAGTTATTACGTCAGCGGTAGCAACTAGAATATTATTTATGGCCGATTCTTATAATTTACAGACTGTTGTTGGTTAAAATGAAGACTCTTGTATCCTTAGCAATAATGAAGCAAAGACTTCATAGCTTTGTATAGTAGACCCTCCCATATGGAAGTAGCTATCACAGGTCAAAATTAGCTTACGAATCTATATGCCCAGTTTGGCAATAAAAATGCTACCCTTGATAAGCAAAACGATTCGTTTATGTGTAAAAAAAAGGATCGAGCATTAGCTGTTGGTTTTTCACATTGAGAGATATTCTTAGTTTTACACCGTTAAACCCTAGTTTCTTTCCCTAAAATAACATGAATCGGTAAAGCATCTACAAACCAAGAAAATACGTTAATTATATTCTTGTGGTCCGTTACAGACCACAAGTCTAGTAACGGTGGTATAAAAGCCATAATACGGTGTTCGGTTGTGCATTGTCGCATAACAGTCACATAAAGCGATATAAACGAATTCAGTTATTTAGCTTTATATTAAAAAAAAAATGACATGGTAATATCATGTTCTAGAGCTGAATAGGTCCTATAAAACTATTGTGATTTGTTTTACAAGAGCTACTCAGTTTGCTAAATTTTAAACACAATCAAAACCTGAATACAACTTATTTTGCTTCGTAATATCTATTTCCGTAGAAGAGTATAAACTAAACTCACACCCAAATCAATTGCTTGCATAAATAAACTCACTCCGTACCGCATGCATATTTGCTGCAGTCAATATCCCAGATATTGAATAATGCAAATGTCCAGCATAATTGCAGATAGCTAGCAAGGAAAACGTCATTTACTGAGAGCGATGCCTTAAACAGGAAAAGTTTGTTTTGCATCGCATACGGATTCATGCACAAGTGTGTGTAGTGCGCACTTTCGTTTTGCGCGTGTGTGCGTTAGTGCGCAACGCCCTCATGCGCCCGCGCTCGCCAGACGCTCACGTTATCTCGCATTCCACAGATACTATACACCTACATTGTAGCCACCTACACATACATACGTAATTGTAACCCAAATAGATATAGCGAGTTCAATTCGACGTTTATTCGTGTTTGTCGTGGACTTGTCCTCAAGGGCATGCTTCTGAGTATCTCGGAGGCGGGGAGCACGTAGAAGATAGAAATGGTCATGCATTGCATGTTTTATCGTCTTCATCTCAACATTTTCTGGCCTATTGCCAGAGTCGGCTTTGCTGAGAGGAACTGCGCTTATTAGCAAGCACATGGCTACTTTGTTTTTGTGGCCATGATACAGCGAGATTCTGGTTTTAGTAACTCATAACAACTTGGAGATGTTAGATGTTCTTTAATGTAACGACATTATCTGTTAGTCATGCTCGGTACATCCACATGATAATACATTATAATTCAATATGGCCCCTCTAGTCTCGACCATGGAGGATCATGATCTAAATGTCCCATCGTGCATGTTTATTTAGAGTGAACCTGAAAGGCGAGATCTCTCCTTTTCAAATTCCTTTGGCCTGCGTTGAAATGATAAGCTAGCAATATACCTCGGAGGCGGTTTTCGATAATGAATGTTCTTGTTTACCGCTGGTTAACTTTATCGAAAGTGTAATAGGTTGAATTCATAAAAGAGGGAACTCTTATGATTTCGTCACGTCTGGCATCCGTCCGACAGCAACTTTCTATTTCTTTGTAATAGTGGTTTACCACGCTGACTTTCTGGGACTATTGCCACATCTTGTGTAAAAACTGTACCCACGTATACTTTATTCACCTAGATAAAATTCATTGCTAATATTAAATTCCTGGTTGCATCAGCTTCGTTGTTCGAAAACTCAGCTACATATGTCTATGTCCCAGAACTCTCTGACCAGACTCTCTTGTCTAAGGTGTGCGGTAGTTAAATTTAATCAGCGTATGACGTAAACCGATGTTTATTTACGATACATCGGTCTTGAGATTTTTCTGAATTTGTCAATACTCCAGTGGCGCAGGATTTCAGTAGCATTGGAGCGACTCTTGCTTTCTATTCCTTTGATATTGGACGAGACTCCAGTCATCGAGTGTCGTTCGGTCGTAAACATATGACGTCTAGCTAGATTTATGGCAAATGTCTGCAGTGTTTTCTTCTATTCTTACTAAGTTGTTCTATTCTTGTTGAATATCTCGCTTCTCTGTCTTAGTGAACCTATTACCGTTTCTGTGTAACTAAGATCTACAATGTAGATACGTTTTTATTGCTTAACTAATTTAGGCATAATTATGATTAGTTCGAAATTCTCAATTATTTGTACTTATATTTTGAAACCCCATGTTTCAGATTTGTTTAACCTTTTTACTCTATCTAACTACAACCATCTAAAGGTGTGGCACGTGGCGGTGTCTTAAATTATTTATGAAACTGTTTTTTCCATACTTACGATGAAGATCGGTCCAAAGTTCATGCCTGCTGCTATGAAACGAGAAAATACACACAAAAATACTTAAAATTCATCAGGAATATATATATTTAATTTATCTTTGGATTTATTCAGATAAAAAAAAGATACGAGTTCAGATTAGATTAACCATGTTGCTATGCAAAAAATATAATCACGAACCTACATATCTTATAGGATTACTATAACGCTACTGAACTTATAGGTAAATTTTACGCATAAAAATCTATGATTGTGTGTTGTTTGCCTTTGCACACGATCGGTAAGTTATTTCAATGAGTTGGGTACGAGCACTATTAAGTTCTTCGAACTTGATAAATCAATTGAAATCGATAAAAAACACGTAAGACTTAATTAGTAATGTGATTTTTTATATTTTCTAAGCACATTTTTACCAAGTGTATTTCTAGGTTATGTTTATTTATTTGCAGAAAAAAATATTTGTTATTGTATGTAAATATAAGCAGAGGTAGTTCTGGCAGAAGCAATAAGATAATATCGATTGAAAATTAGTATGTCACACGTGTTAGTCAAAAAATTGGTTGCATTGTTTATGTTTCCAAAACATCACTGTTTTTCACAATTCTGCCAATACTCATGAAATTATTTTGATTGTTTCAGGTACAAGTTAAATATTGCTGCTGTCACTGATATTTTTTTGGAAAGGTACCGTTTTTTCACTCGAGTATTTGGACCAATATTTGCGAGAAATTATAATATGCAATGACACGTTGCTAACACATGTAACTCACAAATTTTATTATTATCTTCAATTTTCACCTTTTTTTTCGGCGTATTGAAACTTTATTTTTAGGTTATGGTTCAATATTTTTTATAATTTTTTACCTTAAATCTACAGCACTACTGTATTCGTAGCGATTACATCGATTTAATAAAATTATTTAGCTTCAAGAGGTCACTGGACACTCCGAACACATCCTCGAAAGCTTCAATCATCCTTTGTCTATGTTGTATCGAACACTTTCAACACGTTCGACATCCGCAGCACGACTGCCGCGAAATCCATTCAACAGGCCGACAGGATGTGGGCGGGGCGTGCGGGACGCGGCGTCATTGGGCGAACTCGCGACTCGCAGTGATGGCCGCCGTCGCATTCAACCAATGAGCGGCGTGCGAGCCGAACGCACGTCCGTCCGGCGAACGTGCGACGTTGCCAGCTTTTACCAGAAAAAAAATACCAGATTCGACCTTCTTAGGACCCCCGGTTTTTTTTTGTTTGGCCGCGTTATCATTCGGGAACGTGTACTGAGGTCCTTATCCGTTTGTGAGATGGTTCTGCGCAGGTGGATGTGTTGTGTTGTGTTATAGTTTATTATGGTGTGGTCCACGCAAACTGGCGAAGTGTTGATTGACATCGTAACGAGGTACTGTACATACATAATTCGTTATATTTTATTGTGTACATAAAACACGACTGAGTCATGTGACATTACAATTACCTCATTCACTAAACTGCGTGAGTATTATCACGGCTAGTGACTGTTTATCGCTTAATTCGATGTTTTGAATAAATAAAGTTAGTGATAAGTATCGTTTTGTCGGTGTAGCTACGTATCAAAGGTTATTGGTGTTTGTTTCACAATCTCTTTCGAGATGGGACATAGGAGTATACTCAAGTTGCATTCTTGCATCGTGGAGGTCGTTGACACCATCAGTGCACCTAGCATAGTGTTGTAACATGAACTCAGCCAACAACAACCATTATAGGGTCATAGCTACAATGCTACTGGCCACTAAGGAATGTTATCTCTGAATCTCCATTTTGTTTTCAGTGTCCAATGACACTGTACCAGGACTGAACGTACCTACCTTCAAGGTAGGTAGGTACTTACTTGCAATAGAAACATCTGCATCAAAGGTGGAACTCACCACATGCTTATAATAACATCCCTTCCTAATCCAATAATAGAAAGTTAGGAACGAGATCAAAGTTTGTTTGATCGTTTTGACAATACCTAGGTACCATTAGTTTTGTTGTATAGAATTAACTGTATGATAAAATATCACTCTGAAAGACGTTGTTCTACTCACTGCTGAGTAGGTATAGGCCTGCACCCTTTTGTGCCATGCTTCCCTGGTCTGTGTGAGCCTCATCCAAGTCTTCGCCGCGATCTTCTTCTCCACCTGCAATACCTATCTACTAATTGACATAGTTGCTACGACACGTTTTCAAGTACAAGATGGCCGACACAAACAAAGCATCACTTACAGCTGTTATAAGAGTTATAACTTTATAAGACTTCTAGTCTTAAAGTTGTTTTAGTTAACACACATAAAGGCTGATTTAGACAGGGTAAGTAAGTGACTCCAAACTCGATACAAGTCAGTGCTGACCCGATATTTACCTAGTGTAAATTGAATTTGAAGCCAGTGGAGTCAGTCAGTACTACTGACTCCAAATTCAATTTACACTAGTTAAATATCGGGTCAGCACTGACTTGTATCGAGTTTGGCGTCAGTTACTTACCCTGTCTAAATCAGCCTTAAAACATAACATCACGCCTTTATTCCCCGAAGGGTTAGGCAGAGCTTTAGTAATGGAATTAGTTACCATGCCACCGTAAAACATCAATAAAATATGTAATCTTGAGTAGCCTATTTGACTTTAACGTGACATTAAAACGACTAGAGGTCTTACATAGATTTCTGTTAAGGTAATTCAGCGGTGCTATTCTGTAAAAATCTCACCGTGATAACTTAGGGGAAGTGACTTTAAAGTTAGCTGTCATTCCACCTCATGCTAGGGATTGACACTATTGACAGCTCACTTTAAGCTCACTTCACTTACGTTTTCACTGTGAGATAAATTACAGAATAGGACTACTGTATCTTGAGCGAGTTGTTCAGATAAAAAGTTGACAGTTCGTCAATACGTCATCAGTATCATAGACTTTTTTCTGACTTCCTAAGTATAGTATACTAGCAGCCCAATATATTCAGTACCTACTAAGTACTTAATATCAATTATAGCACTTTTATTCATTCAGCTATTCAATATGCAACGCAGGTTGTGTAGCAAAAGTACAACATACGATTTCTCAAAATTAAATTTCTTAGAAGTATAATTTTACTGATCGTCAGAATGGCTGGGCCAAATGACATGTAATTAATTATTATTTGAATTTTATAGTTGAGATAATTCTATATCAATTTAGTTATCGAAGTATTTATTATAAAATAAAAGTTTATTTATTACCTAAAAGCATTGACTTAAAATATGGTTCACAATAGGTATGCACAATCGTAACTAACCTACTTATTGGAGCCTCGTTGTCAGCACTATTATTATTAACGCTGCGGCCATGTGCTGCTGCAAACATTTCATGAGAACGAGAGATATAGGTTACAGGATTACGTCATCATATTTTGTGGTCAATTTAATTAAATTACACAAGGAACTCATTATGTACTTAAACGTACCTAACGTGAGATGCCTTCTTCTGACGAGTGACCTCAAAGAGTATTGAAAGGCTGATACAAGACCTACTGGTCTATTCTGAAAGTGAGTGTGAAGTGAGCTGTTCCACCTGGTGCTAGGGATTGACACTACTGACAGCTCACTTCAAGCTCGTATCGCATCACCTAAGTTTTCACGATGAGATTGTTACAGAATAGGCCGGCAGATATTTTTGTGATTACAAAATCACAATCGTTCTATCAATTTCATTTTGATAGCTTAGTTAATGTTCATTAATAGCTAAACTTTCACTAAAGACTAATGAGACACAAATTACTTTTTCTATTGTTACCGATCTTTAGGATTGGTTTGACAGCCATCTTGTCGAATGTGGAGGATTTCGACTCGAGGACTGTTAGAAGTCTAGAATACTGTTCAAAGCAATTTCGTGGTCGTTACCTAACTAAGAAAAGGATTAGGTCCAGCTTAAGATTGTGATAGGCTGCGTTGATAGCTATATGGCACTATTCAATTAGGAAAGTTCTCTAAACTTTGCTAATTGAATGGTGCCATCTACTAGAGATGATCAGACTGAGATAGCAAGCACGATCTTATCGGGATTTAATTTACTGATTACATCTGATATCATAGGTTGATTAAAGTGATATTAGCCAAAACAATAGACGCTTCTTTTGCTTGCGACACAATAGCTTAGATCCAGACTATATACCAGCGGGGTAATTGCGTAACACACTATCAGTATGGCTTTCATTTTGACAGTTAACAACATTAATTGCGTTATTTACGTTGATAAACAGACATATTTTTCGAACATTATGAAGCAATGGATTAGCAATATCCTTCAAAATGACTCAAATTGAGCGGGTCATTCGATCATCAAGCTGCTATCATTATGCTTGATTAAACTCACTCAAATCGTATTCACGCCAAACAAACACGAACCTAATCACGTATTATACAAAGTATTTTGTAATCATTTACAATCTTTATCGAATTACCTACTGCTCGAACGTGCAATACAGCAGCTGATAACAAAGGTTTCCATTCCACTCTCAAACGCGTTATCAACGTATTTGGTCTTTTAATTAAAATATTGTTTCTTTCGATACAGTAAGGTGACCCTAGTTAATTCTACCTGTTTATAAAGTCTAGGCACTGAAGGTTATTTCGGACTGACCAGTCGACCGTCACTACTCACTCTGACACTATGCCCTTGGTTTGGTATATCGCGATAAACTAACCGAATTATATGCGCTTGCACGTCTGTGCTGACGGATTTAGCTTTAAATAAAGAACAGGTCTTCTATTTTGAATGTCGAACAGTCTTTGGAAGGAAAACATGACTAATACCTTCGTGGTTATAGGAAAACCATAACTTATATAAACCTGTCATGTTCATCTATGGAAATAAGCAGAGAATATTATTTATGTTGAAAATATTTGTACTTTAGTTTTCCCTATAAGCGGATACATGGCGGAATGGGTAAATGGTTCTACTAAACTACTTGGTTATTAATATCGAGATTTATTAATATAATTAACATTAGCATTGCTAGCGGTTTGCGTACTAAAACCAGGCAGCGGAGGCAATTTAGGGCATGTATATAATAAAATAATATGATTAATTCATTGTGTCTCTGTTTAAGTCTAGTATTGAAAGTAATCATTTGCAGCTAAGAATTTTGGGTGTATTGAAGGTCCTTTCAGTAATTTCTGCCAGCTGACTCATGAAATACAACAATTTAGTATTAGATACTGCTTTTTACAACGAACGTAGTGGATGGTTGCAAAACATTGGATTCAAAAAGTCAATGAATATATTATGTGAAAAAAAAAATGCGTTTATAATATTGGATATTATGGAGTCATTTTCACAATGGAAGAGGTCTGTATAAAAAAATCTTTTTCCAAATGGACTTACATTAAAAAATATCTGAGTCGACAATATTTTTTAACATGCACTTGTAACAGCAGGAGGCAGAAACTGCGTGATACTTTTACAACCCAACGGTCCCCAGGGAAATCTACTGGAAATGAAATTGAATTGACTGTGCATCTTTTTTCCTCGGTTGCATTTTACGGTCATACAGTGCTATTAGGGATATTCGGAGTTCACGCAACTGAATTTTGGACCAATAATATTTAAATTTTTTGCCATAGATACGATAAGAAGATTGTGTAAACACGGCGACACATCAAGCTACGTTTCCAGTTTTAGCTGACCTTGTATTGTATAGGTTTTTCATACAATCAGAAGTCAGCTTATACTGGTTATGTATAGCTTGATGTGTAGCCGAGCGTACAACATAAAAATGGCAGTAAACACTATCATGCTCTAATGAGCCTAATTGATATAAATAGAACGCAAATCTCGAGACTTATCAGTATCACACGTGAAACTAGTTTACTTGCCCTTACAAATACAAATATACTTAGCTACAGAGATAACCCCTTTCTAGTAAATATAGACTTAAGATACGTAGTACATAGTGCAGTTCGCTGATTAGCTCGTCTTCTAGGCATTAGTACATAGAGACTTAATACCACCCTCGCGGAACCGCGTACGTAGTAACTATGGGTGTAAGATAGCACTAGGTGTTGCTTGCAATTTCACTTGCATTCTATAGCAAACACCCAGATCAAAAGTATTCTGTTTTTTTTTAATACAGGTCGTAGCCTACCTGTGTGATGAATTTCATCCAAATCCGTTCAGCCGTTTAGGCGTGATTATGTAACAAACATACATACTTAATTCCTTACCAAGTTTATAATATAACCTTTCCCAGATTTGAGGACTAATAGGATAGCCACAGCCTAAAAAATATATATTATAAATGACCATTTGTTAAATATTCATAAAGCTGTATAATTAAAACACAGTTATTGCTTACTAATTGTAATAATTATAATAATGCCATACAAAGTCCAACCACGCGCCGCGGTGGCGCAGTGTCGATGACACATCGATCGACTTGCGAGGAGGTACTAATTCTAATCGTCTGTGTGACCTCATAATTATTACACCTTGGATAACCAATAGAGAACTATATCCTGGATGGATGAACTGAGAGCCCAGAAGGCCTTGAAAATACCATAATGCTTAATATAGCCACTGGTTATACTGGCTGCGCCTACATATTCATCGTATCTATGTTTTACATAATCAGCCTATAATGTTCCCACTGCTGGCCTCCTCTCAGTGAAAGGGATTGGGCCGTAATCCACCTCGCGGACCCAGTGCTGGTTGGTAGATGTCACATGTCTTCGAATTTTTGGTCCTAGGACATGCCGGTTTCCTGACGATGTTTTCCTAAACAATGACCGATGATTCGAAAAGTTATATTTCTCCAAAATGAACCAATCCTATGTCTCGTCTCTCTCCATGTACAAGCTGCCTCTCTGCTAAATCTCATCAAGCTATGTTCTGCAGTTTAGCTGTAAAGACGTACCAAACAGTCAAGCTCATATTCTCAATATAGTCATAGTGTGCTATAAAAGGTTCATCGAATTTCGTTCTGGTTCCAAGACTGTTACTAGGGGCTAAGGCTTGCTAGAAACCCTATCTATACTAATATTATAAAGAGGTAAAATTTGTAAGTTTGTATGTTTGTAAGTTTGTATGTAGGGGGTAATCTCTGGAACTACCAGTCGGATTTGAAAAATTCTTCTTGCATTTGATAGCCCAATTCTTGAGGACGGCTATAGGCTATATAACATCACGCTATGACCCTTAGGAGCCGAGCAAAACGAAAAAAAGTCAAAAAGAACGTTAAGTGATAGCGCGGGCGGGTGATGCGATACGACGGGGTGGCTCGGGGGAAACAAGAAGTTTCACGCGAACGAAGTCGCGGGCTGAAGCTAGTATTCTATAAATACTCAATATTACTGGAAAATAACGTGTTTTCAACTTTCGAGAGTTCCTCGTCTAATTTTAGAATCCAGATTCATTCATATATAGAACCTTTCCTTGTAGTTTCTTAGAAAAGGGGTGTACGTGCAACGTGAATCGTGGGAAATTACAAAATTATTGAGTTTTCAGAACTGTTACCGTAACGACTGATTTAATTGCTTTTTTTGTTGAGTCACTATCATGCATGAAGGTATTTATGTTCAATGTTAGTCATGGGCCTATCCCACAACCCACGTCTTTGACCAGGTGAATCATCAAGGCGCCTGGCTACTCGAGTATCTATTAAATGATGCTGCTGATCCTATAAATAAAGTCCTGGTACTCAGCCACATTTGACTTATTTGAAGAATTTGGAACACGAACGGCACCAATATTTAGAGAAAAGTTTTAATGAAGGAATGAAGACGTTATACGCATCGTTGTGTATTCCAGCCAAGAAATAGATTCCAGCCATCCAAAATTCCGTTGAGTCCGTTGTCAACTATTTCAATTCAAGACACTGTACCTGTAGCCTGTGTGTATGCTAAAGTAGACTAGGATTATGTATTTGTCATCTTCCAAGTACACAGCGTTCTTGTGTAGAATACACAGAACACATAGATAGACAGAAGATATGGATATAAAACTGTATAGACGTACAGTACATTCTGTGGGCATTTTGAGCGGTCTATTTCGAGGCAGAGTTAGCCAATCACAGTAGAAAACTGAGAGCAAATAAAATAGTTACAGGTATCGATACTATGTATGTTGTTGATGAATACGTCATCAATGAAAGTAAAACCAGCAGGATGCGCGTTGCGCGGCGTTTCTCAGAACTATGCGATTATTGACCGCCCGGCCCGCTTCCTGTAAACACCGACTATGCGTTGCTATGCAACCACTACCTACTGTCTGTAGTCTAGCTCGGATCTAGATATCAATATCACCGTAGTATGCCTACCTAGCTACGCAGATTGACTGACTACATGTCTGCTTCGTGGCATTCGTCGCGAGAATCAAAATATTTATAAAAGAAGTTATTGTTATGAAGAATAATCATAATGACGTGATGTTGGATTGGATCTCTGTTATGAAACCCCGAGCAGTGTTTCCACGTAGATTCTGTTTTTATACGAGCCGCACATTAATGTCAATCTGATAGTAAAGAGAGAAATACTGTGTTTTTCCACGCGCCGGTCTCACGAAAGAATGTTTTGATTGCGTTACTGAGTTACGTGTTGTTTCCTGCGAAAGTTGATTAGTTTGTAAAGTTATCGGCTGCTGATTGGTTGTGCTTGTAGACTGTCCAGTTTTATTGGTTTTGCTATCTTTAGATAAAAGCGTTCGATAGATAAAACAAAAACAGCGCCATAACGGTAATCAAATTCTGTTATACGACGAATAGGCATCTTAGTTTTAGACGTTATTTTCTTCTTTATCTCTATAATTGAAGACTAATAAAAAGGTTCTTAAAAACAACATAAAACCTCATCTCTATAGTGGGAATTAGGAACTACGGATGTTATTGAGAGAACTGAAACAGCTACACGCCACGTTTACACGACCTCAATACGACTGTATTCTGTAAGCATTTTCGCATGCATTTACATGAGACCGTTAACAACATGAAAACGGCACAAAAGCTGAGCTATTGACTTTTAAAACGGTCTGCTAGGGTTGCCAGTATCCGGCCTTCTATTGTTTTTGGGTATTTTATTAGAACATTCAACTCACCGAGTGAATACCTAACTACTGAGACCAACGGGGTAATTGCGTAACACACTATCAGTAGCAATGGGTATCATTTTGACAGTTCGACAACATTCATTGCGTTATTTACGTTGTTGCGCAGACAATTTTTTCGAACACTTGTGTAGCAATGGATTAGCATATTCTTCAAAATGATTCAGATTGAGATTGAGTGTGTTACGCAATATTAGGGTGCTTATCGTACGTGGTTTGGTTTCGCATTCACCTCAAAATTTGAGATTACACAATCATGTGCAATGTTTTTGCGGTTAATTCTTTCTTTAGTGAGTAAATACCAGAGATTGTAAAGTCGTAAAATCGTTTAATATGTTCCGAGAAACTTGTATTTAAAATGCTCAAAAAATTCCATGATTAATGTTGTTCTATTAAAATCTGCTTAGTAACCTGACAATTGGTTTTCAAGAGGCTCGACATACTGAAATATATTCAGTCCGATGTGAAACTGACTCTCAAATGTCTATACGAAGACATGTGATATCTACCAACCCGCACTGGGACCGCGTGGTGGATTACGGCCCACTCCCTCTCAAAGAGAGGAGGCCTGTATACCAGCAGTGGGGACATTATAGGCTGATTGTGATGCCAACTGATATTTGGTCAACCCTATACGGTTTCCTGTTTTTAGGTAACAAACAAACCAAAATGTAAAACTTCGAGTAACTGTCCACCGTGCTGTCCACGCTCACGACGGCGGTGCCGATTGCCAATTTCGGCAAGAAATACCAATTAAATGGAAGTTTACAATAAAAGTAAAGGAAACTGGTTTACTGAAAAAGGTGCAAAACTTATTTTTGTTACCAACGAGGTCGTGATATGGGCATAATTATTGTTGTTTACACATAGTAACGATGTTAAAACTAAGGTTAAAATGAAATGAACAAATATTAGAAATTAAAATTATATAAAAATATGTAGGTGTGTAATTTTTGAAGGTTTGTTTATTCGGTCTGTTCCTTGACAGTTAGTGTTCCCATGCTATTAATAATAATATAATAATAATCTGTCAATAAACAATACAATAATTAAGATCCATTCGTTGTTTAAGACCATGGTCCATTGCTAATTCATTTATACATTGTGCTGACATATTTTTTCAATTTTATTATGCCTCGGTATTCACCGGTTGAATCGAGGAACGTTTACAGTTAGGTTTCAATATTTGCGTCACTAGAATGACTAGCCACTGAAAAATGGCGGATGCTGTGGGATGAATCATTATAAAGTGCTTCATTTTTGCACGTGGGTTCTTTGTGGGGTATTTAATCATTTAAGACAATTGTGAAATTATAATCTATGTCATCTAAATCTGTTCCCCCGTCACATTGTTACTGATTTCTCACAATTCCATTAAAATAGTTATTGCAAACGGAGTAAAATTTTAGTGATCGTCAGGATGGCTGGGCCAAGTGACTTGTAATTATTATTATTCTATTTTCATATTTTACTATAATTAACGAAGTATTTATAAGACAAAAGATTATTTATTTCCGTAAATAATTGCCTTACAATATTAATTTAACACTGCGCCGACCGAGCGCAAGCCTGAATCTGGGATGAGCAATATTAGTTAATTTACATAGTAAAAATATTTAGTTCTAATTTTCCGCATTAAAACTCTATAATTAAACAGCAAGTATATACTTACCCCCTTATTCATAAAACTTATCAAACCTATTTTAGCTAAAATAGAGATAAAATAGTATTATGAATAAGGGGGTTAGGTACAACTATTTTAAAATGATCTCACGTTCTCAAGGACAGAATAAATTCTCAGAAATTATTTGATTAGTTGTAAACAAGACTAAGGATTAATATATTCCATTATATGCTAATTTGTGTTTCGTAATGTCTTTAATGGGCATTTAATTTAAATTAAATATAGAGTCAGGAGGTTCTTGTTCTAAATTACTTGACAATTGATCAATGCGGGTTAGTAATCTACTTTTGCTTTGTGTAAAAAGAAGTTACGTCAAGAAAAATATTAATTGGAACATTTAGGCACAAATTTAGGCTTCCGCAGAATAGTTTATCGTTTAACATGTAGAAAATAAGTGCGAGATAAGGATTTTGTACCACAGTATTAACACTAAGTTTGTAAAAAAAAAATATCTTAGCGGTAAGAAGGTAAGTTTCTTGTGTGCCTTTAATTTTTAACTTAATGTTTTGATGTTATAGCTGCCATAGCCTGTGAAAATTTCAAGTGTCTAACTATTACGGTTAAAATGATACAGCTCTGTGACAGACGGACGGACACAGGAGCCTTAGTAACAGGGTCCCATTGGCCCCCTTGGGTACGGAACCCTAAAAAAGAGACGTGTCTGTTTATTTTATTCTTTGACAATTCACAAAACAGTTGAAAGAACAAGAATGCGGTAAACCAAGCATTACTATAATCTTAAAGCACTAACCAAGGTAAGCAGCTTACTGTGCCATTCAGTGCGCAAAATGTATAAATAAAATACGTACAAAACCGTGTCACGAATCACGAGAAAGACTTATAGACAAAAGGCGAGATAATGTTACTTCGATTGAAGTTCCAAAGCCTGTCTAGCTGTCGTAGCCATGTGAAGTCTTATAATGTACTTAACTAAAATTGCAGATACGTAGTTACGGTACGCAAAAGTGTATTCTAGACTAGAGGAAGCCTGCAAAATAGGCTGGTTAGAATCAAATTCCTATACGCTCGTGTATCTCTTGGTATGACAATATTATAATCTTTACTAATAAACTCAAACTCAACTTTTTTTGCATTTGATAGCCCAATTCTTGAGGAAAGCTATAGGCTACTTAACATCACGCTATGACCTGCAGGAGCCGAGCAAAAAGAAAAAACATCAGACAGAACGCTAAGCGAAAACGAAGTGATAGCGCGGGAAGCGATGCGATGCGACTGGGTGGGTCGAGGGAACAAGAAATTTCACGCGCACGAAGTCAGAAGTTAGTTGCAGATACATTACATAGGTACGGGACGCAAAAACTTTTGTAGACTAGAGCAAGCCTGCAAAGTGGGCCGGTTAGAAGCACATTCCTATACGTTCCTCTATCTCTTGGCATGACAATATAATACATGATAATTCCGGACGACAGACGGCCAGCTGCATTTTGCATCATCAGTTCTAAACTCGAACCGGACAGTATCTGTTTTCGTTTACTCGGTACACTGCACTTGTGTTGCGCGTGGTACAAAAATAAAAAACACTGAACGCTTTCCCGCCGCTTTGCACTTCAATTGCAACTTAACCTACAAACGCCGCGTATTAGAATTTGAATCTTACGTCTTTGTAATAAGATTGGTTATTTTTTATAGCGTGTGAGCGATTGTGACCTTTTGTTCGGTGTGAGTGCATGCGTCACACTTAATGGCGGACGCGCGGGCGGGTGGCGCGCAGGTCATCGCGCTTATACATGTGTATAAACACAGTATGTATAGCGTTGTTTGATCCGATCTCTATACTGCGTGTATATGTATGTGTACGGACGTCGGTTTTACGTTACGCTGCGTTGCCAGCCGGCTGTTTGTTAGCGAACGAAGGTCACTCGACTCGAGAGGTGATTTCGCTGTCTTGACATACACATAGACATGTCAGTACCGCCCGGGGACCTTTTTGTCGCTTTTTGATGTTATTTCTTCTACGTGCGAGAATGGTATTTCGTTCTTTTATGTAAACTGCATGATGCCTCGTAGTATCAAGAAATACTTTATAAAAAGCTTTATAATGAAGTACAGTAGCACTTTGCTTAATGAAATATGCTTTTTAGGGTCCCGTACCTAAAGGGTGCCAACGGGACCCTGTTACTAAGCTGTCCGTACTTACGTCCGTTCGTCCGTCTGTCTGTCAGCGAGCTATATCTCATGAACCGTAATAGGTAGACAGTTGAAATTTTCACAGAGTGTGTATTTCTTTCTATTGCCGCTATAACAACAAATAATAAAAAATAAAATACATAATCTAAAAAATTTAAGGGGGTCTCCATACTTTTTTTTCTGCGTTTTTTGCCTTGTGGTACGGATTCCTTTCTTCTATCTCTCTTTCATTCTTATTATCACACTAATATTATAAAGGCGAAAGTTTGCGAGTGTGTGTGTGTGTTTATAATGTTTGTTACTTCTTCACGCTCAAACAGCTGAACCAATTTTGATAACATTTTGCATGGAGTATTTTGTATTTTATCCCGATATTCCCACGGGATCGATATTTACGCGGGTGAAACCGCGGGGCGCAGCTAGTAGGTATGTAATAAAGGGTAAATTCCACTCTACATAACTATTTACTTTACATACAGTAATTATTATGACGACTCGACATGTCACCATTTATTTGCATTTTTAGCATAGCAACATCGAATTGTTGTGTAAAAACAATTGCTATTTGTAACATGACATTGCATCAGTCACCGTCCGAGACGAACGGCTTGTTTGTCGATTCGCACGAATTTACTCGCCCGAAACGGGTGAATCGTCCCCTTTCAAAAATATTACTTCTTCTACATATAGGCGAATGAAATTAAGAAAAAGTACACGTTTTATAATATTTAACTAGTCCTTTTTTATAATTATGTATTTATTTCTTAATATTCAAAATTCCAAATACATATTTATGGAGTTGTCGACTCGCCCACAAATAAATTAACTTCGTGCGAGTCGCCTAGGTATAGAAAAAGTAATACATATTATTATTAAAAGTGACGATTCGCTCGTTTCGGGCGAGTAAATTCGTGCGATTCGACTAATAAGCCAGACGAACGAATAACACTAGTGACTGTGAGTCAACGGTGGATATTTTCTGACTAATTCTTACCTATTTGATGTGCCTACGTGTATAAGGAAATAAACATACCAACCACCTACTCTTATGTACCGTACTTCTATATATTCAAGTCATTATGTAAATAGGGTACAGAGAGCGAGCTAAGAGCGTAGGTAATGTTTGACACTTGACACCTAAGGTACTTGTTGTAAGTAGTTAGATGTTATGTAATTATGTTAGCTGCAGGCGCTGCAGCATTTCTATACAGGGTGGCAGGAACATCGACGCACAAGTGGCTACCTTGGATTTACATGATTCTGAACCCCAGCGTTGAAAATTTTTCAACAGTTATTAAAAAAAAAAAATACGAAAACTGGCACTCCGGGAGTGTCGACAGAAGTGAAAACCAAACACAAAAAACTTACCATTACTCACTGACATATCGGATATACATTAAAACCATTGAGTTAAAATGTACTACGTACTAGAGGGGACGCCTCAACCCGCTTGTTTGTAACACGAGTTAGAGCGCACGCACTCCAACTCGCTTAACATAACCCCGCTTGCCCCGCGCATGCCCCGCTGTCATCAAGTGCGCGCGGTAACTTTTGTTTGAAATAGCTTCTCTAGTACGTAGTACATTTTAACTCAATGATTAAAACCGAGTACATCCCGAGGATAGCCGAACACATCCAAAGCGGTGTCGTTACGGTAACAGTGGCGCGAATTCAATGGTTTTCTCCCCCATCTCAAAAAATGCCTAACGGTGCATAAAGAAGTTTTCACTTCAAAAATCTTTTCCATACGTTTTGACCGCGGAGGTACCTATTGTTCTTTTCTATGAAACGGCAATTTTTTTTTGATAGGTAACCGTCAAAAAATTTCTCGTGTCTAGAATCATACGAGCTGAATTCGGGTTAGGGGGCAACTCGTCCACTTCAAAACTGGGTCCAGGGACCAATTCCACCTTTCTAATTTGATTAGGGGTCGACTCGTCCCTTTTCGAAACTGGGACCAGGGACCAATTCCACTTTACAGTTTGCGCGTCGATGTCTCTGTCAGATGCGTGGATGCGTGTCTTTACAGTCATATCAAATTAAATAAGCAACAATTTTAGCGAGTGTTGCACGACAATTCATATAATCTGCATTCTCGATTTATTTGCCAATAACGTAAACAAATATGATTTTATGGAAAAATAACTTTAAAAGTTTAAATCCTATACAATAAAGTTCAGTGCACGATACAACTTCAAACATTTTTATAACTTTTTCAATAGTCCTAGCCTAGTCACTCTAAAATCAACTTATTTGTCATTAAAATAAAGTTGAAATTTGTTTAACTTGAAATAATATTAATATGTTATTTGAAACATAAGTTTGAATAGACTTTAATCTGTCAAGCGCCGCTAATGAGACACAATTGATTTTCTATTGTTTCGTCGCCGATCGGCAAACCGCGACGCTCGACCGGTTAAGTTTATAAACATAGATACGTCTTTTCCCCATGGGGGTAGGCAGACCGCAGAACCTGCAGAACGCAACTGCAAGTAATTCAAGCAAGTACTTTGTTCACATAATTTGTTTCGTATGAAGAAGCAATAAAAAGGCTTCCTCTACGTTCTGTTTGAAGGACAAAAGGCTATAGAAAGCTAAGACTATCTGACAGCGCAGCGAAAGCTAGATGTTTTAGCTAAAGTCTAGCTAGACGGCCTATTGTGTTTAGCAAAATGACTTGGCAACTAACTCATAAATTATATGCATCAATAATTGCTTTTACGGTCGTTTAAAGGTTATTTCCCGCCAAAAACATTGCACAATATCTACTAATATTATCATCAATTATAAATAACACAATACCGCGTGGTTCGATGTTTATGCGCGTCAGTTGTGTTAATCTACTATGTGTAGTTAACCTTAGTCATGCAATAAAGGTCAATATTTTTCTTCATCCAAATATGTTTAGACTGGATTTCCTACAGCGTAAAAAAATCAGTAAGTATATCAAAAATATCAAACAAATACTTACTCGTATAAAAAAAAAATACAATAACAATATGTACCACAACAATAAATTGTCAAAGCGAAGCAAAAATAAAAAAAAAGAACAGGATATTCTTCTTTTATCTTTGGAAATGTGTGCCAGTAGGTGTTGAGGTTAATTTAGTGTGGTGCGTTCGCGTGATATGTCAAAAGGTTGACAGTTGCAGCGTCAAGGTTAGGGCGACACGTGGGTGGCGCGCGCGCAGTGTTGCGCGAGCATGTGTGTGCGCACCAGGATGTCGGTAGTTAGCTCAGCAAGTTAATTGAGTTTTTGTACTTGAACCAAAATTGGAATCCTATAATATGCAATTATTTGTTTGCCTTGACTTCTTAAACTCTTAATTTTTTCAATGGCGTTTTGCATTATTATTTATTCATGAGTAGCTTCTGCCCGCGACTTCGTCCGCGTGAATTTTTTGTTTTAACATAAATTATATCCTGTAGCTGTAACCCCTCGTTACTTCGTTCTCGCTTAGAAAATTTTCTGCCATTTTCTAGAATTTTTCAAACCCGACCCTTAGTTCCAGAAATTAGTGCGTAAAAACCAACAAATTCTTCAGCTTTATTATTAGTATTAGGTACTTAGTTTATAGATTTTGATCACACTTTCATATTGTCCATATAAACATCGTATCACATAAGCATACTTACTCATTGTAAGTGTCGGATTGCAGTGCAAAGTACGTCATCTGGTGTCAAAGATGGACGAACACACGAATTTGTACATCCAAGCAATTAACAGTACTTATATCATGAAATTTTCGTAAGTCGGGACTAGCGAATAAGCAGATACATTTACATAAGTAAATACAATTTTCTATAGTCACCGAGTTACACTCGATCGTGCAAACATTTCGTAATCATTGGCAAGTTCCTCCACATTCGTGTAGAAGGCACGTCGAACAATACGCGTTCACGAAACTACTAATATCTACTATACCCGAATCACTTTAGCGTGGTACTAGCGGTCATTGCCCTTTCCCTAATATCTATAGAACTATGTATGGTTTTTCGTATCACGATAGATGTTAATTCAGGACGTTAACGGACTTTATTTCCGTTTTTGAAATAAAGAATGGTAGACAATCAAATGTAGGTCGGTCAATTGCCGCTAAAGTGATTCGGGTATACCAGCGTCACGCGACAACTCCCCAATGGTATTTCTGTTTCACAACATTGTTGGCTGCAACGAAATCAATGATACATACATAGCATACCATCGTCAACGGATCCATTTCATAAATCATTCCTGTCCTTGTTTCCGGTTGTAATTAAGGACAAGGACTACACAACGGCCGAAATAAAAAAAAACGGCCAAGTGCGAGTGAAGGGCGAAGTGCGCTCAAGAAGGGTTTCGTTACCGTACCACCGTACTTCCAGAAAATCCAGTGTTTTGTGGTACTACCAGCTACAATGCGAGCTCTGCTAAAACTGGAAATGTATGTATAGCTTGGTGTGTAGCCGTGTTTACAATATTGAACACTACATATTTCTTTAACTCGTTTGTTGTATGAAGACTGCCTTTAATTTTATTTTTATTATGTTGTTATAAATAGCGGCCATAGTAGTACACACTGACGAAATCTTAAGTGTCTACCTATTACGGTTCAAAAGATACAGCCCTGTGACAGACGGACGGATGGTCGTTGGCACCCTTTACGGAGTACGGAAACCTAACAAGACATGCATTTTTCGTTGCTCATATCACCATCTGATCCTACTGTATATTGTTAGAGCGGTTTTGCACTACATCCGATCCGAATCCGAATTAAAGATCCGACTTCAATCCGAATTGGGAATGTTCTAAATTCTGACGGATAGAGCTAGGACCTAAGTGTGCAACCCCTCATACAAATAGGACTATGGTCACTTCGGACCGGCGGCATTTCTCTGATTCGGATCGGACGTATTGGGAAACCGCCTTTAGTCTGTGTCAATAAAAACACCTCAATTAAGCTAAGTATGCCAGCCATCTCCAAGAACTTAGTTCAATAGCATGTCAGTGTAATTACTAAATAGTTTGAATTAACAGTATAATAAACATGAAACAACTAAGTAGGTCATAGTTTATGTATGAGCCGACGCGATAACCTTATCCGTCTCGCAGCCATTTGACCCATCCTTTACGGCTTACGGACATAAATAACATATTTCTTGCGGCCATTTTTTTTACAACCTCTGAATTCGCGCGTAAAATGGACACTGCCCTAATAATTGGCAATAGATTTCACCTTTTTTCTAAGAATAGATAGCGATAAATATCGTTTAATGGCGTGGTTGTTGCTTTAAACTACGCATTCTTGCTTTTTAGAAAGCTGTATTTGCTGTAGGAAAAATACCATACAATCTATACTTATAATAAATCTGTAGAGAGGTCAATTCTGTACATGAAATATATTTTCAAAATAACTATCAGGGGGTGATTAGTGATCGATACTGATGCCAAAAATGCAATCAGTAAAATTTTTGTCTGTCTGTCTGTCTGTCTTTCTGTCTGTCTGTCTGTCTGTCTGTATGTTCCTTATAGAAACAAAAACTACTCGACGGATTTTAACGAAACTTTGTACAATTATTCTTCATACTCCTGGGCAGGTTATAGTATACTTTTCATCACGCTACAATCAATAGGAGCAGAGTAGTGAAGGGAAATGTTGGGAAAACGGGAGAAGTTACTCCATTTTTTAAGCTTCCGTCGCGTGTGCAGCCTTAATGGTTAAAGTTACATAGAAATCATGTATGACGGAAATATTCTACATAAAATTGTCTAAAAAATATCCCGCCACAGCATATGTCTATCTTTTATGGTTGATTCACAATAACACGTGTAACTCCTGATAGCTTAGCAGTTCGGAGCATTCTGATTATATTTGTTTACTCTTACGTTTATAATACTCTCACTCATCCCTAATTTAAAATAGTTAACATTATTACCTATTCAATAAAAAAATAATCATAGAAATCGGTATAGAAATACCAAACTTATACATGAAATAAGCCATCGCGCCGTCGCGTCGCACCAGAATATTGAATCACGCTATAAGGATTATTTTTGTGTAACGGTTGGTCGGTTGCCGCGCTCGACACGGGTCGCGGCGCGGCGGCGCGGTAGGGTATAAAAAGGCGGGAGGTCCGAGTCGTCCGAGAGCGAGCTTCATTCAATATTTGGCTGTTGATGCGTTCAGAGCGTTCGACCTTATTGACAGACAATAATTGATATTGAGAAACCGTGCTTATCAGCGCGACTTTTAGTCTTTAAATAGTTTATTTGAATTTCTTTTGTTGTTATTTTGGAAAATAGGTATGAGTTGTTTTGGTAGTGTTTAAATATTCGTTCAAATTACAAATTATTAAGCGTAGGTACTTTTATTAATTAAAGTAGTTATAGGTATTTATTTTGAAATTTTACACAATGGTTCCCTTTATAATGTAGACAAGGAATTAGGGTGTACGTTACCCCAGCAAGAAAGTGTCTCCTAGAGTTATAGGAGTAGAACGTATAATGTGTGCCCTATCTGCTGTAAATGTGCCCCAACATAAAAAATGTGTGCCCCCTGTCGTTTTGGAAAAAAACGGAAAAAACGATTCTTGCTGGGGTAACGTTTTTCTAGCAGGAAAATTCTAAACGAATGATCGGAGAGAGAAAAATTGTGCATGGCCAGAGAGCTTATATGTGTGCCAAAATGTGCCCCCAAAAATAAAATCTGTGCCCCTTCAGGTTTTCGAGATATTGCATTTCCTGCTGGAGTAACGTTTTGATGAATCGTATATCTCTACAACCATTGCATGTGCCCCTGTAGAATAAACATACACGAGTAGCTCTTAATGTGTGCCCCCTTGTGCCCCCAATTAGATTTAAGAAAATATTTATAGTTTTCAAGTTATCGCGGTTTTATGAAAACCCGAAAAAACATCGCAGCGCCTAAATTAGACAAGGCACAAGTTCGCTGAAAACTGTATTCGGTCCTTCTTGACGCTAATAATAACCATACAAAGTTTCAAAACTGTTCATGCATGCGTTTTTGAATAATCTCGCTAAAAGTCAAAACGATGGTGTCATAACTTTGACGGCAAAATACAAGGAACCGGCTCAATCCCAGATGTGTAGGTGTAAACCAAAATCATGTGCCTTTAGTCAGAAATATATGGTGAAAATATTCAGCTTGAAATGTTTCGCATTAAGTAAATATAAACAAAAAACCAAAATATGTAAGCAACGGCTGGTTATCCGACGAAATTTGAATGACTACTAAAAAGCGACGGATTCATACATATCGATGACCTTCTTTATTGGACGTATTATACCTAAGCTGTTGTCCGTACAGTCGCGTTCAAAAGTTTTGGGGGCTAATTAAAAAATATATTAAATGCACCTTGTGATTATAATAAATGAAACAGCTTGTTGATGTGGAAATTATTATTTTTATTGCCTTAATTTTAATTCTTTAAGTAATTATTGCATCAAATCACAGATCAAAGTTCCTACCTATAAATATTAGAAATTATTTGCACATTGTGTAGTCATTGTTATTTTAATCACAGATCAGTTTTTCATCTAACATATAATTAGTTAATTCGCATCACAAAAAATCACAGATCGGTATTAAGTATAAGTATAATATTGTGTAAAAAAAATATTAAATTTTAATTGGCCCAAAACTCGAAATTGAAATTTTAATATTATCTTTACGTTTTAAAGTTTCCTGAATCTATTAAATTTACACTATTTTTATAGGATGTAAGTTTGTATATATCCGTGCATATAAAATTTTGTGCTCAATTTTTTCCAGAAGTACTCTAGCAATTAAGTTGAAAATACAGTTGTGATAAAATTTAGCCCTGAATAAATAGATATATTCCGCCTGATCGGTCCGCCAGAACTTTTTTAGATACATATATTCTATAGATCAACAAAACTATTACTTACATCATCTAGTTAGAAGTTTATGCAACTTGCCAATAGGCAAAATGCCACTCCTCCCTGCTTGGTGTTTATATTATTGTTGTTATAGCTGCCATAGAACATTCTGTAAAAATCTAGTCAAGTATTTAGCTATTTCGGCTAAAAAGATACAGCCCTGTGACTGTGACATGTTGAGTGTTGACGGATTGTGGTCGAGTCTTAGTTTTGGGGACATGAATTCTTGTCATGAATTATTTTTTTACATTGTAACTAGAAGTTATATTTCATCAACCTAGCACAAGAAGAGAATTAAATACGTATTAAACAAAAAAGAAAACAAATTACTGGATCGATTTTGATGAAATTTCTATTGGACCAATCGGAAAGTATGTACATATATCCTTTCAGATGAAAACAAAACAAACATGATTTAGAACATTATTTGTTAAAAAATAAATAAGTATATAAAGTAATGAAAAAAATCCAAGTACCTACTTGATAAGTGTACAAGTATTTTTAAATAAGTCAAAACAATGCCATTAAATACTTACCACCGCAGATCGTGCCATAAAATTCAACACCCCTACAACCACATAATTGTTATAAAATGCTTAATACGCCACTTTCAACCAACTTAAAAAAAAAGTAAACAAACAGTATCAGTGCAACTGCGTGACTCAACGTAACAGTTGGTAACAGTGTCCTTGGCGTCATAACATAACTGCAACTGTTTACCAATACCAAGAAAAAATCCAAACGCACTTCCCAGTCAATAAACACTTCGTACCTATTATTCATAATAGAGCGACGTTACACGTAACTGTCTCTGTCACACTAACACCGTACGCGTACTAGCTGTCTCACTTTCTCCAAGCTAGACAAAGCAACTCCTTGCGACACGACGTCAGCGGATGCCGCGGGGCCAGAGATATATGCAGCGGTGTGGGGAGGTGAATGCTCCAACCAGCCCGCAAAATTCAAATTTTTTCTGTTTTTTTTTGTTCCTACGCCTTTATGAACTTGTAGGGTTGTATTGGTGATTTTGATGATTATAATTCTGTAACTACACACGTCTTACAGCCGTGAATAATATTTAAATCAACATACAACCTAGCACTGGCCTGCAAATTGCAAAAAACGCAAGAAATTTTGAATTTTGCGGGCTGGTTGGAGCATGCCCCTTAATGATGAAAAACTTACTGTTAATTTATCTAACCTACGGCTTATCAATATATATATATATATATAAAGACAAGTACGGGCTTTTTATTTATATACAAAAAAGAGCTAAGTAAGTACCTCTTTTTAGTAGTAGGTATTCATCACACATTTCATTTTTTTTTTTTTAAACTGGGACCAATCAAATTTTGGGTCAAAGACCTGGCAAATATCTGGATGTATTTCTTTCGTTCACACATAAATTACTGGATGTATTTAATGAAATTTTGAATCGAAAGATAGCTTACCTTGGAATAGCACTTAGGCTACTATTTATAATGTACTTAATCATGTGTAAGGTCATAGAAACAGCTAGTTGAATATAATCCAATAACAACTTTATTTTATTACTTATTACTTTTCTACGTCAGTGTACTCAGGCACAACACGTGTGAACCGGTTAGTGAGTAAAGTAAAGAAGGTCATCGATATGTATGAATCCGTCGCTTTTTAGTAGTCATTCAAATTTGGTCGGATAACCAGCCGTTGCTTACATATTTTGGTTTTTTGTTTATATTTACTTAATGCGAAACATTCCAAGCTGAATATTTTCACCATATATTTCTGACTAAAGGCACATGATTTTGGTTTACACCTACACATCTGGGATTGAGCCGGTTCCTTGTATTTTGCCGTCAAAGTTATGACACCATCGTTTTGACTTTTAGCGAGATTATTCAAAAACGCATGCATGAACAGTTTTGAAACTTTGTATGGTTATTATTAGCGTCAAGAAGGACCGAATACAGTTTTCAGCGAACTTGTGCCTTGTCTAATTTAGGCGCTGCGATGTTTTTTCGGGTTTTCATAAAACCGCGATAACTTGAAAACTATAAATATTTTCTTAAATCTAATTGGGGGCACAAAGGGGCACACATTAAGAGCTACTCGTGTATGTTTATTCTACAGGGGCACATGCAATGGTTGTAGAGATATACGATTCATCAAAACGTTACTCCAGCAGGAAATGCAATATCTCGAAAACCTGAAGGGGCACAGATTTTATTTTTGGGGGCACATTTTGGCACACATATAAGCTCTCTGGCCATGCACAATTTTTCTCTCTCCGATCATTCGTTTAGAATTTTCCTGCTAGAAAAACGTTACCCCAGCAAGAATCGTTTTTTCCGTTTTTTTCCAAAACGACAGGGGGCACACATTTTTTATGTTGGGGCACATTTACAGCAGATAGGGCACACATTATACGTTCTACTCCTATAACTCTAGGAGACACTTTCTTGCTGGGGTAACGTACACGGAATTAGGAAGGATTTTTTTAAATTCAACCCCTAAGGGAGTTAAATAGGGGATGAAAGTTTGTATGAAAGTCCGTCAGTTTTAAAGTTAGGATCTTCAAATTTTGTGTTTAGGCTGACGGCTAAAAATTAATTCATACGTGTCTCAGCGTTTTTGATAATTCCAACCCCAAAGGGTTAAAAAGGGGGATGAAGTTGTGTATGAAAGTCCGTCAGTTTAAAAGTTAGGGTCTTCAAATTTTGTATTTAGGCTAACGATTGAAAAATTAATTTATACGTGCCTCAGCGTTTTTGATAATTTCTCCCCCAAAGGGGGATGAACGAACTGACTGAAATATCAACGCAGTATAAACCGCTGGTCCTAGGGACATGAGTTTTGGAGGTTGTGTTCTTTGTGCAGAGTAGGTATCGAATAAGAAGGGGTTTTTGGAAATTCAACCTTTAAGGGGGTGAAAAGGGGGGATTTTGTTTGTATGAAAAATCTTATTTATTGAGTTAATAACCTTGAAACTTGGCAATACTTATTTAAGTAAATTATGAAGTTTGGAATTTTTCGTTTTTTCTAAAATACCCCCGAAAGAGGTAATGGTAAAATTTGTATGGAAGAATTTTAACGCCCTGTCCGATTAACTTCAAACTCAGTATTTATACTAAGGACTAAAAATAATTAATAACGTGTATCAGGGTTTTTCGAAAATCTACCCCTAACTGTATGAAAAGAGGTAGTTAATTTTAAAGGGGAGGATTTTATTGCGTGGTTTGATTAGCTCGAAAATTGGTATAAATAAACTTTGAGTCAAGTTATGAACACATCTTAAACGATTTTTCAAAATTCTACCCCTGTGGGGGTGAAAAGCGGGGATAGTTTCTTTGAAAAATCTGATTGCTTTGTTCTATAAACTTAAAAATTGGCCCGAATACTTATTTATTTAAATTAATTATAAAGATCATACCAACATACATTTTCGAAACTTTTAGAGGAAAGTACGAATTTCACGCGGACGAAGTCGCGGGCAGAAGCTAGTCTATACATATAATTAAAAAAACTAGCTTCTTCCCCCGACTCATCGCATCGCCTGTCCGTGCTATTACCACAGATTTGCTATTACTTCGTTTTTGCTTAGCGTTTTTTCTGACTTTTTTATTTTTCCTCGGCTCCCAAGGGTCCTGGTGTGATGTTAAATACCTTATAGACTTCCTGAAGAATTGGGCTTTGAAATGCAAAAAGATTTTTCAAATCCGACTGGTAATTCCAGAGATTACCGCGATCAAACAAACAAACTTAGCTTTATTATTAGTATGATAGTAACGAAGAATTTTTGTCTATCATACCAATATCATATACATGAATATCAATATCATACATGCAAAATATCAGCTAACTGCGCACTAAAGTAGCAATGGCTTTTATTCTGACAGTTGAACAACATTCATTGCGTTATACATATACGTTGCTGAACAGACAAATTTTTCGAACATATGAAATGGAATACGAGTAGATCAGCAATATCATTCAAAATGATTCAAATTGTGATTGATTGATAGTGTGTTACGCAATTAGGGTACCTACTCTTTGGGTAGCCGGTGGCAAGTGCTTATTTAAATAATAAAATAAGTACCTACCTAAGTACCTATTGGATTTCATGCGAAGCTCGTACGAAATCCTATACAGACTTCTTTTATTGAATCATTTATTTTTACACATAAAAGAGAAGAATCAAACGGAAAATTCGTGGTATTTTTGTCTGAAGTGGTACCTTTTATGCCTTTTCAATGGCGAGGTCAACGGTTTCTGAAATGCTTCAATATAATATTCAGAATTGTGAGCAACAATGAGCCTTATTCTTATATTTTTGCCCTGAAGTTTTTATCGACACATACAGATGTTGATTGTGTGGGTAAAACATTTTTTGGTGGGAGTGTACCTATAAGTTATTATGATTTAGGGCCAAAGCACACACGCTACTTTTTGCATCGGCGATCGGCGATTTTGCGGCTGTATCGATGCTGCTTCGCGTTTTGGCGACTCTCTGCGTTCGGACGCGGTATCGAAATCGCGCGTTTTAGCGACTGCTCCGATGCTAGCGCAAATGCCAAATCGCTGCGACCGGCATCCGAATGTGTGCGGAGTGTAGCGTTCAGCCACTGTATCGAGCTTCCGAAAAGCGACTGAATCGCCGCGTTTGGCGTTTTTAAGTGTGCGGTTTGGAATGCTTGGTCGCATTTAGCTTCTAAAAAGCAGCTGAAACGCCGATCGCCGATGCAAAAAGTAGCGTGTGTGCTTTGGCTCTTATTCCGGTCTGATCCCCTGAGCCCCCTCTGCAACCCCCCCCCCCCCTCGATCCCCTGCAAGTTCTTCTTCTGTTTTAATCTCTGGCTTATCCACTTTATGTATGAGAGTTCTCGAGTTCGTTATGTACATATGTGTTTCTCTACCAACTATACATTACTAGCAGCGCACCGCGTGGGAATATCGGGATAAAAACTATCCTATGTCCTTTTCCGGGACTCAAACTATCTCTATACCAAATTTCATCTAAATCGGTTCAGTGGTTTAGGCGTGAAAAGGTAACATACAGACAGATAGACAGAGTTACTTTCGAATTTATAATATTAAGTATGGAGTATGGATGGTACGAATTAAAGAATTGAGAATTAAGTTAGGATTGTTGAAACACTTCGAAAAGGTTATACATAGGACTAGTCACTAGGAACACTAGCTTATAACCACGACTTCGTCCGCGTGGAAGAAATATCATAAGGCACACAGCAGATAGAAAGCTACACTAGTGTGTAGCATTCTATCAGTGAAATATTTTTTGTAATCGGATCAGTATTTCCAGAGATTAAGTACATACATAATCAACATATAATGTTTCAACTGCTGGGACACAGGCCTTCTTTCGGTGATCCACCTCGCGGGCCCAGTGCGGGTTAGTAGATGTCACATGTCTTCGAATTTTTGGTTCTAGGACATGTAGGTTTGCAAAAAATTGTGAGATTTCCTTCACCGTTTTGAGAGTGTGACGAAATCATTTACACAAAGTAAAGCACCTGTCTGGGTTCGAACCTACGACTTACAACTCGACCTACAAACAATTTTACCTCAATTTATTTGTTGCCATGGCAAGTCTCTTAACAACAGCAATCCTATTGTGAACAAGAAAACGTTATATTTTCCAAATGCATCTAAATGTCAATCGGTTTCTCATCCGTGCTTCATAAGGTGTGTATGAGTCATTCACCTGGCTGTGCACAGCTCACACAATAGCGTGTGAGACTGTGACTCACCGGCACCGCGGACATCTGTCGGCTGGCTGGGGTTTTGTTACTCTGTGACGGAATTATTTATTCAGGCTTGCAATGACGGTAAACAGAGGAACGAGGCTTTAGGGCTCAACAGTGCGATTCAATTGTTTTATCAAGTAACGTGTGTGATCTCGACTTGTTTGTATTTCAAATTGTTTTGTTTTCTCCGTCACTACATATAATAAGGCTCACTGTCGTTTGCTCGGATTTTTTAAATCTTAACCTTATAATTCTGTTTCTATCTCATTCCTCTCCATAAAATGGTAATAGGTAGAAGGTTCTTTAAAAAAACAAAAAAAAATTCAGGTGGATTTTACAGCTGAAAATATACAACTGTCTTTTAACAAGAGCCTCGGCAAATTGTGCCAGCTTAGCATACAGCATACCTTGATGCTTATTTTTTTAACATGAATGAATAGCGACCCGGATCTTAAATTCCCAACCCTTGAATGTGTTTTTGCAGTGCCTACCTGCACAACGTGTACCTCAAAATAATATGATGAATCCTCTCTTCAATTGATATTTTGTTTGTATTTTTTTTTGTCCTTTCTGACTTGCAGATTTACAGATATTAATATTAGTCATTTAATTTTACTACCTAGTGTAAATATTTAGTTGTGTTTACTAACGTATTTTAAAGTATATGAAATAAAAGTTTAATACTGACATTAGATTTCAATATCATCAATGTGCTTTTTAATTTATTGCTTTTGGGAAAATACTAGCAGATTGATTTGACGTTGCTACGTCGCGAATTCGCGATCACCACTAATGCCTTCTGAAAACTTTGCAACTAAGAGACCTTTCCGAAATCCTCTTTATTTTTTATACCCCTTTACACTAACCCGAAAACTATACACATGTGGGCTATTTAACCGCTGTCCTATATCCCTATAGCATAGGGGTATAGGTTGGGGTCGACTTTCAGTCTAACTGGATGCAGCTGAATACAAGTAATTTACCTGAAGCCACTGCCTCCACAACCCAGTTACTGTGTAACACGATACCCCTTGATACGACTGGTTATCATACTTTATGGGCTTCTGACCTGACTACCCGTAACGACTGTCAAAGATCTACAACTTCCAAAGACAATAAATTCACGGAACAACGTAATATGTGTCGGTGTGATGTTATTCTTATGCTAATCATTGCTTGTACTGTTAAATTAATTGTGACACGTAGCAGGACTATTTTCGACGCATTTCGTGATACAAATAACACTCCTGCTATTTATTTTTAGAGGCGTGAGAACTGTTTTAGCCAGTAAGTATTACTTAATCAAATTGAAGCGGACTTTTATGGGCTAAGTTACCTGTAAAAATAAATAGGTTAATTAGGAATTTCCGTGTTTATTGGATTAACATAACTTGTTTTATTGACGCTTATATCTTGAAACAGTGTTCTTTTACGATTGTCAGTTGAGCCGTTTCTTATAATTGAATTAGCAACTGCCTGCGATTTCGCAATATTCTTCTCAGAGGTGCAGTTTAAAACAGTCCTACAAAACACTCTAAAGAACATATTATCTTGTATCTTCTTCTTCCTTTCTCCCCTGTCAACCGTCACGCTATCATTCTCCCTTCACTTTCATATAATTTCTCACACAATCCATCGATCTTTTCTTTGGCCTTCCACCCATCCATCAACATTAAATTTATATTCATCAGTCTTATTATTTCCACTCCCTCATGAAGAGACCTCTCTATGAAGAGAGGTCTTTGCCCCAGCAGTGGGAACAGTATATGACTGGGTATGCTATGCTATTATATACAGATATACCACTTTACAAAACTGTAGTATTTACTAACGGCAAATATGTTAATATTCACATATCTAACATTCGCAACCCGCCTATCTCTGCACTTAAATTTTGAATGGCAGTGACATATATTGCCATTGTTTGCAGTACACCTTTGTGTGCATGAAGCAACACAATGTAACTGCAGGATTGTGAAAAAACTATAAACACCATAGGTATTAAGTTCTTTGTAAAATTGACTCCTTCTTTTGTTGGCTCTAGAGGATCTCGTCATCCTACTGTCTTTATACTTTAATCTTTATACTTATATTTGGGATCGTCGCTGGATGTCGTCTTCTTCTCTTCATCTCTATCAGTCTTCATCTCAGGATTCCTCCTTTCACACACAATCAATATCAATCTTGTCAACGTACAGCCTACTTCATTCCCTACTTTTACACCTGCCTGTGGGTTATCTCAACGTCATCCTACTGTATTTCTTCCAATTTAATTGCCGCGCCCCGCAATAGGTCTTCTTCCATTCATCTTTATCCAGTCTGTATCTCAGTATTCTTCCTTTCGAATCATCTTGAACACAATCCATGTGACAATCTCAATCTCCTATTTCTTCTCCTGACTTCTTCCATACACCTCTCTGTGGTTTATCTCAATGTCATCTCATCATCATCAAGCTGCTTCAATCTCAATCTTGTCATCCTACTTCATCTCCTGTCTATTTCTTGTGCGGATGTCTTCTTCTTCCATACACTTCTTTGTGGGTTATATCAACGCCATCCTACTATATTATTCCCAATTTATTTGGCGTCGACGCTTCTTGTTCTTCTTCTCCTTCTACCCTTGTACATCAGCCATCATTTCAGTTTTCACCCTCATTCTAGCCATATCTTCTTCCACACAATCAATCCATCGATTTGTTGGTCTTCGATATCTCTTATTAGTTATTAGTCTCACGACATGACCCTCTTTCTTTTTCATCATAATGAGTATTATCTTTCAAAGAGACAAACCGACTACTCGACCGTCCCGAGTCGGGTTGTCTCTTCGAATGCGGCTGGACGGCTTCCTCTCTAACAAATGACATCAATTTGTCGTGCACTGCCACTGCTATAGTCACTACATAAACATTTATTGGAGTAAGTACCGACTACGCAGCTCGCAGCATTGTCCAATGAGCGTGGGTTACGTCGTGCGATTTTCATCGTAACATTAGCAGAAATGTAGTGCTATACACCATTACATTGAATGATGAGACAATATTTTCATCATCCTCAGACCCTTTCTTTTACTATATCCACGGGAGGTAAGAAGCTCCTTGTAATAAACATCAGCAAAGTAGTATAGACTGTAGCTGTTACTTTTTATCATTTGTCTTCATCGATAATGGTATGGGTAACTGCGCCTTATGCTCACATCTGGAACTATACAATTAAGGACCCCACGGCTTTCTTGACAAATGTATATAGGGATTGATAGCATCAACCTATGATGACGTAGTTACAGTAAGGAGTTTCACGAAGATTGGCTATCGTGGATTCTCAATTTTCGTGCTAGCCAGGCGCTGCACATTCGGCACATCACCCGTTACGGAACTCCACATAAACTTAACCAACTTTAAATATAGGAATGCATTAAACTATTAATCAGCCGTTTTTTATGGATTTCCGGTGTTACCTACCGACGCTACCCGTGGAAGGGTGACTGACCCGTGAGTCATAGTGATTTGCGAACGGATACCTATCGGTCATATTATTTATTATTATTGCGTACATAACGGCATGCTGTTTATATGTCTTTGATAATTTGCATACATATAAAAGTCTTTAACTCATTTACTATTTTGTTGGTTTTACGTACTGCTTTTAATGTATGAAGCTGAAAAGGGAAAGTCTTCGATGTCTTGACAACACGCTGTGGTTACAATGCTTTCAATGTTTTCTTTTATACTTTTTCTATAGTCAATGTGTGAACAAAAAACGGAACAGACTGCCGTATTTGATGACTGACAATTTATTACATGAGAAGTTCGACTGCTTTTGTCTTTTATTCGGTTAGTAGTTGGCACCGTGTCTCTGCATTACCTACCATTACTTATTCTATCGACCGTCACGTGAACTCACGTGTAATATTAGTCGAGAACTGCTGTACGCCAAACACGATTTCAACAGAGGTTCGTCACTCTTTACACCACTCCTTGTAGTTTCAATCTTCTTCTGTCGTGTTGGTATTGGCATAGCTGGTGCTGTAACGCAAAGCTGATCAGCAAACTTAGATGCTGTAGTGAATAAATTACTGATTGGCCTTAGCCAGTCACCAAGTTTATTAGCGCTCAAGGTACACCCTCAGTGAAGGTTTATTATGTCCTCATACTCTTTGTGATGTGTGTAACTGTGTATGTATGAGCCCCAGTTGTCAACAGCATCCCTGAATCATTCGAGGCCTTTCCTTTGATCTTGTACCTGTATTTGCCTTTCTTTTTTATAACCTTACTTACCTTTCTGTTTCTTTTGCTCCAGGCCCGGGCAGACGGATCACGGGCACGGCGGCGGCGCGCTGGCGTACGGCGGTAAGCCGGCGGCGGGGGGCGTGGTGGCGCCGCCGCAACCCCGGCCGCCGCCCGCGGCACCCTACGCCCCACAGCCCTACCCACCAGCACAGCTGCGGCTGCACCAGCCAGGATATGGATCAGCGGCATTATCATACAGGTTGGTTGAGGTTTTAAACTTGCCATTTGAGCAGACGCGATGTTTTCTTTGCAGGAGTTTGGCCCTGAGGCCCTAGAGAAAGTGACAGCATTAACGATGATGGAAAAGTAAAAAAATGCATGGGACTGACATAAGCTACCGAAAGAATTATGAAACGCTTTGAAAGCGATTGCCATTGTCCTACCCTGAGGCCAAGACATAAACCTAACCTAACTATTCCACCTCAACCTGCAAGATTCCCAACTGTCCCAGAAACAGCGTCTCTAAAGCCAAGGGCCAAGGCCGTGCGGCATGCCCCAAATATAGGACGCCCTTAATTACCGTTGCGCAGTTGGTATATTCTAATTTCTAAATCCGGCAGACAGCCACCTGCTACTAATGACCCTAAGAAACATTTAGAACAAACTTCCGAACGCGAAACCCACCTAAAACGACCAACTGTTTACACCTTTAGAACTCATCATATTTTGAGTGATTCGGTAGATTTTTGCTCACTCACCATTGCATTTAGCCAACGATGCACGATTCTCTACTGGACATTGACCTCCCTGACAACAAACTAACGATCCTAGGGAGATACTCCCCTAATCTAAGCTTAGCAGGCTGATTGATGAGCGCATTATGAGCAAGGATGCATTTAGGGATTACTTGTGTAAAATTGACAACAACAACAACAATAGACTTTGGTCCATAGATAAAAATACAAATACAAACTAGAATAATTTGATATAACCTTGATAAATTGATATACGTAAATAGTGATATATCTCAAACCAACATTGCCTTTAAAAAGATCACAGATCGTAAACCGTGGCAGGTTCTAATGAGTTTCTTGACTAAATTAATTCCAAAAACGACGAAGACAACTTTAGCACTTTTAACAGTATTCGTAAACGGGTTGTTAACTTATGACTCTTCAATTTTCTTGACTATTAACAACTTGTGAGCACTCTAAATTGGTAGAGCGTTCAACTTATTAGCACCATTTGAATTGATAGAACCGTCTTCTGTTTTACCTTCGGAGTTCGGTCCTATTATTACTTTTAGATACGTCTTAATAACGACCCACTTCTTCACGTGTCTCTGCAATTAAGTACAATTTACTATACTTACGCACTTTATATTCGTGTACACGATTTCGCCTTTTTTGAGATATTATATTCTCATAGTTTTTTGTTAATTTTTTTTTCTGACGTGACCTACAGTTGAGAAACTTGAATAAAAATGTCTCATTCAATTCGTGTCTTTTGAAAAGCTGAATAAAGGAGGTCGTTATTCTCAGTCTGCTTCATTGCAGTATTCTTTGCTCCTTGAATTCAGAGCAGCATGTTTTGAATATAGTGATTTGCAAAATAATAGGGGGTCCTTGAGAGTACCTGCGCGGCCGTAATGTATTCGGAGATAACCCCAGTAGGTGCGATTCATTAACATACAAAATTTTGGGAAGGGCCTTTACAAAGGACCTGTTTGTCCTTCGACCCCAGTCTTCAAAAGCGGTCATAAAATGTGGAATTATTTTGAGAATACCAAAAGTATGAAAAGCTTTTAAACTATACGTAACATATATTGTTTTGTTGGGAGGGAAAAGTCTTTTCCTTCGTGCTCTAAAACGGGTTCTTTGCTTAACATGTCATGTGTACCATGGTTGGTTGGTGAACGTGACAGCCGACATGCAACATAGAAAGAGTTTTATTATTCAGTTGCTGGTCATTGGCCATACGGTCTACATGGCACGTGCTACGACTTCTATAGAAACTGTGCTATTTACTATTATATTATAAGTTGTACCTGTATCTTCGTCGGCACATTTATACCTATTAGAGTTTATATTAACCTACTTAAGCTTGCCTGCCTGCTTAGCATAAGCTTTGTCAATTCTTCAAGCAGTAGCCTTCAATCTATTTGTTCTTCCCAACCACTGCCTAGTATTGCGTCGCCTTGGTCACTTCTGTCTCATTGTTATCTTATTCATTACTCGGCTCTAATTTTTCTACAAATACTAAAATGAACTCAAATACTTGAGCAAAACTATCTGCTTCACCACTGAATAGTGACTAGAATCCTCACAAAGTTTTCGTATCTACGGAAATATTAATGGTCTGGTCACGTCTGACTGGTGGAGGCGGCATCACGTGCGGTCCCTCTGCGAATACCAAACGTCCTTGTTGTCATTCATAACCATTAACTGCAAGCGAGCATGGGAAGCATTGCCTCTAACTTATAGGAGAGGGGTCAGAGGTACAGGTCATGTTTGGAGAGGTAAGGGACCGTATGGATGTGAGAGAGGTAGGTAGAAAGGAACGGGAATTTATGCCTCTATTTAACGTAGAAAAATACACGTATGCAGCTTGATACGGTTTCAAATCAATGCAGTGACTTGAATTTTGATAAACTTATCTGCCAATTTGTGTACGAGGAACTCCAAAATTAGGCTTTTCTGATAAACAACGACTGATAACTAGTTATTTCGTGTCAAATACGCATTTAATAAAAAAAAATACACTAGGTATACGAACAGCTGTATTAATTGGATACCCCATTCTCTCTCTAAGGTATTTTAATACGGGAAGTACGTAATTATTGCAGCTGTCTGCACTTTCTCATTAACTGTATTTGATAGAGTTTCCTTAAGCTAAAAGCGCTTTGCGTAACTGTAGTAAGTTTTCATTACGAAAAGCACTAAACTTGAATGGATAGTCTTTTCTAATGCCACGTTAGACGCAGTAAAATCTAAATTACTGGACGGACAGACTTCAAGTAATTGCTTCGTGTTGTCTACAGAAAGAAATGCACTCGGAATAGAGTTACCGGTTCTTTAGAAATAAGGAAAACCACGTTGAAATTTATTTAGACGTTTAATTGCAGTTTTTGTGAAGTTTTCTATGGTTGTCTTAGTATGGAAAAAAATATAGGCCACATAACAATGTACTTTATAATCCGCTTAACCTATTGAAAACTTTATTAATCTTCGAACCTTGTCACACTAATATCTGTATTTATTACACTACAAAACATACGGGTGTAGTTCCAGAAGAGATACCTCCATACCCGCTCCGATGTCGCAAAATCTCCTAAAGCTCGGTAACAATAGAAAAAGTAATTGTGTCTCATATTAGTGACAGTTGAGCTCAAATCGTAATTTTGAATGTTAAAGTAAACGATTTACACCCACATTTTGCTAGTGCCATGTAACAGGAGGTGAGTCTATTGCCATCAACCGGGCACAAATCCAGTCTCCGGGCTTCTACTGAGAAATTCCAGATGGAGGTGTCTTTATTACTGGTTTATTCGTCTTTGACGCTTCACTTTCGACCGCGTACTTTTTCAACGAGTATCTAAATACGTTCAAGGTTTTCATAGACTTCATAAAGCTGATAGAGTAATTAGAGCTAGCACTAAGCATCTGTCAAGAAGCCTAGAATTATAACAGTGCCTTCCGTCGATTATGTCATTTGCTGCCTAAGTTTTGTTGCGTTTTCAGTTAAACTGTCATGGTATACTCAGATTACAGGCAAAACAATGTGAACCGACATTGCGCCGAGATAAGGAAACAACACCATTGTACTACCTAGGGTTGCCCAGTAACAAAATCCTTGGAAAATATTTTGTTAAAATTATGAACATCCCTCGCTGCTACGGGCGTTCGCCGCTGTAATTTACAAAAACACCAGCCATGTTTTTTCGCGTTACATATTTTTTTCTGCCGTCTATTTTTTAAGCATTACGTCTTCGTCAGAGCTAATTTATGTTCAGCGTTTCGCAAAATTAAATTTTCATGTAAGTAATTATTATACGAATCGTTAAAATTCAACAAACTTTTTAGATCAAGAATGTTTTATTTTTTAATTATGTAACATCTGTGATCTTAACATGGAAAGACCTTGAACTAAGCATGGTGGTTATATGTAGTTATAAATTTTATGTTATTGCCATATAATTAGCGTTCTTTTTATCTTTAACTACCGACCTGCTCTACTTGGTACGGTTTTTAGGAATTGACAAAGCATCGAGGTTTCTTATGTAAATTAAATAAATAATTATTATTATGATCATAATCTTTTTCGGATTATATTCTCTAAATGTTAGTAAAAACCGCATTTAAATCCGTTGCCTAGTTTAGAAGAACTGGAAGAACATCACGGTAACATAGACAGACACGAAAAGGGACTTTCGTTTATAATTTACTAGCTGCTGCCCGAATTTCGTCCGCTTGAAATCCTATCCTAACTAAAAGTAAGTTTCTTTGTTTGTTTGTAACCTTTTCACGCCTAAACCACTGAACCGATCATCCTGAAATTTTGCATATACGTTGTCAGGTGTACAGAAACGGACATAAGGTAAAGTGAAGTAAAGTGTTGTTCCCGAGGAAAACAACAATACACGTGGCGCCATCTATTATCATAATAACGTTATTGTTGTTTTCCTCGGGAACAGCACTTTTTTTTTCGGGATGAAAGGTACCCTATGTTTCTGTACTCCTGACAACGTATATGCAAATTTTCAGGATGACCGGTTCAGTGGTTTAGGCGTGAAAAGGTAACAAACAAACTTACTTTCGCATTTATAATATTACTAGTTAGGCTAGGGGATTAGGATGTCTATAGATGATTGATCTTTAAGCCATTAATTTACCTGTATTGTATTCTCAATAATCTTTGTTGCTGATGATGACGTAGCATCATTGTTTACTCAACGCATTCTTGATGCTTTCACTCATCCTTTCAGGTTGAAGTTAACTTTACTTATATGCTAATGCTATACAGGGTCATGGTGCCAGTGATATCGATGCGCAAACTGTAACCATGGATTCAGTAGTTACATGATTCTGGACACCCTGCGTAGATATTTCCTCGGTTATTAAAAAAAAAATTAGCTGCTCCATACATTTGGACCGCGTAGGTGCGAAACAGCTATTTTTTTTTTATAACCGACTAAAAATGTATACTCTAGGAGGTTTAGAATCATTTGTGTTGAATTTAGCGCTAAACGTATTTAATGATTTGTGAGTGACCCTTAAAATATCTGGTAAAGTCAAAGCAAAAAGCAGGATGATTAAATCATTTCGTGCAACCCTGAGGTTCATTACAGTCTTGGAGATGTAATGCCCGTCTACCAAACCAACGACCGACAATATCACAATACCCGCCATGGGAAGCGATTACAGTGTTTTTGCACAATACATACTCTTAATAATTGAGATTTCTTCACAAACCTACAAGCAAACATAAACTGAAACACCATATAATGAGGTTCATTATACTTTGAAATAAGAAAACGGCTTCAGATTTCACCGTGCGAACAAGAATAATTGTTTTATTTGTGATAAATCTTGGTTTTGTAACAATCGGATTAAGTCTAACATAAATGTACTTCTCAGTTTCTGCGTTATCCTCTTCATTTCCAAGTATTTTTTTTTAAAGTAAAAACCCACTTCTTTGTTTATAATTATATGCTTAAAAACGTACGAGTGAATAGACCTATGATAATATTTGTAAGCATTTAGATACACTTCTGATCTTGATGATTTTGTTATATTACTTCGGCTTTACGAGACCACTGAATTCTATAACATAGTGAATTTAACAAGTGTGCATGAATATCCAAATCCGAATTTGTAAAAAATCCAAACTAATCCAAACTATCCAAACTAATATTATAAATGCGAAAGTAACTCTGTCTGTCTGTCTGTCTTTTCTTCACGCCTAAACTACTGAACCGATTTCGATGAAATTTGGTATAGAGATAGTTTGAGTCCCGGGAAAGGACATAGGATAGTTTTTATCCCGATATTCCCACGGGAGCGAAACTTACGCGGGTGAAACCGCGGGGCGCAGCTAGTATTATAAATGCGAAAGTAACTCTGTCTGTCTTTTCTTCACGCCTAAACTACTGAACCGATTTAGATGAAATTTGGTATAGAGATAGTTTGAGTCCCGGGGAAGGACATAGGATAGTTTTTATCCCGATATTCCCACGGGATCGACACATATGCGGGTGAAACCGCGGGGCGCAGCTAGTAGTACATAAAGTCTCAGTCTATTCGCCATTTCTTATAATATGTAGTTTCAGGTTTTGGCCAACAACGCGAACTTGTAAAATTCACCCTGTATACGTATACAGGACGAATTTTCCAAGTTGATTTTGGGTGATTTTATCCAAAAATAACAACCAAATAAATACATACATAGTAAACGCGCCTAAGTATTTCTTTACCATGCAAATGTACGAATCCAAAATATTCTAAAGATCTTTTAGTATTCTATACACTCTGTTCTTCTACTTCTATTCATTCCGTCCCTAATATCCCTTTTGAAACTGTCACAATACGTTTTTGACTTTTCTATAGCAGTCAAAAATGACTGTTAACAAGCAGACCTCGTCGTGCATTCTTATTGAAAACAAACATCTGGACCTGGTCCAACCGGCCTGATATTATGAAAGGTGTTAGAAATAGCCCGACAACCGACAAATAATATCATTCACATGCAATTTACTCGGCTATATTTTTAGCAATACCACCTGCATTAGTCACTTTCTTGAAATAAATAAAGAGATAAATTAAAAGTTCACAATATTGGAGACCCTCGCAGATTAGTTGTTTTTGACAGATTTCTTTCTTTTACCAATATTCAGTCTGTGCTTGTCCTTAGCTCTAAGAGAGAATGCTGTGCAGGTCCATTTGGATCAATGACACTGACAAAACCTCCTTTTACCGTCGCGTCACTAAGAACTGCAGCAGTTACTTTTGTTTTGTCAATCAATATTAAATAGCATCTTTGTATTTGTTTTGAATAAATACATGTTTGTTGATAACTTAACAATCTGGGCAATAAAATAATCAAGAACTGAATCAATGCTACCAATATAAACAATAATAAAAACGTGGGAAATCTCATATTAGTTCCACCTCCTGTGAATTTAATTTTTTTTTGTACGCACAACTGTAAAAATAACAACACGCACGCGATGGTTGAGCTCAATCACCTTCGTCTGTGGCCGTCGTAAAGCACGTGTTTTAATAAAATTTATTGTTTTTGCTTAATTTTATTGCCATTTTACGGTGGGTGCACGGCCATGAGTGGCCAGGCCACGACCGTGTGTGTGTTGCCATGTAATCTTCTCTGACAGTTTAAATATTCTTTACCTGTTATTATTTCTCGAAAAAATTGCTTAATTACTGTAGGATGATTTGGCAACATAATGCTTTATTTCCTGCATTTGTCATACTCATGTGATAAACAATTGGTACAATAGTACTTATGTATCAGCAAATTTTTGGCTATCTACAGATTTTTTTTTGTTAATCCTAATGATTTAACTGAAAAAGATAAAGGAAAATATAAATACCTATCTGATAAGTAAGTATATGTAACAAAGTACGACTTACCTATTAATTAGGAAGGTTTTTAATTAAAGCGATAACCTAGTATTTGACCCGGGTAACGGACTGGGGCATTCACTTAGTCTCAAAATGTCGTACGATGACGTGTTTGAAGCGGTATGAAAAGAAAAATCACAAAGCAAGGCATACAAGATCTACTAATCATAAGGACTAGGTACTATCACAGAACACTAATGCCCTAGGCGGGACTACTATGCTCAAGTCTCTACGTAGCAAATACGTGACATTCTCGTGATGTTGGCAGCCCTGTTGGCGGGCGCATTCGGTTCAATGTTTATTTTTTATTATTATTCGGCGCGCGTCGCGGCCCGGCCACCACGTGGTGGGCCAACGTGGCGCGCTAAATACAGACGCGGCCGTATTGTCGCGTATCGCCATCGTGGTTACGTCATTCCCTGTCTGTCTATACTTCTATAGCATTAGCTTTGTGGCACAGGATGAGATTGGATTCCGCGGAATTCCGCCAGGATTTCGTGGCTGTCTGGTATAAAAGTTCAACGTTGCAACTATCGAGCTAAGTTTTAAGAGTTTTATTGAAGACACTGGATTCTTGATTTTATACTGTTGTTCGTGGGCGATGGACTGGTATTTTTCTAATTACCTAGCGTCAATAGCGTCTCGGTCTTAACTGCGTGATTTTGCTATAGCCATTCGATCTAAGGCTATGAGGACTGGTATTTGTAGCAGTATAGTATAGCTCACGTGGTATTGGGAGTAACCATAATATATGAAAGACATTTCTATGGGAGCAACATAAGGAAAATCCTTATCGCGCTGTATTCATTCCGATTTCAGATAAAACTGTGACCTAGTTCAAGTTCATTTTTCAATCACACTGTTTAAATAAGGTTCAAATGTAAGTACTAGCGGTTTTTGTTCAATGATCTTTTGTCTTATACCTGCGTTTAAAACTTGATTAAACATTTTTTTTTGTGTCGGTTAGATTATATTTCTTGAGAACAGCGATAAAAAAAGATGAAAGACTAGGCAACGTTAGTTTTGTGACGTGTGGTGGTGTTAACAATTTCTGGAACTGAACAAAATGCATTTGTACACAGTTGTACAGACTTCTTAAAAGACAAAAACGAAAATACTTTTAATGCTAAGACCGAACAAGTCACATGTAAAATATGAATCTCAAGTGAACTTATTTCTGTAACGGCGCGACCCTGCCACGGCTACAGTTAGCCCCCCCGCCCCGCGCGCAACCTTGACCTTTCTCGTCGCGGCATGCGATCGGCCACAGATTACTAACAATACGCATTATTTTCACAACTCGCCATATTTATTACGTCACCTCTTATTTAGTTTCGTGAAAGTTTATCAGCATTCATGTTTTAAAGTTATATCTACAGTCACGTTTTTTTTTAATGTGTAACACGGACTGTTTGTGCTAACTTTTTAGTTTTACACTGTTTGGGTTGGAATTACAGAATGTGATTCGGTGTGAAAATAAAAATTATGATATGTACCTATTTTTTAAATTATTTTTTTGTCAAGGCTGTATACGATCATTGATCATTGTTTTGCTTGTGTTTAAAAATAAAGTGACTGTCAAAATGACAACCAATGTCAAACGATACTTGAATAAAAGTTATAAAATAAAATCTCAAAAGAAAAAATAGATTACAATAAAATAACTTTACGAATATGTACTCTACTATTGATAATAGTGAACAGTTGTATAATTATTGCAATTAGAATGGAGGTGTATTATGGTCGGTGAGAGACCTTCCAGTTACTGAAACGGTAAAATTGCGTAATTTTTTATGCCTGCGTAATGGCAGAGGACTAACTACGAATTACAAATAATTTAGCCTAATATAGGTAGGTGTTTATACATATGTGAGTATAGCTGTAAATAATATTAAAACTACACATAATTAATAAATAATCACAATAATCATGCATGGCATGACTGACTTTGAAAGACACTCTCATAGAGTGACACTCTAAAAATGGCGCTACGCCTGCCATCTGTTGAGCTAAGCGTGTAACAATTTGGTAATGAGGTCGTTGACGGTTGACATTTAGAGGCATCCCAACAAGGAGGTATTATTACTTCACCAAAGCAGACACGCGAAAAACGGGAGCCGGACTTACATTATAAATTGATGCAGCGACCATCCTACCTGTCTTAATCCATTTTTAGTAGCTAAATCTGATAGTAGTTTTTAATTATTTGAGTTCATGATATGACCAGTGTTGTCATGGATAGGGCTGGCTCTGGATAAAATTATGTCCAAAAATATTTAAGTATATGACCATAGAGTTCCTAAACCTTATTTAATTCGAAAAACTTTTAAAGTAGGTACTTTTAAAGCACACCAACAACTGACCATTTTAATTGAAATTCTGTTAGAAACAAAGGTTCGGGGGGATCCTATCCTCACCCTGGCATTAGCCTCGGGCCATTTCCGTGCTTCTAATCGATCTAATGGACGGTTCAGCTAATGATTAGTAGTCCAGTTCTTTGTTTGCATGCACCCCTTGCGCGGTACGCCGTCTGCCCCCCCCCGCCTTCGGGTTTACACAATGCGACATGCGTGTACCTACGCCAGCTGTTACTGCAACCGTTTTTTGTGTCGTTATTATTATTCGAACTGTATGAAAGTATTCTTATCAGTATTATTTGGGGCGTTTGGTAGTTGTAACATGTAGGTACTAACTTGATAGTAAAAGGTGTTAGAACAAGTATACAGTATTGTCAGTTGACGGAAGGCGCAGGGAGCTTCATAATACAGAGTACAGAAAAAATACTGCACGCTCACGCATCATATTATCTTCTAGGCCAATGAATCTTTGAGCTGCCCTTGCAGCAGACTGTGTTCCCTCGTCTGAATATGCCAACATCTGGTTTGATGGGAACCCGACATCATCACACTACTCGTCAATGTGGAAGTTACTTCCAAACATTACGGGCCCACCATCTCTTTTCGCCTCTCAACTATGACCACATCTTCCTCAGTACTAACAAGCACATGTAAATTTCCAGGGACAGTAGCTACGTCCGCGGTGGTGGCGCGGTCGGCTCGGTCGGCGGCGTGGGCGCAGTGGGCGCGGGTGCGGTGGGCGCGGGCGAGTACCGCGGGGGGCGCGTGTCGCTGCTCGGCGCAGCCTACCTCCCCCCGCCCGCGCCCGCCGCGCACCATCCGCCCCCCGCAGACCCTCCGCCTTTCAAGAAGATCAGGCTCACAGCTGATCGGACACCGCTGCCACATCATCAGCCGCTTAGGGTTGATACTAGGGTCAGTATCTTAATTCTTTAGTTCTCAATGGCCTCTTGTATCGATCCAGATTGCTGAGTATGGAGTCCTGGGTTCGATCCCCGGTTAGGCAAAGTGATTTTAGTATTTAACAGGAGAATGGAATAAAAAAACAAGATTTTGCGTCAACCTCAAGTGGAAGCAAAAGGAGTGTGGCCATCTTTCTGCCACCTGCATCGTTTAGCCTCTAAAAGTTGAGATTCCTTTACATACCAAAGCGGTTGATATAAAGGGCTGAAATTTTTCAGAAAACCGGTTAATTTATTGTACTCTTGCTTTAACATTACTTCTTGTGGTTAATTTCCAGGAGCCGGTGAACCAGTACAGTACGGTTGAAGTACTATCTCCTAATCCACCATCAGAACCCACGATGGAGGACCAGAGCTTCAGAACCACTAAGGATGACTTATTACAACAAATATCCAAGGTATGTACACACTATAGAAATACCAGAAAGAATTGAAGGAAAGTGACCCCAAGGAAAATACTGAAATTCGTCAGTGTTTGGGTTGAGGCAGTTCCCAGTAGATCACTGGATTCAAGTGGTGATGGTAGCCCTAAAATTCTCCATATGATTGAGGTCAGGTGCAGCACTCTATCGCCTGAATTTGGAGAGGCTACCACCAATTAACCGGTTAAGAGGACTACATGACCTAAAGCGCGGTCACTGTCGGACTGCATAGAAAAGAAAGAGAAGCGCGATGACACAACGCTGGTAATTTATTGCAAAATATGAAGCAATTATCTATTTACGAAAAATCTTTTGTTTGGACTAAAAAATTTAAAACACTAGAGTTTTAGTATGTTGCTTGTAGAATAATCTGACAAAAAATCATAATGGTTGTATGTATTAATATATGTTTTTTATTGTAAAAATAAAGTATTTACCTAGCATATATCCTGAAAATTATCATATATTTTTTTATTTTGTTTACTGTAGGCGATCAAATACTTTTATTGTTTTTAAACTTGCGTTTTTTGCGTTTAGGTCCTGTAAGCCCCTTAAATGCCGTAATTACAGAAACAATTAAAAAGCCATTGTATCTCGCGTGTATCCACGTACGAGGGTTAATCAGTTCTATTCATAATACTAGCAGCCCACTGTGCACTGCCACTAAAACTCCTCTCAACTTTAGTGAAACATCATCCTCATTCATGCTACGACTAGTAAACCTATCTATAACATAACATGATGAAATATAAGTTCAGAGCATCAGACTGCAAAAAGAATAAATCAGCGGGGTAATTGTGCAACACTACACCAAACTTTTAAAACCAAACCTAAAAAAAATTTCCTGAGCATCCATTTTGAATTTTTGACAGTTTTTCCATACTAGAAAGAACTGTCAGGCGTCAATTTTATTCCACGGATAAAGATATGTGGCTTTGAACTTGGATAGTAGCAATGGCTTACATATTGACAGTTCAACAACATTCATTGCGTTATTTACGTTGTTGAGCAGACAAATTTCTCGAACATCTGAAGCAATGGATAAGCAATATCCTTCTAAATGATTCAGATTGTGACTGGTGTGTTACGCAATTAGGGTGCTGGTTACATTGGATTCCGAGCCTTTCTTTCTCAATAAATTAAATTACATTTGTAAGATTGAATTCTAGGTACTGATTTCTGCTACTGATGATCATCTTTATCTAATTCCATCCCTTCACATCCACAGGTGGACAGAGAAATGGCGTTGTCAGAGTCAACGCTATCAAAGTTAAAGAAGAAGCAAGAAGAGTTAGAACAGACTGCCTCAAAGCCTGCTCGGGCAGAAGAGCCAGAAGAGACAGTACCGAGACACAGAAGTTTAGCGCAGTGCGTGTACGCAGAAAACAGGAAAAAGGTTCATATCATTGTAGTTACACTCATTATCATATCTGTATAGGAGAGAATTTCATTTATTCATGACCTCGACACATTATTAATGACCCCATAATAATCGACTAACAACTCATGGTAGGAGAGTTATATGGTTTTGCGGATATTTTTTGCTGTTCGTTTGACTTTTTTTTAGGAAAAAGAAAAGGTGCTAGAAGGGCAGGGGTTTCAGTAGGGGTAGTAGGGAAAGGATAATATGGTATTCTTCTCTAGAAAGGTTTTTTTTAACTGGGATATAAATATATAAGTAGACTAGATAAACTTCGTATACTAAATTAACTGACAAACTATTTTTGTTTATTAGACATCTAAAATCTTAAATTGCCCCTACAAACAGACAGAAATATGAAAAAAGAAAGAAACAAACCATATTTATTTAGCACAGACCCGTGCGTGACGGTCTTTTAGACACAATACATCAGGTAAAAACAAACAAAAAGTTAAAAGTCCGATGTAAGAAATAAGCAAATTAAACATACAATTTTAACTGTTCCTTCTTATAACCTAAACTAGTATAGAAGAAGCTTGGCTAATCTTTGGACGATGTCCCTTTAGTCAGTCGTACTATAATTATTATTTCAAGCAACATAGAATAGTTTGAAAAGTTAATCAAACCTGCTAAATACTCCGTAAAACTAATGATTAATTAATACTCACTAATGGACCTGTTGTAAATAGCTATCCTCATGCCATGCTCATGCCGGGATGCAAAAACTACATAGTGTATCAGTTGCTTTTACCTGTGAATGTCGAGAACACCGAACACGATAGGTATATATTGTTAGGATATAGTTCGAAAGTCGAATTACTAACGACTGAAAGAGAGCAATCGGTGTGTAACTACTCATCTGATATAATACGTTTATTAGTAAGGGGATTACTGTTTAACTGCCTACTATTGCCTGCAATACATTGGGGTAGATATGTCAGCGTATGTTTTAAACTATTGAAAGATTGTTAACCATTTATAATTTACCGCATTATTTTTTGATAGTTTATAATCTCTCCATGGCAAACCGATAAATTGTGAACTGGTATAAAACTTGCTTGCGACGGATCGCACCTTGCTCTTATATACGAAATAGCCATGTTACCCCTACGGTAGTCGCGTATCTAAAAGTGACGTGTAGACCATGCGACCATTCGCATGGTCTACATGGGTATATCATACGTAGACCGCGAAATTTGCGGAGCTCCCGTTGCACAACCACGCGCACCCAATGCTCGCGCTGCACTGAGCGCATGCGGCAATTATGCAACTTCGAATACACGAAGGATGAAATAACTGGCACTATTAGGTTTTTAGAACATTGCAATTTTGTATCAATGGATTACATTATGTAGACCACGCGACTACCGTAGGGTTAACTGCGACTAACTTGGATGTAGCGCTCGCTCGGCTCGCGCGCATTTGGTTCTAACACAGTTCTAACCTATCCTATTTGGTCGGGGTGACCTGGCTGGCAAGACCGAAAAATCAGGGACGGTTCACAATTTTACGGGTGATAAATCGGACAGCTTATGAAGATAAGATGTCGGTAGGCAAGTGCAGGTACGTTCACAATTTGACCTGGATAGATTATAAACTATCGAACATTAATAAGTTATTGTAAGCAGGATGGTAGGTACATTTCACAATTTATCGACAGTTTACAATCTCGCGAGATAGATTACGGTGTTCACAATCATACGGTGACAGGTACACCAAGAATTGTAGGCAATAAGTAACTACGATGGGCAACGGCAACCACAGCTAACGACAATAGGGATAGGTTAGAAATATGCAAGGTTAATTTTCTCTGACAAAACTACAGTTAATTACATTTGGTAGGGGTGAATAGGGGTTCGAAAGGGACTCTCATTTTCAGTAAAGGATCTAAAGTAGTGAAGATTTTGTAATAGAATATTCATAGGTACTTTGGTTGATACTTTTTAAACTGTAATAGCAATAGGATAGCTTAGGATAGGTATTATTTCTGATGATAGTATTTTATTAGGTATATTTATATTAAAAATAGTGCAGAAATAGACAACAAAATATGTATTATGTGCCTGTTTATTTATTGATGTTATTTTTATTCTGTTTCTCATTATTGATTTGCGCGGGACCAATAGTCTGATACATTTTATGTTTTTTTTCCTTCCCAGATCAGCATGGATAATAAGCGGCAAATGGTATTTATAATTTGTTTTATAAACTATTATAAGTACTAAGAATATTAATCTTTGTAGACTATCCATTTTCATTTTTGGTAGATATATATATAAAAATATGGTAGAATTTTTCAAGTCTAAATTGATTTTCAATGTTAGATTTTGATTAAAATAAGGCATGCTGGTATTTAGTATTATGTAGGTATATGTATTCATGTTTAGTTGTATAGTTTTCGTACTTATACATCAAATATTTTCATACTCGTTTATGTATACTTAGTATATCTCGGCAAAAATATCTGTGAACTTAGCCAACACACCTAGAAAAACTGCTGTGAACTTGATCTTGAAATACTATTGACGCTGCTGCATGCTTAAATGTTTAAGGGGCCGCTTCCACGAGCGAGAGAATCGCGGCGATATTATCGTCGTGCCACGTATTTTTATACGCTCTCTTAGAACGTGTCTCCACACGGCGATAATATCATCGCCGCAAAAATTTGATGGCACGGCAAGACTATGGCCGCGATTCTCTTGATCGTGGGGGAGGCCCCTAACTAAAGCTTAATAGTTCTAGAAAATCTGCTCTAGCAGTTTCTATACAATGCCATGACAACCCCTACAATAAATGTTTAGTGATTGTGGAACAGCAATTTTTATAATATTACTTATGTGTTATACTATATAGAATTATGGAAAGTTCATGTTTACAGCAGTTTTAGCGCTTAAAAGCTAAAAATCTTAGGTTCTCAAATATTTCTGCAAACTAGTATCATTATTATTATTCTAAATGTATTGTAGCATGTGTATCATATAAGTACATTCGCAGAACGAAAAGGTTAAGAACTATACCTTTTAATTATGTCAAAATAGACTTGGGCCCAGTTTCTGGAACCAATCAACACAAAAATCAGCTAGAAGACTCTCAAACTCATGTTTACTGCTATGATTGGCTGCCTGAACATTTAATCACATGCAGTCAGAAGCTCAAACACGATACCCCTTACCACGCCAGGGGGTATCGTGTTACCCAGTTACTGAGTTGTGAAGGTCAGATAGGCAGTCACTCCATCTAAAATTCAGCTACATCCGGTTAGACTGGCAGCTGATCTCAATATTGTTGGGAAAACACAAAATTAATTGAATCATATTACATTATACAAAAAGCCCTCAAAGATTTCCCTAGATTTTAAATCAATCACCTATTTATAAAGTCAGTATTATTTCTTTGATTTATTAATTTGCTTCTACTACGATAAATTATTACTTATTTTAAATACATAAAAAACATTTAGGCACTAAACTATATTATCGTTTTGAAACATTTGCAAATTAAAAATACTGTCAGCTACTATTAACAATGTGTAATATTGCTATTGACTTGCTGTCAAGAAACGATATGTAATAATGTTACACTAACTTTTTCTTGTTACCCAAATACATTGTAAGAAAAATATTTGCGCATCTACTACTTACTAGTTTATTTACGAGTACCTACCGTTCTTCATAAGTTCGTGTATATTATGATTAACTTTTATTTCTCACGATAAGTGAATTGTATTCTTATTGAGAAATAAATGTCTTAAACCGTAGTCACAGAATATATAATAGTACTAGACGTACCATAGTAAGAGTTTGATAACTGTCAAAGAATGAATTTTTGTGTTGATCAGCATTTTAGAACCTGTGTTTTTAAAAGGCATCCGTGATTCGTTCAACCCTTTCATTCTGCAGTGTATCTTTGTTTTGCCAAGTTCATCGAACTATTTGTGATAAGTCCTTGTACCAGCAGGCGTCATCGGCGCACGCAGTAGTGTCGCACCTGGGTCCGCCCGTGCTGTACCCGCTGTACAACCAGCCGCAGGATACGGAGGTCTACCACGAGAACATCAGGCGGCATCGAACGTTTCGGAAACGGTTAGCGGAACACATACGGAAGCTCAAACTTGAGGCGGAAAAGGTATGTTTTTATATTATTTTGCCTTTAAAATGACCAATATTATTATTAGAGGTAGAAGTTCTCTGCCCCAATCGATCGATCTGCGAAGATACACTGCATTTGCTCCAGTTAGTTCATATATATTATAGTTGACCATTAATGGGACACTCCTGTGCCTTAGTGTTCTAATGGTACCTACATAAAGCAGCAAGTTGATCTAGGGAAAGAAACGGTCATAATGTGTGCGCGCATAAGTTAATACGGGGTTTTTTTTCCCGCATCGGTCGGTAACGTGAACCAGGATCTTTATGTACGCACATTTAGACAGCACGTGCTCTCCGTGTATAGCCTGATTAACGTTAATCCGTTGATTGTCAAGCAATTAGTATCTATAGAAGTCGATCAGTCAAGTAGTTGGAAGGCTGAAGTCTGATAGCTGGTCCTATCCTGAGATTGTCGATAGTGCCCAATAAGTTTTGAAGAGAGAATGCAAACCATAATCTATTTCCCAAAAGTCTGGCCTGGCCTGGCTGAAGACCTTTATAGCAGTTCTAGTCAATATTATTACTATCCGCTAAGAACCGTAAAATTAAATGCTAGTGCAATATTTTTTTTTTAATATCTGTTCTGGCTCCAATTTCCTTGGGGTCGGTGCAATAGGATTGTTTAAAATAAAAACGATTTTACTCACCCATATGAAATTTTCATGATCTTTGATTTCTTGTTTTCAGCGCGAGGATGCGTTAGCGGAAGCATACAGTAGACGAGCTGCCGAGTGGTTGAGAAGAGTGGAGAGGATAGAACAGGGACAGAAGCGGAAGGCGAAAGACGCACGGAATAGAGAGTTCTTTGAAAAGGTATGTCAGAGATGTAATATTAATAGACTTAAGATCTCCTTTGGTGACCGTACCTACTGCGCAGCGAGTAGCGCACTTCAGAGACGCCAGAAAGTTTTAATCGGGCTGTACTAGTTTTATTACCTACTGGTAATGTAAAAGAAAAGATCGCAATGAAAAGGAAACAGGGTAAAATATAATTAATGATAGATTACTATCATTAAAGACCGGATATTAATCCGGTCTTTAATAGCCGGATCAGTAAGTCTGTTGTCTAAACTCACTTTGGCTGTTGAGGTTGTCCGTCAGAAATAATTACAGAGGAACAGGAAATGGCACAATTTTGACCATAGTTTAACTATTAAAAATGATATGATCAAAAATCAAATATGAATCATCTCATGATTACACTAAGTTGCAGTCGTATCATTAATTCAAATTACGCTGAGAATCACTTTTTCAGCGTCAATTTTACATATGACAGTCTCCCAAAACGCCCGCCCTTCACCACTTCCTAGTGCTTTCTCTGGGAAGAAGTTGCGCAACAAACTCCCCGACACTATTAACATAACTTTGCGGCCTAAACTTTAATAGTGACGAGATATTAGGGACAATGGTGACCAACACCTACGAATCTTTTGCTAAGACTTAGTTCTTAGAAAGAGAGACAGTACTTGCATTAAAACCAATTTCCTTTTTCTAGGTCTTCCCCGAACTGAGAAAGCAACGCGAAGAGCGAGAGCGGTTCAACAGACTAGGAGCCCGCGTGAAGTCGGAGGCGGAACTCGAAGAGATCGCTGACGGCTTGCACGAACAAGAGCACGAGGACAAGAAGATGAGGTCCCTGACCGTGGTGCCGCCGCTACTGAGGGACCCCAGCGACGCCACGCCCATTTATATTGACACCAACAGTGAGATTAACCTTTCGTTAAATATGTAGTCGAATTACCAATTGAAGTTACCTTGAATGCTCCTTCTTATAAAGGTGTGTGAAGTGAAATAAGTTAGACAACTAATATGATCAAACCACATAACGTCACACATACCCGAAAGGGAAGGCATACGTGTTATAATTATATAGTGCTACCAGCTATGTTATCAGTCCGTGAACTACGGTAAATAAAGTTATACCAGGCAAAAGTTACCGCAAAGTTGGTTGGCTGACTAATTTTTGTTTGCGCTACAGGTGTTGACTTGCACGAAATTAATATTTATTTGACTTACTAATAGTTAAGAATACTAATAGATAAGCTATAGTTACAAAGGCGGACTTAATGCCTTGGGCATTACTAATATTTGTAATTACTATAATTGTAATTTACTACTAAAAAGTTCTATAGAACTTTTTAGTAAGTTAGTCATCATCTGCCAAGCCTTTTCCCAACTATGTTGGGGTCGGCTTCCAGTCTAACTGGATGCAGCTTAATACCAGTATTTTACATGGGGCAACTGCCTATCTGACCTCCACAACCCAGTTAATACGATTCCCCTTAGTAAGGCTGATAGTCAGACTTTCGGGCTTCGGGCTACCCGTAACAATGGTCATCCTCGGACCATCGGTGGATGGGTGACCATCTCTACATAACAAGACCCCTCTATGCCTCGGAAAGCACGTTAAGCCGTTGGTCCCGGCTGTCATTCACGGATCTTTGACAGTCGTTACGGGTCGTCAGAAGTCCGAAAGTCTGACAACCAGTCTTGCCAAGGGGTATCATATTACCCAACTGGGTTGTGGGGGTCAGACAGGCAGTCGCTCCATGTAAAATACTGGTATTCAGCTGCATCCGGTTAGACTGGAAGCCGAACCCAACATAGTTGGGAAAAGGCTAAGCAGATGATCCTTGGACCAACCTCGGCAAGCGTAGCTTAACCACCGAGCGAACCGTGTGGCTGTTATTGTTTAGCCACGTGCCCCACTCTTTTAGCAAATTAGTACGATTTGAAAGAAAATATAAACTTAAACGTGGCTAACTGTGCCGGTGGCGAGGGTGAACTTTTACAAAAGGAAGCCCGTTTGAAAAACGAGCAACATATTTTCATTGCGTAAGTTAGAAAGGGGAGATGTAAGGAATCGTGTTATAAGCACGTTTTGCAATGTTCCTTCTGACTCTTTATTCTTCTTTTTTTTCTTTTCCCCTAAACTTTTGTTGTGGTTGCCAGTATCTTTTAGGAAAGGTCAAAACAACATAACGAGCACAACCCTTGAATTCAGAATCTGATATAATAATAAAGTCTTGCAAGAATTTTCCAATGATGATGTAAATGTATTGTTCAGATTCAGAATAGAATAGAATACTTACTCTTTTTTATGTTCACCATATAAATTAAAGACATAGGTAAATTTAGAAATTTTACACAGGGTGACTCCATGTGCGGTCTTATCGCTAACAACTTTTGAATGGGTTCAGCAGAAAAACTAACGTTTCTTGCCTCCACAGGACGATGTATGGACATGGAGTCAGAACACAAAGAGCTGCAACTCCGGAACGTATGGTCCCAGCAAGAACGGGAGCTGTTCCGAGAGAAGTACCTCCAACACCCCAAGAACTTCGGTCAGATCGCGTCCTTCCTCCCCCGGAAGAGCGTAAGAGACTGCGTCAGGTATGCGTGCGTTATTTCTCTTTATATACCGGATGTTGGCAGCGCAGGGTCATAGATGCTCAGTAAGAGTGAGATTTGATTAAAGAAAAATCATTTATTTGCACTAAACATGACGCATAGAGAAAAAACTTAATAAAACAGAAAAATCCGAGAAATAGTGTAAGGCTTATTTCAATTTCAATTTATTTCTTCATCAGATATAAGCTAACAGTTTACACCAAATCGCTTATATCTATGCTAATTCTACAAAATTACATTAAAATTTTTAATTAAAACTTAGACTATTAAAATAAAATAAATACAATAAAAAACGGAGTAACATAAAATTATGACAGTATAATAATTTTTTTGTAACTTAGTAAATTAATCCGCCGAATGATTAATGCACTACTTAATAATAAAAAGCAACCAATATTTTCACTTTTTTTTTATAGAAGATATAGATAGTGAATAGGTTCAATTAATATACCGGCTATTTTAATGAAAACTCTTCAATAATTTTTGGCACTACCTTCACCATAAAAGGCTAAACGCAAACTCAACTAAAACTCAAAGCATTTATTTCAATCAAACAATTTACATGCACTTTTGAACTGTCAAGAGTAGTCTTAGTTAGTTTGAAAGTTGAAGCTAGTGACCCATTGCAAATAGTAGATCTCAATGTAGAAGAATCGGCAAGAAATTCCAAAGACACTCTTTTAAATAAAGATTTTACAAAATCTTGGGTACCGTCAAACGGGCTGAATAGGGATGCAGGGGTGAATCGGGACGAAACTTTAAAAGGGATTTTAACATTAAAATAATATAGTTTGTGGCCAAAAAGGACCCTAATGTGTTTACTGTAATTTAATTAACGATTACGTGCCCTTATTGACAACAAACTATATTATTTCAACGTTAAAATCCATTTTAAAGTTTCGTCCCGATTCACCCCTGCATCCCTATTCACCCCGTTTGACTACTTACTCTCGCAGGATCCTCATCATCTGCTTGATGGCTATCACGTCTATTATTTGTCGGGATTGGCGTTGATAGCGGAAATACAGCCTTTTTTCCTAGTTCAGCTGCAGTTTTTTTATTCAATTGTAAAATGAAAATATAGACACGCACACACGCACCACATTTTTACACACGACGACATATCAAGCTATAAGACATTTCCAGTTTTAGTTGACCTCGCTTACACAATAGCTTTTCGTACAATGAGAAATCAACTTATCCCTACACTGCATTCAGTCCCTTATGTGGGACAACCAATATAATTGATATTTTTTCTGATTTGAACCAAGTAGCGACATCTATGATTACGTAATGAAAGTGACAACAACCAATGGCACCTATTTAGTGTATTCGTTGTTGTGTGCGAAAAATGCAGAGTCGAACTTTGTTTAAACAATAACAAAAACTGCTTCCGTCTGTTTCACCTCTAGTTAGATTAGCAAATTTTGGTAGGTCATTGCATATTGTGCCACATATGGAACTAAATAAATAAAAAAAATATTTTCTATTTGTTTATTTTTAATTTTACCTGTACTTCCCGTGTTCTAGACCACAAATATGATCTAGTAAGATTTTTTTCTAAAAAAAAAAAAAAATATGCAGTGTAGGGTTATACTGGAAATGTATAACTTGATATGTCGTCGTGCGTACCATTTTAAATAATAATACATAATTGAAATAAACTTATTATATTATTATATCGTCACATTCATCACTGACCCTCCGCCGACAACAAACAAGGTCAACACAATCACTGCCAACGTCACACTACCTATTAACTCTCCCCAACAGATTCTACTACCTATCCAAAAAGGCGGAGAACTACAAGCAGTTGCTAAGGAAGCCGCGGCAAAGGCGGTCGGCGCGGAATCCGCCGCGGGCGCAGCCGGAACCGGAACTGCCGGCCGGAGTTACGACGAGGCTACAGCGAAGCCAGGGTTAGTGTTACAGGTTGAAGAGTATTTGAAGGGGTGGATGCATTTATTGGTTATTCAGATACCTCTACCGGCGACCAAAAACCACAATAACGTTGATAATTTTAAAGTGTACTTACCTACCTTTCTTCTTTTGTGTATTTTTCGGGCTACCTCGACCAGTTACGGATTCAAACTTTGGCTCCCCAAGCACCAAGCACAACCTGAATTAACTCGGAATATTTCGAAAATACATATGATTAAAAGCGTGCATAGCCCCAACGAAAGTCGGGGTCGAATATTTCGAGGTACCTACACCGAGTAGCTCTGAATCAATGGGAGCCTTAACTGTCACTTCAGAATTTAATTTATGAGTATTTGGAAATTATTAGAAATACACGAAAAAAAAAATCATAGGTGCGCCCAAAACTTCAGTATGTGAAGGGTACCCAATGAATGCAACTATCGACTATTATTATTATCTACTATTATGGTACCTATGTATAGTCTGTGCGGAACTAGTTGGCCGCGCCATAGGTATGTGAGCGGTGGGACGGAGGGGCGGGGGCGCATTACTCAGTACGTGCGTTGCGAACCGCCGCCTCACCCCTGTCCCCACCTCAGCGGCCAACTAGTTCCGCGCGGACTATAGTACAGCCCCTGCGAAGTATAGTACAGACAACTGCTTGGCTTTATGTGTCCCCAGTATCTTGGTTCGGATTTTCCCCACCAAACAAATATGCATGGTCAAAATATTTGTCTCTGGTGGGGGTGCATACAACATTAAAATCCATAAACCTATGATACAGGCAAAATCCTTAAACTGTGTTGTCGTATTTATTTAAGTAAGTATGTAGTTCACTAGTAGTTATTTATTTCAAGAAATATAAATGTCTTAGATTAGAAAGGACGTTGATTCGTCTATTTTGCTTTTAAAGTTTTTAAACTAACGACTTTATCATTGTATTTTTTTTTTATTACATTGACAGAGGTCTGACCGTCGGATCCTTAGATAACGCAATATACTGCTCTGTCAAAAAAGTACCTGGAAAAGATCAATAATACACAAAATGCTAGTTATTCATCCAAATTTATTTTATCGCCTTCAAAGTATGCTCTTTCAGAACGAATAATCCAATCATCAAAACGTTTTTTAAACGCTTTTTCTGGAATTGAGTTTAGTTCTATGTCTTTTACCGAATGAAAACGGGTGCCACGAAGTGGTCATTTGAGTTTAGGAAAGAGAAAGAAGTCAGCTGGAGCCGTATCTGGTGAATAAGGTGGTTGCTCGATGGTACTTGTTGAGTTTTTGGTCAAAAATTCGTTCATTATGATGGCCTTGTGCGAAGGCGCATTATCGTGGTGCAAAATCCAACAATTTTCTTTCCACAAATCTGGCCTTTTTCTTCGAATTTGCTCTCTTAAACACCGCATAACGCTCAAATAATATACTTTGTTTACCGTTTGACCTTCCGGTAAGAATTCCGAGTGCACAACACCGCGATAGTCAAAGAAAACAGTCAACATGACTTTGACTTTTGATTGACTTTGGCGTTGTTTTTTTCGGTTTCGGTTCAGGTGGAAGGTGCCACTCAGAAGCTCGTTGACTAGTTTGCATGTCAAACCTGTAAACTCACGTCTCGTCACCGTAACAATGCGTTTCATGAATGTTGGGTCATAATTGACTCGTTCTAGCATGTCTTCAGCGACTCTTATGCGATTGAGTTTTTGGAAAAAATTCAGGTCTTTTGGGGCTAACCGAGCAGCAACATGTTTCATACTCAAGTGATTATTTAAAAATGATACGGATCGACTCGTGAGACACAGAAAGGTCAGCGGCTATCTCTCTCAAACTTGAATGAGGATTTTCAGACACTACTTCCTTCAGTTTTGCGATGTTAACTTCAGTTGAAGACGTTGATGGCCTATTAGGGCGAGGCAAATCTTCCAGCATATCTCGACCGCTTTTGAACGCTTTTTACCACTCATAAGCACGTGTTTTTGATAAAGTCGATTCACCGTAAGCCTTCTGTAACATTTTCAGTGACTTCGAACACGAAATTCCATTGGCGATGAGACAAACTCTTTGTTTGTTCGATGTTTTTGTCCATTATGAAATTCACAATGCACACTAGATATGATCTAACTAAAATCAGCACTGTATTTAATATAAATGACAGATGCAACTCAAACTCCGCGCCAAAGTGGAAAACAGTTGTGTCAACCTACCAAAACAAAAAAATAATTTGGAACCATAAACAAATCATCCATTCCCAACACTTTTTTTACTGAATGTAAAACGTTTGTATGGGGAAAAAACCGTACAAACGTACTAGCTATGATATCCTGACATTGGCTATAAAAATATGATGTCACAAAAACAAAATGGCGGCTGTCAATATATGTAATATATTTAGTTGGTCCCTTAGGTACGACGGCGCGAGGCACGGAGAGCAAAGAACCGAATATGGATGAAAATATGCAGCAGGTCACTGAAGCCGTCACCTGCATACCTATTCCGACCGCAGCGCCTGCACAGCCGCCTAGGTGAGTACTAATCATTTGAATTTTTGACGGAAATTCTGGATGAAATGAATGAACGCCTGGTATTTGAAATGCTGAAGTCTGTGGTCAGTAAACGTGCTGACAAATATTAGGGTAGGTACCTGTTGTGTTAGCTAGCAGAAGTATCAACAATCATAATGACAAAAAAAATGTAAATAGTTTAAATCTGCGGCTTTCTGTTTTTTTTATTTTTTTATTGCTGAATGGGCCTGCTCTTGGCCTCGATCACGCTTGATGAAATGCGATGGATGAGGTCTATGATGGAACGAGCGTGCCCAGAAGATGCCTGTTCACTCTTTTGAAGGCAGACGGGTTATAATATGGTTGCAGTTTTTATAGAGGAAATTAGGCCCTGATACCTTTTGCGTATTACCCACATTCTTAAGCCAATAGGAACAATGTTGCTGTGGACTAATCTTAGTGACTGTTATGTGGTTTACACCTAGAGATTATTTTGCAGAGAGTACTACATGCCCATCCTTGGGGGGTGTAACAAAAACTCTATTAGCTAGAACTCACAGTTGAAAGTTTTTAGTATAAAATGACTTTTCATAATTTTGTCACAAAACATATTATACTTCGAAAATGTGTATAAGATGTGAATATATTATACAGCAGTTCGATATGGGGTGCATTGAAGTCATCTTTGTCTACTGCATGGTGTAATAATCTTCCCATAGCTACTGTACTAAATGTATTATTAGCGGCCGCTGCACTGTCGAAATACTACAACACAATCTGTGTCGAACAACCGGTGAAATTCCCTGAAAGACGCTATTTAGGAGTTATGATTATGTATAATAATATACTATACATAATACTAGGAAAGTGGATAATATATCGGCATGCTATTATCATAGGTAAGTAATAAAAGACCTATCGTAACATCGTTTTGATATTAGCGCCGCTTCCTGGAACGCATTAGCTCTAAATCTATAGCAAACATCACGGACGATGGGCTAGCAAGTGCTATTTAATCTATTTCTCTTTGAAATCCCAAATTTCCACGAATAAAACTGATTATTCATACCAAATTAGCATATTTACTTTGCTCATAATTGAAATGCTGAGATAATTTAACGATTGAATTAACTTAATTTAAGCTTTATCGGTTATCGTGTTACCTAGTGGATGGGGTTGTGGAGGTCAGATAGGCAGTTGCGGTTGTCATTCGTAAACCTTTGACAGTCGTTACGGGTAGTCTGAAGCCCAAAAGTCTTACCAAGGGGTATCGTGTTACCCCGTCGTGTGTGTTAGTGGGTTGTGGACACTTGTGGAGGTCAGATACTACAAGCCAACCCCAACATTGTTGGGAAAAGGCCAGGCAGCTGAAATGATTGTATTTTAAAGTTTCAAATAAAAAAGAACTGTCCATATCCATAGACAAATGAAGGTAGCAACTACATTTGCCGAAATAAAGAAAAAGACTTCCCGACCACGAACGAACCATCATAATTTTTCCTTCAATATCTATACAGAGATTTTATACGATTCCGTCGAGTCGGGCGGGCTTTTTAATTACACCGTGTCAACATTGAGCGGCTGCCGGCCAATGAATTATTCACCAATAGCTGTGGAGATGGCGGCAGAGTTTTTTACCGCGCTCCTTGACTGGGGGTTTTTTCCTTGTTTGTAATTCGCGGATGTAATGTGCTCCTGAGTGGATGAGTTAAGAGCTAAGGTCCATAGTCTTGAGAAGTGTTTGATATTTAGCTATTGTTATGGTTGAGCTACGTTCTAAGTTTCTTGCAGCTGAGTTGAGAATGCTTAGAGGGATTTGTGGTGTTACACGATTGGGTAGAATAAGAAATGAGTACAGGGGGAAGTCTGAAAGTGGCACCGGTGACTGAAAAGTTGCGTCGAAAAAGGTTGTCAAGGTATCGGCATGACTGTGATGCAATGAGGAAGATGGCGTGAGAAAATATTTGCGTATGAATGTGGCTATAAGAGTAGGGATACCAAAGATGGGTGGGCTGTCTTACTAGTCTTCGGCACGGGAGATATTTTAGTGCACAAGTGTGTGCGTAGACACAGGTGCACTCTCTCGACCCTCAATTTCATAGATTTGATACTGAGATGACGACTAATAGAAAATTATGGAAGAAGACTATAGGTATGCCGCGTCGACCCCAAATAAATTTGTGATAAGGGCAAGTGAGTGAGGATTTTGGAACAGATGGACAAAATTTGTATATTGAATCTACACTAATATTATAAAGTGGAAAGATTTGTTTGTTTGTTTGAATTGAATAGGCTCCGAAACTACTGGACCGATTTGAAATATTCTTTCATCGTTAGAATCCTACATTATCCCTGATGAACATAGGCGATATAGAATATTTTCAAAAAAGTTAGGGATCCGTATGAAAACTTCGATTATGTAACCCAAGGTGTGAAAAAAATACAAAAACCTGATATCGCGTACGTTGCGGAAACTATTGAGAATAGAGCAAAGTGGTGTACTACAGTTTTAAAGAGGACATCGATATCTACAAAAAAGTCCGTGATACCCATGTCTATCTTTTAAGGTTGACTCACTATAACCTTTTTTATGGTAATCATTTGCGAAGGTGTTTTTATAAATATGATATTAATCCTTATTCAAATAAATACGATATTCATCACAAGTATTTAATTTTGAACAAAATTGCCCCTGACATAATTTGATTTCAATGAATATCTTAGGAGATATCTGTATAATCTGGGGATATCTGGGGATATATTAGTTTTAACATACATCCGCACGGCCGCCGCGCCGGTAGCTCTGCGAGGTTTACTATAGCTCCACTCTTACTGATTATAGCATGATGTACCTAAAATAGCTTCTTAAAGTAATGTACTAAGTAATACTCTTAAAGTAATGGAATATATTTTAGTAAGTTTTTTCCTCAAATTAACGCGGGTGAAACCGCGGGGCAATGCTAGTCTTCAATAAACCTCTGAAGACTATTTTATTTATCCATTTACATCAGGCATCAAGGCCCATATAAAACACATACAATACAATATGTAGTACTATACTATGTATATTATGTAGTACTTGTTCTGATAGCTTATAGCATTCTGGGGACTTGAAACAAACTTCTTAAAACCACCCTAGCCTGTGGCCTGTGACCCATTGCTGGGACACAGGCCTCTTCTCTGTGAGAGGGAGTGGGCCATAATCCGCCACGCGGGCCCAGTGTAGATTTGCGGACGTCACATATCTTCGTTCTAGGACATGCCGGTTTCCTCACGAAATTTTCCTTTACCATTTTGAGAGAAGTAATGATGAAATAATTTACACAAAGTAAATTGCCTGCTTGGGTTTGAACACACGACCTACAACTCGTAAGTCGTGGCCGTTACCACTGGGCCACCACTGGTAAACATTAATGTAATATGCTGAATTAATATAGGACTCACGGAAAATTCAGTTACTGAAGGTTCTTTTAGAATATAATATTATAATAATTAATGCTTTTTCCTAAACTAACAATTTGGCAAATGTTAAAAAATTCCTACATTCTAAGTTATTCTAATATGTAGGGACTCTACGAGTAGACTTCTTCTTTCCACGAAATAATGTTATCATAATAGTAAATAACTTTCTGAAATAGAATTTTTGATAGTAACATCAAAAATTCAATTTCGTTGAGTTACCTACTTAATTCCCAAATCTAATTTTCATAAAATGGTTCAAAAATTCGTTCCAAAAAGACGTATTGTTTAACAAAGGTTCGCTTACTACCCTCTTCTCGTCCCGGAGAACAGGGCCGGAATGAGAAGAACGGACTTTCTCTGTAACATTCCCAAAACTTCGATTTCCGAGGTGCAATTCCCGTATTTTTAAAAACTTCTCATTTTAAATTTGTCTCAATCTGTCAAAAAACCTCGAATCTACCTACATTTTTGACATTGATTTTCGCTGAGATGAGATTGCAACTTCAATTTGAACGTTTTTTTTTTAAGTACGGCCTTGTGTTTAGTTTAGAAAATAATTATAAAATCGTTTTTCTGTGAAAACTTACTCATAGCATCTTTTGACGCGCTGTTTCCTGTAATACTCCCTAAATCTAGACAAAGTGTTAAGGATCAGACTTCAAGCTCTTAATCCGAAATGATTAGAACATCTCAAACTAACTTCGAACCTCCTTCATTAATAAGTCATCATCCTTTCTCAGAAACCGGGCCCCGCCAAGTTCGTCCCTGCGGCCGTATGTTTGCACGACCACTCACTTTTATGAGCTTCAGACAATGAGAATAAGTCAATTTTTCATCGACCAGATTAATCGTTTAAAATTCATGTATTTTTATTTCAATCGGTACGGGAACTTGAGAGATTTATTTTATTGGCTCTTGGGAACTTGTGACCGGGAGTTAGTACCGAGTTTTAAAGTGAGTTCATTAGTAGTTTCCAGGATTTTATAGCACTTTGCGTAGGTTTTTATTCAGGTCTTAGAGTTGAAGGCGAAGTTGAAGAAATGGGCTGTTAAATTAACTTAGGACAGTCTTAGGCTATTGAAAATAAACCAGATCTTTTTAAAACTTCATTTCTTTCTTATGTATATGACAGTATATGATACTTCATGTGAACTCCTATCTTGGGAGAGGTCTATGGTCATCAGTGGACGTAGACCTCACCTCATAGTTTCTGCTGAAATGATGATGATAATGGTGATATATTATTGGCTTTTACATCGCATGTAATGGCAGCTTAATTTTTACCAATACTTGTAAAAATTGAAAACGGAAATAAATCAAAAGCCAAAAACCAAATAGGTATAACTTCTTTTATATAACTTTCTCCTCTAAATCTCAAACGTAAATCCACCAAAGTAAAGGATGTTTTTGAAGAAATAATAAAAGAGAAATATGTAATAATAATGGGCGTGTGTTGTGCGTGTGTTGACAATCACTCCGGTGATTATTTGCACAAGACTCCCGCGGGAATCATGGCGGAGCGGAGCTCAATCAGCATACGTGAGGCGACTTGATTATCGATAAACTTTTTAAGTAGGTGATCGGTGGTTCGAAAAAAGTTGTTCTTTATAATAATTTTACAGTCGTTATTTTTCTTGTGGATAAATTGAGATATGGGCAGGAGAATGATAGTGATACATTTCTTGTGGTTACGTTACGCGTGTGTTTATAGTGCTTTGATTTTGACAACATTTAAAGTGAAATTGCAAGGCATCTGCGATTTTTGGTAGCTGTTTATCTTGTGGCTCTAGATTAATTTATTGCATGTAAAACATATACCTCCCTATTTAAATAATATTATTAAATCTCGAATAAGTATACTATTTTATCGATATTTATTACTCAAACGGCTATTCCAAATCACTCTTATCGATAACCAACAGTACATGACTACCGCCACCGTTTCTCCCGACACGGTTTGTTTAGATTTTTACGCAAACACAGTACCGACCCATCTTTCTAATTGCCTTAATTAAAAGCATCTAGCAATCGAGAAAGCTAAATATGAGGGAAGAGGGCGGTTGAAAAAATCTGTCTGTTTCGGCAATCGTTTGATTCTGTCCTGTTTGCTTATTGATATATGATTGATGCTAGGAAATATTACGTAAGTAAACGTTTCAGCGTTGTTTCTTTTTTTGATGGTTTGATTTATCCATTTGTTTGTAAAAAATAGTCCTTTAGACCGTATTTCGGCTATGGCGGCTAATCTTTACGAAGACTTCGGCGCGAGAGATATTACAGTGAGGTGTGTGCGCAGACGTAGGTGCACACTCTTCCCTCATTTACTCATAGTCCGATGAGACCAATGTGTTTGTAGAAAAGGCTAGTTTTGAACGTAGAACAAAATTGGGGACGACAAATGCAAAAAAAAAAATGTTTCCACATCAAAAAACCGTGGACGCTTTGCCAGAAATAAATGTTAACTGAAATAAATCATTCAACTGTTGACGATTGGATATTTTTTTTAAATTTAAAATTCGAATACATCGCTTTGCGTCCACTCTGGCGCAAACTATGCATCATAAAGCCTACAACAAACACATAAAATAAAAAAAGAATATAGTTACCAATATGAAAAATAGTCGCGCAAAAAGTCGCGGTACTGTCCGCTAGTAATAACTGAACTACGAAAACCGCCCTTACTGCTATGAAATCAGGGCCCTGTCAATGTCAAATTGTTTCCATTGTCATGCGGTTGACTGTACTGTACTACTCTGTAAAGGGATGAGATTAATTTGATTGTCAGGCTTACCCACGTTCAGTCGTTGTTTGTCGAATAGGGTGCGCCGTTCGCCCGCGGATAATTACCACCCCTAGCCGGTATTAATTGGGCAAATTTTAATGATGTTCAAATACCGGCGAACCGTGTTAGTTAGTGTCGGAACGCGCTTGTTTTTCGCGGCTCTTGATTTTTGTATAGGCTAAAAATTTTTGCTGAAAAGCTATGAAACGTTGGCGTTTTGTGAGATACATTTTTTAACGGGTAGGCTCGGTTATTGTATGATCCGCGTCAATGTTGAACTATGAGCTGTCTAGCATTTAGGTATATGAAATTTACACTACATTTCTGGAAATATCTCAAGTGTGGACATAAAGACAAGTTTTGAAAGCAAATTGAAAGCAATTTCTCAGAAGTTTTCCTAAACGGAGATTTCCTTTTACAGCCCTCCCGTATTCCGTTTTATTTATTGGTTTTCGTAGGATATTAGGTACCAGGATCGTGAATTCGTTTCGCATCGACCAAAAAGTAACTGGTATCTAAATCTTAAGATGCTGGTTGCGATGTCCACATAGGTAGATGAATGATAATATATTGATCTCGGCTAGTAACTCAATAAAAAGATCTACGTTCATGACCTTATGGTACGTGGTCAACCCGCAATTTCGTAATAAGCTCACAATAATCCTACCCCGAATCGAAACTAACAGATTAATTGAATTCTTCATCCCCTACATCGGTTGGTCGTCACAATTGCCCCTCCCCCCACCTCTCCTGCGCCGCGGGGTAACCGCTGGTAATTAAAAGAGAGGCGAATTGAGCTAATTATGTTTGCCATAACTCCCCGATGCACCCGCCCGGCCTACGCGGCGCTCTGGTTGTGTTTTGGTTATGTAATTAGCTGGTAGTTTATTGCGATTTATAATTAAGTATAATTAATGCTGGGTTAATTTAATTTTGAGATAGAGTTTCGGGATCGGTAGGATATAATGTTTCTGTGCAATGTGGTTTTAACATGATTCTAGCGGTTTTAACTGAAACTTACGTAACGTGTTGTTGTAATGATTCTTTTGCGTTTATTCGACGCTTATTATACCTTTTATTATTACGAACTAATAACTAATTAGACTCAAGACTGGGGTCACCTATCAAACATCCAATCGTCGCCCGTATCACAGCATGTTTTCAAGATTTGAATTTCAACTTCTTTTATGTGATCTGAACAGTATAATCCCCCTTGCCACCAGGTCGGAGTTAACAAGAACACCGCCCCTGCCACCATCGCCTCCACCGGCGTCATCGGCGCCGCCCGCGCCGGTCACGTCAACTCCAACGCCGATGTCAGTGGCGAACAGCCCGACGGCAGCGCCCACACCGCCCGCCGTCGACCTGCCGCTACCACCGGCGACGTCAACTGATGTTACGCTAACCATTACTCCTGTTTCGGTGAGTTTTACAATTTCTTTGCTGCCATGTTAGGAACTTCGTTGAAAACAGCTCATGTTTACCTTACTTTAAATGAATTAGTCATCATCATCATCCACAGCGAGACTTCACCCAGTGCTAAGCATAGATCTATTTTTTCATATGCCAATCCCCACGATCCTGTGCCCGCCTCATCCAGCGGGGCAATTGCGTAACACATTGTCAATCGGAATCGGTTTTATTTTGACAGTTCAACAACATTCATTGCGTTATTTACGTGTTGAGCAGACAAATTTTTCGAACGTATGAAGCAATGGATTAGCAATTGGCTGCAAAATGATTCAGATTTCGATTGCTAGTGTGTTACGCAATTAGGGTGCAGGTTCTACACGCGATGGTAAAAAATGTCGTCCGCCCATCTCTCCGCCGGACGACCGACACTTCGTCTCCCAGTCCTCAAACGAATCAATACTCAGATGAAACTAAAAGAACCTTATGATTGACAATACCTACTTAGGTCAGCGTTTACAAACTTGGTAGTCAACCTCGACGTCATCTTTGCTGACTTGCTAATTTTATTCGGCAAGGCATCAGCTATTCTCCGATACCTACCTTAATATATGCGAGACGACAGAAAACGACAATTGTCTTTCAGATATTGATGTTATATTGGCATCAAATTATTGAAGAAAGCCATGTCTCTAAAGATTATTAGCATTCTGAGATTTTGTATAGCCCAAAATAATATTCCAACTATCTTCCGTTTCGTATCTCACTCTCGAAGAAAGGAGGCCCGTATCCCAGCAGTGGGAACATTATAGGCTGATTATGCTTCCGTTTCGTACAGATTTGTTTTTCAAACCTAATCATGAACTTATTCACAGACACCAATAAGCGCACCAATAAGTGTGGCGCCAACGTCATCGCCCGTCACCTGCATAACGTCGACGGCGGCGGTGGCGGCTGCCACTTTGACAGCGCCTGCCATGTCGACTGGCAGTAGCAGCGGCAGTAACAGTGCTAGTGGCAGTGGCAGCGGCAGCGCACCACCTACGCCGCAGCCGGCTCAACCACCCACGCCGACACAGCCACCACCAACACCGGAAGCTGGTAAGTCATTTTTGAAGAAGTTTTTTTATGTTTGTAGGACCAAAAAGTCTAGTTGGAATGTTTGTCTTAAGGTGACTTCTTCTTCCTTGTATCGATGATTCCAAATTACGAGTATATAAGTTATGACCAGCAATCAGCCACGTCGACAGGTTCAAGAAGATTTAGCCATATATCTATTTGTGTCTTGAACAAATTACTGCGGTCACCAATCCGTTTGCCAAGTTTGATAATTCCAATATTTCTACGACTGGTTGGCAATTATATTTGGGTTCAACTGTTGAAGTATGTATGGTGATAAAATTTTAAAGTGCGGTTTTCAGACATTATTGATTCCAAACTTTTGGATTTCAAGGTTCTATTATTTCACTATCTTATTAAAAAGAGGTTTAGAGGTTTGTCTTTGATAAACGTACGCGATACAAATTACTTAACTTGCTAAAAGTCAAGTTAACTTTCACTACGACACTCATTATTAATCAGATAAGTACTCTATATTTCCGAAAGTGGTCAGTGTAAGTGTTTTCAAGTGCGAAACTGTGAACGATAAAAATATATAACACCGGTAGCACGTTCATTGTCTTGTTTACACATAGCTGAAACACGAACACTAAGAACTGTCTCCTACAATTTGTAGCTCCGATTAAATCAAGTAAAATGTGGTGGGAAAAGTTGCAGATGCTTATTTGTATTGAAGCAATTTATTCTACAGCTCTGTAATGATGTTTATTTGATTTGATTTTAATTAATTAGGTGCGGATTTTCATTCAATCCTATTCACGTTAGTTACTGCTTAGTGTTATTAATAAAATATCTTTCTAAAACTTTTATTAAACTTGTATCATAGAAGTGACCTATCTAATCTCAGTTACACATTCGTTATTACAAACTTTATCTTTTCAAAAACTTGACTTGAAAACGTGTCCATTCGGGAAAATGAAATAAAACACGACGTACCTTTACACATTTATTATAACAATAGTACATTTAAACCGAAACACGTTGTAACCAACATCGTAAGCTCGCTTGAGATCACTCAATAATACTGATATGTACGAATTCACTACGACACGGCTCATTCACTTGGCGGTGGAGGTGGAGGGCTCGGGTTCTGCTTCTGGTTCCCCCAGGCTGGTTTCCTCAGCGTGGCAACGTTTGCGATGCTTGTGCACGAAGTAGTACGAAGGGAACTTGGACCCGCAGGTTTTGCACGGGTAGTAGTGTAGGGTGGTCCGGGTTTGAGACTTGCGGTGCCGGCACGGCCAGGAGCGTTCCGGAGAATTCTCCTGCCAGGCCACGTTGAGGACCCGGCTGAACTGGACTGGTCCATCACACGATGCTATGTCGAGGACTGTATTGCTTAGACGTTTTGGCGGTTCAGGAGCCTCGATGCGCTCCACATCCAACTCGCTTGAAGTGGTAGATGATGGTGACGGTGGTGGTGGTGATGTGGGTGGGGATGGTACCCTAGCTCGGCGGGGTACCGGCCGGTGGGCCCCCGGGGGCGGCGCCGGACGCGCCACACAGGGGCTGGGGCCCAGCCAAGCGCGGTACAGAGACAACATGCTCGCTCGCGGCCGCTCGACGACTGCCGGCCGCCGACTAGAGTGCCTCTTTATATACACCTCGGTAGGGTTCGACTTTCAGTTTACAAGTTTGATTTTCAGGAGGGAATTTTTTTAGACAGTGCGATGTTGTGATTTGACTTCGTATTGGTGGTTTTAAGGGGTTAAATACTATTTATCTGGTAATAAAACGACGACAAAGTTATATGTATGTATTGTTTCGAAATAATTTTGATTCTGCGTTCTCATACCATGTTTAAAATGATGTAAGGGTGTCTTTTATCTTGATGCGGTGAGAAAATTGAGACTGGAAGAACAAAAGTTTGATCAATTATTCTCAATACTTTTTTCCAAATAATTCGCCATAGAATAGCATTTTCAGAAAAACACAAAATTCGTATATTTTTTTAGCTTCATCACATTCCAATCCCTTTTCCCATCTTTTGGGAGTACTATTTACACAAAGTGAAATATGAAGCGTATTTTGCGACTCCCCGAGCAATAACGACTATTCAGTCGAGTGTCTGTGACTTTACAAACAGTTAATCCATTTACAAGTCCCCTGATACCGCCATTGACTTTGTAAAACGTCATATTTTCAAAATATTAACTGACTAATATTCTTAACTTTTTAAATTGGCTCATTTTTCGTATTCGCAAGTTTAAAGAGAATGAGAATCTTTAAAATAAAAGTACATTTTTTTTAAATATATCATTTTCTTAGATGTGTGCATGTAACTAGTGGTGGGTATTTCTATTTTCATTTATTCGTATTAAATAATAAGTACTGGTTTATTTACGTCGTTTTCCTAGCCGACAACTTAAGCTGTGTTATTTACTTATGGCTATTTGATCATATCATTATTAGATAGACTATATACTAACAGATGCAGCGAAACCTTTATTGAAATGGTTTCCTGACAGAAATCATATAGCTGAAATAGACATATGAAATTCAGAAGATATGTCCCATAGTATAAAGGGGGCATTAAGAAAGAACTTTTCCAAGTCTCTGAACAGGTCACATCTAAAAATTCGTAAGCGAAGAAATTCGCGACCAAAAGGTAGTTTTAAACAATTTCTGTGATGGTTTTTCTTGTTCCATACATTTTCATCCCTTGTCTTACCTGAGGGGGAGTCCGTTTAAAAATGCGCGATTCCCCAGTGACCGCCGTTGGGTTTAATTTCAATGATGCCTTATCGCTTTGTGGACTATGACAAAAACATTTTTATTCAGACCCTTTGTATTTATCTGATAGTCTAGCGTAAAGTAGTAGAGTAAAATGTCCCGAAATATAAGTTTACGCGGTTTTAAAAATGGATGTTCGTCATATCGTAATATCTTATTTCATATTATGGAAACTGCTAGTAATTTTAATTAAATGTAATCAGTAGCTCAAAGGAAAACCAAATTCAACGATTTAATATTCAATTAATGTAATAACCGAATAGCTCATTACTTTATTCTTAATCTCGCAATAACTCCCGATCGAAACATTATAAGTTAATCCACACAACATTAGTGGATGACAGGCATAATCCTCGGCCTGGTTGACAGCGTAAACCCGACGAACTCACCACACACAGAATTGTAAATCAAGCATCGGGCATGCGGGACCGACATGCCTTTTGTAAGATTAACAGATTAAATGGTCCATCCAGACCCGCTTTGTCTTCACACTAATCATTCTACATAATTACTTGGATTATTTACTAAGTAATCTAGTGAAAACTGATATAATTATCGCCCTACACGATATATTTATGATTCACTAAAAATTGTTACCACTGCTCTCACCACTGGGCCACCACTGCTCTCACCAGTGGGGAGAGCAGTGGTGGCCCAGTGGTAACGGCCGCGACTTACGAGTTGTAGGTCGTAGGTTCGAACCCAGACAGGCGCTTTACTTTGTGTAAATTATTTCATCACCACTGCTCTCAAAACGGTGAAGGAAAACATCGTGAGGAAACCGGCATGTCCTAGAACCAAAAAATTCGAAGACATGCGACATCTGCGAACCCGCACTGGGCCCGCGTGGTGGATTACAGCCCACTCCCTCTCACTGAGAGGAGGCCTTTGTCCCAGCAGTGGGAACATTATAGGCTGATTATGATGATGATGATTATGAAAAATTGTTACTGAAATCTTGTTCTTAGCGTGTCGAAATAATTTTCAGCTATGAAATCAAATATAAATCGCGAATATAACTATTAAATACTTTGAGTAATATTAAAGGGAAACACGACATGACAAATTGTATAATAAAATCAACACACGTTCAGCATACCGGAGGCATTTAATCTACAAAATGTCTGCGGGTGTTTGCGCGGTAAATAAACACAGATAGCCGGTCTCGTTAAAGTCTCGCGCTTGGCTGAACATCGGTGCGCAAATAGAGGTGACATCCCGCTCCAAGGCTTGCCCACCCGTGGGATCTGAAGTGTAGAGAAATTGTGTGTACATTCGTGTATTCTTTGTTTGATTATGTACTTGCTAAATATTGGTAGATTTATGTTTTATTGTGAGTCCCAGTTGGGCGCCAATTTCTTTTGTGAATAATTGGAAACATTTCGATGCAATATCGTCTATCCGTTTTATATTTTAACTAACAATAGTCTATGAATAATCACTAACGATCTTCATAAATTCATTACAATGGCTAATACATGTTAGATGAAACAGTTAATTCGGTTAGTACCATGTTGGGCGCCATTTCATCAAAACGCTGTATAAGCTTTGGAATTGAATAAAACGTTGAATCGTGATCCAATTAGCGCTTGTGCAAATATCAGTAATTGGTGGGATTAATCGACAGTGCTCGACATGGATAGCAAAATTGTAGAAAAGACTTTGAACCAGCAAAGTTTGCTTTTCCAAAATGAGGGTAGCTTTATTAAGTAAATTAATAAATCAATACTAATAACCGACCTCATCTAGTTAATGTTAAAAAAAATTACTTGCAAAAGTTTTACTTTTAATTAATTTATAAAATGAAATGATTTGTCAACACAGGTAATAAACAACAAACAGGTAGGTTTTAAATACAGAAATATAATGTTTATATTCCTTAGTAAATAAACCATGTTATCTTTCTACAAAAAATGACCAAGACCAAGTTTATCAGGAATAATATTTTACTCTACCCATCAAAGAAGTTTCCAGCATACGGTAATCTGTGGCATGTTCTCTCAGTAATAGCCTGGTGTCTGTAAGACAAACATCGTTGGTTTGCTCAGGGATTGCAGACGCTAATTAGCACTCAGATTCACAGAGATACAGACAGACGAAATGCTGACTATCTGTATGGAGTTATTCGGTAGACGTTTTGATATAATGGTTTGATTTTGTTTGGGTTTTTGGTTCATAATTTTGAAAGGGTACAAAATAAATTCTGTCATTAACAAAAAGGAGGTTTTTAGAGAAAGATCGATGCATCGTTGATTATGGCTGCATTTTGGAGCTCGTTTAATGCTTCACATACTCCATCGTCATCATTATAGCCGAAAGACGTCAAGTGCTGGTCATAGGCCTCCCCAACCGTCGCCACATCGACCGATCCTTACAGTTACATGATAAAAAAAATGGTGTCTCATCTTACTTTAACCATATTAAAGAATACACTATACGAATTTCATCTCCACATCTATAATTTACTCTACCCCAAATTTTAATCTATATTAATATTATAAAGAGGTAAAATTTGTTTGTTTGTACGTATGTAAGGAGTAATCTCCGGAGCAAATGACCCAATTCTAAAAAAAAAATCTTGTTCGAAATAAAATCAAAATTAACCTAGTCCAAGAATATCCTACTCTATGATATCCTATTCGGTTGAGAAACCGAAGTGCATAAATCTAATTACACAGCAGTTAGAGAGTTATTAACTGCGAGCTCAAATCTGTTCGTATAATAGTTAATTATTTAACTTGCGCCGATGCAGTTTAGCACGCCTTTGCCTGGCTTCAACTCGCAAAACTAGTTGTTTGAAGTCTATGCTCTGTTGTATTTTGTGCAGATATTATTTAGGCTAGTGGCGATGGCATTGGGATTTATTAAATGTTAGCGGGCTTAGAATGTAAATATGGATTGGCGTTGAATTTAATAAATTGCTTTCCACAAATACCGAACTACAAACTAAATAATAAATGCACATATTAATTCAAATAAACAAAACGTATCTATGACGCGCAGTAATTCAATTTGTATAACAAACAGCGATAAATAATTAAACAAACATGGCATCGGTATCGGAACTGAATTGGCGCTAATCTGCTTTCGCAGTTTCGCTACAAATTGGCGCCCAACGTGGGCCCGCTGAATATTGCACGATTCGCCTGCCCGCTCGGCCGCGACGTGATTTACGGATCATCTCGCGCTGTTCTGAATAAACTTGTTAATATGCAACTAACGCTTGAATAATGAATTATATGGAAACTAGACTTCGTTTTGTTGTTCTGTAAATTGTTTAGCTGTTTTGATTTTATGAAAGTTTGTTTTGTTGATGATATTTTAACTCTTGTTCGAAGATATACTTTGTTAACTGAAGATTTTTTTATGTTATACGTTCTTCTAGTATCAAATATAGCATTAGCGTTTATTTTTAAACCTATATTGCTGAACATGGAGATATAATTCCCAAGGGGCTGTCTCCACGAGCGAGAGAATTGCGGCGATAGTCTCGCCGTGCCATCAAATTTTAGATATCGCCGCGTGGAGACACGTTCTAAGAGATTGTATAGAAATACGTGATACGACGATAATATCGCCTCGATTCTCTCGCTCGCGGAGACTGCCCCTAATTGACAAATCCGGCGTTAAACAATAGCAGGAACAAAATAATACTTGGCAAACTGATTCGTAATTGCAGTGTGATTTATAGGAAGAAGCTTATCTTTATTCTCTTAACTTTATATTCCCTAGCTAAACGATATTCAAGCAAGACTTCTCACTTTCTACCTAACACCTACATTTACTAATCAACAATTTTCCCCAAACAGCGGTAACAGAGCGTATCGGCACACCCTCATCAACAGCCACGCTAACAACAACAACGATTACAACAACATCGTCCAACTGCGCCGTGTGTAACATGTCCGGAGCCACCCGGACGGTGTCCAGATCTCGCGCCATCCACTACGGGCTTAAAGAAGAGGCTGTAGGTGCGTGTGGTAGTTATTTTTTTGTCTATTTTTGATATTAATTATGTTAGTTATTACAAGGTTAAATTATTGGTGAAACTTTAGTTTTAATGGTAAGAAAAGATTTTCGTAACTGATAATTTCAAGTACCTAACTACAGATGAATACGGGGTAGGATTTCTTGTTCTTTTTCTTGTTTTCGAATTGTATAGTTAAGTACTTGCGTTTAGAAAATCATTTGAGTTATTGTCATTAAAAATCGATACCTTTTACGTCTGTGATCTCCTCTTAATTTATAAATGCCCTGTACATTGTTCGTACAATTTCTGATCATCCTAAGGTTGTTGGCAGAAATCGCTGATTGAAATAAGACCACCCATATTTCATCCTTGTTTTATAACGTTAGGGTTTTCTTTTCCTCTGTTTTCGTGCAATAAAGAGTATTCTATTCATCTATATGAGGCACTTTGTGTGCCTCATATAGATACATAGAATACTCTGTTTTTTTTTAACAATGACTTATAGTTTTTTTTTATATATTGGGTACCTTTTTAGTATAGTCAATAAACATATTTTCTTTCTTTGTATCTAGGTGCGAGGGTATGTGAACCATGTCACTGTAGATGTGTCCGGTCGAGGTATACCAGGTGTCCGGTTCCAACGTGTCCCGGGCCCAGGGTGAGAGCAAAACGGTTAAGGCATCTGCCGCCGCGGTGGCATGATCTGTCGCTAGAGCTGAAGAGGCCGCTTATGGAAGAGTTCGGTGAGTGTTCATGTTATATACTTTAACCGTTTTAAGATGGAATGGAAATTATAGATCATGAAGAACCTTTCGTACCTCACGAGGTTACTCAAAGTTTAGTTTAAACTTTTCGTTGCACCATAAGTTTTAATAATTTGTCTTCTGAAGAGCGAAACCGTATCGTAAAATAATAAATTGTGTTGATATGTAAAAAATGAAAATGATTGCAATTCGATTGTGCTCAATTTCGATATTGATTGCCTGAAGAAATAGTTGACATTCAGAAGAAAAGAAGCTTTCTTAAGTTTTGGAAAAAGTCTTTAACAAATCATATGTCTTCTATCTTCTAAGTGTGCCAATTTGAAGACATTCTTATTCAGATTTTAGTTTTATTCTTATAATACCGCATTTTAACGCCCTGATCCATCCTTTTCACAGAAATCCCAAGCGAGTTAAGCAAATGCTGTTTAGCTTGCTTCAAGAGAATAACGAGGAGGTTAGAAACCGTGGTGGAAGGTGGCCTAGCACCTGAGCCCACGGAGGAGGAAGCTGCGAGGTTCAGGTCGCTACTGCGGGAGCACGGGACTGCGTGGGACCGGATCGCAGCCGTCAGCGGGCGGACGCCGGCCAGTTTGAAGGCGTTCTACTTCACCTATAGGTAGGTGTATAAGTCTTTATAAATCCTTTGGTCAACAAATCCGGTCATCCGTTTCTGATATTTTACGAATAGATAGCGGCATAACCTATAGATTCATTTGAAAATATAGATAAAGTAGGTATTATTAGTACAGCAAAGATCTTTGGATATGATTCAAAGTTTAAATGGAAAATGGTGAACGAGAAGTTCTCTGTTGTCTTATGGATTCATAACTTATAGGTACTTTTTACTTGTGAATTTCGAGGATTATTTTTGAATTTCATAGGATTATGGTTTCAATAAAAATTGGGTGTTTTTTTATTTTTAATACAAATTAATCTGTTGTTGTTGGACTTCCAAATGTACGTGCCTATCTCAGTTACCTACTAACATATTTGACAATGTTACCAACAGAAAAAAGCTGCAGCTCGATACTTCTGTGGCGGACCGGCCGTCCCTCCCGCGCAGCACGTCGAGCGAGGACAGCGCGCTGTCGTCCGCGGACACGGACACGGCCAGTGGCGGCTCGCCTGCGCGCGCGCCGCCCGCGCCCGCGCCCGCGCCGCGCACCGACGCAGTGGCGCCGCGCCGCCCGAGGCGGGACGAGTACGACTCCTCCGCCACAGAGACGGCGGACGAGGAGAACGATGCGCCCAGTGCGAAGGTTGGTTCCGTGCTAGAAAAGTTTTTTATACCGAAAACATTTAATGTGTCTTGACTTGATATTTTATTGGTTTTTACTAAATTAGTCACATCAAAGATGTGATTTAGTCAATGCAAATGCCAGAGCACTATGGCATCCCTTGTTTAATTAAGGAGTAAAATTTACTACTAATTTAAAACATAAGTTGAATTGAAACTAAAAAAATAAAATTGGTTAATCTCATAAAATTAGGTTACATTTCCACTCGGTATCTATAAAAACGTAAGTACTTGCGATTGAAATGAACAAATAAAAAAATATCCGGTCTGGTTTTAACATACTTAACCGCTCGAATGCCGTAATTACAGACACAATTAAAAAGCCATTGTGTCTCGCGTGGATCCACGTTTAAGCATACGAAGGATATAAGTAATTAACACTATAATACCACCTAGCGTTAGAATAATAAGTTCATGAAAACCTATAAGTTTCATTAAACATCCAAGAGACCTTGCAATTTCACAACGTTTTTAACTAAATATTAACTTCCACAGATCGTCCCCCCAACGTCCCTCCCAACAGTTGTATCATCAGCATCATCGTGCAGTCCTGTGGTCGCCGTAAGCGCAGTCACAGCCTCCCCAGTGACGTCAGTAGGGCGCAGTACCGCGCCGCAAACTGTACGCGACGTGGTCCTCAACCTTATAGAGATCAGTCTAACGAGAGACTCGCAGCCACAGCATCCCACCATCAAGCCGCATCAGATCAAGGTAATTAAATATCCTCCCGACCTGATTTAGGTCTATAATCAGCAGAGATCGGAATGGTAGAGTAGACTTGCCTAACTTCAAGGGTGTGGGGGGTGTGTGTGGGGGTGTGTGGATGTGGGTGTGTGTGTGTGGTTGTTGAAGATAGAGTGGATAATACCGCCTTCTGAAATCTTGGAATAATAATCATGGCCTTTTCATAGTTATCGAGATATAAGAATCACGGTTTATTTATTGAATTTTGAATACATTACTAACACATGATTGTTTTAAATAATCATATTATTTGTTTTGGGGTCTGGAATATTGTTAACATCTCAAATATTTCATTTTTTTTTTTAAATTAAATTGTAGCTGATTATTGCCCCTTATGTTTAACATACAAACATCTTCCACAGGTCACGTCCTCCTGCGGAAGCGGTCGAGAAGCCCTCGCCACACTATCAGTCGTCAACAGCTCCCACGTCGGCAACACAGGCGCTTCAAGCCCCCAACGATCAGCCACTATCACCCCTCTCTCTCACTCGTCAACAAACGACAAGGACGTCATGGTCCTCCACATTGAGCCTCGAGCGGAAAGGCCCGAGCGGCCCGAACGACCGGACAGACATGATAGGCATGAAAATCTGCTGTTGAGGCAGGAGAGGCATGAGCCGTTATTGGATCTGAGTGTGAAGAGGCCCAGGCATGATCAACCGTTCCCGCATCCTAATAAGTCGGTTAGTATTGGATTTTTTATTATAATTTAACAAAATCTTTATTCTTCCCCTGTAATGCCATGTATATATCGTCGGCTAAATATTCTAAGCTGCTAACTCCATTTTTGGCTTTACTGACCATTTAGTATCAAATGAAAGAGAAACCTCACCTATTTCTGCCGTAACTCACCTGGAAGGGTAGGTATATGTGCCAACGATATTGCATAACATTGCTTGACTGTATCTTTAGAACAAAAATAGAATTTTCCCTTTCATTTGATACTTAATAGTCAGTTAAGCCAAAAATGGAGTTAGCAGCTTAGAATACTTAGCCGACGATATATAAAATTCAAAGTCCTGACTGACTGATATATCAACAAACAGCCTAAACCGCTGGTCCTAGAGACATGAAATTTGGAGGGTGTGAAGAGTAGGTATCCACTAAGAAAGGGTTTTTCAAAATTCCACCCCTAAGAGTGTGAATGGGGGCAGGGTGAAATTTCACGCGGACCAGGAGCTCTACTAGCTTCTGGTCCGCGTGAAATTTATAATATTCTCCCAAAGGTCGGAATAAGGTTAACAGCCCTATTTTCATTTAATTATTAAGTCTTTTAAATTCTTCTGTTATTAAGTCTCTATAATACTACCAGACTGATCTAGGAATTTACAATGTTCATAATGAATTCCCACATATTGTAACATTTTATCTTCCACCAGGTATACCGAAACTCAACGGACTACAGACCGCAACAAGAACGGGAATCTCCTACCCAGTACAACTCTAAGCCCAAATCTGTAGGCGCACCTCCAAGACCGACCCTAAAGCCGGTACCTAATCCTAAAGGCTCTATAACCCTCGGCACCCCCGTGGAGTCGAGGTTTGAGCCTCATAGGAACCCTCCGGAGCCTAAGACGGGGTCCATAACGGCTGGGACCCCTGTGCATGGGTCCCATCATATGCCCGATAAGAGAACGTTGGACTTCTATAAGAGAAGGAGTCCGGGAGGCCCTGCGGCGTATTATGCCGCGGCGGGGAGTCAACCCAGGCCGCAGTCGCCGAGTTTTTCACCTGTGAGTAGTTGTGATTATGAGTATTTATTTGAGATTCAGTTATTTTTATCAGTGGAGCAAAGACAAATATTATTAAAGTTGCATATTGCGCTTTTCTAATATCTCAAATACAATAGAGATAATTAGTCTTTAGAAAACCCACCATTCAACGTTTCCTTGTGTCTCATCTGGAAAAGGATCGGCGGAAAATCATGGAAAATACTTTATTGACATTTTAATTACATCTTTTCATATGGTTTTACATCTTTTTTAAGAATGATCATCCTATTTGCCACGCTTAGCAGATCAATTAGTAATTTTATTGCGTTTAGTACGAACGATCAGAGAAAACCTATGATATCCCATATCAAAGCCCACATTTGAGTAACGAAACACGTTTGTCCACAGACGGGCGGCTCGGGCTACCCGCGCAACCCGTACGGGCTGGAGCAGCGCCAGATCATCATGGCGGACTTCATCACGTCGCAGCAGATGCACGGCGGCGCGCGACGCGAGCGCGAGCGCGCGGGGTCGCCGCAGTTCCGGCGCGACGCCGTGTCCGTCATCACGCGCCACACGCCGCACGCGCCGCACTACCCGCACGCGCACCCGCACCCGCCGCCTGGTCAGTACTTCTGTCGCTACGTTCTTCTGTCAGCATGTCTAAATATTGCTAGCGGGGTTAACTAGCTAGGTTAGGTTACTAACGCGCACTTTTCAAGCGTAGGCTATTTCAATGCATTGGAATGACTGCATACATATATGAGGGTATAAATAAGACAAGCTATTGAGCGCCTCAAGGAACAAAACAATGTGGTGTTTGCCGTTTGGCAATCCAACTGGAGGAGTTCACTTTTAAAGCTTTACTGCTTTACCCAACGGGCTTTAGAGTTCTTATTTTTATCATAAGACTAGCCAAGATTTAGATAGCTAGCTTGACTTACTGGCTGAGAATTCTTGAAGATCCTCCTTCTTCGCATGTCGACAAAAGGTATTCAAGAATAATAACTCGTGCGGTTATAAAAAATAAACCAGTCTCTCTTGCCTTAGTCTAAGCAGTTCTGTGTGTTTCGTTTTAATATTTTGTGTGTAGGAAAGTCTATGGTCACATACAGATGGACAAAGAAATCTTAGAAAATATTGACGCACACTAAAATACGTGACGTCACTATTTTACACAACTTACTACTTTCAACTGGCGCTATATAACTTGTCTTATTCATATCTAAGATGAACGGGCCGCGTCGCCGCAGTTCCGTCGGGACGCGCTGTCCGTCATTCAGAGGCACTCCCCGCAGCACGTGTACCAACATCAACACCCACAGCCGCCACCAGGTAAACTACTCCAAATTATTCTGAAATATCGTAAAAAAAGAATCTGCTTTGCCATACAAAAGTGCAAACAACACTCAAACAAACATCGAAAGCAGAACCGATCAAAATGCATGAATGAAAAAAAGTTTATTTATTTAAAAAAAGTGAATATCTAGTGATGAAACTGCAGTTTTTGTTTTCGATATTCCTGTCTTGTTCCCAAATTTAAAGTTAATAAATATGTTATGAAATATTCATCAGTACCGTCACCTATTAAAATATTGCACAGTCTCGTGAATCGGCCCAAAAATCTCGGAGAAATCGATTTGGACTTCAGAACTATAATATTGCTTGATATAGTCATCATAGAAATTCTATTTGAGTTTATATTAAATTCAAAAACAAGCATCATTTTACTTACGTCACGCACAAAATGATTAAGACAAAAAATTAGAATTGGTATTAAAGGCACAAAATACAGACGTGTCTTTAGTTCTCTATGAAACCGATACATTGTAGTCACATTATTTAGTGCATCATGTAAGTACATATACTCTATTTGTACAAAAAAAAGAAAACGCCGTATAAACCTATCATCTTTATCATCAAAATCTCTTTATACTAAACATTAAATTGTTCTCAGGTCACGAAGCGTTCACGTCATTAGTTGACGTGGCGTCCGCGGCGACGGCACTGCCTGTGCCGCGCGGCTCGCAGGCCGACGGCAAGCAAGAGGCCAAGCAACAGCAGTCGCAGCAACAGCAACAGCAGCAACAACATCATGACCTCAGGTATGGTAGCAGCAACATATTAGTGGGACTTGTTACCTAGTTAAACTGCCTTTCTTATTTGACTGACAAATATTTACACTGCTGGCATTTCATGTGGCGTATTTGTCAAATTTACTTGGGTAATATAAAATGTACCCTATTTTAACAGAAATAAAGCCCATTTTGTATAAACGAAACAGTCGGAGTCTGGATTTGTGCCCGGTTGATGGCCATTTGCGCAAATACGCCAAGTGTAGAGCCAGCATTATGTTGAGATATATGATAAAGCTCATGCAAAGTTGAAAGGAAATTCGTTCGTCGCTTGGCTTGGTATGGGCATGTGATGAAGAGGGAGGAAACATACGTCACTAAAAAAGTAATGAATGATGAAACCCATTTCATATAGAGAGGAAGGATGGATGGATTGAGTAACGAATGATATGAAAGAGAAGGGAGTGAATGATAGCGTGACGGTTGACAGGGGAGAATGGAAGAAGGAAACGTGTTGCGTCGACCTCAAGTAACATGCGACAAGGACAGGAAGATGATGAGAAAGCTCATGCTCATAATATTTATATTATGAGCATGAGCTTTCTGCGGGGTAATTGCATAACACACTACCAGTAGCAATGGGTTTCATTTTGTCAGTTCAACAACATTCATTGCGTTATTTACGTTGTTGAGCAGACACATTTTTCGAACATATGAAGCAACTAGCAGCGTCTCGCGGTTTCACCCGCATAAGTATCGATCCCGTGAGAATATCGGGATAAAAAGTAGCCTATATGTTAATCCAGGGTGTCAGCAGCTACTTCTATACAAAAATTTATCAAAATTGGTCCAGCCGATTGAGCGTGAAGAAATAACAAACATATAAACTTAAAGTTTCTATATTTAATGTCTGTAATTTATATGGTGTACATAATAAAGAGTATTCTATTCTAATCTATTCTATTCTATAAACACACACACTCACAAACTTTCGCCTTTATAATATTAGTGGGATGGATTAGTGTCTTAGCTTCTTTGATAAATTAATTCGGTGACTTAAACGCACGTCAATGTACCACGATAGAGGAAAAACTTTGAAGTGTGCAGTCATATTTTAAACAAATATATGATTGTATTAATTTCATCATAATATTATTGAAATTGACCTGCAAATAGGTACGTAACAGTAACCGCGATAGTACCTATAAGGAAAAGTCCGAATATAACTGTATTCACTGTAGTTATTATTTTCATTTCTCAGGTTCATGGCGCAGAAATACCCGATCGGTTCTCAGTTCCCGGTAAGTATTTATTTATTTGTTTTTCTGTTCACTAATGTTGTTCTTGTCCCACTGCTGGGCGGTCTAACAAATTGTAAAGAACCTATTTAAAAATTAAAGCAGTAATTCGGATCAGTGGGAAGCAAATCTGTGTACATTTTGAATCAATAATGTGTGTTATTTTCAGCAAATGATGGACAGAAGAGTTCAGTCACAACCTCAATACATGGAGAGAGACAGACAGATACAAATACAGAGAAGAGACGCGTAAGTTTATAACTACTTTTATTAAGTATATTTAAAAGTACCTACCATCATACTCGGCATTGCTGAGTTAGATTTTAAAACTGTGAGACTTTTAGTGCTCTTGTAAAAATCAGCTTCACCATCCTCCTGACGTTTTCCCAATCCATTTGGAACGACGCAACACTTCTTTTTCTTTGATATATCTCTGTCAATAGATACCTACGTTCTCACTTAATTTTTAGCCATTTATTCTCTCAATTCATCCATCCATCCATCTTTTCGTCCAGCGGGGCAATTGCGTAACACATTATCAATCGGAATCGGTTTCATTTTGACAGTTCAACAACATTCATTGCGTTATTTACGTGTTGACCAGACAAATTTTTCGAACTTAAGAAGCAATGGATTAGCAATTGGCTTCAAAATTATTCAGATTCCGATTGATAGCGTGTTATGCAATTAGGATGCAGTTTAAATATAAATATTGTCCCAACGACTATTAACGTATTTAATATTGTTGCAGTGAACGCGCCATCCACGCGATACACGAACGGCACGCGATGGAGCAACAACAACAACAACAACACCAGCAGAACCAGCAACAACAACAACACCAGGCGCAGATCATTCACGAGCGACATATGCAACACTCCATTGTAAGTTCTGTTACTGTTTGAGTACAGTGTGACTGAATCAACTCTATACAGATTATGGGATATCTAGATAAATTGTTTATTCTGTAAATCATCATCATTTCAGCCGAAAGACGTCCACTGCTGGACATAGGCCTCCCCCAAGCACCTCCACTTCGACCGGTTCTGTGTTTTTCGCATCTCTAAATAGTATATCCACAGATATAGATACACCTAGATAACGCAAGAGCACCTACTTCGCGTGCCAAAAATCGCACCAGTTTACGATCGAAAATCATAAGCCGCCACTTTCGCGCTCAGTCCTGCGTACTGCTGGCTGGTTGAGCGTGAGCGAGAGAGCGCGAGCTTGTGATGTCATAGTAGGTAGTCAAAAAGTGGCACGCTTAGTTTTCATACAGTTCGTGATACTTGCGTTATCTAGGTATATCTATATCTGTGAGTATATCGGAATTACTTTTATACGTCATATTATAATAAAAAAGAAACAGACATGCTAGATGAGGTCGGCGTTTCCTATCTGACTACTAAGGCCGAAACAAGAGGTCACAGTCTTTTTTAAAGTCCAGACATAATTTCGGTCAGATCATGACCATGTAGATTGATGTCTATAAGGGTCTTTTGAAGAAAGTACCACACAGATTTGGACCAGTAATTGCAAGCATTTGTCAGGAATCGTGTAGCTCAATTCAGACATAAGGGATAATATGAGACATAATATAACTTGTGTCGAAACGTGGCTATATTTGACATAATGCTGGTCATTATTTGACAAGTGTCATCGATTAAGAACCATGTGCGGTACAACCATTAATGTGAACTGGTCCTGTCCTGCAAATAATTATGGTATAGGTCAAGAATTTCTTTTATATTGCGAAACAGACCCGCGTGTTATAATTTTTAAAACAATGAACGTTTACGGCCAGTAGCCGAAAAAGTGAAGGAGTATCGCGTATTGCTGTAGCGTTTAATTTGCGCTGGATTTAATGATGTCCATTGTAACCTATGTATCGAGTTGATATGGCAACACTGTGATCTAATGTATTAGCTGATTGCTGACCATTCTCCTTAGCTGCAGGCTTCTATTATAAAAATAAACAGCTCAGCGATTTCATAGCACCATCATTTAGCTGAGATTAATACATAAGTCGTACGTACATATAGCACGCGATGCAGGAGCGACAACATGCCGAGCAACAACATCAGCAACAGCAGCAGCAGCAGCAGCAACAACAGCAACAACAACAACAGCAGCAGCAACAACAACAGCAGCAGCAGCAACAACAGCAACAACAACAACAGCACCAACAACAGCTTCAACAACAGCATCAACAACAAATTATACAAGAGAGACATCATCAACATCTTATGGTCAGTTTATACGTATACTGACTGTTGTCGTTAAAATTATTTGTTATTCTGCTTCTTCTCTCCTATGAGCAAATTGCTCATGCAGAGCTTAAGATATTCGCTAGTTAGCAAAAATGTCCACTGGAATCGCCCCCACGTGGGTACCTGCGTTAATGGTTCAAAGTTCGAACCTTACCATTGTCCTATTGTAGTGAATCTGACCTTTTTAAGGAGATTATGTGTCTTAGTTATGGTTTACAAAATATTCATTTATAAAGACTAGCACAATGAAGTAACCACCTACACTTGAAAAGGTGTAGGTGGTTTTGGGCTACGTAAGATGGTTTTCACTCTGATTTAGTCCTAGTTTGCAGGTATGGGCGAAAATTACTAACTCTTGACATACGGATTGCTGATCGTATAAGCGCACAAGAAGACGCTAATGTTAATTATCTAGATATAATCCACCTGGGAAGGAAGAGTGGGAGCATTTTATCTTTATTATTATTATTATATCTTCAGGATTGTGTCATCAATCCCCCATCATCCAATCATCAATGAATGTAGACCGTAGCTGTAGGTAGGTCACAATAACACCATATGTTATTATCATTATATTTTGCCCAACAGAGCGTGTCGTCCCAAGACGGAGAGCGGCGCATGATTTCGTCGGTGACGTACAGCACGCCCGGGAAACCCAGGGCGCAGACGCCGCATCACCTCGATAGGAAAGACACGTATGTATTATAGTTATTATTTAATTACTAAGCTATAAGCTCAAAACGGTGAAGGAAAGAAAACCGGCATGTCTTAGAACCAAAAATTCGATGACATGTGATATCGACCAACCCGCACTGGGCCCGCGTGGTGGATTATGGCCCACTCCCTCTCATATAGAGGAGGTCTGTGTCCCAGCAGTGGAAACATAATTGGTGGATTATGCTAACACTGTTTTTTTTTTTAACCGAAGTAGGAGGTTCTCAAGTCGACGCGTATATTTGTTTTCTTTTTGTATATGACCATGCATAATTCTTAGAACAAGCTAAAATTAATTTCTTGTCCTTGCAAATCCCTCTACAGCGTACTAATCTCTTTTAAATCTCTTCTCAGGCGCACAGTAGTATCATCAGTGTCTGTGGGCCCCGCCGTAGCGGCCGGCGTGCAAGGCGTAGCGGGCGTGGGGGGCGTGGCCGGCGTAGCGGGCGTCGCGGGCGTAGCCGGTGCGGCCACCGCAGACAACCGCCCGCGCCCGGCTGAAGGCACGCTCACGGCTGCGTCGCTGATCGATGCTATTATCACTCATCAGATCAGTCAGAGCTCGGATCAGAGGTTCCCGGTAAGGACACTTTACTTACTCAAATATATCTTTCTTTTTTGTTTTGTTTAGTAGTCGTGTTTATGGTAGATTTATGGGTTTAGTCAGTACTAACGATCTTTTCCCCTTCAGGACCGTCCCGACCGCGGCGTGACCCCAGCAGAGCGAGAGCGAGAAGAGGCTGCGCACGCGGCGGCAGCAGCGGCCGCACACACCACCAGCATCAAGCTAGGCGACCTCGCGTCTAACATCATCACCAGGGACTTCTGTAGTCCCACCACCTCCATCATGCACCACAAGTGAGTTCCATCAAAATATGTCGGTACCACAGGTACTATTTAATACTAAAATCTAGGTGTATGAAGCCAATTGGTGGCTCCCTGAAAAACTGTTTGGTTGTTTCTGTAATGACGACATTCAACCAGTGAATAACGCCCTATTTTTTCTCCAGTAACAGGTTCAGTGTGGGCAACTCTGAAGGCTACGTGAGCGGCGGCGGCGAGGAGTGGAAGCGACGTGACGCGCCCAAACACGCGCCCTACCTAGAACCTGTCAGCCCGCCTGACAACCATCCTGCCAATAGGTAAATACTACGGCTGTCCTACGTTCGTCTTTCATCTTTCTCATTGCAGGGCATTAGCATCTTCCACTTTACGTCCAGGTTGCATCATTATTATCAGTCTACAGCAGTCCACTGCTGGACATAGGCCTTCCCATGTCCAAGTGTATCATTCTATAAAGCCACTGCTAAAGTTCTCCAACGATCGCGTTACGTCATGAAAATGAGTCGTCTTTCATAACATCCTGACTACCACTATTGAAATGTTACCACTGTCACTGTTGTTGTTGTTGCCACTTTTAAAATGTTTTTTAGTTTTGGATGTGCTCGAAATCGGTCGGTACCCACGTTGCCGTTAATAAATTCTTGCTCAGATTTTGGTATTTAGGTTGGCTGGTAGTCAGCTCAGTGGTCAGTAATTTATTGATAGATTTTGTGTCTAAAACTAAGAATTTTTTTTAACAGTGAATATATTTATTCCAGAAATAACAGCAATCGCCGCTACAGCTGCGTGGGATCGTCAGTAGGCGGCGCGGGCGCAGGCGCGGGCGCGGGCGGCGCGGGCGGCGTGCTGACGGCCTTCGACTACGTCACCAACCGCATCGTCGAGGTCATGCGCAGCGACGCGGACGAGCGCACCAAGCCACTGGCCTTCCCCACCACGGCCTACGCCTACCCGTACTCTGCGCTCAACGTGGCCACGGCGCCTGGAGATTGTGAGTTGATTAACTTATTATTAAGTTTACTTAAAAAAACAAAAGGAGGAGGTTTTCGTACCGTACTTATTTTGAATTAGCCCCTTCGAAAACAACACCCGTGAAGAAAAAATACCATAATTTTTTGCCTGGCAAACTGATGATGTCGAATTTTGGATAATATTAAAATCCAAAATGGGGTCTTCGATTTTCACATTAACCAAATTCGATATTATCAGTTTTGATTGTGATAAAAGTCTGTTCTATGTAACTGTAACTAACATTATTATTGTTTCCACAGCGTCCAACAACGCGACGGCTCCCAACGCCGTGTCGACGCCGTGCCCGCCGCCGCCGCCGGAGCCGGCGCCGCTGATGTCGGCGCAGTACGAGCCGCTGTCGGACGAGGACTGACGCGCCCTGTCCGCGCGCCCGCATCCCACCGGCTAGCCCGCCCGCTGCTCCGTTATCTGTCGCCCAAGGCAGGGCCCGTGACTGTGCGACGCTAGTGATGGCGTCGGGTTGAAGAGAACCAGGCATGTGGAGATATAGACCCCAGGATGTAAGGTCGCGATGCTCCAGCATCGAGACAAAAAGCTTCAAGTTTGGTGTTTATACTCTCCAACACAAAACATCATTGCGTGACATTTGGAAAGATCCATCGGGCCGTGATGATGTAGACTCCGGCTAAGAATAACTCTGCTTCAGGCTTAAAAGCTTCAAGATTGTTGTCCAAAAGATCCAATAATAAAATAATAATAAAACAATCATCGCCTGAAAATCAGCTTTTAAAGAGGGGCAAAAGTGGAACTTCGAAGATAAAGATCCGGCTGTAAATCGAATACCTAAGAAGTAAACGTCAGCTTAGAACTATGAAACATACACCTGGACCATCGAAGCAGAAGTACCGGGTGGAATAAACCCAACTGTGAAATGAAACACGCAGAATGAAGATAAACTAGTGCCCCAACTCGCAGTGTACGCGCCCGATAGATGGCGGAGTGGCCAAGCTTGTGCGAACATTACCCTCCCCGGATACACGTCAAAGTGATCTTCAGTTATTTTGACGTATTACTTTCATATACACACACCTTAACAGACTATGTAAATAAGTACGAGGTTTTTCGTTATAGAGTGACTCAGTAGTGACGTGTATCCAACAGATAACGGAAATAGCGGTGTACAAAAGACATTGAAATAAACTAGTAAGCAAGTATCGACATGTTATGGGTGCATTTCGTGTGATCTCGGTTTTGTGTCTGCTGACCTATTGGATCTATTCGTGTTAAGTATAGACGATGGTACTAAAATTGTATATTTATATGTTATTTTGTAATGCAGGGATTAAATACCGTTCATGTGTTGTGGGAGAGCTTTAAGTGTCCGGTAGTAAGCGATAGTGCGCTCTGCGACCCGGGCCCGAGTGGCGACACTCGCCCGCGCGTGGCAGATGCGCTTATGAACATAATGCTGTCGATTAGTGAGAATACGATTATGAATTGTTATTTATTTAGTTATTCAACATGTTTCTATTATTTTCTCGTCTAACTGTAGTTGATGAACATACGTGATTAGTAGCACTGCCGCTGAGTGACGCCGAGTACCTCACTATATGTTAAGTGGCAGAATTACGAACGTTTCGGTGATTCTAACGATATAAAATAAATAAGAGATGTATTTTTAATCCAGTCTTCCATCGCCACTCCGACAGGGGACTCCCCCACACTAGGCTAGGGATCCGCGCGACTTCGTCCAATATTAGCTACACTTAGGAACTGTACATTTGTGAATAGACGCGTGACTACCGATCGACACTTGCCCCGGCATGCATTTCGCAGATTCCTCTTTATATGAAGCTGTCGACGTGAGTGCGCGCCACTCTTAGTTTACATTTTTTTATGCTTCGCTTCGGATTTCGCTGTCGCCTCATCCATTAGGTTAGACTACGCGTAGTTCAATTTATCATTTGTTAATTTCGTATTGTAAATATCATTATGTCGTTCGTTTAATGTAAACTTTGTGTATATCGGCCGCCACAGCGAAGTCCGGAACGGTCTCCGAGCTGTTGAAATCGAAACTATACTCGACTCGGGAACTGTCTACACCCTTATTATACATATAGCATTAACGTTAACGGAGTAGCGTAAGTAATATAAATTATATACATATGTAAAAGTGTATGGTTATTATGTATATGCATTTGTAATTATACAGGTTAGCTAAGAGTTGAATTAGAGATTTGATTTGGTTTTTTAGTTAGGAGGGTCTCGTTTGACCGATATAAATATAGTGGGAGAGGAAGGAGCGGCGCCGCCGCCGCGCACAGCTGCTGCGCGCTTATCTTATGTGCTACACTCACCCGCGCCGCTCTACTCACGTCACAGACCCATTCTACACTCATACGTACATTACTTGCTGTTATATCCCCAGTAACTGTCAGTTTTATGACTTCCCTTATCCAATTGTAAAAATAAAACTCACCCAATTAAAGTTAATCATCCCTTGAGGCGATATTAGAGCAGCGCGCGGTGTTTTTGTAAATGTTTTCGAGTTATGTGTAAAAAACGACTGATTAAATTTACTTTGAGCGAGTGTATGGGATGCGCGGCGGCGGCGGCGCTCGCAAACACATTGTGATTTCTTTATAAAACGTTGTAATGTACTGTAAGTAGCCCAAGAAAAAAATAATCCTTGTAAGTCCGAACATAAGCGAAAAAACAACTTCTGGGAGGACAAATCAATAAAATAAGATGCAAATCTAACGCCTGTGTTTTATTTATACCGACCGATTTGATTCTCGTAGAAGTGTCTACTTATCGACTCAAAAAATTTTAATAGTAACCGCTAATCACTTTACCTAATAGATACCTCAAAATAACTGCAGCCTTGCATAATTTTCTGTATGTACATGGGTCGATCATCGATTAGCAAAACCTTCACACTAAGGGCGAAACTGAACGCGATCAGCACATCTAAACCGCGTTCAAGAGCTGTCAGTTTCATCATTGTTGGGAATACACTGACAGCGCTTGAACACAGTTCTGATGTACTGATCGCGTTCAGTTTCATTGGTGAAATTAGTCCTAAATATTATTAAGCGTTATAAATTCTGGGAGAAATGGACCCTCTTACGAACGGCGACGACATGGTAAAGTAGAGCAAGCTCTACTATGTACAGACGCCAGCGCATCAAGCTACCCGAAACTGTAAAATTTTCGCAATCAACTTTGAACCTTATGCTTTAGCGATAAAGTTGAAAATCTATTAAAGAAATTTGACAGATTGGCTACAATCTGTCAAATTTCTTAATAGATTTTACGCCAACACATCAAGCTACTAAGCTTGAGCTTGCTGGCGTCTGTACCTGTTACTTATATATTCATACAGTGATACATTTTATGTTAAAAAAATAAAAGATTTTTATTTTTGTTACTATTTTTATTACTACTGAGTGATTGAAGATTCAAAAATAACGATTATTTAACACTTTAAATGAAATTAATTGAATTCAAACAAGCAGCACTGAGGCTGCCCGGCTGTAGCTAAAACACCTATTTGTATCTACAAAGTGACACTATCTTTGAAAAAGTTGAGGAGCAATGTGAAGTAAGACCACGCGGTCTTTATTATCTGCAAATAAACAAAAACAAATAAATAATAGAGAATGTAGTCTATCAAACAATTTGGGAAGCATAATCCAAAAGCAAATTCCTGGTCGCCAAGTTACAGGCGCCACCTAGTTTGACTTTGAGGAACCGCTGTAAATATCAACATGAAGATAGCTACAGCTATTATAGACTGACATGAAGTTAAGCTTATAAGGTAATAATAAAATTATAGCATGGGTTCTATTTTATTATAATCAGCCTTCTATGTTCCTACTGCTGGGACACAGGCCTCCTCTCTGTGAGAGGAAGTGGGCCATAAAAAACCTCGCGGGCCCAGTGCGGTTTGGTGGATGTCGCATGTCTTCGAATTTTCGATTCTAGGTTTCCTCACAATGTTTTCATTCACCGTTTTGAGAGCAGTGGTGATGGAATAAATTATGCAAAGTAAAGCGCAGCCTGCTTGGGTTTGAACCCACGACATATAACTTGTAGGTAGGGACCGACACCACTGTTCATTCGGGAGGGAAATCTTGTAAAATCAGTTACCGTGCTGTAGCTGGTCAGTGAAATAATTGAAAATCCATGTGTCGTCACGTAAACTCCCTTTTGAGCTCTGAAAATGAAAAACATGACCTGTATTTTAGTAACCCACTAAAAAAAATTGCTTTAAATTGGCGTGTATCGGAAATGTGTGGTCATCATAAGGGTGTGGGCCACAGATATAGATATACCTAGATAACGCAAGTATCACGAACTGTATGAAAACTAAGCGTGCCACTTTTTGAGTACCTACTATGACATCACAAGCTCGCGCTCTCTCGCTCACGCTCACCCAGCCAGCAGTACGCAGGACTGAGCGCGAAAGTGGCGGCTTATGATTTCCGATCGTAAACTGGTGCGATTTTTGGCACGCGAAGTAGGTGCTCATGCGTTATCTGTGGTGTGGGCAGAGTTGCCAACTTTCTGTTGCGACAACAGAACCTAAAGATATTTGAGAAAATTACAAGGTGAATATTATGAAGTTCACCTGTGAAGCATGATCAGCACTGCACTCTTGGCTCTCTTAGAGCTGTTGTACCAGCCGCAGTCGTACAGGGCATCCGCCAACCGCTTGCTCTGTCGCAAACAGATTTAATTTAATGTAAATAACATAACATCACACCTATAATCTCCGGAGGGCTGACAGTGATCTACGGGTGTACCTATAGTACCTACATTCACATTTTGCCAGTTATGTTAAGTTCCATGTAATAGGGAGCGACCCTAATGCCTTCAACTGGGCACAAATTCAGACTCGGAGCTGCGTCCGAGAATTTCCCGATGGAAAAATCCAATAAGACTGAACGACCTGAGAATCGAACCCACGACCTAAAGCTGAGCAGAAGCGCTTGAGACCATCAGACCACTAAACCAACGATGAAGGAATGGAGCTATTCCAATACTAAGATCATCTGTGCTAATCTGTAGGCATATAGGTTGAATAGGTTCTAATACTTACAGAATCGATGAGTTTCTGTCCATACCAGCACAGCAGCCAGGTCTGCGTCAGTGCCGTCACTAAGAACGACTTATACGCCACCTCGTTCCATTCCTCGATTAACTGGATAACAACAATTTTATAATGTGCGACATAAACAATTTTTCTTTCTTTTTCTAAATAGCACGGAATCGCGTAAAGGAAAAATGCATTACTTCTGTCACGGGCGCACTTCTAAGCCATCTAGCTGTTTCTATCTTACGTCATTTGTGTCGTAGCCTGTAGCACAGACGCCAGCACATCAAGGTACCCGAAACTGTCAAATTTTCCCAATCAACCTTGAACCTAATGCTAATAACGATAAAGTTGAAAATCTATTAAAGAAATTTGACAGATTCTATTAGGTTGATGTGCTGGCGTCTGTACCTATCTACGAGTAAATGGTGACACACTTGGCTTGTATGAAAGTTTGCACCGACAGTGTTGACAATGTCGCCTCTAGCAGCGACCGATGAGTCGTCTCCGTGTTCTCTGTATTTTTTTTTTAATAAAAATAACTCTGAATATAAGTTATTTTACAGCACAGTATAACCTAAACACGCACTTAAATCACGCTTAATCTGTGACTTAAGTAGGTAGTCCATTTTTACACCGAGGGTACTAACGCCGTGCATTAATAGATTAAGTCGCACGTATCGTAGTGTACTAAACGAATGACCTAATAATACAAACCACGCAACAAAATCCACAGAAGCAGATGATGATGGAGCTGTTCATGAAGTTTATCAGTAGCGCAAGACTGAACATTTTCTCCACGTTGCCTGTCAACCTGCAAGGTAAAGGTATAATGATGTAGGCAAGGTCAAGGTTGATTGCTCTTCATTTTTCAAAGATCATTTGAATGAAAAACTTGCGTCATTTGTTTTTGGCACGGGCAGATGTAATGCAGACTGGGTGTAGTCAACTTTAGATTTTAGCAAGTAATAGTTAGTATGACCTGTATGACTACACTACACTATTTACCTGATCAACGCATGATGTCTCAACACAACTTCTGTGATCTTCTTTTGATGCCTTGCTTCCCAGTAAATGGCGTCGCTAGACTTTACTATTTCGCCCTCAGTTCGAAGCATCTCTTCGCTGACTGCAGCTATGCATAGTAGGTACATACAACATAAAAATACAATAACCAAGAGGCTTTATAAGCATTACAGCAGAAAACTTTCATAAAATTACGCGCGTAAATGCGGTAGGCGCCCAAGGGACTTTATTATTTTTATGTCCCATACATACGTAATGTACGACTGTATTTACGAATCGAGAAACTGAATGGCAGGCCTCGACCCGGGGAACAAACCTTAATAGACCCCACGCTCAGCAGTCGCGCTTTCGATCACTGCACCATGATATGCAAGCACATCATCCGACCAACAATGTGGCATTTAGCATCAGTATACGCACTAATCTTTGTAAATACCGTAGGTAGTTCCTAGAAACGTAATTATTTTCTTAAGTATAGGTACATACTAACCCATCGGATAAGATCTAATGAGCTGGTGGTCGACCGTGACGTAGAACAAACGCTGCACACGTCTGGCTAGCAGGTCGAACTGCGTGGTGATGTGGCACAGGAACAGGCAGATCAACATGTCCCACGCCACGTTGAACCAGATCACCACCAGCGCTGGCAACAAACGTGACACCAGTTTATTTAAGGAGTGACGTGGCTTAATGAGTTGTGATTCTTCAGGACGTTATTTAAATTGTTCCATTATTCAGACGAAAAATGTCATATTGTGATATAAGTATTCAGCCGAAAAGTCCACTGCTTAACTAGACCCTTCTCAAGCGTTGCCAGCTACAACGACCGGTCGTCCGCCTCACGCCTCGCATCCAGTGGACTCCCGTGACGCTCACCTGGTCATTTGGACGTCGCTTCACCTTGTCGTTGCGATTATTCTAGCAAGATGTAGTTTTTGGAACGAGAAGATACTGGGGCTTCCGGAACGCTACCTTGCCGAAGTGGATTTGACTTTTGTCCTCTATTTCGAAGTTACATTCCCACCGAATGAAGTGTTACTAAATTATATATTACTAACCGTGCCAGGTCTGCACAACGAGCGTGATCTCGTAGTAAATAGGCTGGAAGGGGTCGAAGGGAAGCCAGTACAAGAAGTGCAGGCTCATGGGCGAGTCGTAGCCGCAGTAGCGCGCGATGGTGATAAAGAATGGCGGCGAGAGGAAGCTGATCAATAGCGCGTTGTTGCACCAGTAGTAGCCTGGAAAGACGACTGAAAAAGTACTTTGGTAATTGGCATTTTAAAATAACCTCCTCAAGTGACGTTATACGCGCTACCAACCTGCTGGCAGATTTTTGAAGTGAAACTTCTTTACGCACGCTTGACTTGGGGAGTAAGCTGGCGAACGCGTGACGTAAGCGTTACGAAAAGTGTGATCGGGCGAGGCGAACGGGAGTTGAGTGGGGGATATAAGCAAGAGAAAGCAGTGCGCGCGCACATTTTCTTTCTCTCTTCCTCTCATAGCCAAATACGTTTGAAGTTTCACTTCAGTCGTGTGGTCATGAGCACACTCGGTTTTTTTTTTCTTGCGGCACTGCAGTGCGATTCCGATGTCTTAAAAAATCTGTGATATGTAGGCAGTTGTAGTGTAGAACAGTGTGATGAAAATCCGTAAAAACCATAGAATTTTTTGTCTAGCTTTAGGTAACCTCCCAGATGGAAAATTTTTGGATGGAATGATGATAATCACACTTCAAATACCTCAAGATGTCACAACAAACCTTTAACAATCAAATTGAGCTGCTTGAGCGCTCCCTTGATGATGTCATGCTCCTCATCAGACACCTCTCCTTCCGGCCACATGTCACGCAGCTCATTCGCCAGGTTCTCGAACACTGGGCGGTTGATCACTATCTTGATGGACTTGAAGATCGCTGCGTTAAATTAATTTATTGTTGTTAACAAACCTTTGGTCCCAAACAAAAGAGTTAGTGGATTTTAAAGCTCAGCTTTTTTTGTGATATGTAGGTAGATCGCGACTCTCGGTGGGGTAGGTACATACCGCTACAGGTAGTTAGGTCGGTAAAGTAGAAAGGATGCAAGGTTTCGCTGACTTTCAATAGAACCGTGTCGAGTGAAGTCGAGTTCAGTCTTCATTATTCTCGACGAAGTACTGTAGGGGGTTACCAGGGTAATGTTAATGGTCCCGACAAAAAGCCGGTCATTTGCAAAAAAAAAAAAACTACATTTTTTCATTCTCTAAAGTGCATTTGTGACGATGCAAAACTAAATAGTAGCGACATCTGTCGTGGAATAGCAGCGGGCGTTTGTCATGGTGGTTTACGTTACGCAAAGACGGTTTTTTGTGTTTAGTAAATTAATTACTTACAGTTTATCAGTTAATTAAAACAAATAAACAAACATACATAATTCACTATATTTTTAATTAAAAAAACAATGTCGAATGTATTAAAGATAAAAATCGATAATAATCTTATATAGTCTGTGGAAGATTATTCGAGAAACTGTCAGATTGGTTTGGAAAAAAACGGTGTTCTGTGTCCGGTCTTTTACGACCAAGAACACGAGCCTGGGGGCTGTTTGAGAGGGACTTTATATCCTGAGAGGAACGGGATGTGCCCAAATAACCCAATGGGGTTTTAGTATAAATTCCAGTAAGAGCAGAATCCTGTGAGTATTAAACCATTTGCTTTATTCTTGCTGGACAGCCTATAGCCCAGGTCTCTTGCATGTATGTTCTGACACGAGGACGTTGTTACAGGTCTGGCTTGTTATGCTAGCCTTCTTTTGATTGGTGCTATGCGCAGCTAAATTGATGCCTGGATGTTGCGCCGTTGTGTGATGATTTGGAATTCATCAGAGCGCAGGCGGCTTTAAGGTTATCCCTTGCGGTGTGGTCATCCGACGTTCAGGAAGGCCTTACTTAGCCGGTTCCCGGTTATGAGGGAAGTACGCCACTCCAGGTAACGAAAGCGTCACCATCTCGTCCGTAGGCCGCGTTCGCGTGTGCTCACAGGAACCTCCTGTGAGCGAAGCCAAGGACCGACGATCCGTCAACTGACTGAGGTCAGAACTAACTGATTGGTATGAACTGATTGGTCAACTGAAATAGGCCTTCACTAATGTTTTGTTTTGCCGAGATAGCATTCTTGCTTCGGTGAGACTTTAGATATCACTAGTGCTTAGCTAATTACGAGCGGCCGGTGACTCTTAAAATAAGCCAAACCACCATTATGTTTTCAGAAGTTTTATTTCTGGGAACGCTGTATACGTCTTGCCTGGTGAGTTATGCACATTGTTTGCTCTATATATGTATCAGCTCGCTGAACATATTCACCAGGAGGATCGTTTAGATTTATATTGAACAATGCAGAGTTCCACTGGTATACAGACGGAATTCGGGAGTATGCAAGAGGTGGCTTCCTGCGAGATGAATGCAGGTTGCTACAGGATTGAAAGAGAGGAAAATTTAGGGATGTATGAAAGAATGGGGGGGGGTTAAGCCCGGAATGTAGGAAGATTTGTAAGCAGAATAAGTTTCCTGGCAGTTTGGATTTTATAAGGTTGGTCATTTACTTACAATAGGAGAAATTAAGGAAATTATTTATATTTCATCTTAAAAATTATTATATCTGTCGTTTCAAAATCATCTGATTATAAAGATTTGTACTCTTCCACTGAGCTTTCTATGAGAATTTGTTTACCCACTCCAGTGTTATAACACCGAGGGCGGTGTTGGTTTTTGCGTACACAAAAACCTTATTGTGGGAAGAGGGGCATTGTGACGATGCAAAACTAAATAGTAGCGACATCTGTAACACTGGCCCGTGCGTAGTTTACAGAAATTAATTGGAAACAAGCTGATGATGGTTTCTATTTGAACTATACTACTCACCACCGTGCTAAAGTAAATTTATAGGGTATATTCTGCTAGGGAAAGATTCAATTAAACAAGTACCTTCTTACACAATACAAGTTTATTGGAATTAATACATAATTAAGGCACACATACAAACAAAGTGGCGAGCCACTAAAATAATGCCTCTTTCCCTGCTACTATGGCATTCACCCACACAACTAGTCTCCGTACCTAGTGGTATGGGTGAAAACCTGCATGAGACAAATAGCAGTTTCTCAGAGTCGCTATGCGAGTCCGCGAGGGAATAGATCAATAACCTTACTAGCTCACGTACATGTGTCGACCTATTTGGACTGTGCTCATATGGGGAAAATAACTAATATGCTAAGCAAACCCGAGACACAATATCTTTACACAACTGGTCTTAACACCTAGCCTTTTACAAAAGGCCTAACTCTCTCATAGGTTAAATTATAATCTTACACAATAACCTCTCAGTTTTGAACTCAGTTAATACCAATCAGTTAAAGTCTCTCAGTTGACCACATTCAGTTAAAGTCTTTCAGTTGACCAATCAGTTCATACCAATCAGTTAGTTCTGACCTCAGTCAGTTGACGGATCGTCGGTCCTTGGCTTCGCTCACAGGAGGTTCCTGTGAGCACACGCGAACGCGGCCTACGGACGAGATGGTGACGCTTTCGTTACCTGGAGTGGCGTACTTCCCTCATAACCGGGAACCGGCTAAGTAAGGCCTTCCTGAACGTCGGATGACCACACCGCAAGGGATAACCTTAAAGCCGCCTGCGCTCTGATGAATTCCAAATCATCACACAACGGCGCAACATCCAGGCATCAATTTAGCTGCGCATAGCACCAATCAAAAGAAGGCTAGCATAACAAGCCAGACCTGTAACAACGTCCTCGTGTCAGAACATACATGCAAGAGACCTGGGCTATAGGCTGTCCAGCAAGAATAAAGCAAATGGTTTAATACTCACAGGATTCTGCTCTTACTGGAATTTATACTAAAACCCCATTGGGTTATTTGGGCACATCCCGTTCCTCTCAGGATATAAAGTCCCTCTCAAACAGCCCCCAGGCTCGTGTTCTTGGTCGTAAAAGACCGGACACAGAACACCGTTTTTTTCCAAACCAATCTGACAGTTTCTCGAATAATCTTCCACAGACTATATAAGATTATTATCGATTTTTATCTTTAATACATTCGACATTGTTTTTTAATTAAAAATATGGTGAATTATGTATGTTTGTTTATTTGTTTTAATTAACTGATAAACTGTAAGTAATTAATTTACTAAACACAAAAAACCGTCTTTGCGTAACGTAAACCACCATGACAAACGCCCGCTGCTATTCCACGACAGATGTCGCTACTATTTAGTTTTGCATCGTCACACATTAACAAATTACGAAGGTGGTACGCACACAACACGACGCATCCGACGCAGGGCATCATGCGGAACAGTTTGACGGTGTCACGGAAAGTTTGAGCCTCGTACGCCGTCGTCCCCATGCAGACCAGCTCCGAGGACCCCGCCAATATCACGTTCATCAGCTCGAACCAGTAGAACATGTCCCACCATTTGCTAGTGCCGAAACACGCATAAAAATGATGATCGTCATCTTATTTACCTGGGTACGTTATCTTGCAGTGAAAGTAGACGCAAGATTTAGGTACTCAGGTAAATTAAAGGCTTGTCAGTTAGACTCAAGTTGACAATTATAGTAGCATTGGTTTTATAAGTTGTGCATGTCGAGAGAAAAAGAGCCTTCTCTTGTTCGATGGACTGGATTTGTTCATTTTATTTTTTTATTTTAACAAAAAACGGCCACGGGTATTTTACATTAGTTAAAGACACAAACACATTAGTTAAGTACCAATACCCCCGGGGCCTAGCGCCAGCGCTCACGCTCACCCAGCCAGCAGTACACCAGGATTGAGCGCGAAAGTGGCGGCTTAGAATTTTTGTTCGTAAGCTGGTGCAATTTTTGGCACGCGAAGTAGGTACGCACGGTAGGCACGGTACTGACAATATCTTCTTCCATTCATCCGCGAATACATCACAGTCAGGCTTAGCGACCAAGAGCGTTGATCGCAGAGAGTGTGCGAGTGACAGAAGACTGGGCCCGTGGGACGGTTCGACTCCCAGCCACGGCGAACAAACTGTGCCTCCTGTTACGACTAAGTAGGTATAATTTATCGGGGCAAAAAGAGATTATATCATCATAACTAATATCAGAATTGAGGATCTATCCAGACACGTAGGTACGATGCGTTGCTAAATGTAGATACAGACCTACATTCTTGGTAGAGAAGCGACAATCAAGCTTAATACATACGTGGTTTCCTCGGAGATTTTATGTGTCATGCGGATAGCCACCCATCCCAGCACCTTCTTCGTCGGCGCGTATGACTCGTCATAGTCACTCTTATCGTACACCTAGTTGGCAAAATGATGATATTGTATGGAACTGAGTAGGAAAACTAAGTAGGTAAGTAGTTAGAAATTTTGTCTAAGCGACGAAAAGCAAGTTATTTTGCCGGACACATTATTCGTAGTATGTAATGTACCTAGGTACTCCAAATACTAGCCTGTATGTACTTGATGCTTACTTTGGCAATGTTTGAATTTGGAAGTATGTAAAATTCTTGTCAAGGTAAATCAAGATTCTCGCGATTCGAAACGAACATGTCCTGAGATGTGGTGTTGCGAAATTGCGATGAAACAAGGCAGCCTATTTCCGAGGAAATTTATAAACAAAGCACTTGCAAATGCTAATTAGAGCATCCGAATTTAAATAAATTAAATACTGCTTACTCTCTCATTAGCCTTTTGCTTCAATTTTCTCTTGAAGCATTTTCTTAGCAAAGACGTCATTCTGCCTCGGGCCGTAACTTCCTATTGGTTCATATCGAGGCACCGCACCTTAGCGGTACTAATAATTTTCTTAATTACGCAACCGGGTGAGAAAGAATAGCACCCTTATGAAAATGACATGCCTTTTACTTTGCATTAGAATCGGCGCACACGTAGGTACACCATTGCACTGCTCCTGTTTCTTAGTCGCAATTGTAAATAGGTAAAAGTAATTAGAAGGAACGCGGACTACTTACAATAGGTACCTATATTATAGAAACGCATTATAATTAAACTATACCAGCATCGATTACGAGGCTCGCAGCGTAACATGGCATCCCAATCTGCCCTTACAAGTGACAGCGTGCAGCGGCAGGCCTAGCAACGTGACATGATGGCACAGGCATCCCATTCTAGCCTTTCAGCGTGACGGGGCATCTCGTCGTAGTAATATCTATAATAATATAATACTTAAGTAATTAGTTAATAACACGAAGTTGCTCCTGCTGGTATCAGAAATTCAGAAGGCATTTTTAAATTCTTTTCCATAATTTCCTTGGGGTACCTAAAAGGAGATGGGATTTTTGGGATGCATGAAGAAGCCTCCTCGTGTAGCGCAGATTTATCCGCCAGTTACTCAACTGAATCGAGCGCTCGGCGCATCCTAGACAGTCACACCCAACACCTTTTTTTTTTTACTTTTTTTTTGACTGGCCAATTCTTCCCTTGCGGTGGAAGGGCTAACGCCCGCCTGGTTTGCGACCACCCTACCCACCGGAGTCCGGCGTCAAGCCTGCAGTGTTTCGTCGATGCGTGGGAGTTCCAGTGCCTTAGGCGTCTTCTGGGCACGCTCGTTCCATCATAGACCTCATCCATCACTTTCCATCAGGCGTGATCGAGGTCAAGAGCGGGCCCATTCAGCAATAAAAAAAAAATCACATGACCGTTCCTTCAAAAGTCAACTACTTACATACTCGCAATACCTTATGTGGTTAACATGAACCATCCCATTTGCTCAATTATAAGTGAATAACTACGCCTAGAGAAGAAAGAGCGTATCTACCATCTTCATTGCGAAAAGGCTCATCTTTTATGGACACCAATATATTAGCAAATTACCTACTGGATGTGGTAGGTAACTGAACTTCCGTTACAAACATAAAACAGCTAAAGAAAGTTACTTATAATGCGATTTGTATTAAGTGTACGCTTACTCTTAATAAAAATAAACCTCTGTTTGTGTTATTATTGTGTCACAGTTAATATTTAATTATGTTTTTATGTCTCTCTCTGTATCATTAAACCCGTGCTGGCGTAATTAAAAAGAGTTTATTCTAATTACACACCCAACCGCTTTGTGGAAGACATTTAATATTAAATATCCAGTAATTATTTAGACTCAATAAAATAATGAAATTCAGCATAAGCACACTAAGTACGTGTACCTAAGTACGTACGTACAGTCAGGGAAAAAAATTATACCATACGTATAGATGGGCAATCCACCGGGTTTAAACCCGGTGCTTTTGGTAAACATCCGATAAAGTAGTTCCTTCAGCTTTTGCAAATGATCCAAAAATTCTCAGTAGTTCCTTCAAAGGAACTAGGAGAAGGAACGTGAGCATAAACGCAATTTTATGGGTGTTTATCAAAAGCGCCGGCTTTAAATCGGGTGGATTGCCCATCTATAACCATACGCCAATTTGCGCCGTGTACTAGGCATTTCATACAACGATCACTAATAAAGTTTTTTATGGAGCCTAGCATGCTCACAGTTTTTTTTTAATGGTGGTACGCGCTCAGGGAGTGTAATCCACCACGCGGGTCCAGTAACGGTTGGCGGATGTCACATTCACATGTCATCGAATTTTTGGTTCTAGGACATGCCGGTTTCCTGACGATGTTTTCCTTCACCGTTTTGACGAGCAGTGGTGATGAAATAACTTAGGTGCGTCGCCCACACGAGCTAGAGTCGAGGCGGCGCGGCGGCGCCGCGGCGTCGAGGCGCAGGCGCATGTTTTCTATAGGAATAAATGGCAGTGCGCTCACATACCTATTTATTCCTATAGAAAACGTGCGCCCGCGCCTCGACTCTAGCTCGTGTGGGCGACGCGCCTTACACTTACTGTCATGACACAAGTCGCATGTAATAGGCAGAAGCCAGCCAATATAGTTCAGTCATACTCCTGGCACTGCCCTACCCGAGGATCGAACTTAGGACCCCACGCTGAACCCGCTCTTGCGACCACTAGTCCAATAAGGCAGTTATGTAATCAGAATAGTTTTATAAGTACACCTTACTCGTAACATGTAGCATGTAGCTTCGCTAAAAATAAACGATCCCATATTGATTCAGTGCCAACACTGCAGTTTGTTTCTAAACCTAGTTAAAAACACGACGATGGAGAAAAGTCCTAGGTTTTGTTATAGTAATCCTAAGGCTAGGACCTGGACTGGAGTGACTGTATTCTCAGCATACCTAGTGCTTCTCATGGTGGAAATATACATCGAGATATATGAAAATGGCACGCATTTGCGCATTTACAATAATATTTTACGTTATTGGAATTAAACAGTGAAAAGTGGAAGTTTCTGTGCTTTGTGAAAGCACAAGATTGCGATGATGAAGATAATTTTGTAAGTTATTTTTAATAAGTATGTTTGTGTGTAGTTAATGGTCGGAAAAAAACATTATGGTGGGAAATGTACACAATATGTGAAACGTAACACGCTGAAAGAACATGCCGTCTAAAATATATGTGATGCAACATGAAACGTAACAACTAGGCGTCTCACGTGTGTTACATCTATAATCTATATATATAAAAATGAAACCCGTTTTCCGTTGTCACGACATAACATGAAAACGGCTGGACCGATTTCGATGAAATTTGGTATAGAGATAGTTTGAGTCCCGGGAAAGGACATAGGATAGTTTTTATCCCGATATTCCCACGGGATCGACATTTACGCGGGTGAAACCGCGGGGCGCAGCTAGTTTCTTATATTTGGACGGCATGTTCGTTTCAACGTATGCAACATTTTATGTAACGTTCCATTAGAGAATGCATGATGAAATCTTTCGCAAGGGAGAAAAATGCCTTGAATCCTATTTTTCTTCAAAGTCTTTCTAACAATACTTGAAAGTATTATGCTCTTCTACTATTCCTTCATGTCAGGATTGAGGATAGGTACTATCTACCAGATACATTGAAAATTGAACCGAACTTGAATGGTATTATCTGCCGTTAAAATTAAACGGAACGTATTCGGCAGTGGTGAAGCAGTACATGGGCACTTAAGAGAGGTTTTTCAGCGTGGAATGTTAATGCTGTTATAGTATTGTTTTTCTTTCTAGTTGGCTGGTACTGTCTGACGAGGGTCCCATGGCCGATGGGGCTGACGACGGTGGAAAGCTCTCAGCTAGGTATAGACCGATGATAGAATGGAGGGATGAATGATACGCAGCTAGGGCTGACTGAAGTCATCCGGCATGAGATCAGTTGAAGACTGTATACAGCGCTATATTCTTCTGTTATGCTTTCGTCAAAAGAGTTTACCATTATAAGAGTATTGAATAAAACAAATGTATGTCACACCGCAGTCATTTAATTACCTTCATCACACACAACACATTATTTACACAGTACTTCCAAACTATACGGGGTATCTTTGGGTGACAGTTCGTAGTTAACAAATACTTTAGGTTCCGCAGCTTTTAACATTTGCAACTCTGTAACACAATGCAGCTTCTGAATATAACATGATTAAATACAAAATGCACTATAAAAGTGATTTTTAGAACAAAATACATCATTGTATAGATCTAGGTTGTAATAAATATACTTCAACATACACTGTTACATTCGGTCGGGCCGTATACATCTTACTTTATGATACTGTTTGGTGTAAAGTTTACTATTACTACGAATAGCATAACTTTAGTTTATACAAAGTGCAACTATATTAGGTACTGATGTTTTACAGACAAATTCACATATAAATTTAAGATGAAATTGAATATTTGACTACTTAAAAAGTACCTGTAATACTTATGTGGATGTACTGAAAATAAACGCACCTAATAATGATACAACTTATATAATTATACTATAGGTGAGAATGTTATGTGAGGACAACTAGCGACGATATTCAACCAACTCAAGCAACTATTCCAAATAATCATGATCACTACGACTTCAAATAAAAAATATGCAATAATAACCACTCCACCAATCCTGACAAATTGAATTGAATGAATTCAAAACCACCAAGGTTGGTTTTGAACCATACCAAGTATTTATTCCATTCCGCACAAATTCATTTGCATCTAGAGCCCCTTTCACCTCCACCGCTGAAAAAAATGGTTAAGCAAGATTCAAATACATTTCCCAATTGAGAGGTCCTGCCAACTCTTTTTGAACTAACATATTCATTAATATCGGTAGTTCGTAGCCGGGAAAAAGAACTTAAAGGTGTTAAACATTGCCATTCCGCGACTGTACTAGCACTCGTATCCCATTGGTTGCTTCACATAACCTGCTCACTGTCAACTTATTGTTTAGGCCCGACGCTCTACAATGAAGGTTTGTTTACTTATTAATGAACTTCTCTCCGGTGACGATGTTCTTCTTAAGTTCAGGGAGAGCTGCCTTCAGGAGAGACTCTTCGTATGCGTTCAGTTTCCCGTAGCCCAAGTTCTTGGCGATGCCATTCTTTCCGAACTGTACGGGATTGGCGAAGTATGATGCTTCTGTCAGGCTCGACTTGACGTAAGCGCATTCCACGACGTTGGCCTCGCCCTGAAACATAAAATTTAGTGTTAAGATGGTAACTAACCTCCTCTTATAATAGCGGGTACAATTTTATCAGGATGAACGGATTATACGCTCCGAACGCGTTTATAATCGCGCTTTTGCAAGGCTGGGCTTATGATACGCGTAGCACTTTTTGAGGTGAAAATTTTTTTTCGCTCGGTGTATTGGTGGTAAGATCAATATTTCTGACTGAGAAAATATTGTTAGATTTCAATCCATACTAATATTATAAATGCGAATGTGTGTCTGGTACCTCTTCAGGCTTAAACTGATTTAGATGTTGGTATAGAGATAGTTTGAGTCCCGGGAAACGACATAGGATAGTTTTTATGCCGATATTCCCACGGGAAACTTATGCGGGTGAAACCGCGGGGCACTGCTAGTCATTAATAATTTCGACACTTTTATTGCTAGAGCAATGGTTGAGCATGGAAAATATAGGCCATGTCTGTACCTATTTTAAGGCAAAATATAATTTGCTTGTGACGTCAGCTCGCGCACGACCGTCTATCTCGTGCTGGTTCAGTTGCCATGTCGTAGCTAAACTGGAAGAACTAATATAAAGAGTGGTACATACATTGAGTCCCCTGAGGATAGCGTTGGTGAGCCTCGCGCCCGCCCACGCCATGGAGAGGGTGGCTGAACCACCACCGGCCTTAGCCTTGACCACCTGCGGAAACAAAAAGTTTATGAATGTTATTAAAGTGTACACAAGTCTAAATTTAAAAATTTACTTCAATACAAATTAAAGTCAAATCTTTTTATTTCAATTAGACCATTTATTAATTGTCTGTCTGTTTGGCAGAAAATTAGCAAGAAACTGATTTTAGCTCCATAAAAATTGATTAGTTTAAAGAGTTCTGAAATTGTAAAACTGTGTAACTCTTGCTATAAGGATCTTTTGGCGCTTGAATAACGTTGACAGGGGGCGCTGTTGGGTAAACATTTGTGAAAAAAAAAACAGTGGCACTCCGGGAGTGCCGACATAAGTGAAAACAAAACACAAACAGAATACTTTGCCATCACTCACTGACATAACGGATATACATTAAAACCGAGTACATCCCGAGGACAGCCGAACACATCCGAAGCAGTGTCGGTTACGGTAACGCACCCAACGCGCCTAAAGAAATTTTCACTTCAACAAGATAGCGGTGTTAGTTCCGATTTTATCAACGCGCTAAAAGATCTTGTACAAGCTATACTTAAAGAATGATTCCAAAGACAATAGATATCAATACTAGATGAGCGGATTTGTTTACACGTTTATTAACACCAAAATTAATACAGTACACAACGACTTTTTCTCCTTGACCAAACAGTTTTACTCGAATCTTAAAACACTGTAGGTAGGTATACTACCTCCACCAACTTATAAACTGATTGATACCAACCTCAGTACCAGCTTCCTGGATCCTCTTAGTAAGAGCCTCAATCTTGCCCTGGTCGCTGAGCTTGGGCGCAGGGTTGCACTGCGACAGCACGGGGATGATGGTGACACCCGAGTGACCACCGATGACGGGGATGGACACAGAGCGCGGGTCCACGCCGTTGATGACTCCGACAAAGGCACACGCGCGGACCACATCGAGGGTCGTGACGCCGAGGACGCGGTTCGGGTCGTATACTCCGGCCTGTTGGAGTAATTGTAATTTAGAATTTTAGTTTATTGCACTGAAAAAAATGCACTCCAATCAAGTGACTTTTTAGCTTGATTGACGATATCTTGTTTAGATTAATCGAAATCTTAGTTAAGTTGATCATCACGACATGATTGCAGTAATACTAGTTCAAATGATTGGACGCTCAAACAAGTTTCTTGATTACCCTTAACATGGCATCATTGTAGAAGAATTAAAACAACAAAGTAAGTTAGTTGTGTCAATCAAGCAACTTGATCAACTTGATTGCTGCAAATAGGTTTTGTGATAACTCCAATCAAGATCCCGTTTCAAAACTCAATCAAATAAAAGTAGTAGCTGTGAGCCTGTGATCATTGTGCTTGATAGGCTCAGATGCAAACAAGTTACTTAGTCAATCTAAACAAAATCTTGATTGTGGCAACTACTTTTTTTTTTTTCAATGTGGAATTGATTTTTTATAATGGTGGGAGGGTGCCCATATCATTCTGTTGACGAGCCCTATAGGAACGCTCAGACGGAGGGGCGTCCCCTTTCCCTCAGGGGAAAGCCATCTTAACACTAATAATAACACAATTAGGAAAAACGAACGCCTGTACACCCCGAAAGAACGTGCGAGCGTAGTGATCAACCCTCGGTCCTTCTCTGATGGGAAGAGGCCTTTGCCCAGCAGTGGGAAAATAATAGGATGGTATTATTATTATTCTCCGATAGGTTAGGTTAGTGTATCGTACGGTATTCCGCCAGTTATGAGTTCTCTTCACCTCCGTAAGCAACGCGATCGCGTTACAATTACAGTCCGGCGTCGCGTCGAGAGAATGCGTTCCCTGTCAGTGCGACAAATTCGCAAAATACGCATGTATTATTCGTTTGTATGAAGCTGACAGGTGTCCATTTTTTTTTCATGCATTTATTTGTTTAAACATGTGTAACGTGATACATAGGTGATATGCACATATGGATGGAAAAATATTGCTGGTTCATCATGGTGTCAAGAACGCATTCCTTTTATGCTAGCGTAGTTTGCAAAGAATGTCATTACGTATATCGAAGACAGATTTGTTTGTACAACTTACGCATTTCAAAATAGGTTACAAACAAAACTGCAATACAAACGACAAAATACATGAATTTATTGCATTGATGACTGACGAGTAATCACACAAGTATGCTACTGTGGCGTAATTATAGTTCACAGATTTTGTGTTACGATCGAGGAAAACGTTGAAAGTAAATGATATTGCACTAAAGGATTATTTGCTCTTTGGCTTTTCCTCCATCGGCCAATGCCATTCAAGTGCCTTTAATTAAATTAATTCATTGCACCTGCTAGTAAAATGTGCTATAGGAGAATATCGACCCATATCTATACTTATAATAAAGCTGAAGAGTTTTTTGAACGCGCAATTGTCTAGAACTCCCAGCTGAATTAGATTTTTTTTATTATTGCTATTGATAGCCCAATTCTTGAGGAAGGCTATAGGTTATTTAACATCACGCTAGGACACTTAGGAGCCGAGCAACAAAATAAAGGCTGAAAGAACGCTAAGTGAAGTAATAGCACGGACGGGCGGGCGATGCGATGCGACGGGGTGGGTCGGAAGAACAAGAAATTTCACGCGGACGAAGTCGCGAGCTGAAGCTAGTTACAATTTAACATTGTAAAGTTTCACAGACAGAAGCCGTATGCACATAGATGCACCATTTAGAACATACTTACATAGTTGCATGCTAGGTCTAATTCAGTCAATTGTCAGTATGCGCAGGGTCGCATGGCGCAGGCAATTTATTTTTGCATAGACACCGAGTTGAGCCAATGATTTAAATCGTATCTTTGGGTTGAGCTAAAACTGCCAATGTATTATAACTACGGATTTTATAAATGTACATGTGCTTGATTTTAATGAAAAATCATTTGATATTTTACTAAACTATTAAATGATTTTTCAATGGGATTTAGACGAGAAGCCGCCTATATGAATTTTCTTTTTAGGGTTCCGTACCCAAAGGGTGCCAAGGGGACCCTATTACTAAGCCTCAGCTGTCCGTTCGTCCGTCCGACCGTCTGTCTGTCAGGCCCGGGGGCTGTATCTCATGAACCGTAATAGGTAGACAGTTGAAATTTTTACAGAGCGTATTTCTATTATCGCTTTAACAAAATATAATAAAAATATTTAAAAATAATGGTACGGAACTGTGTGGTACGTAACCCTTAATGTGCGAGCCCGACTCGCACTTGGCCAGTTTTCCACAACGCTATAGGAATCATGTTCTCCTCAAGTCCTAACCAAATTATCAAAGGTAAAATTTTAATAGTAAACTTTTTCAACGAACAAGATTTGTTCGTTGAGAAATTGTAGTATTAATTAACACTGTTTATTGCGCGATTGACGTAGTTTTATCTAAACGTGCGTATCTAGTAATGAGTTCATTGAGAAAAGTGACGTAAGTAAAGATAATATATTAGTAAATAAATTATCTATTTATATACACCTCGATAATAAGTGTCACCATTCATCTAAGTAAGTATCTCACAAAACATGAAGACAATACGTGATCCATAATACGAACTGCAGTTTCTGTCAACAGTCTATTGTTTTAATGAAAACTGATATATTGGACAAGCTGGACGAGTATTACGACAATATTTGAATGAAGAATTTGAGATGATTTTTATGTTGAACAACAAACTGAATGTCACATTTAAAAAAACCAAGTGTTTTTATGACCACACGACTGAAGTGAAACTTCAAACGTATTTGGCTATGGGAGGAAGAGAGAAAGAAAATGTGCGCGCGCACTGCTTTCTCTTGCTTATATCCCCCACTCAACTCAGTTCGCCTCGCCCGATCACACTTTTCGTAACGCGTTCGCCAGCTTACTCCCCAAGTCAAACGTGCGTAAAGAAGTTTCACTTCGAAAGTTGAATTGCCTTTACAACCAAAAACTTATTAGGACCCACTGGCCTGTATTATACAACTTGTTTAATAGAGGTCAGTGTTAGGACCTTTTTGTTACAAAATATGGTCACTCAAAAATCAACTTAGAATACATTTCATTAAAGTAGATAACCGATGAAGTGGCGATGGAAAGTAAATTATCTGAGATTAAAGACTGCTATAGTTCAATGTAAAATGACAAACAAAAATTCTTCTAGCTTTTTCCCAACTATTTTGGGTCGGCTTCCAGTCTAACCAGCTGAATACCAGTACTTTATTACATGGAGCGACTGCCTATCTGACCTCCACAATCCAGTTACTGGGACCACGATACCTCTTGGCTCTTGGTAAGACTGGTTGTGTGGGCGTAAAATTAGCGTTATTGATTGAGTTACTACACCAGAAATGAGAATGTTTGCAGGAGAACTAAGGTAACCGACTTAGTCGGAAAAGGCTTTTTTTGATCGCTTATTCTATAACAACAGAAACAGGAGTGATTCAAAAGAAAGTTTAAATAACCATATCATTAAATAACGCTTATTTAGTGATAAGGATAAATTCGTTGTTTGGTAAGATAGTACTAGAGTAGTATTGTCATTAAAAGAGAATTTACCGACATAAAATAAACTGTAGATCTACAGAGACAAAGGAGATTGCATGAAATAATTAATTTCTCTATCACGACCCTGCCACGCCTCGGCACGGTCTCGTGCATAAGACGTTTATACAGTAATTATTAAGAGTAAGGGTTAAAGATAACAATGCACGTGCAGAAAGCAGTTTCTAATTATAACGTAGCATAGCAAAATTAAAACGTGATTATTATATCTAACGAACGATAATACTGTGAAATACAGGGTGGCAGGGACATCCACTCGTAAACTGTAACCAAGAATTCGGCACATGATTCTTCTAGACCCCCTAGCGTAGAAACTTTTTCGTCAGTTATTAAAAAAAAATGCTGTTCCATATATTTTGACCACGTAGATGAAACAGCCCATTTTTGAAATAAAAACTTCTTTAGGCGCGTTGGGCATTTAAAAACCATTGAAATCGCGCCACCGTTACCGTAACCGACACCGTTTCGTATGTGTTCCGGTGTCCTCGGGATGTATTCGATTTTAATGTATATCCGATAATTATGTCAGTGAGTGATGGCAAAGTATTCTGTCTGTGTTTTGTTTTCAGTGTTTTTTTTTTATACCGACAAAAAGTTTCTACGCTAGGGGGTCTGGTATGGAACAGGTTGTGCGTCGATGTCTCTCCCACCCTGTAGGTTATATAGAAACATTCAGAAATAACTTTCACTATGGGATTTTGGATGGGACCAAAGCCTTTGCGAAAATAAGCAATCTGTTTCATAATATTGATTAGGTAGGTAAGTTATTGTATTTTTTAACGATTTTGTATTAATATTACAATATCTTTTTTATTGATATTTGTTTATTGATACATGTTTTCGCCAGCTATTATCCAGTAGAAGATAACCAGACCCATATAAGTCAAAGGAAGCCGTGTGCAATGAAACCGAAGCATTTCGTTATAATTGTATTGTAGGCATGACGACAATTATTTATCGGTATTATATTATTTGTTCAGTCAACTTTTTAGTGACCTCGTTCATGTGGAAATTGCGTGATTCAATGTTAATTTTGATTGCTGACAATATTTTAATTGTATCTATACTTACAAATAGATTATATCGAAGTGGCTGTTTGTAATGTCAAAATAATAGCTTTTTACTAAATGCATATGGAATACGGTACTTACTTATAACAATTTTTTTTTTGTCTGATTGTCGGTTTGTTCCGGCTAATCTCCGAAACGGCTAGACCGATTTCGATGAAATGTGTCGATGTCGAGTCGATGGTAATACGCCATGAATTTTGTTAAATGATTGACCCCAGTAGGTGGCCATGCAAATCGCGGCATCAGTGGCATGTGTTTAAGGTAGGTACTCAAAAGTGCAGGTGTATACCTGCTCATAAATACAAGTTAGGGGAATTCTGTGAAGTAATACATCAATCAAGAGTGAATGGTTATTTCCGCGCCTCCGTTATCAATCACGATAGTACCTACTCCTCGTTATCACTTAAATTGTTTGTTTTTTATCGCACGTCTTGACGACAGCTACTTAACGACTAGTTTTAAACTCGATATGCCTTAGCGGAAATATGTATTGTAAAACTAGTTTTTTCTTTTGCAAACTATAATGTTTTATTTACTTTAGAGAATCAGCAATATTCTATTATCAAAAATAACTATCGGGAACTCCCTAAAAAGTCCACATTTTCTGCTCCCTTAGCTGCAAGGAAGATGGTAAAAGAATTTATTGAAGTCAGCAAAAATTAACGAACATTTGCATTTACATTTTTCCAGAGCAGGCTTATTTATAAAATAGGCTTTATTATTCATGTTATCAGTCCACATAACCAATTAATGCTGAACAATATGTTAATGTAGAGGGAGTCCATTTGATAGCAGTAAAACCATCATCATTTACTGGCGAGATAATAGTTTGAGGACTTTTTTGTAACTGCTGCTGCTTTTAGTAAAACCATACTTTGTAGCTATTACTGAGGCAAACATCACCAAACTAAATGACATGCCTACAAACGGGGTGAAAAGGGATGAAGCTTTAAAATGGATTTTCACATTGAAATAATATAGTTTGTTGCCAACAAGGGCACTTACTTAATCATTCATTATAATACAGTAAACACATTAGTCCTTTTTGGCAACAAACTATATTATTTCAATTTTAAACCTCATGGTACACAACCAATATTAAAAATCCATCAGCATACCTTCTTGAGTACTTCAGAGGCGATTGGCACCATGGAGTTAACAGGGTTGGTGATGATGGCAATGATGGCTTTGGGGGAGTTCTTCGCGACACACTCAGCCAGGTCACGCACAATCGAGGCATTGGTGTTGAACAAGTCATCTCGGGTCATACCGGGCTTGCGGGGCACTCCAGCAGGGATCACCACCACATCAGCGTCTGTGAATGGCGGGGAAGTTAGATAGGTAGTTGTTGAGAGCGGCTAGTGCCTACATGTTAATTATGTGCAATGTTAAAAACCCAGTAACGGAACTGAGAATTTAAAGTTGAGAACTTGTCAGACTATGGCATTCCTTTTTCAATTCCTTCAATGAAGCTTGCTTCGTCAGTCCACCTTCTTACATTCCAATGCAGTCTGGCGTACTCTGTGAGTCTGGCTTCATTAGAATGTAATTGAAACAGTATATATTACAAAAAAAGTTTGAAACTGGTAGTTTTTTCGTACTGCTTTACTTGGTTTTTTTTTTCATGACAAGACAAAAACAAATATAAAGAATATAACATTTACCATATATTCACATGAATATGGTGAATTTTTCTTCTAAGGGTATTTATGCAAATTGGCCATAGACAATATTTTTCTGATGAGTTTAGACAAATATAAATTCTAAGTAGGTATGGCTAAGTTCATTAATAGTACCAACATAATGGGGTAATGCAGATGAGTTGAATGCTACAACATCCATGATGTTAAGTTAAAGTTGTAGAAATTAATGCATAGGTTTCCACTGTTTAAATAAGTATAAGATCAAATTCCACTTCTATAGATTTTACTATGAATGACTGACCACAAACATTTGTGGCCCAAATAATTTGGTTTTGATGTCAAGGTCGAGATATTTGGGCCTTATTACGAAACAGATTTAGTCTTACACGAATAACCTTGAATAATCTAAATTTAGCACCAAACATCAATGAACTTGAAAAGTTTTAGGTTACATTATGTAATAGGCAAATATTTGATGTTTCTTAAGGGTTGTACATACTTGAGACCGCATTAGCCAGCTGTTCAGGGCCCTTGTAGCCCTCGACCTTGGCGGGGGTGTCCATGTGGGACAGGTCGACAGCGACGCCCGGGGTCACCGGCGCTATGTCGTACAGCGACAGGTTGCTTATCAACGGATTCTGCTTCAGCAGCAGCGACAGCGGCTGGCCGATGCCGCCGGATGCACCAGCAACCATAACTTTGAAGTTCAACTGGAAAGAACCATGGTTTACCAGAAATTTTCACTAACATTCCGCCGTCAAGCACTTTTTAAACGCCGATTATTACCTCAGAGGTGGTGGAAAAGTTTTTGGCGCCATTCTGGATGGCCACCGTGGCGAGGGGTTTCAGTGTACGGGAGAACATTTTGTGTCGTCTGTTTTTTAGTAAAAGCCACTAATTTATGAAGACGATAGCAAGAAGTCCACCTGACCCTGCTGACCTTTCGAAGATAACTAGTGATGTAACTAACTGTCACTATCAGTCAAGTAGAATTTTTACGTCATATCTGTCAAACACGTCACCAAATGCATGCAAAATCGATTAAATAAATAAGTAAAATATATATTAATATTCTCGCAGCGTCTCACATTTTGGTCAACAGGCGACCCAATACACAGGCAGCAATTTGCAAAGAAAATTTTAATTTCCCGGGCTTGCATCGCATTAGTGTTTTTTCTGATTATTTTATCGTAACATTCAGAAAATCAGAATTGTTACGACGCTTACCGCATCCCTTCGAATTTCACGTCACTTGACAGATGATCAGAGATGCCATTTCATATTATGACATTGACAGTTAAATGATATGAAAACAATTTCGTATTTTCTATTGAATCGCCAGAAAACATAATTTGGATGTTGTTTACAGTTACAGTTTACAGAAGGAATCAAAATGAATGTTATACAAGCGGTTAAACTGTATATAACCAGAATGACGGAAGAGAGCGGGCCGGGAATGAAAGTTATTCTCATGGACAAGGAGACCGTAAGTTGTACGCCCCATTGACTGTGATTAAAGACATTGTGCTTGTTTATTTACTCAAATTTTATGGTATATTACATCAGTATAATGATATTTGTTATTGCTTGGTAAAATTGATAGATCTAAATGTTATATATATTTGGACATCAATTTGATTGCCAGCAGGTTACACTTGGGAGGCAACAGACACTTTGAGGACTTCAATAGATACATATATGATATTTTATTTTATAAGTGGATGATTCATAAAATTAATACACATCAAAATTTTTTAAGCTAGGCGTGATCCTAAGACGACCCACTGACCCAATTCTAATTAGAGACAATGATATAATTAGCAAAAAGAGGTAGATAGTTATAGATGCTCCGCATGTGGCATATTAGCATAAAGTTTATAGGTACAATATTCAATACTTACACAGCAAAACCCCATTTTTTCTGTATTTTTTTTTGCTTTTTAGTTTTAATATAAACGAAATAATAGATTTAATTCATTGAAATATAAAACAAGATACTACAAATTTTTTTTTACATTTACACAAGTTTTCAAAAGTGACAATGTCAAATATATTTTTTGTTTCAGACAAGCATAGTTAGCATGGTATTCAGCCAGTCTGAGATATTGCAAAAGGAGGTTTATTTATTTGAGAGGATTGACAGCCATTCAAAATGGGACAATATGAAGCACATGAAATGCATTGTTTTTGTGCGACCAACTTCAGAGAATATTTCTTTGTTATCTCGGGAACTGAGATACCCAAAATATGGAGTTTATTTCATATGTAAGTTGCTGTTTGGAAATTAAATGTAATCTTGGATAACATAATACATATTATACTTAATAAATTAACTTTTTTACATAATTTTCTTTTAGATTTCAGCAATGTGATATCTAAGGCTGACATAAAGACGTTGGCGGAGTGTGATGAGCAGGAGACAGTGCGAGAGGTACAAGAAGTGTTTGCCGACTACCTCGCTGTAGACCGACACTTGTTTTCATTCAATATCGTTGGATGCTTGCATGGTATGTACTGCAAGACTTCTAAATGTAGAAGGAACCACTGGATCTTGTTTTTTTGACAAAGGCAAAGTGGGGTATCAAACTACAGTCTGATTCTTATTTTATGGCAACTCGAAACATGAGACGAGTTGCTGCGCAGTAACAAATTCACATGTCAGCAGGGTGAGGGGAGAGGTACTGCGCAGAGAGTAGTGCACTTCACAGCCATATTTTGAATTGGGCTGTATAAGGCAAGGTCGAAAAAATAATTTAAACCACCAAAAAACTCGACTGCAACTAAAAAACAAAATCTATAAAAAATATATAATATCCTTTCACCAGGTCGCTCCTGGAACCAGAATCACCTACAACGCTGTGCTCAAGGCTTGCTAGCCCTACTCCTCTCCGTGAAGAGGCGCGCCGTAGTCCGCTACGAGGCGGCTTCCGAGCCCTGCGCGCGCCTCGCCGAAAGAGTGCGAGACTTACTGCGCCGGGAGGCTGTGCTTATCGATAACAATATACCGTTCAACGGAGAGATCCCAACGCCTCAGTTGCTGATTATTGATAGAAGGGATGATCCTGTTACACCGCTGTTGAGTCAGGTAAGTTTTAATAAAATGAGAACTTTTTAGTTAGTCGTCAGAAGCCTGAAAGTTTGGCAACAAGTATTGCCAAAGCGTATGTGTTTATCCGGTTGTGGACATCAGATAGGAAGTCGTTCCATGTAAAATACTGGTATTCAGTTGCAACCGGTTAGACTGGAAGCGCAGAAAAGTTGGGAAAAAGAGATAGGCATATTGATTGATTGATTTTTGTCTATAGTGGACCTACCAGGCGATGGTGCACGAGCTACTGACGATCAACAACAACCGTGTCAGTCTGGCGCACCTGCCCGAAGTTCACAAGGACTTCAAAGAGGTTGTGCTCTCTTCAGAGCAGGACGAGTTCTATGCTAAGGTAAGGAATTAACGTTTGAGATATAAAGGAAGGGTGGCAGGGACATAAACAAAGGCTGCTATTTCATAGAAAAGTGCAATACTTATGTGTTCAAAATGTAATCGACGCATGAAATTTTTCGTCCAAACCAAACCTGAAATCGCGAAAAAAAATCAGCTGTTCCCTACATTTTGACGAGTTATACGAACATATTTATGTACGGGAACAGCTGATTTTTTTTTCGCGATTTCTGGTTTGCTCCCATAGTAAAAGTTGTTATAACCCTGTATATTTTCAAATGTGTTGTGCTAAAATATTTTCAGAATCTGTACTCCAACTTCGGTGAGATCGGCCAGACTATGAAGTCGTTAATGGACGAGTTCCAGAAGAAGGCGAAGAGCCACCAGAAAGTGGAAAGCATTGCCGACATGAAGAGCTTTGTCGAAACCTATCCATTGTTCAAGGTGAGTTTACATCACATTCTTAATCTAACCAGGAAACCAATGCTTTAGTATTGTTAATATCTAAGTATTTTTGCGGTAAATTATGCTGTTAACTAATTGTTCTTGTAATTCTTATCTAAAAATCAAACTGTTTGAATGAATAACACAAACACAATGAATCAACTAGGCCATTTTTCTGGAAGTTGTAAGTTAGAAAGTGAAAACAAGGCAAAATTTAATTTCATTCATACATAACTCATGCCTTTTTCTCATGGGGACAGGCAGAAACTGAAACTACAGAGCGCCACATGCTACGATCCTCGATCTTATCATAGTAACCCACTGCCCCATCGCTGGGCAAAGACTCTTCAGTGATTCCACCCATAACGGCTATTTGCTGTGTTCTTATCTTTTACTAACTGTTTTAGTCTAGTCCATCTTCTAACCATTTTCGCCTGTTTCTTCCACAAAGCCGTTTATATTATTTATTTATTTTATTTTAAAACACATAGGTACACTATCATCACAGGCTTAAACCTAATACAATAGTGTAGTTCTTTATAACAGCTTACAATTAGACTTAAAATATAGAGAATTATCATATCAAAAAGTAGTTTTAAAAAAGTAGTCTTATTAATTTAGCCCAACGATAAATTCATCTAATTCATACTTATTTCATAGACTTGCCTTTAACAAAAGATATGCTTTTTAAACCCAACACTATAAAAGATTGTGTGACTACTTATTAGTTTACTAGCTTCTGCCCGCATCCCATCGCGTCGCATCCCATCGCCCGCCCGCGCTTTTACTTCGTTTTCGCTTAGCATTCTTTCTGCCTTTTTTTCTTTTCGCTCGGCTCCTAGCGTGATGTTAAATAGCCTATAGCCTTCCTCTACAATTAGGCTATCAGTGCAAAAAAAAAAATCTAATCCTACTTGTAGTTCCAGATCCAGAGATTAGCGCGTTCAAACAAACTTCAGCTTTATAATAAGTTTATAGATTAACGAGTACCTACCTATACCTACCGTTTTTCATATCATAAGTAATCCAAGTATTTTGTTTTAAGATTAAGTTGTATTTCTGGTGTTAACTAATCTGTATTGTTGTACTGTTTGAGAAAATATCTTTAGCCATATATTTATTGTGTCAGAAAATGTCAGGCACGGTGACGAAGCATGTGACAGTGGTGGGGGAACTGTCTGCATGCGTGTCGCGACACAATCTGCTCGAGGTATCGGAGTTGGAGCAGGAGATATCCTGCCAGAGCGACCACTCCAAGCATCTGCAGGTAATGACAGACATTGTGGTGAAGATAGGAAGTTTCATTAAGCTTACATTAATAAAAGCTGAATATAAAAAGTCCAACAGAGAATACCCAATTTCGTCCATTTCATCAGCTCCAGTCCGGCCGTCGAGAAAATGCGTCTAGCTAATAAAGGTAAAATTCGCAAAACACGTATTCGTTTGTATGAAACTGACAGGTGTCAATAATGCATTCTCTCGTCTGCCGCACTGTAGTAAATTCTACTTTCAAAGTTACGGACATTCAAAAGTATACGGACAACAGAAGGCCAATTCTCGTAATTTAAAACGTTCAAAATCTAGTCGCAGTCTCATCTCGGCGACAAACAAATGTCAAAATGTAGAGATATTAGAGGTTTTTTTGACAGATTGAGACTGAGATCAGACTGTGAACATTCTTAAAATTACGAGAATTGCCCCTCTGACCTCACTCAAGGGTTTCGCCTACAGTAAACACCAAGGTTCCAGAGTGCGACAATGTAAACCTTTATATTTGTGGCCTTATATTCTTTATTGGACTGTAATATTAAAGGAGGTTGATCCTGTTATTTCAGCAGGTCTGAGCAAATTAACCGATCGGCGACGAAACAACAGAAAATCAATTATGTCTCATTAGCGGAGCTTGACAGATTAATATAACGCTATTCTACCTTGTATACAGAATAAGAGTTGGATCAATTAGATTACATACAATTAAAAAATTGCTTCTGATATACCTCTCAATACTTCTTCGTAAATGTAGTTTGAAAGAAAAGTAAGACAGTCTTTAGTAAAAAAAAATCGACCGCACTTCGACTCCAATAAACTTAATCCCTTTTTCTAATCCACAGCGCCTAAAGAACCTCCTCTCCAACGAATCCGTCCGTCACCACGATGCAGCCAAGCTGGTCGCTCTTTATGCCCTACGATATGAGAAGCATGCCAGCAACGCGTTGCCCTCACTCATCGAAGCGCTGAAGACCAGGGGTGCTCCGGAACTGCTGGTCAAGAGCGTGGTCAACCTGCTGGAGTATGGCGGCGCCCATGCACGGCAGAGCGACCTGTTTGGACTGCAGGATGCTGTTAAAATTACTAAGAGGCTTTTTAAGGTTGGTTGGCATTTATTTTGGGGTGTTTTTCTGATGGTGGCAATTTGCTCAGCATTTTGGCCAGCAAGATATATCCTACGAATAATGCGTAGATGGTTTGGTCATGTTGAGAGTGAAATGGGTAATTTGATGTGAAATGGGTTCTGGGAATGTAAGTGTGAACTACCAAATGATTAAACATGGTAGTTAAAAACGCAGTAGGATATACAAGAAAAAAATTGTAATAAAAAATTACTTGCTGGATACATAATCGATTTTGATGTACAGACGCCAGCACATCAAGCTGCCCGAAACTGTCAAATTTTGGCAATCAACGTTGAACCTTACACTGTAGCGATAAAGCTTAAAATCTATTGAAGAAATTTGACAGATTGTAGTAGCTTGATGTGCTGGCGTCTGTACTAGAGCCGGTTGTAATAATAATTCATTCTCATTACAGGGTCTCAACGGAGTAGAAAACATCTACACACAACACACGCCTCTTCTAAAAGACACTCTCGAAGACCTAATCAAAGGCAAACTCCGTGAAAACCTGTACCCAACTCTTGGCGGCGACGACGGAGCGTACGGTAGGCGCCCTCAAGACATTTTCGTCTTCATCGTAGGTGGCGCCACTTATGAAGAGGCCCAGTGCGTGCATCAGATCAACCAGGCGTATCCAGGAGTCAGGATAGTACTCGGAGGCACCACTATCCATAACTCTACCTCGTTCTTCGAAGAAGTGAAGGCAGCCATGCAAGGAGTGCATAGGACGCATACTAGGCATATTAGGAACGTTTGAGCGGTTCTGTTGATGTATGTAATGAAATGATATAAAAATGTACGAGCAAGTGGCCATTCAAAAATTACATCATATGTTAAGGCTTAGCTAGGCGTCAACGAAGCGTGACATCGTGTGACAAAGAGGACGATTCATAATAACATACGCTTCGTGACGTCACTTGTATAAATCTAAAGTATTAAAACTTAAACTTCAACTCTGACTACCAACAAAATATTACTAACTCTATCAATAAATAATATTGTTATCAGGTTTACAACAGGGGAGAGTAACACAAATGCTCCAAAAGTCATAAAATTCGTGTGAAGTAATATATAGATGGTCCTTATGGTACCAGAAGGCCAATTCTCGTAATTTAAAACGTTCAAAATCTAGTCGCAGTATCGTCTCGGCGACAAACAAATGTTAACATTTTAAGCGATAATGGATTTACTTGTACCACGCAGTTAATAGGACGAAAATAGAACGAAAAAATCTTGCACGTTCTCTGTCGCAGAAATGCGACACGAGCGGTAGGGGCACGGAAATATGTGTCGCATAAATGCGATCCAAAGGTTAATAACTTGTAAAAATGTAGGGAAATTAGAGGTATTTTTGACAGATTGAAACTGAGATCAGACTGAACGTTCTTAAAATTACAAGAATTGCCCCTCTGGTCTCCCTATGCATTTAGTGCATGTTCTTAAACATATGTAATTTGTTGTGGAAATTGTGTATCAGTGCTTCATTTAAATAGGTAATGAAATTATTGTAAGGTATGCAAACAATGCCCTGAAGCGTGTTTCTCTTTCCGCGATCGATTCGAGACATCGATTTGTTGCGTGAAATCACCATGGTTTTTAGCGCGGTACATGTTGCATTTTTTATTAAACAGTTACGGTCAATTAAAGGTCATTCATTAACCCTTCGTATGCCGAACAGAACGAGGATCCACAAGAGACACAATATATTTTAAATTGTTTCTGGAATTGGCTATTTGACAGTTTTCGAAAAGATATTTTTAAATATACGTAGGTTTATTTTATACCTCTTACAATTATTTTTTTCTTAAAAAAGCGTTGTTTATTCGAAAAAAAATGTTTTTTTTCATTCCGTATTTTGAAATTCGCGCGGAAACAGCCGATCACGTGACATTTATGGCTGTGACGTCACATTTCAATAAACTAAGTAAAGCTAACTACGACGCTTCAACTCTTAAACATATTTTGTGTGGAAAGTTTGCATAAAAAGTTTCTATAGGCTTCTAATATATTTATAATATAAATATATTTTATGACAATGACAAGTTACAAAACGTGTAACTTAAGGTGAATGCGCAGTGGTAGACCGCGAAATTCAAATTTTCTTACGTTTTTTGCAATTTGCAGGTCAGTGTCAGGTTGTATCTTGATTAAAATTTGATTCGCGACTATAATAGATACGCATTTACAGAATTATAGTCATTAGAATCATTAATATATCTCTTTAAGTTAGATTTGTACCGTTAAGAACAAATCTTGTATGGAAAAGTGTTTATGGTAGAAATCTAACTTAGAAAGATGTATTAATGATTCTGATGATTATAATTCTGTGAATACGTACCTGTTATAGTCGCGAATCAAATTTTTATCAAGATAAAACCTGATACTGACCTGAAAATTGCAAAAAACGTAAGAAAATTTGAATTTCGCGGGCTACCACTGCGCATTCACCTTAACACACAACGTTTTATTTATTGTGATGTGACGTCATACGATGCTCGATCATGGCCGTTCGCGTTTCAGTTTTTGTAATCCACAGATAAAAAATCTCTAATTTATTTTTCAAAAATAAAATATTTACAATTTATTTTAATGCATAAAACCTATTGTATGATTATTGTGAACCTATATGCTACTATATCTAACATATTATATATTTTATCGTTACAACTGTCAAATAGCCAATTACGGCATCCAACTGGTTAATCTGTAGACAAACCATAAAATAACTTTTTTTTCACGTTTTGTAAAAACAAACGTTAGTCGATTACTAGCTTGCGTAGTTCATACAAAAATGTAATACCAAAATAAGTTGTAAATCAAACATATTTTATGGTGGTGTGTTCAGATTGGATCTAGGTTCCCAAATATATATATTTTGAAAGAAATCTGATATAAAGACGAGATATGAGGAATTTCAAATTTCTATAGAAAACTTATTTTTCTCATATCAGTGTCTATTCAAAATATATATTTGAGAACCTAGATATTCTGTAATCCAATCGGAATAAATACACACTACATTAAGAATACGTTTGATTTACAAATTATTTTGATATTACGTTTGTATTAACTACGCATGCTCCGCCGGCCCACGTGCAAAACGTGGGGATTTCACGCAACCAGTGTCTCGAATTAAACAGGGAAAGGAAAATACGCTGGTCGAGTGGGGTACCTTTATTAGTCAAACATGTTATTCTAATGTGAAATTTATTCATTTTAAGTTATTTTAGTATTATATCCACACTTATGTGTATAATTAAATTATTATTCGAATTAATTAACAATTTTGTTTTTCATCTATTATGGCATCCCTTCATTTTCATCATCCACGGCACGACTTACCCACTGCTGGGCATCGGCCTCTCTTCTTGTTCCAAATTCCATGCTTCCCTATCCCTTACTACTGGCTTAATCATAGATCTGATCATTATCATTTTAGTTGAAAGAAATCACTGCTGGACATAGCTAGGCCCCCCAAGCATCGCCAGTTCGATCGGTTCTGTGCTTCTTGCACCCAGTGGATTCCTCCGGCCTTCACAAGGTCCACCTTGTGACGATTCATAGATCTATGAGAGCAGTATCTTTGTACTAAAATTATAATTATATTTCATATCCCTATGTATTTTACTGTGTACATAAATAGATTAATTCTGTTAGAATTCGTGCGAGTGCGTATATGGTAGCTTAGTAGCGAACAGAAAAGTCTATTGACTTAGTTTTTTTAATCACTTTTTGACATACCGTTCTCACCGCGGCTTATTCCAAGTAGTCATACAACGATCCAGGATGAAAAGCCCATGTCCCAGATCATGGTCTATCTGCGTGGCAATTTAAATTAATTCATACAGATCCGTTCAGCCGTTTTAGTGTGAAAACGTGACAGATAAACAAAAATCAAATCTTTTCTCTTTTTTTTTATTGGTACAATTTATTCAATGTTATTAACAATCAATTAATGTTATATTTAAATCATTTAAAAAGCTAACAATTATTTAATAATTTCTCTTTATAACATTAGACAAGCCAATGGGATCACCTAGCAAAAATCTTTAGGAGACGAATTAAAAATAATCCTTAGTGCTCACCTTCGTTAATTAAACTAAAAATAACTCTTTTACAACGCTCTCACAGAGGAGCCCTGTGTCCCAGCAGTGGGAACATTATACGCCGATTATTTATTTATTTCAGGCATCAAAGCCCATATAAAACACATAAAATACAATATGCAATTATGCTAAGAGTGTACCTACTACCAGGTGCTGTTGTCAATAACTGAAAATAATTAAGTTTTGGAAAATGCAGAAACACTCGTGCTTCTAGACCCAGCGGTTTCTATCAGTGAATGAATGATTATAAAGATTTTGTTCCATAATGCGGGTTGCGGTAGGAGTTGACTGGCTGAAATCGTCACTAAGGAAAAATCGTTATGCCCCCTCCAGAGAGTCGCATCTTTCTCTCTGTCTTTTATACGGGGTGAAATTCAATTAGTTATCGAAACTCCCCAAACGGAAGAGCAGAGTTCAAATCCATTTTTTTGTTTAATGTTGTTTAGATATTTCTCAAGACGTAATGATATCTAAACAACATAAAACAAAACATAAAAAACTTACAATGCAATCGATCGTAAAGCCCCTGATAAATCAATTAAATTTACAAGTATGAGTTACAATTTTGTAGACTTGTAAACATTGATATACTAATATTTTATATATCAATGCTTGTAAAGTTTCATTTGTTGTTAAAGTATTGGTTGTCATAACTCGGTAGGAGCTTACCTAAGTAGACGCAGCTTGTGCGCAGTATTTTAGACAATAGTGAGTGTCGATGGGGAAATTATAATAAAAACACAGAACTGTTGTGTTTAAAACACATTTTTTTACTTTTTTATTGAAAAATATTCGTCGACACAGGTGTTGTGTGTCCAACAAACGATAAACGATGCCATACCACTTTTGGCACATTCCACTTTACACGCCCGTCACTGGGCTCACAAATAAAAAGCACTTTTTTCACAAATCATATCTTTCAACGACAAGCTGAATTAAGCAGCAATTTCATACAATATCATATTTGAAACGAATCATTAGAATTTTTGTTAGGTAAGATTTATTACAAAATTGTAGGTACCTCATAGCGCCAAAGCAGTAATTTTTAGCAAATCTTTACAATTTCACTGTAAATACCTCGAAGTTAATTTCTCAATAGCGATGGCGCTATGTTGTTTGTCCCTTAGATTCTTCTGATTCGCATCAAGCAAATTACAATATACAATATGAGAGTTTTTGGCTCTATATTTCACTCCTATATAATCCAATTTCACTTTACAATTACCTCTGCTTACTACATCCACAAACATTATTTTCCTTCAGTCTTTACAAAATTTACACCTATACTGGAAATGTTACCAAAATGCTAGTTTAATTATCGTAAGAAAGTTGTGGTTTATCTTTTTGAGTAGTAATTAACCCTTCGTATGTTTAAACGTGGATTCACGCGAGACACAATGGCTTTCTACTTGTCTGTAATTACGGCATTCAACCGGTTAAAAGAGCATTTTGTTAAAACCTCAAAGTACTAGGTCTACACGTTGGTAACATTCTTACATTATGCCCCGGCGGGGTGCGCAGGGGCAACACACATCTATAAGGCAATTTCATAGAATTTTATCTATACATACACAATGGGTTTTCGAATCGTCCGTGCCGACAGTGGAGTCGGTAACAAATATTTACATTTGTAAGAAAGTGCCTTATACGAGGTAAAAAATGTATGAGCTGCTCAGATTGGACTGAGTCTTCAATTATCATTTTCATAATGCGATCATTATAAAAATGATATGTTTGAAGCTTCAATCATGCTTAACAGCAAGTGGCAAATCATTGGGCTGAGCTGTTGATCTCAGCTAGCTGCGGCGTGTTCTGAGCAGTATACAATTAAAGTCAACTTATGCAAATTAGGAAATCAGGGAAGAACATAAATACAATTGCCACTTGCTCCAAAAGCAACATAAGTAAATAGTAGTTGTTCAGACATTCCTTAGACTAAAAAGAATCTAACTCTATTGTTCTGTATCTTAATAATAGACTAATCTATTTATTAGTATTATTAGAATTTTGAAGACAAATATTTTTCAAAGATAATTCTTTAGTAACATAATAAATTCCGTAAAAACATAATTTAACTTACTTATCCTTGTCCAGAGGGGATAGTGTTAAGTGTAGTATTAATTTCTGCCGTTATTATTAAATCTAGCTTCAATTGACTCTTAGGTTCAATAGCGATAAGGAATGTGATCTAAAGTATTGTCTCAACAACTTCCATTTACTCAAATTAATAATATCAGTACCGTTTACTTTGATACGTCACAGTTCAGTAGTCATTATTCGTGATCGAGTAGTCACATGTCACCATTGATAAAGGCACAATAGAGTTATCCCTTTATCCTAGTTTCGACGAGATTTTTCCCGTCGTTTTACTGGTTGATCTTTTTTTATACAAGGAGGGCAATTCACAATCATATCTCTGATTTGTCCCTCTTTTAGTAAATGCACCAACATGTGCGTTAAATAATATACTAAGTAGTACATTACGTCGCTTTCATAGTTGCATTTAATATGGGAATCTTATAAAAAAATGTATACCACAACCGTTATAATATAATGTGGCCAAAGGAACTCGAACGTCTTTCGTAAGCACGTACACATTTTACGAGAAAAAGAAGTATCCCTAGCTAAAACATAAACATTTCCGCGCCACCGGTCGTGACACCTCACACAAAAAAAATATATCGTTACTTTATGGCGCATAACAGACAACCACGCACTTACATCTTTTTACACACTCTCATTTAGACAACATACGCGGTGGAGTCACTCACGCGATAAAAATTTAAATAAAAACAAGAAAAAAAAAATGTGAAAAAAAAGAAAAATAAAACAGTACACGAGACTCCATACCATGTTCTCGAACACTACGAGTCACGAACGTGGTACGGGTCTGTTAGGCCCTTCCCGCAAACTTTATTTTGTGATTTTTTGAACAACATGGTCGAAAAATCTTTACACATCACAAAATTATAAGTAGTTTCATGGGAAAGGACACTAGTAACTCCCTTCTATATCATAATATTTACATTATATACATGTCAATGTTTATATCGCAATTTGTCTGTTTATTTATATAAATATGTCTATTTTAATTACTTTAAATCTACAAAAATTATACATTTTGCTGCGGTGTATATCCTATATGTATCCAAACAGAGCAACTCATTGGGAGTGTTTCATTATGATCTGTTTATGTAATCCATCAAATTTTACAAAAGGAATGCGCTTATACATAATAGGAAGAACTCGAATGTGTTTTTTAAAGAAATCCTGCAGCACTCCATGGTTATTCATTTAACAGATTGATTGTTATAAAAGAATGTGAATGTCATCGTCCACATTTGGCGCTACCCAGGGAGCACCGCGCGGAGGTCATGGACTTAGCTCCCCTTGATGCCACACTTTTATATTAAGCATTTTACGACCCTCGATTCAAGCTGAAACTTAATCATAAATACCTATACATCACATGGGAGAAAATGTTTTTTTTATTGTGCAAATCTTGTGAGCCTTACTTTTATTTAACGAAAATATATCCGCTGACGCATTTCTGTGACAATCCTGACGTTAATTTATGTGAACAGTGTCAGTTTCGTCGTAAATAATGTATATGCATCCTAACTTCCTTACACCTACCTATCAATTTTATATTTTTATTGTCAAACCTACTTGCGTCTGTAACGCATCCTGTTACAATTCCTTGAAACGCGAAGGGTAACTTAACAAATTATTGAAAGGCTAGTTTCGCTGTATTATACTTAGGCCTGTATTCAGCAACATTCAAATCACCGGTTAGGTTTTTAAACAGATGGTATATGCCAATTTTCCTGAGGAAATTTTAAATATACTTAGCAGTGATAAAATATAATAAACAGTTGATTTAAATGTTGGTGAATACAAGTCTGAGTATATTCCAGCGTTTGCTTAACGAAACTAGGCTTTAAAAACCTGTTAAGCACAGAAATGAAACAATATTCCATTCTAAATCATAGATGTAACTAAATTGTAATATAGGATTTTTATCATATTTTTATATACTTATTGAAAAATATTATGTAGATGTTACAAAATAAAAATATATTACATTTCTATTAGGTGCTGGCAGTAAAAAAAAAACTAAAGACTTCATATTTGTTAGGCTCTTAAATAAAACTATTGCATGACCTCGCCTGTTTAAGAATTTCGCATAGACAAACATTTGAAAATAAGAACCTTCGATTCGCACAATATATCCGTTACGCTTGAATAAAGGGAACACAAAAATAAAATAAACTTTCATAACTTAAATTAGTACTGGTGGTGAATTTAAGAAGACTGGCCTCGTTTTCATGTGGCAAAAAAATATTGCGAGGCCTCAATAAATACGAGTATTCTGAGAAGAAGGAAATTCTTGTTATTTCTACACCCTTGTAACCAGGTAACTTAATATCATATCGAAATCCGAATCCGAGTGTGGAAGCGAGATTCAGTCAGATGAGGACTCATGCGGGCCTGATGATAAACGAGAGGAAGACAATCATCCTCTATCTCTTTCCGACCTTCCAAATGATGACAAGTTTGCTTCCACGGCGGGTAGACCCATCCAATTGGGCGAGACAGGGGTCATGAAAGTTGTTCCTGCCATCAATGTTAACTATCCTATATCTCCTTTAGCGACATCATCTCCAGGGATATCCTGCACCTCCAGCCAGAAATCTTAGGGCTCACATGAGTCAATAGGACCCTCCAATGAGGATTCCACAATTCTTGAAGCTTTGCAGACCCTAGAGGTTGAATTCGGAACTGGGACCTTGATGAGCAGAGAGATTGCCTAGCAATTGGAAGTGTTATCTGGCGGGATATATTATCGTCAGATGCCAAACCCTGGAGTCCTCCAACTGTCGCTGGGGAGTGACTTGAGGGCGTTGTTGGGAGGCATCTCCGCTTTGGAGGCTACTGTGACCTATGTGATTCTAGGAGGACTCTCTGATATGATTGACAACTTAGCTATTAGAGAAAAAGTGGCAGTATCCCCAACTTAGGCTGTTTAAGGAATGTCTCTCTCTGATCTTTCAGGATGTGTAAAAAAGTCTTCAGTTAATCATGGACATTAAGAATAAGAAAATACCCGAACTTCGGCCTATATGGAGGACCACCCCGAACGGAGATATGCCATGAGAGAGGGAGTCTTCAAGGACCCCTCTCTAAAAGAAATCAGTCTACGAGGAGATGATGGCCGACCTTCGTGATGGGCACTATCAGTGGTCCAAAATTTATTGAGAACAGACAAGATAAGACAATAAGTTCACAGAATAGTATTTTGCGAAAAATAGTTGTTTCTATCCACCCCGTGACCTCTACAAGGACGATAGGAGTCTCGCAACGACTCGCGACAGGAATTATAATATTATGCAGTTCTTTAAGATATCCTACACTTAAGGGCTGAGTTTCACTAACACATGCACCCTGAAAAGGCGCACTTACTACATTCCATATCAAAGGAACATATAAAATGTTTTACGAATAATTATTTTCTTTTAAAAAGAATAAATAGCACTTGGCTACAGGTGATATTTGTAGCAAATAAGCTAAGTAATGAGCGCAAGTGAATTGGCATTCTCAATAAGGAGTCGGCTACGACAGTGCGATACCATAAATTCGGGAGTCCGTATCGTTTCGTAGTAGTATACTAATTACGTTGCCTTTTCAAAAGCTGCAAATGTATAAAATAAAATAAACTAATGACTCGTGAGACACTAACGTCATGTCTCAGTAAACATTGAGCATCTAGGATGGTCCCGATACTTATTTCACTTTAACTGTCCAATGAAAGACGTTGCAATATCTTTCACATCGATCTGGCATCTAAAATATCGCCCATAATTTACATTACGAATTTTAATAGTAACTATTTTCCAATTTCATAAATTAATATTTTTTAAAGTGCAATTGACACTTTGGAATTGGTAAAGAAATCGCGGAGGGTACCTTCACAATAATAAACCCTAAACCTAAATAAATACAGTTTAACGAACTGACCGCTGTCTCAGAATGGCGATAGTCGTTATAAACGAGGAAACAAAGGTTACCGACCACAACCGAGAGGAATTTGATAATTACTACGTTTAGTATAAAAGGATTTTTTTGCCGATAAATATCATGTATTTAATATAAAATTCTATTAATAATAGTTGTAGACTACGTTGTATCAAACTTTATTATGATATTTAGTTCGATTTATTTCATATTTTTTAATATAAAACTGGCATGCACCTTACTTTGCGAGGTGTGTGCCTGGCTCACAATACATATAATAAACTGAAGAGTTGTTACCAAATTCCTCCCAGTTTGTATCGATAAGTATGATAGAGAGTGAATTATCTAATTATAATACATATGTCCGCCCCCAGTTCCGCGCGCGGGCGGACCACACTCCGTCCGTACAAGACGCACTATTTTCTTACACACACATACATACAATCTTCCATCCATTCTTAAATATTTAATATTTATTCCCCGCCGTGCTAAACTAACTAAAGTATTTTAAACAGTGTTTTCATGTGAATGGCAACACTAACTAAACTTTCAAAAACTTGAAAGAATGGTCAGGTATTCATATTATTTCAAAGATAATACACATTTTCTGTTTTTTCACGTGACAACTTTAATTTTATACAAAATTGAACCCATTTTTTAAATTGTTCAATAAATTATGTTTTTTTCATTTATAATTGGCAACTACTTGTTGTAAAAGATGTTCATATCTTTGGTTTATATCACAAAAATCAGCGTCATTTAAATTATGATGAGTGGAGAAAATGGTATGTTACATCCCAAAATGGATAATTCCGTATTTTTATTTACTGTACTAGAGTTTATGTAATTCACTAAAGTTATATAACAAACAATAACAATTAAAACTCGAAAATATTTTGCCACGTGAAAATACCGAGTAAAACTTTTTAGAAAATCATTAAATAACATCAATTATTGCGATGAACGTATCGATACGAAGAAGGCATACAAGTTATTACTTTGCGTTGTATTTTTAAAGTTCGAAAAGTATTACAGCTGCGTCACCCCACGGCTTGTAAGACTACGCACAATGATGACATCGTGTCACTCCTAATAAATACTTAGATATCGCCAAATATTTTGATGGCGTTAAAAGTATAACTATGTCTTCGTGACGATGATGACTTTTTATAAAAAAATGAAGGCCTCCTAGTCTACGTGCTAATTTTGATAAAAAAATTAAAAATCTCCGCTTACTAATTGTAACAATACACAGTGGGGATAGCAGCGCTTTTTAAGTAAACCTGCATAGATTTCCCGCGTACTACCTCCACAAATAAGTCTCGAATGGACATTTGTTACAAATATTACATAAAAAAGCATTGCAAGTGCAATTTTCTACAAATTTTGATACTCCAAATTGTTCTAGAGTTAATTTAGGTCAGAATTATAATTTTTTGCGTGTATAAATAATTGAAATCTTTTTCGAAGTAGCAAAACAGTTTGTTCTATTCTATGAGACCGCAAATCATAAGTGATGCTGCCAGCAGCAAAATTAGGAAACTACTGTCCAGCAATACTTTCACAATGATTGAGTTGACAGAGACCTCCAGGTTGTTCTAGATTACATTGCGTATAATAACATCGCTATTGATTCTACGTCCAATACTTATGTTATTGACTGGTGATCGTAACTCAGTACATCGCAACACAATGAAAGTTACAAGATATATCGGATTGAAATTTAAATTACAACGAATAGCTTACTTCGACTATTTACATGTAAATCCGATATAAACTTATTTCCTTTAATATATTAACATCGGTAGTAATACTAAAATGAGAGTACAAGCAAGGAAATAATATGAGCGTCACGCTCCACGCACGGTGTCCTGGTGGCACTACACTGAGTCAGGCGCGGCGGCAGCGCGCGGCGTACTGCACGTACAGGCTGTAGTCGAGGCGCAGGCTGAGGCTCACGTGCGCGCGCGCGCGGCCAAGGCGTTACGGGTGCGCGCCGCCCGCGCCCGCGCCCGGCGTCGTGGAGCCGCCCGACGAGCCGTGGCTGGGCGGCATCAGCACTCCCTGCGGGCCCACGGGCAGGCACGTTATCTACTACTCGACGATATGCTCATGAAAATCCACACCACGAAATAGATAGGTACAAAAAGCTCTATAAAACAGGCGCACGCACTTATAAGGTCGAAACAAAATACTTAGACAAACTTTTGCAGAACACAGTAGTATATCAATATCATTCAAGAAAAAATTTTTTTTTTTTGTTCCATTCCATTGTAAACGTTATTCTGTTTATCAAGGTATTTTGTTTGGACCGTATGTAGACACGAACGCGATCTAAAACTATGTCAAACGAATGCCAGTCACGAGTGCGCAAGCACTCGTTTTATGTAGATGCCTGTCTATGAGAGCGTACATTTTCGCGCGTTGTAGGAAACCGGTCTTATGTAGTACCTATCTATTTCGTGCCCACACACAATAATTAACAAAAGATGCGATGTTATTCAGTAGGGCTGTCAGTGTTGTCAGTACGCGTTATCGATTATCGAATCTACTCAAATACGAAATGAAACTCACATTGTACGAACGCGTGTATGAAATGCACAAGATCCAGCTTCGAATCATCAACCACGCCAGCAAGCGGTGCACATGCACTCACCGACGAAGTTCTGACGAGACAAAGATTACCTGTAGTTGCACCGCACATGGTTCAAAATCGCGTGACATGTCCACATGACATCCGAATTTTTGTCAAATCTTGGCTTGATGTCAAAGTGCATGGTAACCTCCTTGATGACGGTACTTTGACAGCTAGTGAGAGACAAGCCACTGACAAGTATCTTATGGACTTATTTGAATACAAAATAAACGTGCCTAATGTCAGTTTAATGTTCCTGAATGACGTAATGAAGCTTAAATGATGGCTACTAAAATGGGAGGAAACTTTCATGGCAAACCGCCGGTAGCAGTTCGACTATTCAGTGTTCCTGCGACAGGACATTTCAGGTCCATAAGATAATTGTTAGTGGGACTGACGTGTACAGTGTTACATGGATCTAAATGAACGTGGTGAGAGAGAACTAAAGTCTAATTAAACCCTCGATTCCAAATGTTATTTTCAATGCAAATATCAACTTTATGCTAGTGCAAATTAAGTTGATTTCAGAATGGCTAGCACTATTGAAAAAGTCATAAAAATGTAATGTAAACTGCAACTTATGTGAGGGTATAAAAGTTATTTTTCCAAAGCCACATACTTGAGCGCAATCCAGGTTCATTTAGATCCATTTGGGTGTGTGGCGCATAGTTACCTGTAGCGAGTGGGGGTGGGGCTGTGGCGGCGAGGCGGTGGGCGGCGCGTGGTTGGCCAGGTAGGCTAGGTGGTGGTGGTGGTGGTGGTGGCCGCCCGAGCCGCCCGGGCCCATCAGCGGGCACAGCACCTGGTGGTACGCCTGGAAACAAAAAAATAAACATATTATTTACTCTCCAATGGAGAAAATTATATAAATAACTCTGATAATTGATAGAAATATTGTTTTACGGCGTCAAAAATGTGAGCAGTATTTACCTGGAAAGGTGGCTGCTGGAAATGATGGTGCGGATGTGGGTGCTGGTGCTGGTGCGGGTGCGGCGTGTGCGCGGGCGAGGGCGGCGGGTACAGCGCGGGCGAGGCGGCCGCGGGCGACGGCGCGGGCGGCGCGTAGCCCTGCACGCCCGCCACGCCCACCTCGGCGCCGCCCAGCCCGGAGCCGCCGCCCACGGACCCTCCCACGCCCCCGTGGTACATGCGTACCTGGACGAAACATTACAATTTCATTGAGATGCGTTCAAAGGCTGGCTGGTAGAAAACACCTTTTAGTTTATCTCGGTACATTTCTATGCTTCAAGAATTAATAAGAAAAAGTGGAATGATAGCTGAACATTTTATAACGGGTGTAAAAAGATGCTAAACCGAACCCGAGAGTCATTTATATTGACCATACCTGGAACATCCCTGTATTTTGTTGAAAAATAAGCTTCAGTCTTTCTAGTAAGTATAAAAAAAACACGCTGATTTGGAGATCTAGTCATTTCTAATTCTTATTTAGCAATAAAAATATCATATTCCATCACTGTTCAGAATATGTAGTAGGGGGCGTCCATTAATTACGTGAGGTGATTTTGGCGATTTTTGGACCCCTTCCCATCTAATCTCACGTGAGATTGTTCAAAATGCGTATTTTCAGTGAAGATACGTTAATCTATGCTTCATTGCGTTGGATTTATTAAAAAAAAAAAAAACAATTTCTTTAATTGAATCGATTATTTTGGGAAGGGCACATGTCCATCAGACTAAATTTTACAGGAGGCACAAAAAACCTTCTGTTGAAAAAAAAGTCTACTGAAGGTGCAAAATAATTTATGGAAAGGGGTTTGAAGGTTTTGGCCCTAAAATCAGCCGCCATTTTGATTTTTTTTCAGAATCGCGGTGCACAACAAAAGTTATATATTTAGATAGAGGACGCTTATACAAACAAAAAATGTTACGTAACATAATATCCTAAAGCGTCAGATTTCGGAGTTATTCACCGAAATATAAGTCGAAAACAACAAGGATTTTTTTGTTCTTTTTCCCTTCAGGTAAGCATATTGAACTATTGGGGTAATAGAAACGTTATGAAACCGTTATGGAGAAGAAACAAATGAAGAATAGACATTTTTTAAATAAATAATTAAAAACGGCTATTTATAGTTCGTTTTTTAATCCCAGAGACTAATCTGACATTTAAGTCTTTTGTGTTTTCGTTTTTTTTTTCGTATAGAAGTTTGATATTACATTTGTCAGATTAGTCTCTGGGATTAAAAAACGAACTATAAATAGCCGTTTTTAATTATTTATTTAAAAAATGTCTATTCTTCATTTGTTTCTTCTCCATAACGGTTTCATAACGTTTCTATTACCCCAATAGTTCAATATGCTTACCTGAAGGGAAAAAGAACAAAAAAATCCTTGTTGTTTTCGACTTATATTTCGGTGAATAACTCCGAAATCTGACGCTTTAGGATATTATGTTACGTAACATTTTTTGTTTGTATAAGCGTCCTCTATCTAAATATATAACTTTTGTTGTGCACCGCGATTCTGAAAAAAAATCAAAATGGCGGCCGACCTTAGGGCCACCCTCCATACAAAAATCTTCTAACCCCTTTATAGATCTATCTAACACAACAGCGCCTGGGTTTTTTGTTTGAGTTTTTATTTATTGGAAGTGACAGAAAATATCAAAAAAAGGTGCTGGACTAGTGCCCTTCCCAAAATAAACGATTCAATTATTTTTATTTAAGACTTAAAAGACTCAATTCAACCCAGTTTTCTCGCAATTCTACACCCTTTCATGCGGAAAAAAAATTACGTGATACTTGCCAGGACGCTCCCTCTCCCCCACGTGAGACTGGGTGAGAATCGGCTTGACCCCCTCCCCCCTAAACGCCTCACGTAATTAATGGATGCCCCCGTAGATAGTAACAATGACTGGAATTGACTTACATACCATCACATCATTTAAAAATTTGAAAAAAAAAAAAAAAACACAATACAGTCATGTACAGATATGTTGTACTCACCATGTGCTGATACTGCAACGCGGGCTGCGCGGGATGCTGCCCCGGGTGCGGGTGCGGGTAGGGCACGAACTGTTGCATCGGCGCGGGCGCCAACAGCGGCTGGCCCGTCGCTGCCGCTACCTGCATGCCTGAACCTACGCCCACTACACAGTCAACGTATGTTAGGACTATAGCCAACCTTTGAGCAATGATACTCTACCCTACTTCCTTCCTTTTTACTACTTTCATTGTTGCTTATCATTCGTTATCTCTCTAGCTTTCTCTCAACAATGTTCGGGTCGGCTTCCAGTCTACCCACACAACGCAGTTACTAGATGATACGATACCCATTGGTTAGTCTTGTCATATACCCAATAAATTTGTTTCGATTATTTTCTACTGCTGCTTGATAATCTACTTTGGTTACTTGCGTAAATAAGAAACAAGATTGCAGATAGATATTGATTACGAGCATATTTTATTAGCAATTTGTTTGGCATGTGTTATGGCACGACTAGGTATTTGGTGCCCACGCTACGTATAAGTATTCGTAGTGCCCACGTTCATGAAGATTTTGTTATTAGACCATAAACAAAATTCCATTAAAAACAAGAAAAAAACAAGATAGCGATAGAGTTAATAGGTTATTTTGACGGTTATTTGAGCTTTTGTTATAAGACCCATAAACAAAATCTCAAATAACCGTCAAAATAACCTATTACAAAATTTTTGCGCACAAATTTACCAGCCCTGACAACGTAATTCGAGCGCCAAAATATCCTTGTAGCAGTTTAGGTGGTGACGTCATGCTCACCTTTCCTGAAGTTTCTCTGTTGCTGCGACTGCATGGGGGGCTGTCCGCCTCCCCCTGAGACTCCTCCAACTCCTCCGCCGCCTCCCATGGCTCCATATGCCAGCTGTAAACACACCACATTTTATTAAGTTGAGACATTACACTTGTTTTAGCATGCTTACAGTCTTTTTCAGGAAATACTGAACGCCACTGATGCTCTGATTAACGTTGTTACATACTGTTTAGAAGTAATTGAAAGTTCCATCTATTTAAGTTAAGTCGGAACGGCAGTGTGTTTAAGCGGGGAACAGACTTATAACGCATCATTTCACGCGACGTTAGGTAGCGTGCTCATTGGTAACAATTTATATCTATTTTTACTAAAAATACATCATACGAGGGTAAGGTGAAAAGTTCTCGGACTGACAATGAAACACTACGATTTAAAATATATTATTTTATTTTTTCTACATAATCTCTCTCGACTTCAACGCACTTGGTTTCTCCAACATCAGTATTTCTTCCCGGAAATGAGTCTATTAGGCTGTGAAAATATTCATCTACGGCCCTCTCAACTTCTTCATTGGATGTATAGCGCTTTCCAGAAACAAATTTCTTAAAGTTTGGGAACAGATGGCAGTCTAGAGGGTGGCAAATCAAGAGAAATCAGGAGAATGGGGCAAAATCGTACCCCGAATCCCGCAATTTTCCCATCGCCAATGTACACCCTTGTGTACAGGTGCGCTGTCCTGGTGGAAGACGTTTTTATTTTCTTCTTCTTCAAACCACTTTCTTCTCGCGAATTTTGGCTTCCAGCTGGTCAAGAAGGTTGGAGTAATATTCGCCTGTAATTGTTCTCCCCTTTTCAAGGTAATCAATTAACAGAATCCCTTTCGCATCCCAAAACACGCTGGCCATAACTTTTCCGGTAGATACGATCGACTTTGCTTTCTTCGGCGCGAAACCACCGGCTTCCACCCACTGGTTTCGTTTCTGGCGTGTAGTGGCGGACCCATATTGTGACAAATCGCCGTATAAAATCGGTGGGATCCTTAGGTGCGTCGCCCACACGAGCTAGAGTCGAGGCGGCGTCGAGGCGCGGGCGCACGTTTTCTATAGGAATAAATACATACCTGTATTTAGCTATATTTTAGCTGTTTTTAGCGCCCTATTGAATCGGCCCAAAAATTGTTTGCGCATTTGCTTTTATAACAAATTAATTTCTTTCTCCTTTATCTGTTGATAACCCGAGATTTTGTGAATCGAACTTAGGATTGTATGCTTCTTATGTTTGGGATTTTTAAATAAAAACAAAGCAATAATATTATTTGAATTTCTTATCAAAGTTAACGTTGAAGAGAGTTAGCTCCGTAAATTATATCTTAGTTATCTGCTGATCAGGATGAAGTTTTCTTGCTTTTTAAATTGTTTTATAAAGTGAATACTGTAGCGAATATTGAAAGCTTGTTTCTTACCAAACAGGGTAGCTCACACCAGCATAAAACTGTCTAGAAAAGAGAGTAAGATGCCTTTGCTTTGCAGTGGGATAATATAGATTAAAGATAACAAAACTAAGTCACGGAGAAAAGCAGTTTAATTAATATAATTTATCATAATTTGAGATGAAGCTGGCATAACTCGGTTATCAATAATGGGAATAAAGTCACGAACTTTGATCTGACGCTCAGACTTAACATCTGTGCGGAGCGGTGTGTAATAAATGTTTGTATTTAAGTTTATTACCTTACCGCGGTTCACGGTTTTGCATGTTACTATTCAATTTTGCTAGCCTTATGATGTGCAGGGTTAAATTAAATTAGCTAGCGGAACTCGAAAGACGTGGCAGGTTTCGATATCTTAACATAATAAGACAAAAATATTTTATTATTTGTTCTTGGGGCTCGGCGAAGTCTGGTAGTGTAGTTACTCGGAGTATGAGTTGAGAAAATTAGTTTATTTTTTTCACTTCTCATGCTCTAAAAGTCCGTCTTTATGTTGTGCTTAGGCGACATAAAATCGCTTTTTATGTTCTAGTGCATAAAGTAAATTTTTTTTCTAAGACTAAAGTAATCAGGCCCAACAGCCACACGCACAATAAAACTTCTCAGATTAAAGTCGTGATATATTTCATTTTCTTTAATTTATACCACTTCCGTGTTTTCTATCGTTAATCTAATAAAATCAGGTAAAATAGTTGTCATTTATTATTTAAAAAGGCAAAGAAACGTTTTCATTTTTTGGCAGTATGAAGTACCCAAGTAGAATGACACATGTTGAAAACTAAAAAAAAAAACTTTTAAAAAGTTCCGTGGCGGTATTATCTGTGGTGGCGGGAATTAGCTATGGATGCAACATTTTTGATTAATTATGTACTGTATACTTTATGCCTGTTTCATTTTCTCGCAATCGAAGTGAAAAGCAGAGTGTATAACTCAGGCATAAACGAGTCATTTTACCCCTCGACTTAACTATCCACCCTCGCCTGCGGCTCGCGTGGATATAAACGTCTCGGGGTAAAATAGCTTCTTTTATGCCTTAGTTGTACAATCTACTATTGTTTTATGTGTTTAGATATCAATATCCATCACGTCTGTGAAGTTAAGACAAAAGAGAATATTGGTTGTCTGTAAAATCGGTTTACGATAACGTCATAAGAAAACATCCGATCGTGTCTTTCTATCGCTTGTTCCGCGCTCTCGCTTGCACACGCGGCTCAGGCGGAACGTGACAATGAGTCATGCTTTTTCGTGCGTGCAGCCGGCGTTCATCGATTTTTAAGACGTTTTCACGTCAAAAAAACAGATTTTGAGAACTGATGTTTCAAGTAACTACACTAGATAAGGTCGTTGCACTAAAAAAATGTATCGTCAAATCACAGTATTTTTTAAATCGTGTTTAAATATCGTATAAATTTAATATGACCCTGTAATTATGTGATATATATTCTTCTTACGTCTCAATATTGAAAGAATGAAAAGGCAGCATCATAAAAGCGATATTTCAATAGTTTCGTCGCTTTTGTATATTTATTACCAACCGTAGGTATAATAAACGCCATTGTTAGTTGAAATATCTATTAAAAAGAAAAGAACTGGCGATCTAGCCTGCACCCTAATTTCGTAACACACGATCAATCAGAATCTGAATAATTTTAAAGGATATTCCTAATCCATTGCTTCATATGCTCGAAAAATTTGTCTGCTCAGCAACGTAAATAACGCAATGAATGTTGTTGAACTGTCAAAAAGAAAACCATTCCTACTGCAGGTGTGTTATGCAAGCGAATCTAACTTTTCCTACTGAACTTTGAACGGTCCGATTTCGAAACATTCTTATCGGATAATCACCTTACATATTTAAGAAACCTGTGCATATCTGTACCTCTGATATCGTAAACTACAGATAATAAGAAGGTTTAGGCTTTTATATCATTGTTAGCAACAGATTGTGGAGAAAGCAGTGAATTCAATTTTATTGACGACAAAAAAATCAAACATTGTTTTAATGGACTTTATTTGAATTTACAGCAACTTCATGCCGAAGTTTTTAGGGCCTAGCAATACGATAGCAGTATCTATAATTATATTTTTTTTATTTAAAGTCAATTAAATAAAGTTTATATATATTTCCTATTATTTACTTGCAACTTTGAACCCAAAGTAATTGGCCGTTGCGAAACAGCCGGACAGACGCAAACTGGTTACAATACAACATAGAATGGATAACGATAATTTGATAACAGCCACGCGGTCACAGCTGATAATTAGACCGTTCACATGATTTGTTATTTATACAGATAAATCTTTCAGTGACATTGCGAGAACGACGCGGTTCACACAACTTTAAATATAATTATTAAATAATATAGTGATTTCATCTGTTCAAATATTGCCTACAACATTCTGTAACTTTTTTGTGATATTGTAAACATAAAAGTGAAGAAATTATAACATTACAGTATCAAAATGTGGTTAGTGTGGCTCATTATAGGACTGATCCTAATAAAAACATATAATAAAATAACAAATGGGAAGTGTTACTCCGACAATGTCATGAGTGGTAAAGTGGTGATCGTGACGGGTGGTAACAGCGGTATTGGCTATCAGACTGCCTTAGAACTTGCCAGGAGAGGCGCCAAAGTGATATTAGGCTGCCGAGACGAGAATAGAGGACAGAAAGCTGCAGAATCGATAATCAAGAAGACTAAAAACCGCAGTGTCAGATACATGCACTTAGATCTAAGTTCATTCGCATCTGTGAGAAAATTCGTAGAAGAATTCAAAAATTCAGAAGCAAAATTAGATATTTTGATCAACAATGCAGGCGCTAGTGGTGTCCACAGAGACAAGACTGAAGATGGATTAATCAGGGACATGCAGGTCAATCATTTTGGTCCTTTCCTCCTGACTCTACTCCTGACACCTTTATTAAAAAAGTCTGCGCCAAGCAGGATTATTATTGTGACGTCAACGCTGCATAGGTTTGGTACTATCAGCGACTTGAATAGTCCTCACTCGTATATGAGAACTTACTGCGATAGTAAACTATGCAATATATTGTTTAGCAACGAGTTAGCAAGAAGGCTGGAAGACACTTATGTGATCGTGAACAGCCTACACCCTGGTCATGTGAACACGAGCTTTTACAAAGCAACGATTTTAGAGAAGTTAAGGAGTATGGTCTTATACAGTTTTTTCAAGAATCCAGTAGAAGGTGCTCAGACTAGTTTGTTCCTAGCTATTTCTGATGACGTTGATCAAACTTCTGGGGGGTACTTTGTCGATTGTAGGGAAGGGTATATGGGTATGAAGGCGAGAAATGAAGACCTGGCTGCCAAGTTGTGGGAAATATCTGAACAGATGGTTGGTTTAAAGCCTGAGGAGAAGATTTAGATTAAAATAGTGTATAAGTAGATTTTTATACGTAATTTTTGCTGTTCTATTTGAACGACTATAAAATATATGAAGACAGTGTTTAAGTAGATGTTTATACGTAAATTACTCTGTAAAAATAAAACATTTTTGTTTGGAAGACTTAAATAAGTGATGGTGTCGTGAAAACCATATTGGTTATGTAATTAATAATGTTTAGTGCACTTAACACAACAATCAAATTGGTATTAACATAGAAAACCACTGCAAACAACATTAATGTTAGTATTTTTATGAATATAAACGACTTAAAGACTAAAAGGTACTTTCGAAACGAATAAATTATTTTTACATCTTGTAATTATTTTTATAGTTACAATGCTCAAAGACGTTACGGATTTAATTAATGATATGAACGCTTATCGCTGTCATTAGCTCAGTAGACAGTCACAGGTCACAACCCATTTACACGGCAACTGAGTACATACATAAGCGCAACATAAGGCTAGGCGCAAACGAGCCACCGGTAGCCCAATGACAATCAGTTCACATGCTATTTCATACGTTTTATATGGATTCGCTGCACACGTGTGGCCGGTGGCGGACACCTGCTACAGCGGTACTCAACACCGCAGCAAGAGGCTACAGCCACCGGTGGTTATTGCAGGTGGCTCGTGTGCGCTTACCCTTAGTGAGAATAATGATACATATTCATATCCAAGTTTGTCTATAGTTGAGTTGAATTTCTAGCTAAAAGACAACAATTCAATAATGCTCATAGCAATTGAAAGGGTACAGAATGATCTAACACACGTGCCATCATCAGCAGACCCTTAAGTGAACATGCCTTTGGCCATTTGCTCCATTTTTTGCATTCATAAGTGCGCATTAAAAGTCTTGTCAGCAGATTCGTAATAAACTTGCCTAATCTGACATTATCATGATAAAAAGGTCTAATTAAAAACAAAGCAATTTCATTAGTGGCCAATTCACAATCTTGTTTCCAATTCAAACAAGTGCAAATAGTGCACTATGAAAAACAAAACTTGTACGTGTTTTACATCCTAATTTTCTTTTTCTATACAGGCTGTTACGGAAAGGGTATATCAATACAAACGGGTTGAAGAGTGTATACTGACCTGCGAATTGCAAAAAACGTAATCAAAACTGAAATTCTCAGGATACCGTGACGCCTGTAGTGTTTTCACCGATTCTCAAACGTGAAACATAACCAAGTGTTCAATCACAAAAACGTGATACTATCGAAAACAGACTATCACTAAACTTAAACTTACACATTGTTGTTATTAAATCAAACGAAAATCACTCTGAAAGCGTTAGCGTTGGTTTAAGACGGTTAATGAACATGTGACCGTGAACGTGGTGGCAGAAAACATAGGAAATGGATACTTCAGTTGTAATATTTGTTGCTTGACGAACGAATGCATACGCGATGCTTCTT